>CM065804.1:19532000-20999250 GCA_033398695.1 Orobanche coerulescens
CATTTGAGTCCCCATATTTCAGACTTTTCAATTTGACTTCAAATCAAATCTTTAGTTTATTCAATTTTAGTTCTCAAATGCTTAGTTTTCTCAATTTTATTTCAACCAATTTTTCAATAATTAAAAAAATTAGCTATATTTATCCAAATCATTAAATATGTTGATTTTTCAATTAATATTATTATTCAATTTAAGTTATGTCTTGTATATTATAATTTATTAATAATATTATATTATAGTATTTCAATTAAAATTATAGTATTTCAATTAATATTATTATTCAATTAAATAAGTTTTTCAGTTATAGTATTTTATTAATAATAAATTATTATTTGTAGATAATAATCAAGTTTACGGGTTAAGAACTATTGATTCGAGCATCTATACCTCTTTTTAAGTCAAGTTCTGCATTTTATACAGGTTTAGAGAATTTACTATATTTTTATTTATTTTAATTGCTTTATATATTATCTTGTATGTGCACGTGAAATTAGTCATAATCACTTAAATGTGCAAATCAATCAGAAGCACTTAAATATGCATAAACCCTTCCGGCTAGCCGACGGGCTTCAGAATTTATCAATCATGTTGTTTATACTTACAAACATATTTAGAAATTAACTTAAACATATTGCATACTCTACATACTGGGCTAGTTGAAAGCTCACTCCAATTATTTTAACTCTTTCAGGTTGAAGAGATCGATGTGGTGTGTGCTTGAGAGTGGAATGATCAAACATCATTAATAGATGTTTAATTATTTATTTACTGTTATTCATCCAAAGTTATGTTTTACGAATAAGAGTGTTTGAATTGTTTTTAAATCATATCAGAATATGTTTTTATTTAACGATGACCTGAAAATATTACTTGCGATTATTAAGTTTGATTTTTGAAAATATGTCTCCGCTGCAAATATTTGTTTATTTTTCTGAAAAATTTGAATTATTGTTTTTCTTTACATTATCCAAGAGAAATAGAGAATAAAGACGCATAATCTGCAAAAGAAAAGATGGTCAAAATTGAGAAAAAAGTAAAGAAAAGTGAAAAATAGAAAGAGAAAAGAAAAATAAAAGAAAAGAAATAAAGAAAAATTAAGGCAAACAAAATTAAAATTGAAGGCAAAGAAAAAAAAGCAAAAGAAATATAAAAACAAAGGATGAGAGAGAAATATAAAAGAGAATAGCAAAATACAAAAAAGGCATTATAAAACGATTCACATGCGGCATGTGAATAGAGTGATGTGTTATAAAATTGTAATAAGCTAAAGAGAATTCAAAGAGAATAGATAGAATATAGAGAATGTATTTTCCTTGGAATGAATTTTTCATTAAGTACTAAAGTTCTATTTATAGGAAAACTTCAGATGGCACAAACTTAATTACATAATTTCACCAGGGGCATAATAGTCATTCACATGTTATAATATATTATCTTGTTGCCCATTCTGAGAGGTGATATACTTCAACACTCCCCTTTGAATGACTATGCCTTAACGCTGGCTCATTAAAAACCTTATCAGGAAAACCCTGTGGGACAAAACCATGATAAGGGAAAAAGAGTACGGCTATATAGCTTCCCCTCGAGTTAACAAGGGTGAGTATCTTCACAAATCTCGGAGATGTCGCATCCCAATATTGTGAACATATTTTCTGAAAACTGAGGTTGGGAGCGTCTTTGTAAATAAATCTGCAACATTGTCACATGACCGAACATACTGAACGCCAATCTCCTTCTTCTCTTCACGTTCTTGAGTGTATGCGAAGAATTTTGGGGGAACGTGTTTGGTTCTGTCGTTCTTGATATATCCTTCCTTGATCTGCGCAACACATGCAACATTATCTTCAAATGATATTGTTGGATCTTTATTAACTGGTAATCTACTGGCTTCCTTAATGTGTTTAGTGATAGATCTAAGCCATACACATTCTCTACTTGCTTCGTGAAGAGCAATCACTTCAGCATGGTTTGAAGATGTAGCAACTAGTGTTTGCTTTTGGGAACGCCAGGATATTGCAGTACCATTGATCATGAAAACATAACCAACTTGTGATTTACCTTTATGGGGATTTGATAAATAACCGGCATCTGCCAAACCAGTTATTTTATCTTTTGAATCTTTGGAATAAAATAATCCCAAATCAATTGTTCTTTGGAGATAGCGAAGTATGTGTTTAATCTCATTCCAATGTCTCCGTGCTGGACATGAGCTATATATTGTCAACAGATTCGTAGCAAATGCTTTATCTGGTCACGTATAATTTGCAAGATACATAAGAGCTCCAATTGCACTCAAAAATGGTACTTCAGGACCAAGTACTTTTTTGTTATCTTCACAAGGATGAAATGAATCATTTTCAACATTAAGTGCCATATTTATCATTGGGGTACTAAGCGGGTTTGCCTTATCCATATTAAAGTATTTTAAGACCCTTTGGATTGATGTACAAATATTCCACTATGGAAGTGTTCAAGTTGTAAACCAAGGCAATATTTGGTCTGTCCGAGGTCTTTCATTTTAAATTCACTTTTTAGATAATCAACCGCTTCTTGAATTTCATTAGGAGTTCCAATGGTGTTTAAATCATCAACATAGACAGCAATAATCATGAACCCAGTCGTAGTTTTCTTGATAAAAACACATGGACACAATCGATCATTTACATATCCATTTTTCACTAAAAAAATCTATTAGGCAATTATACCACATGAGCCCAGATTGTTTTAGCCTATACAATGATCGTTGTAGTTTAATTGCACATAACTCCCTCGGTTTTGATTTTAGTGCTTCAGGCACTTTGAATCCTTCAGGAATTCTCATGTAAATATTAGTATCCAATGATCCATATAAATATGCCGTTACAACATCCATGAGGCATATTTCTAGATTATTTGAAACTGATAAGCTGATCAAGTATCTAAAGGTAATAGCATCCATGACAGTAGAATATGTCTCATCATAATCAATTCCAGGTCTTTGGAAAAAACCTTGTGCAACAAGACGAGCTTTGTACCTTATAATCTCATCTTTTCATTTCGTTTACGAACGAAAACCCATTTGTATCCAAGAGGTTTCACATCTTCAGGTGTGACAACAATAGACCCAAATACCTTTCGCTTATTAAGTGAATCTAATTCAGCCTGTATGACACCTTTCCAACTGATCCAATCATGCCTCTTCTGACATTATATAGATGTTGGTTTTGGATCTTCATTCACGTTATCAATTTCTCGTGATATGGAATAATAAAATATGTCATTGATATCCTTCATTTCATTTCGGTTCCATATTTTTCTATTATTGATATAATTAATTGAGATCTCATGATTTTCTTCTTGCTGAAGGTTTTCTTCATCATTATGTGTTCCCTGATTTATTTCTTCATGTGTTTCTTCCGGAACACATACACTTAATTTGGCTTCATCAGGTTTTCCACATTTATCTTTGGAACCAACAGGTCTTCCACGCTTCAGGCGTGTTTTGGATTCATTTGGTATATTTTCATTGGACTGCTCTTTTGAAACCTCAATCCGAGTAGGAGTATTTGCAGCGGCTATATGTGACTTTGTCACTCTTTTTGTGTCTGTAAATGCATCTGATAATTGATTCGCTATATTCTGCAAGTGTATGGTCCTTTGAACTACTAGTTCACGTTGTTTTGTGGGAGGATCAAGATGCAATAATGACGATGTACACCATTGAAATTTTTTTCCACTTGTTTCACCTTTTCGCCTAAGAGTGGAAATTCTTCATCATTAAAATGCCAATCAGCATACCGAGCGGTGAAAACATCACCTGTTTTTGGTTCAATATATCTGATTATCGAGGGTGAATCATATCCCACATAAATTGCCAATCTTCTTTGTGGTCCCATTTTTGTACGTTGCGATGGAGCAATTGGTACATATACAGCACAACAAAAAATTCTAGTATGTGAAAGATTTGGTTCTTGACCAAATGCCAGCTGTAATGGGGAATATTCATGATATGCACTTGGTCTAATACAAATTAGTGTTGCAGCATGCAAGATATCATATCACTATATAGAGACGGGGAGCTTTGTTCTCATTATTATTGGTCTGGCAATAAGTTGGAGATGTTTGATTAACTTCAGCCAAACCGTTTTGTGTATGAACTGTAACACTCCCAAACCACTCGGGAATATTACAGCGCCGCAGACCCTCTCCGCGAGGATCTACCAGGCTAAATACAAAACAATGCATCACTTCACATGCCGACATGGCTACATAAAGGACCATTAGACCGATATGGTCTTATATCACAACACACAGAACAATACATACAAGATCCTTGCCCAGAACACATACCCACGCAGGGGCTAGAATACAATATCACTTCCATAATTCGATAAAATAACACATCGGAGGAATAATCAACACGACTCTACCAAATACTCTATAATTGGTCTTCACGTGATTAGTATCTTCGTTTCCCATCATCCTTCGTATCGATCCTGTGATTCGCTCCCCAGCTACCTGCAAGTACCTGGACGCAATACAGACATCCACCCCCCGAATACTCGGAGGTTAGCAAAACTCTACTGTTTTGCTAGTGCAAGTATAAAACCAAAAGTACAAGCCATACACAACGTGCTTCAAGAATATAATAACCTTGAATATATTTCCCGAGATAAATCACTTAATCAAAACAGTTTGATTTATAAAAGGTAGGAAAAGAACCATGTGTCTCATACAAAATATTTTATGGTCTCGGGAGTTTGAAAACATTTGGAAATAAGGAATTCTCAAGTCTTTCGAAAACACTTGGGGACACGGCCCAAAATCATCTTTCCACAATACGATTCCGATAATAAAACGCGGTTCCACAACCCAATTCACAACACACGGGGTCCAAGACCCGAATCATAAGCCACAGGGTCCACGACCCGAATCACATATCACATGTTCCTAAGGATTATTCGCGTCCCGTGCTAACAAGCCACGAACCTCAGATGCTCCCGTAGTACATACCTGAGTGAATAACCCAACAGGAAGCCATACCAAAATCACGTGTCCTCGTGGCAACAACCACGTAACCATTCCAAATCACAACCATAAGTTATCCCAGATCGGCCAACAAGCCACGAACCTCGGAGTCCCCGCAAGACATACCCGATGATAACCCCACAAGTTATCTCGGCATCGGGCTAGCAAGCCCCGAACCTCGGAGTCCCCGCAAGACATACCCGAATTGGATAACCCTACGGTCATGCCCGACCCATACTAGCAAGAATGGATCCCGAGATTCAACAATCCTACCCGAGGCACATCACTTTCGGCAATCACATCACAATGAGCAGAACATCAAGCCAAGCAACACTTAAACATCACAACCTCCTTTCAAAGGAGTAACAACTAATATCCCACGTAATACATTCTTAACGAACAAGTACACATAACATTACGTAATCCCCGGCAAAGGATTACGGTCTAATAAACTCATTCAAAGTGATCATATCATCTTTTCAACATACAAATCCAACACACATATTCCGAGAACACATATATTCACGAAGTACATAAATTATCGTTGAAAGACAACATTTATCGAGAATATACCGATCCCTTTTTACGTTCATTAAACATTGGATTTCGCACGAATTCCTTTATCATTAATTACGCCTACGAAACATGAAACGTATGGACAAGATACTTGCCTCGATATCACGAGCGACGAAACGACGAACGGGCACGATCAGGAAACCTTCGAACCTCCAAAAACGATCAAGACTTCGACAGCCCACGAATACTACGAACATAGCATCACCACGAATCAATAACACTAATCGAAATCCAAAACGATCCTAAAAAGGACAAGGATCTAAGTATTCTCAAAGAAATCAAGAATCGTTGATCCGGGCGATAAAAATCGATGAACGGTTAACAAAATCTGAAGATTACGGTCAAGACAAACAAGAACAAATAACCGATCGGATGAGATCGGTCAAGAATCACAAATCCAAGCAAAAACCCCAAATTTAAGAAAATAGGGTTCTAACAAGAGATTACCTTGATTTGGACCAAGAAGACGATTAGATGTTGTTAAACATCTACAAATCCGCTCAAAGATGAAGCTAGAAGAAAAGATCGGTCCTACTCGCCTCTGGATCTCACTCCGTCGGAAGGGATGAAGAAAAGTGGGAAATGACGACTTAATCATTGGCCCAAGATTTATATCGACAGATTATTAGCGTGCGCTAATCACCCTTCATTAGCGTGCGCTAACGGTCAACGCTCCGGAGAAACCGCGTATAACATAGTTAGCGTGCGCTAGCCAACCGTAGCGCGCTAACGGTCACAAAACCACCGGTAGCCCCTGGACGAATCGCACCTACCGAGTAGCGTGCGCTAGAAAGAAGAGGGAGCGTGCGCTAAGGCCGATAGCGTGCGCTAGCTATCGGCCTTAGCGTGCGCTAACAAAGCTCGATCCCGATCCGGTAGCTACCGGATCGCTTTTGAATCGCCGATTAGCGTGCGCTACACATTCAGTAGCGTGCGCTAAACACCACGCAGTAGCGTGCGCTATGCTTCAAGCATTAGCGTGCGCTACACCACAAAATCTCAAAAACTCACAAAGTGGTCCGAAATGCCTCCAAAACATGTCCCAACAAGTCACAACCAAACATGGCACGAAATTCCTACGATGAGGACCATGACAAACCGATAAAACCCAGAAAACCCAACGAATCAGGAATAAAGATCTCGGGTATTACATTCTACCCCTCTTAAAAGAAGTTTCGTCCTCGAAACTTGAAACATAGAACGAACGACGCAAAACAACTCAGATAACACACGATATCCGTTGCCGAAATAACAAAACACAACGAACGAAAATCGATACGATCGAACAATTCAACCGTACATCAACCAAAACACGAGCTATACGCTGGACCAATACGAAATTCCACAGCCCAAGGGTTGGAAGATCGAACACAAAACAAATTTCCTGAACTTAAGGAAATTACGAAGGAGTCCTAACGCTCAACAATTACGAAACGAGATCAACAAACACTGAACCATCAAACGATTGAGTTACAATGATCGAGACAACAACAGTCGATCAATCATGTTCGAATCACGACGAACAATAATATTCAAACAACAACCCCAAAGTTCACATCTCGACTAGAGATAATATACGATCCGGTGAAGACAACAAGATGTGCATTCAGATAAGATCCACAGGAAAGGGATTAGCAATTTGGAGAGTCATAATGACAAACGGGTCATTCTGAAACAATACCACAACTCGTTCGATCAATAAAAGCACAGGACAGGACAAGATCAGAAAATATCAACGAATATAAACGATTCGACAGAGTCGAGAGTACAGAGTTCAAAATCCGATCCACTTTAAATAAAAGAAGTCAATCTCTGAATTTCGAAACAACAAAGCAAGGGAAATAATTCAACATGCAACTGATAGACCACGCCCCTCCGGGACTACTCGGAGTCGATCCTTATATCAAAGTTCAAGTCCCTGCCTCGGAATGCTCGGTAACCATCTCGCAAAACTGAACCCGGTGTCCCTCGAGTCCGCACCTGTAACACGTTACTGGTGGGGTAGGACAATGTGCACGAACATGTCCCGCCACATTATAGTTAAAACATCTCCTGGCTTTACCAGGAGTCAGAACAGACGACTTAGAACTCTCAGTTCCATGCATCGAGCGATGGAACTTCACAGTGGAAAGGCTATGACATTGAAAACTAGAAACGCCAACTCCTGTACCGTCCACACGGTCATCGGACTTCTTCTGCTTCTTCGACTCGGACACACGCTCCGATGATAACGAAGCTAGTTTACGGGCTAATGCTCGATCTTGATAGTCCCTCAACGAAGTGCAATTGAATCCCGACATATATACGCGAATATCCGGCTTCATCCGTCTGTCAAAGTGAAGGATCCTCTCTTCCTCGGTTCTCACCCGGTCTCGCACATAACTGAGTTGTTTGCTATAATCAATGATAGCTTGCGACACCGATATATCTTGCGGTTCTGCCAAGTAGAATTCGCGAACCCTCTGCTCTCTAATCGGTTTTGGACAGAACTCAGCCTCCATAAATGCCTGGAACTCCACCCACGTGACATCACGATGACGAGGTTTAACAGCTTCCCACCAATTAGCAGCATCCTTGTCGAGAAGGTACTGAGCGATAGGTACCTTCCGCTCTTCAGGACATCCGACAGCCTCGAAAATCTTTCCCAACTGGAAAATCCAATCATCCCAGCCCAACTCATCTGCAGCACCGGCGAATCGAGGGGGATTCATATGAACTACCTCGCAAAGCCATTGATTTACACCAACGTTCTGACTCGCGTCAATGCTACGTTGAACCACCTGGGTCAACTGAGTCATCTGAGTCGCTACTTGTTGCAATATAGTAGCAACACCCAAACTAAAATCAACCCCAGCGGCATTCTCTCGATTCCGCATCTGATCCCCGTGGCCATCAGCGCCACGGTTACGACCACGACCTCTGCCCCTCGGCATACTAACAAACAACAACCTAAGGTAAAGAAAGATCATAACACATAGCAAGATATTTAAGTCTCTGTCTTTAATCCAACATCATTAAATCATATACATATTACCATTTAATTCCAGCTAGAGCACAATATACAAACTATTATACCAACAATATTCATTTATAATGCCGTTGTTATGCGATTTATAAATGCAATGAAATTGAAGTCATCCATTGTATAAAAATCATTTCCCGTACGGTTTCCACGCCGGAACTCACCAAGTTGAAAACCATTTTCGAAAACGTTCCAAAATGCCAGAAAGGCCGATGACGGTAATACTTTCCAAATACTCCCCCAAAAGTCATTTTCCAAATACCAAATACCGTCACCAAATACCGTTTGAAATTACAAGGCGTAGACGCGAAAACTCAATAGTTTCAAAGTATATGTTAAGTCACCCGACAAAAGAGTTAGGAAAAAGGGTCAACGAAATAATTCAAATTTATGAACCCGAAAGGTCATTTTAAAACACACACTATTTGGTAAAAGTACCAAAAAGTCATTTTGAACTTTACACACGCAGCGGACAAGAACACAGTTCAATTTACACATAACCACACCCAACAATTGTTATTCATGAACAACACACATGGAGTACCGTCTCAAACGGTCAGCCTAACAATCGCAAAAGTTAGACTTACGGCCAGAATGTAGTTTCCGAGCTTCGCTCGCCAGGTTAAGGTATGATTCAACGAGACTTAGCGTGCGCTAGCCATGCCACGTTAGCGCGCGCTAGCTATACTAATTCAGCAACACATTCATGAACATATACCAAATAATGCCAAAAGCCGAAGGTTACATATAAACAACAACATACGAATCCAAGCGCCAACAATTTACATTCTCACTACATATCGTTTAATCGAAAAAAAATTGAAGGCGAAAGTCACGTCTCAAGTAAACTATTGGTAGACCTCATTTAAGCATTTAAAATCAAATTTTGAAAATTTTCAATGCAAGATGAAAATATAATATGTGTAGTTTGAATTCTCAAAATCTTTGGTCTCGAGGTCATCATACGAAAATCAAATCATTTTTCCTCCTCGAAGGATGTTTTTAAATAGAATTTACGTGACTTCCCCAAAACATTTGAAGTTTAAAATACCACATTGATAAACTTTTATTGAGTAACTAGTCCAAAACATCATCCCTGTAAAAACGATTTCACACAAAGATGTATACATATATACATGCACACTGGTACTACTCTTTATTCCAACACAATACGAGAATCAAACAAGTATGGAGTAAGTATTCACGAGGCACAATTAAACTCCACATAATAACACAGAATCACATAAACTCGTCTAACACGAGATACAATAAAATAGGGAGACTTACATCCACAGATCGCACGAAGATGATGGTTGCACCTCGATACTAATCACGACCGACAACTCAGACGACGCGTCGCGACACCACTCAGTCAGACCAAATCTGACAAGACAAGACCCGACAACACTCAACTCAACCCGACAGCCTAGGTTTCACCAACCTAATCTCTGATACCATATTCTGTAACACCCCCAAACCACTCGGGAATATTACAGTTGCACCCTCTCCGCGAGGATCTACCAAAGCTAAATACAAAACAATGCATCACTTCACATGCCGACATGGCTACATAAAGGACCATTAGACCGATATGGTCTTATATCACAACACACGAACAATACATACAAGATCCTTGCCCGAACACATACCCACGCAGGGCTAGAATACAATATCACTTCCATAATTCGATAAAATAACACATCGGAGGAATAATCAACACGACTCTACCAAATACTCTATAATTGGTCTTCACGTGATTAGTATCTTCGTTTCCCATCATCCTTCGTATCGATCCTGTGATTCGCTCCCCGCCTACCTGCAAGTACCGGACGCACTGAGACATCCACCCCGAATACTCGGGGGTTAGCAAAACTCCACTGTTTTGCTAGTGCAAGTATAAAACCAAAAGTACAAGCCATACACAACGTGCTTCAAGAATATAATAACCTTGAATATATTTCCCGAGATAAATCACTTAATCAAAACAGTTTGATTTATAAAAGGTAGGAAAAGAACCATGTGTCTCATACAAAATATTTTATGGTCTCGGGAGTTTGAAAACATTTGGAAATAAGGAATTCTCAAGTCTTTCGAAAACACTTGGGGACACGGCCCAAAATCATCTTTCCAAAATACGATTCCGATAATAAAACGCGGTTCCACAACCCAATTCACAACACACGGGGTCCAAGACCCGAATCATAAGCCACAGGGTCCACGACCCGAATCACATATCACATGTTCCTAAGGATTATTCGCGTCCCGTGCTAACAAGCCACGAACCTCAGATGCTCCCGTAGTACATACCTGAGTGAATAACCCAACAGGAAGCCATACCAAAAATCACGTGTCCTCGTGGCAACAACCACAGAACCATTCCAAATCACAACCATAAGTTATCCCGGCATCGGGCTAACAAGCCACGAACCTCGGAGTCCCCGCAAGACATACCCGATGATAACCCCACAAGTTATCTCGGCATCGGGCTAGCAAGCCCCGAACCTCGGAGTCCCCGCAAGACATACCCGAATTGGATAACCCTACGGTCACGCCCGACCCATACTAGCAAGTATGGATCCCGGAGATTCAACAATCCTACCCGGAGGCACATCACTTTCAGCAATCACATCACAATGAGCAGAACATCAAGCCAAGCAACACTTAAACATCACAACCTCCTTTCAAAGGAGTAACAACTAATATCCCACGTAATACATTCTTAACGAACAAGTACACATAACATTACGTAATCCCCGGCAAAGGATTACGGTCTAATAAACTCATTCAAAGTGATCGTATCATCTTTTCAACATACAAATCCAACACACATATTCCGAGAACACATATATTCACGAAGTACATAAATTATCGTTGAAAGACAACATTTATCGAGAATATACCGTTCCCTTTTTACGTTCATTAAACATTGGATTTCGCACGAATTCCTTTACCATTAATTACGCCTACGAAACATGAAACGTATGGACAAGATACTTGCCTCGATATCACGGCGGCAAACGATTTAACGGCACGATCGGGAAACCTTCGAACCTCCAAAAACGATCAAGACTTCGACAGCCCACGAATACTACGAAAATAGCATCACCACGAATCAATAACACTAATCGAAATCCAAAACGATCCTAAAAAGGACAAGGATCTAAGTATTCTCAAAGAAATCAAGAATCGTTGATCCGGGCGATAAAAATCGATGAACGGTTAACAAAATCTGAAGATTACGGTCAAGACAAACAAGAACAAATAACCGATCGGATGAGATCGGTCAAGAATCACAAATCCAAGCAAAAACCCCAAATTTAAGAAAATAGGGTTCTAACAAGAGATTACCTTGATTTGGACCAAGAAGACGATTAGATGTTGTTAAACATCTACAAATCCGCTCAAAGATGAAGCTAGAAGAAAAGATCGGTCCTACTCGCCTCTGGATCTCACTCCCGTCGGAAGGGATGAAGAAAAGTGGGAAATGACGACTTAATCTGCTGTCCGGTATTTATCTTCGATGCTTATTAGCGTGCGCTAATCACCCTTCATTAGCGTGCGCTAACGGGGTCAACGCTCCAGAGAAACCGCGTATAACATAGTTAGCGTGCGCTAGCCAACAACCGTAGCGCGCGCTAACGGGTCACAAAAACCAGTCCAGTAGCCCCTGGACAGAACTGCACCTACCGAGTAGCGTGCGCTAGAAAGAAGAGGGAGCGTGCGCTAAGCAGTCGATAGCGTGCGCTAGCTCTCGGCCTTAGCGTGCGCTAACAAAGCTCGATCCCGATCCGGTAGCTACTGGATCGCCTCTGTATCGCCGATTAGCGTGCGCTACACATTCAGTAGCGTGCGCTAAACACCGCGCAGTAGCGTGCGCTATGCTTCAAGCATTAGCGTGCGCTACACCACAAAATCTTAAAAACTCACAAAGTGGTCCGAAATGCCTCCAAAACATGTCCCAACAAGTCACAACCAAACATGGCACGAAATTCCTACGATGAGGACCATGACAAACCGATAAAACCCAGAAAACCCAACGAATTCGGAATAAAGATCTCGGGTATTACATGAACATAAGCTACTGGATGTTCAACATTGATGCCCACTGCCATACAATAATCATTAAAGGCTTGAGATGTAAATTCCCCAGCATTATCAAGTCGAACTCTCTTAATCATGTAATCTGGGAATTATGCTCTCAATTTGATTAATTGGGCAAGAAATCTGGAAAATGCCAAATTGCGAGTTGACAAAAGACGTACATGTGACCATATGCTAGAAGCATCAATTAATACCATAAAGTATCGAAATGGTCCACAAGGTGGATGAATAGGTCCACATATATCACTATGAATTCTTTCCGAAAATGTTGGCGATTCATTCCCAACTTTAGTTGGTGATGGTCTAATTATCAATTTACCTCGAGAACAAGCAACACAAGATAGTTCATGAGATTGAAAAATCTTCTGGTTTTTCAATGGATGACCACTAGAATTTCCAATAATTTTCTGCATCATTATCGAACTGGGATGTCCTAACTGATCATGCCAAACTTGAATGTTTCAGCAAACTTCGGGTTTACTTTGTTATACGATTCAAGTATTTTTATATTAGTATAGTACAACCCAGATGATAAAGCCGGTAGTTTTTCCAACACATACTTACTTCCGGAAGTGTTTGAAGTAATACAAAGATATTCATCATTATTTTTATCCATGGTTTCAACATGGTATCCATTCATACGAATATCTTTGAAACTTAATAAATTTCTTTGGGACTTGGGAGAAAATAATGCATTTTTTATTTTGAAGTTCTTGCCTCGTGGCATCAGAAAATTGACACTTCCAAATCCCTCAAATATTTGTGCACTACCATATATGGTTTTAACACTTGCTTTGGCAATTTCCAATTGCTGAAAATATTTCTTATATTTCAGTATAGTAAGTGTAATAGCACTGTCTGCAAGACATAAGTCATCGTCTTGAATTTTGGGTTGAGACATATCTATGATCTGTGAAAAAACAAAGTAATTAAATTGTTGAAAAGGGATTATAAGATATGACATGAAATACATATTTATATTATTTCAAACAAATTATTACACACATAGAACACTCGTACATAATGAAATTTTACAACACTCTTGCAAACGGAAAACATAGAATTAGTTCATTTTTCTGGCAATTTGTTTTCATCTTCAGGATTGATCAATCATTTCCATGGTAGCAACATCAGCCATGTCCATCATATCACCGAGGCCATAATTAGAATCATCAGAATCATTCGTAATGAGATTTGTTTCGACATTTTTCCCTTTATTTTTCCGCGATTCCTGATAGAGGTCAGCAAGATGTTTCGGCGTACGACATGTACGTGACCGATGTCCTTTCATACCACAACGGCAACAAATTACTTCCCTTTTTCTTTTGTTCAAACCACCATTATCCTTTTCTTGTTTTTCCTCCTTATCTGCCTTATTATAATAAGGTTGAAAACCTCTCCCCCTTCCTCATCCATGGCCACGACCACGACCACGACCACGAATATAACCATGGCCGCGATCGTAGTTGTGACCATATAATGTTGCATTCACTTCAGGGAATGGAACAGATCCAGTGGGACGAGATTCATGATTTCTCATTAACAACTCGTTATTTTGTTCGGCCAAAAGAAGACACGAAATAAGTTCAGAATATTCTGTAAATCCTCTCTCACGATATTGCTGTTGAAGAATTATATTTGAAGCATGAAATGTGGTGAATGTTCTTTATAGCATATCACCATCAGTGATATTTTCGCCACATAATTTTAGTTTTGAACTGATTCGGAACATTGTCGAATTATATTCGCTGAAGGATTTAAAATCCTGTAAACGGAGTTTAGTCCAGTCATAACGAGTTTTTGGGAGAATAACTGTTTTCTGATTATCATATTTTTCTTTCAATGATTGCCAAAGATCTGCATGATCTTTGATTATGAGGTACTAAATTTTCAGTCCCTCATGGAGGTGGTGACGAAGAAAATCATAGCCTTTGCTTTTTCTTGTAATAATGCTTCTTTTGATTTGATTACAGTATCACCGAGGCTCTTAGCATCAAGGTGGATCTCAGCATCCAATATCCATGATAAGTAATTATTGCCAGTGATATCAAGTGCTTTAAATTCGAGCTTGACAAGGTTTGACATGTTGAAGAACTATAAGAAAATGAAACATACATGTCATTAATTTCAAGAAACATAAAAGATTTTATTCGGATATAAAAGGGGTATTTTTACATATTAAGATTTATCAGTAGTCCCGGTATAGGATAAAAGAGAAAAAGACTTGTGATAAAGATCAAAGATTCCTCTTCTGTGTTACACTTTATATAAACAACTAATACAATATATGCTATGACCAACGTAGCGTAGAATGCCAAAAAAAGTTGATGAATCATCTTGAAGAACCCTTTTATTTTTGATAATTTGTAAGAAGATGAGAGAAAGTGAGTGAATTGTTGAATGAAATGTGATGTATTTATAGAGTGTAACATAGTCGTTAACTAGCCTTTGGGGAGGGGAGATAAAATAAAATGTGATAATTATGAATGATTTAGTAAAACATTATTTTATTTTATATGCAAGATTTGAAATAAGAATTTTATTAAAATAATCAACCACAAATAACTTACCCTTTTTGGTGCTTGGTAAATATTTCAAATGGTACAATATACACAGTTTATAGCTTGGGGTTATACCGCTTCAAGCATTAATAATAATATATATGGTACATAGCTTGGGGTCATACCACTCAAGCGTAATAATAATATATAATATATATTGTTTGGAGTCATACCACTCAAGCGAAATAATAATATATAATATATATAGCTTGGGGTCATACCACTTCAAGCATAATAATAGTATTAATAGATATAGTTTGGGGTCATACCACTCTAGCATAATAATAGTATACAATATATATAGCTTGGGGTCATACTCTTCAAGCATAATAATAGTATATAATATATATATATAGTTTGAGGTCATACCACTTCAAGCATAATAATAGTATTAATATATATATATATATATATCTTGAGGTCATACCACTCAAGCATAATAACAGTATATATATACACACACACACACATATATATATATATATTAATAAGAATAATAATAAAACCATAAAGAAGTTCCTACCGTGGAAGCTCTTTAGTAAGGATTAGAGCCTTCGTGCTGATAACGTGTTATAAAACTGTAATAAGGTAAAGAGAATACAAAGAGAATAGATAGAATATAGAGAAGGTATTTCTCTTGGAATGAATTTTTCATTAAGCACTGAAGCCCTATTCATAGGAAAACTTCAGATGACACAAACATAATTACATAATTTCATCAGAGACATAATAGTCATTCACATGTTATAATATATTATCTTGTTACGCATTTTGAGAGGTGATATACTTCAACAATGATAATGATATGGAAAATATTGTTACTATTGTTGCATCAATTATTATTTTGTTACTCTTATGTTTGAAAAAAATATATTTTTTAGATATTTATAAATTTTTTTACTAGTTACTTTAATTAGAAAAACTCCACCCAGCCGACAGGAACACGTGTATCACCTAAAAATACTTGGTAAGGAGAATGATATATGTGATGTGGCTAGGGATTTTCTTGGAATAGGTAGACATTGTGTTACCTGTATGCAGGTAATTATTAGGATTGTAGTGAATAAGTATATAAAATATAAATTTAAAATTGTTTAAGTACAAAAATAACCTTAAGTTGAGAAAAGAAATAAATAAATAGAAAATTTCTTTTCTTTTATTTTCACTATGTAAATTACACAAAAAAAATCATCTGAATTATAAAATAATTTTCAAAAATTATAATAAAATTTATATGAATTCTAAAATTCACAAATAAATATAAGAAACTACAAAATAAACCAATCAAGTATAGTAATATTTGAGAAAATACAAACAAATTCTAAAAAATACAAATAAATGTTAAAAATATAAAAAATAAATTCTAAAATAATAATTAGTTAAAAATTACAAAAAATCATAAAAATAGATCCATATTAATAATATAAACTATATAAATCTGTAAAATAAAAATATTGTACAAATAAATCCATAAAATACAAGTAAATAAGAATATCCTGACATTATAATAGGTTTATCGAATTAAATAAGATGCAAATGTTTATTATCGATTTTAATAAATTTGTAATAATATAAATAAATCCTATAAAACAAATAATATAAATAAATATATAAAAAGTACAAATAAATGCCAAATTATATGTAAAATTCTAAAAAAAAGAACAATTAATTCTAAATTTCATAAGTAAGTCCTAAAAATTAGAAGTAAATGATAATATTAATACAAATTCTCAAAATATTAATATTTATTCTTTAAAATATATTTATTTTAATAGATCTAGAAACATACAAATAAAGTGAAGAATAAATTAGAAACCTACAATAAATTATAAAAAATATAATTAAAAAATATTGAAAAATATAATTATACTATTCAAAATAAAATATTTTATCAGTAAATCCAAAAAATACAGTGTGGATCGTGCATCCTATATTATTTGACCATCATGGGTAAAATTAAGTTAAATGAAGGTAAACTTTGAATACAAAAATGGATAAGAACAACTATTCTAAACATTAAGTACATACTCAAATTTAAAATATATATTCTATTTAAAAGCACTATAGCACAACAGACCTTGATTACAAGTAAATTCTAAAATTAAATATAATAAAAAAAAATATATTCCATAAAATACCAATAAATTTTGAAAAATTAAAAAGATGCTAAAAACCAAATTTCAATCTAAAAATAAAAATTACCTTTAAAAATTATAAACAAATCTTAAGATATTATTAATTTTTAAATTGCTAATATTTCAGCTTTTTTTCATATTGTAGTCTATATAAATATTTTTAATTTTATTACATTTTTAATATTTATCTTTAATATTTTAGAATCTATTATATTTTTTTTAATTTAACTATATTTTATATATGTTTTTGTGATTTATATTTTTAATTTATTTTAGGATTAATTTTTAAAATTTCAAATTAATTTGTATTTTTACAGTTATTTTTTTAGCATTTTCAGTTTTTCAGAATTCATTTATATACAACTTTTCTAATTATTAATTAATATTATTTGAATTTTTAAGTATAAAATTAATAATTATCTAATAATATGATTATATCATAAAAAAATTACTTTAGAGAGTTAGACAAATTAATAATAGATTTGTGACTTTTAAGGGTATTACGGGAATTTCATATTTAACTGTTTTTTTTTTTTCTTTTTTTTTTTTCTTTTTTACGGGAATTTTCTTTTGTCTAAATATGATAATAATCTTATTAATAAGATAATAGTCTTTTGCAATTAATAATAGATTTTCTTTTTTTTTTACGGGAATTATTTTCTTGTTTCAATTTTTTTTTTAATTTATCAGTTTTTTTAACATTTTTTTTCTTTTTTTTCATATTTGTGTAAGTGTCGTTGACTCGGTATACACCAAGGAGGATTAGTTCAAGGCACAGTCCACTAAGCAGCCGAGGGTTCAAAACCACAAACTACCTTTCCCCATGAAGCAGTGTTTTATGAAAACTGGGTATGTGAGTCTGCATTCATGCATGCATTTATTTCCCCTCATGTGGAGGATTCTTGGAAATTGGTTTTAGAAAAACGAGTTTTGACTCAATTTAAACCAATATAATGATAATAAAATATTTAATTAAATTTTGAATCTATGTTTTGAGGAGATAAACGTAGGATTTTATTTTTCTCAAAACCGATTTTCGGTGAGAGAAATAAATGATTAAAGTTGGCCATTTAATTGAAATGGTGAAGAGTTAACCAAGTTTAAAAGTTGAAAACTCATCTGATATTTGGGGTTGAAAACTGTAATATCCGGTATTTTTCTTTCCCTTGTATTTTAATTTTTGGTATATTTCTCGGTCATAGTGACCCTCGTGTACCTTTCGGTGTGTCCTTCTTGTCAACTGTTGAACTGTATTCTCGTTATTGTGGTGCGGAACCGCCGTTTCGGAGTTGCCGTGGATCCATTTCGTGTTATTGGTTCCCAAATATTGATTCCTATCGTTTTATTCTCTTTCCGGATCATTTTTATCATTTTGGAACCCAATAGGTGTGGGTCATGCAAGACAAGATGTGTGTGCCGCGGCACACAAATTTCTTCGATTGTTGGCCAAACGAATCAGACTGTGCCGCGGCACACCTATCCGGCCGCGGCACAATGCCAAGCTGCCGCGCACACCTATCCGTGCCGCGGCACACTCGTGTCATCTGCGACCAAAACTCGCCTCAGACTGGTGCCGCGGCACACGCAGGCTGTGCCGCGGCACAATGCCGAAACCTGGGAGTGAATTTTGGCCTGTGCCGCGGCACACCTAAGCTGTGCCGCGGCACACGAAGCGGTCAACTGTGCAACTCGTCTTTATTAGACGAAATCGCCCGTCGTCTTCTTCATTTTCACTGCATCGCGAGAGAGAGTGTAAGAGAGGGATAGAGTTCTTCATCTTTATCCATTGGGGGGTCGATTTTCACCATTTTTCTTCGATAGTGAAGCCCGGGTAATCAATCTAGCGCGTGTTCTACGGATCTTGGTGCTTGAATCCCCAAAGGTAATATTTCTAGAACCCCACTTTCGATTAATTTGGGGGTTTTGGGATTTTCTTCCGATTCGTTCCGTTTTGTTGGTGGATTCATGATGTATATGATTAATCTTGTTGATATCATTAATTTCCCTACGGATTCATGGTATATTTTCATAGTTTTGCGGAATCGAGAGGGTTTGGTTGTGGTCCGCCCTCGTTGTTATTTTGTGCGAATATACATGAATCGTAGGCGGGTTTTCGGGTGTATTTCATTTCCGTATTCGGCTAGAGTTGGTTATAATTATGTTCTTCGAATCGTTAGGTTCGGTTCCGTTGATTCCTAGTGTTCGTCGGTGATTATCCTTCCGTTCGTTGCGTCATCAAAATATTCAAGGCAAGTATTTTTGGAAACCTTTATGCTTAACGTGAAATGGTAATGTATATTGTGTGTGATTTGCTCACCTCGGGAGGGTCCGACGGATCACGGGGAATCTATGGCTTCGTCTGGATTCATGAGTTTGATTCGCTAGCCCGGCTCGGGAGGGTCCTTAGAGGCCTCGAGTGGGATTCGTGGCTTCGTCCGGTCTAGGTGACGTGTGGTGCTTGGTTTGTTTTATGAAAGTGGCCGGCTCGGGAGGGTCCTTAGAGGCCTCGAGTGGGATTCGTGGCTTCGTCCGGTCTAGGCAAATTAATTGTATTTGTTTGTTTTAGGAAAAGACATGTCTGGTTTTGACTTTTGAAATTGATATTGGTGCATGTACTATGAAATGTGTAAGCGATTGGTTTGCCTTGATTACTTGTACTAGCGTAATTGCTAACCCCTCTGGGACCCGTTTTGGAGAAATTCTTGTTATGGATTTCGAGTTATGATTATCCGGACGAGCGGGCACTGGACAAAGATGCGAGGACGTTGGCGGTCGTTGACATGTGCATTGGGTCTTTCTATTTCTTTCGTCCATTTCGATTTGGTTGTTCTAATAATTATAAACTCATAGAGTGTACTCGCGAGTACTTAGGCTTTTCATTTCAAACTCCGTATTGTGTTACTTTTAGATTGTTACATTGTTGGTTGATGATCATTTCGCGGTTGCTCAGGCGTAACTTTAATGTCTCATAATTAAATGTGTGCCCTCGCTAACCGGATGGTTAGTCGAGTGGAGTTTTTCTTGTTTATAGCACAGTGGGTCCC
The DNA here is from genome assembly GCA_033398695.1 of Orobanche coerulescens. Classification (NCBI taxonomy): domain Eukaryota; kingdom Viridiplantae; phylum Streptophyta; class Magnoliopsida; order Lamiales; family Orobanchaceae; genus Orobanche; species Orobanche coerulescens. Next base: position 19,552,447 of record CM065804.1, read on the forward strand.
TTGTGGGGGTCCACTGCCGTAATAAACTCGAATATCTCGGGGTGTTACAGAAAATGGTATCGGAGCCCTAGGTTTATGGATACCTAGGCTTGTTGGTTATTTGGGTCTAGTCGTGTTTTGTTTTGCACATTGTCACACCATTAAGATCCCAGTACTTCCGGTGCTCGTAAGTTTTCTTATTCGGCTCTTTTGTTTCTTGCATTGTATTTCCACTTTTGAATTGTAGTTGTTTTTTTTCTCCCTTACTCATCATCGATATACTTCTGTTATCTCTCAACATCAGTATGGATGCCGGAGGAAATCGTGGTCGTGGTCGTGGTCGTGGTCGTGGACGCGGCCGGGGACGTGGGGCAGCCGGTGGGGCGGCCACGTCGCATTCTTCGGGAGCCGCGATGCGGTGACCGTCACGGTCATGCTTCTTCTCGGGAGCGCGCCGATCTTGGTATTGCGGCCGTTATGCAAGCAAATGGTTAACCGGATGGCGGCTATAGCTCAGTGGTCCGTAACCCGATCGTGCCCATGCTAATTGGGGCGGAGCGGATCGTTAACCAGGATGTCATCAAGATGCATCCTCCCGGTTCGGGAGCTTCGGACCCGATCGGGTGGGAAGGGTGGATCAATGAGATATCCAAAGTATTCACTGCTACCAATCGCCCGAGGACCGTAAGGTCCCTATTGCTCAATATTTTCTCACGGAGATGCTACAGATTGGTGGGAGGCCGTTGGTCCCAAAGATCATGTTGCTTCATGGGCCGAATTTCAAGAATTGATGGAGACCGAATATTGTCCGTGGCAGTTAGACAGCTCGAGTGCATGCTTTCTATGATGCTAAACCACGGGATATCCCCGTATCTCGTGCCATTGCCGACTTTAACAAGGAGTTGGGTTATGTGAAGACCCAAGTTGTCGAGGAGAGCGACAAGATTTTCCATTTTTCCAGGAGAATGAAACTGTCCATTCGGGACTATATGTCTGGGCTCGTCTGTACTACTCTGAAGGATTACCAGAGTCGAGCCCTTGCTTATGATATGTCGGTGACCGCTAGCGATTTGGCTCGTGAGAGCAAGAAGCAGAAGTCGGTCGGAAATTTTTCTCGTCCCAAGAGTGGAGGCCAGCGAAATCTCAGCCGCAAATATTTCTACGGCGGTTCGGCTCGTTTCTCTGGGAGCTTTAGTGCCGCCGGGCAATCGCCGGGACCCCGGATGCTTTAAGCGTGGCAACCTGTGCCACGTGAACCGGGATTGTCTTCGTCCACCTTTAACTTGTCATACTTGTAGTGGTCGGGCCACAAGGCTTCTTTGCGAGAAACTCGAGACGGTTTCGCGGCGCCCGTTCTTCTCACCCGGCACCTATGGAGCCGAGTGTGAACCAGTGGCTCATTTGCTCGCCGCCTCCACCGAGTGCCGGCCGAGGTAGGGTCGGGTCAGCCCGCTAGGGGTGGAGCTTCCAGATGTCGGCTCTGCTCGGGCGTATCTATGAGATGAGGAGAGCCGATGATCCAAAGGCTCTTTGTGGCGGCAGTACCGTTCATATTCATTTCCATCCTGTCGGTGTGCTTTTTGATTGGTGCTACGCACTCATTCATTTCTCTAGAGTGTGTACGCCCGTTTGAGTCTCGGCTTGTCACCTTGCGAGCCTTTCATCGTTAAACTTCCTAGCGGTGATAGAATTGTCGGTGATCGAGAAGTCCGGGACTGTTCTGTGATCATTTGTGAGAGGGCTTGGCTCTCTAATCTTATTGTTGTGAGTATCGAGGGTGAGGATTTAATTCTCGGGAATGATTGGCTCGAGCGGCATGGTGCAATCATAAACTACCGCACGAGGATCATTACCATGTTAGCCGAGGACGGCACTGAACACTCTTTCGCGGGGCGAAAGAGAAACCAGAAGTTTGTTATTAACGCCTTGAAGGCGGTGAAACTCTGAAAGGGTGTACTTGGTTATTGGTGCTACGCCTTGAAGGCGGAGAATGGTGGAGCCGAGTTTTCGTCGATTCCAGTCGTTAGTGAGTTTCCTGATGTATTTCCTGACGAGTTGCCGGGATTGCCACCGGATCGTGAGGTTGAGTTTGTTATAGAATTAGAGCCGGGCGCGGCTGGATTTCAAGGCGCCGTATCGCATGGCACCTTCGAGATGGCCGAGTTGAAGAAACAGCTTGAGTGAACTTGGAGTCGGGTATGTTCGACCGAGCGCCTCGCCTTGGGGCGCACCGGTCTTGTTTGTGCGTAAGAAGGATGGTTCACTACGTTTGTGTATCGACTATCGCGAACTAAACAAAGTGACCATCAAGAACAAGTACCCTTTGCCGAGGATTGACGACTTGTTCGATCAGTTGCAGGGAGCTGCGGTGTTCTCGAAAATTGATTTAAAATCGTGGTACTATCGGCTCACGGGTGAGGAGTCCGACGTCAAGACAAACTTTCGGACGAGGTATGGGCATTATGAGTTTGTAGTTATGCCTTTCGGGTTAACTAATGCGCCGGCGGTGTTCATGCAATTGATGAACAAAGTTTTTATCGAGTATTTGGATAAGTGTGTCGTCGTCTTCATTGACGATATTCTTATTTATTCAAGGAATGAAGAAGAGCATGCCCATCATTTGCGGATAGTGTTAGACATTTTGAGGGCCGAGCAACTCTATGCGAAGTTCTCGAAATGTGAGTTCCGTGAAGGAAGTGATGTTTAAGGTCACGTGATTTCGGTAGGGAGTTCGAGTGGATCCGGAAGATTGAGGCGGTGTTGGATTGGGCATCGCCACAAACGTGAAGGAGGTCCGTAGTTTCTTGGGTTTGGTGGCTACTACCGTAGGTTCGTGAGGTTTCTCAAAACTAGCTCGGCCACTTACACAGTTGCTCCGTAATCCAGAAGTTTGTGCAGACCGATGAGAGGCGATCGAGTTTCGAGGAGCTGAAGAAGCGTTTGACTTCAGCCCGGTTTTGGCGTTGCCGTGTGGCAACGAGGATTCGCCGTTTATAGCGATGCTTGGGCGTGGTCTTGGGTGCGTATTGATGCGGACGGCAAGACCATTGCCTATGCGTCGAGACAGTTGAGACCGTATGAACTTAACTACCCTACTCATGATTTGGAGTTAGCGGCAATGCTTTTGCGCTCAAGATTTGGCGTCACTATCTTTTCGGCTCTGCATGTCAGATTTTTACCGATCATAAAAGTCTGAAATATATATTTACTCAGCGAGAGTTGAATATGAGGCAGAGGAGGTGGTTAGAGCTGATTAAGGATTATGACCTCGAAATCCTTTATCATCCAGGCAAGGCGAATGTCGTAGCCGACGCCTTGAGTCGGAAACCGATTGCGTTGCGAACGCTTGAGGTCCTCACGTCTCAGTTTGAGCTTCGGCGGGCTTTGATTGAGTCTGGTGTTGAGGTTTTGTTGCCTGGAGCTGCCGGGCAACTTTGCGCTTTAGAGATTTCGTCGTCTTTGATCGATGAAATTAAGCTGAAACAATTAGAGGATCCGATGATTACTCAAATCCGAGAGAACGTTCTTAAGGGAAAGTCTCCTGGGTTTGTGATTCACGAGGATGGTGTTTTGAGATTCAGTCGGCTTTGTGTGCGAACGATCCAGAGTTGCGGCAGTATTTTGCGTGAGGCCCATTCCACACCCTATTCCGTTCATCCTGGTTCGAGTAAGATGTACAAGGACCTGAGGAGGAACTTCTGGTAGAATGATATGAAGGAGGAGGTAGCACAGTTTGTGGCGAGATGTTTGACTTTCAGAGTCAAAATCGAGCATCGGCTCATTGGGTTATTGCAGTCACTTCCGCTCCGGAATGGAAATGGGAAGATATATCGATGGATTTCATTACGAGTTTGCCGAGATCGAGATCGGGCATGAATATGGTTTGGGTGATTGTTGATCGTCTGACCAAGTCGGCACATTTTCTGGCATCAAGGACACTTGGGGCCCGGAGAAATTGGCTCGTGTGTTTGTCGCGCAGATTGTGAGACTTCACGGTACTCCGAAGTCTATTGTTTCGGATCGTGATGGCCGTTTTGTATCGCACTTTTGGCAGGCGGTGCATAAGGCGTTGGGTACCCGTTTGCATTTGAGTACCTCTTTTCATCCCGATCGGATGGGATCGGAACGCACTATCCAGACATTCGAGGACATGTTGCGTGCTTGTGCCCTCGATTGGAGTAGCGACTGGGAAGAGCATTTGTCATTGATCGAATTCACGTACAACAATAGTTGGCACGCGTCGATTCGAATGGCACCGTATGAGGCACTTTATGGGCGACGATGTCGATCGCCGATTTGTTGGAATGAGGCGTCCGATTTAGTCGGGACCGAGCCGGATGTCGTTTTAGAGACGAGGCGGAAGATAGAATTAATTCGGGAATGGATGTTGACGGCCCAGAGTCGACAGAAGTCATATGCCGATGTCCGTCGTCGACCTTTAGAATTCGAGGTGGGAGACCACGTTTTGTCAAGGTGTCGCCGACGAGAGGGTTTTCCGTTTCGGGAAGAAGGGAAGTTGAGTCCGAGATTTATTGGACCCTTCGAGATTCTCGAGCGGGTCGGTGGGTTAGCATACCGTTTGGCGTTACCCCGGCCTTGAGTCACATTCATAGCGTTTTCATGTTTCCCGGTGAGGAAATATGTTCCGATCCTAGTCACGTCATCGATTATGGCGAGATTGATATTGTCAAGATATTACTTTTGAGGAGCGTCCTTTGAAGATTTTGGAACATCGTGAGAAACGATCGAGGCATAAGACCATCCCTTTGGTCAAAGTGCGGTGGTCGAGACACGGTGTCGAGGAAGCAACTTGGGAAACCGAGGATAGCATGCGTGCTAGGTACCCCGAGTTGTTTGTTTCTCAAGTTTGGGACGAAACTTATTTTTAGAGGAGTAGAATGTAATATCCGGTATTTTTCTTTCCCTTGTATTTTAATTTTTGGTATATTTCTCGGTCATAGTGACCCTCGTGTACCTTTCGGTGTGTCCTTCTGTCAATCGTTGACTGTATTCTCGTTATTGTGGTGCGAACCGCGTTTGAGTTGCCGTGGATCCATTTCGTGTTATTGGTTCCCAAATATTGATTCCTATCGTTTTATTCTCTTTAGGATCATTTTTATCATTTTGGAACCCAATAGGGGGTGTGGGCGCGGCACAAGATGTGTGTGCCGCGGCACACAAATTTCTTCGATTGTTGGCCAAGCAGATCTTGTGTGCCGCGGCACACCTATCCGTGCGGCACAATGCCAAGCGATGCCGCGGCACACCTATCGTGCCGCGGCACACTCGTGTGTCATCTGCGACCAAAACTACTTTGTGCCGGTGCGCGGCACACGCGGTATCTTGCCGCACAATGCGAAACACAGGAGTGAATTTTGGCACGTGCCGCGGCACACCTAAGCCGTGCGCGGCACGAAGCGGTCATTGTGCAACTCGTCTTTATTAGACGAAATCGCCGTCGTCTTCTTCATTTTCACCGCATCGCGAGAGAGAGTGTAAGAGAGGGATAGAGTTCTTCATCTTTATCCATTGGGGGTCGATTTTCACCATTTTTCTTCGATAGTGAAGCCGGGTAATCAATCTAGCGCGTGTTCTCTACGGATCTTGGTGCTTGAATCCCCAAAGGTAATATTTCTAGAACCCCACTTTCGATTAATTTGGGGGTTTTGGGATTTTCTTCCGATTCGTTCCGCTTTTGTTGGTGGATTCATGATGTATATGATTAATCTTGTTGATATCATTAATTTCCCTACGGATTCATGGTATATTTTCATAGTTTTGCGGAATCGAGAGGGTTTGGTTGTGGTCCGCCTCGTTGTTATTTTGTGCGAATATACATGAATCGTAGGCGGGTTTTGGTGTATTCCATTTCCGTATTCGGCTAGAGTTGGTTATAATTATGTTCTTCGAATCGTTAGGTTCGGTTCCGTTGATTCCTAGTGTTCGTCGGTGATTATCCTTCCGTTCGTTGCGTCATCAAAATATTCAAGGCAAGTATTTTTGGAAACCTTTATGCTTAACGTGAAATGGTAATGTATATTGTGTGTGATTTGCTCACCTCGGGAGGGTCCGACGGATCACGGGGAATCTATGGCTTCGTCCTGGATTCATGAGTTTGATTCGCTAGCCCGGCTCGGGAGGGTCCTTAGAGGCCTCGAGTGGGATTCGTGGCTTCGTCCGGTCTAGGTGACGTGTGGTGCTTGGTTTGTTTTATGAAAGTGGCGGCTGGGAGGGTCCTTAGAGGCCTCGAGTGGGATTCGTGGCTTCGTCCCGGTCTAGGCAAATTAATTGTATTGCTTGTTTAGGAAAAGACATGTCCGGCTTTGACTTTTGAAATTGATATTGGTGCATGTACTATGAAATGTGTAAGCGATTGGTTTGCCTTGATTACTTGTACTAGCGTAATTGCTAACCCCTCCGGGACCCGTTTTGGGAAATTCTTGTTATGGATTTCGTGTTATGATTATCCGGACGAGCGGGCACCTGGACAGTACGAGGACGTTGGCCAGGGTCGTTGACATGTGCATTTGGGTCTTTCTATTTCTTTCGTCCATTTCGATTTGGTTGTTCTAATAACTATAAACTCATAGAGTGTACTCGCGAGTACTTAGGCTTTTCATTTCAAACTCCGTATTGTGTTACTTTTAAATTGTTACATTGTTGGTTGATGATCATTTCGCCGGTTGCTCCGGGCGTAACTTTAATGTCTCATAATTAAATGTGTGCCCTCGCTAACCGGGATGGTTAGTCGAGTGGAGTTTTTCTTGTTTATAGCCTGGTGGGTCCCTTGTGGGGGGTCTACGGCGCTGTAATAAACTCTGAATATCTCGGGGTGTTACAAAAACCCATCTGATCTGATATTTGGGGCTGAAAATCCATCTGATTTGATATTTGGGCTGAAACCCATCTGATTAGATATTTGAGGATGAAAACCCATCTGATCTGATATTTGGGCTAAAAGCCAATCTGATCTGATCTTTGGGGCTGAAAATCCATCTGATATGATATTTGAACCTGAAAACCCACCTGATATGATATTTGGGGCTGAAAACCCACCTAATCTGATATTTGGGGCTGAAAACCCATCTGATACGATATTTGGGGCTGAAAACCCATCTGATATTTGGTCTCGACTGAAATGAGGCAGGTTGAGAACTTAGCTTTATGGAATATGACTCTTCACACTTCATAATGTAACATTAAATGAGGCTATTTATGGAGGTAACTCTTCAGCTGAGGGATTTAAGAAAATTAATGGCACTTTAATATGTAGTAACTCCTCACCTGATGAAGTGGAATTGGACCTCATAAAAGGGGATCTTATGCATTTCATCTCATACACCATAATATAGACGGAATTTAAGCATATCACATATTGTAGCATATTTCCCTCTTATTTTCGTGCCCAGTTTCCAGCACTTGAACGTTCGTCGGAGTTCTGAGTTTTGGACAGCACCTAACTCAGAAACATATAGCAGTTGTATCTTGGGGACATATTGCCTGAACCGTCTGCTCTTATACCGGGGCAAAATTATCTTACGGAAAGAGTTATCTTGCCTCTCCTAAAGTTGTAATTTTAATTCAGCTTTTTAATTTATTAAGATTGTAACAGGTTGCTTTTCTTTGTAATTTTTATTGTAATTACATTGTTGGAAATTCACAGAACCAACAATCGTAAGATAATTTTATTTTTCTTTAATTTCCAATGGCAACCGACGCTGATGCTGCCGCCACCGCTGGTGCTGCCGCTGCCAAAGCTGCTGCACCTACTATTGCAGTTCAGGCTGAGAAACCCGAGAAGTTTTCGGGTGTTGACTTTAAGAGATGGCAGCAAAAGATGCTGTTTTATCTCACTACCTTGGGGCTTGCTGTTTACCTCAAGGATGATCCTACTGTGGTCAGTGAGATGGAAATTGATCAATACAAAGCATTTTGCTTACGATCAGTGGTATAATGGCGACTTTATGTGCCATAATACGATATTGAATGTGCTGATTGATTCTTTGTACAACGTGTACAGTCAAATCAAGACATCCAAATAGATCTGTAATTCTTTGGAGAAAAGGTATAAAACCAATGATGTTGGTGCCAAAAAGTTCGTGATTGGACGCTACCTGGACTTTCAGATGACAGACTTCAAAACTATTATTGAACAAGTCCAACAATTTCAATTGATTGTGCATGAAATCAATGCTGAAGGAATGATCCTTCCTGAACCGTTTGTTGTGGGAACGGTAATTGAAAAGTGGCCTCCTAGTTGGAAGGAGTTCAAGAATTATCTGAAACACAAATGAAAGGAAATGAGCTTAGAGGACTTGGTTGTTCGACTCAGAATTTAGAAAGACAACCGAAAGTCTGATTCTATGTTCAGGAGAGGCCCTATGGAGGCCAAAGTAAATTTACTTGAACATGGGTCCTCTAGCAAAAAGAGGAAACTGAATCATGTTCCGGACAAAGGGAAAAAGTTGTTTAAGGAAAAGAAGTTTACTGAAAATTGCCACAACTGTGGTAAGCCAAACCATAAGGCAAAGGACTGTCGCTTGCCAATAAATTCAACTGGTCAGCAAAACAAAGTCAAGCGAGTTGCCAATATGGTTGAACATGGCAATGTTTACATGCCAGATCTGGAGCTGCCAGCCATGGTTGAGGAGCTCGACGAGGAGGTCTCAGCTATGGTGATTGAAACCAATATGGTGGAGAATCACCGCGCCTGGTACGCTGACACTGGGGCTACTCGTCATGTTTGTTCTGAAAAAGACATGTTCTCTTCCTACACTATTACTGATGATAGGAAATTGCACATGGCAAACTCTGCTTCTTCTGTGATTACAGGCGTGGAGAACGTGGTCTTAATGCTGACCTCTGGAAAGGAGCTTCTGCTTAAGGATGTGCGCATGTCCCAGACATCTGAAGAAATTTAGTTTCAGGCTCTCTACTAGTTAGTCATGGGTTTAGACTAGTTTTTGAGTTTGAAAATTTTATTATGAGCAAGTTTGGAATGTTCCTTGGACGAGGTTACCTTGACAGGGGATTATTCAAAATAAATGTGATGTCTGTAAGCAGAGAAGGCAAGAATAAAAGTAATAATAATAATGCTGCTTCTTCTATTTACTTGCTCGAGTGTTCAGATTTATGACATTGTAGATTGGGACATGTTGGTCTAAAATCAATTAAAAGACTAATTAATCTAGAATTAATTCCAAAAACCCATATTGAACTTAATAAGATATGCGAAGTGTGTGTTGAAGCAAAAATGGCTAAACTGCCTTTTCATTCAGTGGAAACGAATACTCCTCCTCTAGAATTAATTCACGCTGATGTGTGTGACTTAAAATTTTTGCAAACTAGAGGAGGTAAAAAATACTTCATAATTTTTGTAGATGATTGCACAAGATATTGCTATGTGTTTCTTTTGAGAAGCAAAGATGAAGCAATCGAGGCCTTTAATATGTATAGAAATGAAGTTGAAAATCAACTGAATTGTAAAACAAAAGCAGTCCGAAGTGACCGAGGTGGTGAGTATGAAGCTGTAATATCCGCAATTTTGATTTTTGGTAATTTTCTTTTTTTGGCGAGAGTCTGTTTTAACGGCTCACTTATGACCGTTTCGTCATTCTGAGGATGATTAATTCTGCACTTTTTGACATCCGAGTTCGTTTCGGTGTCGTTTTGCAGAGTTCCGTACTTTTGGCGACTTTTCCGCATTTGAGACCGATTCTTGCGAATCTCATTCGAAACTGTTGTTTCATGTTTCTCTTAAGTCCTGTTAACTTTGTTAGACGTGTTTTGAACTTTAGTTTGGTTGTTCGATCACTTATCGTTATTTCGGGCGTTTTGGGCCAATTTATAATTTCCCAAAGTTGTGAGTATCCGCATTCGTATTTGTTGTCTTGACCCTTTTCATGGTCACGTGTGAGCTTTATTGTAGCTCAAGCTCTTAGTATAATAGTATTCTGGAGCTTTCCGTGCGTATCTTGAACTTGGTGTTTCGATCGGAGGAGTCCGTTGTCATAACCAGCTTTGAGAGCACTACTGCTGTAGTTCTGGGTGCATTAGCGCACGCTAAGGGATCTCCTAGCGCACGCTATCGAGCAGCAGAGTCAGAGGTCAGTAGTTGGATTCAGGCCCATTAGCGCACGCTACATTCAGGTGGCTAGCGCGCGCTAAGGTGTTGTAGTTAGCGCACGCTATGGTTTTGGCAGCGCACGCTAACTGGTAGTTCGAGGCAGTCCAGAAGATACTGGACTGGGTATGGAGGTCTCGTTAGCGCATGCTAAACTATTGTGGTTGCGCACGCTAACTGTACATTTTGGCAAAATGTTTTTTCTGATGCTTCGATAGCGCACGCTAATCAGGTAGGATTAGCGCACGCTAAGGTGTCCAGTATATAAACTGGACAGCAGTCATTGTTCTCATTTTCACCCTCATTTCCTCTTATCTCCCCTCTGTCCTTTCTCTTGTTCACGAATCCCATAAAGATAGTAGAGCTCTTTCATCAAGTAAGTCTGACTCTTCTATGGGGCTTGCGGGCTCTTGCTATATTTTGTGTTTTTTACCATACAGATGAACTTTCTAAGTGGATCGGCGGAACTTCAACTGTCGAGCCTCGCAAGCTCGATGCTCTCATCATTTGATCGGGAGTAAGTCAAGGGCGACTAGGGTTCGCGATCTTGGCCGATTTTGCTCAATCCAAAGGTATTTTGGAGTATCCTAGGTGATTATAACATCATCTAATCCATTATTCTTCGCCGAATTAATGTATTTTTCTTGATTCCCTAGAGTTGACTTTTTGGGAGTTTTATTTTTGATTTCGTTTTCCATACGATTTTGATAAACCGATTGTTGTTTAATGATGTTGTTAAACATACCCTATGGATTGTGTACCCATATTTCGGTTTGGAATTCCGTTTTCATGTTTTTGTCGGGTCGATTAGTGTTCTTGGCCGTTTTGGGGGAAACCCTTGAACTTTCCTCGTTTGTTCCTTTAATTCAGCGGCTTTAGGTCGTGCTATGGGATTCATTTTTATTGTTGTTATTGTCATTCGTAGTTTATTGTCGCCGGTTGGCATTCGGCGGAGTCGGCGGGTTCATAGTCGGTTCGTGCCATCCTACTTCGGTCGATTCTCCGCGTTTGTGATTAATCGAGGCAAGTACCTTGTTCATGCATTTCTTGTTTTGTGGATATGATGATCGATGATTATCTCGGTGTGTTTGGTTGGTTGGTTGAAATGAACTTTCAAAAGATTTGGTTTAGCCTCGTTAAAGGCTCACTTTCAAAACGCGTGTGTTTTGTGAATGGATAAGTGAACCATATGAATACACTTGTTGTTGTTGTTGTTGTGATTTGATAATATATGCATATATTATCTCAGTCGGTGCGTTGTGATTTGACGATTATGTCGTGCTAGATATTTGTTGTCTCTGAGTGAATTGTTAGAATATCCTTGGTGTGATATGTTATCTGTGTGAATGTGTGGATATGGTCGAGGTCTATGGTGACACATGGCATATGATCATGTGGTCAGGATGCAACAAGTGATTGGTCCAACCGTGAGAGCCTAAGACAATCTACGGTAACACATGGCTTGTGATCATGTGGGCAGGATGCAACAAGTGATAGATCCAATCGTGACATGATAAGAATACCTGCGGTGACATATGGCATGTGATCATATGGTCAGGAGACAAAAAGTTATTGATCCAACCGTGAGATGCCGTGACATGTGATCACGCTGGTGTGTATATGATTTATGAATGTGTTTTGCCAGGTCGAGTACCTTGTACGTGTGACCAAGATTTGCGGATCTTGGGTGATTATGTTGTGTTGATTTTTATGTCCGTCGAGGACACGTGACGTGGGTTATGACCATGTGAATTGTTGTTGGTTTCCTTTATTTGTGAAAGCAAATCTTTGGGTTGTGCCCCTTTTTGGATTCTTTTGAAAAGAGGAAGATTTGATAATCCTAAATGGTTTGCGTTAAAAACTCCCGATGGCATTTTAAACCATTCTATGAATTATTTTCCTTGATTTGTGATCTTTCAATTTTGGAAAGCTTTACCCAAACTCTTGCCTCGGGAAGTATTTGCATTATTTTTGAATCCTTGAGGATTCTTGGTTATTATTATTCTTTGAACTTGAATTATATGACTCGTATTTGCACTTTGTACTTGCACTAGCAAAATAGTGAAATTTTGCTAACCCCCGAGTAATCGGGGGATTGGATGCCCGTATTGCATTCAGGTTTTGGGGAGCATAGCATATGGTCGGCATGAAAGATGATAAAAGATGATCGATACTAATTATATGAGGACCCGTACATTGTTGTATTGGTTCAGTTGTACTTTATTTTTTTGATGCAGTATTCTTTCCCTGTTGTACGGGAGTGTGTTGTATTCGACCCCTGCATGGGCATGTATTGAGATTGAGTTGTATGTATTTATTGAAAGACCAAATCCATCTACTGAGTCTTTTTAGCCTTAAAGGCATTATTGAGATGTTCGATTTTGTTACCAGTCTAGTAGATCCTTGAGGAAATGTTATACGGCGTGTAATATCCCTCAGCGGATTGTGGAAACCTAGGCTGTCGGGTCAAGTTGTGTCTGTTGAGTTTTGTCTCATCAGGTTTTGTCTGACTGAGTCGTGTCGCGACGTGTCGTCTGAGTTGGTTGGTCGTGATTAGTATCGTGGGGCGATCATCATCTTCGTGCGACCTGTGGATGTAAGTCTCCCTTCTTTATGTTGTGCCTCGTGTGACACGAGTTACTGGTATGATTATTTGTTAAGTGATGGAATCCTTATGTAGATTTTTGGTTCCGTGATATGTGTTTATTCGACTCTCATGTTTTATTTATATGAGGAGCGTTGCCGCTGTTTATGTCTTTTCGACTGTTGTTTTTGTCCGCTGCTAACGATTTTCAAAATGATTTGCTCGTTTTGCAAGTAATTTTTTTTTTGAAAGCCTTTGTGCTTAATACGGAATGGTGGTGTAATTGTGTGTGCTTTTCTCACCTCGGGAGGGTCTGACGAGGCCTCGAGGGAATCCAATGGTATATCCGTGGATTCACGAGTTTGATTCGCTAGCCAGCTCGGGAGGGTCTTTAGAGGCCTCGAGCGGGATCAGTGGTATAGCCCTGGTCCTAGGTGATGCCTGTGCGTGATTTGTTTTATGATATGGCCAGCTCAGGAGGGTCCTTAGAGGCCTCGAGTGGGACCAGTGGTATAGCCCCAGTCCTAGGCAAACTGATATTGGCTGTTTGTTTTCCAGAAAAGACGTGCCTTGTTTTCATTTCAAAATGCTTCGATGCATGTACTATGAAATATGTAAACGAATGTTGATACGTGTGAATTTTGGGCATTCTGGCCTATTGGATTTCTGAAAACCTTGAGTATCTTAGAAAATAAATTTCGAGACGCACTTTTAAAATTGATTATTTTCTCGCAGTATTTTCAAGGTGCCTACTAGTGCCGCAACATGTTTCAAGATTCTTCTACCTTGAGGACCATAATATTTTGAAATATTTTCAGTAATTTAGAAACGCATTTGCTTAGACCCGAAGGTCGTATATTTCCGAAAGTTTTTAACTTATATAAAGGTGTTCTCATTTTTATCAAAGGCAAGATGGTTTTTCAAAGTCTCGATAACGATGTTTCATGTTTGTATTACTTTTTTTGAAATATGATACTCAAGATCAACTGATGTTCCCAAAGTTGTTTTAAAAAAGGTGGTTTTCGTTTTTAAAACCTATTGTTTCTGTTTGCGGTCCGGGAATGTATGTATGATGTTCGCACTTTCGTTAGGGTGTTAACTCCCGAGTTATGATTGAATTGGTGGTGTGAGCGTTGAGTCGTTCGCCACACATTTGTTGTGTTAGCCCTCTGTGAGAGGTGTGATGTTGATCTTTAATGTTGTCGTTTCGTGGTGATTTGCGTGTGTTGTTACCCAAAATATTATACGTAATGGTTTGCTGGATATGGCTACGGGTGAGTAACAGACAAAATGCGAGAGCACATACGAAGGAATGAAGATAACACAAGATTTGTCGGGGTTGTTAGTCCTGGGCTTGAATGCTCTCGCGAGATATTATTAATAAGAATACTTTGGAGTACAAATATTAATGTTAGAGTACAATTACAATGAGTGTAACGACCCTAGTTATCTAGCTCTTGAGTGCTGATGATTGCCGGAAGAACCAGAGTTAATACTCTGTGAATTCTTGTAACAAAGATGAAATGCTGTGTAGATTTCTGTGTAGGATTCGACCGTGCGATCAGAATGTTTTTCAATCTCAGATCACTATGTGAATTCCGCTACTTCTCATTGTGAATTAAGCTGCCCCCTTTCCAAATGCTGGAGGTCTCCTATTTATAGAAGAGGAGGTAGTTGGGACGTCTTGATCCCAAACGGGCGATCGCCTTTCTTGTATTATAATAAGCGGGCGATCGTCTCAGCACATGGGTCGGTTTCCTTAAAGTCCGTAGCCACTGCTGGCAGCCAGATGTGTGAACCAATGAGAAGACAACACGCGTCCCACATCACTGTCTTGGGAGGTCCCACCTAGGACCTTTCGGCGGGTCTGTCGGTAGGTGAGGCCGTCCTTGTCACTGACAGCTGTTGATGGGCTGGAGTCAAAAGCCTTTTCCTGCGGCGCCTTTTGCGGATCTGTACGTTGTCCTTCATCCTGAGATTCGGTCTTCGTAGACTTGACGAATGTTGGTTTTACACGTGGCATAGGACGGTCGTCCTTGGTCGGGCACTAGAGTTGATCGCTAGGTGCCGAGAGACGATCGCCCTGAATGCCGATCGCTCGGTACTTGATATGGAACCTTCGGTTGGCAAGTCTGCCTTGGATTATTTGATGCTGAATTGGGTCGCTCGGCCCTTGTGCCGATTGCCGCAGATGTAATATCCGCAATTTCGGATTTCGGTAATTTTATTTTTTCCAGCGGAGGTCCATTTCAACGACCCGCTTGGGACCGTTTCATCATTCTGAAAATGATTAATTCTGCACTTTTTGCCATCCGAGTTCGTTTCGGTATTGTTTTGTTGAGTTCCGTGTTCCTTAATGACTTTTCCGCAGTCGAGTTCGATTCTTGTGAATCTCGTTTGAAATTACTATTTCGAGTTTCCCGTAAGTTTGTTTAACTTTGTTAGACATGTTGTGAACTTCGGTTTGGTTATTCGATCACGTATCATGATTTTCGGACGTTTTGGGCCATTTTCGTAATTTCCCAAAGTTTGGGGTAATTACCTTCCGTTGTCGAATTTCGAGCCTTCGGGTGGTCGGAATCGTGTGTTCTCTTAGTGCTCGAATTCGTCTTTGGGAATACTTCGTAACCGTATCTTCGATTCGTATTCAGGTTCGGGTTTCGGGGTCGTTCGGATCGTCGTTGTGGTTGTGTCGTAATTTTCGGTTTGTGTCTGGAGGTGGCTGGCCGGACCTGTGCGAAACGGCCCTGAAAATGGCGCTGTCGAGCGCCATGTCCTGCGTCGGGTCGGTCAGGACTGGCAGCCTGCCGAGACACGGCCGAGACACACGGCGCTGGTCTGGGCCGATTGCTGCGCCGTGTTCGGCAGGGGTATAAATATGGCCGAGCAGTCGTTTTTTTCACTCATTTTCATTTCCTATCCTTCCTGTCCGTGGCTGGAGTCTTTGGGAAGTCGAAGACATGTTGTTATACTATGAATCCATAAAGTTTTGGAGTTCATATCATCGATTGATCATCACATAACATCCTTCAATCCAGCGAATCAAGGCAAGTTTTCTTAAAATCTAGTTTTGGGGATTTTGTTCGATTTGTCCGTTTAATCCGAAATAACTTAGAATAGTGATGGATTGATGATTGTTATGTTGTATTATATCAAATTCCTTGTTATTCCAGGGTAGGATTGCCGAGGATTCGTCGTTTTATTGAGTTTCTTATCGACGCCTTGAAGGTGTCCGATAAAATGTCACAAAGGGGATTAGGGCGTTCTTCGATTATTCTTCCTCGTTCGTTCGTTAATTTATTGATGGTATGATGTTAGGGTCAGATTTCTTGCAAAGAACTCGAGTCGGAACCCTTCCGTTCGTCGTCTCCTTCAAGCTTTCCGATCGTGGGTGTATTCATTGTCTTCGCCGGAGAATTGTAGGTGTTCGAGGTTTCCGGTTGAGCCGTGTTATTCGGAGTGTCCGATATCAATTTTCGAGGAAAGTATCTTGTCCATACATTACGTATTTTGTGGATATAATGGTTGCTAAGTGTCGATATGTGCTAAATAAATATTTATAACCATTTTTTCAAAAGAATCGGTATATTTACCATCATGGTTTTCGTAAAGGTGAACCGTGTGTGTCGGGAATTAATATGCTTAGTTGAATATGTGTTTTAGTGTCGAGTATAATATCACCTTACTTTTGTGTGATGTCATTATGTATGATTATGGCGTCGGTAAATGTAAAGTGTAATTCTCTTGTCAAATTATGTGCTTGGGGTCACGTGGTTATGGATGAATGTGTGAGTTTGTGTGATATTGGTTGTGTCGTTCGGTTCTGTTGGGATCTTGTTCTCCCTTGTGAATTGATATAGTTCTGGGTCGTGAGTACGTGTTGGATAATATGGCCATTCTAGCAAGGTACCTCGACTATATATATTTTATGTGTTTGACCTTTGAGAGTTGTGGTTTTGTAATATGTGAGTTGTTACTCTTCCACCTGGGGATGGCATGTGGCCTCTGGGGGCCGATACTAATGGGTACGGCCACAGAAGTGGACTTGGGTGCGTGTGTTGATGTTCTTCCACCTGGGGACGGTTCGACGGGACCTCTGGGGGCCGATACTAATGGGTACGGCCGCGAAAGTGGTTTCCCACCTAGGGACGGTCCGACGGGGCCTCTGGGGGCCGATACTAATGGGTACGGCCACGGGTTACCAAGTGTGGTTTCTGTGATATTCATGTTGATGTTTTGATGATTAATTGTGATATGTCCGGAGTATCACAATGCTTTATGCTCGGGGTCGAGATACATTATATATCGAGTCTTGGTGTTTGGCTAGAATGGCATAAGAATAACGTGTTATGCATAATGTGTCCTTGTAAGTGAATTGCAGTGGATGATCGGGTCGTGGGCCCTGTGTTTTGTGATCAAAATGGTTGGGCCGTGGACGCCGTGCTTTGTTAACGGATTTGTATTTTGGAAAATGAACTTTGGGGCTGTGACCCTAAGGGGCTTTCGAGGAATTTAGAACTTTTCAATTTCTAATGTTTTCAAAATTCCCAAGATTTGGAAGTGTTTTCAAAGTGTTTACTTGCTTCGTTTCTACTTTCAAGACTTAAACTATTTTAACAAAATATATCTCGGGAAGTCTTTCATTGTATTCTCGGAATGTGTTGTGTATGGCTCGTTTTTGCACTTTATACTTGCACTAGCGAAGCAGTGGAGTTTTGCTAACCCCCGAGTAATCGGGGGGTGGATATCTGTATTGTGTCCAGGTACATGCAGGTTTTCGGGAGCAAGTCACAGGATCGGTACGAGGGATGATGAAAGACGAATGATACTAATCACACGAAGGCCAGTTTTGGGTTAAGTTAGTCGAAGTCCATTGTATTGTATTTTCTGCTGTCTTATTGTTCGTTGTTGCAAGTATTTTACCCTTGCGTGGGTATGAGTCTGGATGAGTTTATGTATTTTGATTTGTAAGTCAGTGACGAAAGACCAAATCGGTGTATTGGTTCGTTATTTTGATTCGTCGGTATGTAATGTAATGTGTTGTTTTGATGTCTAGCCTGGCGGATCCTCACGGAGAGGGTCTGCGGCGTGTAATATTTCCGGTTTGATCTGGGGGTGTTACATTTATGGTATGAGAGCTTAGGTTGAGGAAACCTAGGCTGTCGGGTCGAGTTATGTGTTGATGAGTCTTGTATTGTCAGATTTTGTCTGACTGAGTCGTGTCGCGACGCGTCGTTTGGAATGTCGGCCGTGATTAGTATCAGGGTGCAGCCATCATCTTCGTGCGACCTGTGGATGTAAGTCTCCCTTCTTTGTGTTTGTGCCTCGTTTGATGTGAGTTACAGGTATGATTATGAGTTAATTGACGGAATCCTCTTATGGACTTTGATTTCGTGATAAGTGGTTATTTGACTCTCATATTTCGTTCATATAAGGAGTAGTGTTGCTGAATTGTGCATGTTGGACTGTATTTCTTTTATCCGCTCCATGAGTTCTTTTGTAATGGCTTTCGGTATTTTACCGACTGAGTTTTATTTCGAAAACCGATTCCCTTAACAGAGTTTTTGGCATTGTGGCCTTGATCGTTTTGGCGAAATTCTTATGACGGTATTTAGTATTTTGTAAATGGCTTTTGTGAGTTTTTGAAGTATTACCGTCATCGGCCTTTTTGGCGTTTTTGTAAATGTTTTTCTTGCCTGGTGGGTTCCGGCGTGGGACCCACGGCGCTATAATGTTCCGTGTTATTACCTAAAATTTTTGGGGCATTCTAGCTCATTGAATTATCTTTGAAAACCTTGAGTATCTTAGAAAATAAATTCGAGACGTACTTTTAAAATGAATTATTTTCTCGTGGTACATCCAAGGTGCCACAATATGTTTCAAAATTCTTCTGCCTCGAGGGTCAAAATGTTTTGAGATATTTTCAATGTTTTAGAAACACTTTTACTTAGACTCGAAGGTCGAATATTTCTGAAAGTTTTTCACTAAAAGAAAAGTGTCCTCATTTTTGTTCAAACGCAAGGTGGTTTTCAAAGTCTCGACA
Organism: Orobanche coerulescens; assembly: GCA_033398695.1. NCBI lineage: Eukaryota > Viridiplantae > Streptophyta > Magnoliopsida > Lamiales > Orobanchaceae > Orobanche > Orobanche coerulescens. Next base: position 19,571,176 of record CM065804.1, read on the forward strand.
ATGATGTTTGTTCAACTTTTTGTAAAGTGATACTCAAGATCAACTGGTGTTTCCAAACTGTTTTCAAAAAGTGGTTTTCGTTTTTAAAACCCATCATTTCCTGCTTGTGGTCGGAGAAGGTGTGTATGATGTTGGTATTGCCGTTAGGATGTTAGCCTCCGAATTTTGATTGAATTAGTGGCGTGAGCGTTGAGTCGTCGCCATGCATTTGTTACGTTAGCCCTCTGTGAGAGGTGTGATGTTGATCTTTAATGTTGTCGTTTCGTGGTGAATTGCGTGCTATCGCACCTGTGCGAGCTGTTAGAGCTTGGGTTTATATGATTGTGTACATTTGTGATTTTAGTATGTGTTGATAAGTTATGCCAAATTGGCATCTCTGGTTTATTGCTTTGTGATGGTACATCCCATTGTGTCTAGCATTTGTATATTCGGTATGCCGAGCTGGGGTGTTTCAACCGTGGTGTGCCGGGGGCATGCACGTACCAATTGTCCTTCTCATCAGTAACGCATTTAAAGTGTGGACCCGAGAGACACAGGATCTAGTTTTGCGAGTTGGGTTCCGAGTCTTTCAGGGCACGAACTTCAGTACATATATCAGGATCGGCTCTAATAGGCCCATGGGAAATGTTTCCGTCGACTGCTTTTGTGTTGTTGCCTTGTTTCCGTTATTGTGAGTTGCGGGGACGACCTTCTTTTATAAGAGGTCGAAGGTAATACCCGTATTGTTTTTGGACTTCTGCATTTCCTCTTTCTTGGGTCTATTGACTCGCTCGTGTTCGTTGATACCTTCTGAACTTGTTCTGTATTTCAGTTTCATCGTTCGAACGAGCTGTGATCTTGTTTTGGGTCGATCTGGTTATCGCTGTGACTTTTCCGAGTTCGGTTCGATTCTTGTGAACCTTGTTCGAAAGTAACATCTTTTGGTTCTACTAGTTCTTTTATTCGAAGTGGATCGGATTTTGAACTTCTGTATTTTCGACTCTATCGACTCGTTTATGTTCGTTGACATTTTCTGAGCTTGTCCTGCCCCTTGCTTTTGTTGATCGAACGAGTGTGGTATTGTTTCGGAATAACTCGTTTGTCGTGGTGACTTTTCAATTGCTATTCCCTTCCCTGTGGATCTTATGTGAATGCACATCTTGTTGTTTTCACCGGATCATATATTGTCTCGAGTCGAGATGTGAACCTTGGAGTTGTTGTTTGAATTTTATTGTTCTTCGTGATTCGAACATGATTGTTCGATTTTTGTTGTCTCGATCGTTGTGGTTCGATCGTTTGATTGTTTGGTTTTGTTGATTTCGTTTCGTGATTATTGAACAATCAGACTCCTTCGTAATTCCCTTAAGTTTGGGAAATTAGTCTCGTTTTCGATCTTCCAACCCTTGGGTGGTGGAATTCCGTATTTGTTCAGCGATTGGCTCGCGTTTTGATCGATGTACCGTTGGGTTGGTCAATCGTATTGATTTTCGTTCATTGTGTTTTGTGATTGTTCGGATAATCGACTTGATTGTATTATCTGTTTGATGACACTTGTCACTTGTTGGTTTTATTATGCCTCTACCGGTGGCATTGTGTTGGTCGTCGTGGAGCGTGTTTTCACATCGTATTCCCTTTGCGTTGCTTGTAATGTTTCGCCGTTGGGCGCGATTTTTTTCGGTTCTTGTGTATCTCGTTGAGTTTACCTGGCGGGATATTGCTTCTCCCTACTTGATTTAAGTTTCGGGACGAAACTTCTTTTAAGGAGGGTACAATGTAATATCCGCAATTTCGGATTTCGGTAATTTTCTTTTTTCCAGCGGAGGTCCGTTTCGACGACCCTCTTGGGACCATTTCATCATTTTGAGAATGATTAATTCTTCACTTTTTTCCATCCAAGTTCATTTCGGTATTGTAATGTTGAGTTCCTGGTTCCTTAACGACTTTTCCGCACTCGAGTTCGATTCTTGTGAATCTCGTTCGAAATTACTGTTTCGAGTTTCCCGTAAGTCCGTTTAACTTTCTTAGACGTGTTGTGAACTTCGATTTGGTTATTCGATCGCGTATCATGATTTTCGGACGTTTTGGGCCATTTTCATAATTTCCCAAAGTTTGGGGTAATTACCCTCCGTTGTTGAATTTCGAGCCTTCGGGTGGTCGAAATCGTGTGTTCTCTTAGTGCTCGAATTCGTTTTTGCGAATACTTTGTAACCATATCTTCGATTCGTATTCAGGTTCGGGTTTCGGGGTCGTTCGGATCGTCGTTGTGGTTCTGTCGTAATTTTCGATTTGTGTCTGGAGGTGGTCGGCGGATGCATGCGAACGGCCTCAAACGGCGCCGCTGCGCCGTGTCTGCCGGTCGGCAGGGTAGCGGCTGCCGAGACACGGCTTAGACACACAATGCAGGGTCAGTTCTTTGCGCCGTGTTCGGCACGCGTATAAATATGGTCGAGCAGTCATTTTTTTCACTAGTTTTCATTTCCTATCCTTCCTGTCCGCGGCTGGAGTCTTTGGGAAGTCGAAGACATGTTGTTATACTATGAATCCACGAAGTTTTGGAGTTTATATCATCGATTGATCATCACATAACATCCTTCAATCCAGCGAATCAAGGCAAGTTTTCTTAAAATCTAATTTTGGGGATTTTGTTCGATTTGTCCGTTTAATCCGAAATAACTTAGAATAATGATGGATTGATGATTGTTATGTTGTATTATATCAAATTCCTTGTTATTCCACGGTAGCATTTCCAAGGATTCGTCGTTTTATTGAGTTTCTTATCGACGCCTTGAAGGTGTTTGATAAAATGTCACAAAGGGGATTCGGGCGTTCTTCGAATATTCTCCCTCGTTCGTTCGTTAATTTATTGATGGTATGATGTTAGGGTCAGATTTCTCGCAAAGAACTCGAGTCGGAACCCTTCCGTTCGTCGTCTCCTTCAAGCTTTCCGATCGTGGGTGTATTCATTGTCTTCGCCGGAGAATTGTAGGTGTTCGAGGTTTCCGGTTGAGCCGTGTTCTTCTTAGTGTCCGATATAAATTTTCTAGGCAAGTATCTTGTCCATACATTACGTGTTTTGTGGATATAATGGTTGCTAAGTGTCGATATGTGCTAAATAAATATTTATAACCATTTTTTCAAAAGAATCGGTATATTTACCATCATGGTTTTCGTAAAGGTGACCCGTGTGTGTCGGGAATTAATATGCTTAGTTGAATATGTGTGCTAGTGTCGAGTATAGGATCACCTTACTTTCGTGTGATGTCATTATGTATGATTATGGCGTCGGTAAATGTAAAATGTAATTCTCTTGTCAAATTATGTGCTTGGAGTCACGTGGTTATGGATGAATGTGTGAGTTTGTGTGATATTGGTTGTGTCGTTCGGTGCTGTTGGGATCTTATGCTCCCTTGTGAATTAATATAGTTTTGGGTCGTGAGTACGTGTTGGATAATATGGCCATTCTAGCAAGGTACCTCGACTATATATATTTTGTGTGTTTGACCTTTGAGAGTTGTGGCTTTGTAATATGTGAGTTGTTACTCTTCCACCTGGGGATGGCATGTGGCCTCTGGGGGCCGATACTAATGGGTACAGCCACGGAAGTGGACTTGGGTGCGTGTGTTGATGTTCTTCCACCTGGGGACGGTTCGACGGGACCTCTGGGGGCCGATACTAATGGGTACGGCTGCGGAAGTGGTTTTCCACCTGGGGACGGTCCGACGGGGCCTCTGGGGGCCGATACTAATGGGTACGGCCACGATTTACCAAGTGTAATTTGTGTGATATTGATGTTGATGTTTTGATGATTAATTGTGATATGTCCGGAGTATCATAATGCTTTATGCTCGGGGTCGAGATACATTATATATCGAGTCCTGGTGTTTGGCTAGAATGGCATAAGAATAATGTCTTATGCGTAATGTGTCCTTTTAAGTGAATTGCAGTGGATGATCGGGTCGTGGGACCTGTGTTTTGTGATCGAAATGGTTGGGCCGTGGACCCCGTGCTTTGTTAATAGATTTGTATTTTGGAAAATGAACTTTGGGGCTGTGACCCTAAGTGGCTTTCGAGGAATTTAGAACTTTTCAGTTTCTAATGTTTTCAAAACTCCCGAGATTTGGAAGTGTTTTCAAAGTGCTTACTTGCTTCGTTTCTACTTTCAAGACTTAAACTATTTTAACTAAATATATCTCAGGAAGTCTTTCATTGTATTCTTGGAATGTGTTGTGTATGGCTCGTTTTTGCACTTTATACTTGCACTAGCGAAACAGTGGAGTTTTGCTAACCCCCGAGTAATCGGGGGGTAGATATCTGTATTGTGTCCAGGTACATGCAGGTTTTCGGGAGCAAGTCGCAGGATCGGTACGAGGGATGATGAAAGATGAATGATACTAATCACACGATGGCCAGTTTTGGGTTAAGTTAGTCGAAGTCCATTGTATTGTCTTTTCTGCTGTCTTATTGTTCGTTGTTGCAAGTATTTTACCCTTGCGTGGGTATGAGTCTGGATGAGTTTATGTATTTTGATTTGTAATTCAGTGATGAAAGACCAAATCGGTCTATTGGTTTGTTATTTTGATTCGTCGGTATGTAATGTAATGTGTTGTTTTGATGTCTAGCCTGGCGGATCCTCACGGAGAGGGTCTGCGGCGTGTAATATTCCCGGTTTGATCTGGGGGTGTTACAGCAGAGGCGTATAAATCGACGAACAACAGCGTGCTATCGCACCTGTGCGAGCTGTTAGAGATTGGGTTTGTATGATTGTGTACATCTGTGATTGTTTCATGATGTTTTGTGATTGTGTGCTGGTTATCGTTTGGGCCGTTGAAATTGCCGAATGTATGGCGTTGTTGCTGTGATTTGGTGTACGTGGGTTGCCTTACGTAGATATGTTGTGCTAAGTTTACATCTATGGTATGTTGTTTTGCGATGTTATATTCCATTGTACCTAGCAGTTGTATTGTCGGTATGCCGAGGTACTCCATCTGTAATGTGCCGGGGCATGTACGTGCAAATTGTCTTTCCCCGCTAGTAGCAGATTACAAGTGTAGACTCGAGGGACATAGAATCCAGTTTTGCGAGTTGGTTACCGAGTCTTTCGGGGTACGAACTTCAGCATAGTTATCAGTATCGGCTTTGAGAGGCCTTTGAAAGATGTTTTTGTCGGTTGCTTGTTGTGTTGTCACATTGCTTTCGTTGTTGTGAGTTTCGGGGACGACACTTCTTTTAGAAAGAGGTCGAATGTAATACCCGTATTATTTTTGACTTCTGCATTTTCTCTTTCTAAATTCTATCGACTCGCTCATGTTCGTTGATACTTTCTGAACTTGTTTGGTATATCGGTTGTCATCGTTCGAACGGGTTGTGACCTTATTTTGGATCAATCTGTTTATCGTTGTGACTTTTTCGAGTTCAGTTCGATTCTTGTGAATCTTGTTTGAAATTAACGTCTTTCAGATCTACAAGTTCTTTTAATGTCTCGAGTTGAAGTGTGAACTTTAGAGTCGTTGTTCGACCGTTGTCATTCGATTATTGTTGTTCGATCGCTGTTATTCGATCATTGTTGTTCGATCGTTATTGCTCGATCATTTTTGTTCGATCGTTATTACTCGATCATTGTTCTTCGATCGTTGTTGTTCGATCGTGGTTGTCCGATTGTTGTTGCCTGATCTCGTACCGTGAAGAATTGTCGTTCACCATTAGTCAGCTGTTTCGAGTGTGGCCAGGTGGGTCACCGAGCTGTGTATTGCGAGACGGTAGCTGAGAGATTTGGGGATCGAGGTTGTGTCTTTGCTCCGAAAGGTCACGAAGATGTCTAGAGTAGTTTTTGAGGATTTCGGCGTAGTCCGAATTGTTTGTGATTGTCCTTGTGGATCGTTTTGTGTTTATTTTCTATTTTCTTGACTGTGCATGTTTTCTTATATTAGTACCTCCTGTTTTGTGATTGTTCAGATAATTGACTTGATTGTATTATCTGTTTGATGACGCTTGTCACTTGTTGGGTTTACTACGTCTCTACCTGCGGCGTTGTGATGGTCGTCGTGGAGCGTGTTTTCACGCCGTATGTTTCTTTGCGTTGCTTGTAACGTTTTGCCGTTTGGCGCGAATTTTTGGTTCTTGTGTATCTTATTGAGTGTTTCCTAACGGGGTATGCTTCTCCCTAGTTATTTTAAGTTTCGGGACAATTATTTTAAGGAGGGTAGTATGTAATATCCGCAATTTCGATTTTTGGTAATTTTCTTTTTTTGGCGAGAGTCCGTTTTAACGGCTCACTTGTGACCGTTTCGTCATTCTGAGAATGATTAATTCTGCACTTTTTGACATCCGAGTTCGTTTCGTTGTCTTTTTGCTGAGTTCCATGCTTTTTGGCGACTTTTCCACATTTGAGACCGATTTTTGCGAATCTCGTTCGAAACTATTGTTTCGTGTTTCCCGTAAGTCCGTTTAACTTTTTTAGATGTGTTGTGAACTTTGGTTTGGTTATTCGATCACGTATCGTGATTTTCGGGCGTTTTGGGCCATTTTGTAATTTCCTAAAGTTGTGAGTATCCGCATTCGTATTTGTTGTCTTGACCCTTTTCATGGTCGCGTTTGAGCTTGATTGTAGCTTAAGCTCTTAGTATGATCCTATTCTGGAGCTTTCCGTGCGTATCTTGAACTTGGTGTTTTGATCGGAGGAGTCCGTTGTTGTAACCAGCTTTGAGAGCACTACTGCTGTTGTTCTGGGTGCATTAACGCACGCTAAGGGATCTCCTAGCGCATGCTATCGAGCAGCAGGGTCATAGTTCAATAGTTGGATTCAGGCCTATTAGCGCACGCTATGTTCAGTTGGCTAGCATGCGCTAAGGTGTTGTAGTTAGCGCACGCTACGGTTTTGGTAGCGCATGCTAACTGGTAGTTCGAGGCAGTCCAGAAGCAACTGGACTAGGTCTGGAGGTCTCATTAGCGCACGCTAAACTATTGTGATTAGCACACCCTAACTGTACATTTTGGCAGAACATTTTTTCTGATGCTTCGATAGCGCATGCTAATCAGGTAGGATTAGCGCACGCTAAGGTGTCCAGTATATAAACTGGACATCAGTCATTGTTCTCATTTTCACCCTCATTTCCTCTTCTCTCCACGGGAGTAAGTCAAGGGCGACTAGGGTTCGCGATCTTGGCCTATTTTGCTCAATCCAAAGGTGTTTTGGAGTATCCTAGGTGATTATAATATCATCTAATCCATTGTTCTTCGCAGAATCAAGGTATTTTTCTTGATTCACTAGAGTTGACTTTTTGGGAGTTTTGTTCTTGATTTCGTTTTCCATCCGATTTTTCTAAACCGATTGTTGTTTAATGATGTTGTTAAACATACCCTATGGATTGTATATCTATATTTCAGTTTGGAATTCCGTTTTCATGTTTTTGTCGGGTCGATTAATGTTCTTGGCCGTTTTGGGGGAAACCCTTGAACTTTCCTCGTTTGTTCCTTTAATTCAGCGGCTTTAGGTCGTGCTATGGGATTCATTTTCATTGTTGTTATTGTCATTCGTAGTTTATTGTCGCGGGTTGGCATTCGGCGGAGTCGGCGGGTTTATAGTCGGTTCGTGCCATCCTACTTTGGTCGATTCTCAACATTTGTGATTATTCGAGGCAAGTATCTTGTTCATGCATTTCTTGTTTGTGGATATGATGATCGGTGATTATCTCGGTGTGTTTGTTTGGTTGGTTGAAATGAACTTTCAAAAAATTTGGTTTAGCCTCGTTAAAGGCTCACTTTCAAAACGCGTGTGTTTTGTGAATGGTGTGGTTTGTGAATGGATAAGTGAACCATATGAATACACTTGTTGTTGTTGTTGTGCTTTGATAATATATATGCATATATTTTCTCATTCGGTGCGTTGTGATTTGACGATTCTGTCGTGCTAGATATTTGTTGTCTCTAGGTGAATTGTTGGAATATCCTTGGTGTGATATGTTATCTGTGTGAATGTGTAGATATGGTCAAGGTCTACGGTGACACATGGCATGTGATCATGTGGTCAGGATGCAACAAGTGATTGATCCAACCGTGAGAGCCTAAGACAATCTACGGTGACACATGGCTTGTGATCATGTGGTCAGGATGCAACAAGTGATTGATCCAACCATGAGATGATAATAATACCTACGGTGACATATGGCATGTGATCATATGGTCAGGAGACAACAAGTGATTGATCCAACCGTGATATGTCGTGACATGTGATCACGCTGGTGTGTATATGATTTATGAATGTGTTTTTCCAGGTCGAGTACCTTGGACGTGTGACCAAGATTTACGGATCTTGGGTGATTATGTTGTGTTGATTTTTATGTCCGTCGAGGACACGTGACGTGGGTTATGACCCTGTGAATTGTTGTTGGTTTCCTTTATTTGTGAAAGCAAATCTTTGGGCTGTACCCCTTTTTGGATTCTTTTGAAAAGAGGAAGATTTGATAATCCTAAATGGTTTGCGTTAAAAACTCCCGATGGAATTTTAAACCATTTTATAAATTGTTTCCCTTGATTTGTGATCTTTCGATTTTGGAAGGCTTTACCCAAACTCTTGCCTCAGGAAGTATTTTCGTTATGCTTGAATCTTTGAGGATTCCTGGTTATTATTATTCTTGGAACTTGAATTGTATGACGCATATTTGCACTTTGTACTTGCACTAGTAAAAATAGTGGAATTTTGCTAACCCCCGAGTAATCGGGGGATGGATGTCGGTATTGCATTCAGGTTTTGGGGAGCATAGCATAGGGTCGGTATGAAGGATGATGAAAGATGATCGATACTAATCACATGAGGACCCATACGTTATTGTATTGGTTCAGTTGTACTTTATTTTTCCGCTGCAGTGTTCTTTCCCCATCGTACGAGAGTGTGTTGTATTCGACCCCTACATGGGCATGTATTGAGATTGAGTTGTATGTATTTATTAAAAGACCAAATCGGTCTACTGAGTCTTTTTAGCCTCAAAGGTATTTTTGAGATGTTCGATTTTGTGACCAGCCTGGTAGATCCTTGAGGAAAGATTCTACGGCGTGTAATATCCCTGAGCGGATTGCGGGTGTTACAGTAGCACCGTTTGAACAGTTATGTGCTGATTCCAGCATAATTCAGCAAACGGCAGCTCCTTATTCTCCTCAGTCAAATGGAGTTGCTGAAAGAAAAAATCGAACCCTGGAAGAAATGATGAATGCTTTATTAATAAGTTCAGGATTGCCGCAGAACATGTGGGCGAAGCTATTCTTACATCTAACCACATTCTGAATAAAGTGCCACGCAAAGGGAAAGATAAAACTCCTTATGAGTTATGGAAAGAGCGGAATCCTTATTTCAAATATCTTAAAGTATGGGGGTGTTTGGCAAAGGTTGAAGTACCGGAACCAAAATAAGTAACAATTGGTCCTAAGACAGTTGATTGCATATTCATAGGTTATGCATACAACAATAGTGCATATCGATTTGTAATTCATAAATCTGAAATTCCTTATATGCATGAATGAACTGTCATTGAGCCAAGAAATGTCATTTTCTTTGAAAATGTTTATCCTTGTAAAGAGAGGATTGTGAAAAGCTCAAACAAAATCTCTTGAAACTGCAAGTAGTTCAAATTCTATAAATGAAGATCCAAGACAGAGTAAGAGATCTCAAAGGCTAAGTCATTTGGTCCTGAATTTGAGACTTATGCAGTTGACGATGATCCAAAGACTATAGAAGAAGCTTATGCTAGTCCTGATGCTCCTTTTTGGAAGGATGCTATTTATAGTATAATGGATTCCATCATGGAAAATTATACTTGGGAACTGGTAGATCTTCCACCAGGATGTAAGCCTTTAGGATGTAAATAGATCATAAAGAGGAAATACAAAGATGACTGTTCGATAGATAAGTTTAAGGCCCGGATTGTTGCCAAAGGGTTTAAACAGAAAGAAGGTTATGATTTCTTCGACACATATTCACCAGTAACTAGAATAACTTCCATTCGAGTGCTTATTGCTATGCTGCATTGCACAATCTCGAGATTCATCAAATGGATGTGAAAACTGCGTTCTTGAATGGTGAATTAGAAGAAGAAATTTATATGGAACAACCTAAAGGTTTCATTGCGCCTGTTCAGGAAAAGAAAGTGTGTAAACTGTTGAAGTCATCGTATAGACAAAAACAAGCTCCTAAACAATGGCATATGAAGTTTGACACAATTATGTTGGCAAATGGATTCAAGATCAACAAATGTGACAAATGTATGTATATTAAAGGCATACTGAGTCATTTGTCATAGTCTGTCTATATGTAGATGATATGTTGATCATGGGTAGTAGCAATGAAGTAATTGTGAATACAAAAAGGATGTTAAGTCAAAACTTCGACATGAAGGATTTGGGTTTAGCTGATTTAATTCTTGGAATTAAAATTATCAGAACGTCAGAAGTTATCTTCTTATCACAATCTCATTATGTTGAGAAAGTGCTCAAGAAGTTTAACGCTTTTGACAGCCCACCTGTAAAAACGCCTGTTGATATCAGTATTCACTTAAGTAAGAACAGAGATGATCTATTGGCTCAAGTCGAATATTCAAGAGTAATCGGAAGCCTGATGTACATTAAAAATCATACACGGCCAGACTTGGCATTTGCTGTAATCAAGTTGAGCAGGTTCACGAGTAATCCGAGTAAAGAGCACTGGAATGCACTGACTAGGGTTTTAAGATACTTAAAGCACACCCTAAGTTATGGGCTATTTTAAAGTAATTATCCTGTCGTTTTGAAAGGATATACTGATGCTAATTGGATTTCAGACACGAAAGACTCTCACTTTAAAGTGGGTATGCATTTACTATTGGGGGTGGAGCTATATCAAGAAAGCAAACTTGTATTGCCCTATCCACCATGGCATATGAATTTCTAGCTCTAGATACATCTGGAGAAGAAGCTGAACGGCTTCGTAACTTTCTTGAGGATATTCCATGCTGGAAGAAGCATGTGCCTCGTGTTATGTTCTATTGCGTTAGCCAAGCAGCAATTGGAAGAGCACAGAGCCTTATGTATAATGGTAAGTCTCGAGACATTCTTCGGAGACATAATACCGTGCGACAATTGATCAAAAATGGAGTTATATCTATTGACTGTGTGGGGTCAAATGTTAATTTGGCGGATCCACTCACAAAAGGTCTGAATAAAAATCAATCTCATAAATTGTTAGAGGGAATGAGGTCAAAATCCACATCTTGAAAGAACGATCATAGTGGTAACCTAACCTTGAAGACTGGAGATCCCAAAAACTTAGTTCAACGGGAAAATAAAGTTATGAAAGTTCTATTGAAAAGCGCTTATAATAAATCCATCCTATAGAGCAGAATAAGTGCTCAGTCTTGTGAATGTGGTGAGGTTAAGTCTCTGGACTTTTAATGGTTCCGTGTCCTTGAAAAGGAAAAGTATTGCAGGGCACTTCATAAAAGGAGACCACCTATCTAAGTGTGAGGACGTGCCTTCTCGAATAAACACTTAGGAAACCAAGATGTAGTCCATGGCCAAAACGGACACAACTATGAGAACAGAAGGTGTTGAGACATTGTTGTGTAAGTGTCGTTGACTCGGTATACACCAAGGAGGATTAGTTCAAGGCACAGTATCCACTAAGCATCCGAGGGTTCAAAGCCACAAACTACCTTTCCCCATGAAGCAGTGTTTTATGGAAACTGGGTATGTGAGTCTGCATTCATGCATGCATTTATTTCCCCTCATGTGGGGGATTGTTGGAAATTGGCTTTAGAAAAATGAGTTTTGACTCAATTTAAACCAATATAATGATAATAAAATATTTAATTAAATTGTGAATCTACGTTTTGAGGAGATAAACGTAGGATTTTATTTTTCTCAAAACCTATTTCCGGTGAGTGAGAAATAAATGATTAAAGTTGGTCATTTAATTGAAATGGTGAAGAGTTAACCAAGTTTAAAAGTTGAAAACTCATATGATATTTGGGGTTGAAAACCCATCTGATCTGATATTTGGGGCTGAAAATCCATCCGATTTGATATTTGGGCTGAAACCCATCTGATCAGATATTTGGGGCTGAAAACCCATTTGATCTGATATTTGGGGATGAAAACCCATCTGATCTGATATTTTGGCTGAAAGCCCATCTGATATTTGGGACTGAAAACCGATCTGATCTGATCTGATCTTTGGAGCTGAAAACCCATCTGATCTGATATTTGAAGCTGAAAACCCACCTGATATGATATTTGGGGCTGAAAACCCACCTGATCTGATATTTGGGGCTGAAAACCCATCTGATATGATATTTGGGGCTGAAAACCTATCTGATCTGATATTTGGTCGCGACTGAAATGAGGCAGGTTGAGAACTTAGCTTCTGGAATATGACTCTTCACACTCCATAATGTAACATTAAATGAGACTATTTATGGAGGTAACTCTCCAGCTGAGGGATTTAAGAGAATTAATGGCAGTTTAATATGTAGTAACTCCTCACCTAATGAAGTGGAATTGGACACTATAAAAGGGGGTCTTATGCATTTCATCTCATACACCATAATATAGATGCAATTTAAGCATATCACATATTGTAGCATATTTCCCTCTTATTTTCGTGCCCAGTTTCCAGCACTTGAACGTTGCCGGAGTTCTGAGTTTTGAAAAGCACCTAACTCAGAAACGTGTAACAGTTGTATCTTGGGGACATATTGGCTGAGCCGTCTGCTCTTATACGGGGCAAAATTGTCTTACGGAAAGAGTTATCTCGTCTCTTCTAAAGTTGTAATTTTAATTCAGCTTTTTAATTTATTGAGATTGTAATAGGTTGCTTTTATTTGTTTAATTTTTATTGTAATTACATTGTTGGAAATTCACAGAACCAACATATCCCTCAAATTTCAAAATAGAATATTGAAAGATTTTTTTTTTTTGGAAATTAGGAAAATGGAATTTATTAAAATTGGCCACTCTTGATGTTTGAATAATGAAAATAAATTTAAAGATGATTTGGGCAAGGTCCAAACTGAACTTCAAAATTTGAAAAACAGTTTTCATTTGGAAATATAAAATTTGACGAATTTCTTTCACTTTAAAGGTGTTAAGTAAACTAACATCCGGTGCGAATCATTTGAAAGAAATGAAAAGTCAATGTAAATCATTATATTTAAAAATAACATATTGTTAAAAATATTTAAAAATAAGGCATCATATTTTAAATTATAAGAATTAAGTAATTATAGAAATTATAGATACGGACCATACTCCTGATATCGTTTATAGGATCTATAGTTGCATGAGTACCAAAAAATCTTATCTGAATATTTAACTTATCGCCTTTATCTTCTAAAAAATTTCAAAAATTTAATGAATTTATATATTAATATTTAATTTGTTACTTTTAACAATTTTTTATCATATTTAAATTTTAGTGTTCCATTTCATACGGAGAAGATTTTAATTCTTTTTAAGTTTTTTCTGATTTTATATTTTAAACATAACTAAAGTACAATATAACAAATAATATAAACTATATTATACGTCAAAAAATTGAAACTGCAATGTAAATTAATAATAAGATGAAACGTTCTATATATTCTTAGACTTTAGTGAAAATACAATACTTATAGTACCTCTATAAACAAAGAATAATAATAGTAAGATTTCCAATGATAACATATTCTGTTTTAGTTGTAAACTATTTTATCTTTTAAATTAAAAAAAAGAATTACATTTTTGAATAAATATATCTATTTTAAATGATTGCAATATATAAAGTAAACAGAATAACAAATAAATTAAAAGTAACATTTTTCAATATATATTAATATTACATTTTAAAAATAAAAATCGGTAACTTATAAATTAAAAAAGTAAGTGTAATATAAAATAAGCAAAAATAATCTATTTATTAGTTGTGTTGGTAAAAAGTAGTCAATAATAATATAATTGAAGCACGTTAGTAAAGAGTAAGTAACTACTTTGAAAATAACTAAAAGTAGTTGTATTATATCAATTGTTATTGATAGGAATGGCAATGGGGCGGGTTCGAGGCGGGGCAGGCTATCCCCGATCCCGAACCCGAAATTTGAAATCTTCCCCGTCTCCGCCCCGTTCCCCATCGGGGATCTTATCGGCGCGCTCCATTGGGGCTACAACTTACCTCGAACCCCGTCCCGTTTCTCGTTTTTGCCTCCAAACCCGAAATTGCTAGGTATCAATTATTAAAATGTAAACACAATATGTAGCTAAAAATAAAGATGCATGCTGGAATATATATATATATATATATATATATATATAATATCGGGCGGGGCGGGGCACGGCCACCCCAGTCACTACCCTGAACCCCGAAAAAATTCCCGTTAATGCTCCGATCTCGCCCCATAACCCGATAATGCCTGCCCCGCCCCGACCCGTTAAGATCAGGTTCAGATTTTTCCGTCGGGTTCGGATTTTCTTGCCATCCCTAGTCATTCAAAGGAGCAAAATTAGTATCCCATGGGTACACGCTAGAAAAACCGATACTTATATTATGGAATATATCAATAAGAAATTTTACCACATGTTGATGCAAAATATATAAATCTGACTTAGTGTATTTCACAAATTCACCGTCTTACTAATAAACAATATACATTTCTACCCTCCATCCACGATCTTTCTTTATATTTTATAATCTTGCTCCTTTCACAATTTTTTTTACATTTCAGTTTTATCATATAAAATTTTTTTTAAACAAATTTAACCTTATACATTGATATCATCACTTTATCTATACTAATACTATCATTAATAAAATTATCATTGATAAGCCCACCTTTAACATCACAATTTTATTTTTCCACCTTTAATTTCAAACACATCCAAATAAGACTAAAAATCACAAATGCCATTCACTACACATCACTACTCAAATCAATACACCTTTTTAAATTCCACACCGAATCAAAGTAATAAAAAAAGTCATAAATAAAGAGAGTATGGCTCTGTTCTTTTGGACTTATTTTCATTTTTGATTGATTCGATTCAATTAAGGTCCATTCGATTTAGTTCGATTCATTTCGAGTTCATTCGATTCGATTCGAGTTAGGTCAGTCTATTGATTCGATTGATTACATTATTATTATTATTATTATTAATTATTATTATTAATCTTGATTATTATTATTATTACTATTATTATTATTGCTGTTGTTGATTACTATCGTTATTACTAATAATATTTACTATTATTAATAATAATATTTATTGTTGTTGTTGATTGTTGATTACTATTATTATTATTATAATAATACTAAATTTTATTAGAAACTCATAGGGTTTACAAGAAATTAATGGGGAGCCGAGAAACAATCTGAGCCCCCACTCCTCTAGCTATAGCGAAGCTAACCCTACTAAAAATATGAGCAGCAGCACGTGCTCCAATGTCTTGAGTCACCGAGAATCTTCGGATACGTTTTAGTAAGGCCACCGCATCCTTCTCAAGTTCTCCAAAAGAAGAGAATGAAAAGGGGAGAAACCCATATCCCATATCCGAGCATTTAGCCTCGTACTTGACGCGTTTACGTTGTGCGGCTTCAATCACCGCACGACCCGGCACAAAATCAACCATGCCAGTTTGCGTCAAGGGCGATGACCCTGTCAGATCAATACATACATCAAGCCCACCATCCCATGAGTAAAGTAACATATCATCTGGACGTAAGGGTTTGTCCCTTTCCCCAATAAGCCCAATATCAACCTCCTTACGTGCAAGAATCCCAGACCGAGAACATATGTCAACAAGAACATCACGCACAACATTATGCTGATGTTTAATACCAATAATACCCGTGCACGATACAGCATGGTCCCCATAAATATCCCCAGTAAAGACCTTGGAACAAGCTGAGCACGGCATCTGAACAGAAATAAGGGGAACACCTAGCCGATAGCACAACACACATCGGTAAGTCCTAGCGTTAATAGTCTGTCCTAAACCAGATATTGGAACCACTCTGAGCCAATCTGAAGTGTAGTCCTCCTTTTGCGAATTCCAAAACGCCATATGTCGAGAAGATAGGTGAAAGGTGGATTCAACCGTTTGGGTAACCCGTGCGAAATGTATATCTGCCAATTTCTTCATGAGTTTGGGGGCAGCGATCTCACTCGGGTTACTCAAAAGGCCTATATCCATATTCGCATTAAAAGTACATAATGCATCATCAAAAGAAGGGCCAGAAGTCACAATACCGGTATGTCGGAGAAGCTTAGTTTGTAAGCTAGCAGATTGAAGTCTAGAAGCAAGGAAAGCATAGTTCAAGACATCACCTGCAGAATATACACCAAGTCCTCCAAAAGTAAAGGGTAAGGTGGCAAGTCTCCATTGCCAATCACCAAATTCAGGTCCAGAAGCAGTGACAATACGCTCCAAAGAAGAACGAAGAGCCACATCAAATGAAATCTGAGCACTCTCAAAGACCCGGGGAGAACAAGTGCGCATAGCAAAATATAACTTGGAAATACCGGCACAAGCACGAAGCAGCAACAACTCACACTGAGGATCATTAATTTTAGCAATAGCACCCATAAGCTCAATGGTTTTTGCAACCCTTTTCATAACAAGCTCACTACTAAAATCAAGGTTCACACTAACAGGCCCACCCAGTAATTTAACACCGTGTAAAGGTCGGGCAATATTAGGTGGGAAAACGCCCAAATGCCTACTTCTGGGATCCTCCTTAGGCCAAAAAACCTCAGTTTTATCAATATTGAGGTGCAAACCAAAACGGGGTCCATCCAACATAATAAGCTCTAAAACCTTCCCCACAACCAAAGTATCTCCAATAATAGTGCCATCATCCAGATACCAAGCTTGAAAGGAAGGATAAATGAGTCTCTAATCTTGTATACCAGAGGATGTAACACTAAAGAAAAAAGCAAAGGTCCAAGTGGATCACCTTATTGCACACCTTGATGCGACCATAAAGTGTGTTCCCCATAATATATTCTAGCTGGGCTGGAGTAACAAAATTCCATCCAACGTGAAATAGCAGGACATCGCAGACGAACCTCATGTAGCATAGCCTCCCGATCCACCAAGTTGAAGGCATTTTTGAAATCCACCAACAACATCGAAAGGCCCGCATCATCTCCACGTTCTTCAATTAACAAATTCACGGCATGAAGAATAGCCTCTCCTCCACCAGATACCCCGACACCGAACTGTAGATCATTTAAGTAACCATCCAAAGAGTGGCCAATCATGGTGGCACTAACCTTGGAGACCAAACTCCTCCAAACAATCCCCACAGCAATAGG
Source organism: Orobanche coerulescens (assembly GCA_033398695.1). Classification (NCBI taxonomy): domain Eukaryota; kingdom Viridiplantae; phylum Streptophyta; class Magnoliopsida; order Lamiales; family Orobanchaceae; genus Orobanche; species Orobanche coerulescens. The sequence goes on from CM065804.1 coordinate 19,588,462, forward strand.
TCGAATACCACCACCCGGCTTGACCAGCGGTGTGAGAGGAGCACTAGCAATATAATCACCTAACACCCTGGGGCATTTACCGTCTAGAAAAAGATTCACCACTTGGGTGATAGAAGCGACTAACTCATTAGAAATAGCCACTACAGCACCACTTAAACAATCCAAAAGGTGCTGAGCATGTAAACCATCCCGACCACAAGAAGTACCACGAGGAAAACTCTTAATCATATCAAGAACCACATCATGAGATGCAACAAGGTGATGATGATCTATAGGTTAATGCGGCAAAGAAGGAGCTGATTTGAAGGGGTGCTTAGCCTTTAAGCCTTCAAGAGTAACATCATTATAATCAGCAACACCAAAAGAAGAAAGAACTCTAACAGCCGCAGTATAATGGCCATCACAAATCTTCCTCCTACACTGCTTGACATTACACTCCCCCAAGTCCAAATTTCCCTCATCAATATCAGACCATGTTGGGGAGCGTTCGGCTAAAAACTCTTTCACAAGTTGCAAACCACCACTAGGAACACCCCAAGATCGAATGGCATTAGTAATATACTCTTCCTGGCGATGTCGCTTAATAGCATACCTACACTCAAGATTACTCATCGGGCAAAAGGTTTTAAGGAGACAAAGGGGCAAGACTAACAAACTAACCCAACAAGAAATGTCATCGGGTGTGCAAATCACCTTATCAAGAGCCCCTTTCAAAACTCGAGAGAACCCCAAACGGCACTTGGGAGGGATAGATTTGACAGTACGCAGCCCTTTAGAAAGCAAAGTGTCGAGGAGAGGCAAATCGAAACCACCATACTCATCCAAAACCAAATTATGAACTTGGGCAAGTTGAATAGAAGAAGAAACTTGTGGTTTTTTGAGATCATACAACACGAACCTAACCACACCATCACCACAATCAGGAGGAGACACAAAGTTAGAACCATTACCATGTCGGCACTTAGAACGAAAGGTATGCGTCATAAAACACACACCACATAACGAAAGACCCATGCATTTAAGTGTAACTTCAGCCGCCTCGAAAACAACAAGACTAGTAGCCAAATAATGTTTAGTAACAACTAGCACCTCCTCATTAAAGTGACGATCCTGAAGGTGAGTGATCAACGAAGTTCTGGTAAGCCCGTTTCCCCTACCATCATGACAACCACTCAAACCCACAAAAGGGCAATGAAAACATACAATCGTCATGAAGCAAACAAAAAAAGTCACACGCCACGGAGAACAAACTATGCTGATAAGTACCAGTCCCAAAAGAAACCAAGAGCTGCTGAAACAATCTCGCTGGGAAAACCAACATAATCACTCCAAGGGAGAATACACCACAAAACCGAGTAAGGGATCAAAATAAATGCAACCTGTTTTCAAAACCCAGACCACAAAATAGTTACCACACAGTCACAACCCACGAGCAACAGGTCCACACCACCAAGTACATAACCCACTCAAACAGCCCGAAGTCCTTGCAGTTGTAATATCCGCAATTTAGATTTTCGGTAATTTTTTTTTAGCGAGAGTCCATTTTGACGACTCTCTTGTGACCGTTTCATCATTTTGAGAATGATTAATTATACACTTTCTGGCATCCGGGTTCGTTTCGGTGTCATTTTATTGAGTTTCGTGCTTTTTGGCGACTTTTCCGCACTTGAGTTCGATTCTTGCGAATCTCGTTCGAAACCGCTGTTTCGAGTTTCCTGTAAGTCCGTTTAACTTTTTTAGACGTGTTATGAACTTCGGTTTGGTAATTCGATCACGTATCGTGATTTTCCGGTGTTTTGGGCCATTTTGTAATTTTTCCAAAGTTGTGGGTATCCGTATACGTATTTGTTATCTCGACCCTTTTTATGGTCGCGTGTGAGTTTGATTGTAACTCAAACTCTTGATATGAACTTATTCTGGAGTTTCCCGTACGTATCTTGATCTTGGTATTTCGATCAAAGGGGTCCGTTGTTGTAACCAGCTTTGAGAATACTACTGCTGTAGTTCTGGGTGCATTAGCGCACGCTAAGGGATATCCTTAGCGCACGCTATCGAACATCAGGGTCTGAAGTCAGTAGATGGAATCAGGCTGTTAGCGCACGCTAAGGGCAGGTCATTAGCGCGCGCTACAGTGCTGTGGTTAGCGCACGCTACGGGTTTGGTAGCGCACACTAACTAGTAGTTCGAGGGAGTCCAGTGGCTACTAGACTGGGCCTGGAGGATTCGTTAGCGCACGCTAACTCTTGATGGTTAGCGCACGCTAAATGTGCATTTTTGGCAGAACGATTGTTCTTACGTCTCGATAGCGCACGCTAATCAGGTAAGATTAGCGCACGCTAAGCTGTCCAGCATAAAAACTGGACAGCAGTCTTTAATCTTCATTTTCTTCATTTCTTCTTCTTCCTCCACGGGTTTGAGACGTGGCGACTAGGGTTCGAGACCTGGGCTAATTTTCGTCCATTCCAAAGTGTTTTAGAGCATCCTAGGAGATTATAACATCATCTAATCCATTGCTCTTCGCCGAATCAAGATATTTTTTTTTAATCCCTAAAGTTGACTTTTTGGGAGTTTTGTTCTTGATTTCATTTTCTATCCATTTTTGATGAATCAATTGTTGTCAAATGACGTTGTTAAACATATCCTATGGATTGTATATCCATATTTCGGTTTGGAAGTCCATTTTCTTGTTTTGTCAGGTCGATTCGTGTTCTTGGCCGTTTCGGGGGAAACCCTTGAACTTTCGTCGTTTGTTCCTTGAATTCAGCAGCTTTGGGTCGTACTTTGGAATTCATTTTCGTTGTTGTTATTGTCCTTCGTAGTTTATTATCGCGAGTTGGCATTCGGTGGAGTCGGCGGGTTCGTAGTCGGTTCGTGCCAACCTACTTCGGTCGATTCTCCGCATTGTGGTTATTCGAGGCAAGTACCTTGCCCATACAATTTTTGTTTTGTGGATATGATAATTAGTTATCGTCTCTACGTGTTTTTTTGATCATTTGATTTGAACTTTCAAAAGATTCGGTTTAGCCTCGTTAAAGGCTTGCTTTCAAAACACGTGTGTTTTGTGAATGGTGTGGTTTATGAATGACTATGTGAATCATATGGATATGTTTGGTGTTGATGTTGCACTTGGTATTGTGTGTGTAAGTGTATTGTTTTATTTCGGTGCGTTGCGGTTTGACGTGGTGTTTTGCTAAGTGTTTGATGCCTTTGGGTGAATTGTTTGGATATCTTTGTTGCATTGTGCTATGTGTGTGATTGTGTGGATGTGGGAGGGGTCTACGGTGGCACATGTCATGTGATCATGTGGCTAGGATGCAACAAGCGATTGATCCAACCGTGAGAGCCTAAGAAAAACTACGGTGACACATGGCATGTGATCATGTGGTCAGGATGCAACAAACGATTGATCCAACCGTGAGGGCCAAAGATGTTGCGAGTTTGTTTAGCTAGCCACCTCGAGAGGGTCCTTAGAGGCCTCGAGTGGGATTTGTGTCTTCGTTCTGGTCCTAGACAATGCATGTGCGTGATTTGTTTTATGATATGGCCAGCTCGGGAGGGTCCTTAGAGGCCTCGAGTGGGATTCGTGGCTTCATCCCGGTCCTAGGTGATGCTTGTGTGTGATTACACTGTGTTGATTTTATGTCCGTCGAGGACACGTGACTTGGGCTTTGGCCCTGTGAATTGTTGTCGGTTTTCTAATTGCGAAAATAAATACCTTTGGGCTGTGACCCATGTTGATTTTAGTAAGAGAAGGACTCGATAATCCTAAAAAATTTTTTCTACTAAAACTCCCGATGGTTTATTAAACTGTTTTGTAAATTGTTTCCCTTGATCTGTGATCTTTCGGTTTTGGAATGTTTTACCCAAACTCTTTCCTCGGGAAGTATTTTCGTTATGTTTAAATCTTTGAGGATTCCTGGTTATTATTGTCCTTGGAACTTTATTGTATGGCTCGTATTTTTGCACTTGTACTTGCACTAGCAAAACAGTGGAGTTTTGTTAACCCCCGAGTATTCGGGGGTGGATGTCTGTTTTTGCATTCAGGTTTGGGAGCATAACATAGGGTCGGCACGAAGGATGATGAAAGATGATCGATATTAATCACATGAAGACCCGTTTGATGTTATATTGGTTTAGTTGTATTTCTTTTCCGCTGCAGTATCTTTTCCCCGTTGTACGGGAGTTTATTGTATTTTAACCCCGGCGTGGGTATGTGTTGGAATTGAGTTGTATGTTATTATTGAAAGACCAAATCGGTCTACTGAGTCATTGTAGCCATAAAGACATTGTTGAGTTGTTCAATGTTGTTACCAGCCTGGTAGATCCTTGAGTAAAGGCTCTACGACGTGTAATATCCCTGAGCGGATTGGGGGTGTTACATAAATGGTATCGAAGATTTGGTTGTGGAAACCTAGGCTGTCGGGTCAGTGGTGTCTGTTGAGTTTTGTCTCGTCGGATTTTATCTGACTGAGTCGTGTCGCGACGCGTCGTCTGAGTTTGTTGGTCGTGATTGGTATCGTGGGGCAATCATCATCTTCGTGCGACCTGTGGATGTAAGTCTCCTTCTTTGTATTTGTGCCTCGTCTGATGCGAGTTAGTGGTATGATTATGTATTAAGTGACGGAATCTTTATACAGATTCTTGGTTACGTGATGCGTTTATGTAACTCTCATGTTTCGTTTATATGAGGAGTGTTGTCGTTATTTATGTCCTTCTGACTAGGATATTTGACTGTTTGCTTCCAGTAAAAGACAGGTGTTGTCTTGATTTTGAGCGAGTTGATGCGTACATTATGATATGTGTAACCGAATGTTGATACGTGCGAGTTTTTGGGCATTCTAGCCTAATAGATTTTCAAAAACCTTGAGTATCTTGGAAAATAAATTTTGAGACGTACTTTTAAAATGAATTATTTTCTCGCGTTACTTTCAAGGTGCTTTCTAGTTCCGCAATATGTTTCAAAATTATTCCAGTTGAGGACCAAAATATTTTGAGATATTTTCAAATTATTTAGAAATGATTTGCTTAGACCCGAGGGTCGAATATATTTTTTTGAAAGTTTTTCACTAAAAGAAAAGTGTCCTCATTTTTGTTCAAACGCAAGATGATTTTCAAAGTCTCGATAATGGTGTTTGTACTACTTTTCGAAAGGTGATACTCAAGATCAACTAGTGTTTCCAAAATCTTTCTTTTTCAAAGGTGATTTTCATTTTTAAAACCTATCATTCCTGTTTGCAGTCCAGGAATGTATGTATGATATTCACATTGTCGTTAGAATGTTAGCTCCCGAGTATGATGGAATTCGTGGCGTGAACGTTGAGTAGTTTGCCACGCATTTGTAGTGATTAGCCCTCTGTGAGAGGTGAGATGTTGGTATTAAATGTTGTCGCTTCGTGATGATTTGTGTGTTATCGCACCTGTGCGAGCTATTGGAACTGGAGTTTGTATGATTGTGTACATACATGTTTGTTTCGTGATGTTTCGTAATTATATGCTGGTTATCGTTCGGGCCGTTGTAATCGTCGAACGATGCCGTGGTTATTGTGATTTTAGTATGTGTTGATATGTTATGCCAAGTTGGCATCTCTGGTTTGTTGTTTTGTGATGTTATGCTCCATTGTATCTAGCATTTGTATATTTGGTATGCCGAGCCGAGGTGTTTCAACCGTGGTGTGCCGGGGGCATGCACGTACCAATTGTCCTTCTCATCAGTAACGCATTTCAAGTGTGGACCCGAGAGACACAGGATCCAGTTTTGCGAGTTGGGTTCCGAGTCTTTCGGGGCACGAACTTCAGTACAGATATCAGGATTGGCTCTAAGAGGCCAATGAGAGATGTTTCCGTCAGCTGCTTTGGTGTTATTGCCTTGTTTCCGTTATTGTGAGTTGCGGGGACGACCTTCTTTTAAAAGAGGTCGAATGTAATACCCGTATTGTTTTTGGACTTCTGCATTTCCTCTTTCTTGGGTCTATCGACTCGCTCGTGTTCGTTGATACCTTCTGAACTTGTTCTGTATTTCAGTTTCATCATTCGAACGAGCTGTGATCTTGTTTTGCGTCGATCTGGTTATCGCTGTGACTTTTCCGAGTTCGGTTCGATTCTTGTGAACCTTGTTCGGAAGTAACATCTTTTGGTTCTACTAGTTCTTTTATTCGAAGTGGATCGGATTTTGAACTTTTGTATTTTCGACTCTATCGACTCGTTTATGTTCGTTGACATTTTCTGAGCTTGTCCTGCCCCTTGCTTTTGTTGATCGAACGAGTGTGGTATTGTTTCAGAATAACTCGTTTGTCGTGGTGACTTTTCAATTGCTATTCCCTTCCCTGTGGATCTTATGTGAATGCACATCTTGTTGTTTTCACCGGATTATATATTGTCTCGAGTCGAGATGTGAACCTTGGAGTTGTTGTTTGAATTTTATTGTTCTTCGTGATTCGAACATGATTGTTCGATTTTTGTTGTCTCGATCGTTGTGGTTCGATCGTTTGATTGTTCGATTTTTGTTGATCTCGTTTCATGATTATTGAACGTTCAGACTCCTTCGTAATTCCCTTAAGTTCGGAACATTAGTCTCGTTTTCGATCTTCCAACCCTTGGGCGGTGGAATTCCGTATTTGTTCAGCGATTGGCTTGCGTTTTGATTGATGTACCGTTGGGTTGGTCAATCGTATTGATTTTCGTTCATTGTGTTTTGTGATTGTTCGGATAAATGACTTGATTGTATTATCTATTTGATGACGCTTGTCACTGGTTGGCTTTATTATGTTTCTACCAGTGGCGTTGTGTTGGTCGTCGTGGAGCGTGTTTTCACGCCGTATATTCCTCTGCATTGCTTGTAACGTTTCGCCGTTGGATGAAAGTTACGCGTTTCTTGTGTATCTTGTTGAGTTGTCCTGGCGGGATATTGCTTCTCCCTACTTGTTTTAAGTTTCAGGACGAAACTTCTTTTAAGGACGGTAGTATGTAATATCCGCAATTTAGATTTCCGGTAATTTTCTTTTTTTAGCGAGAGTCCGTTTTGAAGACTCTCTTGTGACCGTTTCGTCATTCTGAGAATGATTAATTCTGCACTTTTTGGCATCCGGGTTCATTTCGGTGTCGTTTTGTTGAGTTCCGTGCTTTTTGGCGACTTTTCCGCACTTGAGTTCGAGTTTTGCGAATCTCGTTCGAAACCGCTGTTTCGAGTTTCCCGTAAGTCCGTTTAACTTTGTTAGACATGTTATGAACTTCGGTTTGGTTATTCGATCACGTATCGTGATTTTCCGGTATTTTGGGCCATTTTGTAATTTTCCCAAAATTGTGGGTATCCGTATACGTATTTGTTATCTCGACCCTTTTTATGGTCGCGTGTGACTTTGATTGTAACTCAAACTCTTGGTATGAACTTATTCTGGAGTTTCCCGTGCGTATCTTGATCTTGGTATTTCGATCGGAGGGGTCCGTTGTTGTAACCAGCTTTGAGAGTACTACTGCTGTAGTTCTGGGTGCATTAGCGCATGCTAAGGGATATCCTTAGCGCACGCTATCGAACAGTAGGGTCTGAAGTCATTAGCTGGAATCAGGCCGTTAGCGCACGCTAAGGGCAGGTCATTAGCACGCGCTACAGTGCTGTGGTTAGCGCACGCTACGGGTTTGGTAGCGCACGCTACGGGTTTGGTAGCGCACGCTAACTAGTAGTTCGAGGGAGTCCAGTGGCTACTGGACTGGGTCTGGAGGATTCGTTAGCGCATGCTAACTGTGCATTTTTGGCAGAACGATTGTTCTGACGTCTCGATAGCGCACGTTAATCAGGTAAGATTAGCGCACGCTAAGCTGTCCACTATAAAAACTGGACATCAGTATTTAATCTTCATTTTCTTCATTTCTTCTTCATCCTCCGCGGGTTTGAGACGTGGCGACTAGGGTTCGCGACCTGGGCTAATTTTCGTCCATTCCAAAGTGTTTTAGAACATCCTAGGTGATTATAACATCATCTAATCCATTGCTCTTCGCCGAATCAAGGTATTTTTCTTGAATCCCTAGAGTTGACTTTTTGGGAGTTTTGTTCTTGATTTCGTTTTCTATCCATTTTTGACGAACCAATTGTTGTCAAATGATGTTGTTAAACATATCCTATGGATTGTATATCCATATTTCGGTTTGGAAGTCTATTTTCTTGTTTTGTCGGGTCGATTCGTGTTCTTGGCCGTTTCGGGAGAAACCCTTGAACTTTTGTCGTTTGTTCCTTGAATTCAGCGGCTTTGGGTCGTACTTTGGAATTCATTTTCGTTGTTGTTATTGTCCTTCGTAGTTTATTATCGCGAGTTGGTGTTCGGCGGAGTCGGCGGGTTCGTAGTCGGTTCGTGCCAACCTACTTCAGTCGATTCTCCGCGTTGTGGTTATTCGAGGCAAGTACCTTGTCCATACCATTCTTGTTTTGTGGATATGATAATTAGTGATCGTCTCTATGTGTTTGTTTGATCATTTGATTTGAACTTTCAAAAGATTCGGTTTAGCCTCGTTAAAGGCTTGCTTTCAAAACGCGTGTGTTTTGTGAATGGTGTGGTTTATGAATGACTATGTGAATCCTATGGATATGTTTGGTGTTGATGTTGCACTTGGTATTGTGTGTGTACGTATATTGTTTCATTTCGGTGCGTTGCGGTTTGACGTGGTGTTTTGCTAAGTGTTTGATGCCTCTGGGTGAATTGTTTGGATATTTTTGTTGCATTGTGCTATGTGTGTGATTGTGTGGATGTGGGCGGGGTCTACGGTGGCACATGGCATGTGATCATGTGGCCAGGATGCAACAAGCGGTTAATCCAACCGTGAGAGCCTAAGAAAAACTACGGTGACACATGGCATGTGATCATGTGGTCAGGATGCAACAAGCGATTGATCCAACCGTGAGCGCCAAAGATGTTGTGAATTTGTTTAGCTAGCCAGCTCGGGAGGGTCCTTAGAGGCCTCGAGTGGGATTTGTGGCTTCGTCCCGGTCCTAGGCGATGCATGTGCGTGATTTGTTTTATGATATAGCCAGCTCGGGAGGGTTCTTAGAGGCCTCGAGTGGGATTCGTGGCTTCGTCCCGGTCCTAGGCGATGCTTTTGTGTGATTATGCCGTGTTGATTTTATGTCCGTCGAGGACACGTGACTTGGATTTTGGCCCTGTGAATTGTTGTCGGTTTTCTAATTGCGAAAACAAAAACCTTTGGGCTGTGACCCCTGTTGATTTTAGTAAGAGAAGGACTCGATAATCCTAAATTGTTTTCTACTAAAACTCCCGATGGTTTATTAAACCGTTTTGTAAATTGTTTCCCTTGATCTGTGATCTTTCGGTTTTGGAATATTTTACCCAAACTCTTGCATCGGGAAGTATTTTCGTTATGTTTAAATCTGTGAGGATTCATGGTTATTATTGTCCTTGGAACTTGTATTGTATGGCTCGTATTTTTGCACTTGTACTTGCACTAGCAAAACAGTGGAGTTTTGCTAACCCCCGAATATCCGGGGGGTGGATGTCTGTTTTTGCATTCAGGTTTGGGAGCATAACACAGGGTCGGCACGAAGGATGATGAAAGATGATCGATACTAATCACATGAAGACCCGTTTGATGTCATATTGGTTTAGTTGTATTTCTTTTCCGCTGCAGTATCTTTTCCCCGTTGTACGGGAGTTTATTGTATTTTGACCCCTGCGTGGGTATGTGTTGGAATTGAGTTGTATGTTATTATTGAAAGACCAAATCGGTCTACTGAGTCATTATAGCCATAAAGGCATTGTTGAGTTGTTCAATGTTGTTACCAGCCTGGTAGATCCTTGAGGAAAGGCTCTACGGTGTGTAATATCCCTGAGCGGATTGGGGGTGTTACAGCAGTTTTATTATTATTATTATCATCATATTATCATTATTATTACTATTATTATTATTATTATTATTATTATTATTATTATTATTATTTGTGACATTTGATACTTTTGTGACGTTTGAGATATTTGTGGCATATTTATTAGTATTATTATTTTTTTTGTTATTAGGATTGCAATTAATTATATCATTATTATTTTTTAATATTTATTATTATTTTATTATTTTTTTATTATTTTATTATATTTATTATTTTTAATATTTATATTATTATTATTATTTTATTATTATTCAATCTTAACATATATTTCAGTTCAGTTCAGATCCATTCAGTTCAGTTCAGTTCAATTCAGTTCAGTTCAGTTGAATTCAATTCAATTCATTTCAGATTCATTCAGTCCAAAAGAAGAGAGCCTATGAGTTTCGAGTCCAAAAAAAGATAAACCAAACCAAACCAAACATACCCAGTATATCCCGCTCAGAGTAGGGTCTGGGGAGGGTAAGATGTACGCAGACCATGCCCCTACTTATTACGGTAGGGAGAAATTTGTTTAGTGAAGACCCGAACAGTGCGCGTGAAAATCTTGTGTGATAAATACAAAGGAAAACATATGATTCGAAAAAGCTCAAGACCATACCTGAGCCCATGGCTTAATCCACATGGGACTTACCTAAGCGGGATTTGGCCACTTCACTCTCGATGAACGCTGCTCTAACAAAAGAGAGGTTGACTCTGTGCACAACTCCCTGTCAAAAATACACCACACGCAAAGACAATATGATAAAATATACAATAAAAGTAAAAATGCAATGCTCTAGGTCAAAGCTAACCGAGACAACCCAACCCTGAGGCTCTCAACTACAAGACTGCTCCTCTGAAAGAATCCACAACTCGATCTGGCGCCTCAGCGAACCTATCAACAGATCGTGGTCTCGGAAAGGTTTAAGGCGCCAAATCTAATCTCGATTCTTTCCTCCCACGTCCTCCTCGGTCTACCTCTCCTCCTCTCCCCGTCACCCAATAGACTCTCGACCCTCCTCACCGGAGCAGATGCCTGTCTCCTGCGGACGTGGCCAAACCATCTCAATCTCCCTTCCCTAACTTTCGCTGAAATGGGCGCCACTTCCAAAGCGTTCTCGAAAACCCGTTGGCGATTCTATCTAACATAGTGCGACCACACGACCAACGTAACATTCTCATTTCACCACTTCCAACTCTCAAGCGACTTCTTCATCGCCCAACATTCGAGCCATACAACATTGCGAGTCGGATTGCGCTCTATAAATTTACCCTTCAACTTAAGAGGACTTTCTTGTCGCATGGGGCCTGTCATTCTGCTCTCCACCTTAGCCACCCCGCCTTGATGCGATGCGTGACATCATCTTCACACTCACCTTCCTTCTGAATGATCGAACCTAAATATTTGAACTTATCCGTACAGGGTACGATCTGATCGAACCCAAATACTCGAGTCCAAAAAAAGATCATAGATGTAATTGTATCCCCGTAATTTATGAATATAGGAGAAGGATTATCTACTGTATGGGCTGAATACGACGTCGTATGAGTTGAAAATTAACGCTGATTGCCCACAGCTGAAATGATATGTTTGCCATTAATTTGTTATTTTCTTTCTCTGTACACATAGGGGGTGATATATTTAATAATAATAGTAATAAAAAATAGAGAGGAAGAAAATAAAGAATAAAACTTGAAGTACTCATAAAATGTGTGGGGTGGGGTTGGGATCCTTTGCAATGTGCCATGCGATCACACACAGGGGATCCCAAGAGTACGGCGAAATTATCATATTACCCCTTAAAAAAAGGAAAGATAAAAATTTCGATCCCCAATTGTTTGAAGATTGGCACAATCCATTACGGAAGGACAGCCGGTGAAAGTACCTTAATTATCATCCGCAGGAGGCCATCCAGCTGCAATAGATCAAGGAAATTGTTGTTTCCTGGGTCAAATAGAGGGTAGATAAAGACGAATTGAGTATCAAGATTGTTTCTCGGGTCAAATTAAAGGTCGATAAAGACAATTCGATTATCAATTGGAGGTCAGTCATCGAGAATGATTGTTTCTTGGGTCAAATTGAAGGCCGATGAACTGGCAAGGATTGATGCAATTATCAACCCGCGGAAATGGATGTGGTGAGTTTTGACCGCAATTATCATTTTATGTTTTGTAGGTTAAGTGCTCAAAGGTTCCATTTTTTCCTCTCTGTTTTCTGGGAGGGTTTGTGCAGTTTTGTCTATAAGGCTCATTAGATTGCTTATTTTTGTTTTGTTTTGCTCACAAAGTTCCAAGTTTCAAGAGATTCTTTTAGTTTTATGCTCATTAGATTAGATTGCTTAGCTTGGTGAAATGTTCCAAGGTTTGATGTTTATCTGTAGTATTATGCATAGGTGGTGATGGATTTGAGGGTGTTGGTTCAAGGACCTCAGGAAAATCCATCTTCTAATGGTGTTGATTGTGTTTTCAGGAAAGGGATAAGGTAGATATGGATGTGGAGTCTTGTTTTGCTATGGCATTTGACTGCAATTATCACCGATCAAGGCCATTAATAAGGTCTGAGGATCCATCGTTGCTTTATTTGCCGGGCTGAGAAAGCAATCGCAGCAACCGTCTTCTTCTACGCCTGCATCAGGGCTGGAGTGATACACAAACGAGCTCAGTAGCTGCTGCTGCTGCTGCGTGTCCATCCTGGGGTTTGTCTAGTTTTATGCATAAGGTTCATTTGATCTCTTTGTTTTGTTGGTGATTTGCTAACAAGGTTCCATTTTTCTACGCTAGTTCTACTCATAGGTAGCGGTGGAACGAGTGTCTTCATGTTCATTGATGATATCTCCATCTCATTTGTAGGCCATGAAGTTCCGGTCCTAGGTAATCGATTGTCGCTCCAATTCTTAGTTTATTTTATTTTATCACATATTCTTACCAATAAATCATGCACTGCAGTTTCTTTTGGTGTTTTCATTGGAAAATCACAATATCTAGTGACTTCTTGAAGTTGTCTTTTACAATCTATTGTTGCAGACAAAGAATGCGTTGAACCTGTTTGTCTAGTATATGCATAATGTTCATTAGATCTCTTTGTTTTGGTGGTGAATTGCTCACAAGGTTCCATTTTTCTATGCAGTTTTACTCATAGGTAGTGGTGGGACGAGGGTCTTCATGTTCATTGATGATATCTCCATCTCATTTGCTGGAAGTTGCAAATCTGCGGCTAGCCGGGTAGGTGTAAAAGTAAGAGTGGTGTCGTTATCCACAAGAATCAGGGTGTGCCCCTGACGTTTTCATTTAAACAAAGGGTGTCTTCAACATTTAGGGACCATAATACCTTACTCTAGTTTAGATCATCATCTTCCCACCTCCCTAGTCATCTGCCTGCCCCCAAATGACAATATCAATCGTGACAATCATCGGTTAACTGTCCAAAAACTTCTAGTATTTTCTCTCTGAATCGCAGCAAAGCATTGTTAACAAGCATTGTTAACTTTCCACCTGAATAGCGTAAGAGCTACATCATCTCTCTAACCATGCCTATGCAACCTTAGGATGGATACAGCCACAGGAATGAGATAGTTTGCTTCCTGTAAAATTTCATCAGTATCCCTCTGAGAGTATATAGTCATACAAAATGTGACAGCAAAATCATCAACAATGTTCCTCTGCTGATCATAAAGAACGTAACTTGCTTGGCAACCACAAATTTAGAATTTCTTTGTAAAATGAGCAAGTAAACAGCAGCCTGGAGACTTCCAAAATGGTAGCATCCTGCCAATTCCTATAAATTAGAATGAAAATTTGCCATCGTTTTTCCTGTACCAGTCTTTACACGAGCCCATTATTTCATGGCCTTCAAATACTAGCTCCACTAGTGTCTTAACAAGCCATTGGAGAATATGAGCCCAACCTCATATCCAATGGGCACAAACTTGGTCTTCTCGGGATTGTAACCTCGTTCGTGCTTAGATTTGAGATTATCAAGAAGCCAGGCATACTTGAACAACCTTTGGTTCGTCTCAACAGCTTCCTTTCCAAACCTTTCAGTGACAAACTAGTCCGGGCCACCAATCTTGTTGATGAGATGCCTAGTGGTGGTCAACTTCCCTTTTTGTGAAGTATGCTGATGTGAATCTTCTCCTTTATCCTAACCCAATATATTTCATCCAGTAGAGTAAGGTAGTCCAGGTGCAACATATGGTAGGGAATATGACCATGAAGAAGGTGGCACTGGTTTGGCCCAAATGGGCTGCAAATTTTTAGTATTATGTGGGTGATATAAATTTCTCTTGCTTCATGGACACATTAATAGATTGAATCTTGGAACTTGGCTTATCACTGAAGCTTGCAGCTCTTTTACAGACTCGTAATCTGCTGAAAAGAGGGAATGGGGAAGTACATTCAAAGCTGTTTAAGAATATTGGTGTGCTCCATTTTGAAAGGGGAAAATTCGAAGTTAGTACCCCTTCTTGAATACTCCAGTTTGATACACTTTGGCAGTGTTGTGATTTATCAAGCCGTTTTTATGTTGGGATCAAATGCATATTTTTTACAGCTTGCTGCCGAGGCTCGATCTTTGGCTCATAATCGCAGTATGTTTAGGAATTTTTCTGAAATTAGTGTGAGTTGCAGCTGGTGCTTTCCGGATTTGTGTTGAAGTTCTAATTTTGGAAGTTTAGGGCTGAGTTTTGTGCTTGCTCTGGGGTTCGTATATGTGAATGGGACAGGTTTGGGATGTTTTGGCAATTGGAATTTAGAGAAGTTTTCTTCGAAATTTGTGATGAATTGGCCTTGGTAATGGAATTAGAGCTCAACATCAATCATTTACCTCCTGGCAAAAGTAATGGATGAAATCAGTCTACACATTCTAAAAGCCATATTTGAAATTTGAATGTGTGTTGTCTGTAGACTATAATGATTTAGTAGATGAGCTGAGTGAAGGAGTGTATGTCGTGTTAGAAGATTGGAGAGCGTAACTGAAGGGGTTTCACCTGAACTAGAGTTCTAAATATATGGAGTGTCATTTTGGCAACCTAGAAGAAGTAGCAATGGGATAAGTGTGAAATCGATGGGGTTGAATTAAATGCTAGAGGAATCAATAGAATGTGTTATCTATACTTGTGCTTGTACAGCATCCCTGAAATCTAGAGGACATTTTTGTAATGAAGGTGCAAGAAATCTTCAGATGACCCAGTGTCTAGAATAGTATAGCTCAAATTAGAATGTGAATAGAATGAAAATTCGTATTTTGACTCATGATGGAGAGATATGATCCACATACTGAACTATTCAGATGAATGCTTGCATTGCTGTTGTTTGTTGTTCGTGGTTTAGATTTCTAATATCGTGTACTTGATTGTTTGGGTGCAGAGGGAGTACTTCAAACAAGGAAAGGTTGAGCAATTTAAACAAATATTGGAGGAAGGATCCAGTCCTGGTAAATGAAAACAATGATATTCAGACTTTGATATTCTGTTTGATGAAAGAACAACTATATTGGATTTTTATCAACACGATTCATCATTATTTGTCCTGAAGTAATTCGACTAATGGACAAATCTCATTGGTTTGCAGAAATTGATGAATATTACGCGGATGTAAGATACGAGAGAATTGCGATCTAAATGCTCTAGGGGCATATTACAGCTACCTTGGGAAAATTGAGACAAAACATAGAGAAAAGGAAGACTATTTTATACTGGCTATAAAGTATTATAACAAGGCATCGAGATTGACATGCATGAACCTTCAACCTGGATTGGCAAAGGTAAAACCTTTATGCTTCTACAGGTTATTTGCTGCTACTTAGAGCTTTTCCAGGCTCCCACAAGGGGCGTTAGTTTGTTTTCTCTTGTGCAGAGCTTTTTTGTGCCTATATATTCATTTTAATACCAAACAAAAATAAAAGTTAAAGTGTATTTAGTTTATTCATCATCTACCATTGTCTTTAAAATGACAAGAGAGGGTATATAAAAAATGACTGCTCAACACCTACTTGGGTAGGAATATAATTTTTGACCATGGTGTGTATTATGTTTGTATTTTGAAGAGAACTACTAGTTTGCAGGTGAAGTAGTTTCCTGGCTTGTTAGTGATGAATACATGGCTGTTCCCTTTAACCTATTATATTTCTCTTTCTGATGATTTAACTTTGTTGTTTGGCATTGCACCATCTTTTTGTCGAACTGATTATTCAATTTGTCTTTGTCCTTGTGTGCTTTAACTACATGTAGGTCAGCTTTTACTGGCCAAGGGAGAAGTTGAACAGGCATTCAATGCATTCAAGATTATATTAGATGGAGATCGTGATAATGTTCCAGCTCTTCTTGGCCAGGTACTTGAGCTCAATTACATGCTTAAATGGAGACTCAGGCTTAGTTATTCAGTTATGTTGTAAAACTCATTGGCACTTTATTGCAGTCACATTTTATGACACGACAATTTCCTAATTATTCAGGCTTGTGTTCATTTTCATCGTGGTCGATACTCTGAAGCACTTGAGTTATACAAGGTTCATCTTTTTTCCTCTATCTCAAGCAAGATGTTTCAGCTAAATTCTCAAAATAATTATATTTCTGACATCTCGTTTATCTGTTCTTCTGTAGAGAGCATTACTAGTCTATCCATGGCTGCCTCTATAAGAGTCTGGATAGCTCTTTGCCATTATAAATTGGGTTGTTTTGAGAAGGCAAAGCAAGTATTTCATCGTGTTCTACAGGCAAGTGGTCATTATATGAGAGAATCAACTAAACTGTTCATACCTAGAGCAGCATATTCTTTTGACTTAGTGTTGATTATGGTTGGTTTAACATCATTTCTTAAAATGCAGTTAGACCCTGATAATGTTGAAGCACTTGTCGCACTTGGAATTTCAGATTTGCAAACTAATTAAGGTGAGTCTTCTAGATCATGTATAAACAGGTCCGGTGATGAATTCATTCTACAAAGCCTTCTTTAGTATCCTGGACATGCAAGTGTCTATTAAGACATGCATTTTATGTACAAAAGTACTGTTATTTTGCTAATAGGGTAGGTAAACATCTCACAATCAACACCATAGGTCTAAGTGAAACTATCCTATGAGTTTCGTAATTAGTGGAAGCTGTCATATTTATATAATATCCTGAGATGTCTTGAGTATTGTGTCTAGCATACTTTGAAGACCTCACTTCACATCTCTTCTTGAATGTCTGCAGCTGTCGATATTAAGAATGGGATGGAAAAGATGCAGCAAGCTTTTGAGATCTACCCTTACTGTGTCATGTCGCTAAAGGTGGATGAGAAGTGCCCAGATGCTTGGGGACTTGGAAGTTAAGAATGATAGCTGGGTTCTCTATGAGAAAAAGGGAAGAAAGGGCTCATCATTTTCACTTTGCTCAAGGAAATTTTGCGCTGGATTTATAAATGGTAAAATTCGAAATAGAAGAATCTCAGAAACTGACTTGACAGTGAAAACTTTATGCAGATTACTAAAAAGAAGGAAACAGGAAAGCTCATATCAAGAAGGGGAGAAACAGAGGTTAGAAACTCTTTTTGGATACTCCAGCTTGAGAAAACTATGTATCATATGTATATCAGTATATCTCAAGGATAATTCTAGTTCTCTAAATAACAGGGTAATCAACATGATAAGAAACAAGCAACCCAAACAATTAGAGGCCTGCCAAAACATCATAGACAAAATTGAAAACAAGTAATCTTCATAGGTAAAAACATGGTAAACAACATGATAAAAAACAACACCAACAGTGCTTCATAAGTACAGAAGCAAACAAAACATTTAGAAGCCTCCCAAAACAACATAGGTAAAATTGTAAACAAGTAATGCTTCATAGGTAAAAAACTTGGTAAGCAACATGCAAGCATCTATATCTCCCATCTATTACTCAATCTTAGTCACTCTCTTTGTCAGAGTGACTGGGAAGGAAAGGAGATACTTCCCACCATTCTTCTTCAAGTCTTAATGTATTACTTATACTTAAACAAATGTTGTCTCTTGTAGATTAAACAAGTTTCTGACTAAGATGCTGATGGAAAAGATGAAGTTAGAGAAGTTTGAGAAAAAGCTGAATGAGGGCAAGGAGAATGTGGAGAAGCATGGCCGGAAGTATCTCCTTTCCTTCCCAGTCACTCTCACTAAGATTGAGTAATAGATGGGAGATATAGATGCTTGCATGTTGCTTACCAAGTTTTTTACCTATGAAGCATTACTTGTTTACAATTTTACCTATGTTGTTTTGGGAGGCTTCTAAATGTTTTGTTCGCTTCTGTACTTATGAAGCACTGTTGGTGTTGTTTTTTATCATGTTGTTTACCATTTTTTTACCTATGAAGATTACTTGTTTTCAATTTTGTCTATGATGTTTTGGCAGGCCTCTAATTGTTTGGGTTGCTTGTTTCTTATCATGTTGATTACCCTGTTATTTAGAGAACTAGAATTCTCAGAGGTTAGAAACTCTTATCATGTTGATTACCCTGTTATCAGTATATCTCAATGATAATTCTAGTTCCCTAAATAACAGGGTAATCAACATGATAAGAAACAAGCAACCCAAACAATTAGAGGCCTGCCAAAACATCATAGACAAAATTGAAAACAAGTAATCTTCATAGGTAAAAACATGGTAAGCAACATGATAAAAAACACCAACAGTGCTTCATAAGTACAGAAGCGAACAAAACATTTAGAAGCCTCCCAAAACAACATAGGTAAAATTGTAAACAAGGAATGCTTCATAGGTAAAAAACTTGGTAAGCAACATGCAAGTATCTATATCTCCCATCTATTACTTAATCTTAGTCAGTGACTGGGACGGAAAGGAGATACTTCCCACCATGCTTCTCCACATTCTCCTTGCCCTCGTTCAGCTTTTTCTCTAACTTCATCTTTTCCATCAGCAACTTAACAGAAACTTGTTTAATCTACAAGAGACAACACTTGTTTAAGTATAAGTAATACATCAAGACTTGAAGATAGATCTGTCAAATTGTTCGTGTCGTGTACTTTCGTGTTTCGTGTATCAAAAGTCCAAACCTATACACGACACGAAATAAATTCGTGTCGTGTACCGCGCAAATTCGCGTCGTGTCGTGTTTTCGTGTCAGGCACATAATATAAAATAAATATTATAAAAAGTAATAATTTTAATATTATTTTTATAGGTTTTAGTAGACGAAACCAAACGAATGGCAACTACAACACGAATGTTTACACCAAATGTATCAAAGTTCACATTATATTTTCTCATTTTAAAGTTTAGTACAAACAGAATTCATAAAATTAAATATAAAATTTTAAATTATGTTATAAAATATTATATGTATATATAAATATTTATTTATTAATTTGTTTATTTCCTGTACCTCGTGTTTTGTCGTGTACCCAAAGGGTAAACACAAAACTGACACCAAATCTCGGTTGTGTACTTTAGTGTTCGTGTATTTTCGTATCGTGTACTTAAAATACACACAAACACTAAATTCTCGTGTTGTATGATAAAATGCCGGGTCTACTTGAAGATACACATGAGACATTAACATTTACATAACATTTAGTTCTTTATTCAGTTTCTTGACAGCTTCCTCATCTTCTTTCTCCGATACTAGTTTTAACACTTCAGCAAGTTCATTCGGTTTTTTCGTGTTAGCCTCAAATTCAGCATTCTTATCCTTCGGTTCAGATGGGTTCAAAAATTGCTCCATTTTCTCCCACACAGTGAGGGTATTTGAAATCATTCGAAGAGTTTCACGTATGTTTGCACTACCAAGTTGGGAACAAGCATGTACAACATAATGGGTAGACACAATAACAAAGACATTCAAAGCCTCACAAAAAACCGAAACATTATTTATTAAAGTTACATATTCCCTTTCTAGGGAATTTGGGATGGCAGTAGTATAGTAAGCTGAGGTGGATATGGCAAGCTGAGGTGGATATGGCAGTAGTTTTATAAGCTGAGATGGGGATGGCAGTAGCATAGTAAGCTGAGGTGGGTATGGCAGAAGTTTTGTAAGACCTAGTGTAGTGTTCCTTTTTCAGATGGAACAAGGCAATCTAAGACATAAGCAATCTAAGACATAAGCAAAAATGAAAATTATAGTAATACAGTTGTGCATTATTAATACGAAAAATAACAAAAACAAATTCCTAATTAAGCATATACCTGATGTATTGCAATAATTGAAGTAGATATGTGGAAAAGGGTGTGTAAAAGGGGTTTTGAACTAGAAATGAATTATATAATAAACAGACCAACAAACTACTCATCAAAGGCCGACATGCAGCACAAGTCAGTATGAAAACAGGGAGCCTATAAAGATGCAAAAACCCAAACGGTAACACAAGTCTGTACAAGATTCGATTTCTTAATAAATCAAATAAATCAATAGAAACTCAATAAATGACCAACAAATAAAAAAACAAACTCGATTTATTTCTTGTCTAGTCCAGAAATGGATACCAGAGCGGATCCAGCAAAGGTATTAGACGCAGATGCGGTAGATCCGGAGTGATGGTGAAGACGTACACACAACCTTGTTCATGGCCTTGAATCAAAAACGGAAAACAGCAAATTACTAAAATTAGTGAGTAGATGAGCGGATAAACAATAATGAAAACAGATCGACATCAAAAATTGTTAAGAGAAACCCTAGTAGTACGGGTCAAACCAAGCATACGAAACACAACAATAACAACATTACTCCAATGCCTCAACGGCTCTTGCGGGTAAGGGGGATCGGATGTACGCAGTTTTATCTGTCTTAACACAGAGCGATTATTTCCGGATGATGCAAAATGAAAATTGCATCGAGAATTGCATGAAATGACTATTACTTCACGAGAAAAAGAAGTGCAGTCAGTTTAGTGAGTCATTTTGTTTTATTTCATTATAATCCAGAACCAAAAAATAATGAGTATAATCCAGAACAAAAAAATAAGGAGTCAAACCAAGCATACAAAAGAAAACAGTAAATTAGTAAACTTAGTGAGTAGATGAGTGGATAAACAATAATGAAAAGCATACGCCATTTGTGATTCGTTTTCGATGAAAAGAGAACTTCCTGATGAAAATGTAAATCCGGAAATGTGAACTTTATGGCATCATTTCTGATATGAGAAATAATAGGGGCACACTTCCCCAACCACCCTCCATACAAACTCATGCTTTATGAGGTGCTTTATGAGGTGTGTCCTTGTCATTCCAGTAACTTGGGCCAGATTGGGAACTTTGGACGGATGCAAAAATTTTCCTTCTTATCATCCTTTTTAAAATAAAAAAATGTTCTTAATAAGAGCCGTGGGTGTGGAACTTGGGTCAGAAATAGAATACATGGAAATGTGATCTTTTTTGTAATTTTTTAAATAATAAAGGCTTTTAAATAATAACTTTTTTAAATAATAAAGGGAGTGGATAAAGACCTTGGGCCGGATCCGGGTATGGATCTACTGAATCTTGGGCCCGTTGGGGCCGAATCTGCGAATCGAGATAATAAAGGGTAGTTTACATATATATACAACTATTAGGAAGTATTTACGTATATGAAAAATACATGAAATAATTATAAAACTACCCAAAATTTATGACACCATAAAAGAGAATAAAGAGAAAAAAAACGGATGTCACTCAGAAAAAGAATAAAAAAAAAGAACATTCGCAAGAAAAAAGAAAAACCACACCTCATATTTTACCGCGATGAAGAACCTCCACGATCTTAGAGATTCAATTATCAAAAACATAACAAAAAAATAAATCAGATCCAACCATAATCAAAAAGAAGAATTTTTTTGACACGGTTCGATTTTTCTCTCCATCAGATCGAAGAAGAATCATACAAATTACATAAACTCTGACAAGAAGGTACGGTTTGATAAATAATGTTTTGGTTTTTTGTGAGGCTTTGAATATCTTTGTTATTGTGTTTACCACTTATGTTGTACATGCTTGTTCCCAACTTGGTATTGCAAACATACGTGAAGCTCTTCGATTGATTTCAAATACCCTCACTGTGTGGGAGAAAATGGAGCAATTTTTGAAACCATCTGAATTGAAGGAGAAGAATGTTGAATTTGAGTCTGACATGAAAAAACTGAATGAACTTGCTGAAGAGTAAAACCAGTATCGGAGAAAGAAGATGAGGAAGTTGTCAAGAAACGGAATGAAGAAATAAATGTTATGGTAAATGTTAATGTCTCATGTGTAAGTAGACCCAACATTTTATCACACAACATGAAAACGATACGAGAATTTAGTGTTTGTGTTTGTATTTTAAGTACACGATGCGAAAATACATGAACACGAAAGTACACGGTCGAGTAGTGTCGGTTTTGTGTTTACCCTTTGGGTACACGACACAACATGAGGTACACGAATAAATATATATATATATATATATAATATTTTATAGCATAATTTAAAATTTTATATTCAATTTTATGAATTTTATTTATACTAAACTTTAAAATTAGAAAATATAATGTGAATTTTCATAAATTTCGTGTACACATTCGTATTTTAGTTGCCATTCGTTTCGTTTTGTCTACTAAAATCTATAAAAAGTAGGTTTTAGTAGACAAAACGAAACGAATGACAACTAAAACACGAATGTTTATACGAAATTTATGAAAGTTCACAAATATTTTCTAATTTTAAAGTTTAGTACAAACAGAATTCATAAAATGTATGTTTTTATAAAATAAAATATACAATTTTAAATTCTGTTATAAATTATATATATATATATATATTTCGTGTACCCAAAGGGTAAATACAAAACCGACACTAAATCTCGATAGTGTACTTTCGTGTTCGCGTATTTTCGTGTCGTGTACTCAAAAATGCAAACACTAAATTCTCGTGTCGTTTTCATACCGTGTGCTAAAATGCCGGGTCTACGTAATTGGTTACCACAATAATAAACGGAAAATAATCTTCTATGGTACATATAAATTAAAGTGTAGTAGTAGTATATTCTATGTGAATACCGTTTAATGGAATCTTGGTTACCAAATTATATTTTGTATGTTGTAGTATGATACCACAAGCATTTGTTGATCTTTTTAGAAAATTATTTACTGGACGTAATACATCACAAATAATTGGATATCTTTTAAGGCAATCTGGTTACCAACTTAAACTTTGTATATTGTAGTTGGATACCATCGGCATGTGTTGATTTTAGTATATTGTAGTTGGATGTTAGTTGGATACCATCAGCATGTGTTGGTTTTTATAAATACTTGGTTACTCTTTTAAGTATACTGTAGTTGGATATTAGTTGGATACAATCAACATGTGTTGATTTTTTATAAATACTTGGTTACTGAATTTAGTAAATAAAAAAATAGATAACATTTAAGGAGATCTTATTTACAGAATTATATTTGGTATAGTGTAGTTGAATATTAGCTTCAACATGAGATTCATCCCATCAGAATGACCTTGGTTACTGAACTTAAGACTTGAAAATAATTGGAATTAAAAAATTAGAAGAATAAGATAAAGAACTTACATGTTACGAAAAACAAAAAATGAAGTTAGATACCAATTTATAGAAAAACTTATCAAATATCTGTTACCGCATGAGATGGTGAAACATTTTAATCATTTTTGTATTTCAGATTATGGAAATGGTATCGATCGTTCTGTACTACAATGGTATTTGGATAGATGGAAATGTGTACACAAATTTCAAAGTAAGTGGTTTATTAATTCAACAAACAGAGGTACTGCAAATATGGGAGATTTAGTGCGTACCACATTGAATATATCAAGCTCCACCACATTCATAAAGAAGTTTCACATAACTCTAAACATACCCCAGCAAGTATAAGAGATGAATCAACATTCAGGTTCTAGAAAGAGGTGTGCAGAAAAAATTCAGATTATGGAAAGTACTCACTCATAATCACTGAAGAAAATACAATGGCTACTGAAAATCATATTCATTATTCTAACAATATAGGTATAAGGTTACAGAATAATTTTTGACCAGTCCAATGAACCAGTGTTCAGAAATTATTCCTATAGTTACCAAATCATTAGTTAATAGAATAGAATATGATGATTTGACCAGTCCAATGAACCAGTGTTCAGAAATTATTCATATAGTTACCAAATCATTAGTTAATAGAATAGAATATGATGATAAAATTGCGCAAGATATAGTCGAATCTGAAAAAAATGTGCGCTTACGACTGACTTTCACTGAAGATCAAGAAAACCAGGTCATCCCAAGCGCCGAAAATGCGGATGTGAAAGAAAAAAATATATGTAACAAAAAATGTGTTGATGAATGCAATACGCTTGCATTCAATGCGGCAAAACAGACAGTTGAAGGTACAAAGATCTTCAAGAGACTATGTATAGTTTGTTTAGAGAATACAAATTGTCAATGGAAGCTAAAAGCCTCAAAACTAGGGAACGCAAATATGTTCAAAGTGCGAAAAATGAACGATGTCCACACATGTTCTTCAAATATCTTGATGGGAACTCACAGACAAGCTTCAAGTGAGTTAGTTAGTGAATGCATAAAAAATAGATTTATCGATCTGGAAAAAGTATATACCCCATCAGATATTGTAGAGGATATGATGCACGACTACCAAATATCTGTCTCTTACCAAAAAACATGGAGATTTAAGGAAAGAGCATTGTCCAAAGTGCGCGGAAATTCACATGATTACTCCTTGATACCCTTGTGGCTGCACATAGTTGAAAAGAATAACCCAGGTAACCTCATATCTTTTGAATATTAATATGCTGCAAATTATAACCATGCATATCAGATTTTTATATGTTTTTGCTACACTGGTTAATGACTGCATTTGTATTGGTTACTAAAATCGAACTAACACACTGGTTACTGATTACATTTCAATTGGTTACTTGCTGTTAGGATCTACAGATATTTCTATTGATGCCAATAGACGTTTTAAGTATCTGTTTTTTGCATTAGGTCCATCAATAGAAGCATACAAAAATTGTCTTCCAATTATTGTCATTGATGGTACATTCTTAAACTCCGCATACATGTGCACACTACTAACAACAGGTACACAAGATGAAAACGAAGATTCATGGACATGGTTTTTCAAGAATTTGAGAAAAACAGTAGGTGTAAGGGACAACCAGCGTATTGTATCAGATCGACATCATGCAATAGTCAAAGGTTTGGAAATTATATTTCCAGATGTCATGCATGGGGCGTGCATGTTAGGGTTGTATACGTCAAAGCATACTTTATGCTTGTATTACCTAATTTTCCGGTCTTTATCTATGAGAATATTTAATTCATTTCATCACATATTTTGCATATTTATTCACGCTATGGTTATGCAAATGTTGTCTAAATTACTTTATATTGTAGATAATGTGGTGTGTCGAGTCACACAGAAGATCACATTATCGGTTCCTTATATAGTAATACTTAGTTCACAACCTATATAATATTAAACCGTTATGTGAGAGGTTGGAGTATATGCTTGAGATTGGTTGGTCTTGACCATTAGCATATAAAAGCGTATTCGGTATACGTTGAACATGATCGAGGTGAGATAGATTCTTCTGTACTGACTATAAGAAGAACGTACATCTCGGACAATTATTATTTCTTAATTCTAGTGATTAATATTTAATTATATATATATATATTTAATATTTATTGCTTTGATTTATCATGGGTGAGAGTCACAATGATTGACTCAATATGCTCGATATTTTGGGCAATATTATTATTTATATGATAATTAATATTATAGCTAGAAATCGTGTCCCGACCAGTCGGGTTGATCATGTCCCTTGAGGCACTCGAAAGTATTATTATATTAAACCCTGCAGGTGGAATTAATTTTCCGATATAATAATAAAAGTCAAGTGGTATACTCATGTATAATATATTAATTAATTAAAAGTTGTCAGTAGCTTAAATTAATTAATGGACATGGAATATGTTAAACACGGAAAATAATTAATTCAAAAAAAAGCCCAATTTCGTAATTTGGGATTTTGCTAGGAAGTGCAATATCAACTTTTTAGTGGACTAAGTTGATATTAATAGTCTTCATATTAGGAAGAGTCCTAATATTGGAAAGAAGATATCTATTGTGAGTCCTTACCTTATCCTCCTTAAGGTCCCTAGAGTAGCCCAAAACACCTATAAAAGGAGTACATGGGGTGGCCGATTTTCATAGTTCCAAGTGACCAAGAAATCGATTTTTTTGCTTGTGTATTTAATTGTGGATCTTGACTTGTGTCTTGGATTCCATTTAGTTAATACAATATTTTTCTAAAAATACCAAAATATTCAAGAAAAATAGAGAGAACAAAATCGTGAGTTTCTTGGGGAAAGTTTCAGCCGATCCATATTGCACTCCGAGTAGTCCGGTAGATTGTTGCCCACACGACATCCGGATATAGGCGGGATATACTCTAGAAGACCTTGAGGTAGAAATACAAGTAGATCGAAGAAGAATAGAGTGAGTAGTTCGATTGATCCAAGGAGGGAATTTCTATCACTTCACGTCAAAGATATTAATTACCTACTCCTATGCGTAAATATATTTATTTGATTGTTTATTAATCTGTTTAGTTAATTAATTGACAAGCCTAAATAGATCCGGTTTTTATGTTGGTTAGTTTATAAAACCGTTTATAAAATATTTTCGCCAACTAGCTTCCACTGCGTTTTATATTCCAACAATTGGTATCGGAACTGGTCTTTAGGTTCTGTTCAATTTAATTAATTTGGTGATTAATATGCTATCAATTAAATATTCATATAGTATGATTTTTGAAATATTTGCTAGAATTTGTCTTGCAGGAGAATATGATCCAATTATTATGGCTATGTGATGGTTTTTATTTATTTACGCGTTTTTGGTAATTTGGCCCGGTTTAAGGCATGTATAAGTTTTTCCCGTGAGAAAATCCACGGGTAGAATAAGATTTATTTTTCTTGTAATTTGCTGTAAATTCGATGTATTTTATTTTGAATAAAATTGTAATCGAATTGGAACACACAAAGTACGAAAGAGAAAGAAGTCCAAATACAAGAGGAGTCCCGACGGACGAACCGATCGAGACCAAGAAGTCACGGCCGAGACTCGCCGAGGCCGACTGTCGGGCCGTAGGTCCCGCTGGCCGCGGTCGGGTCGGGCGGCGGTCCGGGGCCGGACGATGGAGTCGGGCAATTCGGGCGTGGCTCGCCGGCCAGTAGGTCAAGTTGTCCGGTTCGGGTCATTCGATGTATGGTCCTAGTCGTTTTTCCGCGAGATGCTTGAAGCAATGAGAGCAAACGAGCCGAGGATTTTCTCGTTATTCAAAACGAGGAATAAAAGCCATGATGATTGGATTTAATTATCCAATTTTATTATTTGTTGGTTTTTATTGTTATTGATGAATGACATGTATGAATGTATGTATGATATGTTTCTTACATGTTAGGACGAGAAAATTAAAAACCTTAATTTTTCAAAATAACTAAGTGATTTTAAATTGATTTTTCAAAATCAAATTGGCCTCCATAATTGGTTTAAATTGTGAAATAATTAGCATGCGCGTTGACATTAGAGTCTTCCTCCACATCGGATGTGCTAATTATTGGCTCACTAGTTTTAAACTTCAAATTTGATATAAAAAGGCGAATATTATTTTTTATGATAGGACCTCTCCATCTGTAGGACTATTATCATTAAATGATATTCTAAGGTTTGTTAAATTATGGTGTTCACTTAGGTGTATTGATTAATAAGCTCCCCATCGGAGTCTGTGTTAATTAAATACATGGCCAAGAGGAACCAACTATTAATTTTACTTGTCAAAACGCATCTTGACTAGATAGTAAAATTAAAGACGTTAAAATCTACTTGAAAATATATGTGTAAACGTCCACACTATCGTGGCTTGCATGTGCGGTTTTTCAAGGTGTTGGTTGATTGCATATATATTGTGTTTTAAGATTTTTCAATATATTTTGCGTCGAATTATATGATGAATGGTGTTTTTTAATTTTATTCTCAGATGTCTTTCAATCCACTAGCTGTTATTCTCAAAGAAAACAAACTTGATGGCACTAACTTTGCCGACTGACAAAGAAATCTTGATATTGTCTTGACTGCCGAGGGGCATAAATTTTTTAACTGAAGAGAGCCCTTTAGAACCAGAAACGGATGCCACTCCTGAAGAGTTGGCTGAATTCCGGATATGGAAGAAGTCTGATGAGATGGCTCGCTGTTACATTTTGGCTTCACTGACAAATGTATTGCAACATCAGCATCAGACGATGGACTCAACTGCAGAAATGATGAAAAATCTCACAGAGATGTTTGGTCATCAGAACCGGGCGGCTAGGCAAAATGCAATGAGGGTGTTGATGACAACCAAATGTCTGAAGGGACTCTAGTAAGGGATCATGTTCTGAAAATGATGCCTCATTTGAACGAACTGAGCATACTGTGGGCCACTATCGATGCGGAGTCGCAGGTCGATATTATCTTGGGTAGTTTACCAAGAAGCTTTGAGCAGTTCCGCCTCAACTACAATATGAATCGTAGGACTTACACATTTCCGGAACTTCTGACAGAGCTTCAGTCTGCCGAAGGTCTCTTCAAATAAGGTTATCATCAAATTCTTGCGGCAACTGGTGCTGCTTCTTCAAAACCCAAATGGGGAAAGAAGAAAAAGCATGTTAGCCAGAAGCAAGTGTCAACCTTCAAAGCTAAGGGCAAGACTCCTCAGTCAAAGGCTCCTCAGTCCTAGGCGAACAAAAAGACGAAGGGCAAGTGCTTTAATTGCGGTCTGAAAGGGCATTTCAAGAGTGACTGCCCTAATAAAGGTACGTCTCATGCACTAGTAGCCAAAACATGTTTGGCTGCCTGTTCTATCACTTTGTGGATCGTAGATTCGGGCTTCACTGATCATGTTTGTTATGACTCGTAAGGGTTCCAAGTAACCAAGGTACTTAGTGCGGATGAGATTACTATTAGCTGGGGCGACTATTCCAGGCTGAAGGCTGTTGCATTTGGAGTCGTTCAGTTAAAAGTTGATGATAGGATTCTAGTCCTAAATAATATGTTATTAGTACCCGATTTTAGAATGAATTTAATTTCAGTTTCTAAATTGCGTCGTGATGGATATTCAGTTTCTTTTGAAGATAATGCAGTTATTAAAAGAAATGGTGAATATGTTTGCACGAGTACTTATAATGAAGGACTTTATTTCATTAATGCTGCACCAGCTCCCTTGCATAATTTTAAATTACTTAATTCTTTGACTAATCCTAATAAAAGAAAAGAACCTTCGAGCATAAATCAAACATATTTGTGGTATTTACGATTGGGTCATATTAACCTTAGAAGGATTCAAAGATTGGTAAGCAATGGCCCATTGGATTCGATCCAAGTTGAGTCATTTCCAACCTGCGAATCCTGTCTAGAAGGTAAAAGGACTAAAAGGGCTTTCCAAAGCAAAGGAAATCGTGCACAAAATGTATTGGAATTAGTACACACCGATGTATGTGGTCCAATGAACATCCAGGTTAAGGGTGGTTTCGAATACTTCATCACGTTTATAGATGATTATTTGAGATATGGATACATCTATTTGATGCGACGTAAGTCTGAATCTTTTGATAAGTTTAAAGAACTCAAGGCTGAAACGGAGAAGCGTCATGGACAGAGTATCAAGTCACTGCAATCTGATCGTGGTGGCGAGTATCTTAGTGGAGAGTTTCTGGATTTCTTGGCACATGAGGGGATTACTTCCCAGCTCACTGCGCCTGGTACACCACAACAAAATGGTGTTGTTGAACGAAAGAATCGTACTTTATTAGAGATGGTTAGGTCAATGATGAGTTATTCTGATTTGTCTATTTAGTTTTGGGGATACGCCTTGGAAACAGCGGCGTACATTCTAAACTTGGTGCCTTCAAAATCAATTCCAAAACCACCCACAGAACTGTGGAATGGGCGCAAGCCCAGTCTAGGACATGTTTGGATTTGGGTTCACCAGCACACGTGCTGAATAAGAAAGCTGATAAGTTGGCATCTCGTACAGAAGTACGAGCATTTGTAGGATATCCAAAGGGAACGAAGAGTGGCTTATTCTACAGTCCTAAAGATCAGAAGGTCATTGTTAGCATCAATGCTCGGTTCTTAGAGGAGGACTATGTAATAAGCCACAAGCCTAGGAGTGAGGTCATTCTAGAAGAACTTAGGGGCGAGATTTTGACAATACCAATTGTACAAACACCTAGTGTACCACATATTTACACCATTGTGGATACGCAAACTAAGGACACGCCTCGTCATAGTGGGAGGGTTGTTCGTCAACCTGAACGTTTCATCGGCGTGGGAGCATCTTCGGACCACTTCTCAGACCAGGATGAAACGGATCCGTGTACGTATAAGCAGGCAGTTCAAGACAAGGATGCTGAATCCTGGCAAACAGCAATGGAATCCGAAATGGGATCTATGAATTCTAATCAAGTGTGGGAGCTAGTAGAGCTACCCAATGGGGTAAAACCCATTGGAAGTAAGTGGGTCTACAAGCATAAGAGAGGATCGAAAGGGAAGGTTGAAACCTTCAAAGCAAGGCTTGTTGCGAAAGGTTACACTCAGACGGAGGGCATCGACTACGATGAAACCTTTTCGCCAATAGCCATGCTTAAATCGATCTGGATTCTCTTAGCTATAGCTGCGCATTTGGATATGGAGATTTGGCAGATGGATGTCAAGACTGCATTCTTGAACGGGAGTCTTGATAAGGAAATCTATATGCGCCAACCTGAGGGATTCATTGCTGAAGGAGAGGAGCACTTAGTGTGCAAGCTTAAAAGAGCCATTTATGGTCTCAAGCAAGCATCAAGGTCTTGGAACATGCAATTTGATGAGGTCATTCAATCGTATGATTTTGAACAGTGTCCTAGTGAGGTTTGTGTATACAAAAAGTTCGATGGAAATGTGCTAGTGTTTCTTGTACTGTACGTAGATGATATACTTCTGATTGGAAATAATGTGAAGGTATTATCAGACGTAAGGGTATGGCTGTCTGAGCAATTCGATATGAAGGATTTGGGAGAAGCTGAGCACATCCTTGGTATTAGGATCTTTCGAGATTGAAAGAAAAGGATGTTGTGCTTATCTCAGACATCCTATATCGATACGGTGCTAGAGCGGTTTAGTATAGAGAATTCCAAGAAAGGTTTCTTACCTTACAGACATGGAATTCAGCTATCTAAGGCTATGTGTCCTAAGATATAGAAGGAGATAGATGACATGAAGCTGGTCCCTTATGCTTCGGCAGTGGGAAGCCTCATGCATGCTATACTTTGCACTAGGCCTGATATCTGTCATGCTGTAGGCATGGTGGCGAGATATCAGTCGAACTCAGGACCGGGATAATGAATTGCTGTCAAGAATATACTCAAGTACCTGAAAAGAACTAGGGAGCATATGCTTGCATATCAATCAGATACACTTTGTCATTTGGATTACACTAACTCATATTTCCAGTCAGACAAAGTTAAGCTTAAATCAACCTCAAGTTATGTTTTTGTTGGACTTAGATGTGGTTCTTGGTTTGCATAAAAGTATCACAATTATATTGTGGCAATACTGGTGCATTTATAAACCCGGAGGAACCACGAGCCCATAGATCAAGGAAACTGATGTAACCGAGTTGATCGGTCACCAAGAACCGGGTTAATCTTAGAAGTTTAGCTAAGAAAACCCAAAATATATGAAGTACTCTCTTTTCTTTCTCTCTCTAAAATATGCTGTATTCTCAGAGTGTGTGTTGTTTTTTGAGGAACCCCCTCTCTCCCTTTTATAGGAGGAGGGTGCCTTGTTATCTGAGATTTTCCCTGATTCCCAGAGAAAATCCCGGATATCCAGGGATTCAAGCTGCGATTTTCCATCCCTGGATTTCCGGGATTGCAAGGTATGGGCTCTCAACTCGGATCTCCGGATTGCAAGGTATGGGCTCTCAACTCGGATCTTAGGGATTCTCACGTGAGTCAGATCTTCTTTCCCAAGAGTTCGACCTTCCCGAGTTCGGTGGTTTTTAGGTCGGCTCATTCCTATTCAAATCGAGGTTGAGAGACCTTTGAGGTCGGCGACCACATCGGATATCATAGGTCGGCGGGGCCTCCGAGGTCGGGCGCCTTCTAACAGATGTCACAATAAGCGGGCCTCCGAGGTCGGCGACCTTTATCGATATCATAGGTCACGGGCCTTCGAGGTCGGCGCCTTCTAATGATGTCACAATAAGCGGGGCCTCCGAGGTCGGCGACCTTTATCGATATCATAGGTCACGGGCCTCCGAGGTCGGCGCCTTCTAATGTGACAAGCATGGCTAAGTGGGGCCTCCGAGGTCGGCGACCTTCTAAAGGACCTTGAGGTTGTCATCTCCTTATCTAAGAACCTAGGTCGGACTTTTATTGGTCCATATTTTAAGCCGGGTTTTCAGGGAGCGTACATTCGACGTCCTATCAACCGAATCAGGGAAAATCTCAGATAACAAGGCACCCTCCTTCTATAAAAGGGAGAGAGGGGGTTCCTCAAAAAACAACACACACTCTGAGAATACAGCATATTTTAGAGAGAGAAAGAAAAGAGAGTACTTCATATATTTTGGGTTTTCTTAGCTAAACTTCTAAGATTAACCCGGTTCTTGGTGACCGATCAGCTCGGTTACATCAAGTGGCGCCGTCTGTGGGAAGTTGTGACATCGAGTCACTTTTGAGTTGAGACGTGAGGTTAGTAATGGCAGAAGAAATGAACCAGAAGAGAATAGGGGAGTTAATACCTAGAAATCTAGAAGAGGAACTAGCAACATGGTGGAGAAGCGACTGAAAAAGCACCCGTCACCCCTGTAGAAGAAGTCACACCAAGCACAATTACACCGACGAGGAAGCCTTAGCCGACATAATCGCGGTCAATCCATAAGAGCCGGAGGTCGAAAAACAAAGGGTACCACTAGTAATACCCATCCTTTCGGATGGGCCGAGGAAATTGATCACAGGAAGAACATGGGGAGAGTTATCCAAAAATATGGGAGCGATCTAGACAGAAAACGCAGATCCTTGATATCCAAAGATGCGTGATGAGCTGGAAGAGTTGCGACAGAGGGTTGCGGGGAAGGACATGGAGAGTCATCCAGGCCATCCCTTCTCAGAAGGCATACTGCAGGCCGAGCTCCCATATGGGTTTAGGGCTGTCACCTTCACCTACGATGGACTCTCATATCCTACCCGACATTTATACCGATTCGAGAACATGGCGGTACTACATAGATATTCGGATGCCGTGAGTTGCAGAGCATTCTTGGCTACACTGACAGAGTCAGCTCAGGATTGGTTCCACCAGATACCCTCTGGGTCAGTCACCAACTTCAAAACTTTCAGCTCCGCGTTCTTGACTCACTTTGCCAGCGCCAGGGTGCACCAAAAGACCTTTATGTCCTTGTTCAGTATCAAGCAATATTCTGGAGAAGCGCTGAGAGCTTATGTGACCCGATTCACGAAGGCATGTCTGGAAGTACCCTCGTCGTCAGAAGAAGTAAAAACCAGTGCCTTGACGCAGGGACTGAGGCCGGGGTTGCTACGCACCTCATTAGCTAATAAACCAGCCAGAACATATGATGAGGTCTTAGCCCGATGCTCGAAATACATTAATGTTGAGGAAACGGAGAAGGATATGGAGGAATTGCAAGAAAAGCCCGAGGATGGGGAAAGGGGGTCCAGCAGATTGATACGATGGTAGGAGTACACCTTTCAAGGAAATTTACCTCGGGAAGAAATGTCACGGGGAAAAACAGATCGGAAGAAGAACGATATCATTCTAAGGCGACCAAGATTTGACCAATACAGCCCACTAACAATGAGGAGAGCTCAGGTTTTGGAGGCAGTTGAGGGTAAGATGAGCAGGGTTATCGAGTGGCCTGCATCTCGTCCTAATAGGCCCACCCAGCCGAAATCAGAGCTTTATTGTCGATTCCACAATGATTACCGGCATAAAACAGATGAATGCAAGCACCTTAAGGATGAAATCGAGAGGCTGGTCCGAGCGGGACATCTGATGGAGTTCACATATCAACAGAGAAATGGAGGTCGGAGGCAACCACCCATGCCCCAAGGAGGTGCGGGGATGAAAAGAGAAGCTCCTCGGGGACCCGCTGCTCCCCCGGCTAAAAAAGGAGTGATCCACATGATATCAGGGGGACCAACCGACGGAAGTTCTAATCAGGCTAGAAAAGCCCACGCACGAAAGGCTAGGTGTCATCAACTCAAGGAGGTCGCCTCTGTAGGCAGTGGGCCTATCATTCAGTTCAGCCCCATGGATTATAACGGATACATACGCCCACAATGACGCATTGGTCATCACCGCGAGATCGCCGATTTATGTGCAAAGGGTGTTTATCGATACGGAAGCTCGGTAGACATCTTATTCTATGACTGCTTCAAACAGATGAACCCGAAGTGGAATTGAGAAAGGTAGACACCGCGCCTATGGGTTCTCAGATGACCGAGGTTCAACCAGTCGGAGAAGTGGTGCTTCCAGTAGCACTAGGTCGGATGCCCCATCGGAAGGTCAAGACACTCAGATTTTTAGTGGTGGACACCAAATCGGCCTATAACGCCATTTTAGGACGACCAGGGCTCAACAAATTCGAAGCGGTGGCCTCTACCGCACACATGAAAGTAAATTCCCCGTAGGAGGTGAGGTGGGGGAAGTAGCAGGAGATCAGTTTGTAGCCCGTTCTTGTTATCAGACAACGGTAAAGCAAGGAGTGCAGCGCGGAAAGAGGACACCCGAGCTCGGGGGTCCGGATCCGGAGTCTAAAAGGAATAAGCAAGCGAAGGCGCCCGAGGAAGCTGAGGAAGAAGGTATCAAGCCCAACGAGGAGTTACTAGAAATAGAATTGGTTCCAGGAAAGCCGGAAACAAAGACTCGCATGGGAAGTCGGTTGGACGATGGAATAAAAGAAAGCCTCATCAGCATGCTAAGAAGATTCGTGGACATTTTCGCGTTCGCAGCTGAGGATCTGGTGGGAATCAGCCCAACAGTTGCCGAACACAGGTTGAACATCGACCCAACCATAAGACCAGTAAAGCAGAAGAGGAGGCGTTTCGGGCCAGAGATGGATGGGGTCATTGGGGAAGAGG
Organism: Orobanche coerulescens; assembly: GCA_033398695.1. Lineage (NCBI taxonomy): Eukaryota > Viridiplantae > Streptophyta > Magnoliopsida > Lamiales > Orobanchaceae > Orobanche > Orobanche coerulescens. Next base: position 19,623,482 of record CM065804.1, read on the forward strand.
TCGATAAGCTCCTCCGAGCTGGACACATAATAGAGATCCAGTTTCCGGAGTGGCTATCCAACGCTGTGATGGTAGGGAAAGGCCAGGGGAAGTGGAGGATGTGCATGGACTTCCGGAACCTAAATAAAGCATGTCCCAAGGATCACTACCCGCTACCCCGCATTGATCAGCTAGTGGATTCAACCTCGGGGTGCGAATTACTCAGTATGATGGACGCTTCCCAGGGGTATCATCAGATTCCTCTCGCACCCGAGGACAGAAAGAGGGTTAGTTTTGTGGTTTCAAAGGGAACTTTTTGTTATGTACGCATGCCTTTTGGATTAAAAAATGCAGGAGCTACATATCAGAGGATGGTCGATGAATCTTTAAATCCCAAATCGGCGAAACATGGAGGTATACGTGGATGACATGCTAGTGAAAAGTGTGAAGGCGGAGAGCATATCGTAGACCTAGAAGAGACGTTCGAGAACCTGCGCGCGCATGAATGAAGCTCAACCCATCAAAATGTTCTTTTCGAGTCAAATCGGAAAATTCCCCGGGATATGTGGTCACGTAACAAGGAATCGAGGTCAACCCGAGAAGGTCAAGGCAAGGTCGCAAATGAATCCTCCAAAAATATCAAGGATATCCAGATACTAACAGAAGAATAGCGTGGCTGAGCCGTTTCATATCACGCCGGCCGAGAAGGGATTCCCATTTTTAAACTCTTAAGAAAAGGGAACAAGTTCGAATGGACCCTAAGCGCAAAGATTCGGAAAATTGAAAGAGTATTTGGCCGAGCCGCCTCGCTCACCAAACCAAGATGCAGGAGAGGATCTTGTACTCTACTTATCCGTCGGAGAAGGAGCGGTTAGCTCGGTCTTGCTAAGAGAAGAAATGAATAAGCAAAAGCCCATTTATTATACAAGCCGAATTTTGCAAGGAGCAGAACGGAACTACTACGAGCTAGAAAAAGGGGCGCTGGCGTTAGTGGTTACGGCCAGGCGATTGAGGACCTATTTCCTAGCCCACCGGATAAAATTGCGAACGAACTTGCCCTTGAGAGAGATATTAGGGCGACCTAATGTGTCAGGTCGTCTGGTGAAGTGGGCGGTATAAATGGAGGAGTAAGACATGGAATATGAGCCGAGAACGGCGATTAAAGCTCAGGCCCTAGCAGACTTTATCCAAGAGGGGGCCATGCCATCGCCACCAGAAGGACAGTGGCTGTTGCATGTGGATGGATCTGCGACAACTAGTGGTTCTGGGGCAGGGATAATCCTTACTACCCCGGAAGGTGAGCAATTAGAGTATGCCATAAAATTCGATTTCAGGGCATCTAACAACGAGGCCGAATATGAAGCCCTGGTTAAGGGAATGCAGCTGGGAATAGACTTGGGCGCGCGACGACTCATTGCTTACTCTGATTCCCAACTGGTCACACAACAGGTAGAAGGAAAATTTGAGATAAATGAAGATCGGATGAAGAAGTATGTGGAGGAAGTGAAAGAGGCTGCCAAAAAACTAGGGGAATGGAAGTTAATCCATATCCCTAGGGCGGAAAATGCAAAAGCTGATTACCTAGCAAAGATGGGAAGCTCCTTAGTGGATTGTCGCTCGCGAACAGTAACGATTCTGGGAGCAGCCCGGATTAGCATCATGAAACAGGTGATGGAGGTGAACGAGATAGCAGATTGGCGAACTCCTTTGTTGGCATACCTAAGAAGGGCCGAACTACCCAAGGAGAGGCAAGAAAGAATGAAAATTGTGCGAAGAGCAGCGAGGTTCTGTTGCATTAATGATGAGCTATACAAAAGGTCCTACCTCGGTCCATACCTACGATGCATTTAGGAAGAAGAAGGGCGAAGTATATTGGAAGAAATCCATGAAGGGTGCTGCGGAGACCGTACCAAAGGAAGAGCGCTGATTAGCAAAACGCTAAGGGCTGGTTTCTTTTGGCCGACCATGAGCAAAAGAGCAGTGGAAATGGTTAAGCGATGCCAAAAATGTCAAGTGCACGCACCCTTAATTCATATCCCAGCCGAGGATATGATCACCATGGGAGCGCCCTGTCCATTCGCTAAATGGGGAATTGATATCATGGGGCAGTTTACACCTGGCTCGGGAGGAAGAAAGTTCTTAATAGTAGCCATAGACTACTTCAGCAAGTGGGTAGAAGCCGAGCCCGTGGCCACCATAACCGAGCAAAGAATCATAAGTTTTTTGTTTAACAACATTTGTTGCAGGTACGGAGCGCCCCAGATACTCATCTCAGATAATGGAACCCAATTCAATGGGAAGAGAACCCAGTCCTGGTGCGAGGGTATGCATATCAAGCAAAGGTTCGCTGCGGTTGCTCACCCGCAAGCTAATGGGCAAGTGGAGGTAACTAACAGAACAATCTTGCAGGGGATAAAAACCCGCTTAGACAAAGTTGGAGGAGGATGGGTGGATGAACTTAGCTCGGTACTATGGTCGTACAGGACCACACCTAGATCGTCAACAGGAGAAACACCCTTCAGTATGGTATACGGGTCCGAAGCCGTCATCCCCGCAGAAGTCGGAGAAATGTCCCACCGGGTTCGATGGTTCAACGAGGTGGAGAACGAGGAAATGATGAAAGAGGCGTTAGATACCATATAAGAAAGAAGGGAAGCGGCGGCAGCACGAACAGAAAGGTACAAAAGCTTGACAAAAGCAGCTTATGACAAAAGAGTCAGGAAGAGACAATTCCAGGTCGGTGATTTGGTGCTTAGGCGAGCTGATGCCCTCAGAAAAACAGGAAAGCTGGAGCCGAACTGGGAGGGCCCTTACAAGGTAATCCGAATTTATGCGGGGGGAGCTTACGAGCTTGAGGATATGGAAGGGCACCTCATCAAAAGACCTTGGAACATATGTCACTTAAGAAAGTATTTTGTGTGAAGAGGTGTGGAAAAAAGCTTATGTTGTTTTAATAAAAGTCTATTACAGAAATATATCTCTCTGAATGTGTTGATCAAGTAAAACTAGAAATGACATGTGATCAGGCAAAACGCCTTCAGATCCGAATAAGGGTGAACCGCCTCCGACATCCGAACAGCGAACGCCCAGATCCGAGTAAGGGTGAACCGCCTCGACATCCGAACAGCAACGCCTCCAGATCCGAGTAAGGGTGAACCGCCTCCGACATCCGAACAGCGAAACGCCCAGATCCGAGTAAGGGTGAACCGCCTCGACATCCGAACAGCAACGCCTCGATCCGAATAAGGGTGAACCGCCTCCGACATCTGAACAGGCGAAACGCCTCCAGATCCGAGTAAGGGTGAACCGCCCTCTGACATCTGATCAGGCGAAACGCCTTCAGATCCGAGTAAGGGTGAACCGCCCTATGAAGCTATGACTAAGGGAAATACCCAACCTACACTAAAGATCGGTGAAAAAAGTTAAGTCAAAGTGGTCGTGTTACATTTAGGATATTTCGAATTTTAAAGGTCGGGGCTATACTAAGAGAAAAGCCGGGCCATGTCGGAAAGTAAGCATATCAAATCAAACAGGCACAAGATACATCAAGGTTACAAGCAACACCGAACTATATCAAACTTGTCATACAAAGCACGCAAACCCCAAGTATATTCAACTCAAAAAGTTGTCATTCAAAATAGCTGTGCCAGTACAAAAAAAAAAGAAACAGAAGTAAATACATATACATGTCTACACTAAACTACAGGCTCTGAAGACGGAGGAGGCAATGGAGGATAAGCATCACGGTCGGTCCCAACCACCTCGGGACTAGGAGTGCTGGCCTTAACAGGTGAGCTGGGAGGAGTAGAAGGCAGCTCCAAATCCAAGCCAGATTGCTTTATGGACTCCTCAAGGGCGTCCTTCCACCAGGCCGCCTCCGGAGATTCTGCCACATCCCCGGACCAACCCGAAGGAACGGGAGCCCCGTCCAATGCAGCATCCCGGTCCAGCTCGCCCGTGAAACCCAAAGAAGCCAGCTGCTCACGAGCACGAGTTAGAGCAAAATCAAAATATTGTGTCGCGGCAGGGGCTAGCTTAACCAGGAACGCGGTAGAATTGTGATACCGGGCCAGGAGGGCGGAACGGTAGGCCTCCAGGAAGGAGTGACCAACGTCACTGGTCAGGAATCGACGTCGGCCATACGTCGCCCCGCGCTCATAAGACGATCCCTCGGATCTAGCCTCGGATAGTTGAGCTTCCAGCTGGGTCACCTTTTCCGATTCCGCTCTAGCTTGAGCTTCGAGTTGTGCGACCTTCTCCAACTCAGCCTTAGCCCGCGCCTCAAGTTGAGCTATCCTCTCGGATTCGGCCCTAGCTTCCGACAACTGAGCCTCGAGCTGGCCCACCTTCTCCGTTTCAGCTGTAGAAAAGGGTCTTCCAAAATTTCAGCTCTTGGCCCAGCTGAACATTGGCCATCTGAGCCCGCTCCAAAACCGCCTCCCGCTCAGAACTTTTCTTAAGGGCAGCATCTAAGCGATACTCCCTCTCCTGAAGCTGAGCCGAGAGATCAGAATTAGCCGACAGGGCGGCCTCCGTGTCGGCTTGCATCTGGGTGAGCTGGGAGGAAGACGTAGCGCCGAGCTTATGATCCTCGGCGAAGGTCACAAAGGTGGCGAAGAACTGCACAAGAAGTTATATCAGGTCAGCAGAGGGTAATAATAAATATAAGAATAGCCAAAAAGGGTATGAAGGCGAGAAGGGGAATACCTTCCCAAAATACATCATCATAGCATCAAATTTAGGGCCCTCATCGGCATCTCGTAATCCCAGCTTATCCTTAGCCGGGACCATGGAGTTGAAATAAGGAAGAAATCTCTCAAACTCCTTGCATCGGAGAAGAGTCTCCATAGCCGGACTTGGGGGACCCGCGGTCTTCGGCCGTTTGGAAGCGGGGGAGCTAGGAGAAGAGGCCCTCTGAGTGACTGGTGCCGCGAGACGAACTCGCAGGGCTTCGTCCGGTGGTCAAGGTAGGAGCCAGGTCGGAGGGGAGAGTTACCCCAGACTTGGGGCGAGAAGGGATCTTCCGTTTAGCTTTGGACGAGCCCTCTGCCCTCTCATTGGGGGGATTCGTCGACTTAGGGACCTTCTCTTTTATTGGTTCAGCGGGCTTGGAGGCATCCGACTGGCAGGTCCGCATGAACCGATCTACAAAAAATAATACAAACGGTCAGGGAAATAGCTAAAAAGCAAAATAACAAAGATCTGAAAGAAAAAATATAATAGATAAAGCCTACCGATGTCAGGGATAGCCGGGTAGGGATTCGAGCTCAGCCCACAATGGAACAGAAGATCATGGAATTGCGTCAGCTGGAAAGCATTATAGGGAATGGCATTCCATTCCCGAACTTTCTCGACTCACGCAGCCCGGATGGAATTGCGCCTAGGAATAGGATCCTAGCTCGGAGTAGCCTGCGTCCATTCCATAGGAAAGCCCCAAGAATCAGATGTAGGGAGCCGAAGGAAAAAGAAGCGGGACCTCCAGTCCTTCACATTGGAAGGAAGGTGGGTGAAGAAATGGGCGTTATTTCGGGAAGTCAAGTAAAAGGAGCCTTTAAAACTCTTTAGTCCAAAACAGAAATAGAAAAAGCCCAGGTCGGGTTCCTCATGTCTGTAATGACACATCACGAGAAAACCAACCATGTAGCGAAAAGAGTTGGGAGAAAACTGGTTGAGGGGAAGATTGTATTTAACGGAGAGAGAGATAAGGAAGGGATGGGGTGGAAAGCGAAGACCACTGCTCACCTGATCCACAAACCAGGTAATATGCCCCGGGGGAGGATGATCAGGGGTATCAGTAGCCTGAGGTGTGACAAATTCCCACCCCGGGGGAAGTCTAAGAAATCTTATAAAACTAGCCAACGCGGCTGGGCTAGTCCTCGATAGAGGATGGGGAAGGAGAACTCGAGTTGCTCCTACAACCGTCTGATATGGATCGGCTAAGAGGCTTGGCCACGCTACCTCGTCCATAGGAGGAGGGGAAGGAGGATCTACAATGATTAGGGGGATGCCAGAGGGAGGGATGTCACCTAGCTCGGACCAGTCTACGTCACCTAAAGGCTCATCCCTAAGACGGAGGGAGGAACCAGTAGCTCGCCCCGACCTACCCCCCGAATCCCCGTCAGAAGAGGAAAGACCTTCTAAAAAAGAGTTCACGGCCGATTCGCCGGAAATATTTTGAGAATCCGAAGCAGATGACATAACAAAAGGAAGAAAAGGGGAGGAAGAAGAAAAGGAAAATATCTGTAAAACAAATCAAAAACTAAAGAGATGTTTAGATGAACATACCCATGGGATTGGGTGGAAGATCGCCGGAGAAAGGTAGAGCAAGCACGTCGCCGGAGACAGATAGCTGTGATCGCTAGTGTCGCCTGAGAATTTTCGCACCAGAGGTTGAGGGTATAAAAACGCGGAAGTGATAAAGGGGGAAGAAGACCTCCTTTTATAGGAGGGAGGGGCGAAAACCAAGAAGGATAGGGACGATCTGGAGCGTCCGATGCCCTATTCGAAAGAACGGCTGGGATTTGGCACCGTCTTATCCGACCTATAGCAGGTCAACACTTGGCTTTGACCGTCGACGCGACGTTTGGGAGGCGGGGAAAGGAAAAGACAGGTTATTATAGCGCACGAAGTCCGAAGAGCCTCGTTATCTGGGAACGGGAGTCCCAAGGATTATTGCGTCAAGGTCATCCGGTTATAAACAAATCTTACTCTACTCGGTCTTACAGGTCGACTAGAGTAGGGGGGACTGGTTGATAGGACGTCGAATGTACGCTCCCTGAAAATCCGGTTTAAAATATGGACCAATAAAAGTCCGACCTAGGTTCTTAGATAAGGAGATGACAACCTCAAGGTCCTTTAGAAGGTCGCCGACCTCGGAGGCCCCACTTAGCTGTAACGTCTGTTAGAAGGGCGCCGACCTCGGAGGCCCCGTTGACCTATGATATCTGATAAAGGTCGTCGACCTCGGAGGCCCCGCTTAGCTGTGACATCTGTTAGAAGGGCGCCGGCCTCGGAGGCCCCGCTGACCTATGATATATGATAAAGATCGCCGACCTCGGAGGCCCCGCTTAGCTGTGACATCTGTTAGAAGGGCGCCGACCTCGGAGGCCCCCACTGACCTATGATATCCGATAACAGGTCGCCGACCTCAAAGATCTCTCAACCTACTGATTTGAATAGGAATGAGCCGACCTAAAAACCACCGAACTCAGGAAGGTCGAACTCTTGGGAAAGAAGATCCTGACTCACCTGACAGAATCCCTAAGATCCAGGGATTGAGAGCTCATACCTTGCAATCCCAGAGATTCAGGGATTGAGAGCCCATACTTTGCAATCCCGGAAATCCAGGGATGGAAAATCGCAGCTTGAATCCCTGGATATCCGGGATTTTCTCTGGGAATCAGGGAAAATCTCAGATAACAAGGCACCCTCCTCCTATAAAAGGGAGAGAGGGGGTTCCTCAAAAAACAACACACACCCTGAGAATACAGCATATTTTAGAGAGAGAAAGAAAAGAGAGTACTTCATATATTTTGGGTTTTCTTAGCTAAACTTCTAAGATTAACCCGGTTCTTGGTGACCGATCAGCTCGGTTACATCAGAAACATATCAGTCGCAAGTAACGTTGTAAAACGAGGGAACGTAATGTTTTTCAAGATTGCATCTGGAAATAACCTAGTTGATTCTTTCATGTGGAAGGAATGAGGTTGAGATGGATGAGAACATTGCTTTGAGTATAAGTGGGAGATATATAGACATAGTCTAGATAGTATACTTCAAAAGCATGCTTTGAGTATAAGTGGGAGATTGCTAGGGTTGTATACGTCAAAACATACTTTATGCTTGTATTACCTAATTTCCCCGTCTTTATCTATGAGAATATTTAATTCATTTTATCACATGTTTTGCATATTTATTCACGCTATGGTTATGCAAATGTTGTCTAAATTACTTTATATTGTAGATAATGTGGTGTGTCGAGTCACACAGAAGATCACATTATCGGTTCCTTATATAATAATACTTAGTTCACAACCTATATAACATTAGACCATTATGTGAGAGGTTGTAGTATATGCTTGAGATTGGTTGGTCTTGACCATTAGCATATATTAGCATATTCGATATACGTTGAACAGGATCGAGGTGAGATAGATTCTTCTATACTGACTAAAAGAAGAACGTACATCTCGGACAATTATTTCTTAATTCTAGTGATTAATATTTAATTATATATATTTAATATTTGTTGCTTTGATTTATCATGGGTGAGAGTCATAATGATTGACTCAATATGCTCGATATTTTGGGCAATATTATTATTTATATGATAATTAATATTATAGCTAGAAATCGTGTCCCGACTAGTCGGGTTGATCATGTCCCTTGAGGCACTCGAAAGGATTATTATATTAAACCCTGCAGGTGGAATTAATTTTTCGATTTAATAATAAAATTCGAGTGGTATACTCACGTATAATATATTAATTAATTAAAAGCTGCCAGTAGCTTAAATTAATTAATTGACATGGAATATCTTAAACACGGGAAATAATTAATTCAAAAAAGAGCCCAATTTCGTAATTTGGGATTTTGGTAGGAAGTGCAATATCAACTTTTTAGTGGACTAAGTTGATATCAATAGAGTTTTCATATTAGGAAAAGTCCTAATATTGGAAAAAAGATATCTATTGGGAGTCCTTACCTTATCCTCCTTAAGGTCCCTATAGTAGACCAAAACACCTATAAAAGGAGTACATGGAGTGGCCGATTTTCATACTTCCAAGTGACCAAGAAATCTATTTTTTTTGCTTGTGTGTTTAATTGTGGATCTTGGCCTGTGTCTTGGATTCCATAATTTAGTTAACACAATATTTTTCTAAAAATACCAAAATATTTAAGAAAAATAGAAAGAACAAAATCGTGAGTTTATTGGGGAAAGTTTCGGCCGATCCATATTTCACTCTGAGTAGTCCGGTAGATTGTTGTCCACACGACATCCGGATATAGGCGGGATATACTCTAGAAGACCTTGAGGTAGAAATACAAGTAGATTGAAGAAGAATAGAGGGAGTAGTTCGATCGATCGAAGGAGGGAATTTCTACCACTTTGCGTCAAAGATATTAATTACCGACTCCCATGCATAAATATATTTATTCGATTGTTTATTAATCTGTTTACTTAATTAATTGACAAGCCTAAATAGATCCGGTTTTTATGTTGGTTAGTTTATAAAACCGTTTATAAAATATTTTCACCAACTACCTTCCGCTGCGTTTTATATTCCAACAATGCACATACCATGTCTTAAAAAATATCAAGAAAAGGTTTAAAAAAGGAGGTGTTGATGCTAATAATGCTTATAATGGTGCTTGTGGAGCTTATACATTGCAAGAATTCGATAAGCATATGTCTGATCTAGATGCAATTGATTATCGAATCAGACCCTTCCTCGAAAATGAAGTCAAACTCACCAAATGCACGCGTCTGCATGGAGAAGCAATCAGATTCTTAACAATGACATCAAACATAGCAGAGTCTTTGAATAATGCAATCAAATCCCTCTGAGACTTACCTGTTTCAACATTGATTGAATGTTTACGTTGTTTAGCTCAACGATGGTATCGTACAAACAAACAAGTTGCTCATTCAACATTTACAACGCTTGCCACAGACGCAGAAACAAGACTTGCAAATATTATAAATGATTCCAAAAGACTGAAGGTATGTTAGTTTCCTATTAAATATTACTGGTATCTCGTTACTAATTCAAACTTAATATATGGTATGTTCATAAGTTGTCATTATTATTAATAGTGCATAATTAGATATATCATATATTATAGGTTGCTACCTCAAATCTAGTTGTATTCACATTTTACGATTTGAACAAAGAATATGTTGTAGATATATCCAAAAAAACATGCACATGCCAAGAGTTTCAATAGCATGAAATGCCATGCAAACATGCATCTACAGTTTTAGGCAAAAGAAATTTGAGTTGTTACGAATTCTGTTCCCTATTTTACACGAAGAAGGCTTTATGTGCAACATATTCATCAAGCATTATGCCTGTGGGGGACAAAGATAGCTGGGATATACCAGCAAATATCAGGGCAATCCGAGTCCTACCACCCAACCAAAAAGACCACCCCAGAGACTAAAGGCAGGAAGATACAAAAGTGCAGCAGAAGGTAGAAGTCAGGTCCAATGCATCAAATGCAAAGAAAAAGGGCACAATCGAAAAATTTGTAAAAATCCTCCTGTTCTACAACTTCTGATGTAATAAATTATTTGTAATTGCAGAATAATAAACATTGTGTGTTGAATTTTTACTTTCTATTAAAATCACTCTAGTTTCTCTTCCGTATTTCTACTTTTATCACTGAGATGAATATATTATTCCTAGTGGATTTGTTAATAAAGTAGATTTATTAATAACATGACATTCTGACAAATAACTAATTCATTATAATTATTTACTCTAATAACCTCTATTAGTTACTATTTAATTTCAATTGACATTTTCTATTTTCGGAAATATGGAATATTCTGGTAAAAAATATAGGTAAATGAGTTGTACATATAGTTAATAAATACTAAATTAATATGTACTCAAATAACATGTGGTTCATTTATTAAAGCAAATTTAACTTTACTTTTTGGAATATGATACCTGATTGAATTGGCCATTAAGTTCATGTAAATTGTTTAAATTGAACACAAATAGTTATAATAAATTATTAAAACTATGTAACCAATTAACATATAGTTATGTAACAACCAAAAATATTAAACAAATATATAAAAAATTCTAATCATTTGGTAAATATGTCCAATCACTTGTTGGCAAGGCCATATCCAAACCATATAATATAAATAGAAAAAAATTAATCACAGAAAAATATTTTGAGATGGTATCCATCTCGCATATATCATGTCACCAATTAAATTTGAAAATATTTGCATGATATATAATAAATATGTGATATATTTTTCATACATTAATAGTAAAAGTCAAATATTCTAATATATACTTTATATTTTTATGTGTAAGTTTAAGTAACTAAGATATTAGGTAGACGTTTCCAGTGTAAAAAAAGTTATTAACATGATGAAAGACGTAACCAATCTATTAGTTAGATGTAACCAAGGTATTAATTAAACGTAACCAATATATTAGTTAGACGTAACCAAGTTTATAGTTAGACATACCTAAAATTGTAGTTAGACGTAACCAGGTAACCAAACGATTAGCACGATGTAAAGAATCCAAAATATTTTTAAAAAATAAATAAATTAAAAGCTACCAAAGTATATGGGTGTTAAATATTTTATATGTTATCGATAATGAACATAAACCTCATTAAAAAATAATATCTACTACATTGAATACTACTAAGTGTCAATGTAGTTACATTATAATACATTAGCATAATGTAATATCCGGGGGTAATTTTTTTTTGTATTACTGTTGAGTTGTACGTATTCATTTGGAATTGTACAAGTGTTGTTGTTTGGACCGATACAATGTAAATTGTATTAAAATATTTCGGGATCGAAATATATATACTGGTCGTCGGTTTGGTTTCGTCGTTTGGTTATTACTTGGCGAGTTTGGAATTTTGGCTAAGTTTATAGCCATAGCGTACGCTACCTGTGTAGCATTACGTACGCTAATTTATTGCGATTACGTACGTTACGCCCTGAGGTTTACGTATGTAATGCGTGGTCGGTGGTAGGAACCTTCCTCGTAGTCAACTTTCGGCTGGTAGGGCCAGGGTATCTTTGGGGGATTATTTATATGTATATGTTATCATCTCACTTTGTCTTCTCCCTCTCACGTTGTTATTTCTCTCTCCCTCTCACATTGTCATCTTCTCTCTCTCGTCCCTTCTCTCCAGCCCTCTCGTTCTCTCTCTCTCTTGTTTCTCCTTCTCGGCATTTTCCGACGAGGTGGAGCTAAAGGACGGGAAGCCGACTTCTTCATAGTTTCCGACGACGGACTGGAGTTGACGACCGGAGTGATGGACTAACGTCTCCGGCGACGACCGGAGCTCAACGGCAGCGTGGTGGCTCGTGACTGGAGCAGCGACGGCCTGGTTGGAACTTCCAGAACGGACGGCGTTGCAAATCCGGTCGAGCTGTTCCGACCTTTTCTGGCGAGACGGAGCTCAGGCGCCGAGCGCTCTTCATGGTCTCCGGCCATGGACGTGTCTCCATAGATTCCAGCGACCGGAGATGGTTTCTGACCGAAACGGACGGCGGAACGGAGGCTTGGAAAACTTCCGGCGAGGAGTTGCAGGCGGAGATGGAGTAGGGTGAAAACCGGCCATGGACGGGAACGGGCTGGAGTTGGACGAGGTCCGGCGGGTCAGTTTGCCGGCGGCCGAGTTCCCGTAGGAGTTCCGGCGAGGGTTGCCCGGCCGATCGGCTTCTTCCGGTAAGTCTGTGTGTGTTTGTGCAGGTGTATAGGGCTGTCTAAATGGTTCTCGGTTCTCGGTTAGAACCGGAACCGAACCGGAACCGAGCGGTTTCGGTTAACCGAGAACCGTTAGTACGGTTCTCGGTTCGGTTTTCGGTTAGGGATTTCACGGATAAAACGGTTTCGGTTTAACCGAGAACCGATCGGTTCGGAACCGAGAACCGTATAAAATTAATAACTATTAATTATTAATTATTATTTATTAAATAATAATTATAATTCTACTATTTTTAATTTTTTTACGGCCCAAGATTCTCAAAGTGACTAATCGCCACATTTAGACTTAGACCTCTATTTCCATTCCAAATTTGACTCTACTCTCTCTCTTTCTCCCCGTCTCTCTCCGTCTTCCCGTCACAGAGCCGCCGTATTTGAACATCACAGAGCTGAATTTTGGTCTGTCTTGTATTTGAACATCACAGAGCCGTATTTTGCTGTCAGCCGTATCCAATAAATAAAGCCGTGCATGCAATGCAACAGAAAAAACGGCCATGCAGACTTTGAGTGCTTGCCGTGCAGCAACAGAAAAAAAAAAAGAAAGAAAAACGGTTCTTACGGTTACTCAACCGAACCGAATTAATTGATGCGGTTCCTGCTAACCAAAGTGTAAATGGTCGGTTTACGGTTCCCAGCTTTTCAACTAAAATGGTTCCTATAACCGATTTTTTCTCGGTTAACTGAACCGAACTGCTCGATGTGCCTACAGTGTATATATATATATATATATATATATATATATATATATATATATATATGTTGTGTACTGGGTGTGTGTGCAGTGTACGTTATATATATATATTGTGTGCAAGTGTGTGTTATATAAATATATTTTGTGTACAGTGTGTGTTGTATATATATATATATATATGTGTGTGTGTGTGTGTACATAATTAGAATATGTGTGTGTGTTGTACGTATATTATATATATATGTGTGTATACGGGTAAATACGAGTATAGTATGTGTTCGTGTTGGAATCGGAGTTATCTATTATGTTGTTTTCGGTCGATATCGTGTTATCGAATGAATTGTATTTCATTCAAGGTTGTTCGAGTGCTTGTTATTGTCGGAGGACGCCGTTGATCGATTCGTGGTAGGACGTTGATCGTGGAAGGACTTTCTCGCCTTCGGTTTGAGGCAAGTTTTATACTTGTACTAGTCAATGAGATTAATGTTATCATATATGTGTATGAATGTGTGTATCATTTCGAGACTTGGTCTCTTTATGATTTTGTTGATATGTTGATATTCGGCAAATTATGCCAAATATTATTGTTGTTCGTAAATGGCCGATTTAAGGTATTGCGATACTTTTTGGTAATATATTTGTCGATTGCCGGTTCGCGGTATCGACATATCGATTGTTATTGTTGATTGATGTTCCATCAAGATATTGTTGTGAATCGTCGTCATTGATATCAGTATTTTTCTATTGATGTCGTATTGGCCGATTGAAGGCATTGACGTATTCGATTATCATCTTCGTTATCGGTAACCGATTAAAGGTGCCGATACATCTGTTGTATAATTGTTATCGTTTAACCGTTCTAAAGGTAATCGATGTATTGAATTAGGATTATCAAAGATAATTCCCATCCGTTGTATAATTATTATCGATTGTCCGCTCTAAAGGTAATCGATATATTGAAGTGGGATTATCAAAGATAATTCCCATCCGTTGTATAATTATTATCGATTGACCGCTCTAAAGGTAATCGATATATTGAATTGGGATTATCAAAGATAATTCCCATCCGTTGTATAATTATTATCGATTGTCCGCTCTAAAGGTAATCGATATATTGAATTGGGATGATCAAAGATAATTCCCATCCGTTGTATAATTGTTATCAATTGACCATCCTGAAGGTAATCGATGTATTGAATTGGGACTGTCGAAAACATTCCCATCCGTTGTATCGTTGTTATCGATTGGCCGTTCTACGGTAATCGAAGTATTGAATTGGGACTGTCGAGGATAGTTCTCATCCGTTGAATTATTATTGTCGTGTTGGCCGACTCAAGGCAGCACACTATTATTCTTGTGAACTCGATAATTTTGTGATCGTTGAAGGTTGAAGATTTCCCAGATTGTTGTGTTGTGATTGTTGTTCGTGTTAATCGGTCCTTAGGGATTTTGATCCCAGGATGGTTGTTTTGAATATTGTTGGTCGTGTCGATCTTTCATTATTCGTGTGTCATCGTTCACTTGGTGAGTCGTATGATCCGTATTGGATGTGTTATCCTTTGAGTTTCGTTGTCATGTTGCATCGTGACATATCTGGAATCATATCTGCGTGCCGATTGGTTATTGTGTAGGATTTTTAGCCAGGCACACGATGGTCATGCGTGGATGTTTCCGCATTGGACCATGCACACGAGACGTAGTTCGTGAGGCTAATTAGGTACATTGTCCCACGTATATTATGGATTATGTATACGGGGTGGACATGTGCACGGACACATTTCCGGATCGGGCGTACTGTGATGTCCCTCTTGAGCCTTATTTTTTGGTGTTCATAGTCCATGTTGTATTGGATATGTCCGACGATTTGCGACTGGTTGTTCATACGCAGAGGGGTATGTCCGACAGCTAGGTTTGTTTCTTTGAGATCCGTATTGTGATGATATACAACTTCGGGCTGTTCGGCTTCAGGCCATCGTGATATTTTGGCAGCTTCGGGCTGTTCGGCTTTCAGGCCATCGTGATATTTTGGCAGCTTCGGCTGAGGGGCTTTCAGGCCATCATGATATTTTGGCAGCTTCAGCTGAGGGGCTTTCAGGCCATTGTGATGTATTTCCGTTGGAGCCTCCGGGCATTGTGATTCGTATTTATTTCAGCGTTGGTTTGGTTTACCTTCGGGTAATGTATTGTTGTGTTCTATATTGATGATGCGCCGTTGGGTACTTATGTTCTAACCTATTGAGCAGGTATTGATCGTATGCCGTGGGCATAGTGTTCCACGAATGCTCGATTCTTACTTTGGTTTGTGAGCATCTCGTACTACCATTGTCGCACTGTTCATTCTGCCTTTGGATGCATATCATGTTGTACATGTATTTGATATTCATTATCTGGATGACTGACCTCGTGGGGGCGGAACATATTTTCATGTTTTAGGTGCTTGCGAGGAGAGAGTTGAGACACAGGGACATGATTATAGCGACGAGGCATTCGAGCGATACTAGTCCGAGATGATTTGGTGTTCATGTCGGTCAGACAGTTTGGAGTACTCCAGTTTTGTTCAGTCGTTGTTATTTTATATTATCCGAGCAAGGCTCGTGGATGTTGTTGTATTTTATTTTGGCCATGTAGGCCCATCCTTGTCGTTGAAATTCCATATCAGAATAGTATGTCGGACATCATAGTAGGGTCTGTGATTTCCTATTTTGGCCAGTTTGTTGTATTTTAGTCGTGTTCGCCTGGTGGATCACCTGGTGTGGGGTCCACGGCACTGTAATAACCCAATGGGATTTGGGGGTGTTACACACAATATTTCCATATAATTATTATAGAGAATTCAATAAAATATAGACAACTTGGTGTATATTTAATAACTTAGTTCACTTATACATAATTCAAAAATTAATAATACAAATATAACACAAGTAATAATATGGTTACATGATATAAAATATTAGGATACCAAATATTTTGTATCTACAAACGCGGAGTTCCATACATTGGTATATTCTTATCATAATTCTGGTAACCAAACCAAAAGAGCAAAAAAATGACAAAATACTAACAACTGATATAACATAAGTGATCTCATCAAATTATGATATGAACCAAAGTGAAAAATAAGTACCTTCGAGCCTCTCCCATATAATATTTGAGTATCAAACATACAACAAATTTTTAATAGAATAATTAATATAAATTCAAATAGTAGAGACAATTATTGGATACTGAAAATTACCATAATTAAAATTTCCATTCCAACAACTAGAAATTCAATTCCATATCAACTCAAACAAGGTACCCTACATATTAACCAGCAGCCTCACAAATTTAAACCTAACTATTACAAACATATCTACCAGGATGTTCAATATCAGACTCATAGCGAAATATCTTCTTGTTCCTAGCATGAATATACAAGTTAACAGATAATTTTTTCCGATACACTTTCACAGATAATCGCCCCAACATGTCCTCCATCTTTTCAAACATAAAATGTTCAGCCAAACCAATTATGAAAACACCGCAATCACTACAAAAAAGAAAAAAAGTTGTAAATATGAATACATAAACATACACAAAAAATAATTATTATGAATATTTACTCACCACTCAACCTGCTCAGGTATCGACTTTGCAAAAAGAAGTAAAAACTGATCATCCAGTCCATATTTGCTAAATAAATCACTACCATGGTCAAGATCAGTTCTCGTTCCCCAAAAATCACAACCTGTCAATATAATAGGCAAAGCCACAACATACGGTTGACACACACTCAATATTCTATCCTGCATGGCCTTACGACCTTGTTCAAGAGTATTGTATACCACCAAACAATGATGATGTACATCAAACACCAATAGAAACTAATGCCCAGGATTATCCATATTTATAGGAAATAAAACATACTCAATTTCAACACAGGGTGTGTTCAGACGCAATAAATAACCAAGAACATGCTCTCGGATGTCTGTAGCTCCTGTCAAAACTCCTCTATCATTCCCCTTCGGATAATACTCATTGTACAAAGTGGTCAGCTTCACATGAAATCAAGAGTCAACAGTTGTAACCTTGACATGTACTTTAGAAGAATATCGCGCAAGTTTTCGCAGATAGTAAAAAGTAACATTTATATGCTGAAATAAAAAAATTAAAATAATATAGGAGTCAAACTCTAGTATATAACAAGTAGGAACAAAAGTGCACATAAGTGAGAATATTGTCATTTAAACATGAAATAATATTAAACAAAACCTACATCATCATACATCCACTTGTTTGGTATCAACAATGCATAAAACCTCATTTTACTTGCAATACTTATATCACCAAAGTTAAAAGGTGTGTTAATGATGTCACTTGTTCCAGGAAATTTGTATTCCTATAAGAAAAATAAATATTCAGATATATCACTCCTTCACATAAAACAAATAAATAAAAACCAAAAATACCTATTCTCGAGTTGAAACCAATCTTGAACCATTCATCAAACAATAAAATCTCACTTTGATCAGGCCATTGTATGCATTTAGGGCTATAAATGGACCGAACTATACCGAACTATGATATGTTTGAGTATACATTTGAAAATGTCGAACCTTAGGTTCGAACACATTTGAAAGTGTCGAATCTTAGAATTTAATGTTTGGGTATACGTTTGAACACTTCGAACCGAGCCGAACTTTTGCGAATCGAGTCAAACCGCTTGACTAAATGTTTCAATTTTTTTTACAAGTGACTGATTTAAATGGATGAAAGTTGCTAAGAAATGAAAAAAATGAGATAAATGATGATAAATTTGTATCTTTATCAGATTTTCAACATAGATTTACACCATATCTAAGGCATGATGCAAAAATCTTGCATAAAGCATCCACAAATTGGACTAGAGCTGTGTTTTCGCTTAAATGGACTGATAAAATTAGTTGGGCTGGGGGAGAGTTATTTTTAAAGGGCCTCTGCTACAGTAACCGAGCCGAGCTGAACCGTTTGGCCCGGTTTGCGAACCCCAAATATTACGGTTTGGCTCTAAGTTTGAGGGGCCGAATCGAGCCTCGGATCAAGCTTTTTCAAGCCGAATATCTCGAATCGGATCGAGCTTTCAAGTTCGTTTACAGCCCTACATGCATTACGTAACACCCCAAACTAGGCGGTGTTATAGTGCCATGGACCCCCGACTAGGACCCACTAGGCGAATGAAGGTTAATGAATTACACAATACAAATATAGTACCGAACCACATTACATCATCAATTACTCCGATGAGGAGTTTCAAATACAACACACCCAGGGAACACTGAATACATGTATATTTTATATGAAGATAAAATATACAACACTGAACAAATGACAATCCAAAAGGAAGTGCAGCGAAAAAAAAATACATAACAAGGAAACATGAATGGAATGAAGAGACTGGCCCCCCTACTAGTATCACTGGGACTCCTCGTCGTAAATGTTCTCTTCCCGTGCTTTAGCCTTGCCATGACCTGAAAACAACATCCCCCAACGGGGTCAGTTACACAGAACAACAATCCTCAAGAGTTGAACAATCACCATAATTACATATCTTAGTTATGAAATCCATCTAAAGAGGAGCATCGTAGTACGACCGTAATGGTATGTGCAAGTGCACAAGACGAGTGTTCGGACGCACCTGCCCTTGTACCTAAATAGTCTCACAGAGGCACGTTACTGTGTGCACAGTCCATTGTGTCGGTGAACCCGATCACATGACTATCATGTGCCCGACTAAAAATTCCACACATCCCCACCCGGCCACGCAATTTGAATTCAGAAGATCAAAATAACGAGAGTGACCAATGAACATTAATGAATAATAATCTGACAAGGGTCAAGAATGACTCACCGAGATGAAATAATAATGAAATGAATAGTAGCTCATTGAAATGATTGGAACCGTCGTTCCTCGTGAATTGAATGATTAATTGATAATTATAAGTCTCGATATGAATGATATATTATGAGTGAATTACATGTATGAATGAACAACAACGTAAGGAATGAATATCTCTTTAACCGAGAGAATTAACTTACTCAACACCGGTGATGAAAGTCCTTCCTCGACAAACGTCCTACGTGGAAAATACCAGTCGCTCGAACAACCTTGAATAACATAATTACCAACAAACGCTCAATATACATATAAAGCACGATTATCACCAACTCAAAACTCGATACAACAATAACCAAAACTCATTGGGGCATTCTAACGGATACGTTGCAAACATTCTCCCGTTGATTATAACTATTCCCCAAACATATATCGAAAACCAACCTCCAAAAATAATCCATTCCAACAATACTTCATTAATTATATCAATGATCCGATAGGAAACCACAACTCAAAGTTACGACAACATCAATCGAAAACCCCCAAAATATCTAAGTCAAACCCCAAGGTTTCTTGAATAATTCCCCAAATATTCATCAAATCCGCAATATACACCAATAAATATGTAGGAATATATGTATTCAAGGTAGATAATCCATATCTAACATATTACAACATCATAGCAAGCTCACACGAAGAGTTCGGAAGGAAAAACACTCGAACTTCGAAATTCTAGATTCAAGAAATGAGTACCTTGATTCGGACGGTAGGAGAAAATTAAGAGATGATAAATCGATGATACGAACTCAAAAAACTTGTTAGATGATGAATTCTCCGATCACAAGTGCATTCCAAGCTCTAGCCGCGGAAGAAGGGAAGACAATGGTGAAAATGAGGAAAAACCCGTTGGTCCACTTATATAAATCTCAGGGACGCACGATCAAAACCGCACGATCAAGTGTCCGTGCGTCCGGTCGTGCGTGAAGACTCTGCCAGCCACCGCTATAGCGCATGAGTGGCGCGCACGAGCAGTAACTCGTGCGGTCTGCTCGTGCGGCCCTGACTCAAAAGCTGGGTCTCTGCCCAGTCCAGCCGCAACACACGAGCACCACGCACGGGCAGTTGCTCGTGTGGCCTGCTCGTGCGGCCCTGACTCAATCCGCTAGGTCTCTGCCCAGTCCAGCCGCAACACACGAGCACCACGCACGGGCAGTTGCTCGTGTGGCCTGCTCGTGTAACACCCCCAAATCCCATTGGGTTATTATAGTGCCGTGGACCCCACGCCAGGAGATCCACCAGGCGAACATGACTAAAATACAACAGACTGACCAAAAGGGGAATCACAATCCCTACACTGACATCCAACAATAATATTCCGATATGGAATTTCAACGACAACAATGGGCCTACATGGCCAAAATAAAATACAGTAACATCCACGAGCCTTGCTCGGATTGTACAAAATGACAATGACTGTTAAGACTGGCGTACTCCAAAACTGTGTGACCGGCATGAACACCAAAACATCTCGGACTAGTATCGCTCGAATGCCTCGTCACCATCGTCATGCCCCTGTGTCTCAACTCTCTCCTCGCAAGCACCCAAAACATGAAAAACATGTTCTGCCCCCACGGGGCCAATCATCCAGATAATGAATATCAAATACATGTACAACATGATATGCATCCAAAGGCAAAATAAATGGTACATCAATGGTAATACGAGATGCTCACAACCCAAAGTAAGAATTGAGCATTCGTGAAATACTATGCCCGCGACATACGATCGGTACCTGCTCAACTGGTTAGAACACAAGTGCCCAACGACGAATCATCAATACAGATAACAACAATAAACCACACGAAGATAAACCAACCCAGAGCTGAAATAAATACGAATCACAAAGCCCGAAGGTTCCAACGAAAATACCAATACGTCACGATGGCCTGCAATCCACTCAGCCGAAACTGCCAGTCATCACAATGGCCCGAAGCCAAACATCCCGAAGCTGTATCATCTGAGGACCGAAGCCATGACATGAAGCCGTATCACAATGAGGGCCGAAGCCACGGCACGAAGCCGTATCACAATGAGGGCCGAAGCCACGTCACGAAGCCGTATCATAATGAGGGCCGAAGCCACGTCACGAAGCCGTATCACAATGAGGGCCGAAGCCACGACACGAAGCCGTATCATAATGAGGGCCGAAGCCACGGCACGAAGCCGTATCACAATGAGGTCATCCAATGATCGTGACCTGCTGAATTGCAGGTGCTGGGAAACCAACCGCGAAGGTTCAAGCCCCAGACTTACCCATCGATCACTATCCGAACTAGCCTCCACAATTAGTCGCAAACGACAACGATTACAAGATTATCGAATTCACAAGAATAATAGTGTGCTGCCTTGAATCGGCTAACACGATAAAAATGCTCACGGATGGGCACCGTCCTCGGCGGTTCCAATTAAAAGTACCTTGACTTCCTTGGAATGGCCAATTGACCATGACGACTCAACGAATGGGAACTATCCTCGACAGTCCCAATTCAATACATCGATCACCTTAGAACGGTTAATCGATAACCGATAATACAACGGATGGGAATTATCTTAGATAATCCCAATTCAATACCTCATTTACCTTAGAATGGTCAATCGATAACCAATGATACAACGGATGGGAATTATCTTAGATAATCCCAATTCAATACCTCGATTACCTTAGAACGGTTAATCGATAATTGATAGTACAACGGATGGCAATTATCTTAGATAATCCCAATTCAATACCTCGATTACCTATCCTGATTAAACACATATCCAAACAACCCAAACCAATCAAACACGAACTCAAAACCACAATATGATTCCACAATCCGAAGATCATATCAATAATCAATTTAACCAAGTGCCTAAGCATTACCGATTCCAAATTCAATCTTAAATACGATTACAAGTTTCCTCCGTGTACATTGATAATAAAAATCAATTACCGATTATCATCACCAATCCGAACGATCCGATTAATTCAACATTATAGATAACCATATTCCAAAGGTTTCAAATAATTCCATTATGCGAATTGAACACTTGTTCAATACGTATGAATTCTCAAACTCAAAAGTAAATCATAATCTTATCAAACCCGGAACCACATTCGTATTCCTATACGAATATTGTACCAAAACACATAACTTAGTTCTAGATATGAATATTCCATATTCATATCTAAAACACCAACACCTCTTAAACATGTTCATCAATTCATATAATCCAAGAGTTCCTTAAGAACACAACTTATTCTGAAATCATATTCAAAATCCTCAAACGACATAATCCGATGTGTTCTAACATCTAAATAATCCTTATTCACAATTCAAGGTGTATATAATCATGTTCTTCAACATATACTTCTAATAACATCATGAATCGCAACAAACCACCAAGAACATCGAGAATACTATGATTCCATAATCATAACAACATAATCAAGGCATTTGATCATCAATTCATTATCTTCCCTTAACAAAATTCCCATAATTACCAAGAATCATCACAACAATATCAATTCAATCACCATTCTACAAAAACATATAGAACTTCCCATGTTCTACCTCATTGAAGCATTTTATTGGACAGTTTGAGGGCATAATCCAATTTAATCGATTTAACGGAGAAATTCTCGAACTTGTTCCACAAAACTTCAAGAGTAATGAATAATCTCAAGAATACAACAAGGTTCCATCAATAATCTGAGTTAAAACGAATCAAATCGGCCAAAACATCAAGAAACTCCAAAAATATCCAAAACCAAGTGTTTAGGTGTTCTTACCTTCGATCTGGACAAAAGAAGATGTTAAACACGAATCCAACTTCCAAAATATGTTGCTACATGATGTTCTTACTCAAATCCATCAATTGTTGCTGAAGGAATCGTGAAGAAATGAAGGAAAACGAAAAATGTCAAGGATGACTCGGTACAGGCCTTATATAGGCCGAGTCCTGTCGGTACCTTATGGTCGTTGTAACACCCCCAGATTTAACCGGAAATATTACAGCGCCGTGGGCCCCGAGATGGAACCCACAAGGCTAAAAGAAATTTTCGCAAACATTTACAAATGCCCAAGAGGCCAACGACGGTACTATCTTTAAAAATTCACAAAGACTTATAAAATCCATTTATCAAAAACCGTCGTAAAAACTCATTTGAAATCGCGAGGCCAAACAGCCGACACTAAAAAGTTTAGAAAACGACTTCCAAAGCAACCTCAGTTACCAGATACCAAAAGGTCAATTCAAAATACTCACGCGGCGGGAAAAGACCAACCAAAAAGATATTCTAGCAGCGGAATACAAGAACCAATCAAGAAACTCAATGCACACAACATGTCCTAGCCAGTATCCTGCGGGAAGCTCATCTCTTCACGACCGCTACAAGCTCGATACTCCAAAAACCTAAAAGAAATCCCACAACGGGTCACCATAATATCCAACAATGATATCAATCACATCACATCAATAATACATACCAACGAGAATACAGAATAAGAATACGACCAATGTAATCTTACCGCCATAACTTTACTTACTCAAGTAATTCTCATCAGAATAACCATTTTCACATCTCACATCTTGTACTCGATTAACCAATAAACTCAAACATAAAATCTGTATTGTACCTCGAACAATACTCAAGATCCTCAAACTATCGTAACCAACTCACGATACGGAAATCTACCATTTCTGACCAATACGATCCATCGAATAATATCATCAAATCCCAAGACGATAACCGATCGTCCATCAAAGACAAAGAACAAAGAAAATATGGAACATACCTCGAGATATGATGTGCCACGATAATCATATCAGTCTAATCCGAGATCAGATCAATGTAATACGGACAAGGTCCTAACACAAGACCTACAAATGCATACTCATATGACAACATCAATATGCTCAAAAACAATAACAACTATGTATACTCAATGGAAATCCCATGATCCAGCGCCCTCAGCATAGATCCCAAGATGATCCTACAAGATCAACACGAGGTGGATAACCAACAATATACATATGCACAACAATAACACAATACTGGGTAATCCAACGATCCAGCGCCCTCAGCATAGATCCCAAGATGATCCCGTCGGACCAACACGAGGTGGAAAAACCCGTCCAATGATCCAGCGCCCTCAGCATAGATCCCAAGATGATCCCGTCGGACCAACACGAGGTGGACATCCGATCCAGCGCCCTCAGCATAGATCGCGCGATCCCATCGGATCAACACAACATAAACAACACAATATGCATACACATATGCAAAACAATATGTTCATCATCATGAACAACGCAACATGAACGACAATATGACAAATCAATTAAGACGACCTCATGTTCGACAACATGAATGATAATACGCATGATCAAATCACTAACTCTAATTGAATCGATATAAGATACTTGCCCCGAGTCCTTCGGGAGAAATCTCGATGTCCAATCATCACCGATGATTATCCTCAATGCTCGGCGATCCAAACGAACAATAAACTATAGATACTCATATCCTCGTCTTTACCATAATGTAACCTTGATACTCGAACATACCAATAACTGAGATAATCATATACATTATGATTTATCTCCCAGAATCGAAAGAACGATATGCGATCCGAATACCCAGAGTTCACAATAATAATCATCGCTATATGCATTATAAACGAAATGAAACTGAAACCATTCATTAAATATTATAACTGAACAAGTAATAACTTGCCTCGATACCGATACCACGAAGCTGCTGCCGAACACATTGCCTTTGTCTACGAGCTCCTCAGCCCCGATCAAAAGCAATACAATGGACATACTCGAACACGACCGCAATATCCGGTTATAATCACCGATCAACAATCTCAACCTATCGAAGAAATCAAATAACACATATCCGATAACAATCAACAACTGACAATACTAACCAATCGAACTCAACGGTTCAACACAACCTCTAATAAACACAGTCAGAACCAACCAAGTCAAACCATCACGAATTCATAATCAAAACACAAAAATACTGCACTGTCTGCCTACTTAGCGCACGTTAAACGCATAACGTAGCGTGCGCTAAGTTGTCCCGTTAGCGTGCGCTAGCCGTAAGCTTAGCGTGCGCTAATGCCGCATGGCATGCATTCCAAGCATCGACTATCATCTTGCAACTACGAATCCGAATGAAGGGAGACATAAATCTCCATATCTCTTGAAGATAAACGACACCATAACTATCACAAGGATCATATCAATGTCCATATATCAATAATAACATCAACAATCAAACCGACTCGATAACAAGGATCATATCATATTCAATCCGGATTTCAACCTCGTATCATGATTTAACTCCTCTAAATCGATAAATATAGTTAACAAGATTCGTAAATCCATCTTAGATCTGGGTTAAACGAATCACCATCCTTATAGTGTGAAGAATCTTAACTAACATCCGAAACTCTTATCAAAATTCCATTGAATCTCATATAACATCATCATATGATTATCCAACATGCTCCTTACATGAAATCATCCAAGAAAAACGAACCATCATCAAGAGGATACGATAATTACGGATTGGATGAACCAAGAATAAGAACACTAGACTCCATTCCAAGAATCATGAATAACTTGAAGAACGAGGCTTGAATCCATGCTCTCCATCTTAATCTTGTTAAAGATCATCATCTCTCGGTGTTTGGGACCTCACACCTCTCTCTAAAAACTCTCTCTCTCGGTTACAAGGAAGGAATGGACGAAATGCTTCATAACACCCTTCTGTCCCTTTTTATAATATACATCACTAGCGTGCGCTAAACCATTATGTTTAGCGTGCGCTAGCCTAGCGTGCGCTAATCAATTTGTTAGCGTGCGCTATCGGCCCAGGCTACTGTCTTGCTTCGTAAACTACCTTACGTACGTAATGCCCATGCATTAACGTACGTAAATCATCATGTCTAGCGTACGCTAGTCCTTACTCTTAGCGTGCGCTATCCGAGGTTGACTTACTACAGCGTTCACCTACCACTCGCCCCCACATTCCGACAGCATCTGACAAGGATAAGATCCCTTGTTGACTGATATATAGTTAGCGTGCGCTAAGCCTAATCTTTAGCGTGCGCTAATACTTCCAGACAACAACCGTTGACTCACTATAACGTGCGCCGAAATCAGCTGGGTCCACACGCAGATTCCTTCCGATCTGTCTGCATTTAGCGTGCGCTACATTCTGACTCTAGCGTGCGCTAACCATGAACGATAGCGTGCGCTATACTTGAACATTAGCGCGCGCTAATCAGGCTATACTTAGCCATTTTCCAATTCTCCTCGTCCGTCTCGACATACCAATTACGGACATACGGCATACTGAATACATGTACTGAATCCAATAACATCATCATACGATATACCCAATATCAAAAGTACGACAACCTGATACACAATATCCTCAAATGTAAATGCCGACCAAATACGACAATTATACCGATACTGATATCTCAGTCCTTTATTTATTTTATCCCTACTGTACAGATTCCACACTGTACAATATAACTCGGATAAAATAATATTAAACAACAGTAATAGAAATTCCGGATATTACATTCTACACCCCTTAAAATAAGTTTCGTCCTCGAAACTTGCAACCCGTCATAGGAAACAAACAAACATACTGTTCAACCCAAAATATCCCAAAACCATCATGACACTGATCAATCATCATTATTCTGAATAGCCAAAACCGCATACTTACAAATACGCAGGTCGACGATCTCCGGAGATACTAGCCGAATCTCACCGCATGCAGTCTCAATACGCTTACGATCACAATTCCCCGAGTCTCAACAAAATATATCATCTTCGGATGAAACAATCTGCCGAATCAAATCACATGCTTTGATTACATAATCAAGTCTCAGTTCCGAGAAGACGAATAATACACAATACATCTGCAAAACAATTGCCCAAAAACAACGACACGAATTCCGAAACATCAACACAAAATCCGAACGCTCAAATGATCACCAGCAATGATCAACAATCAATCGAATTTATCATCGACATTATAAATTCCAATCTGACCAACCAGAGGTCAAAACACAATCGGGAATATCATCATCGTGATAAACTCCAATATTACCAATGAACGATCAACGAAAATCGAGAATACCTTCACACGGTAAACTCCAACACGATCAACACAGACCCACAGAAACAGATATACGAAAGAATAACATTCTCAAAACGACAATCAATCACGCACCGTAGATCTCAATAAACATACCCAACTGGCGAACATTTTCCTCGGCATACGAACAACGAATCGCAAACCGACGAACATACCAATTCATACGCGGAGTGGAAACGACCACTCAATATCCAAAACAACCAGTATGGGGTCACCATCCCCAAATCTACGCTTACAAGGAAATCATTCCAGAATCACTAAGGTAAAATCGCGCTACTATCATACCAATGGAATCACATAGCACCTATGTTCCGGTTTCACAAAATCCCAAGTTTCCAAAATAATATTATGCGCATGAATCTACAACACGCAACATATTTCTCTTATCCGATAAATCAACCGATCATCCGTGGATAACCAAACTACCATACTAACATTCGAATCTCTTTCATAGTACCATCGATGTACTATCCAGTTCGTGAGTCTCACTCAGAACTCCACCACGATATGCATTATGCACTAAATGCGCATATATATCCATCACATTTTCAAAACCAGTTTGAAATCATATATTCTTGTCACGAAGACAATTTTCGAAAGTTCTTTCAAGAGTTTGAAAACTCAAAACATAAATTTTGGTAAGACCACAAAATCAATTTTAAAAATTAAATCGGCTCATTTGGTGCCAAGTTCTCGATAAAAATTCTTTTCGAATATACACGATTAAATAAAATGAATTTTATGCAAATGCTTGTCCATATCCATACCCCTGTATACCACTTCGGCTCGTCACCAATATCCACCGATATTCCATCGGAAAACCACACGATAGAGTTCCAAATCTCAAATATAAACTCCGACTAAAAACTCCTTTCCACATATGACTCATAGCGTCAGTCATTAACCCATACTAGATCACCTTAAATATGATATGACAAAATATTGAAACGAATCAATACAATGAAAGACTTCCGAGAAGTTCCATTTGAACAAGTAAACCAAAGCCTCGAAGGCGGATAAAGTATTTTACAACTCTCGGGAGTTTTTGAAAACAGAAAGTCTTTTGAAACATTAGGGTCTCGGCCAGTATCTTGTTCCGCATTACAAGAAGTTTAAAAAGTAGGAAACTCTTTTCGGACCCCAAGTCTGAGTTATAAAACCATTTCAAAATCGATTGGGTCTCGGCCCAAAAATCATTTTCCGTAAAACATCCGTAAAACATTCATTTTGAAAGGTATCATTTTCAAATGATCAAAAGCAGTTCATGAACTAACATGTCACATGTTCTTCTCAACCATGCACAATATTTTCTCCCAGATGCACAATTCCGTTCCAAAATCTAACCAACATACTGATTTACAAAAATCGTGGTTTCTCAAGATCATCAATCCTGTCCCACTCTGACATCTCATACTGTAACGCATGATATCTGCTGAATCTCAAGACACATCAACTATAGAACAACAATAAATCTCAATGCAATTCAAAAATCCAAATACTTAGAGATCGTGAAGCCGACGATTCCCCGTGATACTGGCACATGTCTAGACTCAAGAAAATACTCGACACAGGTATTTTCAAAACACACGTTTTGCAAACTCAGTTCGACTCAAGAACACAATACATCTCATTCCAGAGAATCTCGTTAACACCATTTGGAAAAGTTATAACAAGCCCAGTACGATACTGGCAAATCCGATAACGCGAAAGCCTGAGTGAACAACAAAGACTCACGGCTCTAGTATTTGTCAATCGACAACTCGAATGACGCAACAAAAACACGACTCAACTCGACCCGAATGCCTAGGTTTTCTCAACCTAAGCTCTGATACCATATTCTGTAACACCCCCAGATTTAACCGGAAATATTACAGCGCCGTGGGCCCCGAGATGGAACCCACAAGGCTAAAAGAAATTTTCGCAAACATTTACAAATGCCCAAGAGGCCAACAACGGTACTATATTTAAAAATTCACAAAGACTTATAAAATCCATTTATCAAAAACGTCGTAAAAACTCATTTGAAATCGCGAGGCCAAACAGCCGACACTCAAAAGCTTAGAAAACGACTTCCAAAGCAACCTTAGTTACCAGATACCAAAAGGTCAATTCAAAATACTCACGCGGCGGGAAAAGACCAACCAAAAAGATATTCTAGCAGCGGAATACAAGAACCAATCAAGAAACTCAATGCACACAACATGTCCTAGCCAGTATCCTGCGGGAAGCTCATCTCTTCATGACCGCTACAAGCTCGATACTCCAAAGACCTAAAAAGAAATCCCACAACGGGGTCAGCCATAATATCCAACAATGATATCAATCACATCACATCAATAATACATACCAACGAGAATACAGAATAAGAATACGACCAATGTAATCTTACCGCCATAACTTTACTTACTCAAGTAATTCTCATCAGAATAACCATTTTCACATTTCACATCTTGTACTCGATTAACCAATAAACTCAAACATAAAATCTGTATTGTACCTCGAACAATACTCAAGATCCTCAAACTATCGTAACCAACTCACGATACGGAAATCTACCATTTCTAACCAATACGATCCATCGAATAATATCATCAAATCCCAAGACGATAACCGATCGTCCATCAAAGACAAAGACCAAAGAAAATACGGAACATACCTCGAGATATGATGTGCCACGACAATCATATCAGTCTAATCCGAGATCAGATCAATGTAATACGGACAAGGTCCTAACACAAGACCTACAAATGCATACTCATATGACAACATCAATATGCTCAAAAACAATAACAACTATGTATACTCAATGGAAATCCCATGATCCAGCGCCCTCGGATAGATCCCAAGATGATCCTACAAGATCAACACGAGGTGGATAACCAACAATATACATATGCACAACAATAACACAATACTGGGTAATCCAACGATCCAGCGCCCTCAGCATAGATCCCAAGATGATCCCGTCGGACCAACACGAGGTGGAAAAACCCATCCAATGATCCAGCGCCCTCAGCATAGATCCCAAGATGATCCCGTCGGACCAACACGAGGTGGACATCCGATCCAGCGCCCTCAGCATAGATCGCGCGATCCCATCGGATCAACACAACATAAACAACACAATATGCATACACATATGCAAAACAATATGTTCATCATCATGAACAACGCAACATGAACGACAATATGACAAATCAATTAAGACGACCTCATGTTCGACAACATGAATGATAATACACATGATCAAATCACTAACTCTAATTGAATCGATATAAGATACTTGCCCCGAGTCCTTCGGGAGAAATCTCGATGTCCAATCATCACCGATGATTATTCTCAATGCTCGGCGATCCAAACGAACAATAAACTATAGATACTCATATCCTCGCCTTTACCATAATGTAACCTTGATACTCGAACATACCAATAACTGAGATAAGCATATACATTATGATTTATCTCCCAGAATCGAAAGAACGATATGCGATCCGAATACCCAGAGTTCACAATAATAATCATCGCTATATGCATTATAAACGAAATGAAACTGAAACCATTCATTAAATATTATAACTGAGCAAGTAATAACTTGCCTCGATACCGATACCACGAAGCTGCTGCCGAACACATTGCCTTTGTCTACGAGCTCCTCAGCCCCGATCAAAAGCAATACAATGGACATACTCGAACACGACCGCAATATCCGGTTATAATCACCGATCAACAATCTCAACCTATCGAAGAAATCAAATAACACATATCCGATAACAATCAACAACTGACAATACTAACCAATCGAACTCAACGGTTCAACACAACCTCTAATAAACACAGTCAGAACCAACCAAGTCAAACCATCACGAATTCATAATCAAAACAAAAAATATCGCCTTTGTCTGCCTACTTAGCGCACGTTAAACGCATAACGTAGCGTGCGCTAAGTTGTCCCGTTAGCGTGCGCTAGCCAGTAAGCTTAGCGTGCGCTAATGCTGTACAGTGGCATGCATTCCAAGCATCGACTATCATCTTGCAACTACGAATCCGAATGAAGGGAGACATAAATCTCCATATCTCTTGAAGATAAACGACACCATAACTATCACAAGGATCATATCAATGTCCATATATCAATAATAACATCAACAATCAAACCGACTCGATAACAAGGATCATATCATATTCAATCCGGAATTCAACCTCGTATCATGATTTAACTCCTCTAAATCGATCAATATAGTTAACAAGATTCAGAAATCCATCTTAGATCGGGTTAAACGAATCACCATCCTTATAGTGTGAAGAATCTTAACTAACATCCAAAACTCTTATCAAAATTCCATTGAATCTCATATAACATCATCATATGATTATCCAACATGCTCCTTACATGAAATCATCCAAGGAAAACGAACCATCATCAAGAGGATACGAAAATTACCTGGATTGGATGAACCAAGAATAAGAACACTAGACTCCATTCCAAGAATCATGAATAACTTGAAGAACGAGGCTTGAATCCATGCTCTCCATCTTAATCTTGTTAAAGATCATCATCTCTCAGTGTTTGGGACCTCACACCTCTCTCTAAAAACTCTCTCTCTCGGTTACAAGGAAGGAATGGACGAAATGCTTCATAACACCCTTCATCCCTTTTTATAATATACATCACTAGCGTGCGCTAAACCATTATGTTTAGCGTGCGCTAGCCTTAGCGTCGCTATCGACTTTGTTAGCGTGCGCTATCAGCCTGCAGGCTACCGTCTTGCTTCGTAAACTACCTTACGTACGTAATGCCCATGCATTAACGTCGTAAATCATCATGTCTAGCGTCGCTAGTCCTTACTCTTAGCGTGCGCTATCCGAGGTTGACTTACTACGGCGTTCACCTACCACTCGCCCCCACATTCCGACAAAGATCGGCAAGGATAAGATCCCTTGTTGGTGATATATAGTTAGCGTGCGCTAAGCCTAATCTTTAGCGTGCGCTAATACTTCCGGACAACAACCGTTGACTCACTAGAACGTGCGCCGGCAGTGGGTCCACACGCAGATTCCTTCCGATCATGCGCATTTAGCGTGCGCTACATTCGACTCTAGCGTGCGCTAACCATGAACGATAGCGTGCGTTATACTTGAACATTAGCGCGCGCTAATCAGGCTATACTTAGCCATTTTCCAATTCTCCTCGTCCGTCTCGACATACCAATTACGGACATACGGCATACTGAATACATGTACTGAATCCAATAACATCATCATACGATATACCCAATATCAAAAGTACGACAACCTGATACACAATATCCTCAAATGTAAATGTCGACCAAATACGACAATTATACCGATACTGATATCTCAGTCCTTTATTTATTTTATCCCTACTGTACAGATTCCACGCTGTACAATATAACTCGGATAAAATAATATTAAACAACAGTAATAGAAATTCCGGATATTACAGTCGTAACCGGCCGTGGCGTATGTACGTAACCGGCCGTGGCCTACCCTCCTGTCCATTTTGGCCGACACCCTTACGGCCGTAACCGGCACCTGCTTACGTACGTAACGGGACCTTACGGCCGTAACCGGCCAGAGCCTTACGTACGTTATCGGCCAGTCCTTGCCCCCAGCGAGTCACTGCCGACCGCGATCGGCTATCCCTGTGAGTCACTGCCGACCATGCTCGGCCACTACAGGTCCTCTCGGCCAAGACTCGGCCACCCACCCCGTAAAGTACTTAACACTTATTCCGTTGCGTACGTAATATATACGTTGACTTGCTACAGTATTATACTGGTATTACGTACGTAATACACCCTGTATAGCATATGCAAATCGATCCGTTGACTCACCTGTCCACATCCGCGCCGAAATCTGCCGACCAGGGCCCCCACTATCCGATCACAACTCGGTCCTGTCTGATTCCTCTTGTTACGTACGTAATGCCTTATGCATAACGTACGTAAAGCGTATAATTTAGCGTACGTAAGTCCTTAAACTTAGCGTACGTTGTTGTGTCAAGATTTAACACCTTCCGACCGGCGATCGCCTCCGAGGCCGAGCGACCGACTTACTGCCGAGCGGCCAAGGCAGATCCGCCGACCAGGCGACCAGCCGCAGCCGATGGTGGGGGGCAATTGTTGTGTCAAGATTTAACACCTTCCGACCGGCGATCGCCTCCGAGGCCGAGCGACCAACTTATCGCCGGCGGCGGCGAATCCGCCCGACTGTGCGACGAGCGACCGAGCCTCAACCCAGCGGACCAGCTAAATCGGCCAACTGAAGGTCCCAGGACAAGTCCCGGTGCCGAGCGATCGACCTCAGATACGATCATCACTCGGTACTCGGCGACCGACTCCTGGCGCCCGACATCTGGCGACCCTCTATCGGCATCCGCCGATCGACCCTTGGCGACCGACCCTTGGCGGCCTCCATCCACTGGCCGATGGTGACCTCGGATGATCAGCTAGAGACGATCGCCTCATATCGATCTCGACCGATGACCATCCAGTCGGCAAAGACCAAGTCTCAAAACTGACCCCACGTGCAGACCCACAAAAGGCGCTGACAAACTTGTCACCTACCTCACCTACCAGCATGGCCCAGACCTGCGAAAGGAGTTGGCGGACAAGACATGTGACTACAGCCTGTCACCTACTGACAAAGTCCGCCGAAAGTAGCAAAGTGGGACCTCCTGTGACAGTGCTTCCGGACGCGTGCCGGCTCCTCATTGGGCCACTCAGCTAGCTGCCGGCTGGATCTATGGACTTTTGGCAGGCAGCCCACGTGCCCTTTAGGACGATCGCCCCGTTACATTAAATGCCGAAAGGCGATCGCCCGATAGGGACAGGCCCCTCGGCCTATATAAAGAGGACGGCGCACTTGGGCGCTTCTTGATTTCCTTCGGATTTCACGCATTAAAGAAGCAAAATACACACACTTGGCTAACATCCAACTCTTGCAATGACTTTCTTTCGGTCTTACTTCTCCCGGCCTTTTCTCCTCGAGCAGATTACCGGCGGGACGAAGAACACCGAGCTTCGCTCAAGAGCCGGATCAACAGAGTCTTTTTACACTCATTGTATTTAGATTTCTTTCATTAATACTTGTATCCACGAATATTTGTATTAATAACATCTCGCGAGAGCATTCAAGCCCGGGCCTAACAAACCCGGCAAATCTTGTATTATTTATCTACTCTCGGAAGTGCTCCCGCAATTGTTGTTTGTTGTCCGTCTTCCAGCAGTATTAATCTTCGGATAGATATTTTGGGCAACAACATACGTCAAGGGCTCTATACTTAGCCAAAATCCAACTATTCCTATCCGACGTCTCGACATAGTGGATACGAACATACGGCATACTGAATACACATATACTCATCCCAAAAAATATTCTCATACGATATACCTGATATCCAAATCAGTTCAACTTGATACAACAAATCCTCAATATAACTGTCAATCAAAACGTCAATTACACAAGTATAACTGTCTCGGTCCTCAATTTATTTTATCCATACTGTATAGATATCAAACTATACAGTATATCTCAGATAAAATAACGCGAAAAATTTATACTGAAAATCTGGGTATTACTTGACAGCCGCAACACCAAGGTCGGCGCCATATTGAGAAGAATCATGGATATGACAGTCACGGTACTGTCGGCTCCTGAAGAATGCGACGTGTCCACCTCACCGGCTGCCCCACGTCCCCGGCCGCGTCCACGACCACGACCAAGGCCTCTTCCAGCATCCATACTGGTGTTAAAAGGTGGCAACAAGCAACTCGATGATAAGTAAGGGATGAAAAACAACCACAGTTCAAGAAACGGAAATACGGTACGAGAAAACAAATAATCGAGTAAGGAAAACATACGAACACTGGAAGTACCGACATGCTGGCAGTGGTGTGACAATGTACAAAACATAACACAGCTAGACCCAAATAACCGACAAGCCTAGGTATCCATAAACCTAGTTCTCTTATACCATTTTCTGTAACACCCCCAAGATATTTAAGGTATATTACAGTGCCGTGGAGCCCTACATGGGGCCCACCAGGATAGACACGAATTACCACAGTAAAAACACAAATCATCCAGATGAAAATCAAATAACACGCCCGGTACAACCGGTAGAATAATCAGCACTGACAATCATAAATAACTTCAATGAATATAAATCACAATCCGAAGGGAAAAGCCTAAGTACTCGCGAGGACAATCTATAAATTTCTAAAGTAGACAACAACCATATCGAAAAGAACAACGTAAATAAAAAAAGACTCAAATGCACATGTCAACGACCCTGGCCAGCATCCTCGTACTGTCCCAGCACCCGCTCGTCCGGCTGAACATAACCTGAAATCCATAACAAGAATTTCCACAAAATGGGTCCCCAGAGGGGTTAGCAATTACGCTAGTACAAGTAATCAAGGCAAACCAATCGCTTATACATTTCATTGTACATGCACCAAAATATTTCAAAACCAAAACCAGACATGTCTTTTCCGGAAACAAACAGTCAAACAATTTGCCTTGGGAACAGGGCTACACCATTGATCCCGCTCGAGGCCTCTAAGGACCCTCCCGATCTCTCCATATCATAAAACAAATCACGAACGC
This sequence comes from Orobanche coerulescens, assembly GCA_033398695.1. Lineage (NCBI taxonomy): Eukaryota > Viridiplantae > Streptophyta > Magnoliopsida > Lamiales > Orobanchaceae > Orobanche > Orobanche coerulescens. The sequence goes on from CM065804.1 coordinate 19,659,349, forward strand.
GCATCGCCTTTGGAACAGGGCTATACCATGATCCCGCTCGAGGCCTCTAAGGACCCTCCCGAGGTGGCTAGCGAAACAAACTCGTGAATCCAGGGCTATACCATTGGATTCCCTCGAGGCCCCATTGGACCCTCCCGAGGTGAGCAAAGCACACAATATACATCACCATTTCATGTTAAGCATAAAGGTTTCCAAAAATATTTGCCTTGAATAATTGACGACGTAATGAACGGAAAGGAAAATCTCCGACGAACGCTAGGAACCAACAAAAATGAATCTAACGATTCGAATAATACAATCACAATAATTTCTAAACGAATACGGAAAAGGATTACACCCGAAAACCCACCTACAATTTATGTATATTCATACAAGAACAACAACGAAGGCGGACCACAACCAAACCCTATCGATTACGAAAATACCACGAAATATACCATGAATCTATAGGAAAACAAAGAATACCAACAAGATTGATCATATTCATCATGAATTAATCGACAATACGGAACGAATTGAACAATAAAACCGAAAACCCCCAATTTACCCAAAAGTAGGGTTCTTAGAAAATTTACCTTGATTCGGACAGAGGAAGACGATTATGATGATGATATACTACACTAGGAACACAATACTTGATTCCCCAAAAATTTCCACATGCAAAACTTGAAGAATCGCTCAAAACCTCACTTGGAACATAGCTCTCGGTCGGAGGAGAAGAAATGAAGAAAATGCCGAAGTGAAGGTCAACCCCGGTTTATAAAACCTAGGCCTTCGTTATGTACGTTAACATGCCGATGTTAATGTATGTTACACTCATTACATACGCAACACTTGAGCATTAGCATACATAATGGCTTGGAAGGACAACCTGTCCAAAAACGCTGGGTTCGATAGCGTATGCTACGTTGGATAGTTAGCGTACGCTACAATGGGATTCACGTACGTAACATAAGGAGTTAACGTACGTAATGGTTCGGACAGAACAATCTGTCCAATCTGCTGAAGTCCATAACGTACGTTAGCGGTGAGCTATAACGTACGTTATGAAGGTGCCGATAGCGCACGCAAGAATGCATGCATAACGCACGTTATGCATGCAGCAGTTCAACACTACTGAACGAAGTTAGCTGCACCGGGCGGTCTAAAAATGAGGCGAAACACCAGGACAGAATCCAACGGGTAGATATGAAATATTCATGACGACGAAGCTGAATGTTGTAGGAGAATACAATTCCGACTACTGAGGAATCCGAGAAACGACAAGGAAAGTAAAATTCCCTAAACTTATAGAAAATTACAAAACGGCCCAGACGTCCGAAAATCACGATACGACGTCGGATCAATAAACCGAAACTCACAACATAAACCACTCAACCATACGAATTCGTGCAACCAAAGAAATTACAAAATAAAACGGGCTCTATGAGAATCGAACGTCCATGCAACAATACATTACATTAGACGGAATAATATCAAAACATCTCCGAAATTCGTCCAAATGGAGAAACTCCAAAAATAAAATAGATTCAAAATGTCGAAACGGTTACAAGCGAGTTGCTAAAAACGAAAAATACACCAAAAATGAGAATACCGAGAAAAGAAAAATGCGGATATTACAATGTGCTGGAGTACCCCAAATCCGAACATGTCCTAGACTGGGCTTTCGCCCACACCATAGTCCCATGGGTATTTTTGGAACTGATTTCGAAGGCACCCGATTTAGAATGTATGCCGCTGTTTCCAAGGCATACCCCTAGAACGAAATAGGTAAATCTGAATAACTCGCAGGTTGAGGTGAGGCGTAAGAGAAACGTCTTGAATCGAATGAGTCAGATGAAAATATAGAAATTTATGACTCTTGAATATGAGGTGCACCAGTCAACTCTCGATTACGAATCAACTCGGATGAGGCAGACGAGTTAGACATCTCTCACAAATTTTGAACACAATAGTTTTGTCCATAGAGATGATTGAAGAACAATTTGATTTTTAGATATGTATGAGAGAGAGAGAGAGAGAGAGAGAGAGATTTGTGTGTGGGAGAAAGAAAGAGATGTAACTATATATTAGAGAAGGGCAGCCGTTGAAAAATCATTCACAATTTAGGGTTTTCAGCCGCTTTAATCTCAACTATTTAGTTTGATGGTCTTATTTAATTTGAATTTATTAGCTTCTGCCTTGATTGCCTAGTATTATTTAATTAGGCCTTCTATTTGTTTTTCAAACCCATAAAAGTTAATAACTAAACTACAAGTAAACAACTTAACTATGAAATAGAAAATTAAAAAAAAAACTACGAAATAGAAAATTAAATATAATACGAAATTGTAATATTATATTATGTTACGAACATTTAAATGAAATAAAAACCTAGATAACTAATCAAACTTTTTTCTAAGTTACATGATACTGGACATCATAAATTTCTTGTAACTTCTATTAATTAATATTATTAGTTGTTATATCATAGTAATTTGTTTTTGTTTATGTAGGTGTCTGATGGAAGAATTATGGGATTATCATGGTATTTTTTATTCTAGTTTATCTTGAACTAATACTATTATAGTTGAACGTTGTGTTGGTTTATTATATTATTACTTTTTTCAAAAAAGTTGTGGCTCATGCCTTGTTCCGCCTCGAGTCATACGCCTCGAGTCATACGCCTCGCAAAATGCCTCGAATATAAGTCGCGAATTTTAAAACATTAACCTACATAAAGGCAAATCATAATTAATGTCGCCTCATAAAATGTTCAACATAATAATAAAAGAAACAAAACCACCAAGTCGAATCAACATTAACTGACTCATCCATTACATCTTCAAAGACCACAGATTCTAACTCCGACTCATTATGAGAGAGATTTACCATTTGACGCTTACCGACATCTTCAAGATTGTCAGAAGAATCATCCGCAATATACCAATAATTGGTATCTCCCGTTGTGTAGGTCGAGTCCTTGAAAATATTCGAAGATTAGTATGAACGAACACCAAGTCCTCACCTTGTTTTGGTGTCGATCTATTTCTTCTCTCTGAATTTACAAAAAATGAGTAAGTGCTCCAATATCTCTTCGCACAAGATGAGGATGAAAGTTGCACAAGGATCCGTGATGTAAATATTTTGAAGCATAGGTGCACTAGAGTCATAAAGAAGCCCCCAATTTGGGGACCCATCATATACCAAATCTAGTACGCTCCTCCAAATTAGGTAAATTCATCTAATATACCAAGTCTAGTATGCTCATCCCCATCATGGAAATTCATCTCAAGCACTTCATTTTTCCACTTGATATTTTGTCATCCGCTTGGAGAGAAACTCGATGGGAGTCCCTTGTGTTGTGTCAAGAATTAACACTCTCCGACCGGCGATCGCCTCGGAGATCGGGCGACCGAGTCACTGCCGAGCAGCCTAGGCAGAACTGCTGACCAGCGACCAGGCGACAGAGCCTTTACCCAGCGGACACCAACCGAAGGTCCCAGGACCAGTCCCGGTGCCGAGCGATCGACATCAAATACGATCGCCTCTCGGTACTCGGCGACCGACTCCTGGCGACCGACAAGCGGATGACCATCCCTCGGTACCTGCCGACCGACCCTTGGTGACCGACCGATGCCGACCCTCAGCAACTGGCCGATGGCGACCTCTGGTGACCAGCTAGAGACGATCGCCTCATGTCGATCAGCGCCGATGGCCATCCAGTCGGCAAAGGCCGAGCCTCAGGACAGACGCCACGTGCAAGGGCCGAGACAAGATCCGCGAATCACGGGTCATTGACCACAGCCTGGCATAATCTTTCCACCAGCCGACAAGCCGCCGAAAGCTGTCAGTAGGGCCGCATGTGACAATTGATTCCGCCGAAAGCTGTCAGTAGGGCCGCATGTGACTGACTCCGGACGCGTGCTGACTCTCCATTGGACCGCCCAGCTGGCGCCAGCCTCTTCCTTGGACTTTAGCCCAACAGCCCGGGTGATCGCCCCATTATAATATTGGCCGGCAGACGATCGCCCCATTATTATAATGGCCGGAAGGCGATCGCCCACCAAAGGACAGGACCCGGCTGCCACTATAAATACAAGGCACCCTGCACTCGGCTAAGGGTCGGCATTATCGCGATTTCAGTATACATTACAGAAGCAAAACACCCAGCACTTGGCTATCTCCAACTCTTGGCAACAGCTATCATTCGGTCTTACTTCTCCCGGCCTCTCTCATCAGGAAGACGATCGGCGAGGACGAAGAACACCGAGCTTCGCTCAAGAGCCGGATTAACAGAGTCTTTTTACACTCATTGTATTTAGATTTCTCTCATTAATACTTGTATCCACGAATATTTGTATTAATATCATCTCGCGAGAGCATTCAAGCCCGGGCCTAACAAACTCGGCAAATCTTGTATTATTTATCTTCTCTCGGAAGTGCTCCTGCAATTGTTGTTTGTTGTCCGTCTTCCAGCAGTATTAATCTTCAGATAAATATTTTGGGCAACAACACCTGTCGCTAGAAGAAGGGGATCCAACCCTCAAATTTATATACCTACCGTCCCGAAGAACACTCACTGTTCTCGGGGCAGATACTTGAAGTGACACTCACTGCACTTCAAAGAAATCTTTCAGAAATCATGTCTTCCGCCTCCGCGTCGAAGAAAGCGGACGGCCCGGCGGACCCCGTTCCGTCCCAGTCCGAGCCGCAGCCGATGGTGGAAGGCAGCCGCCGCGGTCAGAGACGCTCGATCCCATCCCTGGGCGGCGGCCCGAGCCTCTCGCTCGATCAGCTCCAAACCAAGGAACAGATCGACGAGGTCATGGCCGTCCTACAGGAGCGACGGAGTGCTCTCGACGCGCCTCCTGCTATCACCCCCTCGGCCTCCCGCCGGAAGTCCAAACGGAATCTCAAGGCATTACTGGCCGAGCGATCGCCAGGAGGCTCTCGTCCGCAAGAAGAGGCGCTCGCCAGCCGGGGCACCTCTGTCTTCGATCGCCTGGGCAGTGACCCGACCTGGCGACCGGGGCAGTCCGGCCCCAGCTACGAGACGACGGAGTTTGAGTCCGTCACCAGGAGCTCGGCCTACCCAGCTCCCAGAAGACAGCCCAGCCGCCTGGATCCCCCTCGCCAAATTGCCGAGGTCGGCAGCAGCGGAGTCCCGAGATCGGTACACGATCACCTCGGCTCCCGCTCCCAAAGCCGATCGGCAAGCGACCGAGCCACGACGATGGCTGCGATGCAACGTCACATCGACGACATGAAGGCGCTCCTGCAATCCAGGGCAGGCGCCATGAAGACGATCGCCGAGCCAAGCGAGCCGCTCGCGATCGACATCGATCTCGCCCCGGTGCAGCACAAGATCGCTCCTCCTCAGACACCCGTGTACGAGGGGCGATCGGACCCCCAAACACACCTGCACAAGTTCAACATCTACATGACCGGGTGTGGGGCATCTGACGCGACCAGGTGCCGAATGTTCCCTCTGACACTGGACGACCTCGCCCACCGGTGGTACACATCATTGCCACCTCGGTCCATTGGCTCCTTTAACGAGCTGGCGCACGTCTTTACGGAGTACTTCGCCACCAGAGTCGTCCGGCCAGAAGGTCACCTTCGCATGATGCAAATCAAGCAGGGAGAAGAAGAGTCCGACTCGGACTACATCGACCGGGTAGACGGGATCATCCTCAACGGCGAGCCCGTAAGCGATGAGACCGCCCTCTACGCGGTCCTAGGAGGATTTCAGGGTTTTTCGCCTATGTTCAGGCATCTCACGAAGACCCAACCTACGACCTACGCAGCCTTCCGGGCTAGAGCCGCAGATTTCCTGGCCAGGCAAAGGCTTCTTCTTAGCACAGGAGTACGCGATCGGCGCCGGCGACGACCTCCGATCTTCCACCCCGATCGCTACTATCCAGCGAGCCGAGGACTCGCTCACCGCCTCTGATCCAACATTTTAAATGAGGGACTAAGGCTCGCGATCGCCTCCGCCGCACATCATAAAGCCATGGTCCTGGCAGTCGATGGAACCGGCTGCTTCGGCCATGCAAGGTCCCTTTCGGCCGAGATCGCCCGCCCTTCGTTTAAATACGAGGCCGGCGTACTCTGAGGGCTCTCCAACATTAATCAGTGGACACATGCCACAACCCCCGTCTCAACGTACACCGTCGAGGTCGGCCATCTCCATGGCTGGCCGAGGTGGAAGCAGAGCTAACAAGCCGCGGGCGTGGAGTTGATTCATCCGACGCTGCCCCGCACAAGGACTCCTCCAGACCAAGACCGCACGCCCTTCGTTTAAATACGAGGCGAGGTGCAGCCTAACAGAGGACCCTCATAATAAAGTGAGTCACGAGACACTCAATGTCTTCGCGCACCAAGACACGGTCATGGAGTCGGTCCATCGATCTCCGCGACTGTGCACGATTCCTCAAACAAGCGAAACCACCAAGTTTCCGAGGGGGATCGACCAATGTTGTTTTTGCAGGTACAAGACCGAAAGATAGCTAGCCAATCGACCATGATAGCCCAAGTCCAAACCCAGAGTCAGCTCAGCAAAGATCGCCCGTCCTCATCCATACACGATCGCCAGCAAGAACCACCTCGCCCCATGTCTTCAACATAGGAGCAAGGTGGGGGGCAATTGTTGTGTCAAGAATTAACACTCTCCGACCGGCGATCGCCTCGGAGATCGGGCGACCGAGTCACTGCCGCGGCCTGGCGAAGCTGGCGACCGGCGACCGAGCGAGAGCCTTTACCCAGCGGACACCAACCGAAGGTCCCAGGACCAGTCCCGGTGCCGAGCGATCGACATCAAATACGATCGCCTCTCGGTACTCGGCGACCGACTCCTGGCGACCGACAAGCGGACGACCATCCCTCGGTACCTGCCGACCGACCCTTGGTGACCGACCGATGACGACCCTCAGCAACTGGCCGATGGCGACCTCTGATGACCAGCTAGAGACGACCGCCTCATGTCGATCAGCGCCGATGGCCATCCAGTCGGCAAAGGCCGAGCCTCAGGACAGACGCCACGTGCAAGGGCCGAGACAAGATCCGCGAATCACGGGTCATTGACCACAGCCTGGCAGAATCTTTCCACCAGCCGACAAGCCGCCGAAAGCTGTCAGTAGGGCCGCATGTGATAATTGATTCCGCCGAAAGCTGTCAGTAGGGCCGCATGTGACTGACTCCGGACGCGTGCTGACTCCCCATTGGACCGCCCAGCTGGCGCCAGCCTCTTCCTTGGACTTTAGCCCAACAGCCCGGGTGATCGCCCCATTATAATATTGGCCGGCGGACGATCGCCCCATTATTATAATGGCCGGAAGGCGATCGCCCACCAAAGGACAGGACCCGGCTGCCACTATAAATACAAGGCACCCTGCACTCGGCCAAGGGTCGGCATTATCGCGATTTCAGTATACATTACAGAAGCAAAACACCCAGCACTTGGCTATCTCCAACTCTTGGCAACAACTATCATTCGGTCTTACTTCTCCCGGCCTCTCTCATCAGGAAGACGATCGGCGAGGACGAAGAACACCGAGCTTCGCTCAAGAGCCGGATTAACAGAGTCTTTTTACACTCATTGTATTTAGATTTCTCTCATTAATACTTGTATCCACGATTATTTGTATTAATATCATCTCGCGAGAGCATTCAAGCCCGGGCCTAACAAACTCGGCAAATCTTGTATTATTTATCTTCTCTCGGAAGTGCTCCCGCAATTGTTGTTTGTTGTCCGTCTTCCAGCAGTATTAATCTTCAGATAAATATTTTGGGCAACAACAGCTGTCGCTAGAAGAAGGGGATCCAACCCTCAAATTTATATACCTACCGTCCCAAAGAACACTCACTATTCTCGGGGCAGATACTTGAAGTGACACTCACTGCACTTCAAAGAAATCTTTCAGAAATCATGTCTTCCGCCTCCGCGTCGAAGAAAGCCGGCCCGACCGGCCGGACCCCGTTCCGTCCCGGTCGAGCCGCGGCCGATGGTGGAAGCGGCCGCGATCGAGACGCTCGATCCCATCCCTGTGCGGCGGCCCGAGCCTCTCGCTCGATCAGCTCCAAACCAAGGAACAGATCGACGAGGTCATGGCCGTCCTACAGGAGCGACGGAGTGCTCTCGACGCGCCTCCTGCTATCACCCCCTCGGCCTCCCGCCGGAAGTCCAAACGGAATCTCAAGGCATTACTGGCCGAGCGATCGCCAGGAGGCTCTCGTCCGCAAGAAGAGGCGCTCGCCAGCCGGGGCACCTCTGTCTTGATCGCTGGCGGTGACCCGACACAGCGGCCAGGCGGTCGGCCCCAGCTACGAGACGACGGAGTTTGAGTCCGTCACCAGGAGCTCGGCCTACCCAGCTCCCAGAAGACAGCCCAGCCGTCTGGCTCCCCTTCGCCAAATTGCCGAGGTCGGCAGCAGCGGAGTCCGGAGATCGGTACATGATCGCCTCGGCTCCCGCTCCCAAAGCCGATCGGCAAGCGACCGAGCCACGACGATGGCTGCGATGCAACGTCAGATCGACGACATGAAGGCGCTCCTGCAATCCAGGGCAGGCGCCATGAAGACGATCGCCGAGCCAAGCGAGCCGCTCGCGATCGACATCGATCTCGCCCCGGTGCAGCACAAGATCGCTCCTCCTCAGACACCCGTGTACGAGGGGCGATCGGACCCCCAAACACACCTGCACAAGTTCAACATCTACATGACCGGGTGTGGGGCATCTGACGCGACCAGGTGCCGAATGTTCCCTCTGACACTGGACGACCCCGCCCACCGGTGGTACACATCATTGCCACCTCGGTCCATTGGCTCCTTTAACGAGCTGGCGCACGTCTTTACGGAGTACTTCGCCACCAGAGTCGTCCGGACAGAAGGTCGCCTTCGCATGATGCAAATCAAGCAGGGAGAAGAAGAGTCCGACTCGGACTACATCGACCGGGTAGACGGGATCATCCTCAACGGCGAGCCCGTAAGCGATGAGACCGCCCTCTACGCGGTCCTAGGAGGATTTCAGGGTTTTTCGCCTATGTTCAGGCATCTCACGAAGACCCAACCTACGACCTACGCAGCCTTCCGGGCTAGAGCCGCAGATTTCCTGGCCAGGCAAAGGCTTCTTCTTAGCCTGGGAGTACCGCGATCGGCGCCCGAGCGACGACCTCCAGTCTTCCACCCCGATCGCTACTATCCAGCAGAGCCGGAGGACTCGCTCACCGCCTACAGTCCAATATTTTAAATTAGGGACTAAGGCTCGCGATCGCCTCCGCCGCACATCATAAAGCCATGGTCCTGGCAGTCGATGGAACCGGCTGCTTCGGCCATGCAAGGTCCCTTTCGGCCGAGATCGCCCGCCCTTCGTTTAAATACGAGGCCGGCGTAGTCTGAGGGCTCTCCAACATTAATCAGTGGACACATGCCACAACCCCCGTCTCAACGTACACCGTCGAGGTCGGCCATCTCCATGGCTGGCCGAGGTGGAAGCAGAGCTAACAAGCCGCGGGCGTGGAGTTGATTCATCCGACGCCCGCATGTGGACTCCTCTAGACCAAGACCGCACGCCCTTCGTTTAAATACGAGGTGGCGCGGCTAACAGAGGACCCTCATAATAAAGTGAGTCACGAGACACTCAATGTCTTCGCGCACCAAGACACGGTCATGGAGTCGGTCCATCGATCTCCGCGACTGTGCACGATTCCTCAAACAAGCGAAACCACCAAGTTTCCGAGGGGGATCGGCCAATGTTGTTTTTGCAGGTACAAGACCGAAACATAGCTAGCCAATCGACCATGATAGCCCAAGTCCAAACCCAGAGTCAGCTCAGCAAAGATCGCCCGTCCTCATCCATACACGATCGCCAGCAAGAACCACCTCACCCCATGTCTTCAACATAGGAGCAAGGTGGGGGGCAATTGTTGTGTCAAGAATTAACACTCTCCGACCGGCGATCGCCTCGGAGATCGGGCGACCGAGTCACTGCCCGGCGGCTAGGCGAAGCTGGCGACGGCGACCAGGCGACAGAGCCTTTACCCAGCGGACACCAACCGAAGGTCCCAGGACCAGTCCCGGTGCCGAGCGATCGACATCAAATACGATCGCCTCTCGGTACTCGGCGACCGACTCCTGGCGACCGACAAGCGGACGACCATACCTCGGTACCTGTCGACCGACCCTTGGTGACCGACCGATGCCGACCCTCAGCAACTGGCCGATGGCGACCTCTGATGACCAGCTAGAGACGACCGCCTCATGTCGATCAACGCCGATGGCCATCCAGTCGGCAAAGGCCGAGCCTCAGGACAGACGCCACGTGCAAGGGCCGAGACAAGATCCGCGAATCACGGGTCATTGACCACAGCCTGGCAGAATCTTTCCACCAGCCGACAAGCCGCCGAAAGCTGTCAGTAGGGCCGCATGTGATAATTGATTCCGCCGAAAGCTGTCAGTAGGGCCGCATGTGACTGACTCCGGACGCGTGCTGACTCCCCATTGGACCGCCCAGCTGGCGCCAGCCTCTTCCTTGGACTTTAGCCCAACATCCCGGGTGATCGCCCCATTATAATATCGGCCGGCGGATGATCGCCCCATTATTATAATGGCCGGAAGGCGATCGCTCACCAAAGGACAGGACCCGGCTGCCACTATAAATACATGGCACCCTGCACTCGGCCAAGGGTCGGCATTATCGCGATTTCAGTATACATTACAGAAGCAAAACACCCAGCACTTGGCTATCTCCAACTCTTGGCAACAGCTATCATTCGGTCTTACTTCTCCCGGCCTCTCTCATCAGGAAGACGATCGGCGGGGACGAAGAACACCGAGCTTCGCTCAAGAGCCGGATTAACAGAGGCTTTTTACACTCATTGTATTTAGATTTCTCTCATTAATACTTGTATCCACGAATATTTGTATTAATATCATCTCGCGAGAGCATTCAAGCCCGGGCCTAACAAACCCGGTAAATCTTGTATTATTTATCTTCTCTCGGAAGTGCTCCCGCAATTGTTGTTTGTTGTCCGTCTTCCAGCAGTATTAATCTTCGGATAAATATTTTGGGCAACAACACCTTGAAGCCACTCTTTATTGTAAATTTAAGAGTCAATGAACGTGCCAAGCAGTGAAGTAGGGTGTTATTCTTGTCCCACCGTGACAAGAGTATCTCTCACCGCTTCATAAAATGCATAGAAGTCTATTGCCTTTACAGTGAAGCATAGTTGTTAAAGGTGCGACTCATGTGCAAGGCGCATAGAAAAAAGGCAAGTTACCATTTAAGTCCAAAGGCTGGCAACCTTAGTTAGGCGCGCTTGGAAGCATCTCAGTGCGCCTATTTGCTGCGCCTCAGGCGCGCCTTTGCATTGGGACTCTTTTTTATTTTTTCTTTGTTTTCTTAGAATACTTTAAAAGATAGTTTTGTTGCTCTTTCATTTTAATTTTGTTAATTATTAAGTTTTTTATGGATAGTAATATTCATAGTAGTCAATAGCGGCCGCTGCAGTCGCTATAGCGGTTGGGGACGTGAAGCGGCCACCTATCGCTATCGGCCGCTATATGCTAGGGGTTTCTGAGTAGCGGCCACGAACCACCGCTATTAGCGCTAACTCAGTTTAGCGATGGCGGCCGTAGCGTCAGCTAAATTTCTTTTTTCTTTTTAAATAATAAAGGGCCCAGCCCTAGTTACCCTCCTGACTGACTCCCTCGTTTTTTTTCTTTCTTTTATTTCTTTTCTTTTTGAAATAATAAAGGCCCAGCCTAATTAACCCTCCCGACTCCCTTTTTCTTTTTCTTTTTCTTTCTTCATTCCTACATATTTTCCTCGTGCGCCAAAGTCCAGACTCCAGTTCATTCATCTCTCCCCCTCGTCGTCGCCGCCCAGTGCCTCAGTCCTCATCGCCGTCGCCGCTCAGATTGTTATCCGCCTCCTCTTCTGCTTTTTGAAGTAAGTTTTTTTTCTTGTTTCTTTTTTTTTTAGTATGGATTTCCATATTTTCTTTCCAGATTTTTTTCTAGATTTCTAGATAATTCGTGTATTTTAGCATTCTCTTTTTTATTTTTTTTATTTTTGAAGCTAGTTTTCATTTAATATCTTAGCACTATGTTTTGTTTGCATTAATTTTTTTAAATAATAATTTTATTTAATATTTCCAAATTCTTTTAAATAAATTATAGCATGCAAGCAGTTTTTTTGTACACATTTAATTATTTCCTTAACTCAGTAGTAGTCTAACTTCAATTATTTTAATTTGCAAATAGTTTTTTGTTATGGCAAGTAAAAATTCCGAAAAAGAAGTGGATCCGGGATAGAGCCATAGTAAATTAGTTGATGAGAAACATCCTGGTGCAGGAATTCGATGCAATTATTGTTCTAAGGTTACAAGAGGTGGAATCACAAGGGATAAGCATCAGCAAAATGTACAAAAGCTCCAGAATTTGTTAAGCAAGTATTTGTTGAGCATTTTGCAAAGAAAAAAAGGGTCAAAGAATCTATGGAGTCTACTTTATTTTGACGAAAGTGTTTTAGAAGAGCAAGAACAAGATGAGGAGAACGAGCATGGAAAGAGACCGATTGTTAATCCTAGTCAACAATTGAGCAAAAAATCTAAACAATTGGTGCCCATAACTTAATGAAGCTAAAAAAAAGTTGAGATTTGATGTTGTTACGAAGTTCTACCGGTGGATGTATGATGCAGGTATTCCATTTAATGCCTTAGATATGATAGTTTGGGACCAACAATTGAAGCAATTGGTGTGTATGGTTCTAGATTGAAACCTCCTACTTATCATGAGGCGAGAGTGCCAATGTTAAAGTAATAAATAAAGCACACTAAATTACTGTTGAAAGATAATGAAGAAGAAAAATCTGTCTATGGATGTTCCTTAATAGTTGATTGATGGAGAGATAGAAAGGGAAGGTCTTTGATCAATTTTTTGATAAATACGCCTCGGGGGAGCATGTTTGTCGAGTCAATAGATGCTTCTAGTTATTCACACACAGGGCAAAAAATATTTGAGTTGCTTGATCATTTAATTCAAAAAGTGGGGCCGGATGATGTGGTCCAAGTGGTCATAGATAATGCAAGCAACAACATTCTACCCGAAAAGCTTTTGGAGGATAAGTATCAACATTTATGTTGGACACCATGCACAGCTCATTGTCTCGACTTGATATTTGAAGACATCTTCAAATTGCCCGACTTAAAGAGAACATTTGAGCGAGCCGTCCAAATTAATACATATATCTATAATTGGACCATGGTGTTGAATATGATACGGGATTTCACAAGCTATCGAGATATGGTGAGGCCTGCCATGACACGCTTTGCTACAACTTTTCTCACATTGAGTCGTTTTCACAAACAGAAGAAAAATTTAAGAAGTATGTTTATTTCTAATATTTGGACGAAAAGCAAATTTGCAAAAGAAGTTGGAAGCAAACAAGTTGTTAGTATCATTACGATGCCTTCTTTTTGGAATTCGGTTGTGTATGATGTTAAAGTGGTTAACCCACTGATACATGTGCTTCGTTTAGTGGGTGGGGAGAAAAAACCCCCAATGGGGTATATTTATGAGGCCATGGATCGAGCGAAGGAAGAAATTTCCGCCGCATTTGGAAATAATGTAGACAAATACATAGTGATCGTCAACATAATTGATAATAGGTGGAATTGTCAACCTCAGAGGCCACTCCATGTATCCGGGTATTATTTAAACCATGCTTATTATTATAAGAATTGGGAGGTTGAGAAAGATGCAGAAGTCAAAGAAGGATTGTTCTCGTGTACCAAAAGATTGTCACGTGACGAGAAAGAGGAAGTAGGGATACACAACGAGCTAGTTCTTTATACAAAAGCACTTAAGCTTTTTGGAATTTATATGGCTATCAAGATGAGAAACACGTATGCACCACGTAAAAAGAATTTAAAGCTAGTTTTTTCTTTGTGGAACACAAATACAATAGGTAAACCGTAAACACAAATTTTGCTATCTAAAAGTTTTTTTTTCTTTTTTTTTTATAAGCTCATTGGTGGAGTCAATATGGAACTTCAGCGCCAACATTACAAAAATTCACCATTAAAGTGCTCAGTCTTACTTGTATCTCTTCTGGTTCTGAAAGAAATTTGAGCGTGTTTGAACATGTAAGTAATTAAGCTTACAAGTATTTTAACTTAAAAAAATATATACAACTAATAAGTATTGCATTTGTGCATCTTCATTTGAAACAAAGAAATAGATTGGAGCAGCTGTAATATCCGCACTTTTTATTTTTAGTAATTTCTAGTTTTAGTATATTTTCATTTCGGACGACTCGCTAAATGTTGCAGTATTCTGAAACCATTTTGTTTTGCATTCATGACCATTCGGAGGAGTTTCGGAGTTGTTTTTATGGGATTTTACTTATTGTGTAACTTTTATGCGTTGAGGCTCGATTCTCGTAAATCTCATTCTAACCTGGTATTTCGTTAACTTTGCAAGTTCCTTTAATATTTCTGGTTAGGTTACGACTTTTTGAGATTGTTGTTCAGGTCTCGAATATAGATTTTCGAATGTTTGGGTAGTTTAGTAAATTCCTATTTTATTGGGCAGTATTGGTGGTATTCGTTTATTCCGACCTTGGGATGGTCGGGGTCATGTGATGGATGTTGTAATTGTCTCATCTGAAGAAAATCTTTGTGCAACCTTTGGTTTATCTTTGTACTCTTTGTTCGATTGTTGGCGAGCCGTAGTTTCTCTTGTATCTGCTGTCAGAAGCAGGTTCCGGCCGTAAGCTAGGAGAGTTACGGCCGTAATGTTCGATAGTTACGGCCGTATATTCTTCATTGTACGGCCATAGCTCAGCTTCGTTTTCTGTCTGGAATCTAGTAGCAACTTACGGGCGTATGATGTGCATGTTACGGCCGTAAGAGATGTTACGGCCATAACCTTATAATTATACGGCCGTAAGTGAGCTTCGTCTATGTTGTCCAGATTCTTCCATTTATCCAGTTACGGCCGTAAAGGCATCTACTTACGGACGTAATATGCTCAAGTTACGGCCATGACATCGGTCGACAAGGGTCCTTTTTCTTGTCATTTCCTCACCTCTCTTCTTCTCTTCACGTCGGGAGTGGCTTCCAAGTCTTGGGTTTATTGGATTTTCACTCAAACTCTGTTGGGAGGTATATCAAAGCATCATATCATCATCCTAGCATCAAATTATCCATTGTTCACCTTCAAATCGAGGTATATTCTTAGAACCTTAGTTTTTCGTAGTGACCGATGAATTGTCCCAACGAGTAGAACTAGGATGAATTCTTACATTTCCGTAATATTGAAATTGTTTGTATATCGTTACTGTTATATGAGCAAATTTGTGAAGATTATTCGGACCTAAACCTTGTCCCTTCGCTATTTCCTTCACGTCGTATTATTCAAGGCAAGCACATGTATTACATTCCATTATGTGTGTTACAGTTTCGATGCGATTGATAAAATTTGATGTTGGGTGTGTGTGTAGTGATTCTTCCACCCGGTGATGGTCCGACGGTGCCTCTGGGGGTCGATACTAAGGGGTACGGCCTCGAAAGTGGTTTCCCATATAGGGACGGTCCGACTGGGCCTCTGGGGCTCGATACTAATGGGTACGGCCGCGGGTTACCAAGTGTGGATAGTTGAGATGTTGAGACGTGATGATATACTATTTTGATGTAAATGTGGTATTCCGGAATATGATTTTGAAATACTTTCTAATGAGATGACTGTGTTGAATCGTATCTGTATATAATGTAGTGTAATTATGTACTTGCACTAGCTATTCGAATTAGCTATTCGAATGTTAACCCCTTAAATGGGGGAAATACGTCTTATGCATTTCAGGTATCGATCGAGCTGAGGAACCGGCACGGGACACGCATGCAAAGAATGGACCAGCATGATGATGAGGCTTGAGTCTATTTTAGATTTTTTGTTACCGTGTTTACTTCGGTGTCGGAGTCAGTCTGGTTGTTTTTCGAATATTGTTAAAGTCCCTTGCATGGGCAATGAACTTGTGTTACTGTATGCTTTATGATGTTTAACTAAAATGTTTTGGTTGAGGCCACGACCCTATTTTACTGTGTCATATGGGATTTCTTTTGTGGATTATGTGTCATGTGTTAGTCTGGTAGACCTTGTGAAGGTTCTCCAGCGTGTAATGTCCCTTATGAAGTTTGGGGTGTCACATTTATGGTATCAGAGCCTTGGGTTATGAATACCTAGGCGGTTGGTTAATTTTGGGTCTGTCAGTTGTGTCGTAAGAGTCAGTTGTTGATCCTAATATCATCGTGCTGCCATCTCTTTGTGCGACCCGTGGCTGTAAGTCTCCTTAAACTCTTACATTTCTGGATTCCGTTTCTTTGGTGTAGATTAGAACTCTGATTTGTGGTACCAACTTTGTAAACTGTGAATTTTTATGATCTTGTTCTTTTCAATTCTTTTCTTCATTATGTTGAGAGGTCGTAGTAGACCAGCTAGGGGACGCGGATGAGTCCGTCGTCGTGGTGCTAGTAGTGTGGAAGTTCCGCTTTCTCAGTCTTCTGCAGATTCGGCCTCTCATTCGGTGCCGAATACTATACCATTGAGTTTTCAAGGGCAACAGAAATTATCAGTCAGTCAGGACCAACCGTCGGGTAATAATACCGACACTGGAGCTACTGCTGTACTTTAGTATTTGGTAGCTCAGCTCGCTTAGATAGATCAAGGTGAGCGTCAGAATCCGCCCCTGACTCCAGAAGACGAGGCCAGTAAATGGCTTCAGAAAGTGACTAAGATGCACCCCCCTCGTTTTGATGGCTTTACTGACTCCCTAGGTTGGGAGAATTGGCTTTTTTAGTTGGGGAAGACATTTGATGCCGTAGCTTGTCTTAACAACAGGAGGGTACGTATTGCTCAGTACCTCCTGGATAAGGAAGCTGCGGAGTGGTGGGAAGCTGCGATGCCCAAGGACCGTTTAGCCACCTGGGAGGAGTTTAAGACCGCTATGGAAGCAGAATACTGCCCACCGCCGGTTCGGGAGCATAGGATCGTGGAGTTCTTTACTGCTATGCCTCAGGATGTACCGATCTCTCAGGCCATCATCACTTATAACCAGCAGTTGGGATATGTGAAAGAGCAAGTGAGGACCAAGGCTGATAAGATTTGCTACTTTAATATGCGCATGAAGCCGCATATCAGGCAGAGCATGGCACCACTCATGTGTGCCACATTGAAAGAATACCAGGATCGCGCCCTAGCGATTGAGATGGCTGTCCCAAAATCAGAGTTGGGTTCCAAGGCTAAGAAACAGAAGACTACTGGCAGTTTCTCAGCCGGTAAGGGTAGTCGGTTTTCGAGGTCTCAGTGTGCTCCTATATTTGGGAAGAAGCCGTTTCACCAGCTTGGAGGGTCTCAGAGTAACCGTTCAGTCCAGTCCCCTACACCTGGCGGCAGAGTTTGTTTTAATTGCAGCCAGTATGAGCATGTGGTGAAGGATTGTCTACTTCCTTTAGTTACTTAATTTACTTGCGGGCAGACCGGGCACCGGGTAGTTCATTGCGAGAGGGCTACTAGGTCCTCCAGAGCTCCGACTACCATTGCCATTCATAAAGAGCATAGTCACGATCAGAAGACTCCAGTCACTCAGCTTCCTCAGAGTTCGGGCCGTGGTAGGGGTCGGGGTCAGCCAGATCGCCGTGCAGTATCGAGTCCAAGCTCGGTACACCCAGGTTATATCACATGAGACGTGCGGAGGAGACAGACATCCCGGTAGCATCAGGTACCACTCAGATCCTTTTAATCTAGTTTCGGTGCTTTTTGATTCGGGTGCTACTCACTCTTTTATTGCTTCGGATTGTATATGTCATATTGGTATTGACTGCTTGTTTAGTGTGAACCGTTCATAGTGGTTATGCCTAGTGGGGATCGTATGGTTGGGAATCGGAAAGTTAGAGATTTCCCAGTGAGTATCAGGAGCCAGGATTGACCCTCGAACCTCATTGTTGTAGACCTTAATGGTGAGGATTTGATCCTCGGGGACAACTGGTTGGATCGTCACGGTCCTATCATGAACTATCAGACTCGTACTATCTCGATAGTGGCCAAGGATGGCACATAGCATACTCTTATTGGTTGTAAGACGGGTAGATCGGGAAATGTGATAAGTGCCTTGAAAGCGATGAAACTTCTGAACCAGGGTTGTGTAGGCTACTAGTGTTACACTTTGAAATCGGAAGATGGTGGGGTTGAAATGTCGTCGATTCCAGTTATGAACGAGTATCCTGACGTATTTCCGGATGACTTGCAGAGATTACCACCGTAGAGGGAAGTTGAGTTTCTTATTGATATAGAGCCGAATGCAGCACCTGTTTCCCGGGCACCGTACCGTATGGCACTGTCAGAGATGCTAGAGTTAAAGAAGTAGTTGGGGGAATTGCTAGATAAAGGGTATATTCGACCGAGCGCATCGCCTTGGGGTGCGCCTGTGCTTTTTCTTAAGAAGAAGGATGGATCGCTTCGTTTATGCATCGACTATCGAGAATTAAACAAATTAACCATCAAGAACAAATACCCTCTGCCCCGGATTGACGACTTGTTTGATAAGCTTCAAAGAGAGACGGTCTTCTCGAAGATTCATTTATGATCAGGCTACTACCAGTTGAGGATTCGAGATAGTGATATACTGAAAGCTGCATTTCGGACGAGATATGGCCATTACGAGTTTGTGATTATGCCTTTCGGGATAACCAATGCCCCAACAGTGTTCATGCAGTTGATGAACAAAGTTTTTATTGATTATCTGGACAAATTTGTGGTCGTCTTTATCGACGACATTATTATCTATTCCTGGAGTCAGGATGAGCATGCTTTACATCTCCGGATTGTGTTAGACATTTTGAGAGCTGAGCAGTTGTATGCGAAATTCTCTAAGTGTGAGTTTTAGCTCAAGGAAGTGATATTCCTCAGGCGTGTGATTTCAGCGGAGGGAATTCGGGTAGATCCGCAGAAGATAGAGGCAGTGATGGCATGGGAACCGCCTAAGAATGTAAAGGAAGTGAGGAGTTTTCTAGGACTTGCGAGCTATTATCGTAGGTTTGTTGAAGGATTTTCTAAGATCGCTAGACCACTCACTCAGTTACTCCAGAAGACTCAGAAGTTCGAATGGAACGCAGATAGGCAGGATACCTTTGATAAGTTGAAGAGACAGTTGACTATCACACCAGTTTTAGCTTTGCCTCAGGAGAACGAGGATTTTGTGGTTTATAGTGATGCTTCGGGCCTCGGACTCGGATGTGTTTTGATGCAGATAGATATGGTTATTGCTTATGCATCTCATCAGTTGAAACCCTATGAAGTAAATTACACTACACATGATTTAGAATTAGCTGCGGTTGTTTTCGCTTTAAAGATTTGGAGTCATTATCTCTACAGTTCGTCGTGTAAGATTTACATGGATCACAAGAGTTTGAAATAAATCTTTAGTCAGAAGGATTTGAACATGAGGCATCTTAGGTGATTAGAATTAATCAAAGATTATGATCTTGAGATTCTTTACCATCCGGGCAAGGTCAATGTAGTGGCGGATGCTTTAAGTCGTAAGTCGATGGCTCTGCAGATGTTAGAGGTACTTACACCTCAAAAAAGAATCCAACGAGATTTGATTTATCAGGATATCGAGGTCTGGGTTCAGATGGTTCAGGGTCAATTGTGTGCATTAGATATCGCTTCGTCTTTGGTTGATGATATCAAGGAGAGACAGTATGATGATCCATTTTTAGTCCAGTTGAGGGAGGACGTGAAGAAGGGAAATCCCCTGGATTTGTGGTTCAGGATGATGGAATTTTGAGGTTTAGAGACAAATTGTGTGTACCTAGTGATGTTGAGTTGAGACAGAAAATCTTAAAAGGAGCCCATACTGTTAGGAGTATGCCCTCGAATTCCACTTAGAGGATGTTGAGTGAGGGTATTGTACTTGTAATTATGTAAATCATTAATATAAGGCAATGGATGTTTCTTTATTTACTGGTAGTTAATGACATTCCTGACTCATAAATATACTTATAGAAACTAGTCCGTGTATTTGAGAGTAAAACGTTCCACTCCTTATTGGATAAAGGGGTCGGCACTGGAAAGATTTATAGCTCAAATACTTAAATCGTTCGGCACTTCCGTCGGACCAAGGTGGCGAGTATATGAGTACGGAGTTTGGCGAGTTCCTTAAGGAACATGGAATAGTTTCACAACTAACACCTCCAGGTACTCCTCAGTTAAATGGTGTGTCAGAAAGAAGGAACTGGACTTTGTTGAACATGGTCTGTTCCATGCTGGGCTATACTGACTTACCGATTTACCTGTGGGGGTATGCACTACTGACTGCCGCTTACATCTTGAACAGATATCCTTCCAAATCCGTTCCTAAAACTCCACATGAGATGTGGGAGGGCAGAAAACCAAGTCTTAATCATCTTAGGATTTGGGGATGTCCCGCCCATGTCAAGAAGACTAAGGTGGAGAAGTTGGAAGCTAGGTCCGCGAAGGGACGTTTCATTGGATTCCCGTCAGGGACGATGGGATATCTATTCTACATGCCTGAAGATCGAAAGATCATTGTTGCTTTACAAGCACACTTCCTGGAAGATGAGTTCATTCAGGAAGGTGGAGCAGGTAGAAATATTTCTTTAGAAGAATACAATGAAACTCCTCGGGAGACACCTATGCAAGAAACTGGAACCGAACCTTCTGAAACACAAGTACAACCACCTCGTAGGTCTAGTATGGACTTGTGCACTTGGAGAAGCTGGGTCTCCATGAGGTTCCAAGTGATAGCCAAGAGACTGACCCAACGACCTATGACCAAGCGATGGTGGATGTAGACTCCGTGAAATGGCAGGAAGCTATGGAAGCTGAGATAGACTCAATGCATGTCAATCAGATCTGGACTCTAGTAGACTGCTCCAAGGGCATAGTGCCTATTGGGAACAAGTGGATCTACAAGAGAAAGACTTATGGGGATGGCAAGGTTGACGCCTATAAGGCCAGGCTTGTGGCAAAGGGTTATACCCAGAAAAAAAGGATCGACTACCACGATACCTTGTCGCCTGTAGCTATGATCAAGTCTATTCGCATGATGCTTGCTATAGCTGCCTACCACGATTATGAGATATGGCAAATGGACGTAAAGACGTCTTTCCTTAATTAATTCCTCGAGGAGGAAATCTATATGGAGCAGCCTAAAGGCTTTGTGTCCGAAGTCGATATTCAGAAAGTGTGCAAGCTTCAGCGTTCCATTTATGGACTGAAGCAAGCGCCGCGTAGTTGGTACCTTCGTTTTGACGAGACGGTCAAAGAGTTTGACTTCGTGCAAAACGAGGAGGAACCTTGTGTATACAAGAGGGTTAGTGGGAGGAAGATCGCATTCTTAGTACTATATGTGGATGATATTCTACTAATAGGAAATGATGTGGGAATGCTCAGTTCTGTGAAAGCTTGGCTTTCTAATAATTTCTCCATGAAAGACTTAGGAGAAGCAACCTATATTCTTGGAATTCGACTCTATCGGGATAGAGTGAAGAGAACAATAGGTCTTTCCCAATCCCTCTATATAGATAAAATCTTAAAGCGATTTAAGATGGATGATTCTAAAAGAGGGTTCCTACCGATGCGACATGGAATAAAACTCTCCTTGAAGATGTGTCCTCAAAGTGAGGAACAACAAAAGGAAATGAGTAATATACAATATGCTTCGGCCGTGGGTAGCCTTATGTATGCTATGTTGTGTACGAGACCTGACATTGCGCATGTTGTAAGCATGGTGAGTAGGTTTCAGGCAAACCCAGGTAGGGAATATTGGACTGCCGTAAAGAATGTTCTCAAGTACTTAAGAAAGACTAGAGATATGGTTCTGATGTGTGGCGGTGGAGAATTGGATGTGTTGGGATTCACTGATTAGGACTTCCAAGTACTGAAGGAAGAATCGATGTCTACTTATGGCTACATATTTACTATTAATGGAGGAGCAGTATCTTGGCTTAGCACCAAGCAAAGCGCGACTGCTGATTCCACCTGTCAGGCTGAGTATCAAGTAGCCTCGGAGGCTTCGAAGGAAGGGTTCTGGATTAAGAAGTTTTTGGGAGAACTTCAATTGATACCATGTCTTTGAAATTTACTGTTCATTTGTCTTGCAACAATCACGGAGTCAGAAGCGCAGCCAAGGAGCCGAGTTTCACATGGCACCAAACATATTGAGAGGAAGTATCATCTCGTAAGAGAATTTGTTCACAAGGGATACATTGTGCTGCACAGAGTAGACTCGGCCGACAACGTCGCTGATCCACTGACCAAGCCACTTTCTCAAACTTGCTTGGAGCGTCATCTGGAGAATATTGGTATTGGATACCATAGTGTGTGTAATTGAGTGCAAGTGGGAGATTGTTAGGAGTATGACCTCGAATGCCACTCAGAGTATGTTGAGTGAGGGCATTGTACTTGTAATTATGTAAATCATTAATATAAGGCAATGGATGTTTCTTTATTTACTAGTAGTTACTGGCATTCCTGACTCGTAAATATACATATAGAAACTAGTCCGTGTATTTGAGAGCAAAACATTCACTCCTTATTGGATAAAGGGGTCGGCACTAGAAAGGTTTATAGCTCAAATACTTAAATCATTCGCAAGTCGATGAAACTTGACTGGGCATTAAGTTTATGTGAAGACTTGTATGACGTGTTCTTTGACATGGAGAGTGCCTGTCGAACACTAATGGTTAGTGGGAGTACACGTTATAGGTATGCTAATTGGATTAGTATACTCGAACCGACTCACCCTTGATTCGTCACACGGATTTCACTCCAGGATAGTCAATGACGGAATCGAAAGGTTGTGATAGGTATTCGTGAACCTTCGACTTGAGGATTTAGTAGGGTTGTGCTTGTGACGTCAAGATTTTCATTAGAGTAGTTCGACCTTATAAACTGGGAGGTGGGGGTCAACCTCGACGTGCATCTTGACGGGCAAGTAGCAGGTCCTACTGAATACCAAGATAGAATTCTTTCTCCCGTTAGTGAGCGGGTTATATGTCCCATGCGGTTATTGGCAGATGAGATCATAAGTCTTTGGCCAACGCATTGGAGCTAGTTGTATTAGATACACGAGAGCTCGATGATCTCGATTTGCATTAACGCATGCATAGCGTCAAGACAGATAGGGTTTGACTTACCGTGACCCTATATCTTGATCGGGACATTTGAAAGAAGGGATTATACGTATACTGGTATTCACGACATAATGGTTCTTGAATGATCCCAATCATTCGTTCTCAGTTAGGGTACAGTGTAGGCCGCCAGGCTGGCTAGGTGGTGCTACTACTCTTTGGTTCCTCCCATTGCTGACTGAGACGGACCTACCCAGTCGCGTAATAGGATTGACGACGGAATTAATCAAGTTTATTATCTCATTATGAATATTAGATGTTGGATATCTAAATTGGGACATTGGATGTTTAAATTGATTTATTGGATAAATTAATTTACGGCCTAATGAATTAAATAAATTACTAGGTGATTAAATTTAATTCATAGATATAATTATTTCTTGGAGAAATTAATTAAATTATTTTGTATTTGATATGTTTAATTAATTGGATTAATTAAATGATATAAGTACATCGGAACAGAATTGGAGTTTATCTGTTTGGACTCACGGGAATCCGAAACGAACCGAACTCATCCGATTCCTTCTAGAGGCCGACTCCCACCTTGATTCATTGACTTGGTATTAGTCTTGATTTGGTTGGTGAAAGACTTATGACTTGTGAGATATCATATCTCTTATTTTATGGTAAAGGGGATTTGAGGAGATAATGTTGGAAGAATATAATGAAGACTTGCTCCCACTTCCTCACTTGGTGCTTCATACGTGAGGTTTAGTAAGAGAGAGAGAGAGAGAGAGAGAGAGAGAGAGAGAGAGAGAAAAGAGTTCCTTTTCATAGTCTTCATCTTCCTCATTTCACTTCATGATTGTTCTTGAAGAAAATTAATATATTCATTGAGAGTGTGTGATTTATACACTTAGAGTGTTATAATCAAAAGCTTCATCATCCTAGCTCTAGCCGTATCCTTGGAGGATAGAAAGGTGATCGTCATCCCATTCGTTTCTCCGGCGCATGGCAAGTAGAGCAGTTGTACTTTCGATGTTTGATCATCCAAGGGCTTGGAGCGGATTGGATTCGTAGAGATCAAGCAAAGCTTGTGGAATAGCTCAAGAGAAGGATACCATTTAATCAACGGACTACGAGGGTATGTTTCTCGTATATCTTGTGTTTCGTTTTATATATTCGTATATATGTAGCTCGATCGATCCTCGTAGGGATTCGGATCGAATTAATTTTTGTTTTACCACTTCCGCTGGGCCTTCATTTTAGGCACCGAATCCCATAACATACTACACCTTATTCCATACATCCTGGTACGAGCAAAATGTACAAGGATGTAAGGAGTAACTAGTGGTGGAGTAAAATGAAGACGGATGTCACCGAATTTATGTCGAAGTGTTTGATCTGTCAGCAAGTTAAGATCGTGCATCAGCGACTCGCGGGGTTATTGCAGTCACTTCTTATTCCAGAGTGGAAGTGGAAGGATATTTCTATGGATTTCATTACCAGTATTCCTAGAACCCGGACCAGAATGAACATGATTTGGGTCATTGTTGATCGACTAACCAAATCTTCTTATTTTCAGGGTATTAAGGATACTTGGGGACCGGAGAGACTTGCACGGGTGTTCATTACGGAAATCGTGAGGGTTCATAGGACTCCTAAAAGTATTATTTCTGATCGTGATGGCCACATTTTTGGCAGGCTGTCCATCGGGATTTGGGGACCGAATTGAGACTCAGTACATCTTACCATCCTCAGACTGACGGACAGTCGGAGCAGACGATTCAGACACTTGAGGATATGTTGAGAGCCTGTGCCTTAGACTGGAAAGATGATTCTTAAGCACACTTTTCGTTGATTGAATTCACGTACAACAACAGTTGGCACGCTTCGATCAAAATGGCACCATTTGAGGCATTGTACGGAAGAAGGTGCAGATCACCATTGTCTTGGGATGATAAATCCGAATTGATTGGTACCGAACAAGATCTAGTTGTTGAGACGAGAGAGAAGATATCTTTGATCCATGGTAGATTTTTAACTGCTCAGAGTCGATATAATTCTTATGCCGACACGCGTCGCCAACCGTTGGAGTTTGAGGTGGGAGACCATGTTTTGCTGATGGTGTCGCCGAATCGGGGAGTTTATTGCTTCGGCCGGAAGGTTAAACTTAGCCTGAGATATATTGGACCGTTCGAAATTTTGAAAAGAGTTGTAGAGCTTGCATATCGGTTAGGGTTGCCACCGTCCCTGTGTCGTGTGTATAATATATTCCATGTTTCCCAGCTTCGGAGGTATGTACCGGATCCTAGCCATATTATCAATTTTGGAGAGTTTGAACTGGGTCCCGACATCACATTTGAGGAGAGACCGATTCAGATTTTGGAGCGTCGAGTGAAACAACTTAGGAACAAAACCATCCCTTTGGTTAAAGTGCAGTGGTCGAGACACGGAGCAGGGGAAGCGACTTGGGAGACGGAGGATAATATGCAGACGAGATACCCAGAGTTATTTACTTTGTAATTTTTGGGCCGAAACTTATTTTTAGGGGGAGGGTATTGATAAGTGTCAGTTTTGTACACTTATCCATGGTTTGTATCGATAAAATTCACCCATAATTGAGCTAGTCTACTCGTTTTTTGCTTTTAATTAATTAGTTTTAATAATTTTATCGGATGATGATCGGATTAAATAACTGATTTACTCAAGAAATAACATGTTTATTAAATATTCTCTTTGTTGAATTTTGATATATTCATGTTGTAGGGCTTTCCAAGACGAATTCGGCAGTCTTTCCGGATTCAAAATCAGAGTTATATATCAAAAGTTATCATCCGAAGAAGATGCAGGGCAAAAACGCAAAGTCGAGAAATTACGGGCTGAAAACGTAACTCTCAAAGCAACCGGTGAACAAATTGTGAAGCCAAGTTACGGCCGTAACTACGAGAATGTTACGACCATAAGTCATCCTAGTTACTACGTAACTCACAGATGTTACGGCCGTAACTCTTGACAGATTGTTATGATTTGTCTAATTTTTTATACTTTTTGTGTATTATTGAGGGGATAGCTGGCATTGATCCGATCTATTGTAATAATGCTAGAGTTTTAGAGCTATTAGATGACTTTAGGTGTATAAATAGACCCCTTAGATCCTTCATCATTCACAATTCATCTTATAATTTTCCATTTTTTGTAAACTTTTCTTTTTGTGTGAAGAACACACTTGTGTTCTTGAGTGATATTTGTAAGTGTGGTATAGCATATGTTGTTCAGAGAGTTTATTGCTTCTATCTCCTTTATCTACTAAGGGAGTTAGGATCAATTCTTTCTCTTGATTCAACTAATAATGACCACCAAAGCTTGTAATATGTGTAATAAACCCTTCATGGGCTAAGTAACCTTTAGTTGGGATTATAAACAAGGTTAGTCATGTTATTTATGTTTTTATAAAAGATCTATTGTGAATTACTTATTATTGTGTGTGATTTTCATTGTTTTAACAATCTTTATTTATTTGGCCAATAAATGAAGATATTTATGGTCTTCATATGTTTCGAAAGAAAATATGTTTGATTAGATCAAATGATCTTCACTCTAAGTTGTTCTAGGGGATAGAAATATACCTCTAGTCCTTAGATGATTCTTTGAGTTATTTTCATAAATCCTAATGCTATGTATTGAAGCCAATCAACATAGAAATATAGTGGATTGATTCAATATGTAAGGGGCGTTTTATAGTTCGAAAGAGAAACCATCTTTTTGAGGAAAATCGAATCTACACAACATAATAAGTAAATTCATCTTATGATCTCCTATACATCTTCTATAACTAATGACGAAGTAAGTTTGTAATCCCAACTATTTCATTTTATCGTTTAATCAATCTATTATTATTGCAATATTTTTATTTCCTTAAAATATAAGAACTATTATTGCATTTTCTTTGCAATTATTAAACCAAACTTTTTAATTGTGTGTTTCACTCATCTTAGTATCTATAAAAATAGACTAATAGTGTATAATTCAAATTATAACCAAACTTCCTTGTGGGATCGATAAATCGGACTCAAAAAGTCCACTTTACTACTTGATACGATATCGTGCACTTGCGATAGTTACACTAAGACCGTGTCAAGTTTTTGGCGCAGTTGCCGGGGAAGTATAAGTTATATTTGAAATCTTACATTGTAAACTATTTTTATAGGTACAAATTTTTCGACATTGTAACTTAGTACTCAATTGTGTTTGTCCGGTCAAGTGGCGGATAACGGTACTCCGTGACTATTAAAGTCGGATTTTTCAGTTTCCCACAACAACTGATATTTGTAGATATTTTCTTCAATTATTTTCATTGTCTTTTTATTTATTTTTTTTATCATGGAAGAAACTTTGTTTAAAATCGAAAAAAGATTTCCCTTTCTAAGCAAAAATGTCATTTTAAAGATTTATAAGACAAGACTTGAAAGGATGAGGTTGCTTATGAATAAAAGCATACCTTTTGACATATGATTCATAATTAAAAACAAAGTAAGAATAGAAGGTGAATTCACAGAAACACCGACTAGATTTTTACCAGGGCTAGGAAAAAGTTCATATGCCAAGAAACGACGAGCAAAGATGATAGCCGTTTGTTATAAATGTGCTAGATGGAACTGTAATTTAAAATGTCGATCTTTGGGAATTCCATCTACAAACAGAGAAGATAAAATTCAATTCATTAAGGATAGTCTTAATAAAGAGAATTTAGATTATATCGAAATTTCTCTTGACACGCATCCTAGTGGACTCGTACATTATGGAATTCGGTGTTTGTGGAATAAATTCAAACCAGAATATGAACAACGTCTTGGGAATCTGACGTTAAATGACCCTGTTTGCCAATTTGTAAGAAAATTGGATGGGAAGCTTCTCCCCGACTCATAGAAGGCGTTTAGTCCGTTTCTGAACGTAAAATCAGAGGAAGATGTGAGCCACAATCACAACTACTGTACATACGCGTAAGTATCTTTTATTTTTGTCTTGTGGTGAGATTTTCTGAATAAAAAAATGTGATACGCGATAAATGCATTCATTATTCTATTGAGTAGTTGAAGCGCAATCAACGCAATCACAAACCTGTTAAACAATTTTTACCTTCTTTTTCTTCTATAAATAAACTTTGTGATTGTTTCTTTTATTCATCCCTCAAACTTGCACTTTTCTCTGTTTCTCTCTAAATAATTTCTTTTCAAAAATGGAGTCATCATCTTCATCAAAAAAATTTAGCACAGTCTGCATTTTTGGTGGAGCTAGTTATGGAAAAGAGGCATGCTTTCTTGACGACCCACAACTTGGTCGTACCTTAGGAGAAAAATACATTCATGTAGTTTACGGAGGAGGAAGTCTAGGATTAATGGGGCCACGCTGCTTACGCCTATATGGAAGGAGTAAGAGTGTTGGGAATAATTCAAAACCTCGGTGAAAGTAAAATCACCGGGTCAACTATTGGAGATGAGTTTAGATCTGTAAATATGCAAGATCGCATAACTCACATGATAAATAATTCTGGCACCTTTATCACCCTTCCCGGTGGTTTTGGCACTCTTGAGGAACTTTTTCATGTGGTTACCAGAGCCCAGCTAAATGTTCATCAAAAACCAATAAGTGTGCTTAATGTCAATGGTTTCTTTGATGGTTTACTGTCTTTCATCGACTACTCTGCTGAAAAGGGTTTTATTTCCGAGCGTGCTAAACGAATCATAGTCGTTGCAACAACACCAGAAGAACTAATCAAAAAACTCAATGAATTTGTTCCTCAACCAGATCCAGCTCTAGCTAAAATTGTCTGGATGGAAGATTTTACCGTGAGAAAATGAAAAGTGGATTCATTCCTCTCCCTTTGATATCCCATGTCGGACCCCTTTTATTTTTACTTTCTGTCGTGTGTAATAATCGTGGTAAATGTTGGCATCTTAAGGAGTTTCTTCTTGATCTCTTGACGTGCATCTATTCGCTATTTATGTATTGCTATTTTATTACTGTAATTTTTATTGTGTGTTTTTTATAATAGCATTGATGGCAGCGTAAGGCGACTCTTCGGACTTTCTTGATGCGCATCTTAAAAATTGTGTTATACTTCCGAGTATATTTTATTTTCTTTTGTTGTGTGCCTCGTATATTTATTCTCTTGCAGATTCTAAAAGGCGTTAGCTAAAACATCAACTTTCTTAACAGGGAGTATTCTGCTTTTTCTGCATTGATTTTTATTTTATTTTATTTTTAAAAACTAAGGACAATTTTATTTTCAAGTTTGGGGGTGGTTTGTTTTATTATTTTGGTGTGTTGGAATTTTGGTGTGGTTTGATTGATTTAGTTATTTGCCCTTTTTTTTATTATATATATATATATATTTATAGTATTTTGATTTATGAGATTTCTAGATCTGGCCATAACACCAATAAATTAGCTATATACAAACTTCTAAAATCGTTTTAACCAGTAAAAAAAATTGTATATTCCAAAAATTTTTTTGAGCCTTAATCTCTCTTTCCAAGCCTTGTAATTATCATATAAAATCGAGTCATTCGTTACCTTGAGAAAAGTAGAATCAATCGGTTGATGAAAAATAGAACTGAAATTTACTTAATTTGTGGAGTTTTTGATTTTGCATGCTTAAACTAAGAAATGTTTTTTGCAAAAATTCAATTCCCTAAAAGAAGGAGTCATTGGTGAAAAGAGCTACACGTTAGCAAATAACGGTGTGAAAGCTATCACCTAAAAAAGTAAATGACAAAAAGGAGAAGTGTTGAGCAGCAACAGCTGCCTAATTTTGGGGGTCTTAAAATTTTGCGAAAAATAAAGGACTAACCATTGTTGGTGTGTAGCTGCCGTCTCACAGAAAAATTGGTGAAAAGAGCTACACGTTAGCAAATAACGGTGTGAAAGCTATCACTTTTTAAAAAAAATGAGATAGAAATTGTGTTAGTGAAAAGAGCTACACGTTAGCAAATAACGGTGTGAAAGCTATCACTAAGGGATGTAGTTTATGAGCAGATTTGAATTAATTAGCGGCTGAATTTCAATACACTCAATTTCGTGAAAAATCACAATATTTGATGACGCCAATGAAATTCTTCTTCATATTGAGTTGAAAAATAAACGAGTGATCGAGAGCAACCATTAAAGGGATTCGTGTGTATCACGAGTGGGAAAGAAATGATCAACCTTTTGGGGGGAAAACCTTGAATTTGGAATTACAAAATAAAACCGTGTTTTAACTTCAAAATCATTAGTAGATTTATTTTGAATCTTGATTCATTTCTATCTACTTTATAAAGCTGGTTGTTGTGTATTAATGGCATTTTGATCTCTTTTCTCTTTTTATATTTTAATTTATATGTGTATTAATTTTTCTTATTTTTATTTTTGGAACATGAATAATAAAGAGTCTTGCTCGGGACTAGCAAGAATTCAAGTTTGGGGGTGTGATAAGTGTCAGTTTTGTACACTTATCCATGGTTTGTATCGATAAAATTCACCCATAATTGAGCTAGTCTACTCATTTTTTGCTTTTAATGAATTAGTTTTAATAATTTTATCGGATGATGATCGGATTAAATAACTGATTTACTCAAGAAATAACATGTTTATTAAATATTCTCTTTGTTAAATTTTGATATATTCATGTTGTAGGGATTTCCGAGACGAATTCGGCAGTCTTTCCGCATTCAAAATCAGAGTTATATATCAAAAGTTATCATCCGAAGAAGATCTGGGGCAAAAACGCAAAGTCGAAGTGCAGAAAAACGTAACTCTCAAAGCAACCAGTGAACAAATTGACGAAGCCAAGTTACGGCCGTAACTACAGAATGTTACGGCCGTAACTCCTAAATGTTACGGCCGTAACCCTTGACAGATTGTTATGATTTGTCTAATTTTTATACTTTTTGTGTATTATTGAGGGGATGGCTGGCATTGATCCGATCTATTGTAATAATGCTGGAGTTTTGGAGCTATTGGATGACTTTAGGTGTATAAATAGACCCCTTAGATCCTTCATCATTCACAATTCGTCTTATAATTTTCCATTTTTTGCAAACTTTTCTTTTTGTGTGAAGAACACACTTGTGTTCTTGAGTGATATTTGTAAGTGTGGTATAGCATATGTTGTTCAGAGAGTTTATTGCTTCTATCTCCTTTATCTACTAAGGGTGATCAATTATTTCTCTTGATTCAACTAATAATGACCACCAAAGCTTGTAATATGTGTAATAAACCCTTCATGGGCTAAGTAACCTTTAGTTGGGATTATAAACAAGGTTAGTCATGTTATTTATGTTTGTATAAAAGATCTATTGTGAATTACTTATTATTGTGTGTGATTTTCATTGTTTTAACAATCTTTATTTATTTGGCCAATAAATGAAGATATTTATGGTCTTCATATGTTTCGAAAGAAAATATGTTTGATTAGATCAAATGATCTTCACTCTAAGTTGTCTAGGGGATAGAAATATACCTCTAGTCCTTAGATGATTCTTTGAGTTATTTTCATAAATCCTAATGCTATGTATTGAAGCCAATCAACATAGAAATATAGTGGATTGATTCAATATGTAAGGGGCGTTTTATAGTTCGAAAGAGAAACCGTCTTTTTAACGAAAATCGAATCTACACAACATAATAAGTAAATTCATCTTATGATCTCCTATACATCTTCTATAACTAATGACGAAGTAAGTTTGTAATCCCAACTATTTCATTTTATCGTTTAATCAATCTATTATTACTGCAATATTTTTATTTCCTTTAAATATAAGAACTATTATTGCATTTTCTTTGCAATTATTAAACCAGACTTTTTAATTGTGTGTTTCACTCATCTTAGTATCTATAAAAATAGACTAATAGTGTATAATTGAAATTATAACCAAACTTCCTTGTGGGATCGATAAACCGGACTCAAAAAGTCCACTTTACTACTTGATACGATATCGTGCACTTGCGATAGTTACACTAAAAACGTGTCAGGTATGTAATATCTGCACTTTCTATTTTTAGTAATTTCTATTTTTAGTATATTTTCATTTCAGACGACTCACTTGTAAGTGTTGCAGTATTCTGAAACCATTTTGTTTTGCATTCATGACCATCCGGACGAGTATCAGAGTTGTTTTTATATGATTTTACTTATTGTGTAACTTTTATGTGTTGAGGCTCGATTGTTGTAAATATCGTTATGACCTGGCATTTCGTTACCTTTGCAAGTTCCTTTAATATTTCTGGTTAGGTTACGACTTTTTGAGATTGTTGTTCAGATCTTGAATCTAGATTTTTGAATGTTTGGGTAGTTTTGTAAATTTTTATTTTATTGGGCAGTATTGTTGGTACTCGTTTATTACGACCTTGGGATGGTCGGGGTCATGTGATGGATGTTGTAATTTTCTCATCTGAAGAAAATCTTCCTGTAACCGTTGGTTTATCTTTATACTCTTCGTTCGATTGTTGACGAGTAGTAGTTTCCTTGTATCTGCTGTCAGAAGCAGGTTACGGCCGTAAGCTAGGAGAGTTACGGTCGTAATGTTCGAGAGTTACGGCTGTATATTCTTCATTGTACGGCCATAGCTCAGCTTCGTTTTCTACCTGGAATCCAGTAGCAACTTACGGGCGTATGATGCGAATGTTACGGCCGTAAGAGAAGTTACGGTCGTAACCTTATAATTATACGGCCGTAAGTGAGCTTCGTCTATGTTGTCCAGATTCTTCCATTTAGCTAGTTACGGCCGTAAAGGCATCTACTTACGGCCGTAATATGCTCAAGTTATGGCCGTATGAATGTGGTGTTACGGCCGTAACATCAGTCAATTTATAAACTGACAGAGGTTATTTTTCTTGTCATTTCCTCACCTCTCTTCTTCTCTTCGCGTCGGGAGTGGCTTACAAGTCTTGGGTTCATCGGACTTTCACTAAAACTCTATTGGGAGGTAAAAGCATCATATCATCATCCTAGCATCAAATCATCCGTTGTTCACCTTCAAATCGAGGTATATTCTTAGAACTCTAGTTTTTGGGGATTTCGGGATTTTGGCATGATTTTATCCTTTGAATCCGATTTAGCTTTGACAAGTTGTTAGATTACGATTGTGTCATCGTAATCCTTTGATTTCATTATATTTTAACGGATTAAACTTCAAGGTTTTCACGGTTGATAGATTAGAATCGATTATGACTTCGTAGTGACCGATGAATTGTCCCAACGGGTAGAACTAGGATGAATTCTTACGTTTTCGCAATGTTGAGGTTGTTTGTATATCGTTACTGTGATAGGAGCGAATTTGTGAAGATTATTAGGACCGAAACCTTGTCCCTTCACCATTTCCTTCACGTCGTATTATTCAAGGCAAGTATATGTATTACATTCCGTTATGTGTGTTACGGTTTCGATGCGACTGATGAAATGCGATGTTGGGTCTGTGTGTGTTGTGATTCTTCCACCAGGGGATGGTACGACGAGGCCTTTGGGGATCGATACTAATGGGTACGGCCGCGGGTTACCAAGTGTGAATAGTTGAGATGTTGAGACGTAATGATATACTATTTTGATGTAAATGTGGTATTCCGGAATATGATTTTCAAATACTTTCTAATGAGATAACTGTGTTGAATTGTATCTGTATATAATGTAGTGTAATTGTGTACTTGCACTAGCTATTCGAATGTTAACCCCTTAAATGGGGGAAATGCGTCTTATGCATTTCAGGTATCGGTCGAGCTGAGGAGCTGGCACGGGACACGCATGCAAAGGATGGCCCAGCATGATGATGAGGCTCGAGTCTATGTTAGATGCTTTGTTACTGTGTTTACTTGGGTGTCGGAGTCAACCTGGTTGTTTTTCGAATATTGTTAAAGTCCTTTGCGTGGGCAATGAACTTGTGTTACCATATGCTTTATGATGTTTAACTAAAATATTTTGGCCGAGGCCACGACCCTATTTTACTATTATTAATGTGTCATATGGGATTTATTTTGAGGATTATGTGTCATATGTTAGCCTGATAGACCTTGTGAAGGTTCTACGGCATATAATGTCCCTTATGAAGTTTGGGGTGCTACAGCAGCAAAAGCTCAATGATTTGGTATAATAAAGTATAATCGAGCTTTGTGACGTCGGTATGATTGTCGGGACACAATTGATCCAATAATTCTTGATGAAACAAGTGTGGTGGATCCCAATGAATGATTAGTAAGAATATTTGACGATGAAGATGAGGATGCACCGATTCATGATGGAGATGATTTGACATGGGTGATGTTTCAAGACCTAGTGGTGTGAATGAGCCTTTGTATAACTTAAGAAAATCACAAGATTCATGTGCAAATAAGGGTGGGAATGGGAAGGGATGTTCATCTACATCAAAGTCCAAAGGGAAAGGGAAAATGCAATTGATGATTTCGATTTTGATGAGGAAAGTGAAGAAGAAAAGATGCTGAAGCCTACAAAACTTGTGATATTGACGAATCTGATTCCAATGATGATGACTTTGGCATCAATATTTTAGATGATTAAATTTAATTGAACATTTGAACTAGACTTTGTTTGCTCTTAATGTTTTCTATTCTAGTAATCGATTTTCATTTGACATTTCATCTTTGATGACGATTATTGGACTTTGTTTTCACTTTAATGAATTTAGTTATTACACTAATTGTTATATATATATATATATATATATATATATATATATATGTGTGTGTGTGTGTGTGTGTGTGTGTGTCACTTTTTTAAAAACTCGTCGCTATATTTGAATTTAGTGGCCGCTATCGCTATATAGCTAAATGGGCACGTGACTGCTACGGGCCGCTAATCGCCATTGACTACTATGGTTATATTTTTTGTCATTATGTTTCTATAAATTTTACAATTTAATTTATTTTTTAGTCTTTATGCGTCTCACCTCTTTCAGGCGCGCACCTAGCCTTGCGCCTCAGGCGATGGGAGCCTGTATCGCTTCTTGCGCCTTTCGCCTTTAACAACTATGTGGTGACGTGGGGTGTTATTCTTGTCCCATTGTGACACGAGTATATCCCACCACTTCATAAAATGGAGAGAAGTCTATTTTCCTTAACTTTCATGTTTAAAAATGGCTTTCCATAAATTTTACAATTTGATTTATTTATGCGCCTCACCTCTTTTAGGCGCGCACCTCTCCTTGCGCCTCAGGCGATGGGAGCCTGTATCGCTTCTTGAGCCTTTCGCCTTTAACAACTATGTGGTGACGTGGGGTGTTATTCTTGTCCCATCGTGACACGAGTATCTCCCACCACTTCATAAAATGGAGAGAAGTCTATTTTCCTTAACTTTCATCTTTAAAAATGGCTTTCCTCACTTCACCAAGTGGGGGCAAGGCTTGTTGGTATCATATATTGTTGCCGCAAAAGATAGAACAAAATCGACTTTATCCCACCAATCATCACTCACTACTTTCTCTTTCATAAACCTTGCTTTCCTTGGCTGTCCTCTTTATGGAGAGCCCACTCATCGCCATTGTTTAGAGACCCCTTATGTCAACTTAATTCTTTTCAACATCACAATCATTAAAGCAAGTCTTGTTTCCGCCACCCATAACAATCTGAATGGAACAAACTCATTAAACATTGATAGTCTTATATGATAATTCATAATGATATTTTAATTTGAATGACATCCCCAAACTGTAACACCCCGAGATATTCGAAATAATTACAGCGCCGTAAACCCTTTAGATAAGGATTTACAAGGCTAATTTTAAAAGAAGTGTAAAAATAAATCAAGCGAACACTGGAACTCACATACAGATTTGAAACAAACGATCAAATGTGCTGACTTATACAACCATATCGAAAAGACTTTAATAATACAGACATACTCGATTACTAATCGAACCAAGAAGACAAATCATAATAATAAGAACATCAACCACATCACTGAGCCATCTCATCGTCCTGTCGGTACTGTGGCTGCCCTCCCGCTCCTCGACTACCTGAACATCAAAACAATGTCCACCCCCGAAGGGGTTAGCAAAACAATGCTAGTACAAGTATCGTCATACAATAGATCATCAATGCATCATAAAACATGCAAAACGGACTTCCGCTACCGGAATCCAACGATGCGAATCCTCACGATTCCATCAACACAATACAGGGTAATCCAGCGATCCAGCGCCCTTGGTATAGATCCCCATGATGATCCCGTCGGACCAACGCATGGTGGAAAACCCGTCCAGCGATCCAGCGCCCTCAGCATAGATCCCCATGATGATCCCGTCGGACCAACGCATGGTGGACATTCGATCCAGCGCCCTCAGCATAGATCCTCATGACCCCCTCAGATCATTTATACCATAATCAATCAATTATGCATACACATATGCATTTCAATATGTTCATCAATACGAACAAACAACAACGAATATCACGCGAATTTCCAGAAATACATCTCATATACAAAATATGAACAATACCATAAGCATAATAAATCAAACTCGACATATGATACTTGCCTCGAAAATGGCAAGACGAAATACTTCAAGGATCTCGACACACTCGAAGGCCGCCTCCTTCGATCAACGTAACAAGCTCGAACCTTAACAAAAGGAACGATATACAAATCATCTCAAGTCGAACGATGGCCTAACAATTCGATCATGGCCGAAAAGCTCAAAATAAACAAGGCATGCGGATTGCTTAGCGCACGCTACGTACTCTACGTAACGTGCGCTAAGACGGCTGATAGAGTACGCTATCGTATAAGACTAGCGTCGCTAGCTACAGCGATCGACTCGGCTGGTCTCATAACGTACGCTACGTGCGTTTGGGCGATCGACCCCGATAGCGCACGTTAACTCACACGTGTTAGCGTGCGCTAATATTGCATGGCGAGAATCGCAAGCCTGGGTTGAATGGTGAAGAACTCATGAATCCTACCGTGATAATACAAGTTATCCTCGGGCAAATCATGCTAATAAGGTTTGTGGAAGATTTATGATCGTGAAATACAAATATACGGATAGCCAACTCAACATCATAATTCATCTACGATCTCCAAGAAATAATCTAAGTTCCATTTGTTCTACGTTCCCAAAACACATGATTCCATCGTGTAAAACGTATCAACTGGGTAAATATCCGATTATTGATCATAACTTGATTTGAACATGCTTAGGAGTCCTTATAATAAGATGGTTCAAAGGTTCATGCCGATACGTCAAAAGTATCCTTCTAACATGTGATGACCGATTATAAACGAAATACTTGCTATCAAAACATGATTCAAACTTTCTTAGGAACATTACTAACATCAGTGAAGAATCACCTACCTCAAAGTAGTGAAGAATACGGAGGAAAATGAAGCGATCCAACACCGAAGGCTTGAACACCAATCTCCAATGATATACGATCTTCAATCTCGAACTAGGAGGTTGATATGAAGTGTTTAGGACGAAGGGAGTTATGATCTGAGTGTAAGAGTTTGGGTTATGGAAGGAGAAAAACTGAAATCTCGAATAGGATGATGTCCTATTTATAATAAATGGCTATTAGCGCGCGCTAGACCCTGTTCGTAGCGTGCGCTAACGGCTCACAGTCTAAACTGTACTCGGCACTTAGCGTGCGCTACGTATATACATGGCGTGCGCTAAAGGCGTTGACTCGGCTTTTCGAAAGCCGTCAGTACATCCGACACGATCCGGCGGGGGTCCCGGCCAGATCTCACCTACCGCACGTCCCAATCAATTTGACCACGCATAGCGTGCGCTAATTACATTTTGTAGCGTGCGCTATGAAACCATGTTAGCGTACGCTACCCTTAGCCTGTAGCGTGCGCTACATGCACAGAATTTCAACCTTACAAATCACAACCATGAAATTAAACGCTCGACAACATCGGATTATGAAATACGGAGAATAATACTCAGACAAAAGTACAATCATTACAATATCACCAGTTCCAATTACATAACAGAAATCTCGGGCATTACATCCTTCCTCCCTAAAAAGAAGTTTCGTCCCGAAACTTATGATGAAAACAACTCCGGATATTTAGCCTTCATACCGTCCTCCATTTCCCAAGTGGCCTCTTCGACTCCATGTCGTGACCATTGTACTTTAACCAAGTGTATTGGTTTATTTCTCAACTATTTGATCCGGCTCTCAAGTATCTTGATTGGTCTCTCTTCGAAGGTGCCATCATTAGCTATCTCGATCTCGTCGAAATCAATGACGTGACTGGGGTCCGGTACATACTTCCGCAGTTGGGATACGTGAAACACATTGTGAACGTGACCCAGCGATGGCGGTAAGGCCAACCTGTATGCTAAATCTCCCACTCTCTCGAGGATCTCAAAGGGTCCGATATATCTCGGACTAAGCTTACCTCTTCTCCCAAAACGGAAAATCCCTCGTGTAGGAGACACCTTCAATAGTACGTGGTCTCCAGCGTCGAACTCTAGAGGGCGACGACGTACATCGGCATAAGACTTCTGTCGACTCTGGGCAGTCAACAGTCTCTCTCGAATCAAGGCTACCTTCTCTTGAGTCTGAATAATCAATTCCGGTTCCGTCCCGATCAAATCCGAAGAATCATCCCGGCCACAGGGGTGATCGGCATCTTCTCCGTACAAAGCTTCAAATGGTGCCATCTTAATAGAAGCATGCCAACTGTTATTATAAGTGAACTCGATCAAGGGCAAGTGAACTTCCCAATCGATCGACCAATCTAATGCACAAGCTCTAAGCATGTCCTCTCATCTGAATAGTCCTTTGGATGACCATCCGTTTGGGGATGATAAGGCACTAAAGTTTAGCTCGGTCCCAAAGCCACGTGAAGCTTTCGGAAGTGTGACACGAAAGCGACCATCTCGATCCGAAATAATGGTCTTCGGCGTCCCGTCAATCGACTATCTCCGCAATAAATATTCGTGCCAATCTCTCGGGTCCCCATGTATCTTTAATTCCCAGAAATGAGCCGACTTGGTTAGTCGATCAACTACAACCCAAATCATGTTCATTCCGTTCTAGTCCTTGGCATACTAGTAATGAAGTCCATCGAGATATCCTCCCACTTCCACTCGAGGATCGGAAGCGGTCTTAACATTCCGGTGTCGTTGATGTTCAATCTTAACTCGTGACAAGTCAAACACTTCAAACGTACTCCGCTACGTCCTTCTTCATATTCCCCCACGAAGTTTTGCTTTAAATCTTTATACATCTTCTATTGCCGGGTGAATAGAATAGGCGCCGTAAGCTTCCTTGAGAATAGTCCTTCTCAAATCATCATCATCGGGAACGCAAAGTCGACTCGAAATCTCGAACTCCATCATCCCGCATCACGAATCTGGGGCTTTTCCTTTCTTTACTTCGTCACATAATCGAAGGATCGGAGAATCGTTCAATTGTTTAGACTTGATCTCCTCGACTAGTGATGAAGTCGGTTCCATCACATAAAGTTGCCCTTGGATTTACGGTGCCCATACTTCAATCCTCGCGGATCGGTTCCGTTGAATCTTGGTTTGGGACGTAAGTGCTTCAACGCTCGAAGGGAAAGCAGTTTACGGCTCAAAGCATCGGCTACTACATTTGCTTTCCCGGATGATAGAGAATCTCCAAGTCGTAATCCTTGATCAATTCCACCACCTTCTCGCCTCATGTTTAACTCTTTACATGAAAATGTACTTGAGGCTCTTATGGTCTGTAAAGATCGACAATGAGTGCCGTACAAATAATGTCGCGATTTTCAAGGCAAAGACCACATTGCTAGCTCGGATCATGAGTCGGATAATTAACTTCGTACGGTTTCAATTGCCGAGAAGCATAAGCAATCACTTTATCCTTCTGCATCAACACACAACCCAAACCCTGATTTGAAGCATCGCTGTATACCATAAATCCGTCAGTTCCTTCTGGCAGTGCTAATATAGGTGTTGTCGTCAGCCTCCTCTTAAGTTCGTCAAAACTAGCCTGACACTCCTCATTCCACATGAACTTTTGAGTTTTCTGTAACAGCTGAGTGAGCGGACGAGCAATTTTGGAAAATCCCTCTACAAAGCGGCGATAATATCCAGCAAGTCCTAAGAAGCTTCGGACTTCTTTCACGTTTTTAGGAGCTTCCCACTCCAAGATTGCTTCGACTTTCTTCGGGTCCACCTGAACTCCGTCGGATGATATCACATGCCCAAGGAAGGTTACTTCCTTAAGCCAAAATTCGCATTTAGAAAGTTTAGCATACAACTGTTCCTTTCTCAAGACGCTCAAAACCACACGTAAATGTTCAGCATGTTCCTCTGCGTCCCTCGAATATATCAAGATGTCAAATGAAAACGACCACAAATTTATCCAAGTACTCCAAGAATACCCGATTCATCAATTGCATGAATACGCAGAGCATTGGTAAGTCCAAATGGCATCACTACAAATTCATAATGCCGTCTGGGATCGAAAGCGATTTCGGTATATCCGATTCCTTAATTCTCAGCGATGGTATCACGATCGCAAGTCAATCTTCGAGAATACCCTCGCCCCTTGCGATTGATCAAACAAGTCGTCGATCCAAGGTATAGGATACTTATTCTTGATCATCATCTTGTTAAGCTCCCTGTAATCAATACACAATCGGAGGGATCCGTCTTTCTTAGGACAAAGAGAACGGGTGCTCCCCAAGGAGAAACGCTTGGTTGAATATAACCCTTCGCAACAATTCCTCCAGTTGTTTCTTGAGTTCATACATCTCGGTTGGCGCCATGCGATATGGTGCTCTGGAAATAGGAGCTGCTCCAGGCTCTAATTCGATAGTGAATTCCACTTCTCTCTGCGGAGGTAATCCAGTAGTTCGTCAGGAAAAACATCGAGAACTCATTCACCACCGAAATAGATGAGAGCTCTACTCCTTCCTCTTTCCTCATGGCATAGCACCAAAGTCCGTGACATCCTTGCTTGATAATTTCTGACTTTCATTGCCTTGATCAATTTCCCGAGCTTCGGTCTCCATCCTCGGAATAAGTGTTCGAATCTGTCATCGGCAATGATGGAAATGACTCTCTCTCGGTAATTCAGCACGGCCCATAACGGTTGAGCCAATCATCTCAGAATTAAATCGTCACCGAGATGTCAACCACAATAAGATTCGATGGCCAATCTCTTCCTTCTATAGATCTTTGGGAAAGCCTTAGCTTCTAAGGTTCCCACAATTTTCTCTCCGCTCGGTAATCCCACAACATAAGGTTCACAATTATACAAGCACGAGATGTTCAAACGATTAACACGGTTCAAAGATATAAAAGAATGCGTGGCTTCAGATCGAACAAGACACTAGCTGGTTGCAAAAGGATCGAATCGTGCACTGATGCAACTTGGTGTTCGATCATCGATTTCCTCATCTCGTACGGGCGTGGAGAAACGGACCCGGCCTTGGATGCCTCTCTCTTCCCGGCGTTGCTGCTGAAATCCACTTTCTTTGCGTCTGGTTCACACTCGTCTCCTTCGGAATTTGGAGTGAGCGCGAGTACCAAAAGATCGGGTCGCATTCCCACAAAATGTTGCGCGATGTCCTTCCTGTCCACACTCGAAACAGTCACGGTAGCGCGAAACAATCACGTCGAACATGTCCCGCCTTGCCACGGTTGTAACACTTCTTCCCTGTGTCGAAAGCTTGATCGGTCTTGCCGGAACTTCTTTTACGCTCGACTAGGATGCGGAGGTCTCCTGGATGAGTGAAAAGAGGACCGACCGGCGGGGCCCGCTATTCTTATTCTCCGCGAAGTTGCCGACACCTTCTGTTTCTTTGCTTCCGTCGATTTCTCTCTGCTGCTTCCTTCATATCGTAGGCCAACGCCTTGTCCTGATCTTGCCTCAAGGTGGTACAATCAAATCCGGACATATATTGCTGAATTTCCGCTTCATTCGCATGTCAAAATGGAAAATCCTTTCCGCCTCGGTCGGTCTGACAGTGGCGCACATAAGTCACCGGTGATTAAAAGTCTTAATCACTTCCGTCACGATTTGCTTCGAATTTTGCGGTGAGAAAAACTCCCGAACTCGGGCCTCTCTAACCGGCGAGGACAATCTGCGCCTCCATCATCGGTTTGAATTCTGTCCGATCAACATTATGCTCCTGCAGTCGAATGGCCTCCCACCGAAAGCCTCCCCTGTCGAGAAGATCTTGGCGGCCAGGAACCTTCTATCGTTGGGACAATTAATCCGCAAAAATCTTCTCTAATTCTTTCACCAATGATCCCACAGCGTCTCAGTGGAACCGTCAAATTTCGGAGGATGCAATTTGACCACCTCGGTAAGCCATTTATCTCCCCGATTATCCACGTTATTCTGCTGTCCCATCGCCGTCTGCATGCGATCCACAACTTGAGCAAACTGGTTTATCTGGGCAACTACCTGCTGAAGCACTCCCGGCACGTTAGGATCTGCATTATTATTTGCCGATCCCTGCTGTCCCCCGGAATGTGAATCCGTTTGACTAGCGGTTATCTCTGGGGTAGATACCGACTCTTCTTGCCTCGCATTACCACGTCCGCGTCCACGACCGCGTCCGCGTCCACGACCTCCTCTCAACATACTGTAAACATAAATACTCAATATCTGGGACAAACTTTCTCAAAGTACATTCATTAATGTTTACCAGACGTGAATTAAATAAAACAGTAGTATTCGAGATTAGGAAACTTACAACCACAGTCCAATTGACGATGCTGGCTCAGCAGTGATGTTACGAACAACCAATAATCAATAACGTAAACAGACCCAACTAACCCGACTGCCAAGATATCCATAAATCTTAGCTCCGATACCATATTCTGTAACACCCCGAGATATTCGGAATAATTACAGCGCCGTAAACCCTTTAGATAAGGATTTACAAGGCTAATTTTAAAAGAAGTGTAAAAATAAATCAAGCGAACACTGGAACTCACATACAGATTTGAAACAAACGATCAAATGTGCTGACTTATACAACCATATCGAAAAGACTTTAATAATACATACATACTCGATTACTAATCGAACCAAGAAGACAAATCATAATAATAAGAACATCAACCACATCACTGAGCCATCTCATCGTCCTGTCGGTACTGTGGCTGCCCTCCCGCTCCTCGACTACCTGAACATCAAAACAATGTCCACCCCCGAAGGGGTTAGAAAAACAATGCTAGTACAAGTATCGTCATACAATAGATCATCAATGCATCATAAAACATGCAAAACGGACTTCCGCTACCGGAATCCAACGATGCGAATCCTCACGATTCCATCAACACAATACTGAGGTAATCCGGCGATCCAGCGCCCTTGGTATAGATCCCCATGATGATCCGTCGGACCAACGCATGGTGGAAAACCCATCCAGCGATCCAGCGCCCTCGGCATAGATCCCCATGATGATCCGTCGGACCAACGCATGGTGGACATTCGATCCGGCGCCCTCGGCATAGATCCTCATGACCCCTCGGATCATTTATACCATAATCAATCAATTATGCATACACATATGCATTTCAATATGTTCATCAATACGAACAAACAACAACGAATATCACGCGAATTTAAAGAAATACATCTCATATACAAAATATGAACAATACCATAAGCATAATAAATCAAACTCGACATATGATACTTGCCTCGAAAATGGCAAGACGAAATACTTCAAGGATCTCGACACACTCGAAGGCCGCCTCCTTCGATCAACGTAACAAGCTCGAACCTTAACAAAAGGAACGATATACAAATCATCTCAAGTCGAACGATGGCCTAACAATTCGGTCTATGGCGAAAAGCTCAAAATAAACAAGTCATGCGGATTGCTTAGCGCGCTCGTACTCTACGTAACGTGCGCTAAGACGGACTGATAGAGTACGCTATAGTATAAGACTAGCGTCGCTAGCCACGATGCAGCGATCGGCTGGTCTCATAACGTCGCTACGTGCGTTTGGCGATCGACCCGATAGCGCACGTTAACTCACACGTGTTAGCGTGCGCTAATATTGCATGGCGAGAATACGCAAGCCGGCCAGGTTGAATGGTGAAGAACTCATGAATCCTACCGTGATAATACAAGTTATCCTCGGGCAAATCATGCTAATAAGGTTTGTGGAAGATTTATGATCGTGAAATACAAATATACGGATAGCCAACTCAACATCATAATTCATCTACGATCTCCAAGAAATAATCTAAGTTCCATTTGTTCTACGTTCCCAAAACACATGATTCCATCGTGTAAAACGTATCAACTGGGTAAATATCCGATTATTGATCATAACTTGATTTGAACATGCTTAGGAGTCCTTATAATAAGATGGTTCAAAGGTTCATGCCGATACGTCAAAAGTATCCTTCTAACATGTGATGACCGATTATAAACGAAATACTTGCTATCAAAACATGATTCAAACTTTCTTAGGAACATTACTAACATCAGTGAAGAATCACCTACCTCAAAGTAGTGAAGAATACGGAGGAAAATGAAGCGATCCAACACCGAAGGCTTGAACACCAATCTCCAATGATATACGATCTTCAATCTCGAACTAGGAGGTTGATATGAAGTGTTTAGGACGAAGGGAGTTATGATCTAAGTGTAAGAGTTCGGGTTATGGGAGGAGAAAAACTGAAATCTCGAATAGGATGATGTCCTATTTATAATAAATGGCTATTAGCGCGCGCTAGACCCTGTTCGTAGCGTGCGCTAACGGCTCACGCCTAAATCAGACTCGGCACTTAGCGTGCGCT
Organism: Orobanche coerulescens; assembly: GCA_033398695.1. NCBI lineage: Eukaryota > Viridiplantae > Streptophyta > Magnoliopsida > Lamiales > Orobanchaceae > Orobanche > Orobanche coerulescens. The sequence goes on from CM065804.1 coordinate 19,704,246, forward strand.
ACGTATATACCTGTAGCGTGCGCTAAGGCGTTGACTCGGCTTTTCCCGAAAGCCGTCCAGGTACATCCGACACGATCCGACAGGGGTCCCCCGGCCAGATCTCACCTACCGCACGTCCCAATCAATTTGACCACGCATAGCGTGCGCTAATTACATTTTGTAGCGTGCGCTATGAAACCATGTTAGCGTACGCTACCCTTAGCCTGTAGCGTGCGCTACATGCACAGAATTTCAACCTTACAAATCACAACCATGAAATTAAACGCTCGGCAACATCGGATTATGAAATACGGAGAATAATACTCAGACAAAAGTACAATCATTACAATATCACTAGTTCCAATTACATAACAGAAATCTCGGGCATTACACAAACTTTTTTTTATCCAATTTTAAGCGGATTAAGTATCTTCATTGCTCGTTTTTTTTGGGTGCACACGTTTTTCAAAGAAAGGTTGAGTGAAATTTCGATTCAATTATTTTCTCTGCGGCCTTGAAATTTTTGACGTTGTCGGTGATGACTTGTACGAGCTTTTCACTTCCAGTCTCTTGCAAAACTCGATTCAACCAGTTAACAATAAAATTGGCTATCTTTTCATCCCCCCAAAACAATTTATCGCCCTAATAAATATAGGATGCTCATCCGTAATAGTAATGAAGTTAATAAGGGGTATTGAGATGCCAGCGTGGTTGATACTTGAAGCCCTTCATACTAGAGTTTGTAGTTCACATGGAGTTGATAATGTTTTTTGTTATTTTTACGTGATAAACGCAGTTGGTTTATTTTTTTCCTAATTCGTTTTGTTTCATTTTAAGATTCTTTGCCTAACCATCATGGTTGTCACGGTGGCCTGTCAAGTCGCGTTGCCATTAGAACGCCTAGACGACTAGGCGATTAGGCGCTCGCCTAGCGACATCCAGGCGACCAGTTCTAAATATAATATATAGTATTTTATTCTCCCTCCGTCTTGCTCAAAACTTTACATTTACCCCCTTTTTATGTACCTTTAGAAAATTTACATTCATCACCTTTACACAATCAAATCAAACAACCACATTCTATTTTTTAATCTCCACCGCACACTCACTATCAATACTTTTTACTTTTTAATCTCCACCACACCAATCATTACCTAAAATACACCAAATATACATCTTCTAAAGGGATGATAAGTTGGAGACTTGGAGCTTAATCAGTCGAGTCGACTGGATAGTGGATATATGATCTTTTGCGTCTGACTTCTGCTTAGGGTTAAGTTAATAAATTATTTTCTTTTTTTATTTATAAACAAATAGGCTAACGCGGGTCGAATCATCGGTTTGTCGACCCAAGCGTTGACTATTACGTCTAGGCGACGTCTAGGCACCCCTCGACGATGTCTAAGCACACCTCGGTGATGCCTGACACCAAAAGGCATGGCCACCAGGCCAGGCGGTCCCCCGAAAACCGCCTGGATGCCTAGGTGGTGACTAGGCATCGCCTAGATAATGCCTTAACAACAATGCTAACCATAATTGTACGCTGTTTGTTTTTTTGGTACTATTCAAAATTTAGCACAATCCATGTGGGATAACAGCCACCCCTTCCCCCCGGCCAACAACACCAACAAAAAAGAGTCAAGAGTAAGAATAATACTGATGTATAGTTCTATTTAGAAACTAAACTTGCCCTATTTACAATTGAGAAATGCTACACATACACATATTTATACACACTTTCCTACACACTAACATCTCATCCATTTGTTTAATGTGGGACCTATTTGTTTATTGTGGGACCACATTAAATGAATGGATGAGATGTTAAGTGTGTATGAATATGTGTATGAATGTGTGTATATGTAGCATTGCTCTTTACAATTTCGTACTATATATTCAACTCCTGATCAAGATATGCCGAAATCGGTGGCATGGAAGCCCTTCGTCGTCAAAGCGTCGCATCTGCTGAAGAGGCATTAAAATTCTACAACAAGAAATATGTATGTCTGTTTTATTTACCAGTTGTTCTAGTGTCATGCATTTATTGCTTGTCAATGTATCCTGACTTGTACATTTATAATTTGGAGCATACCAACTACGAGCCTGTCTTAGATAGCAATGCCGGTTTATACGATAGAATATGGGTCCACTGCAACTTCGAGGCTAAGCCAAAAATGACTCCCACTGGATCTGGGGATTCTTCCACCAAGCTCTTCTTCACCGAGCTTATAGATCCTCCAGCTATATCGCTTTTTCTCTGTTGGAAAAATAAAGGAAATGGACTGTTTTGAGCAGACCACTTGAGAGGTAATTTTGAGTGAGCTCGACTACGAGTTAAAGTCAGGACTTAGTTGGAATACATAGTACTCCGTACGAGGTTTCCAAAACATGTAAGAACACTCAAAATAATTGAGGTATGAATGATATATAATGTTTCAAAGTAAACCCTCTAGAAGTGGGTTTGGGATGTTATCCCACATTGGAAAAAGAGGAGGAGAATTGTGAGTATAGAAGGAGATCTGGACAAACTCTTATTCAAAAGTGAGACATGAGTGGATGTGTGACTAGGCGCGTGAGATGTGGACAAACTCTTATTCAAAAATGGGACATGAGTGGATGTGTGACTAGGCGCCCCTCACGCGCGCACACACATACACGCGCGCGGCTGCCACAGCCGTCCGGCCGGTCGGCTCGGCTCGGCCGAAGGGCGATTTGGGCGAAATGTCTCGGCGTCTCGAAGTTATCTTTTTACTGCAATTTTATTCGGCAAAAAATTCATTTTGCTGAAACACCTCAATTATAAATTCCGAATTTTCCGGATCTGGATAAATATCAATTAATTGATAATTATAGAATTAAAAAGATTATAGTATCAAGATACCAATCCTAATCGGTTTAGAGTTCCTCCAGCACATGTCCTTCTCCAGCCGTCACCTTTAAATACCCGGCTTGAGGGGTTCGATTTTTACACTTAATTCGTCCAATTTTCGAGAGCTGTTTTGGTTAGATTTTTTTTCCGCTTTCTTTTTTTCGTGTCGGTGATAGTATATAGATATATTCTAGTTCGCTGCGGGTGCAAGGGATCATCGATTCATTGCATCGAGTTGTTGTTTTATCCTGGGAGGCAGACGTCACACACCGTGGTGAGGGCGAATTTGCTTTAAGGAGACAGATATTCTGGACTCAACAACGACTTCCATTCATTTTTGTGATCAACAAATATTTCATTTTGCTAACTATTTTTTGCAGGGCTTAAGTAAATTATATCTTTAATTTACTGTACTGTTTTTTTTCAAGTATTCGTTTTTGAAATATTATTCAACAATCTTAAAGTAATTTTTTTGTTTACTTGATTAAAAAAGATCTATTTTCGAAAGATTAAGGTAATGTATTCTCAAAACCGAACTCTGTCTACGGACGTTTCTGGAGGTGCGCCTCAGAAAACTAGACCGACTTACGCGACTGGAGATGCGCCTCTGATAACTGGTCGGGTTCATCCAACCACTCTGCTTCAATTCTGATAAGTAATTCGGTTTCGGTTCCGGTCAACCATGCGGACAAACCAGAAAAATTCAGCGGACAGAATTTCAAGAGATGGCAGCAGAAGATTATGTTATATCTGACCAATCTAGGCTTGTCTCGATTCCTCAAGGAGGATGCGCCAAAATATGATGAAGACATTGACCAACAGACTTTGATGGCCATTGACGCTTGGAAAAGTTCTGGCTATCTGTGTCGGAACTATGTGATGAACGGCGTTACCGATTCACTGTACAACGTGTACAGTGGTGCTAAATCAGCCAAGGCATTATGGAACTCACTAGATCATAAGTACAAGATCGAGGACGCTGGTGCCAAAAAGTGAATTGTTGGGCGGTTTCTTGACTACAAGATGGTGGATTCCAAGACTGTAGTCAGTCAGGTATAAGGGCTACAAGTGATCATTCATGAAATGCATGCTGAAGGAATGATCAGTAGCGAATCCTTTCAAGTGGCTGATGTGATTGAAAAACTTCCCTCCAGTTGGAAAGACTTCAAGAATTATCTCAAGCCCAAGGGCAAGGACATGAGCATGGAAGATCTGATCGTTAGACTTCGCATAGAGAAAGACAACAGAGGATCATAGAAGGAGGTAAATGCTGATGTGGCAAAGGCCAATGTTGTGGAAACTAGACAGACATCCAAGAAAGGCAACAATAGAAAGGGAACCAAGATGGGACCTAAAGGAGGAATTGGTAAAAAGAAAGAGAAATTTCTTAGTAAATGTTACAACTGTGAAAAGATGGGACATAGGGTGGCTGCCTGCAGACTGCCAAAGAAACTAAAGAAAAAGGATGGTAATGCAGCACATCTGATAACTGGATCGGGTTCAGCCAACCACTTTGCTTCGATTCTGATAAGTAATTCGATTTCGGTTCCGGTCAACCATGCGGACAAACCAAAAAAATTCAACGGACAGAATTTCAAGAGATGGCAGCAGAAGATGATGTTCTATCTGACTACTCTAGGCTTGTCTCGATTCCTCAAAGAGGACGCCCCAAAATATGATGAAGACAGTGACCAACAGACTTTGATGGCCATTGATGCTTGGAAAAGTTCTGGCTATCTGTGTCGGAACTATGTGATGAACGGCCTTTCCGATTCACTGTACAACGTGTACATCAGTGCTAAATCAGTCAAGGCATTATGGAACTCACTAGATCATAAGTACAATATCGAGGATGTTGGTGCCAAAAAGTGGATTGTTGGGCGATTTCTTGACTACAAGATGGTGGATTCCAAGACTGTAGTCAGTCAGGTACAAGAGCTACAAGTGACCATTCATGAAATTCATGCTGAAGGAATGATCATTAGCGAATCCTTCCAAGTGGCTGATGTGATTGAAAAACTTCCCTCCAGTTGGAAAGACTTCAAGAATTATCTCAAGCCCAAGCGCAAGGAGATGAGCATGGAAGATCTGATCGTTAGACTTCCCATAGAGAAAGACAACAGAGGATCAGAGAAGGAGGTAAATACTACTGTGGCAAAGGCCAATGTTGTGGAAACTAGACAGACATCTAAGAAAGGTAACAATGGAAAGGGTGTTGGGTACAAGATAGGATATTGCGCCGTTTGTGCGGAAGCGTAAATAATAAGTGCGGAAATTAAACGACACACGGATTTATAGAGGTTCGGCCAAACGTGCTTATGTCCTCTCTCTCAAGATCTTTTTCTATAGGTTTAAGATCAAAACCTCTGCACCTCTCTTCAATCGATCGAGGGATTACCGTTACAAGTTTGACTTTTATCGGTCCGAGTAAAACCGGTTTTCCTTTTATATTGGATAAGGAATAAACCACTCTAGCTTTCTATTGGTACTAGATAAACCTCACTAAGATAGCGATTGCGATTCTAACAATGCCGGATCCTTGATCCTAATAACACCGAATCCAATCGTATCTTTTCTTTTACCTCTCGTGTATGATTTTGTGTATAACACACAATCACTCTCAATTAAGCTCAAGAACAACAACTATAATGTTTACAATGATATAACACCTATGTATGCTTTGCTCGGTGTTGTTGTGTGGAATAATACCAAGGTTGTGGTATTTATAGCCTTCTTCAGCCTCCTTCGTAGCGTGCGCTATCGCGCATTTTTGCCTTAGTATACGTTATGATCTCCGTGTAGTGTACGTTAATGATTTGTAGCTTCAGTCCAGTAGCTACTGTCTCTCTTTCTTAGCGTGCGCTAACTCTACCTTGTAGCGTGCGCTAATCTTGCATCATTGCATGCGACATATATCCGTTTATACTTTTTGACTTGCATCAGATTCTTCCCAACGGATTGATTGACTTGAATTCAAACTGATATTTAGCATGCGCTAAATACCATCTCTTGCGTGCGCTAATGCTAATTTCACTGCATACGTCATTCTGTGTTTGAATCTCTTTACAACGGTAACAAGTCTTCGATAGCGTGTGTTATGCTTAATGTGTAGCGTGCGCTATCCTCATCAGGTGACTTCACTTCAGGTTACTTCTAACTCGACTGTACTGCAGATAACTTCCGTTAGCGTGCGCTAACGTTTGATGCATAGCGTGCGCTAGTGCATTCTAGTTTGCAACCTTTTGCGTCTTTGATTCCTTCGTCGATTTTCTTCGTCTCTTTGTTGTTTTGTATTGTTTAGCAACTTAATCATCAAAACACTATTTTAATAATGTGTGGAATAAATATTCCAACAATCTCCCCCTTTTTGATGATTACAAACCAAAGAAGTTGAATTGGATAAAACCTGCAATAGTAAAATATATGTATATGTACGTTTCAAAGTTTTCGACTTTGATCATTTCGTTAGTTTCACCCATTTTCCGTCATTTTCGACTTCTTCGTTTTTTATTATATATTTTTCTCGCCATATCTTTCATGACGCTTTTATCTGATTCAACTTCTTCTCCCCCTTTTTGTATTCAGCAAAAAGATGTAAAAATACCAATTGAATGTAAATATGCAATAATTAATATGCATGAATAGGAAATAACTCCCCCTGAAAGTATTATCTCCTCCTTTGTAAAATATCAAATATTAATTTTTAGGGATCCAACCTATAGTTAGTTTTTCTTTTGAGACATAGACGATATTTGAAGTATTCGTTCCTTTTGGAATCCAAATTTTCTTAATTTTAATCGTCCATCTTGGGCTTGTACAGTTTGAAATATGATGCCCGATTTTTAAACATTTTTCACATCGGGGTATTTTAAAATTGATGGATTTGTTTTTCGAACGTGGTTTGAATCCTAACCCCTCTTTATTCAAAGTATACTTTTGAACACATAACATTTGTTCAAATTTATCGTTGCCGCACGAAAATCTCTTCGTCAAACTTTTAAGTTCAATTTGAACTTTTAAAAGATCATTCTTTAAAATATTTTCATTCTCAACACATTTTGAATGATCGATTTCAACAAATTTTCCCTTTTTAATGATTTTGGAATTTTAAATTTCCAATTTTTTATATTTTGATTGTAAGGATTTGATTTCTTTTAAAGCATTTTGATAATCCATATGTAATAACTCGAAGAACTCACTGACTCTTGCTAACTGTACCGGCGCTGGACAATATTGAGCTTCCATCAATTCTTTAAATTCTTCCCAAGTGACATCACGGTCCTTGGGCTTAACAGCTCGCCACCAGTCCGAAGCGTCATCAGCATCGAATCTTGAGCAATCGGGACTCTCTTGGCTTCAGGACAACCAATACCGTCAAAGATCTTCTCCAGCTCAACTAACCAATGATCCCAATTGTTCGCATCACCGGAACCATCGAATCTAGGAGGGTTCATTTTCATAACCTCTTGAAGCCATCGATCCTCAACCGTTCTGCCAGTATTAATATTCTGCACCACTTGTGCCAGTTGGTGCACTTGTGTTACAACTTGTTGAAGAACGTTAGGCACTTCGGCCTCCGAGCCTCCATCTGAACCTCCCGAAGGGATCGGGTCCGACCTAGTCGCAGAACGAGATGCCGATTCTGAAACGGACCTCTCGGACTCGGACACTACTAATCTGCCACGGCCTCGACCACGACCGCGTTGACGGAAGGCTCTAACTCTCGGCATACTGAAGAATAAGAATGGTTCAACAAGGAAACGATTACAATAATAGATTTCACAATATTAAGGTAATTATTTCCGAAGGGAAGAAATAACCAACATCCGAAGAGTCTTCCAGCACAGGCAACACGGGGTGGTAGCATGCTAATGATATCGTAGACAACAACTGACTCAATTTAACAGACCCAAAACACCGACAGCCTAGGTATCCATAAACCTAGGCTCTGATACCATATTCTGTAACACCCCCATGATTTACGGAGATATTACAGCGCCGTAGATCCTTTTTGGAGAACCTACCAGGCTTAGACCCAAATAAAATACATTAAATACGACAAACATAAATGTTCATACATTCGAAACCAACTTCAATTTCAACATGACATACAGCATAATACCAAACGACATATCATCCCGAGGAATCATAACCAATATGACCGTTCACCACGGGAATACAACAACATCATTAACCATTAATAATGACATGACATACAACACTGGACAGTACCCGCGCGAGTACAAAACCAAAACACGACTTTGACCATGACCACCAACTCAAAATGATGTACGATATCAATGCTGCCCACCAAGCTCGTGTCCGTCCTGTGCTAGTCCTCCCACTGGACCTGTACCTGAATACACAAAAGTATATCCACCCCAGAAGGGGTCAGCAAGAAGCCGGTGCAAGTACAATGATTCTAGAATATGTACAACAAGTGAATAATCAACAAAAACCACAGAAAATCATAGTACCATCACAGATATTCCGGAATACCACATCACAATCATCATCACAAAACAACCTCCCGAGCTATACTGGCCCTGTACCTCTCAAGCAAGATATCCGTAGGGATACGCAGCCTACCGAACCCCAGGGGACCCTCACTGGTTTTACTCGGCTCACACACACTCGATCAACAATTGGCACAAATTCCATTTTTACATATTCACACGAAGTACATTAAACACAATCAAAGTACTTGCCTCAATTTGAACGACACAAGAAACGGCGAACGGATGAATGTACGGTCCGATCTTCCTTCAACGATTCGATCCTAACACATCGAAATATGGAATCAAAACACAACACCACGGAAATGGAAGGGATTCCCTTCAAACTCTACTCTTAGGGACAAACTATCAAACACTACTAAGGCGGAGTTGTTCATACTCAAATCAATAGGTGGGAACTCAAACAAAATCCGTAGACTTCAAGAAAAACAAGGGATTATGGTCTCACAATCATAATCTGACCCAATTCAAGGTTTAAAACGGACTAGAATGACGAGATCTAAACAAAACCCTCAAAATTCCGAAAAACTAGGGATTGAACAATCTTACCTTGATTTGGACGATACACTAGATGAAATCCTGTTAGATTGAGTCTAGGAACATGAAAATGTTGTTGGATGGTGAAAACTGGTCGAAAACCACGTCTAACTACGCTCCAAGTCGCCCAGCCGCCGAAGGGAAGAGGAAGAGGTGAAAAATGACGTTTCTGGAACCTGCCCCCTATATATATATACTGGGAGGCATTAGCGCACGCTACGGCTACAGGCTTAGCGTGCGCTAACGAGCTGAGGGCGGTGCACTGCTGAAGAAAAAGGCAGTTCAGAACTTTTTGCCAGACTTCGATAGCGTACGCTGAACTATCTGTTAGCGTGCGCTATCGATTGCTACTAGCGCGCGCTAATTCCATACGGTAGCGTGCGCTACCTGCAAGTACCTGTAGTCCAGAAACGTTTCTGTCCTCACTGACCTGACATCCTAGCGCACGCTTTCATACAAGTAACGTGCGCTAGTACATCTAAATAGCATACGTTAGTCCGTCCATAGCGTACGCTAACGCCTCATTCCAGAGTCCAGAAAGCTTACTGTCCAGCAGGCTTAACGCACGCTATTGTACAAGAGTAGCGTGCGCTACTCGAACCTGGTTAGCGTGCGCTAGACATACAGTCTTAGCGTGCGCTAACTGCTATTTTCCAGATTTAAATTCGCAAGAAGTCCGGCTAAAACGAGCACAATCCGAGAATCACAGAACCCAACAATTATCAGCCATGAATATGCCAAGGTCAATCATCAATATATACGGTCCAAATAACCACAATACCACTAAATACATCCAAAATAACACTCATAAAATACACGGGCATTACAAATTTTACACGATGATCTGTAAAGATAATGCCTCGAAATCTTTAAAGCGAAAATGACTGCAGCTAATTCCAAATCATGAGTAGGATAATTTGCTTCATATGGTTTTAACTGTCGAGATGCATAAGCAATCACCTTATCCCTCTGCATCAAGACACAACCAAGTCTGAGGCCTGAAGTATCACCATAAACTACAAAATCATCGGTTCCCTGTGGCAAGGCTAGAACTGGTGCGATAGTAAAATGCCTCTTCAACTCATAGAAGCTATCCTGCCTATCTGCGTTCCACTTAAATTTCTGATTTTTCTGAAGCAACTGCATAAGTGGTCGGCAATCTTGGAAAACCCCTCAACAAATTTACGGTAATACCCTGCAAGTCTTAGAAAACTCTTCACTTCCTTCACATTCTTAGGTGGTTCCCACACCAGTACCGACTCTATATTCTGCGGGTCATTCCAAACTCCTTCCGCTGAAATCACATGCCCGAAACCCACATTTGGAAAACTTCTCATATAACTGCTCATCTCTCAAAATATCTAACACAATATGAATGTGTTCAGCGTGCTCCTCCTGACTCCGGGAATAGATAAGGATATCATCGATAAAAACAACTACAAATTTATCTAGATATTCAATAAATACCTTGTTCATCAACTGCATGAACACTGCTGAGGTGTTGGTTAGCCCGAAAGGCATAACCACAAACTCGTAATGGCCATATATCATTCGAAAAGTAGCTTTCGGTATATCGCTATCCTGAATCCTCAATTGATAATAGCTCGACCGTAAATCTTCGAGAAGACTATCGCTCCCTGAAGCTGATCGAACAAGTCATCAATCCGGGACAAAGCGTATTTATTTTTGATAGTCAGTTTGTTTAATTTTCGGTAGTCAATACATAAACCAAGCGATCCATGTTTCTTTTTAACAAAAAGCACCGGTACGTCCCAAGGTGATGCGCTCGATCGAATGTACCCTTTATCCAACAACTCCCCTAACTGTTTTTTCAACTCTAACATCTCTCACGGTGCCATACGATACGGTGCCCGAGAAACAGGAGCTGCATTCGGCTCTAGATCAATAGGAAACTCGACTTCTCGTTGTGGTGGTAATCCCGATAAGTCATCCGAAAATACATCAGGATATTCATTAAGGACTAGAATCAACGACATCTCAAATACACCATCTTCTACCTTCAAAGCTACCACCAATAGCTTACACAACCCTGGTTCAGAGTTTCATCACCTTTAAGGCGTTGATCACACTTTTCGATCTACCCGGTTTACAACCCATAAGAGTATGTTCTGTGCCATCCTCAGCCACCATCGAGACAGTACGAGTCCGATAGTCTATGATAGCACCATGACGATCCAATCAATCGCCCCCGAGGATCAAATCCTCACCCTTTAAGTCTACAACAATGAGGTTCAAGGGCCAATCCCGATTCCCAATCCTCAATGGGCAGCCTCTGACTTCCCGGTTCCCAACTATATGATCCCTACTAGGCATAGCCACTACGAATGGATCACACTTAAATAAACAGTTAATACCAATACAATGTATACAATTCCATGCAATAGAGAATGGGTAGCACCCGAATCAAATAGCATCGAAATTGGATGAGAAAGGATCTGAGTGGTACCTGATGTCCCTCGAGTATCTATCTACTTTGTACGTCTCATCTGCTATAGGCGGGGATGTACTGATCCTGAACTTGACACTGCCTGACAGTCCGGCTGACCCTGACCTCTACCACGACCTGAATTTTGAGGACTCTGTGAAACTAGAGCATTTTGACCGACACTAGGTTCTCCTTGCACTATAGTTACCATCGGAGCTTTGACTGTTCTGCCAACCACCTCGCAATGGGCCGCACGATGACCACTCCATCCGCACGAGTAACATGTAACCAATGGAAACGGACAATCCTTCCCCAAATGCTCACTCTGATTGCAGTTAAAATTAGACTAGAATCGAAATCACGAACAAAACCCCAAAAAGTCAATTCTAGGTTTTCAAGAACATTACCTTCGCTATGACGAAGAATGATGGTTTAGGTGGTGTTAAACCTTGGTAGGAACTCAAATACGTTGATGGGTGATGAAATATCCACCCTCTCCCAACCTCATATCGTCCCAACCGCTCGCCAAAAGGAGGAAGATGAAAATGGTGTAAAACACCGAAATGGGTCTGTAGTTCCCGTATATATACACCTCCGAAGGTTATGTACGCAATACACCAATGTTACATACGTAACAGCACTTAACGTACGCTAAGGCCTACATGAAACGTACGTAATATCTTGCACCGAACTCACTGTCCCGATCTACAGGTAAGTTAACGCATGCAACCTCCCCACTGTTACGTACGTGACCAATATATAACGTACGCTATATGTCTCATGTAGCATACGCTAAAGCTTCTCCAGAGGCTACTGCCCCAATCCAACATGTATGATACTGTATGTAACCTGAGCACATAATGTACGTTATCCATCACCAGTTATGTACGCAATGCACTAGATACCACACATAACATGTTCTGAAAATAGCCCGGGCAGAAGTCGGTACAACGATGCGAATACCCGACGAATAACACGACTCCCAGCTTGACAACGAAGCTCTGATGGTCCACAATGAGAACAACCATACAAAGAGAAACGATATATAGTGTCACACACACAAGTATATGATCAATATGACTGATGCAGCGCCAAGTTGTATTCGATGAAAATCACAACACGGTACATCATACCGTACACAACAGAGAGAAAATTCCAAGTAATCATCAACGGAACAAAATAACCAGCACAGAACGACAAATAATTCAAAATAACCGGAAACAAAAATCTCGGGTATTACATACTACCCCACTAAAGATAAGTTTCGTCCCGAAACTTAAAACGAACCCCAATCATGCAAATAAACCAAAAGCAAGAAAATTAATCATCAATGATCTTGATGAGTCGATCCTGACACCAGCGCCAAAGTTTGAGTAGCAATAGTACCAAATACCCTCTCACATTACTGAACTCGATGACTCTAGCATCGAAAATTATAATAAGTCACCGGTGGCTTCTTACAATTCGCACGCTCGTGGCCCGGAACATTACAGTTAAAGTACCTAGGAACGTTACCAACAGTTAGCGATACCGACCTGGATCTCTTAGATCTTCCAACCGACCTAGAAGGCTCCACCACTGATTGAAGACAGGGTTGAGGTTTAGGAATCCCAGCCCCCATACTTCCCTATGATTCATCAGAAATCTTCGGCTTCTTTGTCACAGTTGTAGGCTTTGCCAATAATAAAACCATCTCAAATGCCAAGGCTCGATCCTGATAATCTTTCAAAGTGGTACACATGAAAGGAGCCATACACTTTCGAACATGAGGTTTCATATGCATATCAAAATAACGAACTTTGTCTGCTTCACTTTTCACTTGATCCTGAACATAACACAACTGCCGATTATAATCGACTATAGATATCGACACATCCTGGGATATAGTCGAGAAAAACTCAATTTGTGCTCTCGAACAGGCGAAGGACAATATTCGGCCTCCATGGACGTCTTGAATTCAACCCAAGTAGTTGTACGATCACTAGGCGCTACGGCCTCCCACCAGTCTGCAGCTTCTTTATCGAGGAGGTACTGAGCAATATGTACTCCTCTCTCATCCGGACAAGCTACAACATCAAACGTTCTTCCCAAATGGAAGGGCCAGTCCTCCCGACCTATCAAATCTCAAAAACCTACAAAACGAGACGGATGCATTCTCATCACGTCCCGTATCCACTTACTAGCTCCGTCGCTCCCATCTGAATGCTCACTCTGGTGCATACCATGATTCATCGGTGCCAACTGGTTTGACACCTGTTGAAGGATGACGGTGGCTCCAACATCAACATTACCTATAACTATTTACCCCTGATCACGTGACTGGTCATCCCGACCATTTGTACCGGGCGGATTGACGCTCGACAAGGAACGGGTCACCTCAACCCGCTCTTGACTATGTCCATACGACCACTGCCTCGTACCCGACCCCTCCGCATACTAAACAGGCAATCGTTCAATACAATGAAACACAACATCACAAAACAACATATCTAAATGCCAACTCGGTACAAAACATCCACATAAGACAACAAATATTAACACAACAAAAATATCCGCTCTGGGTAATTACACAAATTCAAGAATTATTACCACATCAAATGGAACTCACAGTCGTAACCAACGAATCACATGACCATATCAACCGAAACTTACTGCCATTATCGATACAATACGGCCGTAGCAAACCACATCACGGTAGTCAATCATTGATAACATACTTTTTAAAACTCCATGAGGTATTCGTCTAAATAATAACAATTTAGAATCCTTGAGTTTGTATGATTTTCCAAAATAAGATTTGAAAATACTTTTGATACCTCAGGCTGTTTTACTAAAACTATAACCCATAGATCATAACCGTCACATTTCGAAATTATTTGCAAAACAGTATTCCGGAATATTATATTCTCTTGGAAACAACATCATCAAGATTACCATGTCATCACGTATCATCATCATAAATAACTAAAATATAAGGTAACAACATGTTACCACGCAACATCGTCACAATTGAAAACACATACGATAATACGCGGCCATGCTCCCTTGGCATCAACACCCAGAGGTTTCATTGAACCATCACCGGGTGCACAAACCATTTCTACAAATCAACAATCACATCTGAGTAACATCATACAAGGGATGGGTTTGTTAACCCATTTCCTCCTTCCTCCTCTCCATTGATGCGATCTGGGCGATTCCAAGGTGAAAAATCTACGGGAGTTCATCAATCATCATCATCATCTCGAGTTCATAACGTGATTTAATCATCACAATACCATCTATTCTCCTCCAAATCAAGGTAAATCTTCGTGAAACCCTACCTTGGGTAGTTTTGGGGGGTTTTGCTCGACTCGGTTGTGTAAGCTATTTTTGACCGTGGAAATCTTGAGTTTGTGATTAATCTCACTTGTATATATGACAACCCTATGATTTCATGCCCTACTTTGGTTTGTATTACGAATTCAAGAGGGTTTGAGTGTTTCCCAACCCTATGTTTATGATATTGTAATCGGGGGAAATCGTTAGTGGGTTTCGTGAGTTTCTCCATGTGATTTGAGTATTGATTATTAATTATCGTATTCCTTACGAATTGTTTAGGTTCTGGAAGTGCATTCTTGGACCTACCGAACTTGTATGCTTTTCCTTCCAATTCTCGATGTCTCAAAGGCAAGTATCTTGCCCATACCTTTCGTATTCTATAGATGTGATAATTGGTAATGGACTATGTATGTTATTTGAGTAGTCATGACGAATGTTCAAAATGGATTGATATAATCCCTTTAATGACTTTCTTTCAAAGACGCTCAAGTACTTTGCGAACGAATGAGTTCTATGGATATGTGCATTATGGATGCGAATTGATAATATTGTCTTCGTACTGTGTGATTACGAAAGCCCTTTTCCCTTGTGAAGGGTTGATGTTCGAATTGTTGTTTGAAATGTTTATGGACCCCCTGGTAAAAGGTGGTATCATTCGGTATTGATCGAGAAGTATATCTCCTCCCAGTATGTGATCATTTGTAAGTGATGTTCTATCGAGTAGGGTTTTTTGAGACCTCCGGGATCCATCCTTCTTAGTACGGGTCGAGTTTTACCATAGGTTTATCCAGACTGGGTATGTCTCGAGAAGACTCCGAGGTTCGTGCTTGCTAGCACGATGCCAGGATAATTTATGGGCGTATATTTAGATATGTTGCATACTCATCATGGGTTATCCAAAACGGGTATGTCGTCATGAGACTTCGAGGTTCGTGCTAGCTAGCACGATTCCAGGATAACTATTGGGTTATCCAAACTGGGTATGTCGTCACGAGACTCCGAGGTTCGTGGCTTACTAGCCCGATGCCAGGATAACTATAAGTGTATGTTATATGTCCGTTGTGGAATTTTAATGATTGTGTTGTTTGTGTGACCTTTATTATGGTGATGTGTGTTAACCACTCAGGGATGGGACTTCGAGTCCTCTGAGGGATCGTATCTTATAGCACGAATCCACGGTTAATCATGAGGTATGGATCTTTCGTTAATTCCATTGGTTTATTCACTCGGGTGCGTACGGAGAAGCTCCGAGGTTCGTGCTTGTTAGCATGGGATGAGAATAACCTTTGGGCGTATGATTGAGATGGACGTTTGGGTCGTAGACCCCGTAATTTATTATTATTATGATTGATATGGATGTTTGGGTCGTGGACCCCGTAAATTATTGTCGGATTATTAATTTGGGAAAATAAATCTTCGGGTTGTGATCCTAAAGAGGAATTTCATAAAGATGAGGATTCCTAAATCCTAAATGTATTTTTCTTGAAACACCTGAGATCTTTAAAACGCTTTACAAGTTGTTTACTTGTTTTATTACTGCCTTTCAAGGCTTTGTACTATCTTTTTTCAAATAAAACATCTTGGGAAATCTATCGCTGTGTTTTAACTCGATGATTATTCAAATTATTATATTCTTGGAATATGATGTGTATGGCTCGTAGTTTCACTTTATACTTGTACTAGCAAAATAGTGGAATTTTGCTAACCCATGAGTAATCGAGGGTAGATGTCTGTATTGCATTCAGGTACATGCAGATTCTTAGGGAGTAAAACCACGGGATTGGTATGAAGGATGATGGAAGATAAATGATACTAATCACATGAGGGCCAGTATTTGGTATTCGACAGGGTCGAATTGTGTTATTCTTTCCACTATATTTGTTCTCCTGTCTTATGGGAGTGTTGATGTATTTTGACCCCTGTACGGGTATGAGTTTCTGGACAGAGCAGTTTGGGGTGTTACATTGTGCACGAACACATTTCCGGATCGGGCGTACTGTGACGTCCATCTTGAGCCATATTGTTTGGTCGTTCATACTCCATGTATGATTGGGTATGTTCGACAGTTTTTGACTGGTTGTTCATACGCCCGAGGGATATGTTCGACAGTCGGGGTTATTTCTTTGAGATCCATTATATTTCATCTTATTTGGAGTTTACCATGTTGATGGTATTCTCGGTCATTGTTGATCCTTTGTTGATCGTGTTAGAGTTTATCATGTTGATGGTATTCTCGGTCGTTGTTGATCCTTTGTTGGTAGTAATTGGAGTTTATCATATTGATGATATTCTCGATTAATGTTGATCCTTGTTGATCGTATTGGAGTTATCATGTTGATGATATTCGCGGCTGTGTTTTGACCTTGGGTTGGTCGTATTGGATTTATCATGTTGATGATATTCTCGGTTGTGTTTTGACCTTGGGTTGGTCGTATTGGAGTTATCATGTTGAAGATATTCTCGGTTATGTTTGACCTTTGGTTTGTCGTATTGGAGTTTATCATATCGATGATATTCTCGGTTGATGTATTGGTTGATCTGGTTATTGATCGTGTGAGCATTCGGACTTTATGTCGATGTTTTGGGATTTTGTTGTCATTGGTCTATAGATGTATTGTGTATATGTGGTTCTTATCAGGATTAGTATCTGATTGTGCGATCCGACGGACAGGATTTGGCACAGACGGATTATTCAATACTTATGAGTTATGATGATATTTTGAGAATTCTTAGTATTATTTGAATACAGTACAAATGGTTGTAGTTGATTTTATTTCGTCATTTGAGAGTGCGAAATGTGGGTTAAGGTAAGGATCGATTTGATATGGATTTCTATGGGTTGTGAGGTTATGATGGTAAGATTACGTGGGTAGTATTCTTACTATGTCATTACATTGGTATGTAATTGTTTATGATGATGTAATCGTTATCATTGTTGAGTATTGTAGCTGGCCCCGTCATGGGCTTTATTTTTAGGTACTCGGAGATCCTTACGGCCGTAACATACAAGGATTACGGCCGTAACATCCAACACTTACGGCCGTAACATACAAATGGATACGACCATATAAATGCTACTGGAATAACAGGTTTTTAATGAACGCAATGTATGGCTGTAACAAGGACTTACGACCGTAATAAGAAAAACTTACGGCCGTAACATAAAGCTGCTACACTAAACCTGAGTCCAGCAGCTCAAAAATGACACGAATGATGCGAAACTCAATGGATAGCACTAATTCACGAAGTGCTCACGAATAACGTCAATATATGGATTCAAGTGTTATACGAACCTGACATTCCGACCACCCGAAGGTACGGAGAATGAATAAAAGAGAAAATGCCCCAAATCTTTGGAAAATTACCAAACGGCCCAAACGTCCGATTAATCACGATACAAGATAAAATAACAAAACCAATGCTCACAACACATCTAAATACATTGAACGGACTTATAGGGTAGATGAAACGACAGTTCCGAACAATATTTACAAGACGCAGACCAAAACACGGTATAGTCACAACACTACTCGGATTCGACTACAATGGCTTCGAAACTCGATCAAATGAAAAAAGTGCAGAACAATATAATTTCCAAACTATCGACACGATTGCAAGCGAGTCGACAAAATCATAAAGATACCAAAATCATAAAGATACGGAAAGTAGAAAAATATGGATATTACACGGTACTACTTTCTACCCTCCTTGAAAGAAGTTTCGTCCCAAAACTTAACACACAAAACAAGGCCGCAACATTGCAGTAACGGACAGACAATATCTCTCAAGGATACCTCAAAGTCGATCCTGATATCGGTGCGGATGCCCGCATCCCGGAAGACTCAGCAACCATCTCACAAAACTGGATTCTGTGTCCCTCAAGTCCGCACTCGTAACACGTTACTAGTGGGGAAGGACAATCTGCCCGAACATGAGCCGACACATTACATTTGAAATATATCCTGGCCTTACCAGGAGTCGAATCTGATGACTTAGAACTCTAGGTTCTACTCGTCGAATTACGGAGCTTCATGGCAGAAAGGCCACGGTGCTATAGTTTAGAAACTCCATATCCAGAACTGATAGAAATATCATCAAACGCCCTCTGCTTCTTCGTCTCGGGCACATGCTCAGTCGACGATGAGGCTAGCTCGTAGGCTAATGCTCGATTATGATATTCCCTAAATGTAGTACAAATTAGTACCACCATATACTGGCGAATCTCCAGCTTCATCCGCATGTCAAAGTGACGGATCCTCTCTTCTTCAGTCTTCACCTGATGTTGCACATAGCTGAGTTGTTTGCTATAATCGATGATAGATTGAGACACCGGTATATCTTTCGGTTTTGCCAAATAAAAATCATGAATTCTCTACTCTCGGATCGATTCCGGACAAAATTCCGCTTCCATTAATTCATGGAATTCCGTCCACATGACAACACGATCACGAGGCTTAACAGCTTCCCACCAGTTAGCGGCGTCTCTGTCAAGAAGGTACTGAGCGATATGTACTTTACGTTCTTCGGGACAATCAACTGCCTCGAAAATCTTTCCCAACTGGAAAAGCCAACCATCCCATCCTAATGCATCTGTGGCACCCGCGAAATGAGGGGGATTTATATGAACCACTTCTCGTAGCCATTGGTTTGCACCGACGTTCTGGGTCACATCTGTGTTACGTTGAACCGCTTGGGTCAAATGAGTCATCTGTGTCGCTATTTGTTGCAATATAGTAGCAACATCAATGACAGTGCCATTCCCTGCAATATTCTCTTGGTTCCGTATCTGATCTCCACGACCATCTGTACCGCGGCCACGACCGCGACCTCTGCCCCTTGGCATACTGAGCAAATACCAACTCAACCCGATGAAACACAACGTCACAAAGAAATATAACAAAGTGCCAATCTCGGCACAACATATCAACATAAGGCAACAAATAGTAACACCGTAAAAATATCCACTCCGGATACACAACTACAAAAATTTACAATTGCAACAAACGAAACTTACGATCGTAATTAACGGTTTAGCCATATCAATAAAAAAATTAACAACCAATAACGTTATAATCACGGTCATAATATACTACACATGGTAGTCAAATCATTTTTAATATTCTTTTTAAAACTCCACGAGGTACTCATTGATTAATATCATTACAAAGTATTTGAATTCATATATTTTTCCGAAATAAAATTTAGAAATACACATGACACCTCAGGCTGTTTTACCAAATTCATGAATCATAAGTTTTAACCATCTCCCTTTGAAAACAGTTGCAAACTAACTTTTCAAAATATCAATTTCTTCGGAAACATCATCATCACAATTAACAGCAAAAGGTGTATCCTGTGGTCATGCTCTTCTGGCACCTACCCCCAGAGGTTTCACCGAACCATTCCCGGGTGGAAAAACACTCATACCCGTACTAATCATTCCCACGTATCCACAATCACGTCGGGGTAACATCATAGAAACCATAAGTTATTCAAACCATGCCATCATAACATGCATGCATACAACTATAGTTCTCCAACGAGAATGATAACATGACAATAAATCAAATCATTCGGTCTCACAAGCAGTCGCTTTAGTTCCAACTCTAGCATATCATCTTAAGCAATAAATCTATTTAGAACGCACACTATAAATGCGATTAGCGTGCGCTAACCGACTCAACTTAGAAAAATTTTCCAAATCCGAATTCAGAGTTTAAATCAAGTAAGATTTTTCTTATTTCACTATTGATTTTTGAAAGTAAAAATCACATTTTTGATTTAGAAAATAAAAATTTTGATAGTGTGAAAGATTCTAAAATCGTATATTCGAGTTATTGAAAAATAAAACCGATAAGTAAAAATCATTTTCAATATCCTTTCAAACACGACAAGGGATTAACGGCAGTAACATTTTTCAGTGTATCTCAAGATGCTTCAAAACACAATTCTCAAATACCGTCGCAAGGTTTTACATAAAAATACTAGGCCGACTCGCTAAAATTCATACCACTTTTCAAAATCCGCAATACGTCGCCATTTGCCCGCACTGTCAAAACATTTTCGAAAACCAATTTTCCACAATACACTCGGGTCTAAGAAATTTTAGGAAATCATTTTAAAATGCGCACGCAGCGGATACAATTACTAATAGGAACACATTGGTTGTAAACAACAACAATTAGTCAATCACAATTGACTATCAAACACATGCCCATATGGCAATCAGAATCACTAGTTCAACAACCACAACTCGGGAAAACTAAGTTCAACATACGTCAAACCATCTCTCCAAGTTTAACGGCACAACTAATGAACATTAATTCGAACTCATGTTGAAACCATCTATATGAGTTATCAATCAACTCTATTACCAATACATCTATCGAAACACATTAATGTTTCAAGTTTTCACATCATACTGCACCACTCGGTGTCAAATCCATCAATACATCTAGTTCATTATACACATAATATACCACAAGTATCAAATACGAATTCCATCTCTCTGACACGCATGTAAACAGAGTCATGAAACACAGATAATACACATAAAATAGGAGACTTACATCCACAGATCGCACGAAGATGATGGTTGCATCACAATATTAATCACGGCCGACAACACAGACGATGCATCGCGACACAATTCAGTCAGACAAAATCCGACAAGACAAGACTCAACAATACTCAACTTGACCCGACAGCCTAGGTTTCCACAACCTAAGCTCTGATACCATATTCTGTAACACCCCCAAACCGTTTGGGAATATTACAGCGCCACAGACCATCTTGAGAGGATCTACTAGGCTGGATACCAACACGAGACATCTTATCTAATGCCAACATGGCTAAACAAATGAAATAGTAGACCAATTTGGTCTTTCATCAATACATACAACATGAACAACATATAAAACTCTGTCCAGAAACTCATACCCGCATAGGGGTCAAAATACAACAACACTCCCATAAGATAGGTGAACAAATACAGCAGAATGAATAATACAATTCGACCCTTTCGAATACCCAATACTGGCCCTCATGTGATTATTATCATTTATCTTCCACCATCCTTCGTACCAATCTCGTGGTTTACTCCCTAAGAATCTGCATGTACATGAATGTAATACAGACATCCACCCCCCGATTACTCGGGGGTTAGCAAAATTCCACTATTTTTCTAGTACAAGTATAAAGTGCAATTACAAGCCATACACATCATATTCCAAGAATATAATAATTTGAATAATCATCGAGTCAAAACACAGCAATAGATTTCCCGAGATGTTTTATTTCCCGAGTGTTTTAAAGATCTAGGGTGTTTCCAGAAAAATACATTTAGGATTTAGAAATCCTCATCTTTACGAAATTCCTCTTTAGGGTCACAACCCGAAGATTTATTTTCCCAAATTAATAATCCGGCAATAATTTACGGGGTCCATGACCCAAACATCCATATCAATCATAATAATAAATTACGGGGTCTACGACCCAAACGTCCATCTCAACCATACGCCCAAAGGTTATTCTCGTCCCATGCTAAAAAGCATGAACCTCAGAGCTTCTCCGTGCATACCCAAGTGAATAAACTAATGGTAATCAACGAAAGATCCATACCTCATGATTAACCATGGATTCGCGCTATAAGCTACGATCCCTCAGAGGATCCGAAGTCCCATCCCTGAGTGTTAACACACATCACCATAACAAGGGTCACACAAACAACACAATCATTAGAATTCAACAACGGACATATAACATACACTCATAGTTATCCTGGCATCGGGCTAGCAAGACACGAACCTCGGAGTCTCATGACGACATACCCAGTTTGGATAACCCAATAGTTATCCTGGCATCGTGCTAGCAAGCACGAACCTCGGATTCTCACGATGGCGTACCCGTTTTGGATAATCCATGACGAGTATGCAACATATCAAAATATACACCCATAAGTTATCCTGGCATCATGCTAGCAAGCACGAACCTCGGAGTCTCCTCGAGACATACCCGGTTTGGATAATACTATGGTAAAACTGGACCTGTACTAACAAGGATGGATCCCAAAGGTCTCAACGAAGCCTACCCGATAGAACATCACTTACAAATGATCACATAATACGAGGAGATATACTTCTCGAACAATACCGAATGATACCACCTTTTACCAAGGGGTCAATAAACATATCAACACAACAATTCGCACTCATCAAACGAATACACATTCGAACATTAAACCCTTCACAAGAAAAAAGGGCTTTCATAATCACATAGTACAAAGGCAGATGCACATATCCATAGAACTCATTCGTTCGCAAAGTACTTGAGCTTGAAAGAAAATCATTAAAGAGATTATATCATCCTTTTTGAACATTCATCATGACTACTCAAATAACACACACAGTCCATAACCAATTATCACATCTACAAAGTATGAATGGTATGAGCAAGATAATTGCCTTTGAGACATCGAGAATTGGAAGGAAAAGCATACAAGTTCGGTAGGTCTAAGAATGCACTACCGGCACCTAAACGATTCGTAAGGAATACGATAATTAACAATCAATACTTAAATCACACGGACACTAACTATTTCCCCCGATTACAATATCATAAACATAGGGTTGGGAAACACCCAAACTCTCTTGAATTCGCAACATAAACCAAAGTAGGGCATGAAATCATAGGATTGACGTATATACAAGTGAGATTAATCACAAACTCAAGATTTCCATGGTCAAAAACAGGTTACACAACTGAATCGAGCAAAAACCCCCAAAACTACCTAAGGTAGGGTTTCACGAAGATTTACCTCGATTTGAAGGAGAAGAGATGGTATTGTGATGATTAAATCACGTTATGAACTCGA
Organism: Orobanche coerulescens; assembly: GCA_033398695.1. Lineage (NCBI taxonomy): Eukaryota > Viridiplantae > Streptophyta > Magnoliopsida > Lamiales > Orobanchaceae > Orobanche > Orobanche coerulescens. The sequence continues at coordinate 19,727,786 of CM065804.1, forward strand.
GATGATGATGATTGATGAACTCCTATCGATTTTTCACCTTGGAATCGCCCAGATCGCATCAATGGAGAAGAGGAAGGAGGAAATGGGTTAAGAAACCCGTCCTTCAAGTTTATATAGGTTGACCGATGTTACGGCCGTAACTACTACTCCTTACGGCCGTAACTATGCTACTAGGCAACTCCCCAATTAACGAAGGTAGCTTACGGCCGTATCATCCAAGGATTACGGCCGTAACATCCAACACTTACGGCCATAACATATAAATGGATACAGTCGTAGAAATGCTACTGGAATAACAGGTTTATGGACGAGCACAACGTATGGCCGTACCAAGAAGGACTTACGACCGTAACTAGAAAAACAGTTGTAACATAAAGCTGCTACACTAAACCTGAGTTCGGCAGCTCAAAAACGACACGAATGATGCCGAACTCAACGGATAGCACTAATTCACGAAGCACTCACGAATAACATCAATATATGGAGTCAAGTGTTATACGAACCTGACATTCCGACCACCCAAAGGTACGGAGAATGAATAAAAGAGAAAATGCCCCAAATCTTTGGAAAATTACCAAACGGCCCAAACGTCCGAATAATCACGATACAAGCTCGAATAAAAAAACTGACACTCACAACGTGTCTAAATACGTTGAACGAACTTATAGGGTTGATGAAACGATAGTTCTGAACAATATTTACAAGACTCGGACCAAAACACGGTATAGTCACAACACTACTCGGATTCGACTACAATAGCTTCGAAACTCGATCAAATGACAAAATTGCAGAACAATATAATTTCCAAAATATCGACACGATTTCAAGCGAGTGAAAATCGTATATATAACAAAATCGTAAAGATACGGAAAGTAGAAAAATATGGATATTACAGGGTATTACACACAAGCCACCCGGGGTATCGATCAAATACATGAGTGGTCTTGTACTTAATCAGTCTCACAAAGTACGTCTCGTGTGCACAGCTCAATGTGAGGTCATGAACCCATCACATGACTATACGTGCCCGCCCTGAAAATCCTACACATAACCAATTGGCACGCAGATATGACTCCGGATATGTCACGATACAACATGACCATGAAACTCAAAGAATCACATATCCAATAAGGATCAAAAGACTCACCGAAGTGAACAATGACACACGGATAATGAAAAATCGACATGACCGACAATATCAAAAACAACCATCCTGGGATCACAATCCCCATAGAATGATCAACACGATTAACAATCTCAACATAACAGTCCTGGAATCATCATCCCTCAATGATCGATCAACACAACCATCGATACCAAACAATAGCCCTGGGATCAACATCCCTCAACGAACAGTCAATACGAATGTCATTATAAGAAACCTTAACATACAACATATACAACAACTAGATAGAATAATTATCCTCATAACTGAACAATGCTGAAATTAACGCAAAGCCAAAGACAATATCCTTTACACGAAAAACATCCCTGAACGAATACACAATTATTCGAATAATATCGAATGAGGTACAGTCCATTAATATCAACAAACAACCATCCCAACATCAATGTCGACACGAAAAACTATCCTCGATATCCGACATTCCATATCAAAGACCAAAGATAACTCACATCTCCGTCTTCATTAAACACATTTAAACCATATATGTTATAATTTAATTCAAACCAAAGCACAATATACAAACCATCATCCCAATAATTTACAATTATAATATCATTGCTATATGAATTATAGATGAAATGAAATCAAAACCATTCATTAAATATTATGAACTGAACAAGTATAACTTGCCTCAAATACCGATACGCCAACAAGTCAATTCAGGTACACAGGTACTCCAACTTGGTAGTTCTTCAATCATGACTTCTTGAAGATGAACAACACAATCGAACACCATAAGAATCAACAATAACTTCATATCTCAAGCTCCAAATCCTTGTCCTAAAGCTCATAATCGATTTTTAAGAGCCAAAATCTATCTTGGATAGTTGAAGGATGAAAAAATGGAGTGAAGATCTCAAAATATCGAAGTGACGGACATCTCACTTATAGACACTTCCAATTGTTACGTACGTAACATGCAACCATTAACGTACGCAACAATTCTTTACGTCCGCTATATGACCTCGATAGCGTACGTAACGATAGTTCAGAGGCTACTGCCTCATTTCCATACCATGATTACGTACATAAGGCCTATGCCATAGCGTACGTAATGTAGGTGTTGACATACTACAGTAACTCAGTTACGTACGTAATGTCCAACTCCTTACGTACGCAATAATCCATTAGTGTACATAATCACCTAATAATAACGTACGTTATCCTCAATCCAGAAGCTACTGCCCTTATCAACTGATACCATTAAGTATGTAACACAACTCGCATAACTTACGTAAACATGTTCCTCCTTTAACGTACGTAACACTGGCATCATAGCGTACGTTAAATCATTCGTTGACTCACCTATCCACATCCATGCCGAAAGTTGCCGACCAAGGGCCCATTGTCGGCCACAGCCTGGATCATGTCTGATTCCACTCATAGCGTACGTAATGTATGATACATAATGTATGTTATGCTTACCAACTTAGCGTACGTAAGCTCCTAAGATTAGTGTATGTAATGGCTTCCGCACTTAGCCAAATATAGCTGCTCTTGCCTGTCGTCTCAACATACTGAATATGCATACACAATATACTTGAATACATATACTCGTCTCAATAACACTACCATATGATATACCCGATATCCAAATTAAAAAAACCTGGTACACGATACCCTCAATTATAACTGTCAACCAATCACGTCAATTAAACAAATACAACCGTCTCTGTTCTCAAATTATTTTATCCATAGTGTATATATACCATGCTATCTAGTATATCTCAGATAAAATAATGCGAAAAATTTATACTAAAAATCCAGATATTACAATTGGTGTTGTCCGTTAGTGTTTCGTTGTATGTTGAATGATCGTTGTTTTGTCGAGGAGTATCGTTGTGCATTTGGGTCGATTTTTTAAGATCACCACTGGCACTTATAAAGTCTAAAAGTTTTGAAACTTTACAATGTGATAGATCATCAAGTGAGCTTTCGAATGGTTCAAATGGTGAGTCAATCGGAGTGCGGATGAAAAAGTTATGGTCAAAATAGGAAAGACTACACAGTGAGCATATAGTGTATAATTAGCGCACGCTAAACTCACCTATTAGCGCCCGCTAACGGAGACTGGTAGAAGGTTCTGGGCTGCATTTTTCATCCGATAGTGCTGTTAGGAATACTTATTAGATTTTGATGATATCATCCTTGTATTAATTGATTATTCAAATGTATGTTTACGTACTTGGCAAATTGTAAAAAAGAACTAAATGAGTATCTTATATAGGCCTTAAATATTAGGTTAAGTCTTGATCAAATGTTGATCAGTAGATAATCATCTAAGTATAGAACTGCCACTTATCAGAGAAGTTTATCAGGCAAGTTTATTGTTCAGAGAAGTTTTGGTCAACGCTAAATATCAGAGAGGTTTGACCAAAACTAAGCTGCAGTCAAGAGCCGAAGTCAGACAAATATTGGTCAACAGGAATATCAAAGAAGTTTGACCAAAACCAATCTGCAGTCAAGTTAAGAGACGACATCGAGTCAACACAAATATCAACTGAAGTTTGACCATCAGATCATAGAAATATTCATCAGGTCAGAAGACTTCAGATTAGAGAAGACTCATCAGATCAGAGAACTTTATCTCAGAGAAGAGATATCAGAGAAGTCCTATATCAGAGAAGGTTGACTGCACATCAGGCAGGCTTGAGCAAAAGACATCAGATAAAGTTCTCAGTTAAGTTATCAGCCAAGTAACTCGGTCCACGTCAGCAAGCGTTGAAAGTCAACAATTACGAAAAGTCACATGCAGACGTGAGGGGACAAGCCGAAAGATTCCCAGAAAGCCGGGAATTAAATATTCATCGAGATCCGCATTCTGAAGACTTTATGATTATTCAAATCAAGAAATATGGCGCTACCACAAGAAAGTCTTTCAAACGGTCGGAATTGAAAAGAGAATCCAGCCTTGCAACAGATTGATAAGATAAACAACGAAGTCCATTCTCCAACGGACGGATTTGTTACAGTAGTGCAACGGATATGAAGAAAGGTCAAAGGATCGTACTATAAATATATGAAGATATGAATTGAGCAAAGCACGATACGAACATACTTACATGTGATCTAAAGCAATCAAAGCAAACAAAGCTACAAAGAGAACTATAACATCGTGAAGAGCAAAGTATTTAAAGATCATATACTGAGAAGCTCTTAGTTGGAGAAGACAACACTCTTGTCTCAAAAGTTGAGTATGGGGTACTTCTGTGAACGAGGTTTTCAGAAGTTGCATGACTGATAAGGCATACAAGGATTATTTATTGGAAGGTGATGGACAGCTTGAGAGTTGTTGAGGCATCCAAGGATTCGATCAAGAGGTGCTAGGCAGTCAAAGGGAGTTGCAACGGCCACGGGATTCCAGTGGTTGGAAGCTCTTGTAACTGGTTGAATCATTGTAATTTTATCACGGGTTGAAAGTTATAGTGAATTCATATCCAACTGGTTTGGAGAAAAGTGGACTAGTAGAGGATTACCCCACCTCTGAAACCACTATAAGTGTTGTGTGATTTACTGCTTTGTGTAGGTCGCAAGTCGTCTAGGAATAAGTCTAGAGGGGGGTGGATAGACTTATTGAAACTCTTTTCCAAAAAGGATGAGTTTCTCAGCTAATGGTATAGATGACTTAGAGTCGTCTGTAGTCAATGTAAGTGCGGAAGTCAGCTGATGACGAATACAAAAATAATCAATGGAACACTTAAGTATGAATGCAGCAGTTAAGTATGATGCAGAAAACAGTAAAGTATGCAGGTAATTATAATGGTCTCAAAAGTGGGGTAATCCTCTACTAATCCGCTTTATCTAAACCAGTTGGAGATGAATCCACTATAATTCTCAACCAGTGATAAATATTACAGTGATTCTACAACTTAGCTACAACAACTTCCAACCAGTGGAAATCCTGTCGTTGCAACTCCTTTCTGACTGCCTAGCACCACTTGATTCTTCAAATCCTTGGATGCCTATTAGTCGCGAAACTTCAACAAGTGGAGTACCCCTTACTCAGGTTTTAAGACAAGAGTATTTTGTCTTCTCCAACTAAAGAGATTTCTTCGTGTATGAATTTAGAGTACTGCTCTTTCACGATGCTATAGTTTTCTGATTGCTTTTGATTGCTCGAGAGTGTTGTTCGCATCATACTGCTCAACTTCAAATCTTCGGATATATATATGTGTCGATCCTTTGAGCTTTTCTTCATAGCTATTGCAAATCTGTAACAAATCCGTCCGTTGGAGAAATAGACATTTTTGTTTTTATTTCTGAACGTTGCAAGGCTGGATTCCCATATTTTAATCTAATTCCGACCGTTGTGGAGACTTCCATGTGATGGTGCCGAATCTTTTGATTTTAATATGCTTAAAGTCTCCAGTGGTGGGTCTCGATGATTTATTTAAATCATATCCTTCCAGGAATCTCTCCAATTTGTCTCTAATCGCCCACATGTGACTTTCCGTAAATATTGACTATTCAACGCACGCTGACGTGGACAGGTTTACTTGGCTAATCACTTAACTGATCTCTCGGTGGTCAAACTGTCTCATGTACAATCAACCTTCTCTGATGTTTACTTCTCTGATGTACAGTCAACCTTCTCTGATGTCGACTTCTCTGATGTACACTCAACCTTCGCTGATGTGGACAGGTTTATGGCCTACAGAAGATACTCATTTGGTTTTTCTATACATTTCACCAAGTATCTAACTTAACACAATTTGGCGTATGGAAGATACTCATTTGGTTCTTCCTTACATTTCGCCAAGTAATCAACATACATTTGAATAAACAAATACAGTGACATCATCAAAATCTAACAAGTATTCCTAACAAATTCCCCCTATTTTGATGATGGCTAAACTTAAGCAATTATTCAAATGAATAACAGGTCTGCACATAAGTGCAAGACACAAACTAAAATCAGTCTTGTATTGAGACAACTAGAGGTTGTCGTTCAAAGGACTATTTATATAATTTTTTGAGTTTGTTTACAAGTACATCAGCTTCGAATGGACAAACAAATACAAAAAAATTACAAGTCTTTCAAAAAACAAGAATTACAAAGAAAAAAATCCTATCTGCCTCTGCCTCTTCGGACAGTTTGATTAAAAGGCCTAAATAACTTAGCTCCAATAGACCTCTTACAGACAGGTGCCACACCATATTTCCTTTTTATGATCTAGGAGGCAAACTCTTGCTCGTCTGTGGTTGAGAAATTATTTTTCTCACAGAGAGCTCTGATTTCTTCCTGCAAGATTAGCTCATCCAATTCATTGTCCAAATGGGTAGGCGCTTCTTCTGCTCTAAATGGAGGGATAATAGGATAGACATTCCATTTGGCTACATATTTGAGTGTGATCTTCCAAAGAGTAGGCCATTTGGTCTCCATGTAGTTGATGAATGACTGTTGAGGAGAGCATTCTTTGTCCTGGAGTATTTCCCAGAGATAGTAATGCTCTGTGAACTCTTTCTTGGCATCCGCCCAACTAGTCATAAATTCTGTAGGCAAAAATTCTTCAACATACCACAGTTGTTTGCCTTCCCATTCAGACCTTGGCTCTTGTCCTTGCCTTGTTCTCCTCTTCTTCTCTGTAGGCTGATCTTTAGACTGCTCCTGATCAGCTACTCCCTTTCTCTTTTGGCTTGATGTCCCAACTTCAATTAATGGGATATCTTGCCTTTTCTTTATTCTGAGATCTTGAGCCTAAACTTGACCTGATACTTCTCTTGCTTCCACCTGCTTACTTCCTTCCCCCTTTTTGCCAGCATCAACCAGTATAGTCAATTGCTGCTCTACTCGGTGTATCCAGTCAGACATGCCAAGGGGCATTCTGGAGTTTGTAGGAGGAGGTTGAGTAATATTCCTCTGCAGTAGGGTATAAATTTTGGCGTTGTTGGTCTGCAGGTTAGGTGAGATTTTTGTGGCAAGCAACTCTTCAATAGATTCTTTGAAAATGTTGCGGATCAGCTCAGTCATCACATGGGATATGGGTGATGGCTGAGAAGAGTGCTCACCGAAGCTTTCTGCGCCTGCAGGTAGGTTTGCAGTTGACCTACCTATCTGCAGACTCCTGTATGCAGGTGGCTGATCAGATGGGGTCTGCTCTGGGGTCCCGAATCTGTCATCTCCTTCTTCATCTAGGCTGGTGTAGCGGGCAGGAGCCCCAGCCTCATCTGCTCTGGTTTCATCTTTGCCTTCTTTTTCTACTTCAGCCACCTTTTCCTTCTCTTCTTCCTCTTTCTCTTCTTCTTCTTCTTTCTCTTCTTCCTCTTTCTATTCTTCTTCGTTATCCTTCCTTTCATCCTCATCACCCCTCTTATCATCAACATCATCATCATCATATTTTTATTTTTCAACTTCTTCTCCTTCTTCTTCATCTTCTTCTGCCTACTCTTCTGTCTTTTCCACTTCTTCCCCCTCAGTTTGTTTTTCAACTTCTTCTGCTTTTTCTTCAACTATGATGTTTACTTCTTTTTCTTCTTTTTCTTCCTCCTGCCTCTTTTCTTCTTCTACTATTTCTTCAATTATAATTTCTTTTTCTACTACTTCTCCACCCTCATCCAGAGTACCATCAAAAACACTTCCCATAATAGCATGGATGAGCTGGTCCATGTTGGTTTTAAAATGGGACATGAACCAGCCTTCCTGAAGTAGCAAAATTAGGTCTGACTCATTACAAAAATGTATGAGTAGATCCTCTGCATCCTGGGGATAGTCCCAGCTACTCATTTCAATAAAAGCTTGGAGTTGAGTAAATGGAACAGATTTAAAAATTTTCCATACCTCAAAAATATCGATAAAAGAATGTTTGAGAGCATGTTGTTTTACTAGTAAAAGTTGCTCTATACACAGATTGAAGGAATTGTTTTCGAGCAGGTTGAAAGAATAATTTGCTTCTAGAATGTAAATAATCAAACCTGTTTCTTCTTCTTCAGGTCCGAGATGAGGGGTTAGGACATGAACCATTTGAGTTTCCAGATTCGAGGGAGCAGGCTGATCCTCCATGTGATCTGGTGCAGGTGTAGATAAGTATTCTAGCTGCTCCTCCTCTTCAAAATCTAGTCGCCTGGGCCTCTTGGGGGATGGTTCTGGTGATGAATCGATTAAGGATGGTTCTCCAGGGGCTGGTCCCCTTCTCTTGAAACGGATGGCACTGCTCAACTTCAAATCATCGAATACATATATATATATATATATAGGTGTCGATCCTTTGAGCTTTTCTTCATAGCCATTGTAAATATGTAACAAATCCCTCCGCTAGAGAAATAGACATTTTTATTTTTCTTTATGAATGTTGCAAGGCTGGATTCCCATATTTTAATCTAATTCCGACCGTTGTGAAGACTTCCATGTGATGGCGCCGAATATTTTGATTTTAATATGCTTAAAGTCTCCAGTGGTGGGTCTGGATGATTTATTTAAATCATATCCTTCTGGGAATCTGTCCAATCTGTATCTAATCGCCCGTATGTGACTTTCCGTAAATATTGACTATTCAACGTATGCTGACGTGGACAGGTTTACTTGGCTGATCACTTAACTGCTCCCTCTGTGGTCAAACTGTCTGATGTGCAGTCAACCTTCTCTGATGTCGAATTCTCTGATGTGCCCACTTGTCTGTAGTCTTCTGACCTGATTGAACTTGACTGATCTGATGGTCAGACTTCAGATGACTTGACGTTTCTTCTTGACTGCACTCTGGTCCAACTTCGATGATTAAATTGTTTGACCAGAACTTCTCTGATAAGGGTTGCCTGATGTAGCTCGTCTATTGTCAACCTTATCTGAACAGTTGAGTTGACCAGACTCGGCTGATAGATACTTATCTGTACTTAGACGATTTTTATGGTCTATAAAAGATACTCATTTGGTTCTTCTATATATTTCGCCAAGTATCTAACTTAACACAATTTGGCCTATGGAAGATACTCATTTGGTTCTTTCTTATATTTTGCCAAGTAATAAACATACATTTGAATAAACAAATACAGTGACATCATCAAAATCTAACAAGTATTCCTAACAAATTCCCCCTATTTTGATTATGGCAAAACTTAAACAATTATTCAAATGAATAACAGGTCTACACATAAGTGCAAGACACAAACTAAAATTAGTCTTGTTTTGAGACAACTAGAGGTTGTCGTTTAAATGATTGTTTATATAATTTTCTGAGTTTGTTTACAAGTACATCAGCTTCGAATGGACAAACAAATACAGAAAAATTACAAGTCTTTCAAAAAACAAGAATTACAAAGAAAAAAATCCTATCTGCCTCTGTCTCTTCGGACACTTTGCTTAGAAGGCCTAACTAACTTAGCTCCAATAGACCTCTTACAGACAGGTGCCAAACCATATTTCCTTTTTATGATCTAGGAGGCAAACTCTTGCTCGTCTGTGGTTGAGAAATTATTTTTCTCACAGAGAGCTCTGATTTCTTCCTACAAGATTAGCTCATCCAATTCATTGTCCAAATGGGTAGGCGTTTCTTCTACTCTAAATGGAGGGATCATAGGATAGACATTCCATCTGGATGCATATTTGAGAGTGATCTTCCAAACAGTAGGCCATTTGGTCTCCATGTAGTTGATGAATGACTGTTGAGGAGAGCATTCTTTGTCCTTGAGTATTTCCCTGAGATAGTAATGCTCTGTGAACTTCTTCTTGGCATCCGCCCAGCTAGTCATAAATTCTGTAGGCAGAAATTCTTCGACATACCACAGTTGTTTGCCTTCCCATTCAAACCTTGGCTCTTCTCCTTGCCTTGTTCTCCTCTTCTTCTCTGCAGGCTGATCTTCAGACTGCTCCTGATCAGCTACTCCATTTCTCTTTTGGCTTTATGTCCCAACTTCAATTAATGGGATATCTTGCCTCTTCTTTGTTCTGAGCTCTTGAGCCTGAACTTGACCTGATACTTCTCTTGGTTCCCCCTGCTTACTTCCTACCCCCTTTTTGCCAGCATCAACCAGTATAGTCAATTGCTGCTCTACTCTGCGCATCCAGTCAGACATGCCAAGGGGCATTCTGGAGTTTGTAGGAGGAGGAGGTTGAGGAATATTCCTCTGCAGTAGGGTATCAATTTTGGCGTTGATGGTCTGCAGGTCAGCTGAGATTTTTGTGGCAAGCAACTCTTCAATAGATTCTTTGACAATGTTTCGAATCAGCTCAATCATCACAGGGGAGATGGGTGATGGCTGAGGAGAGTGCTCACTGAAGCTTTCTGCGCCTGCAGGTAGGTTTGCAGTTGACCTACGTGTCTGCAGACTCCTGTATGCAGGTGGCTGATCAGATGGGGTCGGCTCTAGGGTCCCTGATCTACCATCTCCTTCTTCATCTAGGCTGGTGTACCGGGCAGCCCCAGCCTCATCTGCTCTGGTTTCATCTTTGCCTTCTTTTTCTACTTCAGCCTCCTTTTCCTTCTCTTCTTCCTCTTTCTCTTCTTCTTCTTCTTTCTCTTCTTCCTCTTTCTCTTCTTCTTCATTATCCTTCCTTTCATCCTCATCACCCTTCTTATCATCACCATCATCATCATCTTTTTATTTTTCAACTTCTTCTCCTTCTTCTTCTTCTTCTTCTGCCAACTCTTCTGTCTTTTCCACTTCTTCCTTCTCAATTTGTTTTTCAACTTCTGCTTTTTCTTCAACTATGATGTTTGCTTCTTTTTCTTATTTTTCTTCCTCCTGCCTCTCTTCTTCTTATACTATTTCTTCAATTCTAATTTCTTTTTCTACTACTTCTCCACCCTCATTGAGAGTACCATCAAAAACACTTCCCATAATTGCATGGATGAGCTGGTCCATGTTGGTTTTAAAATGGGACATGAACCAACCTTCCTGAAGTAGCAAAATTAGGTCTGACTCATCGAAAAAATGTATGAGTAGATCCTCTGTAGCCTGGGGATAATCCCAGCTACTCATTTCAATAAAAGCTTGGAGTTGAGTAAATGGAACAGATTTAAAAATTTTCCATACCTCAAAAATATCGATAAAAGAATGTTTGAGAGCATGTTGTTTTACTAGTAAAAGTTGCTCTATAAACAGATTGAAGGAATTGTTTTCGAGCAGGTTGAAAGAATAATTTGCTTCTAGAATGTAAATAATCAAACCTGTTTCTTCTTCTTCAGGTCCGAGATGAGGGGTTAGGACATGAACCATTTGAGTTTCCAGACTGGAGGGAGCAGGCTGATCCTCCATGTGATCTGGTGCAGGTGTAGATAAGTATTCTGGCTGCTCCTCCTCTTCAAAATCTAGTCGCCTGGGCCTCTTGGGGGATGGTTCTGGTGATGAATCGATTAAGGATGGTTCTCCAGGGGCTGGTCCCCTTCTCTTGAAACGGATGGCACCGCTCAACTTCAAATCATCGAATACATATATATATATATATATAGGTGTCGATCCTTTGAGCTTTTCTTCATAGCCATTGTAAATCTGTAACAAATCCCTCCGCTGGAGAAATAGACATTTTTATTTTTCTTTATGAATGTTGCAAGGCTGGATTCCCATATTTTAATCTAATTCCGACCGTTGTGAAGACTTTCATGTGATGGCGCCGAATATTTTGATTTTAATATGCTTAAAGTATCCAGCGGTGGGTCTGGATGATTTATTTAAATCATATCCTTCCGGGAATATCTCAAATCTGTCTCTAATTGCCCGTATGTGACTTTCCGTAAATATTGACTATTCAACGTATGCTGACGTGGACAGGTTTACTTGGCTGATCACTTAACTGCTCCCTCTGTGGTCAAACTGTCTGATGTTCAGTCAACCTTATCTGATGTCGACTTCTCTGATGTGCCGACTTGTCTGTAGTCTTCTGACCTGATTGAACTTGACTGATCTGATGGTCAGACTTCAGATGACTTGACGTTTCTTCTTGACTGCAATATGGTCCAACTTCGCTGATTAAATTGTTTGACCAAAACTTCTCTGATAAGGGTTGCCTGATGTAGCTCGTCTGTTGTCAACTTTATCTGAACAGTTGAGTTCACCAGACTCGGCTGATAGATACTTATCTGTACTTAGACGATTTTTATGGCCTATAGAAGATACTCATTTGGTTCTTCTATATATTTCGCCAAGTATCTAACTTAACACAATTTGGCCTATGGAAGATACTCATTTGGTTCTTCCTTATATTTTGCCAAGTAATAAACATACATTTGAATAAACAAATACAGTGACATCATCAAAATCTAACAAGTATTCCTAACAAATTCCCCCTATTTTGATGATGGCAAAACTTAAGCAATTATTCAAATGAATAATAGGTCTGCACATAAGTGCAAGACACAAACTAAAATTAGTCTTGTTTTGAGACAACTAGAGGTTGTCGTTCAAATGACTGTTTATATAATTTTCTGAGTTTGTTTACAAGTACATCAGCTTCGAATGGACAAACAAATACAGAAAAATTACAAGTCTTTCAAAAAACAAGAATTACAAAGAAAAAGATCCTATCTGCCTTTGTCTCTTCGGACACTTTGCTTAGAAGGCCTAACTAACTTAGCTCCAATAGACCTCATACAGACAGGTGCCAGACCATATTTCCTTTTTATGATCTAGGAGGCAAACTCTTGCTCGTCTGTGGTTGAGAAATTATTTTTCTCACAGAGAGCTCTGATTTCTTCCTGCAAGATTAGCTCATCCAATTCATTGTCCAAACGGGTAGGCGCTTCTTCTACTCTAAATGGAGGGATCATAGGATAGACATTCCATCTGGCTGCATATTTGAGTGTGATCTTCCAAAGAGTAGGCCATTTGGTCTCCATGTAGTTGATGAATGACTGTTGAGGAGAGCATTCTATGTCCTGGAGTATTTCCCTAAGATAGTAATGCTCTGTGAACTCCTTCTTGGCATCCGCCCAGCTCGTCATAAATTCTATAGGCAGAAATTCTTCGACATACCACAGTTGTTTGCCTTCCCATTCAAACCTTGGCTCTTCTCCTTGCCTTGTTCTCCTCTTCTTCTCTGCAGACTGATCTTCAGACTGCTCCTGATCAGCTACTCCCTTTCTCTTTTGGCTTGATGTCCCAACTTCAATTAATGGGATATCTTGCCTCTTCTTTGTTCTGAGCTCTTGAGCCTGAACTTGACCTGATACTTCTCTTGGTTCCCCCTGCTTACTTCCTACCCCCTTTTTGCCAAAGATCAACCAAGATAGTCAATTCTTTGCTCTATCACAGATTCAATGACATGCCAAGGGGCATTCTGGAGTTTGTAGGAGGAGGAGGTTGAGGAATATTCCTCTGCAGTAGGGTATCAATTTTGGCGTTGATGGTCTGCAGGTCAGCTGAGATTTTTTTGGCAAGCAACTCTTCAATAGATTCTTTGACAATGTTGCGGATCAGCTAAATCATCACAGGGGAGATGGGTGATGGCTGAGGAGAGTGCTCACCGAAGCTTTCTGCGCCTGCAGGTAGGTTTGCAGTTGACCTACGTATCTGCAGACTCCTGTATGCAGGTGGCTGATCAGATGGGGTCTGCTCTGGGGTCCCTGATCTGCCATCTCCTTCTTCATCTAGGCTGGTGTACCGGGCAACCCCAGCCTCATCTGCTCTGGTTTCATCTTTGCCTTCTTTTTCTACTTCAGCCTCATTTTCCTTCTCTTCTTCATCTTTCTCTTCTTCTTCATTATCCTTGCTTTCATCCTCATCACCCTTCTTATCATCACCATCATCATCATCTTTTTATTTTTCAACTTCTTCTCCTTCTTCTTCTTCTTCTGCCAACTCTTCTGTCTTTTCCACTTCTTCCTTCTCAATTTGTTTTTCAACTTCTACTTTTTCTTCAACTATGATGTTTGCTTCTTTTTCTTCTTTTTCTTCTTCCTGCCTCTCTTCTTCTTCTACTATTTCTTCAATTCTAATTTCTTTTTCTACTACTTCTCCACCCTCATTGACAGTACCATCAAAAACACTTCCCATAATTGCCTGGATGAGCTAGTCCATGTTGGTTTTAAAATGGGACATGAACCAATCTTCCAGAAGTAGCAAAATTAGGTCTGACTCATTAGAAAAATGTATGAGTAGATCCTCTGTAGCCTGGGGATAGTCCCAGCTACTCATTTCAATAAAATCTTGGAGTTGAGTAAATGGAACATGTTCTAAAATTTTCTATTGCTCAAAAATATCGATAAAAGAATGTTTGAGAGCATGTTGTTTTACTAGTAAAAGTTGCTCTATAGACAGGTTGAAGGAATTGTTTTCGAGCAGGTTGAAAGAATAATTCGCTTCTGGAATGTGAATAATCAAACCTGCTTCTTCTTCAGGAACGAAATGAGGGGTTAGAACAAGAACCATTTAAGTTTCCAGGCTGGAGGGAGCAGGGTGATCCTCCATGTGATCTGGTGCAGGTGTAGATAAGTATTCTGGCTTCTCGTCCTCTTCAAAATCTAGTCGCCTGGGCCTCTTGGGGGATGGTTCTGGTGAGGAATCTATTAAGGATGGTTCTCCAGGGGCTGGTCCCCTTCTCTTAAAACGGATGGCGCTGCTCAACTTTAAATCATCGGATATATATAGGTGTCGATCCTTTGAGCTTTTCTTCATAGCCGTTGTAAATCTGTAACAAATCCGTCCGCTGGAGAAAGACATTTTTATTTTTCTTTCTGAACGTTGCAAGGCTGGATTCCCATATTTTAATCCAATTCCGACCGTTGTGAAGACTTCTATGTGATGGCGCCGAATCTTTTGATTTTAATATGCTTAAAGTCTCCAGTGGTGGGTCTGGATGATTTATTTAAATCATATCCTTCCGGGAATCTCTCAAATATGTCTCTAATCGCCCGTATGTGACTTTCCGTAAATATTGACTATTCAACGTATGCTGACGTGGACAGGTTTACTTGGCTGATCACTTAACTGCTCCCTCTGTGGTCAAACTGTCTGATGTTCAGTCAACCTTATCTGATGTCGACTTCTCTGATGTGCCGACTTGTCTGTAGTCTTCTGACCTGATTGAACTTGACTGATCTGATGGTCAGACTTCAGATGACTTGACGTTTCTTCTTGACTGCAATCTGGTCCAACTTCGCTGATTAAATTGTTTGACCAAAACTTCTCTGATAAGGGTTGCCTGATGTAGCTCGTCTGTTGTCAACTTTATCTGAACAGTTGAGTTCACCAGACTCGGCTGATAGATACTTATCTGTACTTAGACGATTTTTATGGCCTATAGAAGATACTCATTTGGTTCTTCTATATATTTCGCCAATTATCTAACTTAACACAATTTGGCCTATGGAAGATACTCATTTGGTTCTTCCTTATATTTTGCCAAGTAATAAACATACATTTGAATAAACAAATACAGTGACATCATCAAAATCTAACAAGTATTCCTAACAAATTCCCCCTATTTTGATGATGGCAAAACTTAAGCAATTATTCAAATGAATAATAGGTCTGCACATAAGTGCAAGACACAAACTAAAATTAGTCTTGTTTTGAGACAACTAGAGGTTGTCGTTCAAATGACTATTTATATAATTTTCTGTGTTTGTTTACAAGTACATCAGCTTCGAATGGACAAACAAATACAGAAAAATTACAAGTCTTTCAAAAAACAAGAATTACAAAGAAAAAAATTATATCTGCCTCTGTCTCTTCGGACACTTTGCTTAGAAGGCCTAACTAACTTAGCTCCAATAGACCTCTTACAGACGGGTGCTAGACCATATTTCCTTTTTATGATCTAGGAGGCAAAATCTTGCTCGTCTGTGGTTGAGAAATTATTTTTCTCATAGAGAGCTCTGATTTCTTCCTACAAGATTAGCTCATCCAATTCATTGTCCAAATGGGTAGGCGCTTCTTCTACTCTAAATGGAGGGATCATAGGATAGACATTCCATCTGGCTACATATTTGAGTGTGATATTCCAAAGAGTAGGCCATTTGGTCTCCATATAGTTGATGAATGACTGTTGAGGAGAGCATTCTTTGTCCTGGAGTATTTCCCTGAGATAGTAATGCTCTGTGAACTTCTTCTTGGCATCCGCCCAGCTCGTCATAAATTCTATAGGCAGAAATTCTTCGACATACCAAAGTTGTTTGCCTTCCCATTCAAACCTTGGCTCTTCTCCTTGCCTTGTTCTCCTCTTCTTCTCTGCAGGCTGATCTTCAGACTGCTCCTGATCAGCTACTCCATTTCTCTTTTGTCTTGATGTCCCAACTTCAATTAATGGGATATCTTGCCTCTTCTTTGTTCTGAGCTCTTGAGCCTGAACTTGACCTGATACTTCTCTTGCTTCCCACTGCTTACTTCCTACCCCCTTTTTGCCAGCATCAACCAGTATAGTCAATTGCTGCTCTACTCTGTGCATCCAGTCAGACATGCCAAGGGGCATTCTGGAATTTGTAGGAGGAGGAGGTTGAGGAATATTCCTCTACAGTAGGGTATCAATTTTGGCATTGATGGTCTGCAGGTCAGGTGAGATTTTTGTGGCAAGCAACTCTTCAATAGATTCTTTGACAATGTTGCGGATCAGCTCAATCATCACAGGGTAGATGGGTGATGGCTGAGGAGAGTGCTCACCGAAGCTTTCTGCGCCTGCAGGTAGGTTTGCAGTTGACCTACGTGTCTGTAGACTCCTGTATGCAGGTGGCTGATCAGATGGGGTCTGCTCTGGGATACCTGATCTGCCATCTCCTTCTTCATCTAGGCTGGTGTAGCGGGCAGCCCCAGCCTCATCTGCTCTGGTTTCATCTTTGCCTTCTTTTTCTACTTCAGCCTCCTTTTCCTTCTGTTCTTCCTCTTTCTCTTCTTCTTCTTACTCTTTCTCTTCTTCCTCTTTCTCTTCTTCTTCATTATCCTTCCTTTCATCCTCATCACCCTTCTTATCATCACCATCATCATCATCTTTTTATTTTTCAACTTCTTTTCCTTCTTCTTCATCTTCTCCTGCCAACTCTTCTGTCTTTTCCACTTCTTCCTCCTCAATTTGTTTTTCAACTTCTGCTTTTTCTTCAACTATGATGTTTGCTTCTTTTTCTTCTTTTTCTTCCTCCTGCCTCTCTTCTTCTTCTACTATTTCTTCAATTCTAATTTCTTTTTCTACTACTTCTCCACCCTCATTGAGAGTACCATCAAAAACACTTCCCATAATTGCATGGATGAGCTGGTCCATGTTGGTTTTGAAATGGGAGATGAACCAACCTTCCTAGAGTAGCAAAATTAGGTCTGACTCATTGGAAAAATGTATGAGTAGATCCTCTGTAGCCTGGGGAAAGTCCCAGCTACTCATTTCAATAAAAGCTTGGAGTTGAGTAAATGGAACAGGTTCAAAAATTTTCCATTCCTCAAAAATATCGATAAAACAATGTTTGAGAGCATGTTGTTTTACTAGTAAAAGTTGCTCTATAGACAAGTTGAAGGAATTGTTTTCGAGTAGGTTGAAAGAATAATTTGCTTCTGGAATGTGAATAATCAAACATGCTTCTTTTTGAGGAACGAAATGAGGGGTTAGAACAGGAACCATTTGAGTTTCCAGGCTGGAGGGAGCAGGCTGATCCTCCATGTGATGTGGTGCAGGTGTAGATAAGTATTCTGGCTGCTCCTCCTCTTCAAAATCTAGTCGCCTGGGCCTCTTCGGGGATGGTTCTGGTGAGGAATCTATTAAGGATGGTTCTCCAGGGGCTGGTCCCCTTCTCTTGAAACAGATGGTACTGCTCAACTTTAGATCATCGGATATATATATAGGTGTCGATCCTTTGAGATTTTCTTCATAGCCCTTGTAAATCTGTAACAAATCCGTCTGGTGTAGAAATAGACATTTTTATTTTTCTTTCTGAACGTTGCAAGGCTGGATTCCCATATTCTAATCCAATTCCGACCGTTGTGAAGACTTCCATGTGATGGCGCCGAATCTTTTGATTTTAATATGCTTAAAGTCTCCAGTGGTGGGTCTGGATGATTTATTTAAATCATATCCTTCTGGGAATCTCTCAAATATGTCTCTAATCGCCCGTATGTAACTTTCCATAAATATTGACTATTCAACGTATGCTGACATGGACAGGTTTACTTGGCTGATCACTTAACTGATCTCTCTGTGGTCAAACTGTCTGATGTGCAGTCAACCTTCTCTGATTTCGACTTCTCTGATGTGCCGACTTGTCTGTAGTCTTCTGACCTGATTGAACTTGACTGATCTGATGGTCAGACTTCAGATGACTTGACTTTTCTTCTTGACTGCAGTCTGGTCCAACTTCGCTGATTAAATTGTTTGACCAGAACTTTTCTGATAAGGGTTGCCTCATGTAGATCATCTATTGTCAACCTTATCTGAACAGTTGAGTTGACCAGACTCGGCTGATAGATACTTATCTGTACTTAGACGATTTTTATGACCTATAGAAGATACTCATTTGGTTCTTCTATATATTTCGCCAAGTATCTAACTTAACACAATTTGGCCTATGGAAGATACTCATTTGGTTCTTCCTTATATTTTGCCAAGTAATAAACATACATTTGAATAAACAAATACAGTGACATCATCAAAATCTAACAAGTATTCCTAACAAATTCCCCCTATTTTGATGATGGCAAAACTTAAGCAATTATTCAAATGAATAACAGGTCTGCACGTAAGTGCAAGACACAAACTAAAATCAGTCTTGTTTTGAGACAACTAGAGGTTGTCATTCAAATGACTGTTTATATAATTTTCTGAGTTTGTTTACAAGTACATCAGCTTCGAATGGACAAACAAATAAAGAAAAATTACAAGTCTTTCAAAAAACAAGAATTACAAAGAAAAAAATCCTATCTGCCTCTGTCTCTTCGGACACTTTGCTTAGAAGGCCTAACTAACTTAGATCCAATAGACCTCTTACAGACAGGTGCCAGACCATATTTCCTTTTTATGATCTAGGAGGAAAACTCTTGCTCGTCTGTGGTTGAGAAATTATTTTTCTCACAGAGAGCTCTGATTTCTTCCTGCAAGATTAGCTCATCCAATTCATTGTCCAAATGGGTAGGCGCTTCTTCTATTCTAAATGGAGGGATCATAGGATAGACATTCCATCTGGATGCATATTTGAGTGCGATCTTCCAAAAGTAGGCCATTTGGTTTCTGTGTAGTTGATGAATAACTGTTGAGGAGAGCATTCTTTGACCTGGAGTATTTCCCTGAGATAGTAATGCTCTGTGAACTTCTTCTTGGCATCCGCCCAGCTAGTCATAAATTCTGTAGGCAGAAATTCTTCGACATACCACAGTTGTTTGCCTTCCCATTCAAACCTTGGATCTTCTCCTTACCTTGTTCTCCTCTTCTTCTCGGCAGGCTGATCTTCAGACTGCTCCTGATCAGCTACTCCCTTTCTCTTTTGGCTTGATGTCCCAACTTCAATTAATGGGATATCTTGCCTCTTCTTTGTTCTGAGCTCTTGAGCCTGAACTTGACCTGATACTTATCTTGCTTCCCACTGCTTACTTTCTACCCCCTTTTTGCTAGCATCAACTAGTATAGTCAATTGCTGCTCTGTGCATCCAGTCAGACATGCCAAGGGACATTCTGGAATTTGTAGGAGGAGGAGGTTGAGGAATATTCCTCTGCAGTAGGGTATCAATTTTGGCGTTGATGGTCTGTAGGTCAGGTGAGATTTTTGTGGCAAGCAACTCATCAATAGATTCTTTGACAATGTTGCGGATCAGCTAAATCATCACAGGGGAGATGGGTGATGGCTGAGGAGAGTGCTCACCGAAGCTTTCTGCGCCTGCAGGTAGGTTTGCAGTTGACCTACGTGTCTGCACACTCCTGTATGCAGGTGGCTGATCAGATAGGGTCTGCTCTGGGGTCCCTGATCTGCCATCTCCTTCTTCATCTAGGCTGGTGTAGCGGGCAGCCCCAGCCTCATCTGTTCTGGTTTCATCTTTGCCTTCTTTTTCTACTTCAGCCTCCTTTTCCTTCTCTTCTTCCTCTTTCTCTTCTTCTTCTTCTTCTTTATCTTCTTCCTCTTTCTCTTCTTCTTCATTATCCTTCCTTTCATCATCATCACCCTTCTTATCATCACCATCATCATCATCTTTTTATTTTTCAACTTCTTCTCCTTCTTCTTCATCTTCTTCTGCCAACTCTTCTGTCTTTTCCACTTCTTCCTCCTCAATTTGTTTTTCAACTTCTGCTTTTTTTTCAACTATGATGTTTGCTTTTTTTTCTTCTTTTTCTTCCTCCTGCCTCTCTTCTTCTTCTACTATTTCTTCAATTCTAATTTCTTTTTCTACTACTTCTCCACCCTCATTGAGAGTACCATCAAAAACACTTCCCATAATTGCATGGATGAGCTGGTCCATGTTGGTTTTAAAATGGGACATGAACCAACCTTCCTGAAGTAGCAAAATTAGGTCTGACTCATTGGAGAAATGTATGAGTAGATCCTTTGTAGCCTGGGGATAGTCCCAACTACTCATTTCAATAAAATCTTGGAGTTGAGTAAATGGAACAGGTTCAAAAATTTTTCCATTCCTCAAAAATATCGATAAAAGAATGTTGAGAGCATGTTGTTTTACTAGTAAAAGTTGCTCTATAGACAGGTTGAAGGAATTGTTTTCGAGCAGGTTGAAATAATAATTTGCTTCTGGAATGTGAATAATCAAACCTGCTTCTTTTTCAGGAACGAAATGAGGGGTTAGAACAGGAACCATTTGAGTTTCCAGGCTGGAGGGAGCAGGCTGATCCTCCATGCGATCTGGTGCAGGTGTAGATACGTATTCTGGCTGCTCCTCCTCTTCAAAATCTAGTCGCCTGGGCCTCTTGGGGGATGGTTCTGGTGAGGAATCTATTAAGGATGGTTCTCCAGGGGCTGGTCCCCTTCTCTTGAAACAGATGGCACTGCTCAACTTTAAATCATCGAATATATATATATATATATAGGTGTCGATCCTTTGATCTTTTCTTCATAGCCATTGTAAATCTGTAACAAATCCATCCGATGGAGAAATAGACATTTTTATTTTTCTTTCTGAAGGTTGCAATGCTGGATACCCATATTTTAATCCAATTCCGACCGTTGTGAAGACTTCCATGTGATGGCACCAAATCTTTTGATTTTAATATGCTTAAAGTCTCCAGTGGTGGGTCTGGATGATTTATTTAAATCATATCCTTCCGGTAATCTCTAATATCTGTCTTTAATCGCCCGTATGTGACTTTCCGTAAATATTGACTATTCAACGCATGCTGACGTGGACAGGTTTACTTGGTTGATCACTTAACTGATCTCTCTGTGGTCAAACTGTCTGCTGTGCAGTCAACCTTCTCTGATTTCGACTTCTCTGATGTGCCGACTTGTCTGTAGTCTTCTGACCTGATTGAACTTGACTGATCTGATGGTCAGACTTCAGATGACTTGACTTTTCTTCTTGACTGCAGTCTGGTCCAACTTCGCTGATTAAGTTGTTTGACTAGAACTTTTCTGATAAGGGTTGCCTGATGTAGCTCGTCTGTTGTCAACCTTATCTGAACAGTTGAGTTGACGAGACTCGGCTGATAGATACTTATCTGTACTTAGACGATTTTTATGGCCTATAGAAGATACTCATTTGGTTCTTCTATATATTTCGCCAAGTATCTAACTTAACACAATTTGGCCTATGGAAGATACTCATTTGGTTCTTCCTTATATTTTGCCAAGTAATAAACATACATTTGAATAAACAAATACAGTGACATCATCAAAATCTAACAAGTATTCCTAACAAATTCCCCCTATTTTGATGATGGCAAAACTTAAGCAATTATTCAAATGAATAACAGGTCTGCACGTAAGTGCAAGACACAAACTAAAATCAGTCTTGTTTTGAGACAACTAGAGGTTGTCATTCAAATGACTGTTTATATAATTTTCTGAGTTTGTTTACAAGTACATCAGCTTCGAATGGACAAACAAATAAAGAAAAATTACAAGTCTTTCAAAAAACAAGAATTACAAAGAAAAAAATCCTATCTGCCTCTGTCTCTTCGGACACTTTGCTTAGAAGGCCTAACTAACTTAGCTCCAATAGACCTCTTACAGACAGGTGCCAGACCATATTTCCTTTTTATGATCTAGGAGGAAAACTCTTGCTCGTCTGTGGTTGAGAAATTATTTTTCTCACAGAGAGCTCTGATTTCTTCCTGCAAGATTAGCTCATCCAATTCATTGTCCAAATGGGTAGGCGCTTCTTCTATTCTAAATGGAGGGATCATAGGATAGACATTCCATCTGGCTGCATATTTGAGTGTGATCTTCCAAAGAGTAGGCCATTTGGTTTCCGTGTAGTTGATGAATAACTGTTGAGGAGAGCATTCTTTGACCTGGAGTATTTCCTTGAGATAGTAATGCTCTGTGAACTTCTTCTTGGCATCCGCCCAGCTAGTCATAAATTCTGTAGGCAGAAATTCTTCGACATACCACAGTTGTTTGCATTCCCATTCAAACCTTGGCTCTTCTCCTTACCTTGTTCTCCTCTTCTTCTCGGCAGGCTGATCTTCAGACTGCTCCTGATCAGCTACTCCCTTTCTCTTTTGGCTTGATGTCCCAACTTCAATTAATGGGATATCTTGCCTCTTCTTTGTTCTGAGCTCTTGAGCCTGAACTTGACCTGATACTTCTCTTGCTTCCCACTGCTTACTTTCTACCCCCTTTTGCCAGCATCAACCAGTATAGTCAATTGCTGCTCTGTGCATCCAGTCAGACATGCCAAGGGACATTCTGGAATTTGTAGGAGGAGGAGGTTGAGGAATATTCCTCTGCAGTAGGGTATCAATTTTGGCGTTGATGGTCTGTAGGTCAGGTGTGATTTTTGTGGCAAGCAACTCATCAATAGATTCTTTGACAATGTTGTGGATCAGCTAAATCATCACAGGGGAGATGGGTGATGGCTTAGGAGAGTGCTCACCGAAGCTTTCTGCGCCTGCAGGTAGGTTTGCAGTTGACCTACGTGTCTGCAGACTCCTGTATGCAGGTGGCTGATCAGATGGCGTCTGCTCTGGGGTCCCTGATCTGCCATCTCCTTCTTCATCTAGGCTGGTGTAGCGGGCAGCCCCAGCCTCATCTGTTCTGGTTTCATCTTTGCCTTCTTTTTCTACTTCAGCCTCCTTTTCCTTCTCTTCTTCCTCTTTCTCTTCTTCTTCTTCTTTCTCTTCTTCCTCTTTCTATTCTTCTTCATTATCCTTCCTTTCATCCTCATCACCCTTCTTATCATCACCATCATCATCATCTTTTTATTTTTCAACTTCTTCTCCTTCTTCTTCATCTTCTTCTGCCAACTCTTCTGTCTTTTCCACTTCTTCCTCCTCAATTTGTTTTTCAACTTCTGCTTTTTTTTCAACTATGATGTTTGCTTCTTTTTCTTCTTTTTCTTCCTCCTGCCTCTCTTCTTCTTCTACTATTTCTTCAATTCTAATTTCTTTTTCTACTACTTCTCCACCCTCATTGAGAGTACCATCAAAAACACTTCCCATAATTGCATGGATGAGCTGGTCCATGTTGGTTTTAAAATGGGACATGAACCAACCTTCCTGAAGTAGAAAAATTAGGTCTGACTCATTGGAGAAATGTATGAGTAGATCCTCTGTAGCCTGTGGATAGTCCCAACTACTCATTTCAATAAAATCTTGGAGTTGAGTAAATGGAACAGGTTCAAAAATTTTTCCATTCCTCAAAAATATCGATAAAAGAATGTTGAGAGCATGTTGTTTTACTAGTAAAAGTTGCTCTATAGACAGGTTGAAGGAATTGTTTTCGAGCAGGTTGAAATAATAATTTGCTTCTGGAATGTGAATAATCAAACCTGCTTCTTTTTCAGGAACGAAATGAGGGGTTAGAACAGGAACCATTTGAGTTTCCAGGCTGGAGGGAGCAGGCTGATCCTCCATGCGATCTGGTGCAGGTGTAGATACGTATTCTGGCTGCTCCTCCTCTTCAAAATCTAGTCGCCTGGGCCTCTTGGGGGATGGTTCTGGTGAGGAATCTATTAAGGATGGTTCTCCAGGGGCTGGTCCCCTTCTCTTGAAACAGATGGCACTGCTCAACTTTAAATCATCGAATATATATATATATATATATATAGGTGTCGATCCTTTGATCTTTTCTTCATAGCCATTGTAAATCTGTAACAAATCCATCCGCTGGAGAAATAGACATTTTTATTTTTCTTTCTGAAGGTTGCAAGGCTGGATACCCATATTTTAATCCAATTCCGACAGTTGTGAAGACTTCCATGTGATGGCACCAAATCTTTTGATTTTAATATGCTTAAAGTCTCCAGTGGTGGGTCTGGATGATTTATTTAAATCATATCCTTCCGGTAATCTCTAAAATCTGTCTTTAATCGCCCGTATGTGACTTTCCGTAAATATTGACTATTCAACGCATGCTGACGTGGACAGGTTTACGTGGCTGATCACTTAACTGATCTCTCTGTGGTCAAAGTGTCTGATGTGCAGTCAACCTTCTATGATTTCGACTTCTCTGATGTGCCGACTTGTCTGTAGTCTTCTGACCTGATTGAACTTGACTGATCTGATGGTTAGACTTCAGATGACTTGACTTTTCTTCTTGACTGCAGTCTGGTCCAACTTCGCTGATTAAATTGTTTGACCAGAACTTCTCTGATAAGGGTTGCCTCATGTAGCTCGTATGTAGTCAAACTTATCTGAACAGTTGAGTTGACCAGACTCGGCTGATAGATACCTATCTTTACTTAGACGATTTTTATGGCCTATAGAAGATACTCATTTGGTTCTTCTATACATTTCGCCAAGTATCTAACTTAACACAATTTGGCCTATGGAAGATACTCATTTGGTTCTTCCTTACATTTTGCCAAGTAATAAACATACATTTGAATAAACAAATACAGTGACATCATCAAAATCTAACAAGTATTCCTAATAAATTCCCCCTATTTTGATGATGACAAAACTTAAGCAATTATTCAAATGAATAATAGGTCTGCACATAAGTGCAAGACACAAACTAAAATCAGTCTTGTTTTGAGACAACTAGAGGTTGTCGTTCAAATGACTGTTTATATAATTTTCTGAGTTTGTTTACAAGTACATCAGCTTCGAATGGACAAACAAATACCGAAAAATTACAAGTCTTTCAAAAAACAAGAATTACAAAGAAAAAAATCCTATCTGTCTCTGCCTCTTCGGAAAGTTTGCTTAGAAGGCCTAAATAACTTAGCTCCAATAGACCTTTTACAGACAGGTGCCATACCATATTTTCTTTTTATGATCTATGAGGCAAACTCTCGCTCGTCTATGGTTGAGAAGTTATTTTTCTCACAGAGATCTATAATTTCTTCCTGCAAGATTAGCTCATCCAATTCATTGTCCGAATGGGTAGGCGCTTCTTCTGCTCTAGATGGAGGGATCATAAGATAGACATTCCATTTGGCTACATATTTGAGTGTGATCTTCCACAGAGTAGGCCATTTGCTCTCCATGTAGTTGATGAATGACTATTGAGGAGAGCATTCTTTGTCCTGGAGTATTTCCCAGAGATAGTAATGCTCTATGAACTCCTTCTTGGCATCCGCCCAACTAGTTGTTTGCCTTCCCATTCAAACCTTGGCTCTTCTCCTTGACTTGTTCTCCTCTTCTTCTCTGCAGCCTGATCTTCAGACTGATCCTGATCAGCTACTCCCTTACTCTTTTGGCTTTATGTCCCAGCTTCAATTAATGGAATATCTTGCCTCTTCTTTGTTCTGAGCTCTTGAGCCTGAACATGACCTGATACTTCTCTTGCTTCCCCCTGCTTACTTCCTTCCCCCTTTTTGCCAGCATCAACCAGTATAGTCAATTGCTGCTCTACTCGGTGCATCCAGTCAGACATGCCAAGGGGCATTCTCGAGTTTGTAGGAGGAGGAGGTTGAGGAATATTCCTCTGCAGTAGGGTATCAATTTTGGCGTTGATGGTCTGCAGGTCAGGTTAGATTTTTGTGGCAGGCAGCTCTACAATAGATTCTTTGACAATGTTGCGGATCAACTCAGTCATCACAGGGGAGATGGGTGATGGCTGAGGAGAGTGCTCACCGAAGCTTTCTGCGCCTGCAGATAGGTTTGCAGTTGACCTACCTGTCTGCAGACTTCTGTATGCAGGTGGCTGATCAGATGGGGTCTGCTCTGGGGTCCCTGATATGTAATCTTCTTCTTCATCTAGGCTGGTGTAACGGGCAGGAGCCCCAGCCTCATCTGCTCTGGTTTCATCTTTGCCTTCTTTTTCTACTTCAGCCTCCTTTTCCTTCTCTTCTTCCTCTTTATCTTCTTCTTCTTCTTTCTCTTCTTCCTCTTTCTCTTCTTCTTCATTATCCTTCCTTTCATCCTAATCACCCTTCTTATCATCATCATCATCATCATCTTTTTCTTTTTCAACTTCTTCTCCTTCTTCTTCATCTTCTTCTACCAACCCTTCTGCCTTTTCCACATCTTCCTCCTCAGTTTGTTTTTCAACTTATTTTGCTTTTTCTTCAACTATGATGTTTGCTTCTTTTTCTTCTTTTTCTTCCTCCTGCCTCTCTTCTTCTTCTACTATTTCTTCAATTCTAATTTCTTTTTCTACTACTTCTCCACCCTCATTAAGAGTACCATCAAAAACACTTCCCATAATAGCATGGATGAGCTGGTCCACGTTGGTTTTAAAATGGGACATGAACCAGCCTTCCTGAAGTAGCAAAATTAGGTGTGACTCATTGCAAAAATGTATGAGTAGATCCTATGTAGCCTAGGGATAGTCCCAGCTGCTCATTTCAGTAAAAGCTTGGAGTTGGGTAAATGGAACAGATTTAAAAATTTTCCATTCCTCAAAAATATCGATAAAAGAATGTTTGAGAGCATGTTGTTTTACTAGTAAAAGTTACTCTATAGACAGGTTGAAGGAATTGTTTTCGAGTAGGTTGAAAGAATAATTTGCTTTTGGAATATGAATAATCAAACCTGCTTCTTCTTCAGGAACGAAATAAGGGGTTAGAACAGGAACCATTTGAGTTTCCATGCTGGAGGGAGTAGGCTGATCCTCCATGTGATCTGGTGCAGTTGTAGATAAGTATTCTGGCTGCTTCTCCTCTTCAAAATCTAGTCGCTTGGGCCTCTTGGAGGATGGTTTTGGTGAGTAATCGATTAAGGATGGGGGATGGTCCCCTTCTCTTGAATTGGATGGCGATTGGGGTATCAACTGAATCTGAGTCGGACTGAGCTGCAGGTTGATCCCTAACTGCAGCTTGATCTCCAACTGACTCGCCTGAGCTCGAAGGGTATCTGTAGGGAGTTGGCTCTATAGACATTTCCCTTAGCAGTTGAGCTGCTTGCTTTTCTCCGCCTAATCTCCTTAGGGTGTGTTGGTCTAAGTGACCAAGCCTCTTGTTGATGTGGAAGGGGTCAGGGTTTCCCTTCGCCATTCCAAATCGCTTCAAATTCAAACTAAGTTGCGTTCCAAATGCCAGTTTGTTTTTTAATATCTTTTCATCGTCTAGCCACTTGACTTTGTTTACCTCTCGCACCAATTGTCTGAAAATGTAGTCAGACCAATTGATCGGTTCATCTTGAATAAGAGCCCCCAAAACCATAAATTTTGCAGACGACAATTGGTCATAACTCCCAGCCATGCCCATCACTATTTTGTTGGTAATATCCAACGCATAGCGATATTCTTTCTTTAGCTCACTTCGCTTGGTAGTTAGCTTCAGCTTTGATGGCTGCTTGGGAGCCTTGATCTTCAGCCACATGTCGGCTGCGTTTTGTTTCAGGGCTTCGACGGCCATGCCAGGGGACTTCATTCCGAATTCCTTTCCGATTGACTGCTGAGTGATATCCACTTGAACTCCAAAAATGGAGCTCCTAATGCCCTATTCGAGAACTCTGGCTTCTCTGTAGAAAGCGATAACAGCCTCTTTGAAGAGATATTTGGGGTTGATATCCAGATTGAGCTCCTAACGCACGTCGTTGTCCAGGCTTGTTTCGAGCAGTCCCTCGAAATCGACCACCAGAGAGAAAATGATTTGGTCCTTCACCGCCTTCAGGTTAACTCCGTTGAAGTAGGATTCCATTTCTGCGCAAGAAAAATTCTCTGAGTGTATGAAAATTCGAAATGATTTTTCGCTCTGTGAAAACTAGGGTTTGTGAGCTTGAAGAAGGTAAAGTGAAATGAATTTTCCGCCTTTAAAAAGAAAATGAAGCGATGTTTTAATATTAATTAATTTTTGAGTCGGTTCAAATTTTAAAAACGTATAACGGTTGGAATTTTTAATTTATATTAGTGGGGTCGTGTGAATGTGTAAGCATGCGAGAGTGCCAACATGTAAACATGTGAACGTGAGATTGCCACATGTAAATAAATAACAATAAAATATTCAGGAGTTTGTCAAAATTAGAAAACTTAGCTGGTTGACCGTTTGACTGTTTGACTGTTTGACTGCTCTGCATCAGGTAACTTCCTTTGTCTGCTTTAGGTAGGTACCGATGCCTGTGGTCAGCTTAGTACGTCCTTCGTCCTTTTATCAGGTAACTTCCTTCGCTCGTCTGATCTGGTCTTCAGGTAGCCTTCACGTCTGTACTAGATTCCCAATCTACTAATCCAAGTTCCCTGCTCAGCTCCAAAAACCTTTCTTCGGGTAAAGGTTTGGTGAAAATGTGAGCAATTTGATATTCTGTGCTGACTCTTTCAACTCTGACTCTCTTATTAAGCACGTGGTCTGTTATGAAATTATGCTTAACGTCAATGTGCTTCGTCCTTGAGTGCAATACCGGGTTGTTGGTGATTGCAATTGCACTATTGTTGTCACACCAAATTGGGACTTCATTTGCAATTATGTTGTAGTCCCTTAACTGTTGCCTGATCCACAAGATCTGGGCACAACATCTACCTGCAGCTAGGTATTCTGACTCTGTTGTTGATATAGAATTAGATATCTGCTTTTTGCTAAACCAGGATATCAACCTTGTTCCTAGGAATTGGCATGTTCCACTAGTGCTTTTCCTATTAATCTTGCATCCTGCAAAGTCTGCATATGAATATCCTGACAGCTCAAAGTTGTTATCTTTAGGATACCATAAGCCGACATTAATAGTAGACTTAATATATTTAATGATCCTCTTAGCTGCTTCCAGGTGTGACTGTTTGGGTTTGGACTAAAATCGTGCACATACACCTACAACATATGAAATGTCTGGCCTGCTTGCAGTTAGATAAAGAAGTCATCCAATGAGTCCTCTGTAGTGAGTTGAATCCACTGATATGCCTTTTTCATCTGCATCAAGGTGTGTGCTTGTGCTCATAGGAATTTTTGCTGTCTTGGCTGATTCCATTCCTGGTGTATTTGGCTTGGTTGATGAAAATTCCATTTTCCATCTGCTTAACTTGCAGTCCTAGAAAGAAATTAAGCTTTCCCATCATGCTCATCTCAAACTCTCCTTGCATGAGATTTGAGAACTTCTCACATAGCTCAGGGTTGGTTGAGCCAAATATGATATCATCCATATATATTTGAATTAATAATATGTGGTCTTCATGCTCCACTCTGAATAGGGTCTTGTCCAACTTTCCTTTGCTGAAACCATTCTTCTCAAGAAACGCAGATAATGTTTCATACCATGCTCTTGGTGCCTTCTTGAGTCCATATAGAGCCTTTAGAAGCTTGTAGACTTTGTCTCCTTTGACAAATCCAGGGGGTTGCTCCACATAGACTTCTTCTTCTAGAGTTCCATTGAGAAAGGCACTCTTCACATCCATTTGGTAGACTATGAAATCTTTGAATGCTGCATATGCAAGGAATAGTCTGATGGCTTCTAATCTTGCAACAGGTGCATAAGTTTCATCAAAATCTATTCCTTCGCATTGTGCATAGCCTTTAGCAACAAGTCTGGCTTTATTCCTAATGACAGCTCCATCTTCATCGCATTTATTCTTGTACACCCATTTGGTGCCAATAACCTTCTTATGACCTGGTTTGTCTGTTAGTTCCCAAACATTGTTTCTTTCCATCTGATTAAGCTCTTCTTGCATTGCATTGATCCAAGAGTAGTCTTCCAGGGCTTGCTCTGTTGTCTTAAGTTCAATTTGAGACATAAAGCATGTAGACTGTCTTGTCTTGACTCCGTCAGTTAGCTTCCCAATGATCTATTGGATAGGATGATCTTTGAGCCACTTAGGAATGTCTTCTTCTTCAGGGTCTGTTCCCCCTGTAGATTTGCTTTGGTGGGTTTCTTCTCTCTCTGCATCAGCTTGGTTCTGATCTCCTTGGTCTGCAACTGGGTCAGCTACTGTCTTGTCATCTGTAGGTGGGGATCCTGTCTGATCTACAGATGGGTCTTTATCAGCTACAGATTGGTCTTCATCAGCAGCAACTGGATCAGGTAAGTTTTGTGGTCCTATCTGATCTGCAGTTGGTTCTTCAGGCTGGTCTGCATGTGAGTCCACCATTCTTGTGTCATGGATAATGACTTCTTCTAGGGTGGCAGATTTGAGCTTATTCTCTATCAGCTCCACCTTTTTATTGTACTCAGCAGTAGTTTCATCAAATACAACATGAGGTGTTTCCTCCACAACTAAGGTTCTTTTATTAAAGACTCTATATGCCTTGTTTCTATGTCGGTATCCCATAAAGAGACCATCATCAGTTTTAGCATCAAAGGCATTTATTTGGGTTTTACCGTTGTTGTAGATGAGACACTTACAACCAAAAATATGAAAATATGTAACAGTTGGTCTTCTGCCATTCCAAACCTCATAGTGAGTTTTGCCATGTCTCCCTACTATCATACTCCTGTTCTGAGTGTGACATGCTGCGTTGACAGCTTCAGCCCAGAACCTCTTGGGCAGGTCAACTTCTGCAATCATGGACCTGGCAGCTTCCTTCAAGGTTCTATTCCTTCTTTCAGCAACACCATTTTGTTGAGGGGTCCTGGCTGCAGAGACTTCATGCCGGATCCCATTCTGATCACTGTAATTAGTTATTGCCTTGTTGAGAAATTCTCCTCCTCTATCTGATCTGATCTTGATGATTCAGAGAGATTTCTCATTCTGGATCATCCTTAGCAGCTCAGGTAACTTGGTTAGTGTTTCACTCTTTTTATAGAGAAAAACAACCCATGTGTATCTTGAGTAGTCATCTACTACTAATAGAGCGTGCTTTCTGCCACTTAAGGTCCTTGGCTTGATGGGACCAAATAGATCCATGTGAATTAGATCTAAGATCCTTGTTGTGAGAGTGGTAGGTTGAACTGTCTTGAATGATGCTCTTGTTTGATTCCCTTTCTGACACGTATCACAGAGAGCTTCCTTCTTGAATACTTCTTCTCGAAGTCCCCTGACCAGCTTCTGAGAACTAATCTTGTTGATGGCTTTGAAATTTAGGTGACATAGTCTCTTGTGCCATAACCATCCATTCTCAGCTATTGTCTTTGATGGAAAACAGGTATTAGGAGTTCCTGTGTTCCAATTTATCATATAGACATCTCTCCTTCTGAATCCTTGTAGCTTCACTTCTCTAGATAGGATATCTATCACCATGCATTTCCAAATGGTGAAGACTACTAGATTCTTCTCATCACAAAACTGACTTATGCTCAAAAGATTATACTTGAGTCCTTTGACATAATAAACTTTGGAAATGGTGATGTTTCCTCTGTGCAGCTCTCCAAAACCTTTAGTCTGACGTCTAGAGCTATCTCCAAAGGTTACATCTGGACCTCTTTCTTTGGTATAATTTGTCAGCACCTTCTTGCTCCCGGTCATGTGTCTTGAGCATCCGGAATCTATAAACCATTCTTCACCTCCAATTTTTGAATTTGTGGAGATGTGGTAGTAGTCCTTCCACCTTTTCTGCAATCAGACAAGCAGGGATTTAGGTACCCAAATCTGTGTGGGTCCTCGGGGGTTAGTTGGTTTCCTGGAGAACTGGTTTCTCCTGGGATTGTGAAAGTTGCTGTTATTACCCCTACAAATTGTGTAAGGTCTGGGCTTGTATCCTCTGTTAGGATTGTGTACCGGATATGCCTCATAAAACTAATGGTGTGGGCTATGCCTAAATCTTGGTTGAGACCATTTATTAAATCTTTGAGGTCTCGACACCTGTTCATTTTGAAAATTAGGATAACTTTGAGGTTTCCATTTGCCCCTCCCATTTTGAAATTTGTTTTTGGGGAGTCTTTGATAATAATAGGTATGTTGTCTGGGCTGCTGCTTCTGCCTTGGCCATTGCCTAGTCTCATGTCTAGGTGGCTTCCTGGTATACCTTGGCTGCAGCCTAGACTTGTGACTTGGCTGCTGCCTATTTTGAAATACATGTTTGTATATTGGCTCAGCAGACGAGACAATTGCTTCTCCCTTGATGAAAGTGGTTTCAGAACTAGAAGGAGTGTGGGTGTCATATCCAAGGCCTGATCTGGAATATAATGGCCTTTTATTCGTACACAATTCGTCCAGGGTTAGAGATGCCTTCATGGAGGTTATTTCCTTTGCCTGAGTTTTAGTTAGCTGAGTTAGTTTAGTAAACTCAGCTTTGACATGAGCAAGTGCAGCTGATTTTTCACTATTCAAAACAGTTAATCATTTTATCTCAGCTGTGGTATTATCAGCCTGGTTTGTAGACTTCTCTGCAGATTCTTTTTCAAGATCAGCTTTGGTTTTATTTAGTTCTAGGCTGAGTTTTTCAAAATCATTTTTCAGCTGCCCATTCTCCTCTTGCAGCTGGGTCCTCTCGGCTGATACAGATTCGTGTGCAGATTTTAATCTCTCAAAATCTTTGAGAAGCTGATTTAAAGACTCGTGTAAGTTCATGTCTTGTGACATGTCTGAGCTGTTATTATTTGAGACTGAGGGTTTAGATGTTACCTCTTCATCAGCTAGGTTGGCCATCAGACAATCATATTCTTCATCATCCTCAGAGAAGAATCCACTGCTTGATTCTACTCGCTCTTGGTCTTCTCCAATGAGGGCCTTCTTTCGGTCTTCTTTTCTGCTCACCTCCTTCGTGCTCTGTCCTTCTTGAGATCAGGACAGTCGATTTGGATGTGTCATGTCTTGTGATAATTATAACACTCCACCTTCCATCTTCCAGCCTTTTGATTCCTCCTGGGATTCTCCTTATAGTTCTTTTTATATTTGGAGTAATTCTTTCTGAAGTTGCTGAACCTTTGCATTATGAACGCCATTTATTCCTCAAAATATAGGGGATTTGGAGGCTTGACTTCAGATAAGCTCTTCGCGGGGGACTCAACTGCAAATGCTATTCCCTTCTCTGCAGGCTCGATTGATGATGAACTTGGAAGCTCAAACTCATAAGCCTTTAGATCAGAGAACAGCTCTTGGATCTTTATTTTGTTAATATCCTTGGATTCTCTCATGGCCACTGCATTCATGCTCCATTCAGGACTAAGGGATCTTAATACTTTCAAGGCCATCTCCGTGTTACCATAATTTTTACCAAGGGAGTTGATTTCATTGATGATCTCTGTGAACCTTGTATCCACCTGGTCTATAGATTCTCCGGTCTTCATCTTGAAGTTGTCAAATTTCTGGGTAGCAATTGACAACTTGTTTTCTTTGATCAGCTCTGTACCTTCACACATCACCGCAAGGGTATCCCAGATCTCCTTGGCATTTTTGCAGTTCTTGATCTTGACCATTGTTGATTTATTAAGAGTTTGATATAGCATGTGTCTGGCCTGGTTGTCAAGGTTAGCCAGCTTCCTTTCTTCAATGGTCAGCTTCGTTCTCTTTTTGGGGATCTTTTCTGGCTTTCTGGCTGCAATCTCCTCAGGAGTGTTGTCCTTCTCGAATATGAAAGGACCATCTTCGATAATGCATCACATGTCATCATGGATAGAAGATAAGTGTACCTGCATCCTTATCTTCCAAATATCATACTCGTCAACTGAAAATATAGGTAATCTAGAATGCATGTGTTCTATTTCTAAAATGAGAGATACAATATATGTATATGGATTTGTTTCTGGAAATAAATGAACCAACCTCTCCGATACCACTTGTAGGTCACAAGTCGTCCAGGACTAGGTCTCGAGGGGGGTGAATAGACTTATTGAAACTCTTTTCCACAAAGGATGAGTTTCTCAGCTGATGGTACAGATGACTTAGAGTCGTCTGTAGTCAATGTAAGTGCGGAAGTCAGGTGATGACGAATACAGAAATAATCAATGGAACACTTAAGTATGAATGCAGCAGTTAAGTATGATGCAGAAAATAGTAAAGTACGCAGGCAATTATAGTGGTCTCATGGGTGGGGTAATCTTCTACTAATCCACTTTCTCCAAACCAGTTGGAGATGAATCCACTATAATTCTCAACCAGTGATAAATATTACAGTGATTCTACAACTTAGCTACAACAACTTCCAACCAGTAGAAATCCTGTCGTTGCAACTCCTTTCTGACTACCTAGCACCACTTGATTCTTCAAATCCTTGGATGCCTATCAGTCGCCAAACTTCAACTAGTGAAGTACCCCTTACTCAGGTTTTAAGACAAGAGTGTTTTGTCTTCTCCAACTAAAGATCTTTCTTCGTGTATGAACTTAGAGTACTGCTCTTTCACGATGCTATAGTTTTCCGATTGCTTTTAATTGCTTTTGATTGCTCGAGAGTGTTGTTTGCATCGTACTGCTCAACTTCAAATCGTCGAATATATTAAGGTGTCGATCCTTTGAGCTTTTCTTCATAGCCGTTGCAAATCTGTAATAAATCCGTCCGTTGGAGAAATAGACATTTTTGTTTTTCTTTCTGAATGTTACAAGGCTGGATTCCCATATTTTAACCCAATTTCGACCGTTGTGAAGACTTCCAAATGATGGCGCCGAATCTTTTGATTTTAATATGATTAAAGTCTCCAGTGGTGGGTATGGATGATTTATTTAAATCATATCCTTCCGGGAATCTCTCCAATCTGTCTCTAATCACCTGCATGTGACTTTTCGAAAATATTGACTATTCAACGTATGCTGACGTGGACAGGATTACTTGGATGATCACTTAACTGATCTCTCTGTGGTCAAACTGTCTGATGTGCAGTCAACCTTCTCTGATGTCGACTTCTATGATGTGTCAACTTGTCTGTAGTCTTCTGACCTGATAGAACTTGACTGATCTGATGTTCAGACTTCAGATGACTTGACTTTTCTTCTTGACTGCAGTCTGGTCCAACTTCGCTGATTAAATTGTTTGAATAGAACTTCTTTTATAAGGGTTGCCTGATGTAACTCGTCTGTAGCCAACCTTATCTGAACAGTTGAGTTGACCAGACTCGGCTGATAGATACTTAGCTATACTTAGCCGATTTTTATGGCCTATAGAAGATACTCATTTGGTTCTTCTTTACATTTTGCCAAGTATCTAACTTAACACAATTTGGCTTTTGAAAGATACTCATTTGGTTCTTCCTTACATTTTGCCAAGTAATAAACATACATTTGAATAAACAAATACAATGACATCATCAAAATCTAACAAATATTCCTAACACGTTGAACATCATACTTAACTACTGCATTCATATTTACTGTTCCATTAGATAGTTATCTGCAGTTAACATTAGTTACCTGCTATCGTCATCAGCCGTGTCTTCCGCATTACCTATCTCTACCTAATCACAGCTGAGTAACTCATCTGATATTCAGAAAAGAGTTTAATAAATCTATTCACCCCCCTCCAAACTTATTCATGACGACTTGTGACCGACAAGTCGTATCAGAGAGGTTGGTTCAATTGTTATAGAACCAGATCCATATATCAGAGCATATATAATTTTAATCTCTCAGTATAATGGAACACATGCAGCACATGCACTCTAGATTACTTGTATTTTCTGTTGATGAATATGACCTCTGAAAGATAAGAATGCAGGCACACTTATCATCCATCCATGACGACATATGGTGCATCATTGAAGATGGTCCTTTCATCTTTGAGAAGGACAACTCACCTAAGGAGATTGCAGCTGGGAAGCATGAGAAGATTCCAAAGAAGAGAACCGAGATGATCCCTGAAGAAAGGAAGCTGGACAATCTAGACTACCGGGACAGAGATATCTTGTACCAGACCCTTGACAAAGCAACCATGGTCAAGATAAATAATTGCAAAAATGCAAAAGAAATTTGAGACACATTAGCTGTAATGTGTGAGGGAACCAGCTGATAAAAGAAAATAAGTTGTCAATTGCCACCCAAAAGTTTGACAACTACAAGATGAAGAATGGTGAATCAATTGACCAAGTGGACATAAGATTCACCGAGATCATAAATGAGATCAATTCTCTGGGAAAAACATATGGCAACAGGGATATGGCCCTGAAAGTCTTAAGACCTCTCAACCCTGAGTGAAGCATGAAGGCTGTGGCCATGAGAGAATCAAAAGACCTCAACAAGATAAAGATCCAGGAGATATTTTCTGATCTGAAGGCATATGAGTTCGAGCTGCCCAGTTCATCATCTAATGAACCATCTGAAAAGGGAATAGCATTTGTAGTTGAATCCTCTTCCAAGACCCTATCTAAAGTTAAACCTCCAAATCCTCTAGATTTTGAGGAAGAGATGGCTTTCATCATGCAAAGGTTCAGAAACTTCAGGAAGAACTATTCCAAATACAAGAACTTCAAAGAAAATCCAAGAATGAATCAGAAAGCTGGCAACTGGAAGGTGGAATGCTACAACTGCCACAAAACCGGGCACACCCAAATTGACTGTCCAGAATTCAAGAAGGATGAAGACAAGAAAAATGTGAGCAGAAAGGAGGACAAAATGAAAGCTCTCATAATTGAAGATCAGATTGAAGAGAGAGTTGAATCAAGCAGTGGATTTTTCTCTGATGATGACGATGAGTACAACTGTCTGATGGCCAATCTAGCTGATGAAGAGGTAACTTCCTAACCTCAAACTAGAGAAGGTTTTAGCTCTGACATGTTTGAAGATATGAAGCTTCATGAATCTGTAAATAGGTTACTAAAAGATTTTAAAACCCTTAAATCAACTCATTAGAATGTGACAGCCAAGAATGCACAGCTAAAGAATGAGAAAGTCCAGCTGAAAAAAGATTTTGACAAGCTCAGCCAAGAGTCAGCAAAATTTAAAAATGTTATAGTTGAGCTTGAAAAACGATCTGAAAACACTTTGAAAAACTCGGCAGAAAATACTACAGTTGAGATACATAAGCTGGCTGTTTTAAATAGTGAAAAATCAATTGCAGTCATTCATGTCAAAACCGAGCTATCCAAGTTGAAACAGTTAAATAGTACACAAGCTAAATAGATAGCATCTCTAAAGGCATCTATAACCTTGGATGATTTATGTAGGAACAAGAGGCCACTTTATTCCAGATCAGGCCTTGGATATGACCCCAACACTCCCTCTAGTTCAAAATTCACTTTTATCAAGGGAGAAACAATTGTCCAGACTGCTGAGCCTACATATAAACCAGTATTTCAAAATAGGCAACAACCAAGTCAAAGGGTTAGGCACCAGCCAAGGTTTACCAGGCAGCCACCTAGATAAGAGACTAGGCAATATCCAAGGCAGAAGCAGCAGTCAAAACACTATGCCAACTATTACTAAAGACTCCCTAAAACCAGATTTCAAAATGGGAGAGGCAAATGAAAACCTCAAGGCTATCCAAGTTTTCAAAATGAATAGGTGTGGAGACCCCAAAGATTTAACAAATGGTCTCAGCCAAGAATTAGAAATGGCCTGAGAAGCTCTTAGTTGGAGAAGACAACACTCTTGTCTCAAAAGTTGAGTACAGGGTACGTCTGTGAATGAGGTTTTCAGAAATTGCGCGACTGATAAGGCATCCAAGGATTCTTGATGGGAAGGTGATAGACAGTTCGAGAGTTGTTGAGGCAACCAAAGATTTTCGATCAATAGGTTCTAGGCAGTCAAAGGGATTTGCAACAGCCACGGGATTCCAGTGGTTGGAAGATATTATAACTGGTTGAATCATTGTAACGTTTATCACTGGTTGAAAGTTATAGTGAATTCATCTCCAACTGGTTTGGAGAAAAGTGGACTATCAGAGGATTAACCCACCTCTGAAACTACTGTAAGTGCTGTGTGATTTACTGCTTTGAACATCATACTTAACTTATGCATTCAAATTTACTATTCCATTATATAGTTATCTGCAATTAACATTAGTTACCTACTATCGTCATTAGATGTGTCTTCCGCATTACCTGTCTGCAGACGACATAAGTCCTCGAAACTTGAAACGGGAAGGAGGTTGATGAGATACATTCGGGTTATAGATCACCTCCATGAATAATTTTATTTTTCAATCGCAAATATTAAACTAGCACATATTTGTGAGAAAACATCAACACATTCTTGGTATTCGTGTTTGATGTCAAGACATGATGATCATCTTTTAGATTTTGATTATCGATACTAGCGAATCGAAAAGAATGAAAATAATTCAAAAGAAATGGGACTGGCAGGAAAAATATGATTATTATATTCCACCCACCTTTAAAATAAGTTTCGTCCCGAAACTTAGAACAAGGAGTAGCAGAATCAACAGGGAAAAATAACTATTCGGCTCAGCAATGAATGCGATAACCCTCAAAATGCAATGAACTGACTAAGCAAGTATCTGGTATACGAGCCGAGGTAATAACGTACATATGAACACGAAGAACCAAAGTGGAGGGGTAGAAGTTCGAAAATAGATGCTCCCAAAGTTAGAAAAGTTACCAGATAGATCAAGAAGTCCTGAAACCATGTTTCGAGCTCGAGTAACAGCACTCAAGCTCACAACTCGGCCAGAGCTCTGTTGTAATAGCACTCAAGTCACTAAAAATAGACTCTGTTGTCCTATATATAGGAACTTAGCTAAAGCAACCGCTTATACAAGGAGATCGCAGTGAGAAGGCACTTGCTCATCTCCAGGAGATCAAGACGATGGTTTCTTACTCGAAGCGACCGCTTACCATATGTAAGAACTCGGCCAGAGCGGCCGCTTAGGCAAGGAGAATGCTATGCAAGGGTGCTCTATCTTCTACAGGAGATTGCTCTGCCGGACAACTAGCAATTAGAGTAGTCGCTTACTCGAAGCGGTCGCTGAGTTGAAGGCTGGTGCAAAATGACTATAAATATGTGACAAGCCCCGTTGGCATACGTTAATGTCCCGTTCATGAATATACACATCCCGTAAGATACAAAACTTGATATTTGCCCACAAACAACGAAGCATTAATACAGAATATTAACATGCGACATCAACCTCCGATTAGACACATGATTCCACTATCCGATAGTACGGAATACAAACATATGAATTAATTACTAGTATCTGTAAAAATTACAACACAATTCCACGAATTCATTAAAATGACAATTATTGAAAATAGAAAGTACGGATATTACATTCTCTCCCCCTAAAAATAAGTTTCATCCCAAAACTTACAAAGCGAATAACTCTGGGTATTTCGACTTCATACTCTCTTCTGTCTCCCACGTGGCCTGCTCCAATCCATGTCTTGACAATTGAACTTTAACCAAAGGAATGATTTTATGCCTAAGTTGCTTTACCCGATGCTCCAAAATCTGAATCGGTCTCTCCTCAAGTGTGATTTCGGGTCCTAGTTCAATCTCTCCAAAATTAATTACATAGCTAGGATCCGGCACGTATTTCCTCAACTGTGAGACATGTAACATATTATGCATGTGATTTAACGATGGCAGAAGACCTAACGATAGGTGAGATCTCCTATTCGCTCTAAAATTTCAAATGGACAAATATATCTAGGGCTAATTTTACCCTTCTTCCCGAATCGATAAACTCCTCGGGTTGGAGATACTTTTAGCAACACATGATCGCCGAATTCGAATTTCAACGGATGACGTCGATTGTCAGCATAGGATTTCTGTCGGCTTTGGGCAGCTAAGAGTCTATCACGGATTAAACCAATCTTCTCTATGGTCTTAACTAACATGTCCGGCTCCGTTCTAACCAGTTCAGACAAATCGTTTACATCTTCGTCCATATAGAGCCTTGAACCGTGCCATTTTAATCGATGCATTCCAACTATTGTTATACCCAAACTCGATTAGTGACAAGTGTGATTCCTAATTATCTTTTTAGTTTAAAGCACATGTTCTTAGCATATCCTCAAGGGTCTGAATTG
This sequence comes from Orobanche coerulescens, assembly GCA_033398695.1. Taxonomy (NCBI): domain Eukaryota; kingdom Viridiplantae; phylum Streptophyta; class Magnoliopsida; order Lamiales; family Orobanchaceae; genus Orobanche; species Orobanche coerulescens. The sequence continues at coordinate 19,768,075 of CM065804.1, forward strand.
TCCGATCGGATCGTCCATCAGTCTGTGGGGTGGTACGATGTACTGAGCCTCAGCTCCGTTCCTAAAGATCGGTGAATAGACTGCCAGAAATGTGATACAAATCCACGATCCCAGTCAGAAAAAATGCTATTAGGAATTCCATGCAATCTCACGATCTCTGCAATGAATATACGAGCTAGCTTCTCGGGTCCCCAATTATCCTTAATTCCTAGAAAGTGAGCTGATTTGGTTAGTCGATCAATGATAACCCAAATCATGTTCATCCTCGTACATGTCTTCAGCATATTCGTGACAAAATCCATCATAATATCTTCACATTTCCACTCTGGAGTGGGAAGTGGTTTCAACAACCCTGCTGGTCGTTGATGTTCAATCTTGACTTGATGACATGTCAAGCATTTCGACACAAATTTATTAACATCGCTATTCATATTGCTCCACCAATAACTACTCTTCACATCCTTATACATTTTGCTCGTACCAGGATGAATTGAATACAATGTAGTGTGAGCTTCTTTTAATATGGCCTACCTCAGTTCTGCATCTGATGGTACGCAGAGTCTGCCTTAAAATTTCAAAACTTTGTCATCTTAAACCACAAATTCGAGAGCTCTTCCCCTAGCCACATCATCCCTTAACTGGACTAGAAGCGGATCCTTAAATTGCTTCGCTTTAATATCATCTGTCAAAGCTGACGTGATTTCCAAATGCATAACTGGCCCTGAACCTTCTAAATCCAAATCTCTATATCTTGATTTTATGTCCCGACGGATCCTCGATTGAGGTGTAAGTACCTCCAGCATCTGAAGCAATATCGGTTTCCGACTCAATGCGTCAGCCACCATATTAGCCTTACCCAGATGGTATAATATCTCAAGGTCATAATCCTTTATCAATTCTAACCATCGACGCTGTCTCATGTTTAGCTCTTTCTGCCTAAATATATACTTTAGAATTTTGTGATCCTTGTAAATTTTATACGAAGAACCATAAAGATAATGTCTCCAAATTTTTAGAGCAAAAACAACTGTTGATAACTCCATGTCATGAGTAGGGGAATTCACCTCATACGGTTTTAATTGTCGATATGCATAAGATATCACCCTACTTGAAAACTCCAAAACAATGTCGTACATAAGATATTTTAATTCTAAAAGTGTTCAATACCACGTGGAGATGTTTAGCATGATCTCCCTCATTCTGGAATTAGATAAGAATGTCATCAATGAAGACGACTATGAACTTACCAAGTTAATAAATAAAGACTTTGTTCATCAGCTGCATAAACACGGCAGGTGCATTAGTTAACCCAAACGGCATAACTACGAACTCGTAGTGGCCATATCGAGTATGAAAGTAGTCTTCGGAAATACCCCGAATCCTTAGTTGATAATACCCCGATCGCAAATCAATCTTAGAGAAAACAGTAACACCCTGAAGCTGGTCGAACAAATCATCTATACGGGGCAAGAGTGTTGGGATTCGGTGCCTAAACCGAAGGCGCAGCGGAAGCGAAAACACGAAAATAAGTTCGATCCGAATCCCTTAAGAGGATCGATCAAGCTATGTATATATGATAAGAAGAATATATAAGGTAAACAAGAGTATGATTCGAAATCATACCCTTGAAGTCCGTTGATTAAATGGTTGTAGATGGTTATCTCCTCCACGAATCCGATTCGCCAAGGTTTTGAAATCCCGAGCACTGAAAGAACTGTGCCTCTACTTTCCACGCGATGGAAGTCAGCCGGAATAGCTCCCACCCTATTATCCTCTAAGGATACGGCTAGAATAGGATGGTAGGAGCTTGTTAATTTTGTTTATATCACTCCAAGTGTATAAAATCTAATTTTTCTCTCAATATTTCTCTTAGAAATAAATGACAAATTGAAGAAGATAGTGAAGAAGACAAGAACTTATCTTTCTCTCTCTCTCTCTCTTGTAATTGCCCTCAGATCTCAATGAGAGAGTTGTAGAGATTTATATTTTGTCTTCCACCTAATCATCTCCCCATTGTCAAAGTCACCCACTAAATTAAGGGATATGCAAATCTCTTCATTTCCTTGGTCTTCCACCAATTAAGGTGGAACACTAGTCCATGACAAGACTAAATGTGGGATGGGACGGCCTCCAGAAGATTTACGGGAGAGTTCGGTTCATTTTGGACTCCCGTGAGTCAAATCAAACAAACTCTATTCCGTATCGATGTATTTATATCAATTAATTAATCCAATTAATTAATTATATCAAATATAAAATAATATACTTAATTTCTCCAAGAAATAATTATATATTTGAATTAAAATAATTACCCAATAATTTATTTAATTCATTAGGCCGTAAATTAATTTATTCAATAAATTAATTTAGATATCCAATGTTCCAAAATAATTAGACATCCAATGTCCAATAAATTAGATACCCAATATCTAATATTCATAAAGAGAGAGTAAGCTCGATTTATTCTGTCGTCTATCCTAATGCGCGACTCGGTAGGTCCGTCTCAGTTAGCAATGGGAGGAACGAATGATTGATAGCACCACCTAGCCAGTCCCGCGGCCTACACCGTAACCTAACTAAGAACGAATGATTAGGATCATTCAAAAACCTATCTGTCGTGAATACCAGTATACATATAAACCTTTCTTTCAAATGCCCCGATCAAGTTATAGGGTCACAGTCAGTCAAAATCCTATCTGTACTTGATGCTATGCATGAGTTAATGCAATTCGAGATCACTGAGCTTTCGTGTATCCAATACATCTAACTCCAATACTTTGGCCAAAGACTTATGTCTCATCTGCCAATAACAGCATAGGACACGTACCCGTTGACTAACAGGAGAAAGAATTCTATCTTGGTATTTAGTAGAACCTTCTACTTGCCAGTCAAGACGCACGTCGAGGTTGACCCCCACCTTCCGGTTTTCTGGGTCGAACTACTCTAATGAAAATCTTAACGTCACAAGCACATCCCTACTAAGTCCTCAAGTCGAAGGTTCACTAATACCTATCACAACCTTATGATTCCGTCATTAACTGTCCCGGAGTGAAATCCGTGTGACGAATCGATGGTGAGTCAGTTCGAGTATACTAATCTCATTAGCATACCTATAACGTGTGCTCCCACTAACCATTAGTGATCGAATGGCACTCTCCAAGTCAAAGAACACGTCATATAAGTCTTCACGTAAACTTAATGCCCAGTCAAGTTTCATCAACTTGCAAACGATTAAGTATTTGAGCCATAACCTTTCCAGGGCCGATCTCCTTATCCAATAAGGAGCGGAATATTTTGCTCTCAAATACATGGACTAGTTTATATATATATATATATATATATATATATATATATATATATATATTTACGAGTCAGAAATGCCAGTGACTATCAGTAAATAAAGAAACATACAATTGCCTTCTGGTAATATCTTACATAATAACAAGTACAATGTCCTCACTCAACATCCCGTGAGTGGCATTCGAGGACATACTCCTAATAATCTCCCACTTGCACTCAATGTCACACACTATGGTATCTAATACCCATGTTCTACAGATGACGCTCCAAGATAATATGAGAAAGTGGCTTGGTCAGTAGATCAGCGACGTTGTCGGTTGAGTCTACTCTATGCAGGGCAATATATCCTTTGTGAACAAATTCTCTCACGAGATGATACTTCCTGTAAATGTATTTGGTACTGTTGTGAAACCTTGGATACTTGGCCTGCACTACAGCTCCGTCATTGTCGCAGAAAAGCGGAACAGGCAGCTCAGCACATGGTATCACTTGAAGTTCTCCCAGAAACTTCTTAATCCAAAACCCTCCCTTAGAAGCCTCCGAGGTTGCTTGATACTCAGTCTGACAGGTGGAATCAGCAGTCACGCTTTGCTTGGCGCTACGCCAATATACTGGTCCTCTATTAAGAGTAAATATGTAGCTAGAAGTAGACATCGCATTGTCTTTCTGTCCTTAGAAGTCTGAATCAGTGAAGCCCATCACATTCAGTTCTCCACCGCCATACATAAGAACCAGATCTCTACTCCTTCTTAAGTACTTGAGAATGTTCTTTACAGCAATCCAATTTTCCCTGCCTGGATTTGACTGAAACCTACTTACCATGCTCACAGCATGAGCAATGTCAGGTCTCGTAGACAACATTGCATACATAAGGCTACCCACGCCCAAAGAATATGGTATATTACTCATTTCCTTTCGTTGTTCCTCACTATGATGACACATCTTCGAGGAGAGTTTTATTACATATCGCATTGGTAGGAACCCTCTTTTAGAATTATTCATCTTAAATCGCTTAAAGATCTTATCTATATAGAGGTGTAACACCCCCAAAAATTCACTGGGGCATTACAGTGCCGTGAATACCGTGTGGTACCCACAAGGATATTTTAGGAAATTGATATTTTAAATAAGGTATTATAAAACGGGTGAGTCCACGGTTACCTAACATGAAACGGGATGTCTTGAAAGAAAACATCATTCAAAACACGATTATTACATAAACAGATGTTTCGGAAATTTAATTAAAACATGTAGTAGAAGGACTTTATTCCAACACCGTTCAAGCTTAGCCGGAACCCTCGGGAATGTCCTGCACATATTCAATAAATTTACCTGACACGACGAATCGTGCCAGACAAACCGAGATCAGATAATGATAATCAATATCAGTACTTAACAACAAAATACATGATTCGATAACACCGTACCACATAATATATAGATGATAATTGACAGTATAGCCGACATTGTCTTTCTCTTTTAGCACATAAACCCCAAGGTCACAACCAAGGGTCACGGAAGTATCTACATGGAAATACTCCGGAACGTGGGTGCCATTTTAGGTCTTATCCCTCAACACATTACCACATGGGTACCATTCAGGTTTTACCCCCAACACATCGTCCCATTCATAACACAGTTTCTAGATAAAGACAATCGTTCGGAATTCATCACGGAACGACACAATAATGTTTCCTGAATATTGTAAATAAAATTAACATAATCCGAGCAAGGTTTCACTTGCCTTAATTCCGAGGGTAAGTGCCTTACGACAATTTGAACTTCCACGACCGATTGAGTTCAACCTAATCACATATTCCTTGATTAACATTTCGTAAGGTTAATGGCGAATAAAACTAGATTCCCATTCCCTATCTTAAACAAATTCTTAACTTAGTTCGATTTTGCAAAGCTAATATCATGATCTAAGCTCACTAGTGTTGGGATAACAAGTCCCTGTATCGATGCTGCTTGGATAACAAATGCCTGTATCGATCGTATTGTCAGAATGTTATATATCTCCAGAGTTTGAAGATCATCAACTACGAAAGAACGACTGAAAATATACAGATTATTCACGACTTACAAAAGAACAAAGCTTACAAGAAATATTCAGAGCAAAACATATCTCCCCAAGCTTTCTGCTATTCAGATAGAAGAGATATACAGTGCTCAAACCTTGAACAACACATTATCAGCTTAAAGCCCAGAAAGTCATAGCTGTTGTTCAAACCCTGTTCTATCTTTGAACAAACTCATATCAGCCCTATGTGGACTGAGGAATCCTTGCTATTCATGAACTATGTGTGATGAACTTGCATTGAAGAAGACGAAGCTTCAGAACTGTGTGTGAAGAAGCCAGTCAAAGTGTTAGCTCAAACCAATCTGTGTGAATGGTTGAAAGCTAAGATCTTTATATCAATCTGTGTGAACGATATATTGATTAAGTGTTGTTATAATTATGTAGTTGTGTACGCAGTAATTATAATAAACTTTTTACACCTGTGTGGAGGACCAATGGACGTAGAGGGGTTTACCTCGAACCACTTTAAATACCGTGTTATTTACCTTCTGCCTTTATTGTTTTATTAATTGTGATTATTTAAGTATACACTGCACATCGAGTTGTTGTATCCTCAGCAACTTACTGTACTTGAGACTTTCGCTACGCACTCAGATTTAAAAACCGTACAGCTTGTCGCTTAAAACGCTTTCCAAGTTGTATCCAGTATACTTAGTGACCAACAACTAGCGACACGCATTATTACATTGTTCAATTCTTTGTGTTGGTACAATATTTTTTCATAATTCATTTTACACATTTTGATGATGAGTTACTTAACCAAAATTTATTTTACATATCTTTCTACACTTAACGTACGTAAACCACTCATATCTAACGTACGTAACACTCACAATCTTGGCAAGATTTTTTATGCAGGTAACGTATGTAATACTGAATGTATAACATACGTAAGATTCGAAATTCTGCCCGTTGCAAGTCAATACAAAAAGTCATCAACCGTTACACCAAGTCTACACATCCAACGACTCTTTGACTAATGCATTACGTACGTAATCAACATTTCCATAACATAAGTAACAAGTTTCATCATATGCCACTGAACTATTTTTAGGAGTTCATTACGGCCGTTACACATGATGTGTAACGTACGTAATATTGATAACGTACGTAAACAGTCTTATATAACATACGTAAAGTGTGCCACTGCTCCAATGGGAAACTCACCTCATGAAGGCTATAAATAGCACCTTTCAAGGATTTGGAAGATACACAACTTATCTGAGCTTACAAGCATACTCAAGCTATATCAATTATATATTACGAGAGATATACACATTCTACATTGTGATACGAGAAGAATTTTTCTATCATTTCTTATCTATATTCTTGTATCAACGAGCGATATATCTTGTAAATTCGAGTTCCTACTCGCAATTGTTTTATTGTAAGGTTGTCTTGTACCCGGAAAAATAAGAGTGTTTTAGTGAGGTTTTCTTGAGCCCGGAAATAAAGAAATTGTAAGAGTTGGCACTAAACTAGAAAGTGCATTCAAAGGTTTCTAAGAAAAGTCATAGTCGATAAAACTAGGTAGGGGGCGTAGGCTTCGTTAATAGCTGAACCTCTTGAACAATTTATTGTGTTCTTTATTTTCCGCATTTTATTTACTCCGATATTTAGCTTCCGCACAAAAAGAGTTCAAAACTCTTATCCGCACTATTCATCCCCCATTCTAGTGGCGGTACCAATCCAACAATTTGTATCGGATGGTCTCTTTTTAACCGGATTAACGCCCGCTAGAGAAAATATCCAGAAATGGCCTTTATCTACTCCTCTCTTGAAAGCAACGCTCTCAATCACCCTCCTTTCTTTGATGGTTCAGACTTTATGGCATGGAAGTAGAAAATGTCTATCTTCGTCCGAGCGCACGATATTGAAACTTGGAAGGTCATTGCTCTTGGACCTACCATTCCAAAGAAGACGGATGGCTCGATCAAAAGCTTTGAAGAGTATGACGATGCTGACTGGAAGAACGATCACGTCAATAGTAAAGCTACTCAATTGCTTTATTGTGCTCTCAACCCAGAAAATAACAACCGAATCTCTTCTTGTGAGACGGCCAAAGAGATCTAGAAAATGCTCGAAATTACCCACGAGGGTATGAGTCAAGTAAAAGAAACCAAAATCAATATGCTTCTTCACGATTATGAACTCTTCACTATGAAAGAAGAAGAAACCATTACCACTATGCTTGACCGATTCTAGGCTATCACAAATGGGCTAGCTTCCTTCGGGAAACCGATATCAAGTAGTGATAAAGCCAAGAAAATCCTTCGGTCTCTACCAAGAGAATGGTACGCTACTGTTACGGCTATCATGGAGTCGAAAGATCTCAACACCATAGAATTCAGTGATCTGATTGGATCTCTCATCAATTACGAGATTGTCATTAAATCTCGAAGTTCAAAACCAAAACCCAAGGAGAGAGAAAGGACGATCGCCTTCAAAGCCAAAGAAGATAGCGATCTAGAAGAAGGACCTATCGAAGAAGAGGATGAAGAAACAGCCTTTTATGCCAAAAATATAAAGAAATTCAAAAATCTTCTACAAAGGCGCCGGAGAGACATCAAACAAGAACCAAGGGATGAATCCAAAAAGACTCACTTCCCACAAAATAAAAAGGTTCGAAAATACTTGTCGAAGGTGCAACGTTCCAGGCCATTTTGCTAAAGATTGTCGTGTTGCTGCTCCAATGAGTTCATCAAAACCACCACACGAAAACTTTAAAAAGAAGAAAGTCTATGTCGCTACATGGAGCGATGATGATGAGGATGATGAACCTCAAGTTCAAACCAATCTTTCTCTAATGGCCCGCGCATCCGAAGATAGCGATGAAGAAGTCGAGGTTAGTGATTCTTCTCATGAAGAACTTCTTGATGCTTTCGAATCTTTAAATAATGAATACGAAAAAAGTTTGCAATATAAATAAGGATTTGAAAAAGAAAATAAAGTCTTTTGAAAGTGAAAATTCAAAATTATTGAAAAATAAGGATGTATCGATTGATCATACAAATTGTCTGGAAAACGAGAAAATTCTGAGAGATGATTTACAAAAAACTCAGAAAGAATTGAAACTTTACGTTAGAAAATTCTCGTGTGGTAATTACAAATTTGAACAACTCTTATTTGGTCAAAAAATTTCTCTTTCGAAACAAGGACTCGGGTATAATTTATTCCCAATGAACAAGTCCTTAGAAATTACCACGAAAGATTCGGACACTTTAAAAATGGGAATTCCATCATGTCCAAAATGTTTAAAACCAGGACATACCGAAACTTACTATAGAAGTTCTATACGAACTATAAAAGTCAAACAAATTTGGGTACCTAAAGGGACCATTGTTCAAAACCAAGTTTTTATATCTAACTCCACAGGACCCAAATTAGCCTGGGTACCTATAAAACGGAAGAAAATTGTTTTTGTGGGTACAAGCACGGAAGACAACAGTATCAAATAAATGGTATGTTGATAGTGGATGTTCAAATCACATGAGTGGGAATGAACATCTCTTCACGGAGCTGAAAAAGGAAGATCGTGGTTGTATAACATTTGGCGATAATAAAAAGGACCAAATAAAAGGGACAGGTAAGATAGGTAAGAAACCTTTACCTACTATTGAAACTGTTCTATTTGTTGATGGTCTTTGCTATAATCTTCTAAGTATTTTCCAACTTTGTGACACTGTCTTAAATTAATTTTTGAAAGTACGCATTGCATTGCAATGAGAAAAGACCAAGTCGTTTTTATTGGATTGCGATATGGAGATATTTATATTGTTGATCTCCAAGATGAATCTTCTTTCAACGAAAAATGTTTACTTTCATATGATGAAAATGCCGTTATTTGGCACCGAAAATTGGGTCATGCCTCTTTACCACTTCTTTCAAAATTAGCCAAAAACGATATTGTCCGTGGTCTACCAAAATGAAATTTCAGAAAAGACCACATTTGTGAGGCCTGTATCAAAGGTAAACATGCTAGAGTCTCGTTTAAACCAAAAATGGAAATTTCCACTAGTCGCATTCTTGAATTAATTCATATGGATTTGATTGGTCCATCTCGGCATGCTAGCTTAACAGGTAAACTTTATACTTTAGTTCTTGTTGATGATTTTTCGAGATTTACTTGGGTAAAATTCTTGACAAATAAAAATGATACATTTAACGAGTTTGTTAAGTGGTGTAAGGTTACCTAGAAGGAAAAAGAGTTACCAATTATCGCCATCCGAACCGATCATGGTGGAGAATTTGATTCAAATATTTTTGAAGATTGTTGCGATAATTATGGTATTGGCCACAATTTTTTGGCACCTCGGACACCTCAACAAAATGGAGTTGTCGAGAGGAAGAATCGCTCTCTAGAAGAAATGAGCCAAACAATGCTCAATGAATATGGGCTTCCTAAATATTTCTGGGCTGAAGCCGTTAACACCACTTGCTATGTTATTAATCGAGTCCACCTCCGGAGGAACAAAATGATGACTCCCTATGAGATATTTAAAGGTAAAAAGCCCAATTTATCTTATTTTCCTCCATTTGGTTGCAAGGTATTTATTCATAATAATGGTAAGGATAATTTGGGAAAATTTGACTCTAAATCAGATATCGAAATATTTATTGGTTATTCGACTAATATTAAAGATTATTGTGTATTTAATTGTAGAAGAGGCTCGGTAGAAGAGTCAATTCATGTAAAATTCGATGATACAGTTTTACCCCCGAGAAAGGTTGTTTTTGATGATGATGCAGGTATGGTTCTGGCTAGAGAAGTGTCAGAAGCGTCAAAGGAGTTAGAAAAGCTCGGCTTAAGCTCGGACAAGCAGGAGGATAATTCTTACAACCTTCTTAAATATTGGGCAAATGTGAAAGACCATCCGATGGAACAAATTCTCGGAAAAATCGATGAAGGTGTACGAACTAGGAGAAATATAAATGATTGTATTAACAATATTGCGTTTATTTCCCTTACAAAACCAAAGAATATCGATGAAGCCATCAATGACGAGAATTGGGCTATTGCTATGCAAGAAGAGCTAAATCAATTCGAAATAAATAATGTTTAGGAGCTGGTTCCAGCACCGATAGACAAATCAATCATTGGTACTAAATGGGTTCATAAAATTAAAACCGATGATGATGGTCTCCCAATTAAGAATAAATCGAGATTGGTCGCCCAAGAGTATAATCAAGAAGAAGGCTTGGATTATGAGGAAACATTTGCTCCTGTTGCTCGTCTTGAGGCAATTCGTCTTCTCTGTGCCTTTGCCGCGTACAAGAGAATCAAACTCCATCAAATGGATGTAAAGAGTGCGTTCCTAAATGGAATCATCCAGGAGGAGGTGTATGTCAAGCAACCGCCGGGTTTTTAAGACTATGATCATCCAGATCATGTGTACAAGCTCCATAAAGCTCTCTATGGATTAAAATAAGCTCCTAGAGCATGGTATGATCGTTTAAGAACTTTTCTTATTTTAAATGGGTATAAAAGAGGTAATGTTGATAATACCCTATTTATTAAGAATTTAGGTGATGATATGCTTATTTGCCAAATTTATGTGGACGACATTATTTTTGGTGCAACTAACGAATCTCTGTCCCAAGAATTTTCAAATCGTATGAAGGGAGAATTCAAAATGAGCATGATGGGAGAGTTGAAAAACTTTCTCGGACTCCAAATTAAGCAACTCAATGACGGAATATTCATTCATCAATCAAAGTACGTCAATGAGCTCTTAAAGAAATTTAAGATGAAAGATTGCAAAGAAATATATACTCCTATATCTTCCACTCTTAAGCTCGACAAAGATGAAAAAGGTAAGTCTGTTGACCAAAAACAGTATCGAGGTATGATCGGCTCTTTACTTTATTTAACTGCATCTAGACCCGATATAATTTTTGCTACTTGCTTATGTGCTCGTTTTCAAGCAAATCCTAAAGAAACCCATCTCATTGCATGCAAAAGGATTTTTCGTTATTTAAAAAGTATTGTTGGCTTAGGCCTGTGGTATCCATCGAGCAATGATTTCCAACTTTTTGCATATAGTGATGCCGATTTCGGTGGATGCAAAATTGATAGAAAGAGCACCACCGGAACTTGTCATTTTATGATTTCATGTTTAATTTCATGGGGGAGTAAGAAACAGACTAGTGTCGCTGCTTCCACAGCTGAAGCAGAATATGTGGCTGTGGGAAGTGCATGTGCACAAGTCCTATGTATCAAAAATCAACTACTAGATTATGGCATCTAGCTTAAAAATACACCAATTTTTTGTGACAATATAAGTGCTATAAATTTAAGCAAAAACCCCATATTGCATAGTAGGACAAAACATATAGAAATTCGTCACCATTTTATTCGTGACCATGTCCAAAACGGGAATGTGCGTCTCCAATTTGTTGGTACAAATGAAGAATTGGCGGATATTTTTACAAAACCATTACCCGAAGATTCTTTCAATTTTATTCGAATAAATTTAGGAATGGGACATGTTGATCGTTTTTAAGTTTTGCATATTCATCTTATTTACATTGAATGGTCATTAAAAATGGGATATCATCGAAAGGAATTCACTGTTCATTTGGTCCGGCTTACGGCCGTTACAACAGGAAAATTACGTACGTAAGAAGACATTTCGTACGTAATGCGACTTAGGACTACGTACGTAACGAATCCCAGTTTTTAGTACAGGTAGTTTTGGACTTTTCATTACGTACGTTATGAAAACCATATAACGTATGTAACGCCCTATTTCCCTGTCACTTAAATACCCCGATCGGCAATTATCCCCTCATTCTATCTCTAATCCCTAATCACCTCCCGTCGAATCCTTCTCAAAACTCCAAAATCCGTCCGACTTCTCAAACTTCCGGTCGATTCCATCAATGGCTACCAGGACGAACAAGAAACGTAGAGGAGAAACTTCTCAATCCTCATCAACACCCTATGGAGAACCGATTTTTCGGAATGCTCAAGCCGCAAATATCTTCAAAGAAGTGTTAATCGACGAAGAGGTAACTCCGAGTCACCATTTTGACTTTGAATCTTTGAACTCAGTTGGTATTGGAATAGAGGAATTCTTTGATATGCCTGGTATCAATCATTTCGTAAGTCTTGCTCGCCCGATTTTTGTGGATTGCGTATGGGAATTCTACGCAAATTTCTTTGTGACTTATGATTCTGATGGATTAGTCGTTGTTAACTTCATTGTTCGTGGTAAACCTATCATGTTTGATGCCGCTAAATTATCCGAGATTTTTGGTCTCCCTAATGAGGGATTTTGTTGTAAGGGTCAATTTGCCGCTCCGGATGAAGTGATTGATAATTTTTATGATGATGAAACCTATAGTGTTCATGAAGTTAAGGTTCGTGATTACTTGACGGACAAAGCTTTGATTGAAGTAAATACGGGTCGATTTGAAAACAATGATTTTGGAACCAATATTCGTCTACTCCATGATGATATTACTAGATGCCTAATGCCTAAGGTCAATGCTCAGCAGCGTCTAGTAAATATCGACATGGAAATCATTTACCATGTGTTGAAAGAGCATCAAGTAAACTTTACTTCGATTGTACTAAAATGGTTTTTGGAAAAAGGACTAATTTTCCACAAGAAAAGCTACGTCAAGGTCGACCGTCAGCGCAAGTCCGGAATGCCTTTTGGATCCATTTGGACTGAGATATTCGAGAATGCAGGAGTTGATCTTTCAGGGCTACACGCGGTCGTCATCCCAAGGGGGAGCCTAGTACATGAAGGTACCATCTGAACCATGAAATATCTTCGAACACAAAACTGTGGAAGGGTGTACTTCGCCTACCTAAAGAACGACGATCGTTTAGTTAAGGGTGGCGTCCTACCGCGACCGGAGAATAGGATCACATCTCGAGGCATTGCTCATGATAGGCCTCGTCTTACTACTCAGTCAGGGCCTACTAGACCGAGACAGGAGAGCTCTTCCTCTAAGATGATCGCTCGTATGGATAAGCTGGAGAAAGAAATGAGCGAAATCAAAATTATGGTTCAAAGTATATGTACTCATTTTGGAATCCCTCCTACACCTCCATAAGCCGACCTTGACTAGCGGATTTCCTTTCCTATGATGATTATTCTGTTTTGTTAAAGACCAACATTCCATGCATTTTTCTATGTTTTTTTATAAACTCTTGCTACCTTTGTTTTTACTTGAATGAATGTGTTGTTTTTCATCTTGATGATTTTCATTGCTATCTATTACTATTCGTTGATATTTCGTTGCTATTCGTTGAATATTCTGTGTTTCAATGACTTGCTCTTACAGGTTCTCTTATCTTGTTGTTAATGACAAAAAGGGGGAGAAAATATGTTTCGTTTTTGAAATATCCCTTGATTGTTTCAGGGGGGGGGGTACTATTTTACTTAAAAATCTTTTGATTCTCCAAAACTCATCTTTTTCAAAAACTCCCATATAAATTTTGTCATCATAAAAAAGGGGGAGATTGTTGGTACAATATTTTTTCATAATTCATTTTACACATTTTGATGATGAGTTACTTAACCAAAATTTATTTTACATATCTTTCTACACTTCACGTATGTAAACTACTCATATCTAACGTACGTAACACTCACAATCTTGGCAAGCTTTTTTATGCAGGTAACGTACGTAATACTGAATGTATAACGTATGTAAGGTTCGAAATTCTGCCCGTTGCAAGTCAACACGAAAAGTTATCAACCGTTACACCAAGTCTACACATCCAACGGCTCTTTGACTATTGCATTACGTATGTAATCAACATTTCCATAACGTACGTAACGAGTTTCATCATATGCCACTGAACTATTTTAAGGAGTTCATTACGGCCGTTACACATGATGTGTAACGTACATAATATTGATAACGTACGTAAACAGTCTTATACAATGTACGTAAAGTGTGCCACTGCTCCAACGGGAAACTCACCTCATGAAGGCTATAAATAGCACATTTCAAGGATTTGGAAGATACACAACTTATCTGAGCATACAAGCATACTCAAGCTATATCAATTATATATTACGAGAGATATACACATTCTACATTGTGATACGGAAAGAATTGTTCTATCATTTCTTATCTATATTCTTGTATCAACGAGCGATATATCTTGTAAATTCGAGTTCCTACTCGCAATTATTTTATTGTAAGATTGTCTTGTACCTGGAAAAACAAGAGTGTTTTAGTGAGGTTTTCTTGAGCCGGAAACAAAGAAATTGTAAGAGTTGGCACTAAACTACAAAGTGCATTCAAAGGTTTCTAAAAAAGGTCCTAGTCGATAAAACTAGGTAGGGGACGTAGGCTTCGTTAATAGCGGAACCTCTAGAACAATTTCTTGTGTTATTTATTTTCCGCATTTTATTTACTCCGATATTTAGCTTCCGTACAAAAAGAGTTCAAAACTCTTATCCGGACTATTCAACCCCCCTTCTAGTGGCGGTACCAATCCAACACTTTGATTATGGATTATTATAACAATTTGCTTAACAAGATTATCCCCAACATTGCTTCGGTTGTCAACAATCGACTAGAGTAAAATCGAATTCCATTATCTACTAATTCAATTCTCTACTCCGAGTTCTCAATTAGGTGGGTTACCATTTTACACAATGATTTCATTGGTCGATTCTTAATGATGGTAATACTATCAAGCTCGATTCAACGTAGTTGAATTAACGTTTGATAATTATACTAGCAAGGTGGGTTTTAACGAGTTTAGCATACGGTGATAGGATTCCTAATACAATTTCTCCTATAATTGATTCGTTAAGGTTGATGTTTCCAAGGTCGATTTGAAATGTGAAATTCGCATATGATCATTACAACGATAGTTTTGATTGCTACAAGTTCATCCATTTTGATTGTCTACGAAGGTTAAGCAACAAAACTGCCCAAATACTCGTAATCCAATTGACATAACAACAATACCGAAAAATAACTTCAAGGATTTGCTATACTTACCTTAATAGATGAAGAACAAAGAATAACGATGACGAACCAACAAAGAACAACAAGGAGGAACGAAGAATGGATCAATCGACCTTGATAACCTTCTCCGGAGCTTGAGTAATCCTCTCCTCTATGTCAATACAAGCGTTTGAAAGGCTAAGAATCGTCTAAGGGGAGTTGGGGAAGGTTTTTAGGAGGCTGCTCAAGTGTTTAGGCCAAGGGAAATGAAAGAGGAGGTGTTAATTTATAATACATGGTTGCATTTAACGTACGCTAACACTAAAGGATTTACGTATGTAGAGAGCATTACGTATGTAACGTCTTACATAATGGTCGATCAGAGGCTACTGCCTGTACTGTCCCCATCTATAATGTACATAGGGAATCATAACGTATGTAAGCAACCTTAGAATTGCATACGTTAAGATCGATAATTAACGTACATTACCAGCAGTTGACTCGTTTGTACTCTAGTCCACTAAAAGTACCCAATCCATGTCAAAAAAAAAGATTCTCATCGGAAGACCAATTCTCGCCTTACGTACGTAACCTAGTCGTGTTAACGTACGTAATGCTGTGAATATAACGTGCGCTATGCATGTCATCTAGAGTACGCTAGTCACTCAGTATCTTAGTTATTTTATCGCATTTTAACCATCTCGAGGTGACTAGCCTTTCACTCGTCAATAGTTCTTCGCGGAACAAGACGTTGGCCACTGTCATATTCGCACCGATAAACATTCAACGGCGCCAAGGTACGTCACCTCCATTCCATTCACATCACACAATTGTATCGCAATAGCACTTTAATGAAACCACATAATATAAGAAGACAACATCGCAAATGATAGAAATTTCATTATAATTTATGACACGGTAATTAATGCATGAAATACCCGTGGTATTACATACCATCCCCTAAAAATAGTTTCGTCCCGAAATTAAGAAAATAACTCTGGATGATTTTCCCTCATGCTCGACTCGGTCTCCCAAGTTACTTCCTCCATGCCATAGTGCGACCACTGAACTTTGACAAAGGGTATGACCTTATTTCTTAATGTTTTCATACGCCGATCCAAGATAGCGATAGGCACTTCTCTAAAGGTAGCGTCATTAGAAATTTCTACTTCTTCGAAATTAAGTTTGTGACTCGGATGGTAGACATACATTCTTAACTGGGAGACGTGAAAGACATTATGTACTCCATCCAAATGCGGCGGCAGGGCTAATCGATATGCAAGTTTTCCAACTCGGTCCAATATCTCGAACGGGCCTATGAACCTTGGGCTTAACTTGCCCTTATGGCCGAAATGACGGATACCTCGCATAAAATATACTTTGACCCAAACATGATCCCCGACCGTAAATTCTAATGTTCGCTGCCAGTTCTCAGCATATGATTTCTGCCGGCTTTGTGCTGCTAACATATGTTTTCGAACAACAGAGATCTTCTTAATGGATTCACGAATCAGATCTAACTCGGTATCCAGTGTGTTAGAAGCATCATCCCATCATAACAGCGACTTGTATCTTCGTCCATACAGGGCCTCAAATGGTGTCATGCCTATGCTCGCGTGCTAGCTGTTGTTGTACGAAAATTCTACTAACCTGAAATGCTTAACCCAATCCTTACCCCAATCGAGCACACATGCCCTCAACATATCTTCCAGGGTTTGTATCGTGTGCTCGGTCTGTCCATCCGTCTGAGGGTGATAGGCTGTGCTAAAATGCAACTGGTTTCCCATGGCTTTATGGACGGCTTTCCAAAAACGGGACACATATCTGGTGTTTCTATCTGATATGATGGATAAGGGAACACCGTGCAAGCTCACGACCTCCATGACGAAAATAGTGGCTAAATGCTCTGTTCCGATCGCTTCCTGAATTGGAATAAAATGTGCTGATTTCGTTAACCGATCAACGATAACCCAAATTATGTCCTTTCCTCCCACCGCCGTTGGTAACTTAGTAACAAAGTCCATTGATATGCTTTCCCATTTCCACTCTGGAATGGGTAAGGGTTGCATGATTCCGGCTGGTCTGCGGTGTTCAATTTTTACTTGTTGTCATGTCATACAGCGGGTAACAAATCTAGCCACTTCCCGTTTCATATTTTTCCACCAAAAACTTTGTTGTAGGTCCTTGTACATTTTGCTTGCTCCGGGGTGAATGGAGTAGGGAGTGGAGTGTGCTTCTCCCAGTATAGTTTGCTTCATCTCGTCATTAGGCAGAATACAAATCCTACTCTTGAACCTCACCAAATCCCCCTGGATCTTATAATCGGAAATATTTCCCTCCTCAATTCTCACACCGATCTCACGTAGTTTGGGATCCTCCATCTGTGCTAGACGTATCTCATTCAATAAGGACGAGTGTATATTGATTGAGCACAATTGTCCTTGACTGTGTTGTACCCATACTTCAGTACCATTCCTCCTGATGTCTTGTTGTAGTTCGGGTTGAACCGTTAGGCTGGATAACATTAATTCCTATGTAGTTTTCCGGCTGAGTGCATCAGCTACGACATTAGCCTTTCCGAGGTGGTATGAGATTTCCACATCGTAGTCTTTGATTAGCTCCAACCAACGCCTATGCCTCATGTTTAATTCCCTCTCGGTGAAGATATACTTCAGACTCTTATGGTCCGTGAAAATCTTACAAGCGACAACATAAAGGTAGTGCCTCCAAATATTGAGGGCGTGTACCACTGCGGCTAGCTCTAAGTCATGCGTCGGGTAATTCATTTCGTATGGCTTCAGTTGTCGAGATGCGTATGCAATAACTCTGTCGTTCTGCATGAAGACACACCCCAACCCATGCTTAGATACATCCGTGTATATAATGAATCCTTCTGTACCCTGCGGTATCACTAACAGTGGAGCAGTAATCAACCTCCTCTTGAGTTCATCAAAGCTCTTCTGACAATCCGTAGTCCAAACAAACTTGTTACTTTTCCTTAGTAGGTTCGTTAATGGTCAAGCGATACAGGAAAAAGCCTAGACTAATCTTCGATAATAACCTGCCAATCCTAGAAAAGTCCTTACCTCCTTCACGTTCTTCGGCGTTTCCCAACTCATTATCGTTTCGATCTTCTGTGGATCGACTTTAACACCTTCCACCGAGGCAACATGTCCGAGGAAAATTACTTCTGGCATCCAGAATTCGCACTTGGCAAGTTTTGTGTAAAGTTGTTGCCTTAACACGCTCAGTACATGACTCAAAAATTCTTCATGTTCCTGTCAGCTTCGAGAATAAATTAGGATGTCATCACTAAAAACCACTATGCACTTATCGAGGAAATCAATTAAAACTTTGTTCATTAACTCCATGAAAACGGCTGTGGGATTGGTCAAGCCGAATTATACCATGATATACTCATAATGTCCATATCTTGATCGAAATGCAGTCTTTGGTATATCTTCCTCCCGAATCTTCAATTGGTGATATCCGGACCATAGATCGATCTTTGAAACACAACCTCCTGCAATTGATCTAGGATATCATTGATCCTCGGGAGTGGATCACGATTCTTGATAGTGACCTTGTTTAATTCTCTATAGTAGATGCACAAGCGTAGAGAGTTATCCTTTTTTTAACAAAGAGTACCAGCGCGCCCCATGGCAAGGTGCTCGGGCGGATCAATCCCTTCTCCAGCAGATCTTCGAGCTGTATCTTCAATTCTTTCATCTCAGCTGGTGCCATCCTGTAAGGAGCTTTGGAAATAGGTCTCGTTCCCGGCTCAAGTTCAATGGAGAGATCAACTTCTCGGTGCGGCGGCAGCCCCGATAGTTCATCGGGAAAGACGTCTGGAAATTCATTCACCTCCGGAATGTTCACAACCGAAAGTTGTGATGTATCCTCTTGGAGGAAATAAAAACAATAGTACATTTCTCGAGAATCGCAGGAGACTTCTGGTGCAAGGAGGCTGAGAGACCCTTTCGTACTAAAGTGTTCTCTACCCTTGATAACATGTATGGTACCATCGCAAGCCATGATGGAAATAAGTGGTAGGTATCTAATATCGTCCTGTGTATGGGCATCCAGACCATATCTAAAATGATATCTTCATTCTGAAGTGGGAAAACCATAAGATTTGTAGCCCAGCCACGATCATTGATGCGGATCTGGCAGTCTCGAACTTCTAGATTGTCACCTACTCTACTACCCACGGGTAGTTTAATATTAGAGGATTCACAAGGCATACAAGCAAGATTCAAACGCTCAACACATTCCATAGATACAAGCGAATATGTGGCTTCGGTATCAAATAGTACTTGAACAGGATGGCAGTTAACAAGAAGTGTACCTGAGATAGCTGGCGCGGACTGACCATCCGTAGCCCTCAGTTCGAATACATGGGATGGAAATTTCATTATAATTTATGACACGGTAATTAATGCATGAAATACCCGTGGTATTACATACCATCCCCTAAAAATAGTTTCGTCCCGAAATTAAGAAAATAACTCTGGATGATTTTCCCTCATGCTCGACTCGGTCTCCCAAGTTACTTCCTCCATGCCATAGTGCGACCACTGAACTTTGACAAAGGGTATGACCTTATTTCTTAATGTTTTCATACGCCGATCCAAGATAGCGATAGGCACTTCTCTAAAGGTAGCGTCATTAGAAATTTCTACTTCTTCGAAATTAAGTTTGTGACTCGGATGGTAGACATACATTCTTAACTGGGAGACGTGAAAGACATTATGTACTCCATCCAAATGCGGCGGCAGGGCTAATCGATATGCAAGTTTTCCAACTCGGTCCAATATCTCGAACGGGCCTATGAACCTTGGGCTTAACTTGCCCTTATGGCCGAAATGACGGATACCTCGCATAAAATATACTTTGACCCAAACATGATCCCCGACCGTAAATTCTAATGTTCGCTGCCAGTTCTCAGCATATGATTTCTGCCGGCTTTGTGCTGCTAACATATGTTTTCGAACAACAGAGATCTTCTTAATGGATTCACGAATCAGATCTAACTCGGTATCCAGTGTGTTAGAAGCATCATCCCATCATAACAGCGACTTGTATCTTCGTCCATACAGGGCCTCAAATGGTGTCATGCCTATGCTCGCGTGCTAGCTGTTGTTGTACGAAAATTCTACTAACCTGAAATGCTTAACCCAATCCTTACCCCAATCGAGCACACATGCCCTCAACATATCTTCCAGGGTTTGTATCGTGTGCTCGGTCTGTCCATCCGTCTGAGGGTGATAGGCTGTGCTAAAATGCAACTGGTTTCCCATGGCTTTATGGACGGCTTTCCAAAAACGGGACACATATCTGGTGTTTCTATCTGATATGATGGATAAGGGAACACCGTGCAAGCTCACGACCTCCATGACGAAAATAGTGGCTAAATGCTCTGTTCCGATCGCTTCCTGAATTGGAATAAAATGTGCTGATTTCGTTAACCGATCAACGATAACCCAAATTATGTCCTTTCCTCCCACCGCCGTTGGTAACTTAGTAACAAAGTCCATTGATATGCTTTCCCATTTCCACTCTGGAATGGGTAAGGGTTGCATGATTCCGGCTGGTCTGCGGTGTTCAATTTTTACTTGTTGTCATGTCATACAGCGGGTAACAAATCTAGCCACTTCCCGTTTCATATTTTTCCACCAAAAACTTTGTTGTAGGTCCTTGTACATTTTGCTTGCTCCGGGGTGAATGGAGTAGGGAGTGGAGTGTGCTTCTCCCAGTATAGTTTGCTTCATCTCGTCATTAGGCAGAATACAAATCCTACTCTTGAACCTCACCAAATCCCCCTGGATCTTATAATCGGAAATATTTCCCTCCTCAATTCTCACACCGATCTCACGTAGTTTGGGATCCTCCATCTGTGCTAGACGTATCTCATTCAATAAGGACGAGTGTATATTGATTGAGCACAATTGTCCTTGACTGTGTTGTACCCATACTTCAGTACCATTCCTCCTGATGTCTTGTTGTAGTTCGGGTTGAACCGTTAGGCTGGATAACATTAATTCCTATGTAGTTTTCCGGCTGAGTGCATCAGCTACGACATTAGCCTTTCCGAGGTGGTATGAGATTTCCACATCGTAGTCTTTGATTAGCTCCAACCAACGCCTATGCCTCATGTTTAATTCCCTCTCGGTGAAGATATACTTCAGACTCTTATGGTCCGTGAAAATCTTACAAGCGACAACATAAAGGTAGTGCCTCCAAATATTGAGGGCGTGTACCACTGCGGCTAGCTCTAAGTCATGCGTCGGGTAATTCATTTCGTATGGCTTCAGTTGTCGAGATGCGTATGCAATAACTCTGTCGTTCTGCATGAAGACACACCCCAACCCATGCTTAGATACATCCGTGTATATAATGAATCCTTCTGTACCCTGCGGTATCACTAACAGTGGAGCAGTAATCAACCTCCTCTTGAGTTCATCAAAGCTCTTCTGACAATCCGTAGTCCAAACAAACTTGTTACTTTTCCTTAGTAGGTTCGTTAATGGTCAAGCGATACAGGAAAAAGCCTAGACTAATCTTCGATAATAACCTGCCAATCCTAGAAAAGTCCTTACCTCCTTCACGTTCTTCGGCGTTTCCCAACTCATTATCGTTTCGATCTTCTGTGGATCGACTTTAACACCTTCCACCGAGGCAACATGTCCGAGGAAAATTACTTCTGGCATCCAGAATTCGCACTTGGCAAGTTTTGTGTAAAGTTGTTGCCTTAACACGCTCAGTACATGACTCAAAAATTCTTCATGTTCCTGTCAGCTTCGAGAATAAATTAGGATGTCATCACTAAAAACCACTATGCACTTATCGAGGAAATCAATTAAAACTTTGTTCATTAACTCCATGAAAACGGCTGTGGGATTGGTCAAGCCGAATTATACCATGATATACTCATAATGTCCATATCTTGATCGAAATGCAGTCTTTGGTATATCTTCCTCCCGAATCTTCAATTGGTGATATCCGGACCATAGATCGATCTTTGAAACACAACCTCCTGCAATTGATCTAGGATATCATTGATCCTCGGGAGTGGATCACGATTCTTGATAGTGACCTTGTTTAATTCTCTATAGTAGATGCACAAGCGTAGAGAGTTATCCTTTTTTTAACAAAGAGTACCAGCGCGCCCCATGGCAAGGTGCTCGGGCGGATCAATCCCTTCTCCAGCAGATCTTCGAGCTGTATCTTCAATTCTTTCATCTCAATTTGGTGCCATCCGTAAGGAGCTTTGGAAATAGGTCTCGTTCACTCAAGTTCAATGGAGAGATCAACTTCTCGGTGCGGCGGCAGCCCCGATAGTTCATCGGGAAAGACGTCTGGAAATTCATTCACCTCCGGAATGTTCACAACCGAAAGTTGTGATGTATCCTCTTGGAGGAAATAAAAACAATAGTACATTTCTCGAGAATCGCAGGAGACTTCTGGTGCAAGGAGGCTGAGAGACCCTTTCGTACTAAAGTGTTCTCTACCCTTGATAACATGTATGGTACCATCGCAAGCCATGATGGAAATAAGTGGTAGGTATCTAATATCGTCCTGTGTATGGGCATCCAGACCATATCTAAAATGATATCTTCATTCTGAAGTGGGAAAACCATAAGATTTGTAGCCCAGCCACGATCATTGATGCGGATCTGGCAGTCTCGAACTTCTAGATTGTCACCTACTCTACTACCCACGGGTAGTTTAATATTAGAGGATTCACAAGGCATACAAGCAAGATTCAAACGCTCAACACATTCCATAGATACAAGCGAATATGTGGCTTCGGTATCAAATAGTACTTGAACAGGATGGCAGTTAACAAGAAGTGTACCTGAGATAGCTGGCGCGGACTGACCTTCCGTAGCCCTCAGTTCGAATACATGGGATGGAAATGACTCAGAAAAGGATGCAGTACCACCACCGCGCCCACGTCCTCGACCGGCACCGTGTGGTGGTGGTTGAGTCTGATGGAGTGGAGCTTGGTAGTTGGAAATGGCAGGTGCCCTGGAGGATTATACAGAGCCTTGTTGACTCTGATGAGAAGCTGAGTTCTGTGCAGGATTGGCTCGCCAGCAGTATCGAGACATGTGTCCACTCTTTCCGCAAGAGAAACATTTGGTAGCCGACTTGTGAAACCAGTCCTTGGTATGTCCGGATATGCCACAATTGAAGCAGTCTTTACGGTAAGGCTGATCAGATGCACCCTTTTGTTGGTACGAAACTGCTGACTTAAAAGAAGACACGGACCCCGAGTTCATCTTGTTGGAACTCCCTGACTGATTAAATGTCTTCTGCTTCTTCGAATTTTGCCTGGCGTCAGTATTAACAACAGTACCGGCATAAGCTGTCACTACGTTTCGTACGCCCTCAGGGTCGTACAGTGGAATATGGCGGCATAACGTTGTACATCTTCCAGCAACCTCTGCTCAAGGTGACAAATTCGTTGATCCTCCAATGGCACCATCTGTGAGACGTAACTTAACTCAGTACGGTAGGCCCGAATGATCTCCGGCACTGGCAAATTCTGCGGTCCGGCACTGAAAAAGTCCCATGCACGAGCGGTTTGGGCTGATCTAGGATAGTACTCATTCCTCAATAGCCGAGCAAATTCAGCCCACCCGACTACTCGGTTTTCCAGCTTGTAGGTTCTCCACCAGCGGGCAGCAGTGTGTCGCGGAGCTGATTAAGCCCGAGTGGAACTTTTCGGTTTTCTGGACAACCGATCACATCGAAGGCAGTCTCCATTTCGGAAATCCAGTCGTCCACGTGTTTCTCCCCTGCTCTGTCAAATAATGGTAGCCTAGATTTCAGCAACTCACCCAGCCATCGGTCTCTCCCTGCATTTTCCTCCACGTTGATGACCGGTATCCGTTCTGTTTGGTTGACTTGGGCGATACCCATGGCAATAGCCTGGGCGAGGGTTTGGATGAAAGTCGGATCCATGCCTCCAGGATTGTTATTCTGGTGTTCCACCTCCTTATCGTTTTGATTAATCTGTGGCGGCTGGTTCCCAGCTGGAATAGTCTTGGCAGTGTGCATGTCCTCGTTCTGGTTCACGGCGGAACCCGCAGCATCGTTTACTATTCTCCTAGCTCCACGGCGTGCTATTACAGACAATATTAATCTAAGGGCCAATTCAACGCACAATTATCTCATGCAAATTAAACATTGCACCTAATTAGAAAACACATACTATACTTACTTTGCATTCCTCTGAAGAGTTACGATCGCTTGGGTGATGGACTTTGGATAAAATTTCGGAAAAAAAAAAGAAATTTTGCCAAAATATTTTTGAACATGAACTGGGCTCTCTGATACCATTTTCTATAACACCACCAAAATTCACCAAGGCATTACAGTGCCGTGAGTCCCGTGAGGGACCCACAAGGCTATTTTAGGAAATTGATATTTTAAATAAGGCATTATAAAATGGATGAGTCCACGGTTACATAACACGCAACAGGATGTCTTGAAAGAAAACATAATTCAAAACACGATTATTACATAAACAGAGATTTCAGAAATTTAATTAAAATATGTAGTAGCAGGACTTTATTCCAACACCGTTCAAGCCTGGCCAGGACCCTCGGGAATGTCCTGCACATATTCAAAAAAATTACCTGACACGACGAATCGTGCCAAACAAATTGGGATCAGATAATGATAATCAATAGCAGCACTTCACAACAAAATACACGATTCGATAACACCGTACCACATAATATATATATAGGAGATAATTCATAGGATAGCCGATGTTGTCTTTCTCTTTTAGCACATAAACCCCAAGGTTGTAATACCAGGATTTTCAGTATAAATTTTTCGCATTATTTTATCTGAGATATACTGCATAGCTTGGTGTCTATACAATATGGATAAAATAAATTGAGAACCGAGACAGTTATACTTGTGTAATTGACGTGTTTGATTGACAGTTATATTGAGGATATGGTGTAGCAGGTTGAACTGATTTGGACATCAGGTGTATCATATGAGAATATTTTTGGGATGAGTATATGTATTCAGTATGTGTGTATACATATCCAGTATGTCGAGAAGGACAGGAACAGTTGGATTTTGGCCAAGTATAGAGCCCTTAACGTATGCTAATGGTAAGGACTTACGTACGCTAATTTCGATGTTTTACGTACGTTATGCATAAGGCATTACGTACGTAACAAAGGGAATCGGACAGGACCGAGCTGTGGTCGGCAGGTGGGGCCCTGTGTCGGTAGCTTTCGGCGGAGAATGTGCATAGGCAAGTCAACTACGTATTACGTACGCTATACAGGGTGTATTACGTACGTAATATGATCTTTTACTGTAGCAAGTCAATGTACGTATTACGTACGCTATGGAGAAAGGGTTACGTACATAAGGCATTGAACGAAATGAGTCAGGAGCCTCTGGACCATCGTTACGTACGCTACAAAAGTCAGATAGCGTGCATAAAGGTGTGTTACGTACGTTAACTTTGGCATGTTACGTACGTAACGAGCTGGAAGTTTATAAAATTGAATGCCCGTCATTTCAATTTGTTCATAACTCCACTTCGCTTTTTTTCGCCTTCAACACTGAGAGAGGGAGTTTCAGCTCTTCTAAGTCGATTATGAGCTTGGAAACATGGGATTGGAGCTTGAGATATGGAGCTATTATTGAGTCTTGAAGTGTTTGCTTGTGTATTTCATCTTCTAAGAGGTATGTTGGAAAATCCTCCCTTGAATTCGGATTTTGATGTTATTGTTGATGAATGATTCGTATGAAGATGATTATGATCTTGTTGTTATGATTCTTGAGGCTATATGAACTATATGTTGAAGGATACGATGGTTTATGTCTTGACTATGATGGTTATGGTATTATCGTTGTACTTCTTGATGATATATGAGGTGTATATTGAAGAAGATGATGATTATGATGAGTATATGTTTCAAGTGTTTATGTTTTAGATATGAACATGGAATGTTGATATTTAGAACAAGTAGTGGTGATTTGATCTTTCGTATGGTCTTGATGATATACGGATCGTGATTATGAATTTGACAAGAATATTATCTTTCTTTGAGGATATGTGTTCATATGAGTCGAAGGATGCTAAGTGTAGTTTGGCATGAGATTGATATATATGAACAAGGGATAATCATATCATGTTGAATTTAAGTTTGAATTCGGAATAGAATATGTTGATAAACGTACTTCGTGCTCGAATCAACTGTTATTGAGATCACCGGATTATGAGATTGAATTGAAGGCATGAATTCAAATTTTCTTGGCATAAGAACATTTGATCCGTACATAATTGGAATACTATCGAGTCGTATGAGGCGGACGGATAATTATAAAGTTTATGGTTAATTTTGGAATACGATTATTTATGATAATATCCGGTACTTATTTCTATGAATTTACGAATATGAACAAGAAGGAGTCTTGTTTATTCATATTTGGAATTGAAGTTGGAATCGAGTATGTTATGAAATCCTTAATATCGATGTGAATTGATCATTGATATGATTTGATGAATGTATTTAAGAGAAAATGGTGTTTTGGATATAAATATGGAATATGCATATCTAGAACTCAGTCATGTGTTTTGACACAATATTCGTATAGGAATACGAATATGATTAAGGGCTGATAAGATTATTATCGCGGCTGATAATATTAACGATTTCATATTAGAGCATTGGACTCTTGGTTTTTATTATCTGATTCATTTCCAGTTTCTACAGACAAATCAAAGGCCTCCAAGCTTGCGAGCACCATCTACACAGGCGACGTCATCATCTCCTCAGATCTGTGGATTTTTATTTTTGTCTATTAAGCATCTATTATCGGTATTGCTTTGCTAGACAGAAAACTATTAGGGTTCATTTTAATCCAATAAAAGAATTCCAACGCCACCGCAGTTGCCATCACCATCTACACAGGCGATGTCACCATCTCCTCAGATCTGTGGCTCCGATCTCCTTTTGTCCTGCTTTTAGTAATCGAGGGTGGAGGGAATTTGTGCAATTGTTGAGGGCGCTGACTTCTGAGTTTAGTTCTCGATTTTTCGCGATTGTTTATCCCTCCCTGGGCTTCTGTCTAGTTTCGCGATTTGTGGTTTTATTGCTGCGAATTTGTTCTGGTTCAGTTAGTTTTAGGTGCTGACGTGTTCTGGTTCCTTTTTGGTTTTGTTTCGCCGCTCTGATTCTTCCAATTGTTCTCGTGGAGTTTCCCTTTATTTAACCTGAGTTTTGGAGCTTGTGGACATCTCTGGCCGGCGTATAGCCGGAAGAATAACATTACACCGCTGCATTCATCCCTCCCTGTCAATCTAACAGTAGTATTGGATTTTAGCTGTCTGTTTTGCAGGTTTTCCAGCCGGATTTTCAAGCTGCCCGAAATCCTCTTTGCGTGTCGTGACCATTTCCGTGTTTTGCAGGGTGCTATTTAGGAGTCGCTCGGTTTCTAGCTCCCGCGGCTTCTCCCCCTCCAAGGCGTGTCGAAGTGTGGTATCATTGTACTTTTCTGTTAAATTTCATTTTCGTCAGCTATATATCTACTACCTACTGTGATTTGTATGCGGTTTGCTTGCTTTTAAATTGTCTTTCTCATTCTCATCATATTTTCATTTTTGTCTTCACTACCTCATTTTATTTTTCGTAGTGCGTTTGTGTTTTGTGTTGGTCGATGTCGCGCTGTTTGCGGGTTGGTAGTTGGAATTTGGGTACCTTGCCAGGTAAGATTTTGGAGCTTGTGGATGTTTTGGGTAAGATAAGGGTTGATGTGGCTTGTATTCAGGAGACTAGGTGGAAGGAGGCGCAGTCCAGGGAGGTGAACGGTTATAAATTGTGGTATTCAGGCCTTGCTAACTCGATCAATGGTGTGGGCATTCTTTTGTCTAAGGAGCTTAAGGACAACGTCGTGGAAGTGAAAAGGTGTAATGATAGGATTATGTCCGTTAGAGTGGTGGTTGGGGAGAAGGTGGTTAACGTGGTATGTGTGTATGCCCCACATGTTGGTTTGGGTGTGCTTGATAAGGAAGCTTTTTGGGTCTGTTTAGATGAGTTGGTCGGGTGTATTCCGGACGATCAATTTATTATTTTGGGGGGTGATTTCAATGGGCACATTGGTGAGGGGGTGTATGGTTATCATAGTGCACATGGGGATTTAGGCTTCGGAGTTAGGAATGCAGGAGGTTCCACACTGTTGGAGTTTGCCACTGCGTATGAGTTGGTAATTGCTAACTCTGTTTTTCAGAAGAGGGCTGAGCACCTCATCACCTTCAGTAGTGGGGGGCACAACACGCAAATTGACTACCTTCTTTTGTGCAGTCGTGATGCTAGGGCGTGCGTGGACTGCAAGGTGTTCCGGAGCGAGGCATGTGCTTCTCAACACTGGCTGATGGCTATGGATTTATCCATGGGAGGTCGTGTTTTTAGCAGGGCTAGAGAAGCTATACCTAGGATTCTCTGGAAGGATCTGAAGGGTGAGAAGGCGACACTTTTCAAGGAGTCTATGACCCGCGAAGGAGGTTTATTGCGTGGGGGCGATGCTAACCTTATGTGGACCAGCATGGGCAATGATATTAGGAGGGTGGGCGAGAAGGTGGTAGGGGTTTCTTCGGGCAGGTCTAGTGGACCTAGGGAGGCATGGTGGTGGAATGAGGAGGTCCAAAACAAGGTTAAGGCAAAACAAGCACTATTTAAGGAGCTTTTGTCGGTTAGTGTTGGGGAGGAGAGAATCTTGAAGATTTTAGCGTACAAGGTGGCGAAAGCTAGGGAAAGAGGGCGGCGCGACCTGGGTCCCGTTAAGTTTATTAAGGATGATTTGGGCCAAGTGTTAGTGAACGATGTGGCTATTAAGGAGTGGTGGAATAGATATTTTTTTCAAAGTTTTCAATGAGGCTAGAGGTAGTGACTCGGTGGTGCAAGGAGTTAGTCTATCTTCAGCTCGTTCGTTTAGTTCCTATGAGAGCATCAGCAAGGAGGAAGTAAAGGGTGCCCTAATGAAAATGGGTAGAGCTAAGGTTGTAGGTCCGGATCAGATCCCTATTGAGGTGTGGCTTTGTCTGGGGGAAGTCGGAGTTCAGTGGCTAGCAGAGATGTTCAGCATCCTCCTCAGAGGTTCTAAGATGCCGACAGAGTCGAGGCATAGTATTGTCGTGCCATTTTTCAAGAACAAAGGCCATGCTCAGAGTTGTAGTAACTATAGGAGTATTAAACTCCTCAGTCATACTATGAAACTTTGGGAAAGAGTGGTGGAATGCAGGGTTAGAATAGAAGTTGAGATCTCTGAGAACCAATTTGGCTTCATGCTGGGGAGGTCCACGACTGAGGCCATTCTTCTCGTCAGAAGCCTTATGGAGAAGTTTAGAGAGTGGCGTAAGGACCTCCATATGGTGTTCATAGATCTAGAGAAGGCTTATGATAGCATTCTGCGCGATGTTATTTGGAGGAGCCTAGTAGAGAGGAGGGTGTCGTTGCCATTCGTTAGGACGATCCAAGACATGTACTCCCAAGCTAGGACGTGCGTTAGGACCCCAGTTGGTGACACACAGTATTTTCCGGTTGAGATAGGGCTACACTAGGGGTCGGCGCTAAGCCCTCTTCTCTTCGCTCTAATTCTTGACGTCATTTCACGGGGGATTCAAGATGGCATCCCGTGGTGCATGATTTTTGCTGACGACATTGTGTTAGTGGCGGAGTCGAGGAGGGAGGTGAACTCGAAGTTGGAGCTTTGGAGGGCTAAGTTAGAATCCTAGGGCTTGCGTGTGAGTCGGTCTAAGACCGAGTATCTCTGGTGTAACTTTAGTGGTGAGGCCAACGAGGAAGATGTAGAGGTAATGATTGCGGATCAGATCGTACCCCGTACGGATAAGTTCAAGTATTTGGGTTCGATCATTCAGATGGAAAGTGAGTGTGAAGATGATGTCACGAATCTCATCAAGGCGGGGTGGCTAAGGTGGAGAGCAGCGACAGGGGTCCTGTGCGACAAGAAAGTCCCTCTAAAGTTGAAGGGTAAATTCTATAGAGCGGCAATCCGACCTGCAATTTTGTATTGCTCCGAATGTTGGGCGATGAAGAAGTCGCTTGAGAGAAAGTTAGAAGTGGCTGAAATTAGAATGTTATGTTGGTCGTGTGGTCGCACAATGTTATATAGAATCGCGAATGGGGTTTTCAGGAACGTGCTGGAAGTGGCGCCCATTTCAGCGAAAGTTAGGGAAGGGAGATTGAGATGGTTTGGCCACGTCTGCAGGAGGCAGGCATCTGCTCCGATGAGGAGGGTCGAGAGTTTATTGGTTGTCGGGGAGAAGAGGAGAGGCAGACCAAGGAGGACGTGGGAGGAGCAGCTGAGATTAGATTTGAAGGCCTTAAACCTTTTCGAGACCATGACTATTGATAGGTACGCTTGGAGGCGCCAGATCAGAGTTGTGGATTATTTTGTAGGGAGCGGTGCTGTAGTTGAGAACCTCAGGGTTGAGTTGTCTCGGTTAGCTTTGACCTAGAGCATTGCATTTTTTACTTTTATTGTATATTTTATCCTATTGTCTTTGCATGTGGTGTATTTTTGACAGGGAGCTGTGCGCAGAGTCAACCTCTCTTTTGTTAGAGCAGCGTTCATCGGGAGTGAAGTAGCCAAATTCCGCTTAGGTAAGTCCCATGTGGATTAAGCCATGGGCTCAGGTATGGTCTCGAGCTTTTTCGAATCATATGTTTTCATTTATATTTATCACACAAGATTCTGCTGTGCACTAAGCTGGGGGTCTTCACGGAAACAGCCTCCCTACAGTAATAAGTAGGGCATGGTCTGCGTACATCTTACCCTCCCCAGACCCTGCTCTGAGCGGGATATACTGGGTAAGTTTGGTTTGGTTTGGTTTGGTTTTTGAAGTTGGGAAGTTCATACGTATTGGACAAGTGTTCAAATCGAATGATTGAGTTATTTGGAACCCTTGGAATATGAATATCTATAATGTTGAACTAATCGGATTATTCGGATTGATGATGATAATCGGTAATTGGTTTTGATTATGAATTTACAAGGAGGAAACTCATATTCGTATTTAAGATCGAATTTGGAATCGGTAATGTTTAGACCCTTGTTATTGGTTTAATTTGATTATTGATATGATTATCGGATTATGAATCGTGTTGTGGTTTTAAAAGCGTGATTGATAGTTTGGGTTGTTCGGAATTGTGTTTAATCGGGATTTTGAGGACCATTGGGTTTGTTATCGGCTATATTGATTGCTAATTTTGATTATCGGATTTCGACTTGTATTGTGGATATGAGTTCGTATTTGTTGAGTTGTATTATTCAGTTTTGTGTATGATCGAGGTATCGTTGAACCATTAAGTTTGATTTGGTTGGTTATGTCGGTTGTTGATTTTTTACCGAATCTGTGTTAATCGATTATTGCAATAGGTTGTGATAATTGATCGTTGTGTTGCGGTTAAGGCTGAAGAGTTCGTAAATTGCTTTTGTTCGGGGCTAAGTAGCTCAAAGACGAAGGCAATGGAATTGGTAACAGCTTTATCATATCGGTATCGAGGCAAGTGTATACTTGTTCAGTTTATAATATTTATCATTTATAATTCATATAGCAATGATATTATAAATATAAATTGTCGGGATGATGGTTTGAATACTGTGGTCTAGTTCGGAATAAATCATAAGGTATATGATTTAATTGTGTTTGATTGAAGACATAGATGTGAGTTATCTTTGATCTATGATATGGAATGTAGGATATCGAGAGTAGTTATCGTGATGACATGGGTATCGGGATAAAGGTTTAATGGTATTGAATGGATGGTACCTTATTTGAGATTATTCGTATAACTGTGTATTCGTTCAGGGACGTTTGTTCGTGGAAAGGACATTGTCTCCGGCTTTGAGGTAATGTAAGTATTGTTCAGTTATGAGGATAATTATTCTGATGAATTGTTGTATGCTGATGTTTCGTATAATGAGATTCGTATTTGATTGTTTCGTTGGGGGATGTTGATCCCAAGACTGGTTGTATTGAGATCGTTGATCATGTTGATCATTCATTGGGGATGATGATCCCAGGATTATTGTTTTGGATATTGATTAGTCATGTCGACTTCTCATTGTCAGTCTGTTGTTGTTCACTTTGGTAAGTCTTTTTGATCCTTATTAGATATGTGATTCTTTGAGTTTCGTTCTCATGTTGCATCGTAACATATCTGGAATCATATCTGCATTCCGATTGGTTATTGTGTAAGATTTTTAGCTGGGCACACTATGGTTATGTGTTGATATTTCCACATTGAACCATGTACACGACACGTAGTTCGTGAGGCTAATTAGGTACATTGTCCCACGTATATTCTGGATTCTGTATACGGGGTGGACATGTGTACTGGCACATTTCCGGATCGGGCGTACTGTGATGTCCATCTATGAGCCATAATTGATTGGTCGTTCATCCTCCTTTTATGGTTGGGTATGTTCGACGGTTTGTGACTAGTTGTTCATACTCCTGAGGGGTATGTTCGACAATCGGGATTATTTCTTTGAGATCAATTATTGTTGATCATTTGGAGTTTACCTTGTTGAGGGTATTCTCGGTTATTGTTTATCTTTTGTTGATTGCGTTTGGAGTTTACCTTGTTGATGGTATTCTCGGTCATTGTTGATCCTCTGTTGGTCATGTTAGAGTTTATCATGTTGATGGTATTCTCGATTATTATTGATCCTTCGTTGGTAGTATCGGAGTTATCATGTCGATAGTATTCTCGGTTGATGTATTGGTTGATCATTGTTATTGATCGTATGAGCATTCGGATTGTACGTCGATGTTTCGGTATTTGTTATCATTGATTGTGGTAGTTGATCTACAGATATTGTGTGTTAATGGTTTTTATCCAGATTGAGATGTGACGGTGCAATCCGACGGACAGGATTTGGCACAGATGGTTCATTCCACACTTATGAGTTATGATGATGTTTTGAGGATACTTGGTATTGTTTGAATACAGTACAGATGATTGTTGTTGAGTTCATTTCGTCATTTGAGAATGTGAAATGTGGATTACGGTAAGGATTGATTTGTTATGGATTGCCATGGATTGGTAAGGTTATGACGGTAAGATTACGATGGGTATTCTTATTATGTTATTACATGGGTATGTAATTATTTATGTGATGTGATCGTTATCATTGTTGATTTTAGGTACTCGGAGATCGAGCTAGTAGAGGTCGTGAAGGGGTGAGCTTCCCGGGTGATACTGGCTGTGGCATGTTTTTGAGTATCGAGTATTCTTTCTGGTTGTTTTATTCCGCTGCAATTATATATTTTTGAACTGTGTGTATATCCGCTGCGTGTGTATATTTCAAAATGGCTTTCCGGTATTTTTACCAACTCGTGTTTAATTTTAAAATGGCCTATTGGTATTTTGCGAACTTGGGTTACTTCGTCAAACCTTTTTCCCTAACTATTTTATCGGTACGTATAAGTGGTGGCTTAACGCACATTTTGAACTGTCGAGATTTGCCATTTCATCTTGTATTTTCAAATAGCATTTGATGATGGTATTTGAGAACTATATTTTGGTAAATGTTTTTGGGTATTTAAAATATTACCGTCATCGGCCTTTTGGCGTTTTTAAATGGTTTTGTAAATGGTTTTTGGCCTGGTGGGTTCCGGCGCTGGACCCACGGCGCTGTAATATCCCGGATGGTTTTGGGGGTGTTACAGAAGATGGTATCGGAGCTTGGGTTTTGTGAAACCCAGGCGTATGTGTTATGTGGCTCTACCGGCGCAGTAGTAGCGTGTCTTTTGAAAATGATTTTCTGACCATTGAGTCAAACCGATTCTTGGGGATTCCAAAATTTTTAAGATCTTTTCAAATTTCTAATTGTGATATTAGTGTGTGTTGGTATTGTGTTGAGACTTCTTATGGGAGTCGTGTGCTAGTATCACTGGAGATCATCGGCTTCACGCACCTGTGAGTATGTTGGTTTGGTTATTCGCTTGTGGCGAAGATTGATTTCTTTTGTGATGAGTTTTAAATGTTGGTTGATCTGTTTTTGTTGGCAGGATTGCAAGGTTCTAGGACGAAACTTATTTTAAGGGGGTAGTATGTAATACCCAGATTTTCAGTATAAATTTTCGCGTTATTTTATCTGAGATATACTTCATAGCTTGGTGTCTATACAATATGGATAAAATAAATTGAGAACCGAGATAGTTATACTTGTGTAATTGACGTGTTTGATTGACAGTTATATTGAGGATATGGTGTATCAGGTTGAATTGATTTGGACATCAGGTGTATCATATGAGAATATTTTTGGGATGAGTATATATATTCAGTATGTATGTATATGTATCCAGTATGTCGAGACGGACAAGAACAGTTGGATTTTGGCCAAGTATAGAGCCCTTAACGTACGCTAAGGGTAAGGACTTACGTATGTTAATTTCTATGTTTTACGTACGTTATGCATAAGGCATTATGTACGTAACAGAGGGAATCAGACAGGACCGAGCTGTGGTCGGCAGGTGGGGCCCTGTGTCGGTAGCTTTCGATGGAGAATGTGCATGGGCAAGTCAACTACGTATTACGTGCACTATACAGGGTGTATTACGTACGTAATATGAGCTTTTACTGTAGCAAGTCAACGTACGTATTACGTACGCTATGGAAAAAGGTTTACATACGTAAGGCATTGAACGAAATGAGTCAGGAGCCTCTGGACCATCGTTACGTACGCTACCAAAGTCAGATAGCATGCATAAAGGTGTGTTACGTATATTAACTTTGGCACGTTACGTACGTAATGAGCTGGAAGTTTATAAAAGTGAATGCCCGTCATTTGATTTTGTTCATAACTCCACTATTTTTGTTCGCCTTCAACACTGAGAGAGTGAGTTTCAGCTCTTCTAAGTCGATTATGAGCCTGGAAACATGGGATTGGAGCTTGTGATATGGAGCTACTGTTGATTCTTGAAGTGTTTGCTTGTGTATTTCATCTTCTAAGAGGTATGTTGGATAATCCTCTCCTTGAATTCTGATTTTGATGTTACTGTTTATGAATGATTCGTATGAAGATGATTATGATCTTGTTGTTATGATTCTTGAGTCTATATGAACTATATGTTGAAGGATACGATGGTTTATGTCTTGACTATGATGGTTATGGTATTATTGTTGTACTTCTTGATGATATATGAGGTGTATATTGAAGAAGATGATGATTATGATGAGTATATATTTCAAGTGTTTATGTTTTAGATATGAACATGGTATGTTGATATTTAGAACAAGTAGTGGTGATTTGATCTTTCATATGGTCTTGATGATATACGGATCGTGATTATGAATTTGACAAGAATATTATCTTTCTTTGAGGATATGTGTTCATATGAGTCGACGGATCCTAAGTGTAGTTTGGTATGAGATTGATATATATGAACAAGGGATAATCATATCATATTGAATTTAAGTTCGAATTCGGAATGGAATATGTTGATAAACGTACTTCGTGCTCGAATCAACTCTTATTGAAATCACCGGATTATGAGATTGAATTGAAGGTATGAATTCAAATTTGCTTGGCATAAGAACATTTGATCCGTACATAATTGGAATACTATCGAGTCGTATGAGGCGGACGCATAATTATAAAGTTTACGGTTAATTTTGGAATACGATTATTCATGATAATATCCGGTACTTGTTTCTATGAATTTACGAATATGAACAAGAAGGAGTCTTGTTTATTCATATTTGGATTTGAAGTTGGAATGGAGTATGTTGTGAAATCCTTAATATCGATTTGGATTGATCATTGATATGATTTGATGAATGTATTTAAGAGAATATGGTGTTTTGGATACAAATATGGAATATTCATATCTAGAGTTAAGTCATGTGTTTTGGCACAATATTCATATAGGAATACGAATATGATTAAGGGTTGATAAGATTATTATTCATCTTTGAAGTTGGGAAGTTCATATGTATTGGACAAGTGTTCAAATCGAATGATTGAGTTATTTGGAACCCTTGGAATATGATTATCTATAATGTCGAATTAATCGGATTGTCCGGATTGATGATGATAATCGGTAATTGGTTTTGATTATGAATTTACAAGGAGGAAACTCATATTCGTATTTAAGATCGACTTTGGAATCGGTAATGTTTAGACCCTTGCTATTGGTTTAATTTGATTATTGATATGATTATCGGATTATGAATCGTGTTGTGGTTTTAAATTCGTGATTGATAGTTTGGGTTGTTTGGAATTGTGTTTAATCGGGATATTGAGGAACCTTTGGGTTTGTTATCGGCTATATTGATTGCTAATTTTGATTATCGGATTTCGACTTGTATTGTGGATATGAGTTCGTATTTGTTGAGTTGTATTATTCAGTTTTGTGTATGATCGAGGTATCGTTGAACCATTGAGTTTGATTTGGTTGGTTATTTCGGTTGCTGATTTTTTACCGAATCTGTGTTAATCGATTATTGCAGTAGGTTGTGATAATTGATCGTTGATTATGATCGTTGTGTTGCGGTTAAGGCTGAAGAGTTCGTAAATTGCTTTTGGTCGGGGCTAAGGAGCTCGAAGACGAAGGCAATGGAATTGGTAACAGCTTTGTCATATCGGTATCGAGGCAAGTGTATACTTGTTCAGTTTATAATATTTAACGAATGGTTTTACTTTCATTTCATTTATAATTCATATAGCAATGATATTACAAATATAAATTGTCGGGATGATGGTTTGAATATTGTGCTCTAGTTCGGAATAAATCATAAGGTATATGATTTAATTGTGTTTGATTGAAGACATATATGTGAGTTATCTTTGATCTATGATATGGAATGTCGGATATCGAGAGTAGTTATCGTGATGACATGGGTATCGGGATAAAGGTTTAATGGTATTGAATAGACGGTACCTTATTTGTGATTATTCGTATAACTGTGTATTCGCTCAGGGATGTTTGTTCGTGGAAAGGACATTGTCTCCGGCTTTGAGGTAATGCAAGTATTGTTCAGTTATGAGGATAATTATTCTGATGA
This sequence comes from Orobanche coerulescens, assembly GCA_033398695.1. Taxonomy (NCBI): domain Eukaryota; kingdom Viridiplantae; phylum Streptophyta; class Magnoliopsida; order Lamiales; family Orobanchaceae; genus Orobanche; species Orobanche coerulescens. Next base: position 19,805,461 of record CM065804.1, read on the forward strand.
ATTGTTGTATGCTGATGTTTCGTATAATGAGATTCGTATTTGATTGTTTCGTTGGGGGATGTTGATCTCAGGACTGGTTGTATTGAGATCGTTGATCATTGATTGGGGATGATGATCCCAAGATTATTATTTTGGATATTGATTAGTCATGTCGACTTGTCATTGTCAGTCTGTTGTTGTTCACTTCGGTGAGTCTTTTTGATCCTTATTGGATATGTGATTCTTTGAGTTTCGTTGTCATATTGCATCGTGACATATCTGGAATAATATCTACGTTCCGATTGGTTATTGTGTAGGATTTTTAGCTGGGCACACTATGGTTATGTGTTGATATTTCCACATTGAACCGTGCACATGAGACGTAGTTCGTGAGGCTAATTAGGTACATTGTCCCACGTATATTCTGGATTCTGTATACGGGGTGGACATGTGTACTGACACATTTCCGGATCGGGCGTAATGTGATATCCATCTTTGAGCCATAATTGATTGGTCGTTCATCCTCCATTTATGGTTGGGTATGTTCGACGGTTTGTGACTGGTTGTTCATACTCCCGAGGGATATGTTCGACAATCGGTATTATTTCTTTGAGTTCCATTATTGTTGATCATTTGGAGTTTACCTTGTTGAGGGTATTCTCCGTTATTGTTGATCTTTTGTTGATCGCGTTTGGAGTTTACCTTGTTGATGGTATTCTCTGTCATTGTTGATCCTCTATTGGTCGTGTTAGAGTTTATCATGTTGATGGTATTCTCGATTATTATTGATCCTTCGTTGGTAGTATCGGAGTTATCATGTCGATAGTATTCTCGGTTGATGTATTGGTTGATCATTGTTATTGATCATATGAGCATTCGGACTGTACGTCGATGTTTCGCTATTTGTTATCATTGATTGTGGTAGTTGATCTACACATATATTGTGTGTTAATGGTTTTTATCCAGATTGAGATGTGACGGTGCAATCCGACGGACAGTATTTGGCACAGATGGTTCATTCCACACTTATGAGTTATGATGATGTTTTGAGCATACTTGGTGTTGTTTGAATACAGTACAGATGATTGTAGTTGAGTTCATTTTGTCATTTGAGAATGCGGAATGTGGATTACGGTAAGGATTGATTTGTTATGGATTGCCATGGATTGGTAAGGTTATGACGGTGAGATTACGTTGGGTATTCTTATTATGTTATTACATGGGTATGTAATTATTTATGTGATGTGATCGTTATCATTGTTGATTTTAGGTACTCGGAGATCGAGGTAGTAGCGGTCGTGAAGGGGTGAGCTTCCCGGGTGATACTGGCTGTGGCATGTTTTTGAGTATCGAGTATTCTTTCTGGTTGTTTTATTCCGCTGCAATTATATATTTTTGAACTGTGTGTATATCCGCTGCGTGTGTATATTTCAAAATGGCTTTCCGGTATTTTTACCAACTCCTGTTTAATTGTAAAATGGCCTTTTGGCATTTTGCGAACTTGGGTTACTTCGTCAAACCTTTTTCCCTAACTATTTTATCGGTACGTATAAGTGGTGGCTTAACGTACAGTTTGAACTGTCGAGATTTGGCATTTCATCTTGTATTTTCAAACAGCATTTGATGATGGTATTTGAGAACTATGTTTTGGTAAATGTTTTTGGGTATTTAAAATATTACCATCATAGGCCTTTTGACATTTTTAAGTGGTTTTGTAAATGGTTTTTGGCCTCGTGGGTTCTGGCGGTGGACCCACGGTGCTGTAATATCCCGTATGGTTTTGGGGGTGTTACAGAATATGGTATCGGAGCTTGGATTTTGTGAAACCCAGGCATGTGTGTTATGTGGCTCTACCGGTGCAGTAGTAGCGTGTCTTTTGAAAATGATTTTCTCACCATTGAGTCAAACCGATTCTTGGGGTTTCCAAAATTTTTAAGATCTTTTCAAATTGCTAATTGTGATATTAGTGTGTGTTGGTATTGTGTTGAGACTTCATATGGGAGTCGTGTGCTAGTATCACTTGAGATCATCGGCTTCACGCACCTGTGAGTATGTTGGTTTGGTTATTCGCTTGTGGCGACGACTGATTGCTTTTGTGATGAGTTGTAAATTTTGGTTGATTTGTTGTTTGTGGAGGATTGCAAGGTTCGAGGACGAAACTTATTTTAAGGGGGGTAGTATGTAATACCCGGATTTTCAGTATAAATTTTCGCATTATTTTATCTGAAATATACTTCATAGCTTGGTGTCTATACAATATGGATAAAATAAATTGAGAACCGAGATAGTTATACTTGTGTAATTGACGTGTTTGATTGACAGTTATATTGAGGATATGGTGTATCAGGTTGAATTGATTTGGACATCAGGTGTATCATATGAGAATATTTTTGGGATGAGTATATATATTCAGTATGTATGTATATGTATCCAGTATGTCGAGACGGACAAGAACAGTTGGATTTTGGCCAAGTATAGAGCCCTTAACGTACGCTAAGGGTAAGGACTTACGTATGTTAATTTCTATGTTTTACGTACGTTATGCATAAGGCATTATGTACGTAACAGAGGGAATCAGACAGGACCGAGCTGTGGTCGGCAGGTGGGGCCCTGTGTCGGTAGCTTTCGATGGAGAATGTGCATGGGCAAGTCAACTACGTATTACGTGCACTATACAGGGTGTATTACGTACGTAATATGAGCTTTTACTGTAGCAAGTCAACGTACGTATTACGTACGCTATGGAAAAAGGTTTACATACGTAAGGCATTGAACGAAATGAGTCAGGAGCCTCTGGACCATCGTTACATACGCTACCAAAGTCAGATAGCATGCATAAAGGTGTGTTACGTACATTAACTTTGGCATGTTACGTACGTAACGAGCTGGAAGTTTATAAAAGTGAATGCCCGTCATTTGATTTTGTTCACAACTCCACTATTTTTTTCGCCTTCAACATTGAGAGGGTGAGTTTCAGCTCTTCTAAGTCGATTATGAGCTTGGAAACATGGGATTGGAGCTTGTATGGAGCTACTGTTGATTCTTGAAGTGTTTGCTTGTGTATTTCATCTTCTAAGAGGTATGTTGGATAATCCTCTCCTTGAATTCGGATTTTGATGTTACTGTTTATGAATGATTCGTATGAAGATGATTATGATCTTGTTGTTATGATTCTTGAGGCTATATGAACTATATGTTGAAGGATACGATGGTTTATGTCTTGACTATGATGGTTATGGTATTATTGTTGTACTTCTTGATAATATATGAGGTGTATATTGAAGAAGATGATGATTATGATGAGTATATATTTCAAGTGTTTATGTTTTAGATATGAACATGGAATGTTGATATTTAGAACAAGTAGTGGTGATTTGATCTGTCGTATGGTCTTGATGATATACGGATCGTGATTATGAATTTGACAAGAATATTATCTTTCTTTGAGGATATGTGTTCAAACGAGTCGAATGATCCTAAGTGTAGTTTGGCATGAGATTGTTATATATGAACAAGAGATAATCATATCATGTTGAATTTAAGTTTGAATTCGGAATGGAATATGTTGATAAACGTACTTCGTGCTCGAATCAACTATTATTGAGATCACCGGATTATGAGATTGAAATGAAGGTATGAATTCAAATTTGCTTGGCATAAGAACATTTGATCCGTACATAATTGGAATACTATCGAGTCGTATGAGGTGGATGGATAATTATAAAGTTTACGGTTAATTTTGGAATACGATTATTCATGATAATATCAGGTACTTGTTTCTATGAATTTACGAATATGAACAAGAAGGAGTCTTGTTTATTCATATTTGGAATTGAAGTTGGAATCAAGTATATTATGAAATCCTTAATATCTATGTGAATTGATCATTGATATGATTTGATGAATGTATTTAAGAGAAGATGGTATTTTGGATATAAATATGGAATATTCATATCTAGAACTAAGTCATGTGTTTTGACACAATATTCGTATAGGAATACGAATATGATTAAGGGTTGATAAGATTATTATTCATCTTTGAAGTTGGGAAGTTCATACATATTGGACAAGTGTTCAAATCGAATGATTGAGTTATTTGGAACCTTTGGAATATGATTATTTATAATGTTGAATTAATCGGATTGTCTGGATCGATGATGATAATTGGTAATTGGTTCGATGATGATAATTGGTAATTGGTTTTGATTATGAATTTACAAGGAGGAAACTCATATTCGTATTTAAGATCGACTTCGGAATCGGTAATGTTTAGACCCTTGTTATTGGTTCAATTTTATTATTGATTTGATTACCGGATTATGAATCGTGTTGTGGTTTTAAATTCGTGATTGATAGTTTGGGTTGTTCGGAATTGTGTTTAATCGGGATTTTGAGGAACCATTGGGTTTGTTATCGGCTATATTGATTGCTAGTTTTGATTATCGGATTTCGACTTGTATTGTGGATATGAGTTTGTATTTGTTGAGTTGTATTATTCAGTTTTGTGTATGATCGAGGTATCGTTGAACCATTGAGTTTGATTTGGTTGGTTATGTCGGTTATTGATTTTTTACCGAATGTGTGTTAATCGATTATTGCAATAGGTTGTGATAATTGATCGTTGATTATGATCGTTGTGTTGCGGTTAAGACTGAAGAGTTCGTAAATTGCTTTTGGTCGGGGCTAAGGAGCTCGAAGACGAAGGTAATGGAATTAGTAACAGCTTTGTCATATCGGTATCGAGGCAAGTGTATACTTGTTCAGTTTATAATATTTAACGAATGGTTTCACTTTCATTTCATTTATAATTCATATAGCAATTATATTACAAATATAAATTGTCGGGATGATGGTTTGAATACTGTGCTCTAGTTCGGAATAAATCATAAGATATATGATTTAATTGTGTTTAATGGGTATCGGGATAAAGGAATGTCGGATATCGAGAGTAGTTATCGTGATGACATGGGTATCGGGATAAAGGTTTAATGGTATTGAACGGACGGTACCTTATTTGAGAATATTCGTATAACTGTGTATTCGTTCAGGGATGTTTGTTTGTGGAAAGGACATTGTCTCCGGCTTTGAGGTAATGTAAGTATTGTTCATTTATGAGGATAATTATTCCGATGAATTGTTGTATGCTGATGTTTCGTATAATGAGATTCGTATTTGATTGTTTCGTTGGGGGATGTTGATCCCAGGACTGGTTGTATTGAGATCGTTGATCATTCATTGGGGATGATGATCCCAGGATTATTATTTTGGATATTGATTAGTCATGTCGACTTGTCATTGTCAGTCTGTTGTTGTTTAATTCGGTGAGTCTTTTTTATCCTTATTGGATATGTGATTCTTTGAGTTTCGTTGTCATATTGCATCGTGACATATCTGGAATCATATCTGCGTTTCGATTGGTTATTGTGTAGGATTTTTAGCTGGGCACACTATGGTTATGTGTTGATATTGCCACATTGAACCGTGCACACGAGACGTAGTTCGTGAGGCTAATTAGGTACATTGTCCCACGTATATTCTGGATTCTGTATACGGGGTGGATATGTGTACTGACACATTTCCGGATCGGGCGTACTGTGATGTCAATCTTTGAGCCATAATTGATTGGTCGTTCATCCTCCATTTATGGTTGGGTATGTTCGACGGTTTGTGACTGGTTGTTCATACTCCTGAGGGGTATGTTCGACAATCGGGATTATTGCTTTGAGATCCATTATTGTTGATCATTTGGAGTTTACCTTGTTGAGGGTATTCTCGGTTATTGTTGATCTTTTGTTGATCGCGTTTGGAGTTTACCTTGTTGATGGTATTCTCGGTCATTGTTGATCCTCTGTTGGTCGTGTTAGAGTTTATCATGATGATGGTATTCTCGATTATTATTGATCCTTCGTTGGTAGTATCGGAGTTATCATGTCGATAGTATTCTCAGTTGATGTATTGGTTGATAATTGTTATTGATCATATGAGCATTCGGACTGTACGTCGATGTTACGGTATTTGTTATCAGTGATTGTGGTAGTTGATCTACAGATATATTGTGTGTTAATGTTTTTTATCCAGATTGAGATGTGACGGTGCAATCCGATGGACAGGATTTGGCACAGATGGTTCATTCCACACTTATAAGTTATGATGATGTTTTGAGGATACTTGGTATTGTTTGAATACAGTACAGATGATTGTTGTTGAGTTCATTTCGTCATTTGAGAATGCGAAATGTGGATTACGGTAAGGATTGATTTGTTATGGATTGCCATGGATTAGGTATTCTTATTATGTTATTACATGGGTATGTAATTATTTATGTGATGTGATCATTATCATTGTTTATTTTAGGTACTCGGAGATCGAGATAGTAGCGGTCGTGAAGGGGTGAGCTTCCCGGGTGATACTGGCTGTGGCATGTTTTTGAGTATCGAGTATTCTTTCTGGTTGTTTTATTCCGCTGCAGTTATATATTTTTGAACTGTGTGTATATCCGCTGCGTGTGTATATTTCAAAATGGCTTTCCGGTATTTTTACCAACTCGTGTTTAATTTTAAAATGGCCTATTGGTATTTTGCGAACTTGGGTTACTTCGTCAAACCTTTTTCCCTAACTATTTTATCGGTACGTATAAGTGGTGGCTTAACGCACATTTTGAACTGTCGAGATTTGCCATTTCATCTTGTATTTTCAAATAGCATTTGATGATGGTATTTGAGAACTATATTTTGGTAAATGTTTTTGGGTATTTAAAATATTACCGTCATCGGCCTTTTGGCGTTTTTAAATAGTTATGTAAATGGTTTTTGGTGTAACACCCCCAAATCCTATTGGGTTATTACAGTGCCGTGGACCCCACGCCAGGAGATCCACCAGGCGAACATGACTAAAATACATTAAATTAAACAACAAGGGGAAATCATAGTCCCTACCATGATATCCGACACAATATTCCGATAAGGAATTTCAACGACAATGATGGGCCTACATGGCCAAAAATAAAATACAACAACCTCCACGAGCATTTGCTCGGGTAAAACATAATGACAGTGACTGACAAACTGGAGAACACTCCAACTGACTGACCAACATTAACAACTCGGACTAGTATCGCTCGAATGCCTCGTCGCCATCATCATGCCCCTGTATCTCAACTCTCTCCTCGCAAGCACCTAAAACATGAAAACATGTTCCGCCCCCACGGGGTCAGTCATCCAGATAATGAATATCAAATACATGTATAACATGATATGCATCCAAAGGCAGAATGAAACGGTACAATGATAATAATAATACGAGATGCTCACAAACCAATATAAGAACCGAGCATTCGTGAAATACTATGCCCACGGCATACTATTAATACATGTTCAACAGGTTAGAACATAAGTGCCCAACGGCGAATCATAATCACAGAGTACCACAATGAATTACACGACATGAACCAAACCAGAACTGAATTAATTATGAATCACAATGCCCGAAGGCTCCAATGAAATTACCAAGACAATCACAAAGGCCTTAAAGACACTCAGCCGAAGCTGTCAAATATCACAATCACATGAAGTCGAAACAGCCCGAAGCTGTTATTGATTAGGGCCGAAGCCACGGTACGAAGCCGTATCACAATTAGGGCCGAAGCCACGGCATCCAGCCGTATCACAATTAGGGCCGAAGCCACGGCATGAAAGCCGTATCACAATTAGGGCCGAAGCCACGGCATGAAAGCCGTATCACAATTAGGGCCGAAGCCACGGCATCCAGCCGTATCACAATTAGGGCCGAAGCCACGGCATGAAGCCGTATCACAATGAATGATAGTGTGCTGCCTTGAGTCGGCCAACACGATGATAGTAACACACGGATAGACACCGTCCTTGACAGTCCCAAATTAACACCTCGATTGCCTTAGAACGGCCAACCGACAACAATGATGCAGCGGATGATTCAATACCTCGATTGCCTAAAACGGTCAATCGACAACAATGATACCATAAATGATTGAACACTTCGATTTGCCTGAGAACGGCCAATCGATAACAATGACACGATGAATGAGTGAATACCTCGATTGCCTTAGAAAGGTCAATCGATAACAATGATTTAGTGAATGATTGAACATTTCGATTTGCTTGAGAACGGCAATTCGATAACAATGATATGAAGGATGCCCCGGCACCTTTAATCGGTTACCGACGACGAAGGCGAGAAATGAATAAGCCAATGCCTTTAATCGGCACATGCTTTTAATGACAATCCAAACAGAATAACAATGATCTCAACGATGTCTTTAATTGACATCTATATTACAACAATCGATACATCGATACCGCGAACCGCTATCGACAATGACATTAATAATGAGTATCACAATGCCTTGAACCGCCATTAACGAACTATGAAATATTTGGCATAATTGCGAAAGGTATCGTATCGAACGATCTCTTAATATCAATTAATTCATGAAGAGACTAAGTCTTGGAATGATACAACACATTCATACACATATATGATAAAATTAATCTCATTGACTAGTTCAAGTATAAAACTTGCCTCAACCGGCGGTGAAATCCCTCCACGAACAACGAACGGCGTCCTCCGTAAACACAAGTACTCGAACCACCTTGAATGAAATACAATTCATTCAATAACACAATATCAATCGAAATCAACATAACGACCGAAAGAAACTCTTTGAGGCATTTAATCGAACACTAAATGTTCAAAGTTCCTCAAGACCCTAAAAATCATCAATCGGGTTGAACGAATCGAAAATATGGATATACAATCCATAGAACATGATTAATAATGTTTACTAACATCAACCGATTCATCAAAATCGGATTAGAAACGAAATCAAGAACAATTCTCCAAAAAGTCAACTTGAAAGAAAATCAAGAAATATACCTTGATTCGACGAAATACTCGGATTAGATGATGATATAATCAACAAGGATCTTCCAAAATGCCTTGGAAATGATTAGAATCGGCCAAGAACTCGATTTCCCGAGCCTCCCGTCGCCAGACGCCGAAAAAGGAAGAAAAACTCGTGGAAAATGAAATCTGGCCGAGCCAGGCTATATATAGCCGGCAGTGTTACGATCAGAATCGCGAGCCTTACGGCCGTAACTCGGACACCTTACGGCCGTACTCGGCAGCCTTACGGCCGTAGCGCATTCGTCAAAAATCGCGGCCAAGACTAATGGACACTTACGGCCGTAACTCGCACACCTTACGGCCGTAACGGCCTTCGTCAAAATCCGCCCGGCTCAAATGCGGCCGTACCCGATCACGCTTACGGCCGTAACTCGGCACCTTACGGCCGTAACTCGGCGAGGCCAGCCTCGCTCGGCCGTGACTTCCCGTGGCCACTCCGACGGCCCGGACGACCCCGAAACCCGAACCTGAGTAAAAATCGAAGATACGGTTACGAAGTACTTGCAAAGACGAATCCAAGCACTAAGAGAACACACGATTCCGACCATCCGAAGTGTCGGAATTCGACAACCGAAATAATTACCTTAAACTTTGGGAAATTACAAAAATGGCCCAAAACGTCCGAAGATCACGATACGTGATCGAAACACCGAACCAAAGCTCGCAACATGAATAATAACATTAAATGAACTTACGAGAAACTCGAAACGACAGTTTCGGACGAGATTCGCAAGAATCGAACTCAAGTGCGGGAAAGCCGCTAAAGAACACGGATCTCAACAACACGATACCGAAACGAACTCGGATGACAAAAAGTGTAGAATTAATCATTCTCAGAATGACAATACGGTCATGAGCGAGTCGTCAAAACAGACTTCCGCCAAAAAAAAATAAAATTACCGAAAAATCGAAATTACGGGTATTACATACTACCCCCCTTAAAAGAAGTTTCGTCCCGAAACTTAAAACAAGTAGGGAGAAGCAATATCCCGCCAGGAAAAATCGACGAGATACACACGAACAAGAATGATCACAATGAATGATAATGAATCGAAATCCAACAAGGATCAAGAATGACTCACCGTTGTGAAATGATAACGTAACGAGTGACAGCTCAAATGAAATGATTGGAACCATAGTTCCCCGTGAATTGAATGATTAGTTTGATAATTATAAATCTCAACGTGTTTAATATATGATGAGTGAATTATATGAATGAATGAGCAGCGATGAAATGAATGATTATCCTCTTACCGAGCAAGAATTAACTTGCTCAAACCGGTGATGATCACGGTTAAAGCAAACAATGATCGAACTCATCGTCGAGATGAAGATGCTCTCCCAAAGACGAAGACGACTAGAAAACAATCTCTTGGGCGTGAGTCCGATGTCCTTCTAACAGCTCTTTCCATACCGAGGCAGGAAAGTCACGTGATAATTACAGATCTCGTATGAAGATCGCATTATGATTATGAGACGGAATGATAAGAATGAGCATACACGCTCCAACACAATGAATGCATTAATAATGCAATGAAATGATCGTCGACATGACGCCGGAATATGATAAGATCGCATGAAAGATCAAGTGAGGTAACATGATTATCTGATGAAATTCCTGAAATGATTACCTTGAACAAGTTAACAAGGTTGAAAATTCGATCCACAAGATCAACTATTGAACCGTGAGATGGACGGGATGATTAATGAATTAACTGAACAATTAGATAGACTGGGTGATGAATGAATTAACTGAGCAATGAGATTGACTGAGTGACGAATGAATTAACTGAACAATGAGATTGACTGAGTGATGAATGAATTAACTGAACGATGAGATTAACTGGGTGATGAATGAATTAACTGAATGATGAGATTGACTGAGTGATGAATGAATTAACTGAACGATGAGATTGATTGAGTGATGAATGAATTAAATGAGTAACGAAATTGACTGAGTGATGAATGAATTATCTAAGTGATGAATGAATTAACTGAGTAATGATATTGACTGAGTGATGAATGAATTAACTGAGTGGTGAATGAATTAACTGAGTGATGAATGACATTGACTGAGTGATGAATTAATTAAATGAACAATGAGATTGACTGAGTGATGAACGAATTGACTGAACAATGAGATTGACTGAGTAATGAATGAATTAACTGAACAATGAGATTAACTGAGTGATGAATGAATTATCTAAGTGATGAATGAATTAACTGAGTAATGATATTGACTGAGTGATGAATGAATTAACTGAGTGGTGAATGAATTAACTGAGTGATGAATGATATTGACTGAGTGATGAATTAATTAAATGAACAATGAGATTGACTGAGTGATGAACGAATTGACTGAACAATGAGATTGACTGAGTAGTGAATGAATTAACTGAACAATGAGATTAACTGAGTGATGAATGAATTATCTAAGTGATGAATGAATTAACTGAGTAATGATATTGACTGAGTGATGAATGAATTAACTGAGTGGTGAATGAATTAACTGAGTGATGAATGATATTGACTGAGTGATGAATTAATTAAATGAACAATGAGATTGACTGAGTGATGAACGAATTGACTGAACAATGAGATTGACTGAGTAGTGAATGAATTAACTGAACAATGAGATTAACTGAGTGATGAATGAATTAACTGAGCAGTGAGATTGACTGAGTAATGAATGAATTGACGGAACAATGAGATTGACTGAGTGATTAATGAATTAATATGAACAATGAGATTGACTAAGTGATGAAGAAATTAACTGAGTGATGAACGAATTAACTGAGTGATGAATGATATTATCTGAGTGATGATAGTGACTGAGTGATGAACGAATTAACTGAGTGATGAATGATATTATCTGAGTAATGATAGTGACTGAGTGATGAACGAATTAACTGAGTGATGAATGATATTGACTGGGTGATGAATGAATTAACTGAGTGATGAATGAAGTAACTGAGTGATGAATGAATTAACTTGATCGACAAGATCAAAATGATGATTGAGGATTATTAACTGGTGAATGAGTTGATCCTTAGCACTTATACAGGTCACACGTGCTCCAAAACAATTAGTAATGAATCAATCATAACAATAATATCACATATATGTTTCCACAAAGCATGAATAATTAATGACATGATGAATGTATGAACATAAAGAGAATCGAGTCCTTACACAGGTCATACGAAGCTTCGAGGTCTCGCGATACTAGTCTTCACTGACGACGACTCGATGAATGAATGACTCGTGCAGTCGCACTAATATTACGACTCACAAAACCTGACTGACTAGATTGTCATAACCTGACAATCCCACTACTACCGCGTCGGTAGGACCACATAACTCACATCTCAGGGTATTTCACAACCCAACTCTCTGATACCATCTTCTGTAACACGCCCAAATCCTATTGGGTTATTACAGTGCCGTGGACCCCACGCCAGGAGATCCACCAGGCGAACATGACTAAAATACATTAAATTAAACAACAAGGGGAAATCATAGTCCCTACCATGATATCCGACACAATATTCCGATAAGGAATTTCAACGACAATGATGGGCCTACATGGCCAAAAATAAAATACAACAACCTCCACGAGCATTTGCTCGGGTAAAACATAATGACAGTGACTGACAAACTGGAGAACACTCCAACTGACTCACCAACATTAACAACTCGGACTAGTATCGCTCGAATGCCTCGTCGCCATCATCATGCCCCTGTGTCTCAACTCTCTCCTCGCAAGCACCTAAAACATGAAAACATGTTCCGCCCCCACGGGTCACCATCCAGATAATGAATATCAAATACATGTATAACATGATATGCATCCAAAGGCGTAATGAAAGCACAATGATAATAATAATACGAGATGCTCACAAACCAATATAAGAACCGAGCATTCGTGAAATACTATGCCCACGGCATACTATTAATAATTGCTCAACAAAGTTAGAACATAAGTGCCCAACGGCGAATCATAATCACAGAGTACCACAATGAATTACACGACATGAACCAAACCAATCAATTAATTATGAATCACAATGCCCGAAGGCTCCAATGAAATTACCAAGACAATCACAAAGGCCTTAAAGACACTCGGCCAAATTGTCACAAATATCACAATCACATGAAGTCGAAACACCGAAGTCATATTGATTAGGGCGGCCACGGTGCGGCCGTATCACAATTAGGGCCGAAGCCACGGCATCCAGCCGTATCACAATTAGGGCCGAAGCCACGGCATGAAAGACGTATCACAATTAGGGCCGAAGCCACGGCATGAAAGCCGTATCACAATTAGGGCCGAATCCACGGCATCCAGCCGTATCACAATTAGGGCCGAAGCCACGGCATCCAGCCGTATCACAATTAGGGCCGAAGCCACGGCATCCAGCCGTATCACAATTAGGGCGCGGCATCGGCCGTATCACAATTAGGGCCGAAGCCACGGCATGAAGCCGTATCACAATGAATGATAGTGTGCTGCCTTGAGTCGGCCAACACGATGATAGTAACACACGGATAGACACCGTCCTTGACAGTCCCAAATTAACACCTCGATTGCCTTAGAACGGCCAACCGACAACAATGATGCAGCGGATGATTCAATAAGCCCATCTTATGACACCTATGGAACCTCGATTGCCTAAAACGGTCAATCGACAACAATGATACCATAAATGATTGAACACTTCGATTTGCCTTAGAACGGCCAATCGATAACAATGACACGATGAATGAGTGAATACCTCGATTGCCTTAGAAAGGTCAATCGATAACAATGATTTAGTGAATGATTGAACATTTCGATTTGCTTGAGAACGGCAATTCGATAACAATGATATGAAGGATGCCCCGGCACCTTTAATCGGTTACCGACGACGAAGGCGAGAAATGAATAAGCCAATGCCTTTAATCGGCACATGCTTTTAATGACAATCCAAACAGGAATAACAATGATCTCAACGATGTCTTTAATTGACATCTATATTACAACAATCGATACATCGATACTTCGAACCGGCTATCGACAATGACATTAATAATGAGTATCACAATGCCTTGAACCGGCCATTAACGAACAATGAAATATTTGGCATAATTGCCGAAAGGTATCGTATCGAACGATCTCTTAATATCAATGAATTCATGAAGAGACTAAGTCTCGGAATGATACAACACATTCATACACATATATGATAACATTAATCTCATTGACTAGTACAAGTATAAAACTTGCCTCAACCGAAGGCGGTGAAATCCCTCCACGAACAACGAACGGCGTCCTCCGGTAAACACAAGTACTCGAACCACCTTGAATGAAATACAATTCATTCAATAACACAATATCAATCTAAATCAACATAACGACCGAAAGAAACTCTTTGAGGCATTTAATCGAACACTAAATGTTCAAAGTTCCTCAAGACCCTAAAAATCATCAATCGGGTTGAACGAATCGAAAATGTGGATATACAATCCATAGAACATGATTAATAATGTTTACTAACATCAACCGATTCATCAAAATCGGATTAGAAACGAAATCAAGAACAATTCTCCAAAAGTCAACTTGAAAGAAAATCAAGAAATATACCTTGATTCGACGAAATACTCGGATTAGATGATGATATAATCAACAAGGATCTTCCAAAATGCCTTGGAAATGATTAGAATCGGCCAAGAACTCGATTTCGAGCCTCCGTCGCGGACGCCGAAAAGGAAGAAAAACTCGTGGAAAATGAAATCGGCCGAGCCGTGCTATATATAGCCGGGGTTACTGGCCGTAATCGGCAGCCTTACGGCCGTAACTCGGACACCTTACGGCCGTACTCGGCAGCCTTACGGCCGTAATCGCATTCGTCAAAAATCGCCCGGCAATGGACACTTACGGCCGTAACTCGCACACCTTACGGCCGTAATCGGCCTTCGTCAAATCCGCCCGGCCGTCAAATGCGGCCGTACCCGATCACGCTTACGGCCGTAACTCGGGCACCTTACGGCCGTAACGGCACCTTACGGCCGTAACTCGGCCAAAGCGAGCCCCGCCGCCGTGACTCGGCCGTGGCCACTCCGACGGCCCGGACGACCCCGAAACCCGAACCTGAGTAAAAATCGAAGATACGGTTACGAAGTACTTGCAAAGACAAATCCAAGCACTAAGAGAACACACGATTCCGACCATCCGAAGTGTCGGAATTCGACAACCGAAATAATTACCCCAAACTTTGGGAAATTACAAAAATGGCCCAAAACGTCCGAAGATCACGATACGTGATCGAAACACCGAACCAAAGCTCGCAACATGAATAATAACATTAAATGAACTTACGAGAAACTCGAAGCAGCGATTTGACGAGATTCGCAAGAATCGAACTCAAGTGCGGGAAAGCCGCTATAGAACACGGATCTCAACAACACGATACCGAAACGAACTCGGATGACAAAAAGTGTAGAATTAATCATTCTCAGAATGACGATACGGTCATGATCGAGTCTTCAAAACAGACTTCCGCCAAAAAAAAATAAAATTACCGAAAAATCGAAATTACGGGTATTACATTTGGCCTGGTGGGTTCCGGCGCTGGACCCACGGCGCTGTAATATCCCGGATGGTTTTGGGGGTGTTACAGAAGATGGTATCGAAGCTTGGGTTTTGTGAAACCCAGGCATATGTGTTATGTGGCTCTACCGGTGCAGTAGTATCGTAGCTTTTGAAAATGATTTTCTGACCATTGAGCAAACCGATTCTTGGGGATTCCAAAATTTTTAAGATCTTTTCAAATTGCTAATTGTGATATTAGTGTGTGTTGGTATGGTGTTGAGACTTCATATGGGAGTCGTGTGCTAGTATCACGAGAGATCATCTGCTTCACGCACTTGTGAGTATGTTGGTTTGGTTATTCGCTTGTGGCGACGATTGATTGCTTTTGTGATGAGTTGGAAATTTTGGTTGATCTGTTGTTTGTGGAAGGATTGCAAGGTTCGAGGGCGAAACTTATTTTAAGGGGGGTACTATGTAATACCCAAATTTTCAGTATAAATTTTCGTGTTATTTTATCTGAGATCTACTGCATAGCTTCGTGTCTATAACCGAGACAGTTATACTTGTGTAATTGACGTGTTTGATTGACAGTTATATTGAGGATATGGTGTA
Source organism: Orobanche coerulescens (assembly GCA_033398695.1). NCBI lineage: Eukaryota > Viridiplantae > Streptophyta > Magnoliopsida > Lamiales > Orobanchaceae > Orobanche > Orobanche coerulescens. Next base: position 19,821,563 of record CM065804.1, read on the forward strand.
TCAGGTTGAACTGATGTGGACATCATGTGTATCATATGAGAATATTTTTGGGATGAGTATATATATTCAGTATGTGTGTATACGTATCCAGTATGTCGAGGCGGACAGTCACAGTTGGATTTTGTCCAAGTATAGAGCCCTTAACGTACGCTAAGGGTAAGGACTTACGTATGCTAATTTCTATTTTTACGTACGTTATGCATAAGGCATTACGTACGTAACAGAGGAAATCGGACAGGACCAAGCTGTGGTCGGCAGTGTGGGGCCCTCTGTCGGTAGTTTTCGACAGAGAACGTGCATGGGCAAGTCAACTACGTATTACGTACACTATACAGGGTGTATTGCTTACGTAATATGAGCTTTTACTGTAGCAAGTCAACATACGTATTACGTACGCTATGGAGAAAGGGTTACATACGTAAGGCATTGAATGAAATGAATCAGGAGCCTCTGGACCATCGTTACGTATGCTACCAAAGTTAGATAGCGTGCATAAAGGTGTGTTACGTACGTTAACTTTGGCATGTTACGTACGTAACGAGGTGGAAGTTTATAAAAGTGAATGCTAGTCATTTGATTTTGTTCATAACTCCACTATTTTTTTTCGCCTTCAACACTGGGAGAGGGAGTTTCAGCTCTTCTAAGTCGATTATGAGCTTGGAAACATGGGATTGGAGCTTGAGATATGGAGCTACTGTTGATTCTTGAAGTGTTTGCTTGTGTATTTCATCTTCTAAGAGGTATGTTGGACAATCCTCTCCTTGAATTCAGATTTTGATGTTATTGTTGATGAATGATTCGTATAAAGATGATTATGATCTTGTTGTTATGGTTCTTGAGGCTATATGAACTATATGTTGAAGGATACGATGGTTTATGTCTTGACTATGATGGTTATGGTATTATTGTTGTACTTCTTGATGATATATGAGGTGTATATTGAAGAAGATGATGATTATGATGAGTATATGTTTCAAGTGTTTATGTTTTAGATATGAACATGGAATGTTGATATTTAGAACAATTAGTGGTGATTTGATCTTTCGTATGGTCTTGATGATATACGGATCGTGATTGTGAATTTGACAAGAATATTATCTTTCTTTGAGGATATGTGTTAATATGAATCGAAGGATCCTAAGTGTAGTTTGGCATGAGATTTATATATATGAACAAGGGATAATCATATCATGTTGAATTTAAATTTGAATTCGGAATTGAATTTGTTGATAAACGTACTTCGTGCTCGAATCGACTGTTATTGAGATCACCGGATTATGAGATTGAATTGAAGGTATGAATTCAAATTTGCTTGGCATAAGAACATTTGATCCGTACATAATACAACGCCCCCAAAACCATCCGGGATATTACAGCGCCGTGGGTCCCGCACCGGAACCCACCAGGCTAAAAACCATTTCAAAAATGTTTAAAAATGCCAAAAGGCCAATGACGGTAATATTTTAAATACTCAAATATTTTTAAAAGCATAGTTCTCAAATACCGTCATAGAATACCATTTGAAAATACAAGGCGAAGTGCCAAATCTCAACAGTTTAAAATGTACGTTAAGCCACCACTTAAACGTACCGATAAAATAGTTTAGGAAAAGGTTTAACGAAATAACCCAAGTTCACAAAGTGCCAAAAAGCCCTTTTAAAATACACACACGCAGCGGATAAAGATACCGAAAAGCCATTTTGAAATATACACACGCAGCGGATAAATGCAGTTCAAAATACAAATTTGCAGCGGAAATGAATAACCAGAAAAGAAATACTCGATACTCTAAAACATGCCACCGTCAGTATCACATCGGGAAGCTCATCCCTTCACGACCGCTACTAGCTCGATCTCCAAGTACCTAAAAATAAAGCCCACGACGGGGTCAGCCACAATACTCAACAATGATATCGATCACATCAACATAAATAATTACATACCAATGTAATAATACAGTAAGAATAATACCAATGTAATCTTACCGACATAACCTTACCAATCCATAACAATCCATTCCAAATCAATCCTTACCATAATTCACATTTCGCATTCTCAAATGACAAAATGAACTCAACATCAATTATACCGTATTGTATTCCAAAAATACCAACAATCCTCAAAACATCATCATAACTCATAAGTGTGGAAATAATCCAATCTGTGCCAAATCCTGTCCGTCAGATTACACAATCAAATCTCAACTTGTATAAACCAATAATACACAGCATATCTGTAGATCAACTACCACATGATAATGATAACAAATCCCGAACATCGACGTACAGTCCGAATGCTCATACGATCAATAACAACGATCAACCAATACCTCAACCGAGAATATCATCGACATGATAACTCCAATACGACCAATAAAGGATCACGATAATTGAGAATACCATCAACAAGGTAAATCTCGAATGCAATCAATGAAGGATCAACAATAACCGAGAATACCATCAACAAGGTAAACTCCAAATGATCAACAAAGGACCAACAATAACCGAGAATACCATCAACAAGGTAAACTCCAAACGATCAACAATAATGGATCTCAAGAAAATAACCTCGACTGTCGAAACATACCCCTCGGGCGTATGAACAACCAGTCGCAAACCGTCGAACATACCCAACCATGAATGGAGGATGAACGACCAAACAATATGGCTCAAAGATCGAAATCATAGTACGCCCGATCTGGAAATGTGTCCGTGCACAAGCTACCCTGGGTATTGATCACATACACGTGTGGTCTTGTACCTAATTAGCCTCACGAACTACGTCTCGTGTGCACGGTTCAATGTGGAAATATCAACACATAACCATCATGTGCCCGGCTAAAAATCCTACACAATAACCAATCGGCACGCAGATATGACTCAAGATATGTCACGATGCAACATGAAAACGAAACTCAAAGAAACACATATCCAATAAGGATCAAAAGACTCACCGAAGTGAACAACAACAGACTGACAATGAAAAGTCGACACGACTAATCAATATCCAAAACATCAATCCTGGGATCATCATCCCCAAATGAATGACCAACACGATCTACGATCTCAATACAAGAGTCCTGGGATCAACATCCCTCAACGAATAACCGATACGAAACTCATTACACGAACCCTCAACATATACAACAACTCAACATACTAATTATCCACATGACTGAACAAATACTTAGATTACCTCAAAGCCGAGGACCATATCCATCAACATCCCCCAATGAGACGATCAACACAACTATTAATGCCAACAATAGTCCTGGGATCAACATCCCTCAACGAACAACCAGTACGAATCTCAATATGCGAAGCCTCAACATACAACATATACAACAACTCAACATAATAATTATCTCATAACTGAACAATACATAATGACCTCAAAGCCGAAGACAACATCCTTTCCACGAACAACATCCCTGAACGAATACACAGTTATACAAATAATCTCAAATAAGGTACCATCCATTCAATACCAATAACCTTTATCCCGATACTTATGTCATCACGATAACTATCCTCGATATCCGATATTTTATATCCTTGACCAAAGATAACTCACGTCTTCCCTGAACACAATTAAATCATATACCTTATTGATTTATTACAACCAGAGTACGATATACAAACCATTATCCCGACAAATTACATTTCTAACAATATTGCTATACGAATTATAAATGAAATGAAAACGAAACCATTCATCAAATATTATAAACTGAACCAGTATAAACTTGCCTCGATACCGATACCACGAAGCCGTTACCAAAATCCATTGCCTTAGTATACGAGCTCCTCAGCCCCGACCAAAATCAATCTACGAACTCTTTAGCCTCAACCGCAACTCAACGGTCATAATCCACGATCAAAATATATCAACCTATTGCAATAAGCGATTAACACACATTCGATAAAAATCAATAACCGACATACCCAACCAACAAACTCAATGGTTCAACGAAACCTCGATAATATACATAACCGAACAATATAACTCAAACAAATACGAACTCATATCTACGATACAGGTCGTAACTCGATGATCACAAATAACAATCAATAACCGATCAACAAACAGAACGGTTCTACAATATCCCGATTAAATGCAAATCCAAACAATCCAAACCAATCAATCACGAATTCAAAACCACAATACGATTCTACAATCTGAAGATCATATCAATAATCAATTTAACCAAGTCTAAGCATCACCGATTCCATATTCAATCTTAAATACGATTACAAGTTTCCTCCTTGTATAATCATAATTAAACCAATTACCGATTATCATCATCAATCCGGACGATCCGATTAATTCAACATCATAGATAACCATATTCCAAGAGTTTCAAATATTCACATTATCCGAATTGAACACTTGTTCAATACGTATGAATTCTCAAACTCAAAAGTGAATCATAATCTTATCAAACCCGAAAATCATATTCGTATTCCTATACAAATATTGTACCAAAACACATAACTTAGTTTTAGATATGAATATTCCATATTCATATACAAAACACCAACATCACTTAAACATGTTCATCAATTCATATATAATCCAAGAATTCCTTAAGAACACAACTTATTCCGACATCATATTCAAAATCTCCAATACGACATAATCCGATGTGTTCTAACATCTAAACAATCCTTATTCACAATTCAAGGTGTATATAATCATGTTCTTCAACATATATACTTCTCATAACATCATGAATCGCAACTGTAACACCCCCAGATCCTCCTGGGAATATTACACGCCGTAAACCCTTCTCACAAGGATTTACCAGGCTAAGCACAATTTTACACGTCATTTCAAAAATGCCAAAAAGGCCGATGACGGTAATATTTTTCAAATACTAAAAAAAATTTATTTTCCAAATACCGTCAAAACGATCAAGGCCAAAATGCCAAAAACTCAGTTTAGGGAATCGTGTATTTTGATGTTCGTTTTATTTTAATGTAAATGCATATATTGGACTGTGCAGTCAGCGCTATAACTGCGTTTTTCCAGCGAGATTCACTCATTTTTCCTTTCTTTTCGATCCGCGACTGGAGCTTCGGAGGTGATGAAGCCATGTTGTTTAACAACAAATCCACGAAGTTCTTGAGTTCATAACATCAATCAATCATCCGTTATCATCCTTTGATCCAGCGAATCAAGGTAATCTTCCTTAGAACCCTAATTTCGTGAATTTGGGGTTTTTTGCATTTTTGTCCGATTCGTTCCGTGTTGTTGATTAATTCATGATGGCTATGATTTATCTTGGTAGTATTCTTGTGTTTAACATCATTTAATCCATTGTTCTTCGTCGAATCGAAGTATATTTCTTGATTTCCTTCGAATCGACTTTTTGGGGGATTTGTTCTCGATCTCGTTTTCCATCCGTTTTTGATGGATCGATTATGGTTAAATGATGTTGTTAAACATATTCTATGGATTGTATATCCATATTTCAACTTGGAATTCTGTTTTCGTGTTTTGTCGGGACGAATCGTGTTCTTGGCCGTTTTGGGGAAAACACTTGAACATTTGTCGTTCGTTCTTTGAATTCAACGGCTTTGAGTCATGCTACGGAATTCATTTTCATTGTTGTTATTGTCCTCCGTAGTTTATTATCGCGAGTTGGCGTTCGGTGGAGTCGGCGGGTTCGTAGTCGGTTCGTGCCAACCTACTTCGGTCGATTCTCCGCGTTGTTGTTGTTCAAGGCAAGTACCTTGTCCATATAATTCTTGTTTAATTGATATGATAATTAGTGACCATCTCTATGTGTTTATTTGATCGTTTGTTTTGAACTTTCAAAAGATTCAGTTTAGCCTTGTTAAAGGCTTGCTTTCAAAACGCGTGTGTTTTGTGAATGGTGTAGTTTGTAAATGACTATGTGATTTCTATGGATATGTTTGGTGTTGATGTTGCACTTGGTATTTCGTGTGGACGTATATTATTTCATTTCGGTGCGTTGTGGTTTGACGTGGTGTTTTGCTAAGTGTTTGATGCCTCTGAGTGAATTGTTTGGATATCTTTGTTGCATTGTGCTATGTGTGTGATTGTGTGAATGTGGGCGGGGCCTACGGTGGTACATGGCATGTGATCATGTGGCCAGGATGCAACAAGCGATTGATCCAACCGTGAGAGCCTAAGAAAAACTACGGTGGCACATGGCATGCGATCATGTGTCCAGGATGCAACAAGTGATTGATCCAATCGTGAGCGCCAAACATAATCTACGGTGGCACATGGCATGCGATCATGTGGCCAGGATGCAACAAGCGATTGATCCAACCGTGAGATGTGTGTGATTTGTTTAGCTAGCCAGCTCGGGAGGGTCCTTTGAGGCCTCGGGCGGGATCAATGGTATTACCCTGTTCCCAAGGCGATGCATGTGTTGTGATTTGTTTAGCTAGCCAGCTCGGGAGGGTCCTTCGAGGCCTCGGGCGGGATCAATGGTATTACCCTGTTCCCAAGGCGATGCTTGTGCGTGATTACGTTGTGTTGATTTTATGTCCGTCGAGGACACGTGATGTGGGTTCTGACCCTGTGAATTGTTAATGGTTTTCTATTTGCGAAAACAAAACTGTTGGGGTGTGACCCCTGTTGATTTTTGGAAAGATAAGGATTTAATAATCCTAAGTTGTTTTCTATTAAAACTCCCGAGGGTATTTTAAACCATTTTGCAAACCGTTCTCGTTATTTGTGATCTTTCGGATTTGGAAAGTTTTACTCAAACTCTTGCCTCGGGAAGTATTCGTTTCATTGTATTTGAATCTTTGAGGATTCCCGGTTATTGTTATTCTTGGAACTTGAATTATATGGCTCGTATTTGCCCTTTGTATTTGCACTAGAAAAACAGTGGAGTTTTGCTAACCCCCGAGTATTCGGGGGGTGGATGTCTGTTTTTTGCATTCAGGTTTGGGAGCATAACACAGGGTCGGCATGAAGGATGATGAAAGATGAACGATACTAATCACACGAGGACCCGTTGATGTCGTATTGGTTTAGTTGTATTTTATTTCTGCTGCAGTATTCTTTCCCGTTGTACGGGAGTGTATTGTATTCGACCCCTGCGTGGGCAAGTATTGTAATCGAGTTGTATGTTTTTATTGAAAGGCCAAATCGGCCTACTGAGTCTTTTAGCCTTAAAGGCATTGTCAAGTTGTTCGTTTGTTGTTACCAGCCTGGTAGATCCTCGAGGAAAGGTTCTACGGCGTGTAATATCCCTGAGCGGATTGGGGGTGTTACAGCAACAAACCACCAAGAACATCGAGAATACTACGATTCCATAATCATAACAACATAATCGAATCATTTGATCACCAATTAATTATCTTCCATTAACAAAATTCTCATAAATACCAAGGATCATCACAACAATATCAATTCAACCATCATCCATACGAAAACGTGTAGAATTTTCCAAGTTCTACTCATTGAGACATTTCATCGAACACTTTGAAGGCATAGTCCAATTCAATCGATTATTCAAAGAAATACTCGAATTCGTTCCACAAAACTTCAAGAATATTGAATGATTACGAGTTTACAATCAAGTTCAATCAACAATCTGAATCAAAACGAAGCAAATCGGCCAAAACACCAAGAAACCTCAAGAACATCCAAAAACCAAAAGTTTAGGTGTTCTTACCTTCGATCCGGGTGGAAGATGATGTTAATCTATGATTCCAACTTCCAAAACATGTTGTTACATGATGATCTTACTCAAATCCATCCATTTTTGCTGAAGGAATCGCGAAAAAACGAAGAAATGAAAAATGCCAAAGATGACTCGGTCCAGGCCTTATATAGGCCAAGACCTCCCGGCACGTTACGTACGTAACTGGCGGGTCCTTACATACGTAGCCGGCCGTGGCCTACCCTTCTGTCCATTCTGGCCGATGCCTTTACGACGAATCGGCAAATGCCACGTGCGTAACGCCCCGACGGCCGTAATCGCCACGCTTTACGACGTAATCGGCCGCCCTAGCCCCGAAGTCATCGCCGACCGTGATCGCCATCCTCGCGAGTCATCGCGATCATGCTCGCCACCGCATGTCCTCTCGCCACGACTGCCACCGCCTGCCAGTAACGTACGTAACACTTATTCCGTGGCGTACGTAATATGTACGTTGACTTGCTACAGTATTATACTCGTATTACGTACGTAATACACCCTGTATAACGTACGTAACACCATCCGTTGACTCACCTGTCCACATCTGCGCCGAAATCCGCCGACCACGGGCCCCACTATCCGATCACAAGTCTGATTCCTCTTGTTACGTACGTTATGTACACTATATAACGTACATAAGCTAACACATTTTACGTACGTAAGCTTCAAGGCTTAACGTACGTAATGGCTTTTATACTTAGCCTAAAATTCAACTGTTCCTGCCCGACGTCTCGACATACTGGATACGAACACACGGCATACTGAATACACATATACTCAACCCAAAAATATTCTCATATGATATACCTGATATCCAAATCAGTTCAACCTGATACAACGTATCCTGAATATATCTATCAATCAAAACGATAATCACACCAGTATAACTGTCTCGGTCCTCAATTTATTTTATCCATACTGTATAGATACCAAACTATACAGTATATCTCAGATAAAATAACGCGAAAAATTTATACTGAAAATACGGGTATTACATACTACCCCCCTTAAAATAAGTTTCGTACTCGAAACTTGCGACCTATCACCAACAACAGATAAATCCAAAACATTCCAACTCATCACAAAACAATCAAGTGTCGCCACAAGCGAATAACCAAACCAATATACTTACAGGTGCGTGAAGCCGATGATCTCCCGTGATACTAGCACACGACTCCCACACGAAGTCTCAATACGATACCAACACACACCAATATCACAAATAGCAATTTGAAAAGAATCTCAAAAATTTTGGAAACTCCAAAAATTGGTTCGACTCAAAAGTCAGAAAAACTCATTTTCAAAAATCACGCTACTACCGTACTGGTAGAGACACATAACACACACGCCTGGGTTTCACAAAACCCAAGCTCTGATACCATCTTCTGTAATGCCCCCAAAACCATCCGGATATTACGTAGCCAGGTCCCGCAGGAACCCACTGTGCTAAAAACCATTTCAAAAACGTTTAAAAATGCCAAAAGGCCAATGACGGTAATATTTTAAATACTCAAATATTTTCAAAAGCATAGTTCTCAAATACCGTCATAGAATACCATTTGAAAATACAAGGCGAAGTGCCAAATCTCAACAGTTTAAAATGTACGTTAAGCCACCACTTAAACGTACCGATAAAATAGTTTAGGAAAAGGTTTAACGAAATAACCCAAGTTCGCAAAGTGCCAAAAAGCCCTTTTAAAATACACACACACAGAGGATAAAGATACCGAAAAGCCATTTTGAAATATACACACGCAGCGGATAAATGCAGTTCAAAATACAAATTTGCAGCGGAAATGAATAACCAGAAAAGAAATACTCGATACTCCAAAACATGCCACCGCCAGTATCACATCAGGAAGCTCATCCCTTCACGACCGCTACTAGCTCGATCTCCAAGTACCTAAAAATAAAGCCCACGACGGGGTCAGCCACAATACTCAACAATGATATCGATCACATCAACATAAATAATTACATACCAATGTAATAATACAGTAAGAATAATACCAATGTAATCTTACCGACATAACCTTACCAATCCATAACAATACAATCCAAATCGATCCTTACCATAATTCACATTTCACATTCTCAAATGACAAAATGAACTCAACATCAATTATACCGTATTGTATTCCAAAAATACCAACAATCCTCAAAACATCATCATAACTCATAAGTGTGGAAATAATCCAATCTGTGCCAAATCCTGTCCGTCAGATTACACAATCAAATCTCAACTTGTATAAACCAATAATACACAGCATATCTGTAGATCAACTACCACATGATAATGATAACAAATCCCGAACATCGACGTACAGTCCGAATGCTCATACGATCAATAACAACGATCAACCAATACCTCAACCGAGAATATCATCGACATGATAACTCCAATACGACCAATAAAGGATCACGATAATTGAGAATACCATCAACAAGGTAAATCTCGAATGCAATCAATGAAGGATCAACAATAACCGAGAATACCATCAACAAGGTAAACTTCAAATGATCAACAAAGGACCAACAATAACCGAGAATACCATCAACAAGGTAAACTCCAAACGATCAACAATAATGGATCTCAAGAAAATAACCTCGACTGTCGAAACATACCCCTCGGGCGTATGAACAACCAGTCGCAAACCGTCGAACATACCCAACCATGAATGGAGGATGAACGACCAAACAATATGGCTCAAAGATTGAAATCATAGTACGCCCGATCTGGAAATGTATCCGTGCACAAGACACCCTGGGTATTGATCACATACACGTGTGGTCTTGTACCTAATTAGCCTCACGAACTACGTCTCGTGTGCACGGTTCAATGTGGAAATATCAACACATAACCATCATGTGCCCGGCTAAAAATCCTACACAATAACCAATCGGCACGCAGATATGACTCAAGATATGTCACGATGCAACATGAAAACGAAACTCAAAGAAACACATATCCAATAAGGATCAAAAGACTCACTGAAGTGAACAACAACAGACTGACAATGAAAAGTCGACACGACTAATCAATATCCAAAACATCAATCCTGGGATCATCATCCCCAAATGAATGACCAACACGATCTACGATCTCAATACAAGAGTCCTGGGATCAACATCCCTCAACGAATAACCGATACGAAACTCATTACACGAACCCTCAACATATACAACAACTCAACATACTAATTATCCACATGACTGAACAAATACTTAGATTACCTCAAAGCCAAGGACCATATCCATCAACATCCCCCAATGAGACGATCAATACAACCATTAATGCCAACAATAGTCCTGGGATCAACATCCCTCAACGAACAACCAGTACGAATCTCAATATGCGAAGCCTCAACATACAACATATACAACAACTCAACATAATAATTATCTCATAACTGAACAATACATAAATAACCTCAAAGCCGAAGACAACATCCTTTCCACGAACAACATCCCTAAACGAATACACAGTTATACAAATAATCTCAAATAAGGTACCATCCATTCAATACCAATAACCTTTATCCCGATACTTATGTCATCACGATAACTATCCTCGATATCCGATATTTTATATCCTTGACCAAAGATAACTCACGTCTTCCCTGAACACAATTAAATCATATACCTTATGATTTATTACAACCAGAGTACGATATACAAACCATTATCCCGACAACTTACATTTCTAACAATATTGCTATACGAATTATAAATGAAATAAAAACAAAACCATTCATCAAATATTATAAACTGAACCAGTATAAACTTGCCTCGATACCGATACCACGAAGCCGTTACCAAAATCCATTGCCTTAGTATACGAGCTCCTCAGCCCCGACCAAAATCAATCTACGAACTCTTTAGCCTCAACCGCAACTCAACGGTCATAATCCACGATCAAAATATATCAACCTATTGCAATAGCCGATTAACACACATTCGATAAAAATCAATAACCGACATACCCAACCAACAAACTCAATGGTTCAACGAAACCTCGATAATATACATAACCGAACAATATAACTCAAACAAATACGAACTCATATCAACGATACAGGTCGTAACTCGATGATCACAAATAACAATCAATAACCGATCAACAAACAGAACAGTTCTACAATATCCCGATTAAATGCAAATCCAAACAATCCAAACCAATCAATCACGAATTCAAAACCACAATACGATTCCACAATCCGAAGATCATATCAATAATCAATTTAACCAAGTCTAAGCATCACCGATTCCATATTCAATCTTAAATACGATTACAAGTTTCCTCCTTGTATAATCATAATTAAACCAATTACCGATTATCATCATCAATCCGGACGATCCGATTAATTCAACATCATAGATAACCATATTCCAAGAGTTTCAAATATTCACATTATCCGAATTGAACACTTGTTCAATACGTATGAATTCTCAAACTCAAAAGTGAATCATAATCTTATCAAACCCGAAAATCATATTCGTATTCCTAAACAAATATTGTACCAAAACACATAACTTAGTTTTAGATATGAATATTCTATATTCATATACAAAACACCAACATCACTTAAACATGTTCATCAATTCATATATAATCCAAGAATTCCTTAAGAACACAACTTATTCCGACATCATATTCAAAATCTCCAATACGACATAATACGATGTGTTCTAACATCTAAACAATCCTTATTCACAATTCAAGGTGTATATAATCATGTTCTTCAACATATATACTTCTCATAACATCATAAATCGCAACAAACCACCAAGAACATCGAGAATACTACGATTCCATAATCATAACAACATAATCGAATCATTTGATCACCAATTCATTATCTTCCCTTAACAAAATTCTCATAAATACCAAGGATCATCACAACAATATCAATTCAACCATCATCCATACGAAAATGTGTAGAATTTTCCAAGTTCTACTCATTGAGACATTTCATCGAGCACTTTGAAGGCATAGTCCAATTCAATCGATTATTCAAAGAAATACTCGAATTCGTTCCACAAAACTTCAAGAGTATTGAATGATTACGAGTTTACAATCAAGTTCAATCAACAATCTGAATCAAAACGAAGCAAATCGGCCAAAACACCAAGAAACCTCAAGAACATCCCAAAACCAAAAGTTTATGTGTTCTTACCTTCGATCCGGGTGGAAGATGATGTTAATCCATGATTCCAACTTCCAAAACATGTTGTTACATGATGATCTTCCTTAAATCCATCCATTTTTGCTGAAGTAATCGCGAAAAAATGAAGAAAAATGAAAAATGCCCAAGATGACTCGGTCCAGGCCTTATATAGGCCGAGACCTGCTGGCACGTTACGTACGTAACCGGTGGATCCTTACGTACGTAGCCGGCCGTGGCCTACCCTTCTGTCCATTCTGGCCGACACTTTACGACGTATCGGCACCGCCACGTACGTAATGCCCCGACGGCCGTAATCGCCACGCTTTACGCATTTAATCGCCGGTAGTCACTGCCGACCATGATCGGCCATCCCTGCAAGTCACTGCCGATCATGCTCGGCCACTGCAGGTCCTCTCGGCCACGACTCGGCCAGCCGCCCCGTAACGTACGTAACACTTATTCCGTTGCATACGTAATACGTACGTTGACTTGCTACAGTATTATACTCATATTACGTGCGTAATACACCCTGTATAACATACGTAACACCATCCGTTGACTCACCTGTCCACATCTGCGCTGAAAGCCGCCGACCACGGGCCCCACTATCCGATCACAAGTCTGATTTCTCTTGTTACGTACGTTATGTACACTGTATAACGTACATAAGCTAACACATTTTACGTACGTAAGCTCCAAGGCCTAACGAACATATGGCATACTGAATACACATATACTCAACCCAAAAATATTCTCATATGATATACCTGATATCCAAATCAGTTCAACCTGATACAACGTATCCTGAATATATCTGTCAATCAAAATGATAATCACACCAGTATAACTGTCTCGGTCCTCAATTTATTTTATCCATACTGTATAGATACCAAACTATACAATATATCTCAGATAAAATAACGCGAAAAATTTATACTGAAAATACAGGTATTACACATAATTGGAATACTGCCGAGGTGTATGAGGCGGATGGATAATTATAAAGTCTACGGTTAATTTTGGAATACGATTATTCATGATAATAATTGGTACTTGTTTCTATGAATTTACTAATATGAACAAGAAGGAGTCTTGTTTATTCATATTTGGAATTGAAGTTGGAATCGAGTATGTTATGAAATCCTTAATATCGATGTGAATTGATCATTGATATGATTTGATGAATGTGTTTAAGAGAAGATGGTGTTTTGGATATAAATATGGAATATTCATATCTAGAACTAAGTCATGTGTTTTGACAAAATATTTGTATAGGAATACGAATATGATTAAGGGTTGATAAGATTATTATTCATCTTTGAAGTTGGGAAGTTCATATTTATTGGACAAGTGTTCAAATCGAATGATTGAGTTATTTGGAACCCTTGGAATATGATTATCTATAATGTTGAATTAATCGGATTGTCCGTATTGATGATGATAATCGGTAATTGGTTTTGATTATGAATTTACAAGGAGGAAACTCATATTCGTATTTAAGATCGAATTTAGAATCGGTAATGTTTAGACCCTTTTTATTAGTTTAATTTGATTATTGATATGATTATCGGATTATAAATCGTGTTGTGGTTTTAAATTCGTGATTGATAGTTTGGGTTGTTCGGAATTATGTTTAATCGGGATTTTGAGGAACCATTGGGTTTATTATCGGCTATATTGATTGCTAATTTTGATTATCGGATTTCGACTTGTATTGTGGATATGAGTTCGTATTTGTTGAGCTGTATTATTCAGTTTTGTGTATGATCGAGGTATCGTTGAACCATTAAGTTTGACTTGGTTGGTTATGTCGGTTGTTGATTTTTACCGAATGTGTGTTAATCGATTATTGCAATAGGTTGTGATAATTGATCGTTGATTATGATCGTTGTGTTGCAGTTAAGGCTGAAGAGTTCGTAAATTGCTTTTGGTCGGGGCTAAGGAGCTCGAAGACGAAGGCAATGGAATTGGTAACAACTTTGTCATATCGGTATCGAGGCAAGTGTATACTTGTTCAGTTTATAATATTTAATGAATGGTTTCGCTTTCATTTCATTTATAATTCATATAGCAATGATATTACAAATATAAATTGTCGGGATGATGGTTTGAATATTGTGCTCTAGTTCGGAATAAATCATAAGGTATATGATTTAATTGTGTTTGATTGAAGACAGAGATGTGAGTTATCTTTGATCTATGATATGGAATGTAGAATATTGAGAGTAGTTATCGTGATGACATGGGTATCGGGGTAAAGGTTTAATGGTATTGAATGGATGGTACCTTATTTGAGATTATTCGTATAACTGTGTATTCGTTCAGGGATGTTGTTCGTGGAAAGGACATTGTCTCCGGCTTTGAGGTAATGCAAGTATTGTTCAGTTATGTTGATAATTATTCTGATGAATTGTTGTATGCTGATGTTTCGTATAATGAGATTCGTATTTGATTGTTTCGTTGGGGGATGTTGATCTCAGGACTGGTTGTATTGAGATCGTTGATCATTGATTGGGGATGACGATCCCAGGATTATTATTTTGGATATTGATTAGTCATGTCGACTTGTCATTGTCAGTCTGTTGTTGTTCACTTCGGTGAGTCTTTTTGATCCTTATTGGATATGTGATTCTTTGAGTTTCGTTGTCATGTTGCATCGTGACATATCTGGAATAATATCTGCTTTCCGATTGGTTATTGTGTAGGATTTTTAGCTGGGTATACAATGGTTATGTGTTGATATTTCCAAATTGTATCGTGCACACGAGGCGTAGTTCGTGAGGCTAATTAGGTACATTGTCCCACGTATATTCTGGATTCCGTATACGGGGTGGACATGTGCACTGACACATTTCCAGATCGGGCGTACTGTGATGTCCATCTTTGAGCCATAATTGATTGGTCGTTCATCCTCCATTTATGGTTGGGTATGTTCGACGGTTTGTGACTGGTTGTTCATACGCCCGAGGGGTATGTTCGACAGTCGGGATTATTTATTTGAGATCCATTATTGTTGTTCATTTGGATTTTATCTTGTTGAGGGTATTCTCGGTTATTGTTGATCTTTTGTTGATCGCGTTTGGAGTTTACCTTGTTGATGGTATTCTCGGTCATTGTTGATCCTCTGTTGGTCGTGTTAGAGTTTATCATGCTGATGGTATTCTCAATTACTATTGATCCTTCATTGGTACTATCGGAGTTATCATGTCGATAGTATTCTCGGTTGATGTATTGGTTGATCATTATTATTGATCGTATGAGCATTCGGGCTGTACGTCGACGTTTCGGTATTTGTTATCATTGATTGTGGTAGTTCATCTACATATATATTATGTGTCAATTGTTTCTATCCAGATTGAGATGTGACGGTGCAATCCGACGGACAGGATTTGGCACAGATGGTTCATTCCACACTTATGAGTTATGATGATGTTTTGAGGGTACTTGGTATTGTTTGAATACAGTACAAATGATTTTTGTTGAGATCATTTCTTCATTTGAGAATGCGAAATATGGATTACGTTAAGGATTGATTTGTTATGTATTGCCATGGATTGGTAAGGTTATGACGGTAAGATTACGTTGGTAGTATTCTTATTATGTTATTACATGGGTATGTAATTATTTATGTGATGTGATCGTTATGATTGTTGATTTTATGTACTCGGAGATCGAGCTAGTAGCGGTCGTGAATGGGTGAGCTTCCCGGGTGATACTGGTTGTCGCATGTTTTTGAGTATTGAGTATTCTTTTCTGGTTGTTTTATTCTGCTGCAATTGTGTATTTTTGAACTGTGTGTATATCCGCTGTGTGTGTATATTTGAAAATGGCTTTCCGGTATTTTTACCAAATCGTGTTTAGTTTTAAAATGGCCTTTTCGCATTTTGCGAACTTGGGTTACATCGTCAAACATTTTTCCCTAACTATTTTATCGGTACGTATAAGTGGTAGCTTAACGTACATTTGTCTTGTATTTTCAAACAGCATTTGATGATGGTATTTGAGAACTATGTTTTGGTAAATGTTTTTGGGTATTTAAAATATTACCGTCATCGGCTTTTTTGGCGTTTTTAAATGGTTTTGTAAACGGTTTTTAGCCTGGTGGGTTCCGGCGCATGACCCACGACACTGTAATATCCCGGATGGTTTTGGGGATGATACGGGAGATGGTATCGGAGCTTGGGTTTTGTGAAACTCAGGCGTGTGTGTTATGTGGCTCTACCGGTGCAGTAGAAGCGTGGCTTTTGAAAATGATTTTCTGAGCTTTGAGTCAAACCGATTTTTGGGGATTCCAAAATTTTTAAGATCTTTTCAAATTGCTAATTGTGATATTAGTGTGTGTTGGTATTGTGTTGAGACTTCATATGGGAGTCGTGTGCTAGTATCACGGGAGATCATCGGCTTCACGCACCTGTAAGTATGTTGGTTTGGTTATTCGCTTGTGGCGACGATTGATTGCTTTTGTGATGAGTTGGAAATTTTGGTTGATCTGTTGTTTGTGGCAGGGTTGCAAGTTTCGAGGACGAAACTTATTTTAAGGGGGGTAGTATGTAATACCCAGATTTTCAGTATACATTTTTTGCGTTATTTTATCTGAGATATACTGCATAGCTTGGTGTCTATATAGTATGGATAAAATAAATTGAGAACCGAGACTGTTATACTTGTGTAATTGACGTCTTTGATTGACAGTTATATTGAGGATATGGTGTATCAGGTTAAACTGATTTGGACATCAGGTGTATCGTATGAGAATATTTTTGCGATGAGTATATGTATTCAGTATGTGTGTATACATATCCTGTATGTCGAGACGGACAGGAACAGTTGGATTTTGGCCAAGTATTGTTCAGTTATGAGGATAATTATTTTGATGAATTGTTGTATGCTGATGTTTCGTATACTGAGATTCGTATTTGATTGTTTCGTTAGGGGATGTTGATTCCAGGACTGGTTGTATTGAGATCGTTGATCATTCATTGGGGATGATGATCCCAGGATTATTGTTTTGGATATTGATTAGTCATGTCGACTTGTCATTGTCAGTCTGTGTTGTTCACTTCGGTGAGTCTTTTTGATCCTTATTGGATATGTGATTCTTTGAGTTTCGTTGTCATGTTGCATCGTGACATATCTGGAATCATATCTGCGTTCCGATTGGTTATTGTGTAGGATTTTTAGCTGGGCACACTATGGTTATGTGTTGATATTTCCACATTGAACCGTGCACATGAGACGTAGTTCGTGAGGCTAATTAGGTACATTGTCCCATGTATATTCTGGATTCCGTATACGGGGTGGACATGTACACTGACACATTTCCGGATCGGGCGTACTGTGATGTCCATCTTTGAGCCATAATTGATTGGTCGTTCATCCTCCATTTATGGTTGGGTATGTTCGATGGTTTGTGACTGGTTGTTCATACGCCCGAGGGGTATGTTCGACAGTCGGGGTTATTTCTTTGAGATCCATTATTGTTGATCATTTGGAGTTTACCTTTTTGAGGGTATTCTCGGTTATTGTTTATCCTTTGTTGATCGCGTTTGGAGTTTACCTTGTTGATGGTATTCTCGGTCATTGTTGATCCTCTGTTGGTCGTGTTAGAGTTTATCATGTTGATGGTATTGTCGATTATTATTGATCCTTCGTTGGTAGTATCGGAGTTATCATGTCGATGATCATTGTTATTGATCGTATGAGCATTCGGGCTGTACGTCGATGTTTCGGTATTTGTTATCATTGATTGTGGTAGTTGATCTACATATATATTATGTGTCAATAGTTTTTATCCAGATTGAGATGTGACGGTGCAATCCGACGGACAAGATTTGGCACAGATGGTTCATTCCACACTTATGAGTTATGATGATGTTTTGAGGGTACTTGGTATTGTTTGAATACAGTACAGATGATTGTTGTTGAGTTCATTTCTTCATTTGAGAATGCGAAATATGGATTACGGTAAGGATTGATTTGTTATGGATTCCCATGGATTGATAAGGTTATGACGGTAAGATTACGTTGGTAGTATTCTTATTATGTTATTATATGGGTATGTAATTATTTATGTGATGTGATCATTATCATTGTTGAGTATTGTGGTTGACCCCATCGTGGGCTTTATTTTTAGGTACTCGGAGATCGAGCTAGTAGCGGTCGTGAAGGGGTGAGCTTCCCAGGTGATACTGGTTGTGGCATGTTTTTGAGTATCGAGTATTCTTTTCTGGTTGTTTTATTCCGCTGCAATTGTGTATTTTGAACTGTGTGTATATCCGCTGCGTGTGTATATTTCAAAATGGCTTTCCTGTATTTTTACCAACTCGTGTTTAATTTTAAAATGGCCTTTTAGCATTTTGCGAACTTGGGTTACTTCGTCAAACCTTTTTCCCTAACTATTTTACCGGTACGTATAAGTGGTGGCTTAACGTACATTTTGAAATGTCGAGATTTGGCATTTCGTCTTGTATTTTCAAACAGCATTTGATGATGGTATTTGAGAACTATGTTTTGGTAAATATTTTTGGGTATTTAAAATATTATCGGCATCGGCCTTTTGGCGTTTTTAAATGGTTTTGTAAACGGTTTTTAGCCTGGTGAGTTTCGGCGCGGGACCCACGGTGTTGTAATATCCCGGATGGTTTTGGGGGTGTTACAAAGGTCGCGACCAAGTGTCACAGAAGTATCTACATGGAAATACTCCGGAACGTGGGTGCCATTTTAGGTCTTATCCTTGAACATATTACCACACGGGTACCATTCAGGTTTTACCCCCACCACATAGGCCCATTCATAACACAGTTTCAAGAGAAAGACAATCATTCGGCATTCATCACGGAATGGCACAATCATGTTTTCTGAATATTGTAAATAAAATTAACATGATCCGAGTAAGGTTTCACTTGCCTTAATTCCGACGGTAAGTGCCTTACGAAAATTTGAACTTCCATGACCGATCGAGTTCAACCTAATCACATATTCCTTGATTAACGTTTTGTAAGGATAATGGCGAATAAAACTAGTTTTCCATTCCCTTTCCTAACCGAGTTATTAACTTAGTTCGATTTTTCAAAGCTAATATCATGATTCTAAGCTCACTAGCAACACGCATTATTACATTGTTCAATTCTTTGATTATCGATGGTTATAACAATTTTCTTAACAAGATTATCCCCAACATTGCTTCGGTTGTCAACAATTGACTAGAGTAAAATTGAATTCCATTATCTACTAATTCAATTCTGTACTCCGAGTTCTCAATTAGGTGGGTTACCGTTTTACACAATGATTTCAACGGTCGAGTCTTAATGATGGTAATACTATCAAGCTCGATTCCACCTAGTTGAATTAACATTTGGTAATTATACTAGCAAGGTGGGTTTCAACGAGTTTAACATATGGTGATAGGATTCCTAACAAAATTTCTCCTACAATTGATTCAATAAGGTTGATGTTTCCAAGGTCGATTTGAAATGTGAAATTCGCATATGATCATTACAACAAGATATATGAATTAATGGTTCGAGAACGAAATATACTTACAATGATAGTTTTGATTACTACAAGTCCATCCGGTTTGATTGTCGACGAAGGTTAAGCAACAAAACTATCCAAATACCCGTAATCCAATTGACATAACAACAATACCGAAAAATAACTTCGAGGATTTGCTAGAATTACCTTAATAGACGAAAAAAAAAGGATGACGAACCAACGAAGAACAATAGGAGGAACGAAGAATGGATCGATTGACCTTGATAACCTTCTCCGGAGCTTGAGTAATCCTCTCTTCTATGTCAATACAAGTGTTTGAAAGGCTAAGAATCGTCTAAAGGGGTCTGGGGAAGGTTTTTAGGAGGCTGCTCAAGTGTTTAGGCCGAGGGAGATGAAAGAGGAGGTGTTAATTTAAAACATATGATTGCATTTAACATACGCTAACAGTCAAGGGTTTACGTACGTAAAGAGCATTACGTACGTAACGTCTTCTAGTTAATGTACGTAATGGTAGATCAGAGGCTACTGCCTGGACTGTCCCCATCTATAATGTACGTAGGGGATCATAATGTACGTAAGCAACCTTAGAATAGTGTACGTTAAGCTCGATAATTAACGTACGTTACCAGCAGTTGACTCGTTTGTCTTCTAACCCATCAAAAGTACCCAATCCGTATCAAAAAGAAAGATTCTGGTCGGAAGAACAATTCTCGACTTACGTACGTAACCTAGTCATGTTAACGTACGTAATGCTGTGAATCTAACGTATGCTATGCATGTCATCTAGCATACGCTAGTCACTCAGTCCCTTAGTCATTATATTGCATTTTAACCATCTCGGGGTGACTATCTTTCACTCGTCAACAGTTCATCGGGGAATAAGACGTTGGCCACCATCATATTCGCATCGATAAACGTTCAACGGCGTCAAGGTACGTCACCTCCGATCCATTCACATCACACAATTGTATCGCAATAACACTTTAATGAAACCACATAATATAAGAAGACAACATCGCAAATGATAGAAATTGCATTATAATTTATGAAGTACACGGTAATTAAAGCATAAAGTACTTGTGGTATTATAAGAGGGCTTGGGAAATACCTATCATTCTCTTATCTCTATCCCTATAGAGTCGAATTCCAAGAATATAGGTATATTCTCCCAAGTCTTTCATGGAGAACCTACTCGAAAGCCAAGCTTTTACAGAACTGAGAATTCCCACATCATTTCCTATTAGTAGAATGTCATCTACATAGAGTACTAAGAATGCGATCTTGCTCCCACTAACCCTATTGTATACACAAGGTTCCTCTTCATTTTGCACGAAGTCAAACTCTTTGACAGCCTCGTCAAAACGAATGTTCCAACTACGCGAAGATTGCTTCAGTCCATAAATGGAACGCTGAAGCTTGTAGACCTTATCAATATCGACCTCAGACATAAAACCTTTAGGATGTTCCATATAGATTTCCTCCTCTAGGAATCCATTAAGGAAAGCCGTCTTTACGTCCATCTGCCATATCTATAATCATGGTAGGCAGCTATAGCAAGCATCATACGAATAGACTTAATCATAGCTACGGGCGAGAAGGTATCGTGGTAATCGATCCCTTATTTCTAGGTATAACTCTTTGCCACAATCCTGGCCTTATAGGTGTCAATCTTGCCATCCCCATCAGTCTTTTCTTGTAGATCCACTTGTTCCCAATAGGCTCTATGCCCTTAGGGAGGTCTACTAGAGTCCACATCTGATTGACATGCATCGAGTCTATCTCAGCTTCCATAGCGTCCCGCCATTTCGCGGAGTCTATATCCACCATCGCTTGGCCATAGGTCATTGGGTCGGTCTCTTGGTTATCACCTGGAACCTCATGGAGACCCAGTTCCTCCAAGTGCATAAAACCATACCTCTCAGGTAATTGAGACACCCTACTAGACCTACAAGGTGGTTGTACTTGTGTTTCAGAAGGTTTGGTTCCAATTTCTTGTACAGGTGTCTCCCGCGGAGTTTCATTGTATTCTTCCAAAGAAATACTTCTACCTGCTCTGCCTTCCTGAATGAACTCATCTTCCAGGAAGTGTGATTGCAAAGCAACAATGATCTTTCGATCTTCTGGCATGTAGAATAGATAACCCATCATCCCAGATCGAAATCCAATGAAACGTCCCTTCACGGACCTTGCTTCCAACTTCTCCATCTTAGTCTTCTTGACATAGGCGGGACATCCCCAAATCCTAATGTGATTAAGACTTGGTTTGCTACCCTTCCACATCTCATGCGGAGTTTTACGAATAGATTTGGAAGGACATCTATTCAAGATATGAGCAGCAGTCAGGAGTGCATAACCCCACAGTTAAATCGATAAGTCGGTGTAGCTAATGAACCATGTTTAACAGGGTTCGGTTCCTTCTTTCTGACACACCATTTAACTGGGGAGTTCTTGGAGGTGTGAGCTATGACACTATTCCGTGCTCCTTAAGGAACTCGTCAAACTCTGTACTCATATACTCGACACCTCGGTCCGACTGAAGTGCTTTGGTATGATTACCAGTTTGTTTTTTGACTAGGGCCTTAAATTCCTGGAATTTCTCAAAGGCATCGGATTTATGCTTTATTAAGTATACATAACCATACCTAGTATGATCATCCATAAACGTAATGAAATACTGATATCCATCTCGTGCTGCTTTCAGAGGACCACATACGTCGGTATGGACTAATCCAAGTTTATCAGCGGCTATTTCAAAAATCCCTGTGAAGGGGGACTTGGTCATTTTGCCTTTAAGGCAAGATTCACAAGTTGAAAAGGGATCTGATCCCAATGGACCCAAAAGTCCATCCTTTTTCCATTTTGTCAACCTTGGTCTAACTAATATCACCAAGTCTAAGATGCCATTTCAAAACTTAATTAGTTTGATCCCTACCACGATTCCTAGTCATAGTATTTCCAATGACTTTGTTATTTAGGTTTAGATGATACAATTCATTTAACAATGTGGCAATGCCTACTAGTTTATTTCGGAAATAAATTTTGCAGGAACCATCACCAATGAAAAATGAAAAGCCTTTCCGATCCATGATCGGAATTGATACAATATTTTTATGCCCCTTGGGCAAAACAAGTACATCATCCAATGTTAAAACAAAGTCGGATTCCAAATCCAAAAGAAGTGATCCTATGTCGGTTGCTTTGACACTATTGTAACACCCCAAACTAGGCGGATATTACAGTGTCGTGGACCCCCGACTGGGACCCACCAGGCGAATGAAAATTAATGAGTTAAATAATATAATTGTAGTACCGAACCACATTATATCATCAATCACTCCGATGAGGAATTTCATTACAACACACCCAAGATAATACAGAATACATGTATATTTTATATGAAGATAAAATATACAACACTGAATGAAATGAATATCCAAACGGAAGTCTGCAGCGGAAATAAAATGAAGAAAACACGAGTGAATGAAAAGGACTGGGGCCCCCTACTAGTATCATTGGGGCTCCTCGCCGTCAACGTTCTCTTCCCATGCCTTAGCCTTGCCATGACTTGAAAACAACATCCCCCAACGGGGTCAGTTACACAGAACAACAATCCTCAAGAGTTGAATAAACACAATCATGATATATCTAAATTATGAAATGACGCTGAAGAGAGGCATCATAGTACGCCCGTAATGGTATGTTCATGTGCACAAGACGAGTGTCCGGACACACCCATCCTTGTACCTAATTAGTCTCACGGAGGTACATTACCGTGTGCACAGTCCAATGTGTCGGTGAACCCAACACATGATCATCACATGCCCGACTAAAAATTCCACATATCCCCACCCGGCCACGCAATATGAACCCAGAAGGTCATATGGACAAGAATTACCATGAAGAATAATAATGAATAACAATCTGACAAAGTCCAGAATTACTTACCGAGATGAAATGATAGTGAAATGAATGATAGCTCAATGAAATGATTGCAATCGTCGTTCCTCGTGAATGAAGTGATTAATTGACAATTACAAGTCTTAATATGGTTAATACATTATGAATGAATTATGATTATGAATAAACAACAACGAAAGGAATGAATATCCTTTTAACCGAGTAAGAATTAACTTACACAACCGGTGAAGAATGTCCTTCCTCGAACAACGTCCAAAAATGGATGTCGGTCGCTCGAACAACCTTGAATGAAAATTACCAACAATGCTCAATATACGTATCGAACACGATTATCACCGACTCAAACGTCGATACAACAATATCCAAACTCATTGAGGCATTCTAGCAAACACTTAGCAAACACACATCCTTTGATAATATCCAATCCCGAATATATCGAAACCAACACCAAAATGAGTATTTCAAACCAACAAAACAACTTCAATGACATCAATAATCCCGTAGGAATCTACAACTCGAGTTAACGACAACATCTAATCGAGAACCCCCAAAATATATCGAAGTAAACCCCAAAGTGTTCTTGATTCAACCCCAATATTCATGAAATCCGAAATATACAACCATAAATCCGTAGGAATACATTTATCCAAGGTAGATAATCCATATCTAACATATTACAACAACAATCCAAGCTTACACGAAGAAATCGGAAGGAAAAACCCAAAAATCCGAAATTCTAAATTCAAGAAATCATTACCTTGATTAAGATATTTGAAGATGATGAAATGATGATTACTCCGGATTATATGCTTGGAAATGTTGATAGCTGATTTCACCTCGAAGAACACTCCTCAAGAAGCTCCAAATCGCCCAAAACCGATGAAAGAATGAAAAGAAATGACAAATGACGAAATATGGACTACACTGTCCAATTTATAACAATCCCAGTTTAGCACGCGCTAGATCCTGTTCTTAGCGTGCGCTAACGGGTATACTGGGTAGTCCAGTACCCTCTATCCTTATCGGTAGCATGCGCTACGTACCTTTTGTAGCATGGGCTACTTCCATATACTTAGCGTGCGTTAACTCAAAATGTTAGCGTGCACTAACTGAATATTTGATGCCCAGTAACTGAAGTCCAGACCTTCTGTCCTATGACCTGCTCGCGATAGCGTGCGCTACATCCAAGATTCAGCGTGCGCTACTGACACCGATTAGCATACGCTAATACTAACATATAGCGTGTGCTATTAATTATCTGAAATCAGTCCAGTACCCACTGGACTCTGCCTGATCCGACCTTAGCGCGCGCTACACCGTCTGCATAGCGTGCGCTACTCCGACCTACTAGCGCGCGCTACTTACCATTCGTAGCGTGCGCTACTTACAACCCAACTGCATTCCAGTGCCTTCTGGACTGCCTGCTTGAACTACACTAGCATGCGCTAGTGTTGATAGGTAGCGTGCGCTACCCGTACTCAATTAGCGTACGCCAAAGAGAGTACGTAGCGTGCGCTACTCCTAACACACAGCACACTATGAAGATGACAACGATGATAAACACGGCACGATTCTCCAACTAGATTGATGATGAATGACGATTGATACACGATACAATTACTCTGAACGGTGAATACAATGATTGAATATGAGTGACAATTACTGAACGATAATTACTGAATGATAATGACTGAATTACAACTAGGTATTACATACACCCCCCTTAAAAGAGTTTCGTCCCCGAAACTAAGGGTCAAACAACTCGGGATGACTCTCCCGCATACTATCCTCGGTTTCCCAAGTAGCCTTTTCGACTCCGTGTCTAGACCACTAAATTTTCACCAAAGGAATCGTCTTGTTCCTCAACTGTTTGATTCGCCGCTCTAAGACTCATATAGGACGCTCCTCATATGAATGATCATCAGCGATCTCAATTTCGTCGAACTGAAGTATGTGACTCGGGTCGGCAACATACTTCCGTAACTGAGATACGTGAAACACATTTTCAATTCGGCTCAGCGCCGGAGGTAAGGCCAATAGATAAGCTAAATCGCCTACTCGATCCAAAATCTCAAACGG
Source organism: Orobanche coerulescens (assembly GCA_033398695.1). Lineage (NCBI taxonomy): Eukaryota > Viridiplantae > Streptophyta > Magnoliopsida > Lamiales > Orobanchaceae > Orobanche > Orobanche coerulescens. The sequence continues at coordinate 19,847,909 of CM065804.1, forward strand.
TCCAATGAATCTCGGACTCAACTTTCCCCTCTTCCCAAAACGGAAGATACCTCGACTCGGGGATACCTTGACCAAAACATGGTCACCTGTCTTGAACTCTAATGGCCGACGACGGTTATCTGCATAAGATTTTTGTCGACTCTGAGCGGTCAACAAACGACTCCTGATCAAAGCTACCTTCTCACGGGCGACAATAAGCATATCGGGCTCGGTGCCGATTGATTCTGATAAGTCATCCCAACACAAAGGAGATCGACAACGACGACCGTACAAGTCCCCGTAAGGTGCCATATTAATTGACGCATGCCAACTATTGTTGTACGTGAACTCGATCAACAGTAGTTGGGCTTCCCAATCATCTTTCCAATCGAGAACACATGCCCTCAACATGTCCTACAAAGTCTGAATAGTCCTTTCTGATTGTCCGTCAGACTGAGGATGAAAAGCTGTACTGAGATTAAGTTGAGATCCCATAGCACGATGAACTGATTTCCAAAAATGAGACACAAATCGTCCGTCACGATCGGAAACGATACTTTTAGGAGTACCGTGCAGTCTCACTATCTCTTTGATGAACAACTGGGCAAGTCTCTCGGGACCCCACGTATCCTTAATCTCAAGGAAATGAGCTAATTTAGTTAATCGGTCCACAATTACCCAGATTGTATTCATGCCACGATGACTCGTCGGCAAACTCGTGATGAAGTCCATTGAAATATCTTCCCACTTCCACTCTGGAATAGGGAGAGGTTTCAGCATACCCGCCGATCGCTGATGTTCTATCTTGACTTGCTGACAGGTCAAACATCTCGAAACAAATTCCGCGACTTCTCACTTCATATTACTCCACCACTAATTTTGTTTCAAGTCTTTATACATCTTGCTGGACCCCGGATGAACGGAATAAGGGGTAGCATGAGCTTCTCTCAAAATCGAGTTTTTCAACTCGTCAGTCGTCGGTACGCACAACTGATTCTTAAATCACAAAAGTCCATCCTCGTGGACCACAAATCCAGGGGCTTTCCCCTGAGTCACATCATCTCAAATACGTAACAAAAATGGGTCAGAACCCTGATTATCCCTGATCGCCTCCTCAAGTGGCGATGAAATCTCTAACGTACAAAGTTGCCCTTGTACTCGCTGTAACCAGACCTCGATCTCGGGTCTCCGAAATTCCTGTTGAAGTTCTTTCTGAACTGTTAATCGAGCGAGCATCTGCTCCTGAATGGACTTACGAGTCAAGGCATCGGCGACAACGTTCGCCTTGCCCAGGTGGTAAAGTATCTCAATATCATAATCTTTGATTAGTTCCAACCACCGTCTCTGTCGCATATTTAACTCCTTCTGAGTAAATACATACTTTAAACTCTTATGATCGGTGAATATCTGACAGGTAACGCCATAAAGATAATGATGCCAAATCTTCAATGCGAATACCACGGCTGCTAGCTCCAGGTCGTGGGTCGGATAATTAACCTCGTAAGGTCTCAATTGACGTGAAGCATAAGCAATAACTTTCCCATTCTGCATTAGTACACATCCGAGACCCTGTCCGGACGCATCGCTATAAACGACAAATCCTTCCGTCCCTTGCGGTAAAGAAAGGACAGGTGCTGAAATTAACCGGCTCTTGAGTTCCTCAAAACTCTGTTGACACGCGTCAGACCACGTGTATTTCTTATCTTTCCTTAAAAGGTTCGTCATGGGTTGAGCGATTTTAGAAAATCCTTCCACAAATCACCGATAATAACCAGCTAATCCGAGGAAACTTCGGATTTCCTTAACATTCTTCGGAGGTAGCCAATCTCGGATAGCCTCCATCTTCTGAGGGTCGACACGAACTCCGTCTGATGAAATTACATGACCAAGGAACGTCACTTCGGACATCCAGAACTCACATTTGGAAAACTTCCCATACAGTTGTTCTCGTCTCAACACGTCGATCACCTGATGAAGGTAAAACTCGTGCTCCTTCCGGTCACGAGAATAAATCAAAATATCATCAATGAAGACAACCACGAACTGATCCAAATAGTCGATGAAAACCCGATTCATTAATTCCATGAATACCGCTGGTGCATTAGTTAACCCAAATGGCATTACCACAAACTCATAATGACCATAGCGTGTTCGGAACGTCGTCGTTGTGATATCCGACTCTCAAATTCGGAACTGATGATATCCAAATCTTAAGTCGATCTTGGAAAATACTGAAGCTCCCTGAAGTTGATCCAAAAGGTCATCGATACGGGGTAGAGGATATTTATTCTTGATCGTCACCCGGTTCAATTCCCGGTAATCAATACACAAGCGAAACGAACCATCCTTCTTCTTGACAAATAACACTGTTGCTCCCCACGGGGAGGCACTCGGTCGAATATAACCCTTCTCGGTCAAATCCTCTAATTGATTCTTCAACTCCTTCATTTCGGTCGGGGCCATCCGGTACGGTGCCTTCGATATTGGGGACGTACCGGGATCCAACTCAATCGTGAATTCCACATCTCTCTATGGAGGCAAACCAGGTAACTCGTCTAGAAATACAACGGCATATTCTCTCACTACAGGAATATCCGTCAACATTACTAATGGTTTCTCGGTCTTGGTCATATAGCACCGATAACCGACACACCCCTGATTGAGTAATCTCACTGCTTTCATCAAGTTGATGACCCTCCCGGAACAGCTGAGATTACCTCCCTGAAATACACATTCGACCCCATCGTCTGAAATGATAGTGACCATATGCTTACGGACACTAATGATGGCATCGTGACGATCCATCCAATCAATACCCAGGATGACGTCGTCCCTCGGTAAATCTACCACGATTAGGTTTGCTAACCAAAAACGGCCATGAAGATGAATCGGACAATCCTTAATCTCACGATTCCCGATAATTCTTCTACCATCAGGTAGACCAATGACACAAGGCTCACAACTAGTAGCACTACTCAGACGTAGTCTACTCAAACATGACTCGAAAATGAATGAATGTGATGCACCAGTATCAAAAAGGGTACACACAGGTTGAGATAGAATATCGAGTGTACCTGAGATCATCCGGGCCTCTGGATCGTCGGTCTTCTTCATCTCATAAATTCAGGGCTTGCCGGCCCCCGAACCGGATGCTCCCGTCTGATAGCTCTTGTTTCCGCCTTTATTAGCTCATGTCATTTTGAACGACGCGGACTGAGTGACCTAATTCTGTACTGCTGAATGTCTCAGGGCCTAGGATGACGCCGGAGTAGGTTTAGAGTCTCTTCGGCAAAAACGGGCCTTATGCCCAGCAATCCCACAGTTATGGCACGTGACAGTCTGCCTCGGACACTTGGTGCTGAAATGACCCTGTTCTTCACAGTTGAAACAGGTGATGGCCGAACTGGCCGCTCGTGACTGAGATTCCGCGGGTCTAGGCGCCATAGGAGGTCGCTCAGAAAAAGTAGAGCCCGCACGAGGTTTCTTGAAAGTGGCCTGACTGCCGTCAGACTGATTACGATTCCTTGACTTCTTGCCAACAGATGAAGGTTGCAATCTCCTTAGAGTAAGCTCATAAGTAAGAGCTTTCTCAATGAATTCAGCCAGAGTGGTGCAATTGTGATTAAGAAACTGCATCCGCATACGAGGCTTCAACCTCTTGCTGAAGTATTTGATCTTTTCCGCCTTGGAGTGAATAATAGACGAGGTGAAAGGAAGAAGCTCCTGAAATTTCTCGGCGATGGCGAGAACATCATCGTCCGCTGAGAGGTCGGGAGTGAGTAATTCTGACAACTTGGCCTCCCTGAGTGGGGCCGGATAATACCTCTCCATCATGAGAGTCTTGAATTGATCCCAAGTACAAGATCCGTCTGTGGGCTTCAACGATAACGACCATGAATGTGTGCCCTTACCAAGATAGTAAGCCGCAACTGAAACTTTGTGTCCCTCAGGACAGTCCACCATAGCAAACAGTTTCTCGAAATGTTCAAGCCAGTGAATGATATCCGCTGGCTCAGATGAGCCCTCAAAGGTAGGTGGTCTCTGGCGAGAGATTTCGCCAATGATACTGCTCACACCCCTCTCTTGCCTATGAGGTGGCGGAGGAGGAGCCTGTTGATTTTGAGTAGTTGAGTTATGCATCGCCTCCATCAGTTGTGCCATCTGAGTCATTTGGGCCATCATGCCCTGCATAAAAGCGAGTGGATCAACCCGAACACCTTCTGACTGAGTTGTGTCCCGGGTACGACTCCTTGATAGTGAATGATTACGTCCAGGTGAATGAGTGGCAGCGTCACTGCTCGATAAATTAGCATTATTCCTTGCATTAGCGCGTGTATTCACACGAGCTCTCGGGTTTCGGCCCGCACCACGGCCTCTTCCCCTGCGTCCTCTGCCAGCTCTTTCCATACTGAAGTGGAAAGTCATACGATAATTATATATCTCGCATGAATATCACATTATGATTCTGTTATGAAATGATGAAAATGAGCATACGCGCTCAAACACAATGATTACATGAATGATCAACTGAAGTGAAGTGATTATCTGATGAAATTCTTGAAATGATTATCTTGAACAAGTTAACAAGATTAATGATATGATCGTCAAGATCAACAACTGAACAATGAAATGAACTAAGTGATTAATGAATTACATGATCGACTTGATCAAAATGAAAATGATGAAAGAGGATTGTTGACTGTTGAATGATGAATGAGTGATTCTTATTTCCAGAAATTATACCATGGCGTCAGAAATCTTACTGTTCTTTGGTCTGAGGGGCTCGGCTCTTGCACAGGTCACACGTGATGCGAAAGTCCAATGATACTAGTCTGATGAATGATGATTTCAAATGAGACATGACTCGGAAGGTAGTATTCAAAACCACGCTCTGATACCAATTCTGTAACACCCCAAACTAGGCGGATATTATAGTGTCGTGGACCCCCGACTGGGACCCATCAGGCGAATGAAAATTAATGAGTTAAATAATATAATTATAGTACCGAACCACATTATATCATCAATCACTCCGATGAGAAGTTTCATTACAACACACCCAAGATAATACAGAATACATGTATATTTTATATGAAGATAAAATATACAACACTGAATGAAATGAATATCCAAACGGAAGTCTGCAGCGTAAATAAAATGAAGAAAACACGAGTGAATGAAAAGGACTATGGCCCCCTACTAGTATCACTGGGGCTCCTCGCCGTCAACATTCTCTTCCCGTGCCTTAGCCTTGCCATGACCTGAAAACAACATCCCCCAACGGGGTCAGTTACACAGAACAACAATCCTCAAGAGTTGAATAAACACAATCATGATATATCTAAATTATGAAATGACGATGAAGAGAGGCATCATAGTACGCCCGTAATGGTATCTGCATGTGCACAAGACGAGTGTCCGGACAAACCCGTCCTTGTACCTAATTAGTCTCATGGAGGTACATTACCGTGTGCACAGTCCAATGTGTCGGTGAACCCAACACATGACCATCACGTGCCCGACTAAAAATTCCACACATCCCCACCCGGCCATGCAATATGAACCCAGAAGGTCATATGGACAAGAAATGACCATGAAAAATATTAATGAATAACAATCCGACAAAGTCAAGAATGACTCACCGAGATGAAATGATAGTGAAATGAATGATAGCTCAATGAAATGATTGGAACCGTCATTCCTCGTGAATGAAGTGATTAATTGACAATTACAAGTCTCAATACGGTTAATACATTATGAATGAATTATGATTATGAATGAACAACAACGAAAGGAATGAATATCCTTTTAACTGAGTAAGAATTAAATTACACAACCGGTCAAGAATTTCCTTCCTCGAACAACGTCCAAAAAGGGATGTCGGTCGCTCGAACAACCTTGAATGAAAATTACCAACAATGCTCAATATACGTATCGAACACGATTATCACCGACTCAAACGTCGATACAACAATATCCAAACTCATTGAGGCATTCTAGCGAACACTTAACAAACACACATCCTTTGATAATATCCAATCTCGAATATATCGAAACCAACACCAAAATGAGTATTTCAAACCAACAAAACAACTTCAATGACATCAATAATCCCATAAGAATCCACAACTCGAGTTAACGACAACATCTAATCGAGAACCCCCAAAATATATCGAAGTCAACCCCAAAGTGTTCTTGATTCAACCCCAATATTCATGAAATCCGAAATATACAACCATAAATCCATAGGAATACATTTATCCAAGGTATATAATCCATATCTAACATATTCCAACAACAATCTAAGCTTACACGAAGAAATCGGAAGGAAAAACCCAAAAATATGAAATTCTAGATTCAAGAAATCATTACCTTGATTAAGATGTTTGAAGATGATGAAATGATGATTACTCCGGATTATATGCTTGGAAATGTTGATAGCTGATTTCACCTCGAAGAACACTTCTCAAGAAGCTCCAAATCGCCCAAAACCGATGAAAGAATGAAAAGAAATGACAAATGACGAAATCTGGACTACACTGTCCAATTTATAACAATCCCAGTTTAGCGCGTGCTAGATCCTGTTCTTAGCGTGCGCTAATGGGTATACTGGGTAGTCCAGTACCCTCTGTCCTTATCGGTAGCATGCGCTACGTACCTTTTGCAGCGTGCGCTACTGCCATATACTTAGCGTGCGTTAACTCAAAATGTTAGCGTGCGCTAACTGAATATTTGATGCCCAGTAACTGAAGTCCAGACCTTCTGTCCTCTGACCTGCTCGCGATAGCATGCGCTACATCCAAGATTCAGCATGCGCTACTGACACCGATTAGCGTACGCTAATACTCACACATAGCGTGCGCTATGAATTATCTGAAATCAGTCCAGTAGCCACTGGACTCTGCCTGATCCGACCTTAGCGCGCGCTACACCGTCTGCATAGCGTGCGCTACTCCGACTTACTAGCGCGCGCTACTTACCATTCGTAACGTGCGCTGCTTACAACCCAACTGCAGTCCAGTGCCTTCTGGACTGCCTGCTTGAACTACACTAGCATGCGCTAGTGTTGATAGGTAGCGTGCGCTACCCGTACTCAATTAGCGCACGCTAAAGAGAGTACGTAGCGTGCGCTACTCATCACACACAGCACACTATGAAGATGACAATGAAGATAAACACGGCACGATTCTCCAACTAGATTGATGATGAATGACGATTGATACACGATACAATTACTCTGAACGGTGAATACAATGATTGAATATGAGTGACAATTACTGAACGATAATTACTAAATGATAATAACTGAATTACAACTGGGTATTACAACTATGCCCGCTTCTGACAATAATCATCACTTCCGAGCTCTAAGCTTCTTACTTTATTCCAGATCCTGATTCATCATACAAATGTGAGAACTAACACCTGAATCCAATATCCAAAAAGTAGAAAATACAGTAGCAGAACAATTCATTTCCAAAACTAAAAGTTATGTACCTGAAATGCCATGAAGGATCAGACAGTCTCTTGCCCAGTGGCCTAGCTCACCGTATTTGAGACATTTGTCCGTATTCTTGCTCTTAGGAACCATCGGTGCCTTGCCCTTACCCTTAAGGTCCTTGCTTTGTAGGGCTATCTGCTTCTTGGTCTTTTTCTTCTTATTCTTAGACCTCCGAGGTCCATAAGAAATCACAAGGGCAGACTCCTTCACCCGTGGAGTCTTCATCTGAGACTGAGCAGTTACTAGTTTGTTCATCAACCCTGCTAAATTGAAAGCAATCTCATTGCAGTTGAAATTCACAACAAACGGTGAGAAGGAATCAGGAAGAGATTGCAGGATGAGGTCGATTTGTAGAGAATCATGCATCCTAAAATCAAGAGCCTCCAATCTCTCGATCATAGAGATCATTTTGAGGACATGGTCCCCAACTTTCTCACCTTCCTTCATCCTAGCACCGAAAATCTCTTTAGATATCTCATATTTAGCAGTTCAACTGTGTTCACCATAAAGCTCGGTTAAGTGAGATAAAATCTGCCTAGCAGAAGTCATTTTCTCATGAGCTCTCTGAAGCTCATTAGACATAGAAGCCATCATAAAGTCACAGACTTTTATGTCATCCTTAATCCACTTTCCGTGGTTTTCAACATCTTCCTGACTGGCTCTGGTCTGCACTGGAGGTGCCGGAATGTCCGCCTACAAGACGTATCCCAGTGCCTCCATACTAAGGACAATCATCAGATTGCAGAGCCAATCCACAAAGTTTGGTCCGGTTAAGTGGTTCTTCTCGAGTAGAATTACAAGTGGGTTCATCATCATTATGAGAGTTGATATTTTGTTTGTCTGCATTAAGTAAGACAGATTTATTAGTGACTCGTTCAATTATGATCTGAGTTTAGAATTAAGGTCTTTTCTATTCATTTAACCCAGCTCCCACTATTTTTTTTCAGAATAACACACTCCCATATAAAATTCGGAAGTACTATTTCGCTTTACTTCATAGTGGTGATGGAGTTCTTTATAAATTTTAATAGAGGGCAACCGAACAGGTTTCTGGTCTATTAATCTTCATAAAGTAGTGTCCAACAGCAACCCATCTAATGGATGATTCGATCTTCTTTTTCCCCTTGTTCACTCCCCTCAACCTATAGAGTTTCTATAGTTCGTGAACAAGTTTAGTTTATACCATCGACGCTGATCAGTTTCACAATTGAATCTTATCTGGCAACCGAATAGGTTTCTAGGGATAAAATTTGCTCCAACCGAAGGCATCAAATGCACTCTCGGTAATTTATCGACCCTCTCCGAATGACTATCCCGATAACTCGGAAGTATAGCACATCTGGTTTGGATTTCAATTTTCTAAAGCTCGATGGAGGGAAGGAAAACCTTGAAACCTTTTAAACTTAATAATTTGTCGTGGGAGAATTTTCGCGATTAATGTTACACTTTGCACATTAATTCATTTAAGCGCGTTTGTTGCATTCATGCCATATGAATAAATCATTCACAACCTAGTTGTTACCAACAAGTAGTTCATGGACCGTTCCTAGAACAAAAACATCACAATCTAATTACATGTCTCTGGTCTTGAATCTTCATCTTCTCGAATGGATCTTCCTCCGATCTTCGTGATTACATATAAATTTCACATTGAAAAATTGCATCCTAGATACAAATATTTCTAGTAAAATAAATAGGCTCAAAACGGCCTTTACAACCCAATCGAAAAACGATTCAAAAACTAAGTCCATGAACTATATCCCCATCACATAAAATATGTCAAACATACAACAAGCAATGGTGTGAATTAATCCAATTAATTCAACAATAATCGATAATTTAATTTTCGTCCGTAGTAAACCCTTAAGATATTTTCTTCGAATTTTCCCTTCATCAAAAATTCCAAATTTAAGTATTTAATATTGGGAAAATCAATATCGAAAATATACTGAAAAACGAGACCCGGTGCCCAGCAGCTGTATGATATGCCGTCCAACGATGGCATACAATTCGTTTTTTGGCAGATTTCTAAAATCCTGTTATTTCTAATTTTCATATTATTTATATAAATCATATTCCCAAGAAAAACCTGATTTATATGATAACATAAAATCAAAAAAAATATTACTATGACGAACGATAAAATATCTACGATTATCATATGATTCCAAATCATAAAATATCAACAAGCATGCATTCAAAATGCAAAATATCGTCTATACGATCGCATTGACCTCGCTCTGATACCACTGTTGGGATTTGGTGACTAAACCGAAGACGCAGCTGAAGTGAAAACACGAAAATAAGTTCGATCCAAATCCCTTAAGAGGATCGATCAAGCTACGTATATACGAATATATATAAAGTAAACGAGAGTAGGATTCGAAATCATACCCTTGAAGTCCGTTGATTAAATGGTTGTAGATGGTTATCTCCTCCACGAATCCGATTCGCCAAGGTTTGAAATCCCGAGCACCGAAAGCACCGTGCCTCTACATGCCACGCGTCGGAAGTCGATCGGAATAACTCCCACCCTATTATCCTCTAAGGATACAGCTAGAATAGGATGGTAGGAGCTTGTTAATTTTGTTTATATCACTCCAAGTGTATAAAATCTAATTTTTCTCTCAATATTTCTCTTAGAAATAAAATGACAAAATGAAGAAGATAGTGAAGAAGACAAGAACTTATTTTTCACTCTTTATTGTAATTGCCGTCAAATCTCAATGAGAGAGTTGTAGAGATTTATATATTGTCTTCCACCTAATCATCTCCCCATTATCAAAGTTGTAATATCCGGGGGTAATTTTTTTTTGTGATACTGTTGAGTTGTACGTATTCATTTGGAACTGTACAAGTATTGTTGTTTTGGACTGATACAATGAATATTATATTGGAATATTTCGGGATCGAAATATTATACTTGTCGTCAGGTTGGTTTCGTCGTTTGAATGTTGGTTGGAGAGTTTGGATTTTTGGCTAAGTTCATAGCCTTAGCGTATGCTACGGGTGTAGTATTATGTACGCTAGCGTGTTGCCATTACATACGTTATGCCTGAGGTTACGTACGTAATGCTTGGTAGGTGGCAGGAACCTTCCTCGTGGTTACTTTCGGCCGGTGGGTCCCGAGCATCTTCCGATCGGATCTCACTATTGCAGTCAACGGACCCTTACGTATGTTAAGAGGTGAGCTCTACGTACGTAATGCAGGTCTTGTTAATGTACGTAATATGTTTTTGTTTACGTACGTTAAGGCCTTCGTATTTTAGTCCAGTTAGTTCTGGATTTAGCTTTACGTACGTTAATGTTTTTACATAGCGTACGTAAAGGCCCTTAAGTACGTTAGCATGGGCGTATAACGTACGTAATGGACTTGTCAGTCTATTTATCTTGGTTTCGTATTTCATTTCCTCACGAACCAAAACACTTTTTCTCTCCCTAGAATCGTCCGTTTGGACTTGTTATTGATGTTTAGCCCCTTCCAACTCGATCTTGATCATCCTAGCTTGGATTGAAGCTTGAAGTTGGAAGCTTGTTGATACTCCTTTGGTGTTTGGAGGGTTCTTCTTGTTCTTCTTTCGTAAGTTCCCCTAATCTCTTGTTCTTCAAGTGATTTTCGAGTTTTTTTTGTTGTTTTCTTCGGATATTATTTGATTGTTGGAGTATATCATGACTCTTCATAGTTTTGATAAACTTTTGATGAAGAACATGATGGTATAGCTTGAGTATGATTATGTTCTTGATGTTTTAGATTGTTTGGAGGTTATAATCATGTCTAGGAAGGATTATGTTAAGCTTGTTATATGATTAACATAGTCTTGAGATGATTATTGTTGGTGGTGGTGTTCTTGTAAGATTTTAACCATTTTAGTAAGGATTTATGATGATTTAGGAGGTGATTATCATAATTTGAAAATGGTTGAGTGAATCTTGTTGTTTAATCCGAATTCATGATGTATTGATGAAGGATTTTTGTTTCAGACATCATGATTTTTAAGTTGATGATGTTCTTGGGGTGATAATGATAATATAAATAATATTATCATTGTAGGAGGATCAATTTGATGATATTGGTGAAATTATCATTTTGAGATGTTTGTTTTGATGATTGTTCTTAAGTGAATCTTGTTGAATGGATTTCACAAGTGTTAAGAACGTAATGATCATGTTAATTGATCATCGAGGTGTTGGAGGGTTTTAGAATTCATAGTTGAGAACTATGATATTCGTTCGTGCGGTGTGATTGATTCGTGTTTGAATCGGGCCATGTCCTTGTCGTTGTTTTCTATTGATTTTGTGTTTTTGAATGAATCGTTTTCATTCAAGGTTGTTCGAGTATTTGTGATCGTCGGGAGGCGTCGTTCGTCGTTACGTGCCAGGACGTTGATCGTGGAAGGACTTTCTCGCCTTCGGTTTGAGGCAAGTTTTATACTTGTACTGGTCAATGAGATTAATGTTATCATATATGTGTATGAATGTATTGTATCATTTCGAGACTTAGTCTCTTCGTGATTTGTTGATATTCGGGAATTGTTTGATGCAATTTCTTTCGGCAATTATGCTAAATGTTATTGTTATTTGTTAACGGTCGGTTTAAGGCATTGAGATTCTTGTTGATACTGATGTTGTCGATAGCCGGTTCGCGGTATCGATGTATCGATTATTATTGTTGACGTTAATGCCGTTCTGAGGCATCATTGAATCGTTATTATCGAATTGGAACTGTTGCTATGATGTTGCATTGGCCGATTGAAGGCGTTTGATATATTTGTTTATCATATCTGTTTCGGTGGTCGGTTTAGGACGCCGGGACATCTATTCTACCGTATCATTTGCTTATCGATTGACCGTTCTAAGGTAATCACTGTATTTAATTGGGATTATCGAAGATAGTTCCCATCCGTTGTATCATTGTGTATCGATTGACCGTTCTAAGTTAATCGAGGTATTGAATTGAGATTATCGAAGATAGTTCCCATCCTTTGTATCATTGTGTATCGATTGACCGTTCTAAGTTAATCGAGGTATTGAATTGGGATTATCGAAGATAGTTCCCATCCGTTGTATCATTGAGTATCGATTGACCGTTCTAAGTTAATCGAGGTATTGAATTGGGATTATCGAAGATAGTTCCCATCCTTTGTATCATTGTGTATCGATTGACCGTTCTAAGTTAATCGAGGTATTGAATTGGGATTATCGAAGATAGTTCCCATCCGTTGTATCATTATGTATCGATTGACCGTTCTAAGTTAATCGAGGTATTGAATTGGGATTATCGAAGATAGTTCTCATCCGTTGTATCATTGTGTATCGATTGACCATTCTAAGTTAATTGAGGTATTGAATTGGGATTATCGAAGATAGTTCCCATCCGTTGTATCATTGTGATCGATTGGCCATTCCAAGGCAGTCGAGGTATTTGAATTGGGACCGCCGAGGACGGTGCCCATCCGTGAGTTATTGTTGTCGTGTTGTCCGATTCAAGGCAGCAGGCTATTATTCTTGTGAAGTTGGTAATCTTGGGATCGTTACTGTGGTGATTAATTGTGTTTTGGAGGCTAGTCTCGGCTAGTGCTTGATGGGTAAGCTTGGGGCTTGAACCTTCGCGGTTGGTTTCCCAACACCTATAGTTCAGTAGGTCACGGTCATGTTAATGATCTCATTATGGGTAAGCTTGGGGCTTGAACCTTCGCGGTTGATTTCCCAACACCTACAGTTCAGTAGGTCACGGTCATGTTAATGATCTCATTATGGGTAAGCTTGGGGCTTGAACCTTCGCGGTTGGTTTCCCAACACCTACAGTTCAGTAGGTAACGGTCACTGGGTGATCTCATTATGGGTAAGTCTGGGGCTTGAACCTTCGCGGTTGGTTTCCCAGCACCTGCAATTCAGCAGGTCACGGTCATTGGATGATCTCATTGTGATACGGCTTCATGCCGTGGCTTCGGCCCTCATTGATACAGCTTCGGGCTGTTTTGGCTTCGGGCCACTGTGGTGATTGACAGCTTCGGCTGAGTGACATCCAGGGTATCATGATATTTTGGTAGCTTCGGATGAGGGCTTTCAGGCCATTGTGATGTATCGGTATTTCCGTTGGAGCCTTCGGGCATTGTGATTCTTATTTATTTCAGCGTTGGTTTGGTTTACCTTCGGGTGATGTATTGTTGTGTTCTTTATTGATGATTCGCCGTTGGGTACTTGTGTTCTGACCTGTTGAGCAGGTATTTGATCATATGTCGTGGGCATAGTATTTCACGAATGGTCGATTCTTACTTTGGGTTGTGAGCATCTCGTATTACCATTACTATACTGTTCATTCTGCCCTTTGGATGCATATCATGTTGTACATGTATTTGATATTCATTATCTGGATGACTGACCCCGTGGGGGCTGATAGGACAAAAATAGTGTGCCAAAATCATTGTTAATTATAAGGTTTTAATGGATTTTATGTTGGCACACTTGATTATTTTCCATATATTTATATTTTGGATACAATTTACTTCACTTGGCATTTTGTTGTTTAATTTAGGTGTTTGATGGAGTTTTTAAGCTTAAGGAATAAATTGGATCATCAAACGGATCAAGCCAAGGTGATTTGGGCTTAAATAAAGGAAACCCCGGCAAAGATCGGGTGGCCCAGTGTCGTCACGACCCAGGCTAGTCCTTGTTTAAAATAACCTTACTTGGGGCCCAAGAAACGACTCAAAAATCGCCCAATCAGTTCCACAAGGCAATAAATCGGTCCATATGCTGGGAAAAGGAATTGGAATAGATTTGGGAAGAAAGACTCCAAGGAAATTAAAACTCAAGAAGGAAAGAGTCCTAATTAAAGAAGGAAACTAGGAGATAAGAAATAATTATAAAAGGGAGGAGGGCTGAAATAAAAATTCACTTTTGGAGCAGCAAATACACGGCTGAAGCACCACTTTTCACGGCTGTAGGGAAGAATTCACGGCTGGAGGGAAGAGAAATTACAAGGGACGACCAAACCGGTTTTTCGCTGGAGCAACCGAGCCGATTCCGACGTGGAAGAAGAAGACTATACCGTTTGAATTTCTTTCTTTTCATGTCTATCTTTAATTTGCTGTTTTCTAAAGCCAACATGTCTGGCTAATTTTCTATTCTAGTTCTTAGTGAAGTTTGAAACCGTATTTGAATTATTCATGTTTTAATCCCGTAGCATATTCTCAACTCGAATTCTCTTGAATTACTTTTGTGTTATTGAATTCACGATTCTGCCATTTAATTTCTTGATTTGGTTTGGCCAACTAGATTAGGAGTTTTATGTCTTATGCTAGAAATTGAGTTGTAATCCGTAATTGTTGCAATTTTAATTTCACAAGTAGCAAACAATTGAATTTTTCCAATTGGGTAACACAAAATCGAGATCCCTTAAGTCGAGCTTATGAACTTAATATCTTGCCTATTCCATTATTTTGGTTTTTAATGCATCTAGCGAGCGAGATTTGAAGAGCTTGTTTTAAATCCACCGTATAGATAGGTTCGATTAAAGAGCTTGTTTTAATTGAATAAACTTAAGAAATAATTGAGGCCAACAGAGCTTGTTGTTGGCTTCGGAATAGGAGTTCATGAGATTAGAGAAGAGATAAGCGCTGCATTGAAACTTGAATTAATTTGAAACGGTGGATAACGGAGCTAAGGACTACATTATTCCTCAATTGATATTTTCAACTTTTTTTTCCTTTGTTTATTTTATTTTATCTTACGCAATTTATTTTAGTTAAGATTAGAAACTGAACCCCCCCCCTTTCGTTTTATTTTATTGCACTAAGTACTTAATCCTTAATTAGTCTAATTGATTTACCGTTCTCCGTAGGATCGACCCTTACTTGCCGATACTACTAGTTAGTAGAAGTAAGCCAAGGAAAAATACAAATAACTAATTTTGACGCGTCACGATAGCACGGTCAAAATTTTGGCACCGTTGCCGGGGAATGGTGTTAAATTAATTTTACTTATTTTGGGTTTAAAAACTTTCTGCAATTTCGACACTGGGTCACCTAGTGGCAGTTCTGAAAATTCTATTTTAATTGTCAGTTGTGCACTAATCCATTTTGTTTTAGTTTTGCATGAACACAAGGTCGCGTGGAGATAAGAATTTACAATATTTTCCAGAAATCACCAAGCGAGATCGTGTTTTCCGGCAGAAAGCAAAAGAAGTCAAAGAAGCACTTAGAATTTTACCATTTTCCCTCGAAACATCACCCAGTGAATCGGAGGATGAAATTGGAGTCATGGCAAATAACGCTGAAAAGACGCTGAAGCAATTAGCCAACCCGGAGCTACCTCAACAACCACTGTGCATCACGATCCCGGCTATTGACAACAACACCTTTGAACTAAAGTCGGGATTGATTCACTTGCTACCTGCATTTCATGGTCTATCGGGAGAGGACCCGCACAAACATCTCAAGGAATTCCATGTCGTATGTTCAAGCATGAAGCCAAACGGTGTCACTGAAGAACAAATCAAGCTTAGGGCCTTTCCGTTCTCATTGAAAGATTCGGCTAAGGATTGGCTATTTTATTTACCATCGGCCACCATCACAACGTGGAACGAGATTGAGGTCTTATTTCTACAAAAATATTTTCCAGCCTCTCGAGCGGCCAATCTAAGGAAAGAAATATGTGGTGCAAGGCAAATGGCCGGAGAGACGTTGCATGAATATTGGGAACGATTCAAACAATTAGTGTCTCGATGCCCGCAACATCAAATTAGCGAGCAGCTCCTTATTCAATATTTTTACGAAGGACTTAATCCGATGGAGCGGAACACGATATATGTGGCAAGTGGAGGAGCTCTAGTGGACAAAACTCCTTCGGCCGCAAGGGCTCTCATATCCAACATGGCGGCTAATTCACAACAATTTGGATGTCGCGATGCACCAATCAGGATGGTGAAGGAGATCCATGACTCGTCCCTTGAGGAAAAATTGAATGAGCTAACCACTTTTGTTAGAAAACTTGTTGTAGGTAATAGCACTCCAGTCGCACCCTATCGCATTTGCAAAACCACGGAACATACAACGGACAATTATCAGATTTTGCTTGATGAAATCGAGGCACACGCCAATGCAATTGGAACCGAAAATTCTTATGGGAGGAAGAACGATCCGTACTCAAACACATACAACCCAGGATGGAGGGATCACCCTAACTTTCGATGGAGAAATCAGCAAGAGGCGGCCCTACAAAATAAAGGACAATTCTACAAGCAGCCCACTGAAAATTAGACACAATCTATGGAGGATATGATGAAGACCCTTATGGCGAACACTATGCAGCTACAACAGGGCATGAATCAGTTCCAGCATGACACTAAATTGAGTATCAAAATTCTTGAAAATCAAGTGAGTCAGCTAGCCACCACGGTGAGCCGCTTGGAAAACCAAAATAGTGGGAAATTGCCATCCCAACCTGAACCGAACCCAAAGAACGTGAGTGCTGTAACTCTAAGAAGTGGGAGGCAGCTTAAGGAGCCTGAAAAGGTGAAGGAAGCTGAAAACGAGGAGCAAAAATCCACTGAACAGATCAACACTGGGACACCCAGTGCAGAACCACCACCCGGTGCAGAACTGCCGGACAGCAAGGTAAAATCATTCAAAACTGCTCCTTTTGAGACTAACGAGTTACCTTTTCCATATAGGGTCAAGAAGGCAGCGGTTGTGAATAAAGAGAAGCAAATCCTAGACGTATTTCGAAAGGTTGAGATCAACATTCCCTTACTCGACGCAGTTCAACAAATTCCAAAATACGCAAAGTTCCTTAAAGACTTATGCACCAGCAAACGGAGGTTAAAAGGGAACGAAAAGGTGATGATGGGAGAAAATGTGTCCGCTGTATTCCAAAAGAAATTGCCACCAAAACGGGAAGATCCTGGTATGTTCGCTATTCCTTGTCGAATTGGAAATACGGGTTTTGAACGAGCTATGCTAGATTTAGGAGCATCAATAAATGTTATGCCACGCTCTATATACACCTTCTTAAATCTAGGACCTCTTCGGGAAACAAGAATAATTATACAATTAGCGGATCGTAGCCTTGTGTATCCCGAAGGGGTAATTGAGGACGTTCTTGTCCAAGTCAACAAGCTCGTATTTCCAGCCAACTTCTATGTTCTCGACATGCAACATGAGTCATCAAATTCCACACCTATTTTGTTAGGAAGGCCATTCTTAAATACGGCCAATACCAAAATAGATGTTCGTGAGGGATCCCTCACGATGGAATTTGATGACCAAATCGTACGGTTTAATATTTATGATGCTATGAAATTTCCTGAGGAAGATTGCTCTCTTTTTGCATTAAGCGTGATTGACCCTCTTGTCGAGGAAGTGTTTGATTTGAATTTCAGGGATGCACTCGAAGTAGCACTAACAAGGGACGTAGGAACCCACGATGAGGAAGTATTTGAAATTTCAAGAGAGTTGCTCGAAGTCGTAGGTGCCTTGAATGGGGCGGGACCGATCAGAACAAAAAGGGAAGCAAACTTCATTCGACTTAATGAGTAACGCCGGAAGATCGAGCCTTCGATTGCGCACGCACCCGAGCTGGAGCTAAAACCTCTGCCACAACACTTAAAATATGCACATCTAGGAGCCGACGAAACCTTACCCGTCATTATCTCGGCCGAGCTGAATCCTAATCAAGAGAAGGCATTGCTAAAAGTTCTCAAAGAATATAAGGAAGCCATTGGGTGGACTATTGCCGACATTAAGGGAATTAGTCCAGCCCTATGCATGCATCGAATTCTATTAACGGAGGACGTGAAAAAGGAGATTCTTAAGCTCCTCGACGTAGGGCTAATCTTTCCAATATCCGATAGCAAATGGGTAAGCCCAACGCAAGTCGTCCCAAAGAAATCCGGAATTATCGTGGTCCAGAATCAAGAAGGAGAACTTGTTCCTAGTCGTGTACAAACTGGATGGAGGGTTTGCATCGATTTCCGCAAGCTGAATTCAATGACCCGAAAAGATCATTTTCCTTTGCCATTTATAGATCAAATGATTGAAAGGCTTGCCGGACATGCGTACTACTGTTTCTTGGATGGGTTTTTGGGATACTTTCAAATTGCAATCGCACCCGAAGACCAAGAAAATACGACATTCACTTGCCCCTTCGGCACATTCGCCTATCGACGGATGCCCTTCGGACTATGCAACGTACCCGCTACTTTCCAAAGGTGTATGGTAAGCATTTTTACTGAGTACGTAGGTAATATCATTGAAATCTTCATGGATGATTTTAGTGTGTATGGGGATTCATTCGATATATGCCTAGAAAATCTCACCCTTATTTTAAAACATTGTGTATAAACTAATCTCGTACTTAATTGGGAAAAATGCCATTTCATGGTAAATCAAGGAATAGTTTTAGGGCATGTAGTCTCGGAAAAAGGAATTGAAGTTGATAAAGCCAAAATTGATATTATTGCCACTTTGCCTTACCCCGCCACGGTGCGGGAAGTACGTTCTTTTCTTGGCCATGCAGGTTTTTATAGGAGGTTCATCAAGGATTTTTCAAGAATAGCGGCGCCCTTATGCAAGCTTCTCCAGAAGGAAGTGGAGTTTAACATGAATGACGAATGCAAGGCCGCCTTTGACGAGTTGAAGCAATTACTGACAACAGCACCCATAATCCAACCGCCAAATTGGGATTTTCCATTCGAATTGATGTGCGATGCAAGCGACTACGCGGTAGGGGCTGTCTTGGGCCAAAGAGTGGGGAGAGCGCCCCATGTAATTTATTATGCCTCAAAAACACTGGACCCGACCCAAGCGAATTATTCTACAACCGAGAAGGAGTTTCTGGCCGTGGTCTTTGCACTAGAAAAATTCTGTTCCTACCTACTCGGGACCAAGGTCATTATTTTTTCAGATCACGCTGCCCTACGATATTTGTTAGCCAAAAAGGAGGCGAAGCCGAGACTTATTCGATGGATCCTACTTCTTCAAGAATTCAACGTGGAGATCAAGGACAAGAAGGGGTCTGAAAATTCTGTGGCCGATCACCTGAGCCGCTTAGTCTTAGAAAATGATGAGAAACCTATGTGTGACAGTTTCCCCGACGAACAATTATATTCAGCCGCTCAACACTGGGAGGACTGTTCAACACTGGGTGACCCAAAGGTCGACTGCAGCACCATGGTATGCCGATTTAGTGAATTTTCTCATAGCCAATATTTTTCCTGCTGGAATGACACGGGCCAGGAGGGATAAACTCAGAAGTGATGCCAAATACTACGTGTGGGATGATCCGTATTTATGGAAGCATTGTTCAGATCAAATGATTCGAAGGTGTGTACCAGAGACTGAATTTCATTCAATTCTCGCTTTTTGTCACTCGTATGCATGTGGAGGACACTTCGGTTCAAGAAGGACAGCACATAAGGTTTTGGAAAGTGGTTTTTATTAGCCGTCGCTATTTAGAGATGCTTATGATTTTTGCAAGACGTGTGATAATTGTCAAAGAACGGGTAATATTTCTCGACGCAATCAAATGCCTCAAAATCCTATCTTGATTTGTGAAATCTTTGACGTCTGGGGCATGGACTTCATGGGACCTTTTCTCTCCTCATATGGGAATCTCTATATTTTACTCTTCATGGATTATGTATCCAAATGGGTGGAGGCGACCGCCTCACGGACCAATGATTCTAAAGTAGTGGCCCAATTTATTAAAACTAATATCTTCGCTAGATTTGGAATTCCAAGGGCTATAATAAGCTATCGGGGCAAGCATTTTAAAAATGGGATGATTGAAGCACTCCTAAGGAAATATCGAGTCTTGCACAAGGTGTCCACTTCCTATCACCCGCAATCAAATGGGCAAGCCGAAACATCTAATAAGGAGATAAAAGCAATCTTGGAGAAAACAGTTCAACCAAATCGGAAGGATTGGAGCTTACGACTCTACGACGCGCTTTGGGCCTATAGGACGGCATATAAAACACCAATTGGCATGTCACCGTATCGCTTGGTCTATGGCAAACCGTGCCACCTTCCCGTCGAGCTCGAGCATCGTGCCTTTTGGGCAATCAAGAAGTGCAATATGAATTTTGACAAATCAGGCACCCACCGGAAGTTGCAATTGCAAGAATTGGAAGAGATATGAAACGACGCGTTCGAAAATGCAGCAATTTACAAGGAAAAGACAAGGGCGTTCCACGATTCAAAAATAATAAGGAAAGAGTTCGTCCTAGGTGAAAAAGTGTTACTTTACCACTCTCGACTCAAATTATTTCCGGGCAAGTTGTGATCCCGCTGGATTGGTCCATTTATAATTATCAATATTTCTCCTCATGGAGCGATTGAAGTTCAAAGTCTAAAGACACAAAAAATTTTCAAAGTCAACGGCCATCTCCTAAAACCCTATCGCGAAGGATTTACGACGGCGAATATGGAAGAATACAAACTCGAGGACCCATCCAAAATATAAAACAGGGAGCTCGTCGAGCCAACGACGTAAAAAAAGGTGCTTATTGGGAGGCAACCCAATTTATATTTTTTTTTTATTATTTTTTTTCCGCAATCTTTTTTGTCGTCAGTTTTTTTTAATTTTTTTTTTAGAAAATCTTTTACCTGCTTATTTCCTTTTCTACTTATTTTTTTTTTTACTCCTTATTACTTAGTAATTTCTTTTTCCTAAAAAACAACCCTTCTCCCTCATAGAAGTGACCCAGTAGTCGATTACCCCCTTCTGCTCGGTCTCCCCACCTGACTAACCTCCTCTCTCTCTCTCTTTTCTGCAGCAAACCCCGTCGCGACCAACATGACCGGACAAGGGACAAGAAACGTCAATCGGTCGCTGAATCGAATCACTCGGAGCGGCGGCTGGAGGAATAACCCTAGGGCGCCGACCTTCTACGACCTCACCGAGCCCAAAGCACCCGCGACAAAACCTTCCACCGCCGGAAAACGAAGGGTAGGCCGACCAGCGACCGATGAACCACTCACAAAAAAACCGAAGCGGCGGGCGCAGGGTCAAACTTCAAAAAGGGGGAAACAAATCCAGACATCGCCGAGCCGTGGTTTAAGAGACGAGCCCACACTGCCATCCTCCCCGCCCTCTTCGGTCGCACCACCAGTCACCGAGGACGATACGGCCCCTGATGTAATCTATCAATTACTACCACCGCCTCCGTTGCTACTTACATGGTATGGCGCCGAGACATCGAGCTCCACAACAGTCGAGGGGAATGGTGCGAAACATCCATCCCAACCCGAACGGAATTCTGAAAACGAACCGCGACCGACAAACGAAAAAGGAAATGAAAAGGAGACCGACCAGCAGCACGACTCTAAGCAAACCGGGAACCCAGCCCCGCCTCCAGTAAGAGAAAGGCGCAAGAGTCTCCTCGGCTTACCGAACCGTTACAATGTCGCATTCGGATCCCCCGGACAGATTACACGCTACCGCAAACTCACGGAACGGAAGGTAATTCCCTCAGTCTATCTTGATGAAATTATTTTGAGACAATTGGGATTGTATGATGATGTTATGGCTTTGTTGAGTGTGCTGGGGTGGGAGAGATTGGCAACTGGGAACTGGGAGGTTTATGAGAATCTCACTTATGAGTTTTTTAGCTCAATTCAGAAAAGAGATTTTGAAAAGAAGGGAACATTTTATTTTCGTTTGAATGGTAGGGGGTATACATGGGGGGTTGAGCAGTTCGGCCGAGCACTTGGGCTGACTTCCGAACCCGATGAGGAAGATGACATACCACCCGAAAATGAGATTTGGCAAATGATTACGAATGATGCCGGTCCATTTGCTGCGGGAAAAACTAAGGCCACCGCCATTCGAAACCCGGTGATCCGTTACGTTCAACGACTTATGGCATACACGGTCACCGGGAGATACTCAAATCGGAATGTGGTGCAGATTTTTGAGCTGAAGATGATTTATTCGATGGTTTTCAAAAAAGGGTGAAATTTGTTAAAGATTTATTGATGATGCTTATTGGGGAGGATGTTTCGAAAAATCCAATTGCAATGGGGTCAGTCACTGTAGCTCGACATTACGGGCTAATTTCAGGCGTTTTCCGATCGGGCGTGGAAAATCGATGTAAATCTTCTTACAGAAATGGGCATTTTGGAGAAAAATGAAAGAACTTTTAAGTGGCGGATATCGGCGAGTGAGATGATAGCTTTACCAAACACCGCATACACTTCGCCATGGGAGGAGAAAAATTTCAAAATGTTGCACAAGACCCTTCCTTCCATTCCTTCATACAGCCCGGCGGCAAGAGCTCAGACAGCCGGAGCGAGCACCAGCCGAGCAGGAGAGTCGGCTACAGAGACCGAGCTGAGGCGTCGGATCGAGCAGCTTGAGGAGGGACATCGCGCACTTTAAGCCAAGGTGGATCGTTTGACTGAGCAGTTGGAGGCCCGTCGTCCTCATTAGCCCGGTGATTCCTATTCTAGACTTCCTTTTACTATGCTTTATTTTTTTTTCCTTCGTCTATTTGGAATATGTACTTAATTTTAAGTTTGGGGAAGTTGGACTTGGAACGTTGGTTGAAATTGAAAATTGTGATGAATTTAATTTTGCGTCCTTAGCTAAATTTGTGTGATTGATTCAAGTGCGCATATAGGGGATTTGAGCGTGGCTTGACATAGGAAATGAATATGATTGGCTAGTTTGATTTTAATTAGGGTAGTTCACTAGTCTTAATTTTAGATTTGGATACAAGTGTGAGGGATTCATGGCACAAGCCTTTTTATTCGTGAGTTTTGAGCCGTAGAGCAATATAAATATATACACAGATATAAATAATTATACATACACATGCTCACTATTTCTTCTTGTGGGGTCGAACGCGTTGTGTTCATGCTAAAACTTAATCAAATATTCATGTCAAAACTATGATAAGTGTTCTCATGCAGTAAAGTGATAAGGGCAAATTAGGAATAAACCCCTTTGGCTTATATTTTCCCACCTCATCATAATCGCCATTAGAATCCCATTTGAGCCTAAGCCTTATTCTTTGATCCAGCACATTTTATTAGCCATTATCTAATTTTTGGTGAAAATTCATCCGTTTGAACCTTTGGTCAAGATTTGGTTGTGAATTAGGTGTATAACCAGTCGAGGGAAGGCGAGGAATTATTAAAAAGTGGGTGGAGAAGTGAAAGAATAAAGTGCTGAAATTAAGATGAAAAATAATGGCCGAAAAAAAAATAGGGGGGCGGCCGTAAAAATACCCCTCTCGAATGTTGTTAAGCCACTAACCTCAACTAATCTCTCGTGGCTATGCGATTACATGTGCCTAAAAGGGTGCTCAAGGAAAGGATGGTGCTTCATTGTTTGTAGGATTTGTTATGCACTTAACTTCATGATTAGTCTTGACCAACGAATCATTTATTTATCCTTTTTATCCTACCCATACCTAAAGCCCTGTTACAACCATAAAAGTCCTTTTGATTATATGCATGAGTTCATCTAAGTAGTGGAGATTTGATTTTTGTGCGAGTATATGGTAAGGACACACCATGTTTTGACGAGAGTGATTGCTTAATAATCCCTATATCTACTTGAGCGAGAGTGACCCTTGTGAGGCCATTGAATTTTCTCTCACTTGATGCCAATGAAGATGTTGAGATTGTTGAGGTACTTTAATTTTCTTCTTACTTGTTCATGATTATTTATTCTCCCTTGAATATAGCTATCATCTTGGATTTTTCAATATACGTTTCTTGAAATTCTTTCACTCGAACTATGCTTGAGGACAAGCATTGGTTTAAGTTTGGGGAGATTTTATAGGACAAAAATAGTGTGCCAAAATCATTGTTAATTATAAGGTTTTAATGGATTTTATGTTGGCACACTTGATTATTTTCCATATATTTATATTTTGGATACAATTTACTTCACTTGGCATTTTGTTGTTTAATTTAGGTGTTTGATGGAGTTTTTAAGCTTAAGGAATAAATTGGATCATCAAACGGATCAAGCCAAGGTGATTTGGGCTTAAATAAAGGAAATCCTGCAAGATCGGGTGGCCCAAAGGTCGGGTCACGACCCAAAGGCGATCTGTTATAAAAATAACCTTACTTGGGGCCCAAGAAACGACTCAAAAATCGCCCAATCAGTTCCACAAGGCAATAAATCGGTCCATATGCTGGGAAAAGGAATTGGAATAGATTTTGGAAAAAAGACTCCAAGGAAATTAAAACTCAAGAAGGAAAGAGTCCTAATTAAAGAAGGAAACTAGGAGATAAGGAATAATTATAAAAGGGAGGAGGGATGGAATAAAAATTCACTTTTGGAGCAGCAAATACACGGCTGAAGCACCACTTTTCACGGCTGGAGGGAAGAATTCACGGCTGGAGGGAAGAGAAATTACAAGAGACGACCAAACCGATTTTTTGCTGGAGCAACCGAGCCGATTCTGACGTGGAAGAAGAAGACTATACCGTTTGAATTTCTTTCTTTTCATGTCTATCTTTAATTTGCTGTTTTCTAAAGCCAATATGTCTGGCTAATTTTCTATTCTAGTTCTTAGTGAAGTTTGAAACCGTATTTGAATTATTCATGTTTTAATCCCATAGCGTATTCTCAACTCGAATTCTCTTGAATTACTTTTATGTTATTGAATTCACGATTATGCCATTTAATTTCTTGATTTGGTTTGGCCAACTAGATTAGGAGTTTTATGTCTTATGCTAGAAATTGAGTTGTAATCCGTAATTGTTGCAATTTTAATTTCACAAGTAGCAAACAATTGAATTTTTCCAATTGGGTAACACAAAATCGAGATCCCTTAAGTCGAGCTTATGAACTTAATATCTTGCCTATTCCATTATTTTGGTTTTTAATGCATCTAGCGAGCGAGATTTGAAGAGCTTGTTTTGCATCCACCGTATAGATAGGTTCGATTAAAGAGCTCGTTTTAATTGAATAAACTTAAGAAATAATTGAGGTCAACAGAGCTTGTTGTTGGCTTCGGAATAGGAGTTCATGAGATTAGAGAAGATATAAGTGCTGCATTGAAACTTGAATTAATTTGAAACGGTGGATAACGGAGCTAAGGACTAGATTATTCCTCAATTGATATTTTCAACTTTTTATTTCCTTTGTTTATTTTATTTTATCTTACGCAATTTATTTTAGTTAAGATTAGAAACTGAACCCCCCCCCTTTCGTTTTATTTTATTGCACTAAATACTTAATCCTTAATTAGTCTAATTGATTTACCGTTCTCCGTGGGATCGACCCTTACTTGCCGATACTACTAGTTAGTAGAAGTAAGCCAAGGAAAAATATAAATAACTAATTTTGACGCGTCACGACAGCGCGGTCAGAGGCGGAACATGTTTTCATGTTTTAGGTGTTTGCGAGGAGAGAGTTGAGACACAGGGGCATGACGATGGCGACGAGGCATTCGAGCGATACTAGTCCGAGATATTTTGGTGTTCATGTCGGTCAGACAGTTTGGAGTACTCCAGTTTTGTTAGTTATTGTCATTTTGTATTATCCGAGCAAGGCCGTGGATGTCATTGTATTTTATTTAGGCCATGTAGGCCCACTGTTGTCATTGAAATTCCATATCGGAATATTATGTTGAATGTCAGTGTAGGGATTGTGGTTCCCCTTTTGGTCAGTTAGTTGTATTTTTGGTCGTGTTAGCCTGGTGGATCTCCTGGTGTGGGGTCCACGGCACTGTAATGACCCAATGGGATTTGGGGGTGTTACAGAAGATGGTATCAGAGAATTGGGTTGTGAGATACCCTGATATGTGAGTTATGTGGCTCTACCGACGTGGTAGTAGTGAACTGTCAGGTCATGACAATCTGGACAGTCGGGTTTTGTGAGTCGTGGTAGTTGGACGACTGTATGAGTCATTCTTTCATCGAGTCGTCGTCAGTGAAGACTAGTATCGCAAGACCTCGAAGCTTCGTATGACCTGTGTCAGGACTCAATTCTCCTGTATGTTCATACATTCATTATGCCATTAATATTACATGTTTTGTTGAAATCTGTAGGTAACATTTGTGTTACGATTCATTCATGATTATTTGTTTTGGAGCGTGTGGGCTCAGTATTGGATATAATTAACATGTTTGAGGTGACTATTTATCTGTTGAGTATGTGTACTCGTGTTTGGATAATGACTTAGCATTGTGGATTGGCCGTTGGGGCATATTTAAGCTTTGTTCATGATCGAACGTTATTCTTTCAGTATGGAAAGAGAAATCCGAGGATGTGGCAGAGGGGGTAAAGGATGCAGAGCAGGCCGAAACCCAGAACCTCATGTTTATACGCGTACGGATGCCGAGATGGATCAGAATTCCGCCGGAGATGTGACTTATGTGACCGGTTCTCCTTTGGGACATTATACTCGAGGAGTTGATCGGACTGATATCGACCCTTTCTTGCTTATGAGGGGCATGATGGCCCAGATGACTCAGATGACACAGATAATGGAGACCATGCAGACCTCAGTGGTTCGTGGTCCACCGCAGCAGGGATCCCAGGTGCTGCTCTATGGACAGGCTGGGAGAGTGAGTCAGATTATCGGCAATATCACTCGTCAGAGGCCGCCTACTTTTGAGGGTTCGTCGGAACCAGATGATATTGTTCATTGGCTTGAACACTTTGATAAACTATTCGACATGGTTCAGTGTCCGGAATAGAGTAAGGTGGCAGTAGGGGCTTACTATTTGAGTAAAGGCGCTTATTCTTGGTGGCTTTATGTGAAACCCACCGATCGTGATTGTGCTTGGAGTGAGTTTAAGACTCTTATGTTAGAGAGGTATTATCCGGCTCCACTTCGTGAAGCCAAGTTGTCAGAGGTTTTGAACCCCGAATCCGTCGAGGATGACGGTGTTATTGTTATCGCTGAGAAGTTTCAAGGACTTCTTCAGTTTGCTTCTTCTGTTATCCATACTGAGGCGGATAAGATCAAGTATTTTAGCAAGAGGCTAAACCCGCAGTTGAGGATGCAGTTGTTCAACCATAATTGTAACTCACTTGGCGAATTCATCGAGAAGGCTCTTGGAGCAGAGCTTTTGATCAAGGAGCTTGCTCGGAAAGAACCTTCAGCTTCTTCGGGTGGGAGGACTAGGATGCCGATACGTTCAGAGGGACATCGGGCTCCGACGTCCAAGAGGTCGTCTTCTAGTCGTCTTCGTGCTGGGAAAGCATCTGCTTCTCAGGCGACGAGTTCGACAGTTGTTTGTTTTAACTGTGATACAATAGGACATCGCAGTACTCGGTGCTCGATGCAGTCTATTGCTTGTTTTCTGTGTGGGAGACAGGGACACCTTCAGAAATACTGCAGGGGTTCTAGTGCCAGTAGATCTCAAGGGAGCTCACGGGCCTCGAGAGATTTTGTTGCTTCAGTCCGTACTCCATCCAAGGGGTCATATCGGGCTTTGGGAGCCAGAGGTATGGACACTCGAGGAGAAGCGGCGAGTTCAGATTTGGGTCTTCCCCGAGTCGATGAGATCGAGGAGTTCGATGACCTAGAGAGTGTTGATTTCGGATACATTTGAGATGTAACCTTGATTTGTTTTTCCTTTGTTTTTCGGACTGATGTTTGACTCGGTCTGTATTTTAGTATTGTTGTTGCGAACCATTTATGGTTGATCTTTCTTGTAATGATTGTATCTGAAAATCTTGAGATTTGAGGTCGTGTGATGTGTTTTTCCTTCCTTTTGGTGTTGTACCCAAGATTTTGTAATAATCAGGGTAATTGTTCATTTCAATTCGAGACGCCGAGTCGTGAGGATTTGGATGTGCGGTTGATATGGTCCCGAGGACTACGTGTGCGTTGTTATTTTCTTTTGTGACGTAAGTCAATGATTACTTGAGCGTTCGATGCCGATGAGAACGGTGGAGTGTACACCGATGAGTGTAGACATGTACAATGGGCGGCACCCGCGGGGTGTGTACGCCGGTGTTACGAGTCTTGCGGGTGGTGCGACTTCTTGACTGGTCTCTGACGGAGGAGTCATGATTCGACTAATCTCGCACTTGGCTGAGTGTTTGTATCACTTCATTCTTCGCCGTGTTCCGGCAGAGGAGACGCAGGGACCCGAGGGGTTGGCCCAGTTAGTCAGACAGAGTTGCTTATATTGAGGGGTATTCCTGGAGATGTTGTTTTCAGATCCTGATGGATAGTTTGTACCTCGTGTTTTGCACCCTGAGTTTCGGGGACAAAACTCTTTTTAAGGGGGGGTGTATATAATATCCGGGGATAATTTTTTTTTGTGATACTGTTGAGTTGTACATATTCATTTGGAACTGTACAAGTATTGTTGTTTTGGACTGATACAATGAATATTGTATTGGAATATTTCGGGATCGAAATATTATACTTGTCGTCAGGTTGGTTTCATCGTTTGAATGTTGGTTGGAGAGTTTGGATTTTTGGCTAAGTTCATAGCCTTAGCGTACGCTACGGGTGTAGTATTACGTACGATAGCGTGTTGCCATTACGTACGTTATGCCTGTAAGGTTACGTACGTAATGCTTGGTAGGTGGCAGGAACCTACCTCGTGGTTACCTTCGGCCGGTGGGTCCCGAGCATCTTCCGATCGGATCTCACTATTGCAGTCAACGGATCCTTATGTACGTTAAGAAGTGAGCTCTACGTACGTAATACAGGTCTTGTTAACATACGTAATATGTTTTTGTTTACGTACGTTAAGGCCTTCGTATTTTAGTCCAGTTCGTTCTGGATTTAGCTTTACGTACGTTAATGTTTTTACATAGCGTACGTAAAGGCCCTTACGTACGTTAGCATGGGCGTATAACGTACGTAATGGACTTGTCAGTCTATTTATCTTGGTTTCGTATTTCATTTCCTCACGAACCAAAACACTTTTTCTCTCCCTAGAATCGTCCGTTTGGACTTGTTATTGATGTTTAGCCCCTTCCAACTCGATCTTGATCATCCTAGCTTGGATTGAAGCTTGAAGTTGGAAGCTTGTTGATACTCCTTTGGTGTTTGGAGGGTTCTTCTTGTTCTTCTTTCGTAAGTTCCCCTAATCTCTTGTTCTTCAAGTGATTTTCGAGTTTTTGTTGTTGTTTTCTTCGGATATTGTTTGATTGTTGGAGTATATCATGATTCTTCATAGTTTTGATAAACTTTTGATGAAGAACATGATGGTATAGCTTGAGTATGATTATGTTCTTGATGTTTTAAATTGTTTGGAGGTTATAATCATGTCTAGGAAGGATTATGGTAAGCTTGTTATATGATTAACATAGTCTTGAGATGATTATTGTTGGTGGTGGTGTTCTTGTAAGATTTTCACCATTTTAGTAAGGATTTATGATGATTTAGGAGGTGATTATCATAATTTGAAAATGGTTGAGTGAATCTTGTTGTTTAATCCAAATTCATGATGTATTGATGAAGGATTTTTGTTTCAGACATCATGATTTTTGAGTTGATGATGTTCTTGGGGTGATAATGATAATATAGATAATATTATCATTGTAGGAGGATCAATTTGATGATATTGGTGAAATTATCATTTTGAGATGTTTGTTTTGATGATTGTTCTTAAGTGAATCTTGTTGAATGGATTTCACAAGTGTTAAGAACATAATGATCATGTTAATTGATCATCGAGGTGTTGGAGGGTGTTAGAATTCATAGTTGAGAACTATGATATTCGTTCGTGCGGTGTGATCGATTCGTGTTTGAATCGGGCCTTGTCCTTGTCGTTGTTTTCTATTGATTTTGTGTTTTTGAATGAATCGTTTTCGTTCAAGGTTGTTCGAGTGTTTGTGATCGTCGGAAGGCGTCGTTCGTCGTTACGTGCCAGGAAGTTGATCGTGGAAGGACTTTCTCGCCTTCGGTTTGAGGCAAGTTTTATACTTGTACTGGTCAATGAGATTAATGTTATCATATATGTGTATGAATGTATTGTATCATTTCGAGACTTAGTCTCTTCGTGATTTGTTGATATTCGGGAATTGTTTGATGCAATACCTTTCGGCAATTATGCTAAATGTTATTATTATTTGTTAACGGCCGGTTTAAGGCATTGAGATTCTTGTTGATACTGATGTTGTCGATAGCCGGTTCGCAGTATCGATGTATCGATTAATATTGTTGACGTTAATGCCGTTCTAAGGCATCGTTGAATCGTTATTATCGAATTGGAACTGTTGCTATGATGTTGCATTGGCCGATAGAAGGCGTTTGATATATTCGTTTATCATATCTGTTTCGGTGGTCGGTTTAGGATGCCGGGACATCTATTCTACCGTATCATTTGTTTATTGATTGACCGTTCTAAGGTAATCGATGTACTTAATTGGGATTATCGAAGATAGTTCCCATCCGTTGTATCATTGTGTATCTATTGACCGTTCTAAGTTAATCGAGGTATTGAATTGGGATTATCGAAGATAGTTCCCATCCTTTGTATGATTGTGTATCGATTGACCGTTCTAAGTTAATCGAGGTATTGAATTGGGATTATCGAAGATAGTTCCCATCCGTTGTATCATTGTGTATCGATTGACCGTTCTAAGTTAATCGAGGTATTGAATTGGGATTATCGAAGATAGTTCCCATCCTTTGTATCATTGTGTATCGATTGACCGTTCTAAGTTAATCGAGGTATTGAATTGGGATTATCGAAGATAGTTCCCATCCGTTGTATCATTGTGTATCGATTGACCATTCTAATTTAATCGAGGTATTGAATTGGGATTATCGAAGATAGTTCTCATCCGTTGTATCATTGTGTATCGATTGACCGTTCTAAGTTAATTGAGGTATTGAATTGGGATTATCGAAGATAGTTCCCATCCGTTGTATCATTGTGATCGATTGGCCATTCCAAGGCAGTCTAGCTATTTGAATTGGGACCGCCGAGGACGGTGCCTATTCGTGAGTTATTGTTGTCGTGTTGTCCGATTCAAGGCAGCACGCTATTATTCTTGTGAAGTTGGTAATCTTGGGATCGTTACTGTGGTGATTAATTGTGTTTTGGAGGCTAGTCTCGGCTAGTGCTCGATGGGTAAGCTTGGGGCTTGAACCTTCGCGGTTGGTTTCCCAACACCTACAGTTCAGTAGGTCACGGTCATGTTAATGATCTCATTATGGGTAAGCTTGGGGCTTGAACCTTCGCGGTTGGTTTCCCAACACCTACAGTTCAATAGGTCACGGTCATGTTAATGATCTCATTATGGGTAAGCTTGGGGCTTGAACCTTCGCGGTTGGTTTCCCAACACCTACAGTTCAGTAGGTCACGGTCACTGGGTGATCTCATTATGGGTAAGTCTGGGGCTTGAACCTTCGCGGTTGGTTTCCCGGCCACTGCAATTCCCAGTCACGGTCATTGGATGATCTCATTGTGATACGGCCGTGCCATGGCCGGCCCTCATTGAATCTGACTTTGGCTGTTTTGGCTTCGGCCTGTGGTGATTGATGGCTTGGTGAGTGACATCCAGGGTATCGTGATATTTTGGCAGCTTCGGCTGAGGGCTTTCAGGCCATTGTGATGTATCGGTATTTCCGTTGGAGCCTTCGGGCATTGTGATTCTTATTTATTTCAGCGTTGGTTTGGTTTACCTTCGGGTGATGTATTGTGGTGTTCTGTATTGATGATTCGCCTTTGGGCACTTGTGTTCTGACCTGTTGAGCAGGTATTTGATCGTATGACGTGGGCATAGTATTTCACGAATGCTCGATTCTTACTTTGGGTTGTGAGCATCTCGTATTACCATTACTATACTGTTCATTCTGCCCTTTGGATGCATATCATGTTGTACATGTATTTGATATTCATTATCTGGATGACCCGAGTGGGGCGGAACATGTTTTCATGTTTTAGGTGTTTGCGAGGAGAGAGTTGAGACACAGGGGCATGACGATGGCGACGAGGCATTCGAGCGATACTAGTCCGAGATGTTTTGGTGTTCATGTCGGTCAGACAGTTTGGAGTACTCCAGTTTTGTTAGTTATTATCATTTTGTATTATCCGAGCAAGGCTCGTGGATGTCATTGTATTTTATTTAGGCCATGTAGGCCCACTGTTGTCATTGAAATTCCATATCGGAATATTATGTTGAATGTCAGTGTAGGGATTGTGGTTTCCCTTTTGGTCAGTTAGTTGTATTTTTGGTCGTGTTAGCCTGGTGGATCTCCTGGTGTGGGGTCCACGGCACTGTAATGACCCAATGGGATTTGGGGGTGTTACAAAAGTCACCCACCAAATTAAGGGATATGCAAATCTCTTAATTTTCTTGGTCTTCCACCAATTAAGGTGGAAGACTAGTCCATGACAAGACCAACGGTGGGGTGGGCGGCCTCTAGAAGATTCACGGGAGAGTTCGGTTCGTTTCAAACTCCCGTGAATCAAATCAAATAGACTCTATTCCATATCGATGTATTTATAACAATTAATTAATCAAATTAATTAATTATATCAAATATAAAATAATATAATTAATTTCTCTTAGAAATAATTATATATTTGAATTAAATTAATTACCCAGTAATTTATTTAATTCATTAGGCCGTAAATTAATTTATCTAATAAATTAATTTAGACATCCAATGTCCCAAAATAATTAGACATCTAATGTCCAATACACTAGTACAAAATTGACCTACGGTCACACTTTTTTCAAAACAGCCCAGACACACATTTAATTAGAAGTGTGATTAAAGGTCATTGATAAAATTCTGATATTGTTTTAGCTACATTTAAATATATTTGTGTGACCACTGCATCGAAAATAAAAAACCTTCAGTCACGCTTAATCATAACAAATGTGACAAATATTAGCCACAATCGAACAGTGTGGCCAAATGTCACCATCTGCCACGAGTTTTGTTTGATATGTTTGAAAATATTGTGACGGTTTTTATAAGAGACGTTAAATAAATATATGGTCACATGAAGTAATTATTTATGTATCTAAATCATAGAGTCGAAATAGACACATAAAATCTAATGTAGCTAAAAACTAATATATATTGTGACATGAATTGTTTGTGTGTCCATATGGTAGCGTTTCTTAGGCACGTAGCTAAAAGTAAGAAAACAAGTTACTATAAGTATTTTATGGTCATGTTTCATTTATTTATGTGTGTATAAAAATGAGTACTTGTCATGATGAAATAATAAAAGTTGTGAGTAAGTATTTAGGGTCACACTTTTGCCAAAACATCAGAGCCACACTTTTTATTAAAACTGTGGCTAAAGGTTATTGATAAAATTTTGTCATTGTTTTAGCCACATTTTAAGTTGTATTTTGTGACCATTGGAAAGCTAATCGAGAACTCTACCCACGCTAAAGATATCAAATGTGACAATTACGAACCGCAGTCGAACACTGTGGCCAAATGTCACCATTTGGCCATGGGTTTTATTTGATATATGAAAAAGTTTTGTGATGGTTTTTATATGAGACGATAGATAAATATATGGCCACATGAAGCAATATGTGTTCAAATCATAGAGTGGAATTAGACACATGAATCCAATGTAGCTAAAAGCTAATGTATATGGCGACGTGAATTATTTGTGTGTCCATAGGGTAGCGTTTATTAGTCACTTCGTAAAATTAACAATACAAGATACTGTAAGTATTTTATAGTCATGTTTTATTTTATTATGTATGTCTAAAAATGAGTACATGTCATGATAATAGAAAAAAACTTATGAGTGTAAGTATTTTATGGTCACGTTTAATTTTTTATGTGTGTCTAAAGGTATATCAAGTTCATGATTAAAGGAAAAGCATGTGACTATAAATATTATATTGTTACTTTTTACGTTATGGTGTATGTCTAAGAGAAATGGTACGGACACACCTTCCCAACCACACCCCATACACACCCGTGCTTTATGGGATTGTACCGTATGCTTTACAGATAAAATTTATTATAATATTATTATGATTATTTTATCTGTAAAGCATACGGTACAACCCCATAAAGCATGGGTGTGCATGGGGTGTAGCTGGGGAGGTGTGTCCTTGTCATTCCTCGTATGTCTAAAAGTAAAATTTAGTCATAACAAATGAAAAAATATGACAATAAGTATGTAACGGTCACTGATTAATTTATTGTGTAAGGAAAAAAATTCATGATTAAATAAAAAACATGTGACTATAAGTGTTTAATGCCACTTTCGAGAATACAACCTGTGAATATAAGTATTTTATGATCACTGTGCAATATTTTATGTGTGTATAATAGTAAACAATAGTAATAATAAAAGAAAAAAGATATGACTGTTATTGTTTGTTGAACATGTATGAATTTTAATGTGTCTAAAAGAAAAAAATATTAATTATAAAGGAAGAAAACACGTGACTTTGTATTCTACTGCCAAAAAGTACCTTACACTTTTCTAGTAACACTTCTAATAAAATGTCATAGCAAATGCATCTAATGACGCGCACTAATTTTATCTCTTACTTGTCTTCCACTCCAGATTCATTTTGCCGCATCCATCCCTAGCTACCTTCCTATTCCTAGTTTCTCTGAATCGAGCAACTACAGATTTATCGAGCCTTCTTCCTTCCTCCTCAAATCGCATTCTCAATCAAATTGACTCTTTCATCCTGAAGCAATCGGATTGAGTCTTCTGTCATTCCTCAAGTATGTTTCTGGGAAATATGTGTTTTTTTTAAAGGATTTTGTCCTACTTAGTAGAGATGTTATACATTTTCGTGACAATTAGATGCTTAAAGTATAAAAAAAATCCTCAGAGAGTTGTGCATGGAGTTGGATAAATATCATGTGTGATTGTTACTTGTGCAGATCATGCAACATAGTACAGTTGGAGGTTGTTAATAGTCTTACAGAACGTTGAGGTATGCATTGAATGTGTATTTGTTATAGATATCTTTTTTCCTATAATTTTTTGTAGGATTCGATCTTCTTGGCTTTGTTATAGTAGCCTTAAAGTGTGTTTTCACTCGCAGGTGTTTAGAGGAGTGTCCACTGATTTGACTTGGTGATGAAATCAGTGAGGTTAAAGGTGTCTTGAGACCATTTGTTAGCATGGTTAATTTGCCACTTCTGATCTTTTTACTTTGCCGTTACCTCATATCATGCTAAACCAATCTTGAATATTGCATGTCTCAGTTTACTACTATCCTCATATTTTGGGTCTCCTTGTCAAATAAGTTGGATTGTATACGTGAATGAGTTGTTTTATTATTTAAACTATTATTTCGACATTATTTACGAGGCCATTGCAGTGCATTTTTTTCAAAAGAAGCACTAATCATGATTTCCTTCGAGTGTTAAAATCAATATAATTGTAATAACCATTGCTTAGTTGTTAGATCAGTGAAAAGCCTCAGATAGTTACTCTTGGTGCCAGAAATTTCTCAATTGGAGTATTATTTTATCTTCATAGAGTTGCCTTCAATTGGATGTCAACATTGCGAAGCTATCTAATTATATGTTTATACATGTTTTACCGGTGATGATCAAGCCTTATAGAAGATTATCTACTTGAGATGTTTGGTGTATGGTCTTCCTTTTTTGTCTTTAGTTTCCAGTAGTTTCTTGTGTCATGTTGTCTGACTCTGAGCTGTTTGACTGGGTATATTTATTTATGCTGCGTTGCAGCTCTTTAGATTATTTCGGTCCGTGTTGGTGCATTTGTTTGTAGTCTTTACAGCTTTCCTCCATCGTTAGTTCAATGAAGTTTATTTCTTTAGTGCAAAGAAAGAAAGGTGATTTTATTGTATGGGATGTAGATAAAGCTAAGACAGGGTCTTAGATGATGAATATTCTACACAAGCCTATGACATACTTCTACAGATTTCTCTAGCTATACTGGACAGTTTGAATTATTTATATTTTCTACTTTTTTTCAGGTATATTCAAACTAATAATTTTCGTACAGAGATTATGTATGACGTTATATTGTGTGATTCTGACAGAAGGAGGGGTACTCAATCTCACAATAGATAAGATCCATTTTTATCTCAACTTCATAAAAATAACCTTGTGTATATTAGATGATAGTATCTATTATATTTGTTTACTTTTGTTTTATCTCCATCATTGACAATGGGTTGTTTGTGATGACCATAAGAAATCATATTCTAGTTTTAATTTACAATGAGGCCTCTTACATCACATCATCTCTTTATCCATTCACAATTCGAATAAATATTAACTCGTGTTTGCAACTGATGATATTTCTTGGATATATATATCCTTATGGTCAGGAGTGGCTTGATGTGAGTGAGGATATAAATCAAATAACTATTATCCACATTTATCTAGGAAATATAATAGATGCATATTATTCAATTTTCCTGCCATATTATAACGTGGATAATATCAATGCTGCTTTTGTTTTTCAATTCCGATTCATGTATCTTGTGAAAATTTTGTTACTCTCATGGTTATGTATAAACTTACAAGTATATTGCAGAATTTTGCTTAATTTTATAGCTAAGCATATATTTCTATGTATCTTGTGAAATTTGTGTTGCTTTTATTTTGTAGATTGTGTGAAGAATCATGAAGGAGAAGTTACTACCTGAACTCTTTGAACATGACTGTGATGGCTTTTTTTTGGTTGATTTGCAAATATGTACATTGCATGTTCTTGAAATTTACCTAGATAAGTATATATAGCATTCGTATATAGATTTATTTTGGGTAAAATGAGTTTGTTTGTGTTCTCTTTCGAACTAGTAGTGGAATTGTTTTTCATTCTTTTCATCTCATGTCTTGCAAAAAAGATCAAAATTATAACAGAAATAATTCCTCCCTTGCCTCTCCCTCCAATCTCTAGGCTCTGTCTCATGTGTGAAAAATAAGATCAAGATGTGACAGCGGGCTATGTACAAGAATTAGTAAAAGCCATCTCAACCTATAATGAATGAGGAAGTCCTGGTATAGATAAACCACATGATATTATATAAGTCATTCCCACTATAATGGGAGATCATGGAGGAGGCTGTGCGCACTACCTTGCATTTTGGGAATGCCATATCACATTCCATAGCATGTAACTTGTTATTCTGTTTATCTCGCTCACAAATATGACTATGTTTATCAACTTACGACAATAGAAAAATTAGATTTGCGGGTATGCATAGTACTTTACATGTTCTCATTGAAGAACTATTGGCGGAACTTTGTACTTTTTGGGAGTTCTTAATTTCCTTAGCAACCGATGGGTGAAGTGTTTGTTGGTGGCAGGGAGTGGGGCAAGGGAAATCCCATATAGTCAACTGCAGAATGCATATTTTTATTTTTTTATTTTTAAATTATGTCCAAAGATGTTCAGCGGCATTAGCATTTTATCATGTTATTTATTGCATTTCTGTATCACCATATTTTGTTTGACTTACAGAAGTCGAATAATGAGATCATTCATTCCAGGTGGGTCTCTTGTATGATGAGGTCTCTCTACAAAATGTCCTGGACATGACAGCAGATTGGACAATAGAAAAAAGACAGATGCTTAGGAATAAGGTAACATTTTATGTGGCTAACTGTATTTTTTATCTTAAATTGATATCTATAACTTAAATGTTGGAGAGCGGTTATATCTTCTTTATGGTCGTTGGTTCATTTAACATGAATCTTGTAATAGATTTTTTCATTCTCAGAGATTAGACCTGTATTTTTTACTTCATACTACTTCTGCGGCTATTAGTGTATAGTTATTGGTGTTATAGACTAATATAATGCCTAATATACTTCTCTCTGGGTTTTTTGGAGTATCTTTAACACCCTTTTATCTTGTTGTAGCTAAATACTGGGTCAATTTGAGTGCTTAATAACTGAAGAAGACTAGTAAGAAAATAATAAACCGAAGGAGCTCATCAATGCTGCCTTTAGTGGCAGCTAGCTCTAATTGTCAATCCAATTTAACTATTCTTGTTTTTGTATCTTATTGTGTTAACTTTATATTTATGTCACTGATCTCCTTTAAAGTTCGTTGTACTATTTTTCAAAGTCCAACTTCTGAAAATAAAAAGGAGAATATTGATGTTTCTCAGTAGTTTATTTATTTATATTACTTTTTAACTATTTATTCTTTCGATATTTGATTATCGTTCATTTTCCTTTTTGTTTATTATTATAGGTTGAAGTAGAAGATGCGATAAGAAAGCATGACATGAAGACTTTTGTGAAGTATCATTTTTTTAGTGAATTTAAAATAATAAAGATGAAAACTTGTTTGCTGTTTGGGATGTGATGCTAGGTTGCTAGTGATGTTCACTTCTTCGATAGTGATGGTGTTTGTGATTTTTATATTGTTCTTATAAAGGAAGAAAACACGTGACTTTTAGTATTCTATGGTCACGGTTTAGGAAAAAGAAAAATAATGACTATAAGTACTCTATGGTTACGGTTTAATGATAAAAACTTTTAATTTGATGACATTTGTAGAAAAGTAGAAAATCGTTTTGTTGTAATATTTCTGAAATCCTTTATTCTGCATAGTTTCAAATAGCTGAAATACACTACCCGTATCTCTGTATGAGAATATTTTTTTTTCAAATATTTCTCATGGGACTAGGGTACGAGCAGTCAGTTCCTTGTTGCTCGGTGTGTGACTCTGTTTTTCTTTCTGATTTATTTGAATGAACATGTGTGGATGTTGGACAGTTTTTGTTCAGTGGTATTGAATATCCCTGTGCAGGTGAGAAAGGTGCCGGAGCCACAACAGGGAAACCTCTGCATTATAAGGGCACAACATTTCATCGCATAATAAAAGGATTTATGGCTCAAGTATGTTGTTCACGTGCTTATAGAAAATTTGACAGGGAGAAAGAATGTTTCGAGTACTGCTTATTGTTTCATGCAATGTGGTACTCTTTTCATATCTTATGTGGTATTTTATCTTTTTTGCAATACTTTAACTTCACGCATATGTACATAAGGGTATTCCGGAAAACCTAATTTGCTTTTTGGTATTTCTTTCTTCTTCTGAAGGGCGGAGACTTCTCAAAGGGAAATGGTATACTTTTCTTCTCCTGTATCTTATACTCTGAAGCAATGCAGATTTTTGATATCATATAACTCCCATCTTCACTTATAAGGCGTAAAACACGACCTTGTAATGGTTTTCAGGCACTGGTGGAGAAAATATTTATGGAGGGAAATTTTTTGGTATGTTTTTCAACTTTATCTGTGTTCCCCCGTGTTTTCAAAAAACAAACAAAAACTGAATGTTAATTTATCAACAAAATACAAATTGAGTATTTTTATTACAGATTAGAATTTCAAGTTGGAGCACAGCTGAGAAGAATATGCTTACACCCATTGAAGTACTACTGCATATTGTCGAACCCTTGTGTAAAAAAACTATATACGACATACATTTATCTTGTTAGTGGATTAATTATTTATGCGATTTCATTGGAGTGACTAGTGGAGACAAATTTATAAAACTAAAATACCACTTTTTACTTGAGAACATCAATTTCTGCTCTGCATAATAGACTCGAACCCTACTCCCAAAAGTATCTCTTCTTCTTTACATCAGAGGTACGATTAGAATGGTCCAGGTGGAAGATCATGTTTGAGGTCAGGAGTGTCGCCATAGTATACTATTGCGATGCCAGAAAGTTTCACCATAGCATACTATTGCAACACTAGAAAGTGTCACGATAGTATACTATTATGATGCCAGAAAGTATCACCATAACATACTATTGTGACGCCAGAAAGTGTCACCAAAATGCGAAAAGAGCGCCACTAAAGCTAATTGATGTGATGCAAAAAAAGTGTCACAATAGATATCTGTTGTGACGCCTTGAAAGTGTCACAATAGACTACATATTGTGACGCTTTTGAGCGTCACTATAGCCATTAATGATAGATAATTGTGTGTCAAAATCATAAGAATTCGTCATGTATTAGTACCTTCATGTGACTGTATGTACTACTATAGTCATAGTTATAAAAACATTATGTGACTACAAAAGATTTACAACAATGCTTTTAAGTACGTATTTGTGACTATAATACAAACAACAGTCACTCTCAGCAATTTTTGGCTGTCTAAATGATAAAATAGGTCATACTGAAAGCAAATTGTCATGAGGTTAATTTTTGGGTGTCTAAATGATAAAAATTAGTCACACTTACAGCTTTTTGATATGTTTGACTAATAGCAACGGTCATGATAAACAATACGTATGTGGCTATAAGTTATACGATAACCATAGTTAAAATAAAATTATGTGTCTTTAAAATACATTTGGTCATGCTTCGCTTAATTGTGTGTCTCTAAATGTTAGACAACAGTCATAATAAACAAACTTTTTTGTGATAAATTATTAGCAAAACGCCACAGTGAAAAAAAAATTCATGTGGCCATTCGGTGAACATGGTCATGCTTCACTTAATTATGTGTCTCTAAAAAATAGCCAATAATCATAATAATCAATTTTTTTTATGACAGATTATTAGTGAAATGCCACAGTGAAACCAAATTCATATAGCCATTCGGTGAAAGATAGTCACTAAAATATCCAAAATATGTGTCTAGAAAGGGTTTATGGCCACAATAATGGAGAAAATGATTGATTACAGCAACAAAAATCCCTACCCATTTGCCACACTTTTATGCTATGGTCACAGTTTTTCATATGATACAACCACTTAATTTTAAAGTGTCCATAAGATACCAAAAACGGCAAGACCTTCGGTAACACTTTGGATGAAAAAAAAAGTGTGGCTATATGCATATGGTCACGTTTTTTTGGTGTGACCATAGATCATTTTTGTACTAGTGATAAATTAGATATCCAATATCTAATATTCATAAAGAGAGAGTAAGCTTGATTTATTCCATCGTCTATCATAATGTGTGACTTGATAGGTCCGTCTCAGTTGGCAATAGGAGGAACCAAAGAGTGATAGCACCACCTAGACAGTCCCGTGGCCTGCACTGTAACCTAACTGAGAACGAATGATTGGGATCATTTAAAAACCTATCTGTCGTGAATACCAGTATACGTATAAATCTTTCCTTCAAATGTCCCGATCAAGTTATAGGGTCACGGTCAGTCAAATCCTATCTGTACTTGATGCTATGCATGAGTTAATGCAAATAGAGATCACTGAGCTTCCGTGTATCCAATACATCTAGCTCCAATGCTTTGGCCAAAGACTTATGATCTTATGTGCCAATAACTGCATAAGACACATACCTGTTCAGTAACAGAAGAAAGAATTCTATCTTGGTATTTAGTAGAACCTGCTACTTACCCGTCAAGATGCACGTTGAGGTTGACCCTCACCTTCCGGTT
This sequence comes from Orobanche coerulescens, assembly GCA_033398695.1. Lineage (NCBI taxonomy): Eukaryota > Viridiplantae > Streptophyta > Magnoliopsida > Lamiales > Orobanchaceae > Orobanche > Orobanche coerulescens. The sequence goes on from CM065804.1 coordinate 19,889,643, forward strand.
TTCTGGGTCGAACTACTCTATTAAAAATCTTAACGTCACAAGCACATCCCTACTAAATCCTCAAGTCGAAGGTTCATGAATACCTATCACAACCTTACGATTCCGTCATTGACTGTCCCGGAGTGAAATTCATGTGACGAATCGAGGGTGAGTCAGTTCGAGTATAATAATCTCATTAGCATACCAATAACGTGTGCTCCCACTAATAAGTAGTGATAAACAGGCACTCTCCAAGTCAAAGAACACGTCATACAAGTCTTCACATAAACTTAACGCCCAGTTAAGTTTCATCGACTTTCGAACGATTAAGTATTTGAGCCATAACCTTTCCAGTGCAGATCTCCTTATCCAATAAGGAGTGGAATGTTTTGATCTCAAATACACGGACTAGTTTCTATGTATATATTTACGAGTCAGGAATGCCAGTGACTACCAGTAAATAAAGAAACATACAATTGCCTTCTGATAATGTTTTACATAATAACAAGTACAACGCCCTCACTCAACATCCCCTGAGTGGCATTCGAGGGCATACTCCTAACAAACAGATACTTGTTCTTGATGTTCAGCTTATTTAACTCCCGATAATCAATGCACAGACGGAATGATCCATCCTTCTTCTTAACGAAAAAAACTGGTGCACCCAAAGGCGAAGCACTCGGTCGAATGTACCCTTTGTCAAGAAGCTCACCCAATTATTTCTTTAGTTCAAACATCTTGGTAGGTGCCATACGATATGGCGCATGAGAAACAAGTGCTGCACTCAGCTCAAGATCAATGAAAAATTTTACATCTCTAGATAGAGGTAATCCCGGAAGGTCGTCCGAAAATACATTAGGATATTCATTCACAACTGGAATCGACGATAGATCAATTCCACCATCATTGGTATTCAGGGAATAATGCCTTAATGGCTGTAATCACTCTGCCTGAACTACCCGGTTTATGGCCTACAAAAGTATGCTCGAAACCATCTTCAGCTATTATAGAAATAAATCGCGTCTGATAGTTCATAATAGCACCTTGCCGACTCAACCAATCATCTCCGAGGTGTAACACCCCCAAGACGGTCAGGGCATATTACAGCGCCGTGGACCCCACACTGTGGAATCCACCAGGCTAACGTACCAACAAGACATTCGACAACGACATACAATCATCAATAAAACGACAATTCAAATAAAAGACTACAATCCGACAAGTAAAATCTGACATCAAATCCACTTCCCAAAACGGGAACACATCATTAACAATTTTAAAAAGGAAGTACTCGAGTACTTAAATCAATTTTATAATACAAAAATCCCAAAACAAGACATCAATAATAAGTAACAGAATTGAACACCAACAAATGACCACTGAACAGTATCATGCTTGCCCATCATCCTCGTACGGCCCGAATGCTCGCTTGTCTCCAAGACCTATTCCTGAAATACAAAAGTATTTCCCCCATTTAAGGGGTTACGACAACTGCTAGTACAAGTACAATCCATTTGAACTACATTCTAACAGATGAATATATACGCCAAAAATCATTTTAGAAAACATTTTATATTCCGGAATATTTACAATGTACAATCACAAAACACATTATATCCAACAAATCACAATTCAAAGTTAACCGTTGGTACGAGACTCACGGCCACCATACCCCGCAGAGCCCCGTCGGACATCCCTGGGTGGCTAACCACAGTTCGCGATACGCACACTCACGGCAATACGTATCCCTAGAGGCCCCGTCGGACCGTCCCTAGGTGAACATATACATATCCATCCACAACAACCACGATAAAGCCATAATTCAAATACTAGAACATGTAAACAAATGTAAAGTACTTGCCTTTGTGACATCTTCGAAGAATCGGAAGTGAAAAACGACTACGGACGATCCGAATGGAAAACGACAGTTCCTAAACGAAGAATTAACATAACTCAGTCCCATCGGACATCAATAATCGAAAGGAATACTCCCATAACCCCGATTACAATACACGACAATAGACGTTCAATCGATACGGGCGAGGGTTTACACAAAATCTCCCCGTATTGATAATTCCCGGATTAAAATCAAGGAAAATGGATTTGGAATCACCCAATAACCACAATCGGTAAGGAATATCGATACATAATTGAACGATTCGGAACTAATTCCTAGAATCCCGAAAAACCCCCAAATTCGTCAAAGTTAGGGTTCCTGAGGAAATACCTTAGATTCGACTGATGGAAGATGATAATGTTGATGGTAATATGCTAACACGATTCTACAGTGATGGAATACGAAGAATTCTCCGATCAAAGCTGAAGGGAATTGCCCTTTGGAGTCGCCCCGTGAAGAAAACGGAAGAAAAGAGTGGAAAAAAAATGTTCTCTCTGAACTGCCCGCTGATATATATAAAATGTGTAGTTAGCGCACGCTAACTATCATAGATAGCGCGCGCTAACGGGGCTGTAACCGGTCCAATAGATACTGCTACCATTCGCTAGCGCACACTAACAATAGCGAGTTAGCGTACGCTAACTGCACATCGGTAGCGCACGCAAGGTAACAGGAGTAGCGTGCGCTACCTACGCAGCAGTTCAGTACTGCTCACATCAGCAGTACACTGCTGCCGAAGGTACAATTCTCGAAACGCACGACAAGGCCAGAATCTAGAAACATAAACACGGAGCATACAAGACGACGGAGTTAAGCGCTGAAAGAAAATATAATTCTGACCACCGGAGGGTCCGTAATGCGACAACGAAAATGAGATTCCCTAAACTATTAGGAAATTTCAAAAATGGCCCAAGTGTCCGAAAATCACGAAACGACGTCGGATTTACAAACCGAAAGTCTCAACACGACCAACTAAATCATACGAACTTGCACAAACCAAGAAACAATGAAAACGAACGAGTTTTATAAGAATCGAACGATCATACGGCAAAACATATCATAAAATGAAATCACGTGAAAACATCACCAAAACTCGTCCAATTGGAAAAACTCCAAGAATAAAGTAGATTCACAATGTCGAAACGGTTATAAGCGAGTCGATAAAAATAGACATACACCAAAAATGGAAACTGCTAAAAATGGAAAGTTACGGATATTATACGAGGACCACATCCTCTCCCTTCAGATCTACCACAATGAGGTCTGAAAGCCAATACCGACTCCCAATATACACAAGACAATCCTTAACCTCTCGATTACCAATTAAATGCTCCCCACTAGGAGTACCCAACTACAAATGGTTCACACTCAATCAAACAATCAAGACCCAAACGTTTCACACAATCAAGAGAAATAAATGAATGAGTAGCTCCCGATTCAAATAATATTGAAATAAGATGAGAAAGTATCTGTGTGGTACCTGCAGCTACTGGAGCCTCTGTGTCGTCTGTGCATCTCATCTGATACACCCTTGGTTGTACCAAACCCACACTCAATGTAGCCTATCGTTCTGACTGGCCTCGGCCTCTACCTCGTCCCAAGGTATGTTGTGGCTGACTAGTTGTAGCCCTTGGGTTCACGCTTGAAGTTGGCGCTGAATTTTGAATTTTGACGATCCTATTGGCAGCTTCACAATAAGCAGCTCTGTGACTGGCCTGTCCACACGTAAACCAGGTCGTAGGAGGAAAGGGACACTCTCGGAATGGATGGCCCACTTGATTACAATTAAAACATTGCCCTCTACCAACCACAGAAGTCTTGCCCTATCACAAATTTGGAGCACTGCCGACCTACTGGACTGGCTTTCCGGCAGCGGAATGAGAAGTCTGAGGTTTACAAAATCCACTACTCTTGCTTCCTGAAAAGCCACCATCATCTTCAACTTCTTGCTCTCGGACCCCGATCCTGATGCAGAAATAACCATCTCAATGGCCAAAGCACGATCCTGGTATTCCTTCAAGGTAACACATCTGAAGCCTGCCATACCCTCTCGGATACTTGTTTCATCTTCAAATCAAAGTAATAGATCTTATCCGCTTCGGTCCTCACCTTGTCACGAACAAGACTCAGTTGCTGATTATATGTAACAATGGCTTCAGGGATAGGTACATCCTGTGGAGTTGCAGTAAAGAAGTCTTCAATATGTTTCTCTTTAACTGGCCAAGGACAATGCTCCTCCTCAAAACCAGCTTTAAACTCGGCCCAGGTGGCCACACGATTAGTAGGCCCAACAGCTTCCCACAACTCCGCAGCTTCCTTGTCAAGAAAGTACTACGCCATAGGAACTCGTCTCTCCTTGGGACATGCGATAGCATCAAAAATCTTGCCAAATTGGAACAACCAACCCTCCCAGCCCAACGTATCAGATGCACCAGCGAAATGGGTAGGTTGCATCTTCATCATTCCCTAGAGCCACTTACTAGCCCCAGCAATCTCGTATATCGGCTGGTCACGGTGCCCAGACTCATTTAACTGAACTAACTGTGTTGCTACTTGCTGAAGTATAGCAGCTATGCCGGCATCCATATTAGGACCGGCTGACGGGTTTTGTTTAACCGAAGGATTTGACTGACCGCCATGGTTTTAAGGATCGGTGTCTGGCATCGTACGAGTTGCCGAGCCAGAAGCGGCACTGGAAGGTGTAATGGATTCATTAGAGGTACCACGTCCATGGCCTCTGCCGCATCCACGTCTGCCATGTCCTCTTAACATGATGAGAGATAAAAGAAGTTAAATTATCATAGTAGTTCATAAATCCAAGGAATTCAAGTTTTCCCCACTATGAAAGCAAAAAAAATGCGAGAATAGTTCAAGAAGTCTTACTACCATGGGTTTTGCGGTTCAACAGCAGCACAGGATATTGAGCTCGATCAGTTTATATGACTCTTATGACCCGACAGACCCACTAACTGTTGGTCCCAAGAATGATGAAGACTATCCTCACTATACCAACACGAGTATTTTCTAGCGCGTTTTGTCCTCACTCACGCGGACCTCGGAAACTTCCCAGGGGGTCACCCATACCATAACTACTCCAGGCGAAGCACGCTTAACTTTGGAGTTTCTATGAGATGGATACCAGAAAAGAAGATGCATCTTGTTGGTATGAGTAGTCCAAATCAATTCATTTAACCACTTTATAGTGCAAATCTCACAAGTCGAATCTCAAGCCGCGCCTCGCGCATTTTTGAGCCCATGCAGGCAGGATGCTAGACCGAATCCCAATAATCTCCCTCCAGTACCTGCCAGCATCTTAGACCCATAGTCTGGAAACCTCCGCCAACTAGATTTGTTCACACAGCCCTCTAGCGGCTGGATTCATTCACACAGTCCTCCAACATTTGACATCAGCATCTGTTCCAACTCACATTTCGCCGCGCCGATTCGAGTTCCAAAGATACTAGATTTGATCACATAGCCATCGAGCACCTGACAACCTCCACAACGCCAACATCTTTGTTCTGGCCAACTGAAATATTTGTTGCATGCCCGCCTCTTAGTTCCAACACTCTGGCAGCCTCCATTGTAGGATACTTCGAGGGAATCCGCACCCGTGACCTGCTCACCAATTGTTGGTCCCAAGAATGATGAAGACTATCCTCACTGTACCAACACGAGTCTTTTATAGTGCACTTTGTCCTCACTCATGCGCACCTCAGAAACTTCCAGGGGGTCACCCATCCCATAACTACTCCAGGCCAAGCACGCTTAACTTTGGAGTTTCTATGAGATGGTTACCAGAAAAGAAGATGCATCTTGTTGGTATAAGTAGTACAAATCAATTCATTTAACCACTTTCTAGTGCAGATCTCACAGGTCGAATCGCAAGCCGCGCCTCGCGCATTTTTAAGCCCATGCAGGCAGGATGCTGGACCGAATCCCAACAATAACCAACGGCCTAGGTGTTCCCGAACTTGGGCTTTGAATATACATGTCCCGTAAAATACGAAACTTGATATTTGCCAACAAACAACGAAGTACTAATGTGGAATATTAACATGCGAGCTCAACCTCCGATTAAACACATGATTCCACTATCCGATAGTACGGAATACATGTAACACCCCAAACTAGGCGGATATTACAGTGCCGTGGACCCCCGACTGGGACCCGCCAGGCGAATGAAAATTAATGAATTCAATAATATAATTGTAGTACAGAACCACAATATATCATCAATCACTCTGATGAGGAGTTTCATTACAACACAACCAAGATAATACCGAATTTCATGTATATTTTAAATGAAGATAAAATATACAACACAGAATGAAATGAATATCCAAACGGAAGTCTGCAGCGGAAATAAATAGAGAAAACACGAATGAAATCACTGGGACTCCTCGCCGTCAACGTTCTCTTCCCGTGCCTTACCCTGGCCATGACCTGAAAACATCCCCCAACGGGGTCAGTTACACAGAACAACAATCCTCAAGAGTTGAATAAACACAATCATGATATATCTTAATTATGAAATGACGCTGAAGAGAGGCATCATAGTACGCCCGTAATGGTATGTGCAACTGCACAAGACGAGTGTCCGGACACACCCGTCCTTGTACCTAATTAGTCTCACGGAGGTACGTTACTGCAGGCATGCCCCAATGTGTCGGTGAACCCAACACATGACCATCACGTGCCCGACTAAAAATTTCACACATCCCCACCCGGCCACGCAATATGAACCCAGAAGGTCATCTAGACAAGAAATGACCATGAAGAATAATAATGAATAACAATCCGACAAAGTCAAGAATGACTCACTGGGATGAAATGATAGTGAAATGAATGATAGCTCAATGAAATGATTGTAACCGTCGTTCCTCGTGAATGAAGTGATTAATTGACAATTACAAGTCTCAATACGGTTGATACATTATGAATGAATTATGATTATGAATGAACAACAACGAAAGGAATGAAAATCCTTTTAACCGAGTAAGAATTAACTTACTCAACCGGTGAAGAATATCCTTCCTCGAACAACGTCCAAAAAGGGATGTCGGTCGCTCGAACAACCTTGAATGACAATTACCAACAATGTTCAATATACGTATCAAACACGATTATAACCGACTCAAATGTCGATACAACAATATCCAAACTCATTGAGGCATTCTAGCGAACACTTAGCAAACACACATCCTTTGATAATATCCAATCCCGAATATATCGAAACCAACTCCAAAATGAGTATTTCAAACCAACAAAACAACTTCAATGATATCAATAATCCCATAGGAATCCCCAATTCGAGTTAACGGCAACATCTAATCGAAAACCCTCAATTATCAAAGTCAACTCTAATGTGTTCTTGAATCAAACCCCAAACAATACATGAAATCTGAAATATATGCCGTTAAATCCGTAGGAATATATTTATCCAAGGTAGATAATCCATATCTAACATATTTCAACAACAATCCAAGCTCACATGAATAGATCGGAAATAAAACACTTGAACTCCGAATTTCTAGATTCAAAAGGTGATTACCTTGATTATGGTGTTTGAAGATGATGAAATGATGATTACTCTGGATTATATGCTTGGAAATATTGATGGATGATTTCACCTCGAAGAACACTCCTCAAGAAGCTCCAAATCGCCCAAAATCGATGAAGGAATGAAGAGAAATGACAAATGACGAATCTGGACTACACTGTCCAATTTATAACAATCCCAGTTTATCGCGTGCTAGATCCTGTTCTTAGCGTGCACTAACGGGTATACTGGGTAGTCCAGTACCCCCTGTCCTTATCGGTAGTGTGCGCTACGTACCTTTTGTAGCGTGCGCTACTGCCATATACTTAGCGTGCGTTAACTCAAAATGTTAGCGTGCGCTAACTGAATATTTGATGCCCAGTAACTGAAGTCTAGACCTTCTGTCCTCTGACCCGCTCGCGATAGCGTGCGCTACATCCAAGATTCAGCATGCGCTACTGACACCAATGTTGTTACCCAAAATATTATCCGGAGATGATATTGCTGGAATGGTCGAGTAACAAACAAATGCGAGAACACTTCCGTGGGAAAGTAAATAACACAAGATTTGCCGGGGTTGTTAATCCCGGGCTTGAATGCTCTCGCGAGATGTTATTAATATAAATACTTTGGAATACAAATATTAATGTTAAAATACTATTACAATGAGTGTAAAGATTCTAGTTATCTTAGCTATAGAGTGTGAAGATTGCCGGAAGAACCAGATATGAAGTTCTGTGAGTTCTTGCTTTTTGATGTTCTGTATAAGTGAATTCAGAGTGCATCTCTCTCTGTATGTTTTCACATACCTTTCGCCACTGTTGGAGGCCTCCTATTTATAGGAGAAAAGGTTGTTGGGTCCTCCCCGGCGATCGCGGGCGACCGCCGTATTCTACATTGGAATAATGTGGGCGATCGTCCCATCACGTGGGACTGTATCCTTAAAGTCCGAGGCTACAGCTGGCAGCCAAATGTGTGGGCCAATGAGGAGTCCGCACGCATCCTGAGTCGCTGTCAGGGGAGGACCCACTTCGTACCTTTCGGTAGGTGTGAGGTTGGTGACAGGCTGGGGTCAAAGGCCTTATCTCGCGGCACCTTTTATGGATATGCATGTGGGTCTACATCCGAGATTCGTTCTTCGAAGACTTTGACGGGTGTTGGGTTCATACGTGGCCTGGGACGATCGTCTATGGTCGGACATCATGGGCGATCGCCAGATACCAATAGACGATCGCCTTGGGTGCCGAATGTTAGGCGTATACCCAGCATTTGTCTTCTATGGTTGGCTCTTGACCATTATGCCGATCGGCATCGAGGCGTATAAATTGCCGCACAACAATTTCCCCCTAGCTCGATCCGATGTTGAAAACATGGGGTGAGGTGGCACTGTTGGTGATTGCCTGTTTTAGACGATTGGCTCGTCTGTTTATGACAAGGACGATCGTCACCCAGACGACCTGATTTCGAAGTCGGACGATCTCTTTATGCGCTGTAAATAGCGAGAAATGGAGACGGGCTCTTGAAACGTTGCAAGGACACGCGTCACACTATCGTTGGGGGAGTCCGACGGTTTTGTCATACTTGTCGTCTGGCCTGCCCTCGAAAAGACGCGTACGCGGGTTTCGAGGGCTGCATTTAATGTGTTCCCCTCCCGACGGTTGCACTTCAGCCCTCGGGATTCCGCCTATTTGCACAGAGGTCCCTGCATTCGCCTATAAAAGGACTAGGGCCGCTTCAGTTCAACCCTTTATGAGCCCTTGCTTTTCAGACGAAGACTCTGCCGAATTTCTTTGAAGCTCCTTGTGCCGACCGACTTTCCTTTTAGGTAAGAACAAAAAATCTTCTCTCCCCCTTTACTCTTAAGAACATGTCTGGTGGAGGATCTGAAACAAACGAGGCCGGTAGCTCTTCCGCCGCCGCGGCTTCGCCTGACCGGGAATAAACCCCTGTGGCTCTTCATATGGAAATGTCCGTCGAGGCCATTCGTGCGGGGATTGCACCCGCGGAGATTGAAGAGCTTTTCAATGAAGCCGAAGTGGCGAGGTCGACGGCGGGCTCGCCGGTGGATGAGGATGAAGCGGTTAGGCTGTACTGGGAAAAGAACAGCGTGTTCGGCCCTGCCTTTTTAGACTTCGCCGGTCTTATGGAGGGGATAGCCGGACCGTGTCCAAAGTTTGACTTCGGAGCCTATTCTGCCGCCCACCCCTATGATCCCGTAAAACGGACGGCGTTTCGGGCCGCGGACCACTCCCCGTGGACCCTAGGTCAGATTCGGAGTTCGGCGACCAGGAAAGACTTGAGTCGTTGGAGGGCGAAATACCATATTCCTTCTGATGTTTTGATGTATGTGCCTTCGGAGAATGAACGTGCCGACCAACCTCCCGAGGGTCTGGTCGGCGTCAACGAAATGATTCTGGAGGCCGGCTTGCGGTTCCCCTTGTCGTTCGCTGTGTCATATTTGCGGATCGCCTGGAATGTGGCGCCGCTCCAGCTGACACCGAACGCCTGGTTGCAGATCGTTTGCACCTTGACACTGTTTGGCGGTCATCGTTTGTTCCGTCTACCTTCTGCGCTGGAAATGAACTATATCTTCAAACTGAATGCGCAGAAGGGATCGATCGGCGGTTATCACATACAAGGTCACATGGGTAGGGTGGTCCTTGGGGTGCCGAACAAGGTTCGGGGCGACCTAGCAAAATGGTGCTTGGTCGGTGGAGCGTGGAGGTCGGCATCGAGCGATAAGCCGGAGGAAGAGTTGAATATCCCCACCAGTTTTCGGGATAGGAATCCGAGTAAGGGTTTTAACTCTCCCTTTGTTCGGATACATCTTGGACTGATCTAATTTGGTTTCCTTTTTGCAGGTTCCCTCGTTCCAGCGATCGGCGATCCTCCTTTCGACTTCTTGATCGTCTGGGAGCGAATTCCCGATCTGCCGGACTCCTACATCGACGTTCGCACACTCAATCGCGAACATCATCGGTTGGAAGCTCGATTGTTTCGCTTCCCTCGCCATCTGAAGGTTCCAGGTATAAGTTTTCATTTCCTCTTTTCCGCTTGACGATCGTCTGTTTGAAAGAGATGTCTAACTTGCCTGAATTTCTTCTTTGACAGAGATCCATTTTCCCCGCTACGCCGAGCCACCGAGAGAGATCTCAATGTCGAACCCCGGACTTTTGGGTCGTCTTCACCAGGGCAAGAAGACGGGTCGTGCCCCAGCAACGACGTCCCGTCCTGTCCCTGCGGTGAGACCTACTACGGTGCCGGTCGCCGAGCGGGAAGCCCAGGAGGAAGAACAGCTCCAACGCAACCGCAAGAGGCGGAGGCCGGAGGAGTCCCTGTCGACTGCTGAGGTGGACGTATCCATTTTGGAACCGCCGGTTGCCGCGCCACCTATCTCTGCTGTTCCGATGGCGGAGGGGTCCAGGCCCTCTGCAGCCTTCCTGAAAACTGCGGCTATCGCCGAAGTCGAAACTCCTCGGGGCAAGCCCTTTTTTGGCCGTGACCCCGAGTTGGTCACCAGGTAAGACCGGTTTGATCTTTCTGAGTTAGGCTATTTGTGCAGGCTGCATACTAACTCTTTTGTTCCTTCTCGTTTGTGTTGCAGGGTCCGTCTTGCCGATCCGGATGTCTCGCCGATGGTGCTGGATTTCTTAGCGAGTAAGTATCCGCGCCAGTCCCTCGACGTTACTTCTTATGTCTCCCGGGCCATCAATTCTCTTCCTAAGGCCTGGACGACCGACCTCGACGCGATCGATCGTCGGTGGTCTGGAGATGCCATGCAGGCAACACTCGCCCTGACTCTCCAGGTGGTGACGATGGCTGCCCAAGCCGTCAAGGATTATGAGGGGCGACCCTCTAACGCTCGCCTCCATCAAGATCTTGAGGCCGCCCGGAACCAGAATGCCGACTTTGCCAATCGGATAGCGGCTATGGAGAAGGAGTACCTGGAGACGGCCAAACGAGCCAAGCAGGATCTTGACTGGATGAAGCAGGAGCTTAACCGGTCCTGGGGGGTGGCGGATCGGTTCCGGGATCAGATGACGGAAGCTCGCCGGATGCATGCGGCCTCGCAGGAGGAGGCGACTGGGCTGAAGGCGACAGTGGATCGTCTCAACGGCGATCTAGAGAAAGCGAAGGGAGAACTGGATGCCAAGGTAGCCGAGCTTGCGGAAGCGGACAAGACGACTGCGGGTCTGAAGGAGCAGTTAAAGGCGATCGAGACCGATCCCTACCTTAATGTGGCATACGTCGGCGACTTCGCCTACTATCTGGCTTACGCCGACGCTATCCGTGCTGCCAAGAAGGTAGGGGTCGAGGTCGGCCCTATGATGGAAGCCTTCAAAGCCTATGTATTTGAGCACCCGTTGCAGCCGGACTTCTCCCTGCCGATCCTTGACCTCACCGACTTGGGGATCGACTTGAGTTGGTATCCTTTTCTGGATAAACTTATTTATCCTGAAGCCGATGAGGGAGCGCGTGCCGATCCGCCTGCTTGGGGCGAAGTCTAGTCGGGGGCGGCCTGAGTGATGGTGGAGTTTTTAGTTTTCTGTTGCTTGTAATTTTCTGTTTTTCCTTGTATTGCCTTCGGGCTTTGTATTGTACGAACTTCTCGACTTGAATAAAATACTCCTTTTTTATATCTGATTCTTTATAAGTACGATCTCCTCTGAATGTTTGCATGTGAATTTATACAAGTGTTTACATAATTGCACCTGATGTTTTGTTTGTACGATCGATTGTCTGAATGTTCCGCATCACTTCGACTTTGCACAATTGTCTGAATAGATCTGAATGTACTTATAAATTGCACCTGATATTCGTGTGTTAGAGCGAAGCCGATCGTGTATGGTCCTTCTTCCCGATCGCATGTAGGAATAGCTCCACTTTATCCCTTGTTTTTGTTTACTTAGTGTAAGTAAGGGAACGAAAATAGTATGTTTGACGAGCTATCTTGAGGTTTGCCGATTCTTTGAGGGAGGACGACTGTGTGCACGGTCGCCCCTGCATTCTTCATGGTTTGCCGAAACTTTTGACCACGATGTCGTCAATGTAGACTTCCATGGTCTTGCCGATCTGGTTGGCGAACATCCCGTTGACTAGCCGTTGGTAGTTCGCCCCTGCATTCTTTAGACCGAACGGCATCCGGACCCAATAGTATATGTCTTTTTCCGTGTGGAACGATGTGTGTTTTATGTCTTTCTCCGCCATGGGGATTTGATGGTACCCGGCGAAGGCATCCATGAACGACATCATTTCGCAGCCTGTAGTGCTATCGACTAAGTGGTCGATATGAGGCATCGGAAAGTGATCTTTTGGACATGCCGCGTTGAGGTCGGTGAAGTCGATGCATAACCTCCAGGAGCTGTTCGGCTTTTTGATGAGCACCGCATTGGCTACCCATTGTGGCTCTTCTGCAGCTACTCCGATTAGTTTGTTGTCGAGTAGCTTTTTGACTTCTATGTCGAGCGATGCGTACTTCTCAGGACCGAATTTCCTACGTTTCTGGTGAACAGGTTTCCTTGCCGGGTCGATCTTTAGATAGTGGCAAGCATGTTCAGGACTTATGCCGACCATATATTGATGCGACCAGGCAAATACTCCGATGTTCTTACGTAGTAAATTGACCAGATCCTCCTTTAATTCGAGGTCGACGCTTGTGCCGATCTGTACTTTCCATTCCGGGTGAGCCGGATCTATCGTTACACTTTCCAACTCTTCAATGGGGATGGTCGCTTCTCGTTTGGAACGATTTCCGGACTCGATCCTTGGATCAATGTCGAGGCTTGGCTTGAAACCGATCCTTGGCTCGATGTCGTCCGTTAATCGACGTGAGATGGCATCCTCTGAGTCGGGTTGGTACGATGTGCTTGGCTCGTCGATCTCCATCGGTTGATTGTCGATCGTCTCAATGTTACAAATAGCATGGGAAGTGTTGAAAGAAGTTACGACACAGGAGTAATTCAAACATTTCTTAGCCATTATCTGAACTCCTTTTACAGTACCGACCATCTCATCGGCAGTGGGGAATTTAATACAGTAAAAGAAAGAAGAGGTGATCGCCTCGAAGGTTTCTAGAAATGGACGACCTAGGAACCCATTATAGATACTGGGCCTATCTATGATTACAAAATTTAGGTTCCTAGTAATCCTAACCTTGGGATCGTAAAAGCATATTTACTCGACAGAGAGCTTGATCCTTCCGTAGGCTTGGACTGTGCTGTCGCCGAACCCTTGGAGCACGGTGTCAAATGGCTTGATAAACTTGGTCAGGTTGCCGAGCTGGTCAAGAGCGGATTTGAATATGATATTGCAAAAGCTCCCATTGTCAACCAGCACGCGATCGACCATTTTCCCAAGGATACATGCAGAGATCACCAATACATCCTCTTTGGGGCACTGCACTCCCTCCCTATCCTTGTTGGAGAAAGTGATGAGCGCGTCTTTGGAGATGGTCGGCTCTGGGGGTACCACGACATGGACCCGGCGAACGCCCTTAATTCGGCCTTCCTCTTCCTGTTCGATAGAGTGGAAACCGGGGAAAGGCCTCCGAGGTTTCCACCTCCCGCCTGAAGCATATTGATCTGGCCGCCAGGGTTGATCGGAGGGATCGATTCATCATGGTACTCCGGCTCATTCTGCTCGATCCTGGCGACCGGATTGGGAGAGATTCCGTCGTTCTGGCGGCGATCGCGCCCCCCGGTCCTCTCCGCTCGGGGTTCTGGCTTGGTAACCAAGTTATCCAATTTGCCTTCCTCAAACAGTCTCCAGAGTTGTCTGAGGAGGTCGCGGCACTGACTGGTGTTATGGCCGGGACTCTTGTGGTAGGCACAAAATTTGCTGCGGTCTAGATGACCGTTGTCCCTTATTGGCTTTGGTTTGTTGAGCCACTCGCGCCCCTTGATGGCGTTAAAGATGTGGTCCGGAGATAGATTGAGGTTGCGGAGGAGGTGAACCTCCACATCCTCGAAGGCTTTGAATTCACCAGGCGGCTTTGCGACCACCTTTCTGGGCTTGGCGACCGCCTTCTTCTGGATGTGGGATGGAGCCTTCCCTTCTCCGGTAGATCCTTCGCCTAAGCGGAGGGTGAGCATCCTCTTCCTGGATAGGAAATCAACGGCCCTGACGCGGAAAATCGCATAGGTCGGGGGGATGTCCTTTGTAAGGTGCCTGAACATGGGCGAGTGGCCGTAGAATCCCCCTAGGACTGAGTAGAGAGCGAGCTCGTCGCTAATGGGCTCTCCGGTGAGGACTATTTCGTCCACCCAGTCGATGTAATCTTCATCGAGATTGTCCTTCCCCTGCCTGATTTTCATCATGCGGTGGGGGCCTTCTGGCCGAGCAACTTTGGCGGCGAAGTACGACGTGAAGTCGTTCGCCAGCTTCTCAAAATAATTGATCGAGCGAGGTGGTAGTGAGATGTACGCGAGGTCGCCCAATGTCAATGGGAACATTCGGCACTTCGTCGCCGATGCTCCACATCCGGTCATGTAAATCCGGAATTTGCTCAAATGGGTCTCAGGATCCGATCTCCCCTCGTATAGAGGTGTTTGGGGGGGAGCGATCTTCGGTTGAACTGGGGCGTGCTCGATCTGGGCCGCGAGTGGCTCACTCGCTCCAACGATCGATCTCTTGGCGCCTGCCCCAGTCTCTAGGAGCGCCTTCATTTCGTCGAGCTGACGCTGCATGGCGGCCATAGCTGTAGCCTGACTGCTCGCTGATTGGATCTCGGAGCGGGAGCCAAGGTGATCATGTACTGATCTCCTGGCCCTATGGTAGGTGACGAGTTCTCCGCCACCGGGCTCAATTCTTGGGCAAGTGGGGTCCCGTTGGCCGGTTTGTCTTGTGGGAGTCGGATATGCCGAACTCCTAGTGATGGATTCGGACTCCAATGTCTCCCGGCTGGGGCCCGAATGCCCGGGTCACCATGAGGGATCACTCCCTAGGCGGCTGAAGATGGAATCATCCCGCCTTACGAGAGCCTTTTCCTGTGGCTCGAGGCTTTCCGACGATTTCTCAACGTATAGCCCCTTAAGCTTCCGCTTGCCTGCTCGGCGGATGGCTGACAGAGTAATGGTGGGCGAGTCGCATGCTCTCCGTCGCTCCTTGAGGATGGCTATGGCCTCCTCGATCTGTTCCGCGGTCTGGAACTGATCGAACTGATCGAGTGAGAGGCTGGGACCGTCCCTCGGGGGCGGGAGTGAGAGTATAGCGTCGCCGCGATCGCCTTCCGCCGTGGGCTGGGATTTGGTCTGGGTCGGAATGAGATGTCCGGCAGATTGCAGGGTGGCTCTTTTGGAGGTCGTGGCAGATGTCATGTTTCTGAAGGCTTTCTTTGAAGAACAGTGAGTGTTTCTTCAAGTATATGCCTCGTAGAACAGTGAGTGTTCTTCGAGACGGTCGGAATAAAAATGAAGGTTAAGTCCCCTTCTTCTAGCGCCAATTGTTGTTACCCAAAATATTATCCGGAGATGATATTGCTGGAATTGTTGAGTAACAAACAAATGCGAGAACACTTCTGTGGGAAAGTAAATAACACAAGATTTGCCGGGGTTGTTAATCCCGGGCTTGAATGCTCTCGCGAGATGTTATTAATATAAATACTTTGGAATACAAATATTAATGTTAGAATACTATTACAATGAGTGTAAAGATTCTAGTTATCTTAGCTATAGAGCGTGAAGATTGCCGGAAGAACCAGATATGAAGTTCTGTGAGTTCTTGCTTTTTGATGTTCTGTATAAGTGAATTCAGAGTGTATCTCTCTCTCTACGTTTTCACACACCTTTGGCCACTATTGGAGGACTCCTATTTATAGGAGAAAAGGTTGTTGGGTCCTCCCCGGTGATCGCGGGCGACCACCGTATTCTACATTAGAATAATGTGGGCGATCGTCCCATCACGTGGGACTGTTTCCTTAAAGTCCGAGGCTGCAGCTGGCAGCCAAATGTGCGGGCCAATGAGGAGTCCGCACACGTCCTGAGTCGCTGTCAGGGGAGGAACCCACTTCGTACCTTTCGGCGGGCCTGTCGGTAGGTGTGAGGTTGGTGACAGGCTGGGGTCAAAGGCCTTATCTCGCGGCGCCGTTTGTGGATCTGCACGTGGGTCTACGTCCGAGATTCGGTCTTCGAAGACTTTGACAGGTGTTGGGTTCATACGTGTCTTGGGACGATCGTCTATGGTCGGACATCGTGGGCGATAGCCAGATACCAATAGACGATCGCCTTGGGTGCCGAATGCTAGGCGTATGCCCAGCATTTGTCTTCCATGGTTGGCTCTAGACCATTATGCCGATCGCCATCGAGGCGTATAAATTTCCGCAGGGACACGCGTCGCACTATCGTTGGGGGAGTCCGACAGTTTTGTCAGACTTGTCGTCTGGCGTGCCCTCGAAAAGACACGTATGCGGATTTCGAGGGCTGCATTTAATGTGTCCCCCTCCCGACGGTTGCACTTCAGCCCTCGGGATTTCGCCTATTTGCACAGAGGTCCCTGCATTCGCCTATAAAAGGACTAGGGCCGCTTCAGTTCAACCCTTTATGCGCCCTTGCTTTTCAGACGAAGACTCTGCCGAATTTCTTTGAAGCTCCTTGTGCCGATCGACTTTCCTTTTAGGTAAGAACAAAAAATCTTCTCTCCCCCTTTACTCTTAAGAACATGTCTGGTGGAGGATCTGAAACAAACGAGGCCGGGAGCTCTTCCGCCGCCGCGGCTTCGCCTGACCGAGAAGAAACCCCCGTGGCTCTTCATATGGAAATGGTCGTCGAGGCCATTCGTGCGGGGATTGAACCCGTGGAGATTGAAGAGCTTTTCAATGAAGCCGAAGTGGCGAGGTCGACGGCGGGCTCGCCGGTGGATGAGGATGAAGCGGTGAGGTTGTACTGGGAAAAGAACAGCGTGTTCGGCCCTGCCTTTTTGGACTTCGCCGGTCTTATGGAGGGGATAGCCGGACCGTGTCCCAAGTTTGACTTCGGAGCCTATTCTGCAGCCCACCCCTATGAGCCCGTGAAATGGACGGCGTTTCGGGCCGCGGACCACTCCCCGTGGACCCTAGGTCAGATTCGGAGTTCGGCGACCAGGAAAGACTTGAGTCGCTGGAGGGAGAAATACCATATTCCTTCTGATGTTTTGATGTATGTGCCTTCGGAGAATGAACGTGCCGACCAACCTCCCGAGGGTCTGGTCGCCGTCAACGAAATGATTCTGGAGGCCGGCCTGCGGTTCCTCTTGCCGTTCGCCATGTCATATTTGCTGATCGCCTGGAATGTGGTGCCGCTCTAGCTGACGTCGAACGCCTGGTTGCAGATCGTTTGCACATTGACACTGTTTGGCGGTCATCGTTTGTTCCGTCTACCTTCTGCGCTGGAAATGAACTATCTCTTCAAACTGACTGCGCAGAAGGGATCGATCGGCGGTTATCACATACAAGGTCGCATGGGTAGGGTGGTCCTTGGGGTGCCGAACAAGGTTCGGGGCGACCTAGCAAAATGGTGCTGGGTCGGCGGAGCGTGGAGGTCGGCATCGAGCGATAAGCCAGAGGAAGAGTTGAATATCCCCACGAGTTGTCGGGATAGGAATCCGTGTAAGGGTTTTAACTCTCCCTTTGTTCGGATACATCTTGGACTGATCTAATTTGGTTTCCTTTTTGAAGGTTCCCTCGTTCCAGCGATCGGCGACCTTCTTTTTGATTTCTTGATCGTCTGGGAGCGAATTCGCGGTCTGCCGGACTCCTACATCGACGTTCGCACACTCAATCGCGAACATCATCGGTTAGAAGCTCGATTGTTTCGCTTCCCTCGCCATCTGAAGGTTCCAGGTATAAGTTTTCATTTCCTCTTTTCCGCTTGACGATCGTCTGTTTGAAAGAGATGTCTAACTTGCCTGAATTTCTTCTTTGACAGAGATCCATTTTCCCCGCTACGCAGAGCCACCGAGAGAGATCTCAATGTCGAACCCCGGACTTTTGGGTCGTCTTCACCATGGAAAGAAGATGGGTCGTACCCGAGCAACGACGTCCCATCCTGTCCATGTGGTGAGACCTACTACGGTGCCGGTCGCGGAGCCGGAAGCCCAGGAGGAAGAACAGCTCCAACGCAACCGCAAGAGGCGGAGGTCGGAGGAGTCCCTGTCGACTGCTGAGGCGGACGTATCCATTTTGGAACCACCGGTTGCCGCGCTACCTATCTATGTTGTTCCAGTGGCGGAGGGGTCCAGGCCCTTTACACGCTTCCTGAAAACTGCGGCGATCGCCGAAGTCGAAACTCCTCGGGGCAAGCCCTTTTTTGGCCGTGACCCTGAGTTGGTCACCAAGTAAGACCGGTTTGATCTTTCTGAGTTAGGTTATTTGCGCAGGCTGCATACTAACTCCTTTGTTCCTTCTCATTTGTGTTGCAGGGTCCGTCTTGCCGATCCGGACGTCTCGCCGATGGTGCTGGATTTCTTGGCGTGTAAGTCTCCGCGCCAGTCCCTCGACGTTCCTTCTTATGTCTCCCGGGCCATCAATTCTCTTCCTAAGGCCTGGACGACCGACCTCGACGCGATCGCTCGTCGGTGGTCTGGAGATGCCATGCAGGTGACACTCGCCCTGACTCTCCAGGCAGTGACGATGGATGCCCAAGCCGTCAAGGATTATGAGGGGCGACCCTCTAACGCTCGCCTCCATCAAGATCTTGAGGCCGCCCGGAACCAGAATGCCGACTTCGCCAATCGGATAGAGGCTATGGATAAGCAGTACCTGGATACGGCCAAACGAGCCAAGCAGGGTCTTGACCGGATGAAGCAAGAGCTTGACCGGTCCCGGGGGGTGGCGGATCGGTTCCGGGATCAGATGACGGAAGCTCGCCGGATGCATGCGGCCTCGCAGGAGGAGGCGACCGGGCTGAAGGCGACAGTGGATCGTCTCAATGGCGAGCTGGAGAAAGCGAAGGGAGAACTGGTTTCCAAGGTAGCCGAGCTTGCGGAAGTGGACAAGACGACTGCGGGGCTGAAGGAGCAGTTAAAGGCGATCGAGACCGATCCCTACCTTAATGTGGCATACGTCGGCGAGTTCGCCTACTATCTGGCTTACGTCGACGCTATCCGTGCTGCCAAGAAGGTAGGGGTCGAGGTCGGCCCTATGATGGAAGCCTTCAAAGCCTATGTATTTGAGCACCCGTTGCAGCCGGACTTCTCCCTGCCGATCCTCGACCTCACCGACTTGGGGATCGACTTGAGTTGGTATCCTTTTCCGGATAAACTTATTTATCCTGAAGCAGATGAAGGAGCGCGTGCCGATCCGCCTGCTGGGGGCGAAGGCCAGTCGGGGGCGGCCTTAGTGATGGTGGAGTTTTTAGTTTTCTGTTGCTTGTAATTTACTGTTTTTCCTTGTATTGCCTTCGGGCTTTGTATTGTACGAACTTCTCGACTTGAATAAAATACTCCTTTTTTATATCTGATTCTTTATAAGTACGATCGCCTCTGAATGTTTGTATGTGAATTTATACAAGTGTTTACATAATTGCACCTGATGTTTTGTTTGTACGATCGACTGTCTGAATGTTCCGCATCACTTCGACTTTGCACAATTGTCTGAATAGATCTGAATGTACTTGTAAATTGCTCCTGATATTTATGTGTTAGAGCGAAGCCGATCGTGTATGGTCCTTCTTCCCGATCGCATGTAGGAATAGCTCCACTTTGCCCCTTGTTTTTGTTTACTTAGTGTAAGTAAGGGAACAAAAATAGTATGTTTGACGAGCTATCTTGCGGTTTGCCGATTCTTTGAGGGAGGACGACTATGTGCACGGTCGCTGAGTTCGACGGACCGAGCTCCGTAATCGTGTCTTTATTGTGCGAGGGACATTCCATCCGTAGGTCCGTCCCGCGACTCACTTTATTGTTAGGGTCCTCTGTTGGGCTGCGCCCGCCTTGTATTTAAACGAAAGGCGAGCGGTCTTGGTCTGGAGGAGTCTCGCATGTGGCGTCGTCGGTTTATTCGACTCCGCGTCCGCGGCTTGTTAGCACTTTTCTACCTCGGGTCGCCATGTTAGATGGCGACCCTCGACGGTATATGTTGTGACGGGGTAGGGACGCGTTGCCTTGTCCGGGTATATCATGTTAGATGATGTACTTTTGAGGGCGCGCGAGCGTGTCCACCGATTTATTTGGAGGGTCCTTCGGCTAGGCTCGCCTCGTATTCAAACGAAGGGCGAGCGATCGTAGCCCAAAGGAACCTTGCATGGGCGAAGCTGTCGGTTCCATCGACCTCCAAGACCATGGCTGCATTATTTCTACCTCGGATCGCCATGTTAGGTGGCGACCCTCGACGGTATACGTGCTCCTTAGAGGGGCGATCGCTTGCATAGGTCTATTAGGTTTAGACGATGACCTCTTGTAGGGCGAGCAAGCTGTCCTCTTTTTAGTTGTTCGTTTTCATCGAGGCAAATCGTATAGATGGGATAGGAAAATCTCATTACACTCTTTGTACATTGGGTAACTGAAACTGAATACAAAGTTTTCACTGGTAGTATTTCTTCAAATGTACGGCGTTCCAGGGATATTGGCCCGGAGTGCCGTCAGGGTGTTCAAGTTCGTAGGCTCCCCTAGTTAGCCACTTACATATCCTGAAGGGGCCTTCCCAATTCGGGCCAAAGACTCCTGTGTGAGTCTGGACTTTTTTGAGGACTAGGTCGCCCACTTGGAACCGTCTTTCTTTGACCTTCGAATTGAAGAATTTCTCGGATCTCCTTTTGTGGATTGTATTCTTCATTTCTGAGGTCAGTCGTCGTTCTTCCAGCATGTCCAAATCGATTCGCCGGGCCATATCATTGTCCGTCGTCATCTCCTGTTCAGTTCGGTGGCTGAGGACGGCAATCTCCGAAGGGATCACTGCTTCTGTTCCGAAGGCAAGGGCGAACGGGGTTTTGCCGATTGAGTTTCGGGTCGTCGTTCGATAAGACCACAAAACATCTGGGAGCTCGCTCGCCCATCGTCCTTGTCTGGATTCGAGTCGTTCTTTGATCGTGTGTTTGAGGATTTTATTAACAGCCTCCACCTGCCCGTTCGTCTGAGGGTGGTAGGGGGCCGAGAACAACTTTTTGATTCCCCACTTCTCGCAGAATTGCATGACTTCTAAACCGTCGAACTGCTTTCCGTTGTCGGAGATGATCGCCTGGGGTAGACCGAATCGGCATATGATGTTCTTCCAAATGAACTTGATTACTTGCTCTTGGCCGATCTTGTTGAGCGGCTCGGCCTCAGCCAATTTTGTGAAATAATCGACCCCCACGATGGCAAACTTACAGCCCCCTGGCGCCGTCGGCAAGGGACCTATAAGGTCGATGCCCCATTGGGCGAATGGCCATGGGCTATACATCGAAGTGAGCTGCCCGGGGGAGAGCTTGATGTTCTCCATCACTTGACATCTATGACACGATCTGGCGTAGGCGATCGCATCTTTCTGAAGCGAAGGCCAGAAAAAACCTTGCCTGGTTGTTTTGTGGATGAGAGCTCGCCCGCCAGCATGGTTTCCACAGATCCCGTCATGGATCTCGGATAAAACGAGCCGACCTTCCTCCGGCGTAATGCACTTGAGGAGGGGGAGGCTGAAAGCTCGCTTGTAAAGCCGGTCGTCCAGTAGGGTGTATCTGGTTGCACGGAGTTGGAGCTGGCGAGCTTTGATACGGTCGTCGGGGACCGTCCCATCTTTCAAGTAGTTAATGAAAGGAGTCATCCCAGTTCTCCTCGGCGACGGTGACCGTGGTAATCAAGTTTCTGTCGATCGCAGGCTTTGTTGATTTTGTGTTTGGATGTTAGAGAAATCGGCCGCCCCATATGACGATGCTAGTTTGGATAAGGCATCGTCCTGGGAGTTGTGCTCTCTCGGGACTTGTTCGATTAGCACTTCCTCAAACTTCGTCCACATTTCAGTGACCAGTTATTGGTATTTGATCATTTGTTCGCCGCGCGCCTCATATTCTCCCTTGACTTGGTTCACGACCAAGAGGGAGTCCATGAAGATGTGGAGACGGCGAACATCCAGGGCGAGGGCTAAATCGAGCCCGCCTACCAAGGCTTCGTATTCGGCCTCATTGTTGGTCGCCCGAAACCCAAAACGTACAGTATTTGTGAAACTTTGGCCATCGGGGCTGATGAGGACAATCCCTGCCCCTGCTCGCGAGTTGGTTTCCGAGCAGTCCACGTACAACTTCCAAGCTGGACGGCCGACCTGTGTCGGACTGGGATGGAATGTTAGTTCCACCACGAAGTCCGCCAGAGCTTGGCTTTTGATCGCCGTGCGAGGAGCGTACGTGATACCTTATTGGGCCATCTCTAGTGGCCACTTGAGAAGTCTCCCATTGGTGTCTGGTCGGTGTAGAACTTGCCTCAAAGGGAGAGTCGTCAGAACCTCCACTTGATGTTCGAAGAAGTAGGCCCTTAGCTTGCGAACACTCATGACTAGAGCGTAGGCGATCTTCTCCAGAGGCGTGTATCGCGTTTCCGCATCATGGAGCGCTTGACTAACGTAGTAGATCGGCAAGTGGGCTTGCCCCTCTGCTCGCACTAATACAGTACTCAGCGCGACCTCCGAGGCCGCCAGGTAAAGGAACAGCTTTTCGCCAGGGATCGGTTTTGCCAAGATCTGGGGGTTAGACAGATACTCCTTGATTTTGGCAAACGCTATTTGACTCTCCTTCATCCATGCGAACTTCTTATTCTTTATGGTCGCAAATAACGGCTTGCTTTTATCCCCGAGCCGGGAGATAAAATGTTTGAGGGCAGCTAGGCAACCCGTGAGGCGTTGTACCTGCTTGACATTCCGTGGCTCCTGCATGTCGAGGATCGCCTGGATCTTGGTGGGGTTCGCCTCGATCCCCTTTTGGCTCACGATGTGCCCCAGGAATTTTCCGGAACTCACCCCGAAGTTGCATTTCTTGGGGTTCAGCTTCATGTTGAACTTCTCGAGGATGGCGAACGTCTCGGCAAGGTCATTGAGGTGATGTTCCTTCTTGAAACTTTTGCCGATCTGGTTGGCGAACATCCCGTTGACTAGCCGTTGGTAGGTCTCCCCTGCATTCTTCAGACCGAACGGCATCCGGACCCAATAGTATATGTCTTTTTCCGTGTGGAACGATGTGTGTTTTATGTCTTTCTCCGCCATGGGGATCTGATGGTACCCGGCGAAGGCATCCATGAACGACATCATTTCGCAGCCTGCAGTGCTATCGACCAAGTGGTCGATATGAGGCATCGGAAAGTGATCTTTTGGACATGCCGCGTTGAGGTCGGTGAAGTCGATGCATAACCTCCAGGAGCTGTTCGGATTTTTGACGAGCACCGCGTTGGCTACCCATTGTGGCTCGTCTACAGATACTCCGATTAGTTTGTTGTCGAGTAGATTTTTGACTTCTATGTCGAGCGCTGCGTACTTCTCAGGACCGAATTTCCTACGTTTCTGGTGAACAAATTTCGTTTCCGGGTCGATCTTTAGATAGTGGCAAGCATGTTCAGGACTTATGCTGACCATATCTTGATGCGACCAGGCAAAGACTCCGATGTTCTTACGTAGTAAATTGACCAGATCCTCCTTTAATTCGAGGTCGACGTTTGTGCCGATCTGTACTTCCCGCTCCGGGCGAGCCGGATCTATCGTTACACTTTCCAACTCTTCAATGGGGACGGTCGCTTCTCGTTTGGAACGATTTCCGGACTCGATCCTTGGATCGATGTCGAGTCTTGGCTCGAAACCGATCCTTGGCTCGATGTCGTCCGTTAATCGACGTGAGATGGCGTCCTCTGAGTCGGGTTGGTACTATGTGCTTGGCTCGTCGATCTCCATCGATTGATTGTCGATCGTCTCAATGTTACAAATAGCGTGGGAAGTGTTCAAAGATGTTACGACACGGGAGTAATTCAAACATTTCTTAGCCATTATCTGATCTCCTTTTACAGTACGGACCGTCCCATCGGCAGTGGGGAATTTGATACAGTAAAAGAAAGAAGAGGCGACCGCCTCGAAGGTTTCTTGAAATGGACGACCTAGGAACCCATTATAGATGTTGGGCCTATCTATGATTACAAAATTTAGGTTCCTAGTAATCCTAACCTTGGGATCGTAAAAGCATATTAGCTCGATAGAGAGCTTGATCCTTCCGTAGGCTTGGACTGTGCTGTCGTCGAACCCTTGGAGCACGAACATGGGCGAGTGGCCGTATAATCCCCCTAGGACTGAGTAGAGAGTGATCTCGTCGCTAATGGGCTCGCTAGTGAGGACTATTTCGTCCACCCGGTCGATTTAATCTTCATTGGGCTTGTCCTTCCCCTGCCTGATTTTCATCATGCGGTGGGGGCCTTTTGGCCGAGCAACTTTGGCGGCGAAGTACAACGTGAAGTCGTTCGCCAGCTTCTCAAAAAAATTGATCGAGCGAGGTGGTAGTGAGATGTACCACCTGTGGGCGAGGTCGCCCAATATCAATGGGAACATTCGGCACTTCGTCGCGTCCGATGCTCCACATCCGGTCATGTAAATCCGGAATTTGCTCAAATGAGTCTCAGGATCTGATCTCCCCTCGTATAGAGGTGTTTGGGGGGGGGGAGCGATCTTCGGTTGAACTGGGGCGAGCTCGATCTGGGCCGTGAGTGTCTCACTCGGTCCAACGATCGATCTCTTGGCGCCTGCCCCAGTCTCTAGGAGCGCCTTCATTTCGCCGAGCTGATGCTGCATGGCGGCCATAGCCGTAGCCTGACTGCTCGCTGATTGGCTCTCGGAGCGGGAGCCAAGGCGATCATGTACTGATCTCCTGGTCCTATGGTAGGTGATGAGTTCTCCGCCACCGGGCTCAATTCTTGGGCGGGTGGGGTCCCGTTGGCCGGTTTGTCTTCTGGGAGTCGGATATGCCGAACTCCTAGTGACGGATTCGGACTCCGATGTCTCCCGGCTGGGGCCCGAATGCCCGGGTCGCCGTGAGGGATCGCTCCCTAGGCGGCTGAAGACGGAATCATCCCGCCTTACGAGAGCCTTTTCCTGTGGCTCGAGGCTTTCCGACGATTTCTCGACGTATAGCCCCTTAAGCTTCCGCTTGCCTGCTCGGCGGATGGCTGACGGAGTAATGGTGGGCGAGTCGCATGCTCTCCGTCGCTCCTTGAGGATGGCTATGGCCTCCTCGATCTGTTCCGCGGTCTGGAACTGATCGAGTGAGAGGCTGGGACCGTCCCTCGGTGGCGGGAGTGAGAGTCTAGCATCGCCGCGATCGCCTTCCACCGTGGGCTGGGATTCGGTCTGGGTCGGAATGAGATGTCCGGCAGATCGCAGGGTGGCTCTTTTGGAGGTCGTGGAAGATGTCATGTTTCTGAAGGCTTTCTTTGAAGAACAGTGAGTGTTTCTTCAAGTATATGCCTCGTAGAACAGTGAGTGTTCTTCGAGACAGTCGGAATAAAAATGAAGGTTAAGTCCCCTTCTTCTAGCGCCAATTGTTGTTACCCAAAATGTTATCCGGAGATGATATTGCTGGAATGGTCGAGTAACAAACAAATGCGAGAACACTTCCGTGGGAAAGTAAATAACACAAGATTTACCGGGGTTGTTAATCCCGGGCTTGAATGCTCTCGCGAGATGTTATTAATATAAATACTTTGGAATACAAATATTAATGTTAGAATACTATTACAATGAGTGTAAAGATTCTAGTTATCTTTGATATAGAGCGTGAAGATTGCCGGAAGAACCAGATATGAAGTTCTGTGAGTTCTTGCTTTTTGATGTTCTGTATAAGTGAATTCAGAGTGTATCTCTCTCTGTACGTTTTCACACACCTTTGGCCACTGTTGGAGGCCTCCTATTTATAGGAGAAAAAGTTACTGGGTCCTCCCCGACGATCGTGGGTGACCGTCGTATTCTACATTAGAATAATATGGGCGATCGTCCCATCACGTGGGACTGTTTCCTTAAAGTCTGAGGCTGCAGCTGGTAGCCAAATGTGCGGGCCAATGAGGAGTCCGCACGCGTCCTGAGTCGCTGTCAGGGGAGGACCCACTTCGTACCTTTCGGCTGGCCTGTCGGTAGGTGTGAGGTTGGTGACACGCTGGGGTCAAAGGCCTTATCTCGCGGCGCCTTTTGTGGATCTGCACGTGGGACTACGTCCGAGATTCGGTCTTCGAAGACTTTGACAGGTGTTGGGTTCATACGTGGCCTGGGACGATCATCTATGGTCGGACATCATGGGCGATCGCCAGATACCAATAGACGATCGCCTTGGGTGCCGAATGCTAGGCGTTGCCCTGCATTTGTCTTCCATGGTTGGCTCTTGACCATTATGCTGATCGCCATCAAGGCGTATAAATTGCCGCACAACAACCAATTAGCGTACGCTAATACTCACACATAGCATGCGCTACTGCCATATACTTAGCGTGCGTTAACTCAAAATGTTAGCGTGCTTTAACTGAATATTTGATGCCCAGTAAATGAAGTCCAGACCTTCTGTCCTCTGACCCGCTCGCGATAGCGTGCGCTACATCCAAGATTCAGCGTGCGCTACTGACACCAATTAGCGTACGCTAATACTCACACATAGCGTGCGCTATGAATTATCTGAAATCAGTCCAGTAGCCACTGGACTCTGGCTGATCCGACCTTAGCGCGCGCTACACCGGCTGCATAGCGTGCGCTACTCCGACCTACTAGCGCGCGCTACTTACCATTCGTAGCGTGCGCTACTTACAACCCAACTGCAGTCCAGTGCTTTCTGGACTGCCTGCTTGAACTACACTAGCATGCGCTAATGTTGAGAGGTAGCGTGCGCTACCCGAACTCAATTAGCGCGTGCTAAACAGAGTACGTAGCGTGCGCTACTCCTCACACACAGCCCACTATGAAGATGACAAACACGGTACGATTCTCCAACTAGATTGATGATGAATGACGATTGATACACGATACAATTACTCTGAACGGTGAATACAATGATTGAATATGAGTGACAAATGATCATTAATGAGTGACAATTACTAAACGATAATTACTGAATGATAATGACTTAATTACAACCGGGTATTACATACCCCCCCTTAAAAGAGTTTCGGCCCCCAAACTAAGGGTCAAACAACTCAGGATGACTCTCCCGCATATTATACTCGGTTTCCCAAGTAGCCTCTTCGACTCCGTGTCTAGACCACTGAATTTTAACCAAAGGAATCGTCTTGTTCCTCAACTGTTTGATTCGCCGCTCTAAGACTCGTATAGGACGCTCCTCATAGGAATGATCATCAGCGATCTCGATTTCATCAAACTGAAGTATGTGACTCGGTTCGGCAACATACTTCCGTAACTGAGAGACGTGAAACACATTATGAATTCGGCTCAACGCCGTAGGTAAGGCCAATCGATAAGCTAACTCGCCTACTCGATCCAAAATCTTAAACGGTCCAATGAATCTCGGACTCAACTTTCCCCTCTTCCCAAAACAGAAGATACCTCGACTCGAGGATACCTTGACCAACACATGGTCACCCCTCTCGAACTATAATGGCCGACGACGGTTATCTACATAAGATTTCTGTCGACTCTGAGCGGTCAACAAATGACTCCTGATCAAAGCTATCTTCTCACGGGCGGCTATAAGCATATCGGGCTCGGTGCCGATTGATTCTGATAAGTCATCCCAACACAAAGGAGATCGACAACGACGACCGTACAAGGCCTCGTAAGGTGCCATCTTAATCGAAGTATGCCAACTATTATTGTATGTGAACTCAATCAACGGTAGTTGGGCTTCCCAATCGTCTTTTCAATCGAGAACACATGCCCTCAACATGTCCTCCAATGTCTGAATAGTCCTCTCTGATTGTCCGTCGGACTGAGGATGAAAAGCGGTACTGAGATTAAGTTGAGTTCCCATAGCACGATGAACTGATTTCCAAAAAGAGACATGAATCGTCCGTCACAATCGGAAAAGATACTTTTAGGAGTACCGTGCCGTCTCACTATCTCTTTGATGAACAACTGGGCAAGTCTCTCGGGACCCCATGTATCCTTAATCTCAAGAAAATGAGCTGATTTAATCAGATGATCCACAATTACCCAAATTGTATTCATGCGACGACGACTCGTCGGCAAACTCATGATGAAGTCCATTGAAATATCTTCCCACTTCCACTCTGCAATAGGGAGATGTTTCAGCATACCCGCCGGTCGCTGATGTTCTATATTGACTTGCTGACAAGTTAAGCATCTCGAAACAAATTCCGCGACTTCTTGCTTCATATTACTCCACCAGTAATTTTGTTTCAAGTACTTGTACATCTTGCTAGACCCAGGATGAACGGAATAAAGGGTAGC
The DNA here is from genome assembly GCA_033398695.1 of Orobanche coerulescens. Lineage (NCBI taxonomy): Eukaryota > Viridiplantae > Streptophyta > Magnoliopsida > Lamiales > Orobanchaceae > Orobanche > Orobanche coerulescens. The sequence goes on from CM065804.1 coordinate 19,918,371, forward strand.
ATGAGCTTCTCTCAAAATCGAGTTTTTCAACTCATCATTCGCCGGTACGAACAACCGATTCTTAAATCGTAAAAGTCCATCCTCGTGGACCACAAATCCAGGGGCTTTCCCCTGAGTCACATCATCTCGAATGCACAACAAAAATGGGTCAGAACCCTGATTCTCCCTGATCGCCTCCTCAAGTGGCGAGGAAATCTCTAACGTACAAAGTTACCCTTGTACTCGCTGTAACCAGACCTCGATCTCGGGTCTCAGAAATTCCTACTGAAGCTCCCTCTGAACTGTTAATCGAGCAAGCATCTGCTCCTGTACGGACTTACGACTCAAGGCGTCGGCGACAACGTTCGCCTTGCCTGGGTGGTAAAGTATCTCAATATCATAATCTTTGATTAGTTCAAACCACTATCTCTGACGCATATTTAACTCCTTCTGAGTAAATATATACTTTAAACTCTTATGATCGGTGAATATCTTACAGGTAACACCATAAAGGTAATGACGCCAAATCTTCAATGTGAATACCACGGCTGCTAGCTCCAGGTCGTGGGTCGGATAATTAACCTCGTAAGGTCTCAACTATCGTGAAGCATAAGCAATAACTTTCCCATTCTGCATTAGTACACATCCGAGACCCTGTCCGGACGCATCACTATAAACCACAAATCCTTTCGTCCCTTGCGGTAAAGAAAGGACAGGTGCTAAAATTAACCGGCTCTTGAGTTCCTCAAAACTCTGTTGACACGCGTCGGACCACGTGTATTTATTATCATTCCTTAAAAGGTTCGTCATGGGTTGAGCGATTTTAGAAAATCCTTCCACAAATCGCCGATAATAACCAGCTAATCCAAGGAAACTTCGGATTTCCTTAACATTCTTCGGAGATTGCCAATCTCGAATAGCCTCCGTCTTCTGAGGGTCGACACGAACTCCGTCTGATGAAATTACATGTCCAAGAAACATCACTTCGGACATCCAGAACTCACATTTGGAAAACTTTCCATAAAGTTGCTCTCGTCTCAACACGTCAAGCACCTGATGACGATGAAACTCGTGCTCCTCCCGGTCACGAGAATAAATCAAAATGTCATCAATAAAGACAACCACGAACTGATCCAAATAGTCGATGAAAACCCGATTCATTAACTCCATGAATACCGCAGGTGCATTAGTTAACCCAAACGGCATTACCACAAACTCATAATGACCATAGCGTGTTCGGAACGCCGTCCTTGCGATATCCGACTCTCGAATTCGCAACTGATGATATCCAGATCTTAAGTCGATCTTGGAAAATACTGAAGCTCCCTGAAGTTAATCAAAAAGATCATTGATACGAGGTAAAGGATATTTATTCTTGATCGTCACCCGGTTCAATTCCCTGTAATCAATACACAATCGGAACGAACCATCCTTCTTCTTGACAAATAACACTGGTGCTCCCTATGGGGACGTACTCGGTCGGATATAACCCTTCTCGGTCAAATCCTCTAATTGATTCTTCAACTCCTTCATTTCGGTCGGGGCCATCCGGTACGGTGCCTTCGATATTGGGGACGTACCGGGCTCCAACTCAATCGTGAATTCCACATCTCTTTGTGGAGGCAAACCAGGTAACTCGTCTAGAAATACAACGGCATATTCTCTCACTACAGGAATATCCATCAACATTACTGATGGTTTCTCGGTCTTGGTCATATAGCACCAATAACCGACACACCCCTGACTGAGTAATTTCACTGCTTTCATCAAGTTGATGACCCTCCCGGAACAGCCAGGATTACCTCCCTGAAATACACATTCGACCCCATCGTCTGAAATGATAGTGACCATACGCTTACGGACACTAATGACGGCATCGTGACGATCCATCCAATCAATACCCAGGATGACGTCATCCCTCGGTAAATCTACCACGATTAGGTCTGCTAACCAAACATGGCCATGAAGCTGAATCGGACAATCCTTAATCTCACGATTCCCGATAATTCTTCTACCATCAGGTAGGCCAATGACATAAGGCTCACAACTAGTAGCACTACCCAGCCGTAGTCTACTCAAACATGACTCGGAAATGAATGAATGCAATGCACTAGTATCAAAAAGGGTACACACAGGTTGAGATAGAATATCTAGTGTACCTGAGATCATCCGGCCTCTGGATCGTCGTTCTTCTTCATCTCATAAATTCGGGGCTTTCTGGCCCCGAGCCGGACGCTCCCGTCTGATAGCTCTTGGCTCCGCTTTTATTTGCTCCTGTCATCTTGAATGACGCGGACTGAGTGGCCTGATTCTGCACCGCTGAATGTCTCGGGGCCTGATATGACGCCGAAGTAGGTTTAGAGTCTCTTCGGCAAAAACAGGCCTTATGCCCGGCAATCCCACAGTTATGGCACGTGACAGTCTGCCTCGGACACTTGGTGCTGAAATGACCCTGTTCTTCACAGTTGAAACAGGTGATAGCCGAACTAGCCGTTCATGACTGAGATTCCGCGGGTCTAGGCGTCATAGGGGGTCGCTCAGAAAAAGTAGAGCCCGCACGAGGTTTCTTGAAAGTGGCATGACTGCCGTCAGACTGATTGCGATTCTTTGACTTCTTGCCAGCAGATGAAGGTTGTTGCTTAGCAATCTCCTTAGCAGTAAGCTCATAAGTAAGAGCTTTCTCAATGAATTCATCCAGAGTGGTGCAATTGTGATTAAGCAACTGCATTCGCATACGAGGCTTCAACCTCTTGCTGAAATATTTGATCTTGTCTGCATCAGAGTGAATAATGGATGAGGCGAAAGGAAGTAGCTCCTGAAATTTGTTGGCGATGGCGAGAACATCGTCGTCCGCTGAGAGGTCGGGAATGAGTAATTCTGACAACTTGGCCTCCCTGAGTGGGGCCGGATAATACCTCTCCATCATGAGAGTCCTGAATTGATCCCAAGTACAAGATCTGTCGGTGGGCTTCAACGATAACCACCATGAATGTGCGCCCTTACCAAGATAGTAAGCCGCAACTGAAACTTTGTGCCCTTCGGGACACTCCACCATAGCAAACAACTTCTCAAAATGCTGAAGACAGTGAACAATATCCGCCGGCTCAGATGAGCCCTCAAAATTAGGTGGCCTCTGGCGAGCGATGTCGCCAATGATACTGCTTACACCCCTCTCTTGCCCCTGAGGTGGCGGCGGAGGAGCCTGTTGATTCTGAGTAGCTGAGTTCTGCATCGTCTCCATGAGGCATGCCATTTGACTCATCTGGGCCATCATGCCCTGCATAAAACCGAGTGGATCAACCCAAACACCTTCTGATTGAGCTGTGTCCCGGGTACGAATCCCTGACAGTGAGTGATCATTTCTGGGTGAATGAGTGGCAGCGTCGCTGCTCGATGAATTTTCATTATTCCTCACATTCGCGCGTGTATTCACACGAGCTCTCGGGTTTCGGCCCGCACCACGGCCTCTTCCCCCGTGTCCTCTGCCAGCTCTTTCCATACTGAAGTGGAAAGTCATATGATAATTATATATCTCGCATGAATATCACATTTTGATTACGTTATGAATGATGAAAATGAGCATACGCGCTCAAACACAATGATTACATGAATGATCAACTGAAGTGACGTGATTATCTGATGAAATTCTTGAAATGATTATCTTGAACAAGTTAACAAGATTAATGATATGATCCTCAAGATCAACAACTGAACAATGAAATGAACTGAGTGATTAATGAATTAACATGATCGACTTGATCAAAATGAAAATGATGAAAGAGGGTTGTTGACTGTTGAATGATGAATGAGTGATTCTTATTGCCAGAAATTATACCATGGCGTCAGAAATCTTACTGTTCTTTGGTCTGAGGGGCTCGGCTCTTGCACAGGTCACACGTGACGCGAAAGTCCAATGATACTAGTCTGATGAACGATGATTTCAAATGAGACATGACTCGGAAGGTAGTATTCAAAACCACGCTCCGATACCAACTCTGTAACACCCCAAACTAGGCGGATATTACAGTGCCGTGGACCCCCGACTGGGACCCACCAGGCGAATGAAAATTAATGAATTAAATAATATAATTGTAGTACCGAACCATAATATATCATCAATCACTCCGATGAGGAGTTTCATTACAACACACCCAAGATAATACCGAATACATGTATATTTTATATGAAGATAAAATATACAACACTGAATGAAATGAATATCCAAACGGAAGTCTGCAGCGGAAATAAAATGGAGAAAACACGAATGAATGAAAAGGACTGGGGGCCCCTACTAGTATCACTGGGACTCCTCGCCGTCAACGTTCTCTTCTCGTGCCTTATCCTTGCCATGACCTGAAAACAACATCCCCCAACTGGGTCAGTTACACAAAACAACAATCCTCAAGAGTTGATTAAACACAATCATGATATATCTTAATTATGAAATGACGCTGAAGAGAGGCATCATAGTACGCCCGTAATGGTATGTGCAAGTGCACAAGACGAGTGTCCGGACACACCCGTCCTTGTACCTAATTAGTCTCACGAAGGTACGTTACCGTGTGCACAACCCAATGTGTCGGTGAACCCAACACATGACCATCACGTGCCCGACTAAAAATTCCACACATCCCCACCCGGCCACGCAATATGAACCCAGAAGGTCATCTAGACAAGACCATGAAGAATAATAATGAATAACAATCCGACAAAGTCAAGAATGACTCACCGAGATGAAATGATAGTGAAATGAATGATAGCTCAATGAAATGATTGGAACCGTCGTTCCTCGTGAATGAAGTGATTAATTGACAATTACAAGTCTCAATACGGTTAATACATTATGAATGAATTATGATTATGAATGAACAACAACGAAAGGAATGAAAATCCTTTTAACCGAGTAAGAATTAACTTACTCAACCGGTGAAGAATGTCCTTCCTCGAACAACGTCCAAAAAGGGATGTCGGTCGCTCGAACAACCTTGAATGACAATTACCAACAATGTTCAATATATGTATCAAACATGATTATAACCGACTCAAACGTCGATACAACAATATCCAAACTCATTGAGGCATTCTAGCGAACACTTAGCAAACACACATCCTTTGATAATATCCAATCCCGGATATATCGAAACCAACTCCAAAATGAGTATTTCAAACCAACAAAACAACTTCAATGATATCAATAATTCCATAGGAATCCACAATTCGAGTTAACGTCAACATCTAATCGAAAACCCTCAATTATCAAAGTCAACTCTAATGTGTTCTTGAATCAAACCCCAAACAATACATGAAATCCGAAATATATGCCGTTAAATCCATAGGAATACATTTATCTAAGGTAGATAATCCATATCTAATATATTTCAACAACAATCCAAGCTCACACGAATAGATCGGAAATAAAACACTTGAACTCCGAATTTCTAGATTCAAAAGGTGATTACCTTGATTATGATGTTTGAAGATGATGAAATGATGATTACTCCGGATTATATGCTTGGAAATATTGATAGCTGATTTCACCTCGAAGAACACTCCTCAATAAGCTCCAAATCGCCCAAAACCGATGAAGGACTGAAGAGAAATGACAAATGACGAATCTGGACTACACTGTCCAATTTATAACAATCCCAGTTTAGCGCGCGCTAGATCCTGTTCTTAGCATGCGCTAACGGGTATACTGGGTAGTCCAGTACCTCCTGTCCTTATCGGTAGCGTGCGCTACGTACCTTTTGTAGCGTGCGCTACTGCCATATACTTAGCGTGCGTTAACTCAAAATGTTAGCGTGCGCTAACTGAATATTTGATGCCCGAATCAAGTCCGACCTTTCGTCCTTCCGACCTGGCCGCGATAGCGTGCGCTACATCCAAGATTCAGCGTGCGCTACTGACACCAATTAGCGTACGCTAATACTCACACATAGCGTGCGCTATGAATTATCTGAAATCAGTCCAGTAGCCACTGGACTCTGGCTGATCCGACCTTAGCGTGCGCTACACCAGCTGCATAGCGTGCTCTACTCTGACCTACTAGCGCGCGCTACTTACCATTTGTAGCGTGCGCTACTTACAACCCAACTGCAGTCAGTGCCTTCTGGACTGCCTGCTTGAACTACACTAGCGTGCGCTAATGTTGAGAGGTAGCGTGCGCTACCCGAACTCAATTAGCGCGCGCTAAAGAGAGTACGTAGCGTGCGCTACTCCTCACACACAGCCCACTATGAAGATGACAAACACGGTACGATTCTCCAACTAGATTGATGATGAATGACGATTGATACACGATACAATTACTCTGAACAGTGAATACAATGATTGAATATGAGTGACAAATGATCATTAATGAGTGAAAATTACTGAGTGAGAATTACTGAACGATAATTACTGAATGATAATGACTGAATTACAATCGGGTATTACAATACAAACACACGAATCAATTACCAGTATCTAGAAAAACTACAACATAATTCCATGAATTCATTAAAATGACAATTATTGAAAATAGAAAGTATGGATATTACAAAAACAACGATTATAAATTACTTCAAACGGAATTATTATTACAAACCGGATTTTTCAATAGTAAAAGACCATACTAAATGGAATTCATTAATACATGACCAATCAGAAACATAAAAAAGACAATGTACTCGAGTACTTATTCTAATACTAGCATAAATGGAAATAACTCTCCGGACCAGTAACATAATTGTGCACCCTCGTCATCATATTGCTCCTGTGGTTGTTTTACAGCTCTCCTGGATCCTGAACATAAAACACATATCCACCTCCGAAGGAGTTAGTATAACGATGCTAGCACAAGTACGAATATTATACAACAAAAGATCATTCGACAATTCATGAAGAATAAGAAAACAACAACAACAAGCCTCTCCAGCGAGCAGGCAATCAATACAGTACACAAGAGTACAATCTCAACCTACACATGGTAATTCAATGATCCGGCACGCACAACATAGATACCCAAGATGATCATGTCGGACCAACGCTTGGTGGAAAACCCGTCCAACCATCCAGCGCACACAGCATATATACCCAAGATGATCCCGTCAGACCAACACTTGGTGGACAAACAACTACAACACATATACTCGACAATCATAAACGACATTAACACGTAAACACAATTAAAGTACTTATCTTAGAATGACGACAAGGATTGAATACTTCGACAAACGTCAATACACTCGAAGGTCGTCCCTTCGATCAACCACTTACAAGATTCGAACCTTTATTTAAAAATAAAATAACGAAGAGTTCAACTTGTGTATACACAATCAAACATACGAGCATCTAACGTTCTTAAACTATGATCGGATTAATCATCCTACGTACGGTCTGTTCATGGTCCAATCATCCAACGAACACTTAGTCGGACTTTCAATATTCATCATGTGAATTCAATGCCCATAACAGGAGTAACTTGACGACATCTACGAATTTCATGAATATTCATGTCATTTCACATTCCATGTTCAAATCTTGATTATCAATTCTAGCATAGGGTTCTACTATTCTATGATTCGTATCAAGGGTATGATTCAAAATGAACGAATTTTATGACATCATTTCAAAGGAAAACGTATCCAACCGCGTTCTAGGTTTAATTCACCACTAAGTATTCCATTCTTACGCAAGGTAGTACTTTTTACCAATTTTCTATGTTCGATACGATTGACCTTAACATAATCATCTCATTCTAACCATCGACACAAGCAGGTTAATCATCCAAAATAAACTCTTACAAGACATGAACCTATTATTGATGAAAAACCCTCAATAATCATCCTCTTGAATTCCCTATTGTAGGTGATAACATCAACGAGTCATTTAACATAAGAACAATTAGAAATTGTCATCTAAGGTAGGTTACATTCTCCGAAAACTTCATCTTAATGTTCAACATAATTAAGGCCCAACTTGAAATCTTCTTAATCATGGAAAGTTCTAAACATAATCATCCCAATCCTATTAAAACATGGTGTTTAATCTAATAAGTTATTAACAAACTCAATGATTTCAGTAGCATGCTCATAGCATTCCTAAGACATGAACTTGGGGTCGTAAAATCATCAACATACCTTACTACAGAGGAGAACGACGAAACACTTGGTGGAACTCAACACCGGGAGCTTGAACACTAATCCAAGATATATCCATCTTCAACAACCAAGTTGAGAGGCTAATATACTAGTTGTGTAAGGTTGGGAGGTCTGGGGAGAGGTAAGGTTCGGATAAAATGAGTGAAAGAAACGAAATGGGTGATGTCCTATTTATAGAAAATAACAATTAACGTACGCTATCCCTTATCCTTAGCGTAATCTAACGGGTTACGAAGCTCACTGCCTCAATCTGCCTTCAGTCTTGCGTACGCTATCAGACATTACGTACGCTATCTTCTGCCTTTAACGTATGTTAACTCATAGTATAGCGTTCGCTAATGATTTTACGAACCTTATTGCGTATTTTTGTCCTTGTCTTAGGTACGTTAACTACATTGCGTAGCGTACGCTAAACACCATTGACTTTACTTTTTCAAAAGTTGTCCAGGTTCACACCGAGCATCCCACCAAACCCGCCATCGGGTCCCCACTCACCGACCATGTCTCAATCTGATGTTGACTGTATATTGCGTACGCTAAGTGCCTTACTTAACATACGCTAGTCCTCAGATTTATCGTGCGCTACGTTCATATTTAGCGTACGTTAATATCATGTAAACACATCTATGAATTAACAGTCTCCACATAATTCGATCATGAATAATGGGGTACGGATAAAAGAAAATCATACTTCGATTAATTGCATGACATAATCAAATACTACAAATTTCAAATACAGATGAAAATACATAATAATTATACGGGTATTACATAAACCTCCCCAACCCATTCCTAATTAAATACCCTAACACATAACCCTACCCAACCCTAAATTGAGCGCCGCACTTCACTCTTTTGTTTCATCGTCTTCTCCGTCCCTCTCTAAAGAACACTAAAATACACTTCCTCAATGTCTGAGGAAAACTTCTCTACTGTCGATTTGAACGATGAGTGGAGTCTGGCTCAACTCATAGTCGCTGGTTCGTTGATGATGGAATCGTTAATGGAACAATCTGCTGATGAAATCATCCCTGAAATGAAATTCGGAAATTCTGAAGGCGAAGCCATTGTTACTGTCAAATATCTGCCTCAGATCGAGAATGACGAAAATGGCAAAATTTGGGAAGTTCCAGAATGATCAAACGAACTAAAGCGATTCTACCTCGAAACCCTAGGGATTTGGTGCCCTAGCGCGTTATTGCTCTTATAATTGGTTTCGTTTCAAGATTACCTTTATGTCTATTCTTGGAATTTCTCTTTGCTGCCTCCTGATTTGTGAGGAAAGATACTTTTTTCCATCAAATAGGACTTCTCCTTCAGTTGAAATGTGTGGTCTAGCTACGGCACACATAAACATTACCTTTGTAAGAAACCTCTTTGATTTGCATGCTCTATATGGTTCCAATTCATTGGGTAGCAGGTAGTATCTGTCTGAAGTTTTTGTGATAAAGAACCATTTCTCATCTATGTGTATTGTGCTAAACATGCTGTCATACTTTATTGTTTTCTCTGGAAGGTGACTCCTAAGGAGTGAGAGACTGAATTTCAGTCTTGATATCTTATTTTCCTATGCCACAACAGGCTTTAGAGCACTCGTATATGCAGTTATAAACTTCAACTGTATCCATTCACCCAATAAAGACTTACTAACATTCAGTTTTGCAGCTATCTTTCTGATAGTATATCTCTGCAACACAAAGAGAGACAACACTTTTGCTTCATCAAGTAAGATTCTGTTCTTTGTGTTTCCCTCCTAGTTTGTTAGATTTGAAGCTAATTGATTTACCTTCCTTTATTTGTGCCTTTGCAGCTGCCCATATGTACTTAACTATTCTCTAGCACACTCCAAAACTTGCAGCAGTCTCTTTTTTGTGCTCCCCAATGAATCACACCATTTTTGGAATTTTTTTTTTGATCGGTAAATAAATATGTATTGGTCAAAAATGTCGGTGAGAAATCACCTCGGGATGTACCTTGTAAAAAATGCGAGAGGACAACCACAAGTCAGCTACTCTCTCGTATGAAGGCAAAATAAATATCAAATTAGTAGAGTGGATAGCCACAAATCGGCTCCTCACTCAACATCAATAAGATCGGCCTAACATGTTCCAAGGGCCCTTCTTCTCCAAGTCAGTTAAGACATGTGGGTAAACAGCATAAATCGATATGTAGACGTGAATTTGAATTTTCCTAATAATGGCTGCAATTTGAGGTGTCTCATCATCAAATATTTGCGGTTCCTTGCAATCCAGATATGGTATACCGTCGCGGCCAAGGCAGCCTTCTTTCCTTTGGTTTGCCAACCAGCACCCTTAACTTCCTTTTTGATCCACTTAAGAGCACTCTTAAGATTCGACATGCGTCGACTAAATCCTATCCAGTCCCAAATAGAAGTCTAAATCTCCTCGCTGAACTTGCATTCAAAAATAGATGCACGGCTGTTTCGTTATGCAGGTTACATAAATCGCATGTTGGGTCCATTTCAAGAAAACCAAGTCTGTCCTTGGTTCGAAGACGATAAAGTGCGCTAAGACACTATATGAAAGTGTGTTTGGGCGTGTTACAACCTCCCCAGATAGCTCCTCTCCATGGTACACTAGTGCCCCTCGGTCGGAAGAATTCATAACTACCACTCGAACCCTTAATTTGTTGTCCAGTACCCCAACTACGAAGGGTATCCGCGGCTAAATGCTGAGAGCTCAACTTCTCGATCATATAGTTGTGGGTAGCAAACAGATTTTTGAAGAGGGGGGAATCAGATTTTTGTATATTCCAGTCCCATAATGATGCCCCACGGAGGTACACATGCTGAATCTATTTATACCACAGTGTATATTTTTTAGCTTACATGTTCCAAAGAGTCTAGCAAGCACGGATTGGTTCCAAGCCTTCAGCTCCCTAAATCCAAGGCCTCCTTCTAAACGAGGCAGACATATAGAATGCCAAGCAACCGGTGCACCACCGGACCCCCAAAGGAACCGGCGACAAACTTGTACAATCTTCATGCGGATTGAAGCGGGAATGGGAAAAATACTCATCCAAAAAACTTCAACCCCCTTCAAAACTGATTTAATAAGCTCTGACTGTCCAGCGTAAGAAAGAGTGGCTGGATTCCACACTTTAACATATGAGGCAATCTTATCCACAAGCTCGCCAAATTGCCCCACTGTGATACGATCAGCTGAAAGGGGAATGCCGAGATATCTAAAAGGCATTACTCCAAGAGATAATTGCGTGTCCGTAAGAATGCTTGTGGTATCAGTATTGTTGACTCTATCCATATATATATTCGACTTTAGCACATTCATTTCAAGTCCCGACCTGGACCCAATGTCTTTTAAACAATCCATAAGGATTCGGATGGATTTTCCATCCCCTCTTGAAAGAAGGATTAAATCATCTGCAAATGCTAGGTGAGTTATCTCGAGTTTGGAGCATTTCGGGTGAAATTTGAATCCAGGCCTTTTGACCGTCTTTGATTTGATAAGCCGAGAGGGATACTCGAGGCAAATGACACAAAGGTAGGGTGATAAAGGGTCCCCTTGACGTAGCCCCTTAGCCCCTTTGAAATGTCGGCATAACTTGCCATTAACTGTAATCGAATAAGACGTGGATGTAACACATGTTGGGAGTATGCCCTTGAATGCCACTCAGAGGATGTTGAGTGAGGGCACTGTACTTGTAATTATGTAAATCATTGATATAAGGCAATGAATGTTTCTTTATTTACTGGAAGTTACTGGCATTCCTAACTCGTAAATATACGTATAGAAACTAGTCTGTGTATTTGAGATCAAAACGTTCCACTCCTTATTGGATAAGGAGTTCGGCACTCGAAAGGTTTATAGCTCAAATACTTAATCGTTCACAAGTCGATGAAACTTGACTGGGCGTTAAGTTTATGAGAAAACTTGTATGACGTGTTCTTTGACTTGTGAGTGCCTATCGAACACTAATGGTTAGTGGGAGCACACGTTATAGGTATGCTAATTGAATTAGTATACTCGGACCGACTCACCCTCGATTCGTCACACGTATTTCACTCCGGGACAGTCAATGACGGAATCGAAAGGTTGTGATAGGTATTCGTGAACCTTCGACTTGAGGATTTAGTAGGGATGTGCTTGTGACGTCAAAATTTTCATTAGAGTAGTTCGACCTTATAAACCAGAAGGTGGGAGTCAACCTCGACGTGCATCTTGACGGGCAAGTAGCAGGTCCTATTGAATACCAACATAAAAAAATTTCTCCTGTTAGTGAACGGGTTATATGTCCTATGCGGTTATTGGCAGATGAGATCATAAGTCTTTGGCCAAAGCATTGGAGCTAGTTGTATTGGATACACGAGAGCTCGATGATCAAAAATTTACATTAACGAATGCATAACATCAAGTACAGATAGTGTTTGACTGACCGTGACCCTATAACTTGATCGGGACATTTGAAAGAAGGGTTTATATGTTTACTGGTATTCACAACAGAATGGTTCTTGAATGATCCCAATCATTCGTTCTCACTGGGGTATGCAGTAGCCGTCAGCCGCTAGGTGGTGCTACTACTCTTTGGTTCCTCCCATTGCTGACTGAGACGAACCTACCGAGTCGTGCAATAGGATTGACGACGGAATGAATCGAGCTTATTCTCTCATTATGAATATTAGATATTGGATATCTAATTAATTGGGACATTGGATGTCTAAATTGATTTATTGGATAAATTAATTTACGGCCTAATGAATTAAATAAATTACCAGGTGATTAATTTAATTCATGAACATAATTATTTCTTGGAGAATATAATTATGTTATTATGTATTTGATATGATTAATTAATTGGATTAATTAATTAATATAAATACATCAGAACGGATTCGGAGTTTATCTTTTTGGACCCACGGGAGTCCGAAACGGACCGAACTCCACCTACCCTTCTAGATGGCCGCCCCCCCATTTCCACCACCTTTCATCTTGTCTTTTGTTTCCTTTTTTAAATGGAAGACAATGACTTGAAAGACATCTCTCATGTGAGATGAGATGTTTAGTGGGTTGTTGGTGTATAAAGAATGAATAAAGGGAGAAGACTTGTGTCTCTCTTATAGACTCTTGATTCCATACGTAAGTGGTAGAGAGAGAAAGAGTGAGAAAGAACTTAGAGTTCATTCCAAAGTCTTCATCTCATTCTTCATCTTGTTCTTGTTGTTCTTGGAGAAAAATCAAGAAATCAAAGAGAGAAAATAAATTATATACTTATAGTGTTATAATCAAAAGCTTCATCATCAAGCTTTAGCCATATCCTTAGAGGATAGTAAGGTGATAGTCATCCCGTTCGTTTCTTCGGCGCGTGGCAAGTAGAGACGCGGTATTTTCGGCGTTGGATCATCCAAGGGCTTGGAGCACTTTGGATTGTAGCTTGGGGAATAGCTCAAGAGAAGAACACCATATAATCAACGGACTACAAGGGTATGATTTCGAATCTTCCTTTGTTTATTTTATATTCGTATATACGTAGCTCGATCGATCCTCGTAGGGATTCGGATCGAATTAATTTTCATTTTACCGCTTCCGCTGGGCCTTCGTTTTAGGCACCGAATCCCAACAGTGGTATCGGAGCGAGGTCTTGCGATCGTATATACGATATTTTAGCATTTGGAATGCTTGTTTTGTGATTTAGAATCACATTGGTAATCGTTGATATTTTATTGTTCGATGTAGTGTTGTTTTTCCGTGATTTTATGTTATGGTATAAATCAGGTTTTTCTTGGAAATATGATTTATATTAATAATATATAGATCAGGAATAACATAATTTTAGAAATCTGCCCAAAAACGAGATGTATGCAATCGTTGGACGATATCCATATAGCTGCCTGACAGTAGCCGAGCGAGTTGCTGTATCCGGTCGAGCATTGCTGTAGGCTGCCGGGTCAGTGACGAGCGGGTCCTGTAGGCGAACGAGCGCGTTGCTGTATCCGGCCGAGCATTGCTGTAGGATGTCGGGTCAGTGCCGAGTGTTGGAATATAAAACGCAGCGGAAGCAAGTTGGTGGGAATAATTTAATAAAAGGTTTTATAAACCAACCAACGTAAAAACTGGATCAATTTAGGCATGTCAATTAATTAACTAAACAGATTAATAAACAATTAAATAAACATATTTACGCATGGGAGTCGGTAATTTTTACCTTTGACGCGAAGTGGTAGAAAATCCCTTTTTGATCGATTTATGTCCTCTTCGTGTTCCTCTCCGATCTTCTTGTATTTCTACCTCAAGATCTTCTAGAGTATATCCCGCCTACGTACGGATGTCTATGGGCAATAATCTACCAGACTAAACTTGGACTGCAAGGGGAATCGGCCGAAACACTTTTCTTCAAAATTTACCTCACAAATTTTTCTCTCTATTTTTCTTGAATATTTTTGTATTTTAGAAAAATATTGTGTTAACTAAATTATGGAATCCAAGACACAAGTCAAGATCCACAATTAAACACAAGTAGAGAAAAATCGAAAATTTTGAGCAATAATTAGTGTGAAAATCGGCCACCCTTGTAGTTGTATTTATAGGTGTTTTGGGATACTCTAGGGACCTTAAGGAGGATATGGTAAGGACTCTTAATAGATATCTTCTTCCCATATTAGGACTCTTCCTAATATTAAGACTCTATTAATATCAACTTAGTCCACTAATAAGTTAATATTGCACTTTCTACCAAAATCTCAAATTACGAAATTGGGCTCCTTTTTGAATTAATTATTTCCCTTGTTTAAGATATTCCATGTCCATTAATTAATTTAAGCTACTGACAGCTTTTAATTAATTAATATATTATACATGAGTATACCACTCGACCTTTATTATTATATCGGAAAATTAATTCCACCTGCAGGGTTTAATAAAATAATCCTTTCGAGTGCCTCAAGGGACATGATCAACCCGACTGGTCGGGACACGATTTCTAGCTATAATATTAATTATCATATAAATAATAATATTGCCCAAAATATCGAGCATATTGAGTCAATCATTGTGGCTCTCACCCATGATAAATCAAAGCAATAAATATTAAATGTATATAATTAAATATTAATCACTAGAATTAAGAAATAATAAATATCCGAGATGTATGGTCTTCTTATAGTCAGTACAGAAGAATCTATCTCACCTCGATCTTGTTCAACGTATAACGAATACGCTAATATATGCTAATGGTCAAGACCAACCAATCTCAAGCATATACTACAACCTCTCACATAATTGTCTAATATTATATAGGTTGTGAACTAAATATTACTATTTAAGGAACCGATAATGTGATCTTCTGTGTGACACGACACACCACATTATCTACAATATAAAGTAATTTAGACTACATTTGCATAACCATAGCGTGAATAAATATGCAAAACATGTGATAAAATTAAATATTCCCATAGATAAAGACCGGGAAATTAGGTAATACAAGCATAAAGTATGCTTTAACGTATACAACCCTAACAATCTCCCACTTATACTCAAAGCAATGCTGCCATACATCTCAACCCTATTCCTTCCACATGCCCTTCAAATGACTTCGAGGGCAACCCTTTCGTGAAAGGATCAGCTAGGTTGTCTTCAGATGCTATCTTGGAGACAATAATCTTCCCTCTCTTCACAAAATCTCGAATGATATGATATTTGCGCTTGATATGTTTGCTTGCTTTGTTGGCCTGTGGTTCCTTCGAATTTGCAACAGCACCGGTATTATCACAATAAAGTGTAATACTCGTGGGCAAATCAGGAATCACACCCAAATCCTTTAGGAAGTGCTTGAGCCATACCGCCTCTTTAGCTGCCTCTGAGGCTGCTACATACTCGGCTTCCATGGTAGAGTCCGCTATGCATTTCTGCTTCACACTCCTTCAACTGATGGCTCCACCTCCCAAAGTGAAAACGTATCCGGAAGTTGATTTTGACTTTTCTTTGTCCGCACTGAAATCCGAGTCAGTGTAACCCAAAGGACAAAGTGTATCTGTTTGATATACAAGCATATGCTCCCTAGTCCTTCTCAGGTACTTGAGTATATGCTTGACAGCAATCCAATGTCCCGGTCCTGGGTTCGACTGATATCTCACCACCATGCCTACAGCATGACAGATATCAGGCCTAGTGCAAAGCATAGTATACATGAGGCTTCCCACTGCCGAAGCATAAGGGACCAGCTTCATGTCATCTATCTCCTTCTGTGTCTTAGGACACATAGCCTTAGATAGCTGAATTCCATGTCTGTAAGGTAAGAAACCTTTCTTGAAATTTTCCATGCTGAACCGCTTTAGCACCTCGATATAGGATGCCTGAGATAAGCACAACATCCTTTTCTTGCGATCTCGAAAGATCTTAATACCAAAGATGTGCCCAGCTTCTCCAAAATCTTTCATATCGAACTTCTCAGAAAGCCATACCCTTACGTCTAATAATACCTTTACATTGTTTCCAATTAGAAGTATATCATCTACGTACAGTATAAGAAACATCAGCACATTTCCATCGCACTTTTTGTATACACAAACCTCACTAGGACACTGTTCAAAACCATACGATTGAATGACCTCATCAAATCGCATGTTCCAAGACCTTGATGCTTGCTTGAGACCATAAATGGCTCTCTTGAGTTTGCACACTAAGTGCTCCTCTCCTTCAGCAATGAATCCTTCAGGTTGGCGCATGTAGATTTCCTTATCAAGACTCATGTTCAAGAACGCAGTCTTGACATCCATCTGCCAAATCTCCATATCCAAATGCACAGCTATAGCTAAGAGAATCCGGATCGATTTAAGCATGGCTACTGGCGAGAAGGTCTCATCGTAGTCTATGCCCTCCTTCTGAGTGTAACCTTTCACAACAAGCCTTGCTTTGAAGGTTTTAACCTTCCCTTTCGATCCTCTCTTATGCTTGTAGACCCACTTACTTCCAATGGGTTTTACCCCATTGGGTAGCTCTACTAGCTCCCACACTTGATTAGAATCCATAGATCCCATTTCGGATTCCATTGCTGTTTTCTAGGATTCAGCATCCTTGTCTTGAACTGCCTGTTTGTACGTACATGGATCTGTTTCATCTTGGTCCGGGGAGTGGTCTGAAGACGCTCCCACGCCGATGAAACGTTCAGGTTGACAAACAACCCTCCCACTACGACGAGGCATGTCCTTAGTTTGCGTATCCACAATAGTGTCGATACGTGGTACACTAGGTGTTTGCACAATTGGTATTGTCGAAATCTCGCCCCTAAGTTCTTCTAGATGTTGACTCAAAATGTATTTTGATGATTATTCCATTCAAAACATTTAATTAGATCAATCTCAGATCGATATTATATTGAAGGAGCTAAATAGTGTTAGCGCACGCTACCCATATCAGAGTAGCGCACTGTCACGGCCGAAAGTCGACGACGAGACATGTGTGCGCAGACGGTCGCACAGGGTGCCGAGGGACCGGCACGAGCAGGACGCCAAGGATGGCATCGGGCTGCAAGTGAAGAGTCAGCCTTCAGGACGGCATGATCGGACGGAGAATCACGCGTGGAAACCGTAGGAGCACGGACGCCGCTGTGGGAAGCGGATCGCCCAAGGGGCATTGCAGACGGGACATGTCCGGGACTGTCCGGCAGCGCAGGGGACGCGGGCAAGGCCGGACGAGCAGCAGTCGTGTGGGACAAGGCACGACGGGACAAAGCCGAGTCGGGGAACAAGACTCGAGCTGGGCGGCCGGACGCGGGCGTGGGATGCCGGGCGCGGCCGGCGTGAGCGAGCACGCGCGCGCGAGGTGCGAGAGAGACCCTCCCCCCTATAATAGGCTTAGACGGAAAAAGCCTTGTGGGGGCAGTAGACATTGAAAAGCTGAGGAGTCACTCAGCAGGGAAGACTCGACCGGAAGGAGCTAGAAGCGGACCGGCTTGGTCCAGGAGGTTCGGGAAGAGTCTGGAACATTGCAGAGACGGGCCCAGATGGTCGGACTGAGACGGGCCGGTGCGGGCCGGGACGGACTGATGCGGGCGCCCGGGATGATGGAAGAACCTTCTAGGACCCTCCTAGAAGGATGTACTACTTGAAGATTGTAGAGCATTCTAGATTTGTACTTAGTATTGTACTTGTAGAATACTCTAGAATGTGTGTAAGCCTTCTATGTGTAGACTTGTGTGGATAATTCTAGAGATAGGTTCTAGAATAGGATAGAAGTATGTGGATTGTATAGGATATTCTAGAGTCCTCCAAATGATGAGGTGGAGAGAAGTTTCTAGGTTCCTAGGAGTAGTATAAATAGGCTTGAGGTTGGCTCATTTGCTCCCACTCAAAGACTCAACATTCTTGTATTGTAAGTGTTTGTGAAATAGTGAAGAGTTTTCTCTCAACTCCCAAGTGAAAACCCTTTCTTTCACACTTAGCAACCGAGTGAGTTAGACTTACTAGCTAGATCGAGGCAATTCTATTCTAGTGCCGCACGGGTCCGAGGAGCTTTCGAGTGCTCAAACCCAACCCCGTGACAAGTGGTATTGGAGCCACGCTAGTGGTTCAAGGAGCTTCCGCATTGAGACGTTGCTGAGAGGTTTTGTGCAAGGAGGACCGATGGAGACTACATCCAGCGTCACCAAAGTTCAACGCGTCCAGGAGAAGGACAAGTCCAGGAAAGGGTCTAGGGACAAGTCCGTGGAAAGAGGTGTTGCCATGGAAGCACGAGTGGCTCGGCTGGAGGAAACCATGGGCAGACACGAGGATGCTCTTGAGGCATGGAGCAGAGTGGACGACCAGGTGACGAAGATGAGCGAGTCATTGGAGGAGCTTGAGAACCGGGTGACGGGCACCCTTAACGCGTTGCGACGCGACTTGTGTGAGGAGATCCTTGAAGCTGTCAGGAAGGAGGTTCGGTCGACGATCGCAGCCTTTCGAGAGGAGATCGTAGGGAGGATCGAGATCATCGAAGGAAGGACAGCACTGTACGAGCGGGCGATGGACCACGGCAGGGACCAGCGGGGTGTGGCACCCCATCGAATCGACATCCCCCGGCCGTGTTCGTTCCAAGGATCGCGGAATGGTAGGGAAGTGGATGACTTCATGTGGAACATGGAGCGTTACTTTGGTGCATCGGGGATAGCAGATGATGCGACCAAGTTGCAGATGTGGCGCTGCTATGGTGGAGAAGGCGCGAAACAGAGATCGAGCATGGTACATGTCGGATGGATACATGGGAGGATTTCAAGGCCGAGTTCAAACGGCAGTTTTACCCGGAGAATGTTGAGTTTGAGGTCCGGGCATGAAAGAGTTGACACACAGCAAGGCGATCAAGGACTATGTGAAGGAGTTCCAGGAGATCGTGCTGGAGTTGCCTAGCCTTAGTGAGCAGGAAGCTTTGTTCGCGTTCGTGGATGGGCTAAAACCGTGGGCAAAGTTGGAAGTGCAGAGGGCCAAGGCACAGAACGTGTCCGAGGCGATTGCGATAGCGGAGCGGCTGATCGAGTTGAAACCAGCCGGGGAGAGCCGGAAGTCCAGGAGGGACGAGGACGGCATCGGTATGCAGGACAAGTCATACCAGTATGCGGATAGGGGCACGAGGATGGCCAAGCCCAAGGACGGCAAGCAGTCAGGGTGGACTCGGACTTGTCATGGGTGCGGGAGTGCAGACCATCTCGTAGCAGCCTGTCCGAAGAAGAAGAAATGTGAGATTTGCTGGAGCACGGAGCATTCGATGAGACAATGCTCGAAGTTTCCGAGGGTAGCCGCCATGGAGTACACCAAGGCACGGGACGATGCCGAGGGTGATGGAACATCGATGGCGCTTCAAGTGTTGAACTCAGCCATAGGGATGGCATCGCGGGACGAAGCACCGCTTGAGGGGAACTTGTTGTATGCGACGGGACTGATCAATGGGAAACCCGTCAAGGCGTTGGTCGACACAGGGGCCGATTACAACTACATTGATGAGGCTGAAGCACAGAGGTTGGGGCTTCAGGTCATCGAGGGACGGGGCTGGATGAAGTGGAATAATGCACCACCCGTTCGAGTTACAGGGGTCGCCAATGGGGTGCGACTAAAGATTGGCACGTGGGAACCGCGCGTGCACTTCAAGGTGACGAGCATGGATGATCGGTACATAATATTGGGCATGGACTTCTTGAGGAAGAATAAGGTTGGCCTGGTTCCGCATCAGAGGGCACTGTACGTGTGTGATCAAGACAAGCCGCAGGTAATACACTTGACCACAGAGCCTTCGGGACGAGCTATGACGACACTCAAGTACGTGAGGAAGCTTGAGGAGGAGCCGTCTTACCACCTTGGAGCAGTTCGGTTCATCGAGGGGCCACCACGTCGACGAGGACGTCGACGAAATGGGCGGGGGAGAATGTCACGGCCGACAGTCGATGACGAGACATGTGTGCGCAGACGGTCGCACAGGGTGCCGAGGGACCGGCACGAGCAGGACGCCAAGGATGGCATCGGGCTGCAAGTGAAGAGTCAGCCTTCAGGACGGCGTGATCGGACAGAGAATCACGCGTGGAAACCGTGGGAGCACGGACGCCGCTGTGGAAAGCGGATCGCCTAAGGGGCATGCGGACGGGACATGTCCGGGACTGTCCGGCAGCGCTGGGGACGCGGGCAAGGCCGGACGAGAAGCAGTCGTGTGGGACAAGGCACGACGGGACAAAGCCGAGTCGGGGAACAAGACTCGAGCTGGGCGGCCGGACGCGGGCGTGGGATGCCGGGCACGGTCGGCGTGCGCGAGCGCGCACGTGCGAGGTGCGAGAGAGACCCTCCCCCCCTATAATAGGCTTAGACGGAAAAAGCCTTGTGGGGGCAGTAGACATTGAAAAGCTGAGGAGTCACTCAGCAGGGAAGACTCGACCGGAAGCAGCTAGAAGCGGACCGGCTTGGTCCAGGAGGTTCGGCAAGAGTCTGGAACATTGCAGAGACGGGCCCAGATGGTCGGGCCGAGATGGGTCGGTGCGGGCCGGGACGGGCCGATGCGGGCCGGGACGGATAGAGACGGGCCGGGCGCCCGGGATGATGGAAGAACCTTCTAGGACCCTCCTAGAAGGATGTACTACTTGAAGATTGTAGAGCATTCTAGATTTGTACTTAGTATTGTACTTGTAGAATACTCTAGAATGTGTGTAAGCCTTGTATGTGTAGACTTGTGTGGATAATTCTAGAGATAGGTTCTAGAATAGGATAGAAGTATGTGGATTGTATAGGATGTTCTAGAGTCCTCCAAATGAGGAGGTGGAGAGAAGTTTCTAGGTTCCTAGGAGTAGTATAAATAGGCTTGAGGTTGGCTCATTTGCTCCCAACCCTCAAAGACTTAACATTCTTGTATTGTAAGTGTTTGTGAAATAGTGAAGAGTTTTCTCTCAACTCCCAAGTGCAAACCCCTTCTTTCACACTTAGAAACCGAGTGAGTTAGGCTTACTAGCTAGATCGAGGCAATTCTAGTCTAGTGCCGCACGGGTCCGACGAGCTTTCGAATGCTCAAACCCAACCCCGTGACAGCACGCTATCGAGAAATGCATGTACAGCCCAGTCAGTCAGCGGCAGTCCAGTGAAGTCACCTAATGGATAGTGCACGCAAGTCATTCAACATTAGCGCACGCTAAGCACCTACAGTTAGTGCACGCTATACAATCAATATTTACGCACGCTATTGCATCATTCCAGAGGACAGTAGAGACTGGAAAGGAAAAGGAAACGGTTTTTGCGCACGCTACAAACATCCACTTACGTACGCTAAAACAAGGATTTAGCGCACGTTATTTCTAACTACTTGCGCACGCTACCGATATCATGGTCAGTAGTCCAGTAGCTACTGGACTCAATATGTCAAGGACTTTACGTACGCTACACAGGGTAACGTACGTTACTGAAAGAAATATTTAGCGCATGCTAAGATATAAGCATTAGCGCACGCTAAAAGTAGTCAGCATCTTACCGTTGGATTTTCTACCGTTGGAAGGCAAGGGTCAATGAAGATCCGTGAAATCTGGAAAAGTTGGATTTAATTAATACTAGCGCACGCTATGCATACTTGCTAGCGCACGCTAAGCTCAAATCTAGCCGTTGGATAAAGAGATGTTGGGGAGACAAACCAACATTTTCAAAGTCAAGATTGAAGACTTGTTGACCAGCCGATAACGCACGCTACGGATACATGACTAGCGCACGCTAGCCATACAATTTTACCATTGTAACGGTCTTTGTGACCGTTCAGAGAAGCCAAGTCAAGATCGATAGCGCACGCTAGTAGACATTATTAGCGCACGCTAATAATACGTGTTTCAGTATTTGAAGGATGGCTCTCACCTATAAATACCCATAAGACTTGGGTATCAATCACACAACTTCAAGCATACAAGCATACAAGCATACAAGCAATCAAAGCATACTTGAGATCAGTTTCATATCTTTTATTGCATTTTAAGTTGTGAGAAGAGAAATACAAAGAGTGATATACCTTGTAATATTTATTATACTTTGTATTCCTTCATTTGATTGTAAGTGTTGCATCACTTACACTTGAGCGTAAGAGAAACGAATCAAGAGTCACTAATCCGGTGTTATTAGGATCCTTGATCCGGCATTGTTAGGATTATACTCCCATATTCGTATAGTGAGGATTATCTAGTTCCTATAGAACACTAGATAAACAAAAGTTTATATTGAGAGAGAGGTTGAGCTTGGACCGATAGAAGACAAGCGATTGTAACGGTTGTGTACTCGGACCGATCGAAGACGAGTCAAGTTTGTGGTTGTTCTTGAGCCAATAGAAAAAGAAAGTCGGAGAGAGGACGTAGGCAAGTTGCCGAACCTCTATAAATCTTTGAGTCTTTATTTTCCGCACTATTTTTCATTTAATCGCAAAGAATTTTTGTTATTCCGCATTACCACTATTCAACCCCCTTTCTAGTGGTAAATTTATCTCTTCAGTTGGTATCAGAGAGGGTCTCTTTTTAAAGGTTTAACCACCTAAGGGAAAAAGATCCGCAAATGGCACTTCTTGGCCAAATCGAAGGAAATGCTCTCAACCGTCCTCCCTTCTTCGACGGTTCCAATTTCATGACATGGAAAAAGAAAATGGCTATCTTCGTTCAAGCCTATGATATTGAAATATGTAAAGTCATTGCTCTAGGTCCGAAGCTTGCAAAGAAAGAGTATGGATCGTTGAAAAAGTTCGACGAATTCAATGATGAGGATTGTAGGAACACTCACGTCAACTCA
Source organism: Orobanche coerulescens (assembly GCA_033398695.1). NCBI lineage: Eukaryota > Viridiplantae > Streptophyta > Magnoliopsida > Lamiales > Orobanchaceae > Orobanche > Orobanche coerulescens. Next base: position 19,941,726 of record CM065804.1, read on the forward strand.
CGAGCTACTCAACTCCTCTATTGCGCTCTTAATCCCGAAGAACTCAATAGGATATCGTCATACGAAAGCGCAAAGGAAATTTGGAAAATTCTCGAAGTCACTCATGAGGGAACCACCCAAGTCAAGGAGACCAAAATCAACATGCTACTCCATGACTACGAACTTTTCTCCATGAAAGACGAGGAAACGATCACAAATATGTTGGATCGATTTTCGGCTATAACCAATGGTCTTGCATCCTTCGGAAAGCCTATATCGAGCAGCGACAAAGCCAAGAAAATTCTTCGATTGTTGCCACGAGAATGGGATGCTACGGTCACCGCAATCATGGAGTCCAAAGATCTCAACAAGCTCGAGTTTAGTGCCCTCATCGGGTCACTTATCAATTATGAGATCGTTCTCAAGTCTAGAGGCACCAAACCAAAGCCTCGGGAAAGAGTAGTCGCATTCAATGTTGATAGAGACGTTGAGGAAGATGTTCCCGAAGATGAAGACGACGAGGAACTTGCTCTCTACGCCAAGAACTTTAGAAGGTATAAAAGCCTAATCCAAAAGAGGCGACGTTTTCTTGGTCGGGATGGCAAGCCGGAGCAAAAGAAGAGTGGCTATACTCCCATAAAGAAGTTCGACAATAATTGTCGGAAATGTGGTCAAACGGGTCACTATGCCAAAGAATGCCGAGGATCCTCCTCAAAGCCTCAAATGGAAAGATTCAAAAAGAAGGAGGTCTTAATCGCTTCTTGGAGTGATGACGAGGAGGAGATTGAAAGATCTCTAGACGCAAATCTAGCATTCATGGCACTCGACTCCGAAAGCAATATCGAGGTAAGCTCTAAACTCAATGATGACGAATATGACTCTTTCGATTTTTGTGATTCACAAGAAGTTCATCATGATGACGAGTTATTAAGTGCGTTTGAATCCTTGAACACGGAGTATGACGAAATGGTTAAATTAAACATATCTTTAAAGAGGAAAATAAAATCTCTATAACTCGAAAATTCCTCTCTTCAAAATAAAGGCAAAACCATTGAGATCGATCATACCTTATGCCTTGAAAAGGAAAACGTTTTGAAAATCGAGTTGACGAAAACTCAAAAGGAGCTAAAATATATTATGAACAAATTTACTCTCGGAAACGAGAAATTCGAAAGGCTTCTATCTATTCAAAAATCGCCCTTACTAAAACACGGTCTTGGTTTCGACCCTTTTAAACGGGAACAATCCCTTATCAACCTTGACAAAATAAAGAAAACCGAAACCGAAAACTTAAAAGATCCTTCCAAATGAGTTGATAATGCAAATGTTCGCTCAAAAGTTGAGAACCATCAAAGTTAAACAAATATGGGTTCCTAAAGGGACAATTGTTCCGAATGCTATAAGCATAGTTAACTTTGGAGGACCCAAACGGGCTTGGGTACCGAAACAACCGAGAAATTGTATTTTTGTAGGTACCGGCACCAAGGAAAAGCAAGTGGTACATTGATAGCGGATGCTCAAGGCACATGTGCGGCTCCGAGGACTTATTTGAAGACCTCGAATATCAAGAACAAGGACATGTGACCTTTGGGGATAATCAAAAGGGAAAAATCAAAGGCATCGGCAAAGTCGGTAAGGAACCTTCTCCTTCTATCAACAAAGTATTATTTGTTGAAGGTTTGCATCATAATCTTCTTAGCGTTTCGCAACTTTGTGATGAAGGTTTTAAAATTCTCTTTGAGCAAACGCATTGCACGGCATTTAGAAATAATAAAATTGCATTCATTGGTTTGAGATGTGGAAACATCTATATTGTTGATCTTAATGATAAAAGTTCATTCAATGAAAAATGTCTTATTACTTTGGATGATAATGCATATCTATGGCATCGAAAATTGGGGCATACTTCTCTACCTATCATTTCTATTTTATCTAGACACGACCTTGTTCGTGGATTGCCCAAACTCAAGTTTGATAGAAAGCATTTGTGTGAATCATGCATAAAAGGGAAACACACTCGAGAATCTTTTAAACCAAAATTCGAGGTTTCCACTAGTCGCGTTCTTGAACTTGTGCATATGGATTTGATTGGACCATCTAGACATGTTAGTTTAAATGGTAAGCTCTACACTTTGGTTATTGTTGATGATTTCTCTCGATTTACTTGGGTTAGATTTTTAGCACATAAGGATGATGCATTTTCCGAGTTTTCTAAATGGTGTCGTTTGGTATCAAATGAGAAAAAACTCTCCATAATTTCTATTCGCATCGATCACGGAGGTGAATTTGATTGCACCCCGTTTGAACTCTTATGTGATAAATACGGTATTAATCATAACTTTTCGGTTCCTAGAACGCCTCAACAAAATGGAGTTGTTGAAAGGAAAAACCGATCTTTGGAATAAATGTCGAGGACAATGCTTAATGAATACTCTCTTCCACGATACTTTTGGGCCGAAGCAATCTTTACGGCATGCTATGTGATTAACCGGGTTCATGTTCGTAGAACTCATCTTAAAACCCCGTATGAATTATGGAAGGGCAAAAAGCCCAATATTGCCTATTTTCATCCTTTTGGTTGCAATGTATTTATTTTAAACAATGGTAAGGATAACTTGGGCAAGTTTGATGCTAAATACGACTCCGGAATATTTCTTGGTTATTGCACTAATAGCAAAGCATATCGCGTTTATAATATTAGAACGAATAAAGTTGAAGAGTCCATACATGTTAAATTCAATGATATGATCTCACCCCCGAGAAAGGTAGAATACTTTGATGATGCAGGTACTTTTCCGGATCCCTCTCCCGAAGTGAAGAAAATTTTGGAAATCGAAACGAACACAATCGTTGATTTACCAAAAGATTGGAGGCACATCAAAGACCATCCAAAGGATCTCGTGATTGGAAACATTGAAGACGGTGTTCAAACCCGAAGGAGAACCACCGAATTTATGGCTCATTGTGCTTTTGTATCCGAAATAGTTCCCAAGAATATATTCGAAGCTCTCGATGATGAATGTTGGGTGATGGTAATGCAAGATGAGCTTGTGCAATTTATGCATAATAATGTATGGAATTTAGTTCCCGCTCCTAAAGATAAAACAATTATCGGAACTAAATGGGTGCATAAAATTAAGAGTGACGAAGACGGTTATCCAATTTGAGATAAATCTCGTTTGGTCGCTCAAGGGTATAATCAAGAGGAAGGTCTTGATTACGAAGAAAGTTTTGCTCCCGTGGCTCGACTCAAAGCCATTCGCTTTTTATGTGCATTTGCCGCCCATAAAAAGATCAAACTATTTCAAATGGATGTGAAAAGTGCATTCTTGAATGGGTACATTCAAGAAGAAGCCTACGTCAAGCAACCTCCCGGTTTTGAAGATCATCAATTTCCGGATCATGTCTACAAGCTCAACAAGGCTCTCTACGGGTTGAAGCAAGCACTCCGAGCATGGTATGATCGTTTAAGTCAATTTTTAATTGCAAATGATTACAAAAGAGGCAAAGTCGATAATACCTTGTTTGTTAAAATATTGAATAATGATATACTTGTTTGCCAAATCTACGTTGATGACATTGTATTTGGAGCTACTAATGAATCTTTGTGCCAAGATTTTTATAATCTTATGAAAGGAGAGTTCGAGATTAGTATGATGGGAGAATTAACATTCTTCCTCGGGCTTCAAATCAAGCAATGCGAAGATGGAATCTTTATCCATCAAACGAAGTACTCAAACGACCTCCTCAAGAAATTCAAAATGGAAAGTAGCAAGGTGATATCTATGCCAATATCTTCATCATTAAATCTTGAGAAAGATGAAAATGGCAAATCCGTAGATCAAAAACTATATCGAGGTATGATCGGATCTTTGTTATATTTGACTGCATCTAGGCCAGATATAATATTTGCTACATGTTTATGTGCTCGATTCCAAGCTAATCCCAAGGAATCACATTTAACTGCTTGTAAACGTATTTTTCGCTACTTGAAAGGGACTATCGGACTAGGTCTATGGTACCCTTCTTGCTTGGATTTTAATTTAATTGCATATAGTGACGCCGATTTCGGCGGATGTAAAATTGACAAAAAGAGTACTAGTGGTACATGTCATTTTGTTGGATCATGTTTAATATCTTGGGGAAGTAAAAAACAAACCAGTGTAGCATTGTCTACAGCTGAGGCCGAATATGTTACTGTCGGGAGCGCCTGTGCTCAGGTGTTATGGATTAAAAATCAACTCCGCGACTACGGCATACATTTTGAAAATACCCCTATCCTATGTGATAACACTAATGCAATTAATCTGAGTAAAAATCATGTGTTGCATAGTAGAACTAAACATATAGATATTAGACATCACTTTTTACGCGATCATGTTCAGAAAAAGGATATCTGTTTAATTTTTGTCGGGACGAAGGATCAACTTGCTGACATTTTTACAAAACATCTTCCCGAAGAATCATTTAATTCCATTCGTTTACAACTTGGTATGGGACATGTAGACAATTTTTAAAATAAGTTTTCTACTCAAGATATCAATATCCTTGATTCACTTCATTCGCTAGCGCGCGCTAGCTTCACTTCCTTAACGCGCGCTAAAAACTGATTTCTATAGCGTACGCTAACCTCACTGCCTTGCGTACGCTAATTAAAAACCTTTCGAATTCCATTTCAGCTACTGGACTGTCCAGTAAACCTCCCATTTCTACCTAACGTACGCTAACTCTTTGTGTCAAGCGTACGCTAATTAAAAATTCGTTGACTATATATATTCCGTATGACCCAGAAACACATTCACTCTTCCTAACGTACGCAATCGCAAAGAAATTCCCTTCCAGCGAAAAACCCTAGCCGCAAATCCGAACCTACAATCTTCCGATTTCTCCCTCAAAACTTCGATTTTCTTCAAAATGTCTAGCAAGGGAAGAAAATCCATGGAGAAAAACTACAAACGCCCTCGCAATAACGATTATGACGCGACCCGATTCGTCTCCTACGTTGCATCGAAGGTGTTCTTCGATATCCTACCTCAGGAGAGTCTGAACGATTGCTATTTCTTCAATTTCAGCAGCCTTGAACGGGTTAAGGTTAGTATTCGTGATTTCTTTGAGGCATTAGGAATAGCACGGTTTGTTGAGTGCAAAGAGATTGTTTACCCTGCGTGTGTCCGTGAGTTTTATGCAAATCTGCACTTGGGTGAGAGTGATGGTAATGGTGGATTAGTGCTTGGTAGCCTGGTAAATGGAACTGTGGTGAAGATTTCTTCGGAAATACTTCACGAGTTATTTGGGTTATCGAAAGACGGATATGATTGTTGTGGGAAAACCATTGCCGAAGAATCTCTTGTGTCCGAGAGAGATATTGCTGATTTTTTGTGTTCGAAAACGGTCATCGAAGTCACGGATGATGTCTTCGAGAATAAAGATTTCGGTATCCACATTCGCTTGTTGTTGGCCGCTCTAACAAAGTGTTTAATGCCAAAAGTCAATACCCAACACAAGTTAGTAGGCGTTGATAAGAATGTGGTGTATCGGGTGTTGAAGGATGATAGAGTGGATTTCACTGGTATTGTGCTAAGCTGGATGAAAGCGAAAGGGGATTCTTTTCGGTCGAAGAATTACATGTCGAGGACTCGAAAATCTGGACTTCCTTTTGGTTCAATTCTCACGGTGATTTTTCGGAATTTTCGCATCGACCTGTCTAATGAGGCACCCGTTCCGGTGTCTCGGGGACACGAAATAAGCGACCTAACCTCAAGGCCATGCATTATGTTGAGACATTCAATCGAGGTTGGGTATTGTTTCTGTATCTCTGAGATGATGATCAAGTACCAAAGGGGACGCGGATGCCAACATCGGTCGAGCGTGTGACGCACCGAGGACCCCATACGCTTAGGGAGATGCAATCCAAATCATTTGTTCATCATTCGAAGACTAAAGGGAAGCGCCCGATGAGAGACGTTGTCTCGGAGGAAGAAGAGAGCGATCTTTGTGCTCGGATGCGGAGCATCGAGACCGCTCAGCTGGAAATACGAGAGGATGTTCGGTCCCTTCGCTCGGAAGTCGGGTCTCTTCGCTCGGAAGTCGGGGAAGTTCGTGGGCTGATCTCCGATTTCATTCGTTACACACACCCGTCGTTTCCTTTCCCATCGTCCTCTTCCGACCCTGCACCTTAGATTTTAGGAATTTGATGCTTAGTTGTGGAATCTTATTATTCTAATGATCTTTATGTCTCATGCCATGAAACTTTATGTAGTTCTTGAACTCTATCTTAATGATATTCGCATTTCACTTCATTTGGTAGTTGATTGTTTACGTGTTTTGTTATTTACGTAATTTTGCTTTGGTTAATGGCATTTTCGTTGGTATTTGTTAAAAATGCAACAATTCAGGGGGAGTTCCTTTCTGTTTATGTCAAAAAGGGGGAAAATACTCCAAAAACCGAAATATACTAATATATCGAACAAGTTACCTTGATTCGAATCATTTAAAATGTTTTTGCAGGTATAAATTAAATGTTTTGACATCATCAAAAAGGGGGAGATTGTTGACTCAAAATGTATTTTGATGATTATTCCATTCAAAACATTTAATTAGATCAATCTCAGATCGATATTATATTGAAGGAGCTAAATAGTGTTAGCGCACGCTACCCATATCAGAGTAGCGCACGCTATCGAGAAATGCATGTACAGCCCAGTCAGTCAGCTGCAGTCCAGTGAAGTCACCTGATGGATAGCGCACGCAAGTCATTCAACATTAGCGCACGCTAAGCACCTACAGTTAGCGCACGCTATACAATCAATATTTACGCATGCTATCGCATCATTCCAGAGGACAGTAAGGATTGGAAAGGAAAAGGAAACGGTTTTTGCGCACGCTACAAACATCCACTTACGTACGCTAAAACAAGGATTTAGCGCACGTTATTTCTAACTACTTGCGCACGCTACCGATATCATGGTCAGTAGTCCAGTAGCTACTGGACTCAATATGTCAAGGACTTTACGTACGCTACACAGGGTAACGTACGTTACTAAATGAAATATTTAGCGCACGCTAAGATATAAGCATTAGCGCATGCTAAAAGGAGTCAGCATCTTACCGTTGGATTTTCTACCATTGGAAGGCAAGGGCCAATGAAGATCCGTGAAATCTGGGAAAGTTGGATTTAATTAATACTAGCGCACGCTATGCATACTTGCTAGCGCACGCTAAGCTCAAATCTAGCCGTTGGATAAAGAGACGTTGGGGAGACAAACCAACATTTTCAAAGTCAAGATTGAAGACTTGTTGACCAGCCGATAACGCACGCTACGGATACATGACTAGCGCACGCTAGCCATACAATTTTACGGTTGCAACAGTCTTTGTGACCGTTCAGAGAATCCAAGTCAATATCGATAGCGCACACTAGTATACATTATTAGCGCACGCTAATAATACGTTTTTCAGTATTTGAAGGATGGCTCTCACCTATAAATACCCATAAGACTTGGGTATCAATCACACAACTTCAAGCATACAAGCATACAAGCATACAAGCAATCAAAGCATACTTGAGCTCATTTTCATATCTTTTATTGCATTTTAAGTTGTGAGAATAGAAATACAAAGAGTGATATACCTTGTAATATTTATTATACTTTGTATTCCTTCATTTGATTGTAAGTGTTGCATCACTTACACTTGAGCGTAAGAGAAACGAATCAAGAGTCACTAATCCGGTGTTATTAGGATCCTTGATCCGGCATTGTTAGGATTATACTCCCATATTCGTATAGTGAGGATTATCTAGTTCCTATAGAACACTAGATAAACAAAAGTTTATATTGAGAGAGAGGTTGAGCTTGGACCGATAGAAGACAAGCGATTGTAACGGTTGTGTACTCGGACCGATCGAAGACGAGTCAAGTTTGTGGTTGTTCTTGAGCCAATAGAAAAAGAAAGTCGGAGAGAGGACGTAGGCAAGTTTCCGAACCTCTATAAATCTTTGAGTCTTTATTTTCCGCACTATTTTTCATTTAATCGCAAAGAATTTTTGTTATTCCGCATTACCACTATTCAACCCCCCTTCTAGTGGTAAATTTATCTCTTCGCTAGAATGACCTCACTCCTAGACTTGTGGCTTATCACATAGTCCTCCTCTAAGAACCGGACATTGGTGCTAACAATGACCTTCTGGTCTTTAGGACTGTAGAATAAGCCACCCTCCGTTCCCTTAGGATATCCTACAAACACTCGTACTTCTGAGCGAGATGCCAACTTATCAGCTTTTTTATTCAGCACGTGTGCTAGTGAACCCCAAATCCGAACATGTCCTAGACTGGGATTGCGCCCATTCCACAGTTCTGTGGGTGTTTTTGGAACTCATTTCGAAGGCACCAAGTCTAGAATGTACGCCGCTGGTTCCAAGGCATATCCCCAAAACGAAATAGGCAAATCAGAATAACTCATCATTGACCTAACCATCTCTAATAAAGTACGATTCCTTCGTTTAGCAACACCATTTTATTGTGGTGTACCAGGCGCTGTGAGCTGGGAAGTAATCCCCTCATGTGCCAAGAAATCCAAAAACTCTCCACTAAGGTATTCTCCACCACGATCAGATCGTAGTGACTTGATACTATGACCATGACGCTTCTCCGTTTCAGCCTTGAATTCTTTGAACTTATCAAAAGATTCAGACTTACGTCGCATCAAATAGATGTATCCATATCTCGAATAATCATCTATAAACGTGCTGAAGTATTCGAAACCACCCTTAGCCTGAATGTTCATTGGACCACATACATCGGTATGAACCAATTCCAACACATTTTGTGCATGATTTCCTTTGCTTTGAAAAGCCCTTTTAGTCATTTTACCTTCTAGACAGGATTCGCAGGTTGGAAATGACTCAACTTGGAGCGAATCAAATGGGCCATCGCTCACCAATCTTTGAATCCTTCTAAGGTTAATATGACCCAATCGTAAATGCCACAAATATGTTGGATTTATGTTCGAAGGCTCTTTTCTTTTATTAGGATTAGTCAAAGAATTAAGTGATTTATAAGTATGCAAGGGAGCTGGTGCAGCATTAATGATATAAAGTTCTTCACTATAAGTACTCGTGCAAACATATTCACCGTTTCTTTTAATAACTGTATTATCTTCAAAAGAAACTGAATATCCATCACGACGCAATTTAGAAACTGAAATCAAATTCATTCTAAAATCGGGTACCAATAATACATTATTAAGAACTAAAATCCTATCATCAACTTTTAGCTGCACGACTCCCACTGCAACAGCCATCAGCCTGGAATAGTCGCCCCAGCTTATTGTAATCTCATCCGCACTAAGTACCTTGGTTACTTGGAACCCCTGCGAGTCATAACAAACATGAACAGTGGAGCCCTAATCCACTATCCATGAAGTGATGGAACAGGCAGCCAAACATGTTTTCACTACTAGTGCATGAGACGTACCTTTCTTAGGGCAGTCACTCTTGAAATGCCCTTTCAGACCACAATTGAAGCACTTGCCCTTCGGCTTTTTGTTCGCTTCCGGCTGAGGAGCCTTTGGCTGAGGAGCCTTGACTTTAGCTTTGAAGGTTTCCACTTGCTTCTGGCCAACCTGCTTTTTCTTCTTTCCTCATTTGGATTTTGAAGAAGCAGCACCGGTTGCCGCAAGAATTTGATGATAACCTTGTTTAAAGAGACCTTCGGCATACTGAAGCTCTGTCAGAAGTTCCTCCAATGTGTAAGTCCTACGATTCATATTGTAGTTGAGGCGGAACTGCTCAAAGCTTCTTGGTAAACTGCCCAAGATAATATCGACCTGCGACTCCGCATCGATAGTGGCCCCCAGTATGCTCAGTTCGTTCAAATGAGACATCATTTTAAGAACGTGATCCCTTACTGGGGTCCCTTCAGACATTTGGGTTGTCATCAAAACCCTCATCGCATTTTGCCTAGCCGTCTGGTTCTGATGACCAAACATCTCAGTGAGATTTTTCATCATTTCTGCGGCCGAGCCCATCGTCTGATGATGATGCTGCAATACATTTGTCAATGAAGCCAAAATGTAACAGCGAGCCATCTCATCAGACTTTTTCCATTTTCGGAATTCAGCCAACTCTTCAGGAGTGGCATCCGGTTCTGGTTCCAAAGGTCTCTCCTCAGTTAAAACAAATTTATGCCCCTCGGCAGTCAAGACAATATCAAGATTTCTTTTCCAGTCGGCAAAGTTAGTGCCATCAAGTTTGTTTTCTTTGAGAATAACAGCTAGTGGATTGAAAGACATCTGAGAATAAAATTAAAAACACCATTCATCACATAATTCGATACATAATATATTGAAAAACCATAAAACAATATATATGCAATCAACCAACACCTTGAAAAACCGCACATGCAAGCCACGATAGTGTGGACGTTTACATATACATTTTCAAGTAGTTTTTATCGTCTTTAATTTTACTATCTAGCCAAGACACATTTTGACAAGTAAAATTAATAGTTGGTTCCTCTTAGCCATGTATTTAATTAACATAGACTCCGATGGGGAGCTTATTAATTAATACACCTAAGTGAACACCATAATTTAACAAACTTTAGAATATTATTTAATGATAATAGTCCTACAGATGGAGAGGTCCTATCATAAAAAATAATATTCAGCTTTTTGTTATCAAATTTAAAGTTTAAAACCAGTGAGCCAATAATTAGCACATCTGATGTGGAGGAAGACTCTAATGTCAACGTGCATGCTAATTATTTCACAATTTAAACCAATTATGGAGGCCAATTTGATTTTGAAAAATCAATTTAAAATCACTTAGTTATTTTGAAAAATTAAGGTTTTTAATTTTCTCGTCCTAACATGCAAGGAAACATATCACGCATACATCCATACATGCCATACATCAAAAGAATAAAAACCAACAAATAATAAAAAAAATTAGATAATTAAATCCAATTATCATGGCTATTATTCCTCGTTTTGAATAACGAGAAAATCTTCGACTCGTTTGCTCCCACTGCTTCAAGCATCTCACGGAAAAATGAATCGAACGACCCGAACTCGACAACTTAACCTTACTGTCGCCGGCCGACCACGCTCACGCCCGACTCGGTCGCCTGATCGCCACCTGGCCGAGTGCAAAGCCGCGGCCGGAAAGCGCCCGTCCGAGCACTGATCGGTTCCTTGCTGGTCTCGGTCGGTTCGTCCGATCGGGACTCCTCTTCACGCTGGACTTCTTTCTCTTTCGTACTTTGAGTTTTCCAATTCGAGTACAATTTTATTCAAAATACAATACATCGAATTTACATCAAATTACAAGAAAAATAAATCCTATTCTATCCGTGGATTTTCTCACGGGAAAAACTTATACATGCCACAAAAACCGGGCCAAATTATCAAAATACGTAAATAAATAAAAAACATCACATAGTCATGATAATTGTATCATATTTTCCTGCAAGATAAATTCTAGCAAAATATTCCAAAAAATCATACTATACGAATATTTAATTGCTAGCATACTAATCACCAAATTAATTAAATTGAACAGAACCTAAAGATCGTCTCTGATACCAGTTGTTGGAATACAAAACGCAGCGGAATTTTTATAAACCAACCAACGTAAAAACTGGATCTATTTAGGTTTGTCAATTAGTTAACTAAACAGATTAATAAATAATTAAATAAACATATTTACGCATGGGAGTCGGTAATTTTTACCTTTGACGTGAAGTGGTAGAAAATCCCTTTTTGATCGATTTATGTCCTGTTCGTGTTCCTCTCCGATCTTCTTGTATTTATACTTCAAGATCTTCTAGAGTATATCCCGCCTACGTCCGGATGCGTGTGGGCAACAATCTACCGGACTAAACTTGGACTGCAAGGGGAATCTGCCGAAACAGTTTTCTTCAAAATTTACCTCACAAATTTTTCTCTCTATTTTTCTTGAATATTTTTGTATTTTAGAAAAATATTGTGTTAACTAAATTATGGAATCCAAGACACAAGTCAAGATCCACAATTAAACACAAGTAGAGAAAAGCCGAAAATTTTGAGCAATAATTAGTGTGAAAATCGGCCACCCTTGTAGTTGTATTTATCGGTGTTTTGGGATACTCTAGGGACCTTAAGGAGGATATGGTAAGGACTCTTAATAGATATCTTCTTCCCATATTAGGACTCTTCCTAATATTAAGACTCTATTAATATCAACTTAGTCCACTAATAAGTTAATATTGCACTTTCTACCAAAATCTCAAATTACGAAATTGAGCTCCTTTTTGAATTAATTATTTCCCGTGTTTAGGATATTCAATGTCCATTGATTAATTTAAGCTACTGACAACTTTTAATTAATTAATATATTATACATGAGTATACCACTCGACCTTTATTATTATATCAGAAAATTAATTCCACCTGCAGGGTTTAATATAATAATCCTTTCGAGTGCCTTAAGGGACATGATCAACCCGATTGGTCGGGACACGATTTCTAGCTATAATATTAATTATCATATAAATAATAATATTGCCCAAAATATCGAGCATATTGAGTCAATCATTGTGGCTCTCACCCATGATAAATCAAAGCAATAAATATTAAATATATATAATTAAATATTAATCACTAGAATTAAGAAATAATAAATATCTGAGATGTACGTTCTTCTTATAGTCAGTACATAAGAATCTATCTCACCTCGATCCTGTTCAATGTATAACGAATAAGCTATTATATGCTAATGGTAAAGACCAACCAATATCAAGCATATACTACAACCTCTCACATAATTGTCTAATGTTATATAGGTTGTGAACTAATATTACTATATAAGGAACCGATAATGTGATCTTCTGTGTGGACACGACACACCACATTATATACAATATAAAGTAATTTAGACTACATTTGCATAACCATAGCGTGAATAAATATGCAAAATATGTGATAAATGAATTAAATATTCTCATAGATAAAGACCGGGAAATTAGGTAATACAAGCATAAAGTATGCTTTGACGTATACAACCCTAACACCGAGCGGGTCCTTTAGGCGGCCGAGCGCGTTGCTATATCCGGCCGAGCATTATTGTTGGCTGTCGGGTCAGTGTCGAGCGCGTTGCTGTATCCGGCCGAGCGCTTGTTGTATCCATCCGAGTGCTTGCTGTATTCTGTCGGGCGTGTCCTGACAGCGGCCGAGTGCTTGCTGTATCTGGCCGAGTACGTGTTGTATTCTGCCGGGCGCGTCCTGTAAGCTGCCGAGCAGGATGCCTGGTGCTGCTTGGCAGTTTCCAGGCTGTCGAGCACTAGGTCTTGTTTTTCAGTATATTTTCGATAATTGATTTTTCCAGTATTAAAATCATTAATTTGGAATTTTTGATGAGGGAAAATTCAAAGAAAATATTTTAAGGGTTCACTATGGACGAAAATTAAATTATCGATTATTGTTGAATTGATTGGATCAATTCTATTTATTGTTGATTATATGTTGATTAGATCAATGTAATCTTCTCGCTTTCCATTTGTATAGTATTTATTGGATGAATGCTTTTGAATGGGGATGTGGTTCGTGGACTTAGTTTTTGAATCGTTCGTTTTATTCGATTGGGTTGTAAAGGCCGTTTTGAGCCTATTTATTTTACTAGAAATATTTATATCTAGGATGCAATTTTCAATGTAAAATTTATATGTAATGACGAAGACCTGAGGAAGATCCGTTTCGAGAAGACGAAGATTCAAGACGAAGACTTGTAATTAGATTATGGAGTTTTTGCTTTTTAGGAACGGTCTATGAACCACATGTTGGTAGCAACTAGGTTGTGAATGGTTGTTTCATATTGTATGAATGCCACAAACGCGCTTAAATGATTAATGTTCAAAGTGTAACGTTAATCGCGAAAATTCTCTCACAACAAATTATTAAGTTTATAAGGTTTCAAGGTTTTCCTTCCCTCCATCGAGTTTTCGGAAAATTGAAATCCAAACCGGATGTGCTATGCTTCCGAGTTATCGGGGTAGTCGTTCGGGGAGGATATAAATTACCGGAAGCGCATTGGATGCCTTCGGTTGGAGCAAATTTTATCCCTAGAAACCTGATAGGTTGTCGGATAAGATTCAATTGTGAAACTGATTTGCGTCGATGGTATAAACTTAACTTGTTCACGAACCATAGAAACCGTATAGGTTGAGGGGAGTGAACAAGGGGAAAAAGAATATCGAATCATCAATTAGATGAGTTGGTTTTGGACACCACTTTATGAAAATTAATAGACTAGAAACCTGTTCGGTTGCCCTCTATTAAGATTTATAAAGAACTCGATCACCACTATGAAGTAGAGTGACGATACTTTCGGATTTCACATGGAGTGTGTTGTTCCGATAAAAATAGTGGGAGCTGGGCAACAAGAATAGAAAAGACCTTAATTCTATACTCAGATCATAATATAACAAGTCACCAATTAATCTGTTATACTTAATGCAGACATAACTCTCAATATGACAATGAATCCACTCGCAATTCTACTCGAGAAGAACACCCTGATTGGACCTAACTTTGTGGACTGGCTCCGCAATCTGATGATTGTCCTTAGTATAGAGGCACTGAGATACATCTTGGAGACGAACATTCCGGCGCCTCCTGTGCGGACCAGAGCCAATCAGGAAGAGATCGAAAACCACGAAAAGTGGGTTAAGGATGACGTATAAGTCCGTGCATAAATGATGACTTCTATGTCTAATGAGCTTCAGAGAGCTCATGAGAAAATGACTTCTGCTAGGCAGATTCTATCTCACTTAACCGAACTTTGTGGTGAGCACAGCAAAACTGCTAGATATGAGATATCCAAGCAACTGTTGGGTGCCAGGATGAAGGAAAGTGAGAAGGTTGGGGAACATGTCCTCAAAATGATATCCATGATCAAGATATTGGAGGCTCTTGATTTTAAAATGGATACTTCTCTCCAAACCGACCTTATCCTACAGTCTCTTCCTTATTCCTTCTCACAGTTTGTTATGAACTTTAACTGCAATGAGATTGCATGTAATTTAGCTGGGCTAATGAACAAACTGGTGACCGCACAGTCTCAGATGAAGACTCCGCAGATGAAGGAGTCTGCCCTTGTGATTTCTTCTGGACCTCGGAGGTCTAAGAACAAGAAGAAAAAGACCAAGAAGCAGACGGGACCACAAGCCAAGGACTTCAAGGGTAAGGGCAAGGCCCCAACGGTTCCGAAGAACAAGAAGAAGAAGGATGCTTGTCTCAAGTGCGGTAAGCTGGGCCACTGGGCTAGAGACTGTCCGATTCTTCATGGCACTTCAGGTACATAACTTTTAGTTTTGGAAACAAATTGTTCTGCTACTGTATTTTCTACTTCCTGGATACTGGATTCTGGTGCTAGTTCTCATATTTGTACCGTAAATCAGGATCTGGAACAAAGTAGGAAGCTTGGAGCTGGAGAAATTATGATCACAGTCAGAAGCTGGCATAGTGTCGAGGTGACCGACATAGGATCACTTCTTTTGGGTTTAGAATCCGGCTTTGTTTTAACTTTAGAAGATGTACTTGTTTTGCCCAAGGGGCACAAAAACATTGTATCCATTCCGGTCATGGACCAAAAAGGCTTTTCATTTTTCATTGGTGATGGTTCCTGCAAAATTTATTTCAGAAATAAACTAGTGGGTACTGCTACATTGTTAAATGGATTGTATCATCTAAATCTCAGCAACAAAGTAGTTGTAAATACTATGACTAGACAACGTGGTAGGGATGAAACTAATCTAGTTTTGAAATTGCATCTTAGACTTGGTCATGTTGGTCAGACCAAGGTTTACAAAATGGAAAAAGATGGACTTATGGGTCCATTGGGATCGGATCCCTTTCCTACTTGTGAATCTTGCCTTAAAGGCAACATGACTAAGTCCCCCTTCACAGGGACTTTTGAAAGAGCCGCTGATAAACTGGGATTAATCCATACCGACATTTGTGGTGCTTTGGAAGCAGCACGTGACGGATATCAATATTTCATTACGTTTACAGATGATCATACTAGGTATGGATATGTATACTTAATGAAACATAAATCCGTGGCCTTTGAGAAATTCCAAGAATTCAAGGCCCTAGTCGAGAAACAAACTGGTAATCATATCAAAGCACTTCTGTCGGACCGAGGTGGCGAGTATATGAGTATGGAGTTTGACGAGTTCCTTAAGGAACATGGAATAGTTTCACAACTAACACCTCCAGGTACTCCTCAGTTAAATGGTGTGTCAGAAAGAAGGAACCAGACCTTGTTGGACATGGTTTGTTCCATGCTAGGCTATTCTAACTTACCGATTTACCTGTGGGGGTATACACTCCTGACTGCTGCATATATCTTGAACAGATGTCCTTCCAAATACGTTCCTAAAACTCCACATGAGATGTAGGAGGGCAGGAAACCCAGTCTTAATCCTATTAGGATTTGGGGATGTCCCACCTATGTCAAGAAGACTAAGGTGGAGAAGTTGGAAGCTAGGTCCGCGAAGGGACGTTTCATTGGATTCCCGTATGGGACGATGGGATATCTATTCTACATGCCCGAAGATCGAAAGATCGTTGTTGCTTTACAAGCACACTTCCTAGAAGATGAGTTCATTCAGGAAGGCGGAGCAGGTAGAAGTATTTCTTTAGAAGAATATAATGAAACTCCTAGGGAGACACCTGTGCAAGAAACTGGAACCGAACCTTCTGAAACACAAGTACAACCACCTCGTAGGTCTAGTAGGGTGTTTCATTTACCTGAGAGGTATGGGCTTGTGCACTTGGAGGAACTAGGTCTCCATGAGGTTCCAAGTGATAGCCAAGAGACTGACCCAACGACCTATGACCAAGCGATGGTGGATGCAGACTCCATGAAATGGACTATAGCAGTCTTCATGTGGTTAGGACCTTTATTTTGACGAGGCAGTCAAAGAGCTTGACTTCGTGCAAAATGAAGAGGAACCTTGTGTATACAAGAGGGTTAGTGGGAGCAAGATCGCATTCTTAGTACTATATGTGGATGACATTCTACTAATAGGAAATGATGTGGGAATGCTTAGTTCTGTGAAAGCTTGGCTTTCGAGTAATTTCTCCATGAAAGACTTGGGAGAAGCAACCTATATTCTTGGGATTCGACTCTACTGGGATAGATCGAAGAGAATGATAAGTTTTTCCCAAGGCCTCTATATAGATTGGATCTTAAAGAGGGTTCCTTCCGATGCGACATGGAATAAAACTCACCTTGAAGATGTGTCCTCATAGTGAGGAACAATGAAAGGAAATGAGTTATATACCATATGCTTCGGCAGTGGGTAGCCTTACATATGATTTATTGTGTACGAGACCTGACATTGCACATACTTGGAGCGTGGTAAGTAGGTTTCGGGCTAACCCAGTATGGGAACATTAAACCACCAAAAAGAACGTTCTCAAGTACTTTAAAATGACTAGAGATCTGGTTCTTATATATGGTGGTGGAGAACTGAATGATGGGATTCACTGATTCAGACTTCCTAGGACAGAAAGACGACTCTATGTCTACTTCTGGCTACATTTTACTCTTAATGGAAGAGCAGTATCTTGGCATAGTGCCAAGTATAGCGCGACTGCTGATTCCACTAGTTAGGCTGAGTATAAAGCGGCCTCGGAGGCCTCCAAAGGAAGGGTTAAGAAGTTACTAGGTAAACTTCTCGTGACACCTTGTTCTGTGCTGCCAGAGCGGTAGCACAGGCCTAGGAGCCGAGGTTTCACAATAGTACCAAACATATTGAGAGAGTATCATCTCGTAAGAGAATTTGTTCGCAAAGAGATACATTGTGCTGCATAGAGTAGAATCAGCTGACTACGTCACTGATCCACTGACCAAGCTACATTCTCAGATTAGCTTGGAGCGTAATCTGGAGAACATGGGTATTAGATACCATAGTGTGTGGCATTGAGTGCAAGTGGGAGATTGTTGGGAGTATGCCCTCGAATGACACTCAGAGGATGTTGAGTGAGGGCATTGTACTTGTAATTATGTAAATCATTGATATAAGGCAATGAATGTTTCTTTATTTACTGGAAGTTACTGGCATTCCTAACTCGTAAATATACGTATAGAAACTAGTCTGTGTATTTGAGAGAAAAACATTCCACTCCTTATTGGATAAGGAGGTCGGCACTGGAAAGGTTTATAGCTCAAATACTTAATCGTTCGCAAGTCGATGAAACTTGACTAGGCGTTAAGTTTATGAGAAGACTTATATGACGCGTTCTTTGACTTGTGAGTGCCTGTCGAACACTAATGGATAGTGAGAGCACACGTTATAGGTATGCTAATTGGATTAGTATACTCAGACCGACTCACCCTCGATTCGTCACACGGATTTCACTCCGGGACAGTCAATGACGGAATCGAAAGGTTGTGATAGGTATTCGTGAACCTTCGACTTGAGGATTTAGTAGGGATGTGCTTGTGACGTCAATATTTTCATTAAAGTAGTTCGACCCTATAAACCGGAATGTGGGGGTCAACCTCGACGTGTATCTTGACGGGCAAATAGCAGGTCCTATTGAATACCAAGATAGAATTCTTTCTCCTGTTAGTGAACGGGTTATATGTCCTATGCGGTTATTGGCAGATGAGATCATAAGTCTTTGGCCAAAGCATTGGAGCTAGTTGTATTGGATACACGAGAGCTCGATGATCAAAAATTTGCATTAATGCATGCATAGCATCAAGTACAGATAGGGTTTGACTGACCGTGACCCTATAACTTGATCGGGACATTTGAAAGAAGGGTTTACACGTTTACTGGTATTCACGACAGAATGGTTCTTGAATGATCCAAATCATTCGTTCTCAGTTGGAGTACAGTGTAGGCCGTCAGGCTGGCTAGGTGGTGCTACTACTCTTTGGTTCCTATTGCTGACTGAGACGAACCTACCGAGTCGCGCAATAGGATTGACGACGGAATGAATCGAGCTTATTCTCTCATTATGAATATTAGATATTGGATATCTAATTAATTGGGACATTGGATGTCTAAATTGATTTATTGGATAAATTAATTTACGGCCTAATGAATTAAATAAATTACCAGGTGATTAATTTAATTCATGAACATAATTATTTCTTGGAGAAATTAATTATGTTATTATGTATTTGATATGATTAATTAATTGGATTAATTAATTGATATAAATACATCAGAACGGATTCGGAGTTTATCTGTTTGGACTCACGGGAGTCCGAAACGGACCGAACTCCACCTACCCTTCTAGATGCCCCCCCATTTCCACCACCTTTCATCTTGTCTTTTGTTTCCTTTTTTAAATGGAAGACAATGACTTGAAAGGCATCTCTCATGTGAGATGAGATGTTTAGTGGGTTGTTGGTGTATAAAGAATGAATAAAGAGAGAAGACTTGTGACTCTCTTACAGACTCTTGATTCCATACGTAAGTGGTAGAGAGAGAAAGAGTGAGAAAGAACTTAGAGTTCATTCCAAAGTCTTCATCTCATTCTTCATCTTGTTCTTGTTGTTCTTGGAGAAAAATCGAGAAATCAAAGAGAGAAAATAAATTATACACTTAGAGTGTTATAATCAAAAGTTTCATCATCAAGCTCTAGCCGTATCCTTAGGGGATAGCAAGGTGATAGTTATCCCGTTCGTTTCTCCGGCGCGTGGCAAGTAGAGACGCGGTATTTTCGGCGTTGGATCATCCAAGGGCTTGGAGCACTTTGGATCGTAGCTTGGGGAATAGCTCAAGAGAAGAACACCATATAATCAACGGACTACAAGGGTATGATTTCGAATCTTCCTTTGTTTATTTTATATTCGTATATACGTAGCTCGATCGATCCTCGTAGGGATTCGGATCGAATTAATTTTCATTTGACCTCTTCCGCTGGGCCTTCGTTTTAGGCACCGAATCCCAACAACACATTCCATAATCTAACCAACAAAACATTAAGGGAATCCCACCCTATCAAGTACTTGTTGGAGAAATGTCCATGCTATTGAATCAAAAGCCTTCCTCAAATCAATTTTGATCGTACACCTCGGGGAAATTCTTTTACGTGAATATTTCCTTAATAACTCCTGCATTAGGTGTATGTTATCAACCATATTTCGTCCCTTTACAAAAGCAGCTTATGCTTCATTCACAATAGAGTTCATAACTGAGCTCAAGCGCGCAACAAGTATTTTTGAGCAGATTTTGTAAATGACGTTGCAACAAGCAATCAACCTGTAATCAGTGACACTGGAAGAGTGGCTGGACTTGGGAACCAATGTGATGGCAATATGATTAATCTATCTAAGCAGCTTACCCGAGCGAAAGAATTCCTTGACAGCCTCGGTAACGCTTGAGTCCACTACATCCCAGCTTTTTTGGAAAAAAACTGAACTGAAACCATCAGGTCCAGGAGATCGTTCTCCTGCAATATTATTTAAGGCTCCTTTGATCTCCAAATCTGTAATCGGTCCCGATAAATAATCACGGTCCTAAGCCATAATTAAAGACCCTGATTGGACCACAGATAGATCTATATCTTCAGTAGCCTATTTTGTCCCCAAGATCTTCTTATAATATGCTACAAACTCATCAGATATTTCATTCATAGAGGTAGTACTACTACTATCAGCCCGAACAACAGTGGCGATGAAATTATTTTTCACATTTCGCTTAACAATAGCATGGAAAAACTTGGTGCATTTATCCCCATGAATTTGAAATTGGGTCATTGCTTTCTGTTGGAAAAAATGCTTTTCGGCCTTAGCCGGGATTAAAGCATTTTGTCTAAGAAATGGTAGATTATCTCGAGCTTATGCATCACTCGGGCAGTCATGTAACTTAAGCTGGCACTCTTTAAGTTGCACCTTTGCATTCTTAGCACGAGTTGAGATGTGAGAAAAGTGATTCTTATTAAGCTCCTTCAAACGAGCTTTAGTCGCCTTTAGCCTGAGGCGCAATTTGAACTGAGCCGAGTCCTAAACCTGCGTCTTCCAAAACTCTCCAACAATGGGTAAAAATTGCTCGTGATCAGTCCACATGTTGAAAAAACGCCAAGGAGTTCCACCCGAACACGCATGATCGAAGATTGATACCACACAAGATGAATGATCTGAAATACCTGGTGGCAAGAAAGTAGCGTGGGCAAAAAAATCAGCTTGCAACCAGTTATGATCCACCATAGCTCTATCTAACTTGCTCCACACTGAATTATTAGTCCACGTATGAAAAAACCCCGAAGATTGTGTGTCCACTATATTCAGCAAGTCGCAGCAGTCGCCAAAATCAATAATGTCTTTAGTAGCAACAGATCGTCTATTAATTCGTTCTTCCAGCTTAAGAACTGAATTAAAATCTCCTAAGAGAAGCCAAGGCAGGTTGTTATTTGGCTTCATCTGCTCCAGATTTCTCCAAAGAAACTTTCTCTCCATATTTGAGTTAAGCCCGTAAATGAAACTAATAAAGAAACAATGCTTACTAACTTTGCAAGTAATAGTGGCATGAATTGCTTGCGGATTGATTGGTGCATAATTGATCTAAAATTCATATACAAAATATTCATTTTTCCGGGCATAATTGTACTGATTTGTGATTAAAAATATATATTTTACAGATATATCCAAACATGAGCTAAAAATGGTTACTTTACTGACATCGACATGAAGCATCAAAAAGGACGGAAAACAAGACCAAATCCAACGACGGAATTTTTCAAGGCAAAACGACCTACAACACGGCGCAAACAGACCGTGTTCAGAAAGCCGTTTCACATACGGCGCAACAAGGGCCGTGTCTTGGGCCGTTTCACACACGGCCGGCATTTAGCGCCGTGTCCTCGCGTATTCCGGAAGAGACCGAGTCGCACAAAACGGCGCACAACACGGCAACCGAGCCGTTTTTCATCGCCGTTTTCGGAGATGCCATGCAAAATTAGTCCACTTTTGACCAACTTGTGAACTCAACCGGAAGATATTTTTGGTCAAAAATCTGAAAATTCAAAGACATGGGTGAAGTGTGAACAAAGAATTAAAAATGATATTACAATAGATATTTTGAATTAAATAATCAATTGTATTCTTGAAAATCACCTATAAAAGGACATGTTCATCCATTGCAAAATCCCAACCCACATTCTTACCAAGAAATCCTCAACTTCTTGCTAAGAAATACTCCTTTCCTTTAGCAATATATTTTCCTTAGAACTTTCAATTTTAGTTTGTATTTTATTTTTGGTTTGAAGTTTTTCTTTCATTTAGTTTGTAATTGAAAAGTGCTTGATCAATAAGCACTTAGTATTTTACTTAGTGTTTTACTTTCAAATTTTGTAAGCTTGTAACCTTTAAACAAGTTTGAAGTTATATTTTGAAGTTTGTTTCTTGCACTTTGATTCATCATATTCAAGTAAGTTTTATCTATTGTCATTAAGTTCTAGTAATTAAAAGTTTCTATATATATTATATATATCAATTATTTCTATTATAATTTTAGTATGTATAAACCAATGAGTAGCTAATCTTTCTTCCTAGGGAAGGGGATTTCTATTAGGTTATATATTGAGTATTTGATTGATTTAAACTATTTTTAGGACTAATTGGTTTAAATAGAGATTGATCATATCCTATTTTTACTAATGAAACCTTCTTGATTGATTGTTGAGTGAATTGGAAACATATCTTTTCAATCTATCAAATGTTAATCTTGTTATCAACATCTTAAGATTGCGAAAGTGGTTAAGACATCTTTGATTACGAAAGTACGGAGGTGAAAAGTTGATTACTCGATGAACGATCGCTTATCCTAAAAATAGTCAAGTTAGAGAAATGAAAGGACTAATTGGTTTAAATAGAGATTGATCATATCCTATTTCTACTAGTGAAACCTCCTTGATTGATTGTTAAGTGTATTGGAAACACATCTTTTCAATCTATCAAGTGTTAATCTTGTTATCAACATCTTAAAAAGTGACAATGATTAAGACATCTTTGATTACGAAAGTACGGAGGTGAAAAGTTGATTACTCGATAAACATTCATTTTTTCTTTTATATCCATATAAATCAATTCCTATACTTAATTAAAAACCTAATTTAATGAACCCGTAATCCCCTAGATTTTATAAATTTCCAACTCATTTTAATTCTATTCATTTTCACTAGTTAAAAATAGTCTAGTATAAAAATAGTCTTAATATAAATAGTCTAGTATAAAAATAGTCTTAATATAAATAGTCTAGTATAAATAGTCTAGTATAAATAGTCTTAATATAAATAGTCTAGTATAAATAGTCTAGTATAAATAGTCTTAATATAAATAGTCTAGTATAAAAATAGTCTTATATAAACTAGTCTTATTAAAAATAGTTTAAATTAAAAATAGTGCATTTTAATTTAATTAATATTTAAAAACTCAATAATCTATTTTAGTATTTATTTCTGCAATTTGTAACAAAAATTATACAAAGCCCTGTTGGACAATCCTCGAGAGAAAAGACCTTGGTAGAACTTACCACAAACTACTTCTACCTCGTATATATTTGCGGCGACTCAAGAACTCCTATTTTTAGGATAAGTTTTTGGCCGATCAAATTTTGGCGCTGTCGGGATTGTTTTAGGCCTAATATAATTTTTCTGTCCGGTCAAGTGGCGGATAACGGTACTCGTGACTATCAAAGTCGGATTTTGATTTCCCAAAACAATGATATTTGTATATATTTTTTTAATTATTTTCATTGTCTTTTTATTTTTGTTTTTTTATCATGGATGAAACATTGTTTAAAATTGAAAAAGATTTCCCTTTCTAAGCAAAATGCAATTTTAAAAATTTACAAGACAAGGCTTGAAAGGATGAGGTTGCTTACGAATAAAAGCATACCTTTTGACATAAGATTCATTATTGAAGCCAAAGTAAGAATAGAAGGTGAATTCACAGAAACACCAACTAGATTCTTACTAGGGCTTGGAAAAAGTTCATATGCCAAGAAACGACGAGCAAAGATTCTAGCCGTTTGCTATAAATGTGCTAGATGGAACTGTAATGCAAAATGTCGATCTTTAGGAATTCCATCTACAAACAGAGAAGATAAAATTCAGTTCATTAATGATGGTCTGAATAAGGAGAATTTAGATAATATCGAAATTTCTCTTGACACGCATCCTAGTGGACTTGTATATTACGGAATTCAATGTTTGTGGAATAAATTCAAACCAGAATATGAACAACGTCTTGGGAATCTGACGTTAAAAGACCCTGTTTGCCAATTTGTAAGAAAATTGGATGGGAAGCTTCTCCCCGACTCATAGAAGGCGTTTAGGCCGTTTCTGAACGTAAAATCAGAGGAAGATGTAAGCCACAATCACAACTACTGTACAAACGCGTAAGTATCTTTTATTTTTGTCGTGTGGTGAGATTTTCTGAATAAAAAATGTGATACGCGATAAATGCATTCATTATTCTATTGAGTAGTTGAAGCGCAATCAACGCAATCACAAACTTGTTAAGCAATTTTTCCTCATTTTTTCTTCTATAAATAACCTTTGTGCTTGTTTCTTTTATTCATCCCTCAAACTTGTACTTTTCTCTTTTTCTCTCTAAATAAAATTCTTTTCAAAAATGGAGTCATCATCTTCCACAAAAAAAATTTTTACACACGATCTGCATTTTTGGTGGATCTAGTTACGGAAAAGAGGCATGCTTCATCAAATGACCCACGACTTGGGTCGTGCCTTAGAGAAAAATGCATTCATGTAGTTTACGGAGGAGGAAGTCTAGGATTAATGGGACGAGTGCATACGCCTATATGGAAGGAGTAAGAGATTTGCGAGTAATACCAAAACCTCTCGAATAAAGTAAAATCACAGTGTCAACTATTGGAGATGAGTTTAGATCTGTGAATATGCAAGATCGCATAACTCACATGATAAATAATTCTGGCGCCTTTATCGCCCTTCCCGGTGGTTTTGGCACCCTTGAGGAACTTTTTCATGTGGTTACCAGAGCTCAGCTAAATGTTCATCAAAAACCAATAGGAGTGCTTAATGTCAATGGTTTCTTTGATGGTTTACTGTCTTTCATCGACTACTCTGCCGAAAAGGGCTTTATTTACGAGCGTGCAAAACGAATCATAGTCGTTGCAACAACACCAGAAGAACTAATCAAAAAACTCAATGAATTTGTTCCTCAACCAGATCCAGCTCTAGCTAAAATTGTATGGGTAGAAGATTTTACAGTGAGAAAACGAAAAGTGGATTCATTCCTCTCCCTTTGATAACCCATGACGGACCTCTTGTATTTTTACTTTCTGTCGTGTGTAATAATCGTGCTAAATGATGGCAGCTTAAGGAGTTTCTTCTTGATCTCTTGACGCGCATATATTCGCGATTTATGTATTGCTGTAATTTTTATTTCGTGTTTTGCTTTTTTTTTTTTTTTTAAAAACTTTGATGGCAGCGTAAGGCGACTCTTCGGACTTTCTTGATGCGCATCTAAAAAATTATGTTATACTTACGAGTATATTTTATTTTCTTTTGTGTGTGCCTCGTATATTTATTCTCTTGCAGATTCTAAAAGGCGTTAGGCTCAGACATCAACTTTCTTAACAGGGAGTATTCTGCTTTTCTGCATTGATTTTTATTTTTTATTTTATAAACTGAGGACAGTTTTATTTTCAAGTTTGGGGGTGGTTTGTTTTAGTATTTTGGTGTGTTGTAATTTTGGTGTGGTTTGTTTAATAATTTTGGTGTGTTTTGATTGATTTTGTTAATTGCCTTAATTTTTATATATATATATATATATTATTTTGATTTGTGAGATTTCTAGATCTGGCCATAACACCAATAAATTAGCTATATACAAGCTTCTAAAATTGTTTTAACCGGTAAAAAAATTGTATATTCCAAAATTTTGAGCCTTAATCTCTCTTTCCAAGCCTTGTAATTATCATATAAAATCGAGTCATTCGTTACCTTGAGAAAAGAAGAATCAATTGGTTGATGAAAAATAAAACTGAAATTTACTTAATTTGTGGAGTTTTTGATTTTTCATGCTTAACTAAAAAATAATTTTCGCAAAAATTCTATTCCCTAAAAAAAAAAAAAGTCATTGGTGAAAAGAGCTACACGTTAGCAAATAACGGTGTGAAAGCTATCACCTAAAAAAATAAATGACGAAAAGGAGAAGTGTTGAGCAAGACAATTTGCCTAATTTTGGAAGTCTTAAATTTTTGCGAAAAATAAAGGACTAACCATTGTTGGTGCGTAGTCGCCGTCTCGAAAAATTGGTGAAAAGAGCTACACGTTAGCAAATAACGGTGTGAAAGCTATCACCTTTTTACGAAAGAAAAATAATGAGATAGAAATTGTGTTAGTGAAAAGAGCTACACGTTAGCAAATAACGGTGTGAAAGCTATCACTAAAAGGGATGTAGTTTATAAGCGATTTGAATTAATTAGCGGTGAATTTCAATACACTCAATTTTGTGAAAATCACAATATTTGATGGCCGATAAAATTCTTCTTCATATTGAGTCGAAAAATAAACGAGTGATCGAGAGCAACCATTAAAGGAGTCGTGTGAAGTCACGAGTGGGAAAGAAATAATCAACCTTTTGGGGAAAACCTTGTATTTTGGAATTACAAAAATAAAAACCGTGTTTTAACTTCAAAATCGTTAGTAGATTTATTTTGAATCTTGATTCATTTCTATCTACCGTATAAAGTTGGTTATTGTGTATTAATGGCATTTTGATCTCTTTTTATCTTTATATATAATTATTTTTCTAAAATTTGTGTGTATTATTTTTATTTTTTATTTTGTGTCTTATTTTAATTTTTATTTTGTGTGTGATTAATAATGAGTCTTGCTCGGGACTAGCAAGAATTTAAGTGTGGGGTATTTGATTGGTGCATAATTGATCTAAAATTCATATACAAAATATTCATTTTTAGGGCATAATTGTCTTGATTTGTGATTAAAAATATATATTTCTGAGATATATCCAAACATGAGCTAAAAATGGTTACTTTCTGATTCATCGACATGAAGCATCAAAAGGACGGAAAACAAGACCAAATCCAACGACGGAATTTTTCAAGGCAAAAGCGACCTACAACACGGCGCAAAACAGACCGTGTTACGTAGGCCGTTCACATACGGCGCAACAAGGGCCGTGTCTTGGGCCGTTTCACACACACGGCGGCATTTAGCGCCGTGTCCTCGCGCGTATTCCGAAGAGACCGAGTCGGCACAAAGCGGCGCACAACACGGGGCAACCGAGCCGTTTTCATCGCCGTTTTCAGATGCCATGCAAAATTAGTCCACTTTTGACCAACTTGTGAACTCAACCACAAGATATTTTTTTGGTCAAAAATCTGAAAATTCAAAGACATGGGTGAAGTGTGAACAAAGAATTAAAATGATATTACAATAGATATTTTGAATTAAATAATCAATTGTATTCTTGAAAATCACCTATAAAAGGACATGTTCATCCATTGCAAAAATCCCAACCCACATTCTTACCAAGAAATCCTCAACTTCTTGCTAAGAAATACTCCTTTCCTTTAGCAATATATTTTCCTTAGAACTTTCAATTTTAGTTTGTATTTTATTTTTGGTTTGAAGTTTTTCTTTCATTTAGTTTGTAATTGAAAAGTGCTTGATCAATAAGCACTTAGTATTTTACTTAGTGTTTTACTTTCAAATTTTGTAAGCTTGTAACCTTTAAACAAGTTTGAAGTTATATTTTGAAGTTTGTTTCTTGCACTTTGATTCATCATATTCAAGTAAGTTTTATCTATTGTCATTAAGTTCTAGTAATTAAAAGTTTCTATATATATTATATATATCAATTATTTCTATTATAATTTTAGTATGTATAAATCAATGAGTAGCTAATCTTTCTTCCTAGGGGAAGGGGGATTTCTATTAGGTTATATATTGAGTATTTGATTGATTTAAACTATTTTTAGGACTAATTGGTTTAAATAGAGATTGATCATATCCTATTTTTACTAATGAAACCTTCTTGATTGATTGTTGAGTGAATTGGAAACATATCTTTTTAATCTATCAAATGTTAATCTTGTTATCAACATCTTAAGATTGCGAAAGTGGTTAAGACATCTTTGATTACGAAAGTACGGAGGTGAAAAGTTGATTACTCGATGAACGATCGTTTATCCTAAAAATAGTCAAGTTAGAGAAATGAAAGGACTAATTGGTTTAAATAGAGATTGATCATATCCTATTTCTACTAGTGAAACCTCCTTGATTGATTGTTAAGTGTATTGGAAACACATCTTTTCAATCTATCAAGTGTTAATCTTGTTATCAACATCTTAAAAAAGTGACAGCGATTAAGACATCTTTGATTACGAAAGTACGGAGGTGAAAAGTTGATTACTCGATAAACATTCATTTTTTCTTTTATATCCATATAAATCAATTCCTATACTTAATTAAAAACCTAATTTAATGAACCCGTAATCCCCTAGATTTTATAAATTTCCAACTCATTTTAATTCTATTCATTTTCACTAGTTAAAAATAGTCTAGTATAAAAATAGTCTTAATATAAATAGTCTAGTATAAAAATAGTCTTAATATAAATAGTCTAGTATAAATAGTCTAGTATAAATAGTCTTAATATAAATAGTCTAGTATAAATAGTCTAGTATAAATAGTCTTAATATAAATAGTCTAGTATAAAAATAGTCTTATATAAACTAGTCTTATTAAAAAATAGTTTAAATTAAAAATAGTGCATTTTAATTTAATTAATATTTAAAAACTCAATAATCTATTTTAGTATTTATTTCTCGCAATTTGTAACAAAAAATTATACAAAGCCCTGTTGGACAATCCTCGAGAGAAAAGACCTTGGTAGAACTTACCACAAACTACTTCTACCTCGTATATATTTGCGAGCGACTCAAGAACTCCTATTTTTAGGATAAGTTTTTTGGCCGATCACGGATGAATATCTGTCACAACGAGATCGACTTTAGCTGGATTCCAGAGGATTGCAATTCGACCTCTGTCAACAACATCAAAATTACTAGTCCACCCTAGTAATCGCTTCTCAACGAACCAAGAAAGACGACACAAATCTATCTTAGTTTCGATAAGTCCTAAAATATCTATCTTATTCTCTTGGATGAGATTGATCACCTCATCTTGCTTTAGGGGCGCATTGAAGCCCCTAATATTCCAGGCAGATATAATCATTGTTTGAAGGAAAGGGCTGACCTCTTCTTCAAAATTTGTGTATTGTTGAGTTCTCTCCTCTGGTAGAGTTTCTGTTTCAGTTTCACTGATGGTATATGCACAACCTTGTTCTTTTTCCGACAGTTTGAAACTTCAAGTCTGTTGGTGCTATTGTGTATGTTACGGATTGCTGGGATTCCGTTTGGACAAGCCTTTTCCTTGCTGAATCTACCACAATCATATATTCAGTTTCATCAGTCGTAGCTGTATCGTGATTACCCAAGTTTTCTTCAGAACACTCAATCTGATCGTTTGTATTGAAATCGGCATGTCCGGTTTGACTTGAAGTAGATGGTAACTCTTCCTTTTGGCCTTTGTCATCTCCTTTGAAAGGGGGTGTGGGTACACCAATGTTAATTTGCTTTCAATTGATAAGATTATGCCCAATATGATTATAATGACTACAATACTCCGGTTCATACTCGTAGCACACTTCTTGCTCAAAAGCAAAGCCCATCTTAGTTGACACGTTTACAGTCTGAATTCTTTCTTTTGAGGCATCCACTTCAACTAGGACTCGGGCATAATTGCAGCGTCCCTTTGTTTGAGTCATCTTGTCGGTGGTAATAGGCCTGCCCACCCGTGATGTAATTTTTTTTATTGCTTTCTCATCCCAGCACTCTGGAGGCAATATAGATAGTGTGACCCAAACCGGCACATTCTTAATATCATCATCTCCAAATCGGAACCAATTTGGTAATACCTTCAGCAAAAGGGAGCGCCCATAAATCGAGTATGGCCCCCCATGAAGAACCAGGTCCCTGTCGTGTTCACTCTCAAATTTAAAGAGGATACATCCATTAACATCTGGGATGAAATTAAACTTAACTTTCCATGAACTACAAAGCTTCAGCATAGCTTCTTTATCCGGATGTCGGTGAGTAAAATACCCCACAAGGCAAAAACCCCAAGTTTTGGTGATGTCGTCAATATCTTCATCATATAGAAGGACATCATCCCCTTGAGGTGGTGTGTATTCTAGCTTCAGGCTGTTTGAAGGACTGCGGTTTTCAGCAAAAAGTTCCACATAAGGCTTCTTAAAAGCCTATTGTCTCCACTGTGGCTTTTTATGAGTCACCTTCTGTGCATCTGCAGCTACTGAGCTTCCATGGTCCTTGGGGGTTGAAGTAGCCCCACCCATGGTGTTGTTCACATGTTACTCGACAATCTCAGGCAAAAGAACACCATCTACTCCAACTAATTCCATGTCCCGTGACCCCCCTACAACATTTTCCAAAGGAGAATTATTGTTACCTGAATCAGGCGCGGGCTGCTCCCTTTCAGCTGCTGACTTCAGCTCATTTATTTTCGAACATTCAGGGTCTAGGATCGCGGCCTTCTTCTTGTCACTGCCATTAACCTTCTTTCCTTTCGCCATTGGAGCATGAAATTGAAGGATTCCGGCTGCGGAGCTGCGCAGCTTCTGGGTAACTCAGACCCAGTTTCGCCTAGTGCGCGTAAAAAATCTATATATCGGAACGGAATTGAGGTTATGCGAACGGAATTTGGTGGAAATTGTTATCAATTACTACAGAAAATTGAATGAATCGATAGATTAAAGCTCCAAGAACGTGCGCCAACAAATTTTTCTGCTCCAATCTCAGATCTGACTTCTTCCTAGGATCAAGCATATGTTTGGTCTTTTTGTAATGAATATGGGTAGTTGTAGACATAAATGAGGGTCATTTATAGCAAGTTTATTTTGAATGTTTAATTTTTTATGAGAGTTGAAATGTTAATTTTGTGGAGAAAGTTCCCTCCAAAAAAAACGGATTACATCAATCTTGTAGTGTGCGCAATGTTTAATGAATTTTGTATTGAGTTAATGCTGTAATCGTTTAATGTTGTAGTGTGTTAATTCCAAAAATTTTATGTCTAGAAAGCCACTTCAGCAATGAAGTTTGTTTAATGCTTTAGTTGTTTAATGAATTTTGTTTAATATTGTAACTAATAATCAGCATTTTTCAGATAATTAAATTATCAGTGTAATTAAGATTTTAAGTATATTTTAAGAAATTAATTCTTTTTACACTAAAATCACTTTATACTAATTTTTCTAAAATTCGTGTCATCCCAATTAAAACAATTATTTATCGTTGAGAGATAGTAATCGACTCTCACATCCCAACTTAGACAAGTATTTTTATCCGAGAGAGAGAGAGGGTAATTGACTTGAGAGGTGCATATAATCTTTCATTAACTCCAACAGATCTCACTCCAGTACTAAAAAACTTGAAACCCACCGACTAGGGGTGTCTAAATGGTTCCCGGTTTTCGGTTAGAACCAAAACCGAATTGAAATCGAGCCGGTTCCGATCGGTTTTCGGTTCCTTATTACATAATTTTTCGGTTTTCGGTTCGGAACCGGAATCGAACGGTTCCGAACCAAAAACCGATTTTATAATATATTTATTAAATATTATTTTTATATTTTATTATAAATTAAAATTTTAAAACCCTAATATTGTTAAATAAATATTTTATATTTTGTTAAAAAATTATAATAATATATTATATATGTATTAAATATTAATATTATATTTTATAATTTATAATTTATAATTTAACTCGTGTAAAAAAAATAGTTCTGTCGGTTTAACCGAACAGGAACCGAAAATAACCGGTTCGGTTCCGGTTAACCGAAATTTTATATGGTTCGGTTTTCGTTCTCATTTCTGGACAATTGTGGTTCCGGTTAACTGAAAATTTCGATCCGCTTAACTGAAACCGAACCGTTCGACACCCATACCACCGACACATCAAATAGTAAGATAATGAAAGTAAGCATCTCATGTGACTGCCTCACTGTGTGCCAACCCCACACCATATACACACTAATACACACAACCCATTCTCAAACCCCGCAACAATTCCTATCTTCTTCCTCACTCACTTTTTCCTTTCCTTCGTTTCTCACAACCCATCTGAAGAAAGGAAATCAAATTGGTCTCATACATTTCGGGGGTAACAAAAGAAAAAAAAATGGCTAAATTTCTGCTGGTATTATTTGCTTTTTGCTTCGTCCCTTCCATTGTCAGCGCTCGTTCTGTGAGCAAACCATTTCTGGTGAAGGGTTCTGTTTACTGCGACACTTGCCTCTGTGGATACGAGACCGACGCCACTAAGTATATGGCCGGTAATTACTCTCTCTCTCACTCTCTCACACACACACACGCAGACACACTGATATTCAGTGTGTTCTACTTTTTGTGTTGGTTGTTTATTGTACCCTTTAAGCTATGATCCACTGGATCTACGTTTTACTGTGTGCTTATTGTGTTGGATCTGATCAAGATCAGTGTGGTGCTGATTTTTTGGAGAGTGTGAATATATTATGTTACTCGGATCCGGATCTGGTTCAGTACAGCACCATGCTGTGTAATAGATCCACCATTGGATCACACACGCGCGCACACATCGCACGGGTGTGTGTAATTCCATGGCAGCCAGATCCCCACCCATGTTACTCCATCCATTAATAGTCTACCACGAAAATATAATTTGTTCCTTATTTCCAGAATATACAATCTAAACATCTAATTAAAATTTATATAATATTATTTAAAATTTTAAATTTTTATTACATAAACGTTAATATTAGGTGATAAAAAAAATTTAAAATGTAAGTGAGAATATAAGATTCAAATGAGTTGAATCTTTGATAAAAAAAAAAACTAAAATCGAAAAATTGCACATTAACCAAAGAAAGTGGACTCTTCTAATAGGAGACAGAGACCCGTTTATTATTGTTTTATATGAAAAATAATCAATTTTTTGATGAGTTTTTAAAAGTGATAGTGTTTGGTAGATGAAAGAAAGTCGTTTTTTAAAAAATTAGCGAGTTAAGGACAGCAAATTTCGGAGCACCATTAGAACTTCTTTTAGAAACTGCCATTATAAAAAAAAATAGAAATTAATGTTTTACATTAAAAGCACTTTAAAAAACAATATTTACTAAGCCACAAATCTGTTTAAATTCACAACCGATAATTCAACACCGAATTAGGCCAGAGTGGATATGATTCCCGGATTTTGTGAATTTGGAAAAATATTAAACTGAACTGATATTGATTTCCTTGTTAGTAGTGAATATGTGACTGCAATACTCTTGAGTAATAGTCGAGTAGGGACTTGAGCTCTGCGAAGGAGTGGCATGGATGAGATTTCTTCTGTTTTATTTTTTTTATTATTCTTTATCACACCTGTATTCACTTCTCGCATGTGGTCTTCTATACTTGGCAGGTGCTACCGTTCTAGTCGAGTGCAGAAAACGGAAAACAGATGAGATTACCTACACCAGCCCAGAGGCTATCACTGACCCCAACGGGCAATACACCATTAAGGTCGAGAATGATCACGGTGATGATAACTATTGCGATGTTTTGTTGGTTAAAAGTCCAAACCCCGAATGCAGCAATCTGAGCCAAGGGCGCGAACGCGCACGTGTGAGCCTCACCCGTAACAACGGCATGACCTCCAACATCCGTTTAGCCAATAACATGGGATTTCTTGCCAATACGCCCTTGGCCAATTGCGCCCAGATCCTCATGAAGTATACAGAAGCTGGAGTTTGAAATTTATAAACGAGTCCTACCTTAGATTGTCTTTTATTACCGCTTCGTACTTTTTTGTTGTCGACTAAACTAAACGCTGTCTCTTTTTCTTTTTCTATGTATTTTTGTTCGTTTGATTGTGGCTTCCACACGAAGTTATTGTTGGAACAGAACCTCTCTGTTGGTTGGTGAAAGTAACTTGAGAATGTTTTGTTTTGTTTCTGCTGTTATTAATGGTCATGAAAGTGAAGAGCAGATTCATTTATAGGGAGCCGCTGAGCTGAGTACACTAGCTATGCCTAACAAATGTAAAAAATTAGTTCATAAGAACTGCACGCTTTAACCGGGTTATTCTATTCCACCTCTTAAAAATAAAAGAACTTTAATCAAAATGTTTACTTAATAGCATGGCAATACAGAAAATGGAAGACTTATTATTCAACAGTAATGACTCATTTATTCGTGTCAACAAATCTCAATAATTATATTAAATATATTCAAGCAGATTACAAAAGGAAATAGTCCGTGCTCTACTGGTCGGTTGAAGAACTTGACTCGCCGTCATACGATTGTACTGCTCTATACCTGTGTTGTCGCTGCCTGAGTTGTCAATAAGAAGGCGGTGGTTATATTGGAGGTGATAAAATCGACAGTGGAGGAGAGGATTGAGAAAATAAGATCTACATATGAAAGGATTATGGTAAACCAAATGAGAAAAAACGAGAATAAATATGAAAAAAGAACGTGGATTAGCTCATTGCTCCTACGGTTGGTCTCGTATTTTTGTGAGCGATATCAAGTTTTAAAAAAAGAATTTTTCCTTGATGTGCATCTCACACATATATTATGATTATTTTACAATCTATATAAAAATTAGAGTTAATTACATAAATCGTCCTTGTGGTTTGTTGGGTTTCAAGTTTAGTCGCTATCTTTTTTTTAAGTCGTTCTTGTGGTTTTGATCGTTACGGGTTTAGTCGCTTGTGGTTTGTCGGGTTTCACATGTTTAGTCACTATCTTTTTTTTTCGGATGGTCATGTCCTTGTGGTTTTGATCCGTTCTGAGTTTAGTCCTCGTGGTTTCTTGGGTTTCACGAGTTTAGTCCCTATAATGCTCAAATACTTCCAGAGTTTACACATACGGTCGACATTCGAATGGTGGACGTAAAACAAAGGGTCATACCCCGCGGAGTAGAAGTTACCCATGTCCTCATTATTAGGATTTGGCGAGTCACCAACCCATCTTTGCACAGCGGTGTGAGTCCAGCTTCGACCGATCCAATCGACTTGGCACCATTTGCAACAGGTGCATCCCCAACTACGTATGTTTCATGGGTTTTTATAACAATCAACCGCCATATAAGATATGATAAGATAGATAGAACTTTACCAATCAAACATGTGCTTATTTTCAGTAATTCAAGCCTCTAATATCAATTCGGAGGTGTGGCAAGCTAAAGAAATGTATCTGTTATTTATAGGCCCCATTCCATGTAACTTATGAATGATTGTAATTAACTATCCTCAATTAATAAGGAAATGAAACTGTTAACCTATCATGTCCCAATCGTTTGGTTATTTGTGTTTTATGGTCTTTTGGTTTTCTTGTATTGATGGTTGTGTATTATATTCGGATGTTAAAGATAATGAGTTGAAGATTTAAGAGTCCATAATAATTAAGACATAAAAATTGGAGTCATTAAGGCCCCACAATAAATTTAAGGACTCGATCTTTATATGTATAAAATAATCATAAAATAAAGAACTAATTACAACGTACTCAAATAATAATAATAATAATAATAATAATAATAATAATAAAATATATGAAAAGACGAAAATATCCTTCAAATTAACGATCAACTAACAGAATTATTGGTCAAAGGACTAAACCCGTAACGGATCAATAACCACAAGGACATGACCCGCTGAAAAAAAGTATAGGGACTAAACCTGTGAAACCTGACAAACCACAAGGACTAAACCCGTAACGGATCAAAAACCACAAGGACATGATCCGCTGAAAAAAAAGTATAGGGACTAAACCTGTGAAACCCGACAAACCACAAGGACGATTTATGTAATTAACTCTAAAAATTATCTATTCTGATAATCCGATGTCAGGTGTTCCTAACGAGATTGGGGTATCAGAATAGATAATTCTGATACCCCGCATTGCATACCTCCATTGGCACAACTCGAAAGCCAAACCACTACATACACACCACACTAACATCATTAATCCAATATCTAGTTCTCAACATAGCAATACAAGGTCGATTTGTTCTACACCCAATTAGAGATGTTAAAAGGGCCGGCACTAACGGTTTTGGGCCAACCCGAACGATCGAATGCAAAAAACTTTGGATATAAGTGGGTTGGCAATATACCGACCCAATCCTAATCCTGTCAAGCTTCAGGGTAAACAGACCACTAGCTGGCTGTAAATTAAATTTTTTAAAATGATAAATTTGTATCTGTTCCGGGATATCCTTCCCTTATTGGTGTCTTACCTAATACTGGTTGTAGGGGGATAGAGATATGGAAGGTTCTAAACCCTTCCAGATGTAGTAGAGTCCTGTTAGATGTCTTACCTTAACTAGGAATCCTATGTATGGAAGGACTTTCATTGTAATGCCTATATAAAGGCCCCTCTATTCATTGTTATCAATATAATTGATTTGCTGTCTTTTACATTCTCATGAAACACGTTATCAGCATGTAGCTCGAAGACAAAAAAAACGGCCCTGCACCATCCCCGCCGCCGCCCAGCACCGCCATCGGCAATCCGCCGTTGCCCAGCCACCGCCGCCGCCCTTGCCCGATCCAGCTGCGCCCGGCCTGCGCCGGACCATCACCGCCGGACCACCGCCTCCGCCCGACCGATCGGCCGAACGCCGCCGCCCGATCCAATCCGGCCGGGCATCGCCGCGGTTGATCGGCCCAGCACTTGTCAGGACCATCGCCGCCGACCACCATCGCCGATCCAGTCCAGCCGACCACCGCCGGACCATCGCCGCCGACCACCGCCGGACCATCGCCGCCAACCATCGCCGTCGATCCAGTCCATCCACCACCGTCGGACCGCCGCCGCCGACCGCCGCTGACTACCACCGCCGCTGACCACCGCCGCCGCCGGCCAACTACAGTCCAGCCAAGTCCGACCCGGTTCAGAACCTCAGACCAAAACCCAAACATCAACTTATTTTCGGAAGCCGCTAAAATTGCGCCCCCGGTTTCACGTCGTCGCATCGAGTACCAATCGGTAGATCGAAGCACACCACAAATTCATCCATATAACGTGCCTAATTTTATAATCGAGGTAATTATCTGACTTGTCCCTATTCAATTCTCTCCTTTTTGGGAATTTTTCTTTTGGGGACATGGGTTATTGGGTTCTTTATCTCCCACGCTACTTTGCGGTGGATGAGACCGCGAGAGAAGTCGGTATCTCTGCGTGTCGAAGAAAACTGTGTGACGGTCTTGGGGGAGTCACGGAATTGTTGAAAGTCGATACTTGTGGTTGTTGCATACACCACGTATCTGGGTGCGATTTGATATCACCGTTTTTGTCGACTTTACTAAACAACAATTAAGGGAAGTACATCGAGTAACGGTTATGTTACACGCTTTTAAAAGCATCGATTGTGACCGTTTACATTATCACTGAAAATCCAACAAGACTAACTTCCTCTTGTTTATATCTTGTAGATGGCACAAAGCTCCAATGTTCATCCAGAGTTCGACATCCTTAACCATGCTGGTAAGTGTAATATCCGTAATTTTTCCATTTTTAGCAGTTTCCATTTTTGGTGTATGTCTATTTTTATCGACTCGCTTGTAACCGTTTCGACACTTTGAATCTATTCTGTTCTTGGAGTTTTTCCATTTGGACGAGTTTTGATGATGTTTTCACGTAATTTCATTTTATGACATGTTTTGCCGTATGAACGTTCGATTCTTGTAAAACTCGTTCGTTTTCATTGTTTCTTGGTTTGTACAAGTTCGTATGGTTGAGTTGGTCATGTGGAGACTTTCGGTTTGAAAATCCGACGTCGTTTCGTGATTTTCGGGCACTTGGGCCATTTTTGTAATTTCCTAATAGTTTAGGGAATCTCATTTTCGTTGTCACATTACGGACCCTTCGGTGGTCGGAATTGTATTTCTCTTTCAGCGCTTAGCTCCGTCGTCTTGTATGCTTCGCGTCTATGTTCCTGGATTCTGGTTCCGTCGTGCGTTCCGTGTTTTACACCCTCAGCGGCTGACTTCAGCGATGTGACATCAGCGATCTTTGACTGCTGTGTAGGTAGCGCCACGCTACCCCCTGTTGCCTTGCGTGCGCTATCAAGAAGCGATTAGCGTACGCTAACCCTTATTGTTAGCGTACGCTAACGAATGGTGGCAGTATCCACTGGACTGTCGCGGCCCCGTTAGCGCACGCTACACATGGCAGTTAGCGTGCGCTAACTTCACAGTATATAGGTCCAAGTAGGCGATTTTGAGCGTGATTTTATTCTTTTCCCTTCGTTTCTTCGACGTGTGACCTCAGAGGCGATTTCCATCGGTCCTGATCGGAGTTCCCTTCATATTCCATCACCGTAGAGTCGTGCTATCATATTATCATCAGCATAATCGTCATCCATCATCCGAAATCAAGGTATTTTCGTCTAGAACCCTAACTCGTTAAATTTGGGGGTTTTTCCGGGTTTTACTAATTGGAATCGAATTATTCCAGTATGTTACTATATTCTTCACCGTTTGTGATTATTGAATGATTCCAAATCCAATTTCCTTGATTTTAATCCGCGAATTATCAATACGGGGAGATTTTGCGTAAACCCTCGCCCGTATCAATTGATCGTCCATTGTCGTATTATGTAACCGGGGTTATGGGTGTATTACACTAGAGTATTGTTGTCCGTTGGGACTGAACTGTGTTGATCCTTCGTTTAGGAACCGTCGTTTTCCACCCGGACCGTTCGTAGTCGTGTTTCACTTCCGTTTCTTCAAGAATGTCTCAAAGGCAAGTACTTTACATTTGTTTACATGTTCTAGTATTTGAATTATGGCTGTATCGTGGTTGTCGTGGATGGTTATGTGTATGTTCACCTAGGGATGGTCCGACGGGGCCTCTAGGGATACGTATTGCCGTGAGTGTGCGTATCGTGAACTGTGGTTAGCCACCCAGGGATGTCCGACGGGGCTCTGCGGGGTACGGTGGCCGTGAGTCTCGTACCAACGGTTAACTTTGAATTATGATTTGTCGGAGATAATGTGTTTTGTGTTTGAACATCATAAATATTCCGGAATATAAAATGTTTTCTAAAACGACTTTTGGCGCATATATTCATCTGATTAGAATGTAGTTCAAATGGATTGTACTTGCACTAGCAGTTGTCGCTAACCCCTTAAATGGGGGAAATACTTTTTGTATTTCAGGTATTGATCGTGGGGATAAACGAGCACTCGAGCCGTATGAGGATGATGGGCAAGCATGATATTGTCCAGTATTTGATTTTCGGTGTTATGTCTGTCGATTATTATTATTGATGTCTGATTTTGGGATTTATGTATTATAAAACTGGTTTAAGTACTCGAGTACTTCTTTTGCAAAATTGTTAATGTTGTGTTCCCGTTTTGGGAAATGGATTGTTGTTGGATTCTTTTGGTCGGATTGTAGTCTTTTATTTTGAGTTGTCATTTTATTGATGATTGTTGTCGTTGGCAAATGTCTTGTTGGTATGCTAGCCTGGTGGATTCCGCAGTGTGGGGTCCACGGCGCTGTAATATGCCCTGAACGTCTTGGGGGTGTTACAGAATATGGTATCAGAGCTTTGGGTTTATGGGTACCTAGGCTGTCGGTCATTTGGGTCTAGTTAAGTGTCGTTTTTGGGACAGTATCACTGCTATGCCATCATCTCAGTACGCCGGTGCTCGTAAGTTTTTCCTAACTTGATTCGTTTCGTTGTTCGGTTCTACTCCTGTCTTAGTATCTTGTTGCGTTTTGCGTTTGAATTGTACTTACCCGTTGTTTCTTCAGAATTCCTGCTGGTAGAGGACGCGGGCCTTGATCGCGGGCCAGCGGTAGGGGCGTGGCGCGGCCGGTGGGGCGGCCATGTCCGATCACTCGAGGCCGATTCGGCGATGCCCTCTTTGTCGAGCAGTGTTCCCCCTAGTTCCGGAGGTCACGGGACCGGTCTGCTAGCTCCGGTAATGCTCATGAGAATGTTGGAGTGGCCAACATATTGCGGCAAGTAGTGAACCGGATGACGCTATCGGCTCGGGCCGTTACAGTCGGCCATGCTAATGCCAACCCGGTTCCGCCTACTGGATCCGGTAATGATAAGCTACTTCAGGACGTGATTCGTATGCGTCCTCCGCAGTTTGATGGTGCTTCCGACCCTTCTGGTTGGGAGAATTGGCTATTCGAGATAGAGAAAGTGTTTGAGGCGCTAATTGTTCCGAGGAGAGGAAAGTACCCATTGCTCAAGACTTCCTCGCCAAGGAGGCGGCGACATGGTGGCAAGCGGTGAAACCGCGTGACCGGCGACTACGTGGGCGAGTTCGGATCGATGGAAGACGCAGTGCAGTGGCCGGTGAAAGAGGGGAGGATCCGAGCCTTCTTTGAGGCTAAGCCCCAAGATGTTCCTATTTCTCAAGCTATCAAGGACTACAATCAACAGCTGCACTACGTGAGAAACCAAGTCCGAGATGAGCTAGATAAGATCCGCCACTTTGATATGCGGATGAAGCCGAGGGTGCGCCACTACATGTCTAGTCTGGGGTACACGACTTTGAAAGATTATCAGACTAAAGCGATGGCTTACGAGATGTCGTTTTCATGCGGCAGAGGCAGTGAAGGAAAGAAGCGAAGACCTCGGTCGGTTTCGGGAGGCAAGTCGGGAGGATGTCAGAAGGCTCGATGCAGTTCGCGAGTCTTGAGTCGATCGCCATCGGTTAGTCGAGGAACGGTTCTAGGTCTGCTCTGCTGGTTCCGTTCGTGGTCTACATGCTTCAAGCTGCGATCGTCCGGCCACATGATGAGTGAGTGTGATAGGCCTCCGATTCGGTGTCTTGCTTGTGGTCGTACGGGTCACCGTGCTAAGTTTTGTACGGATGCGGCTCGGGCTCCGATTACTCGGATATCTGCTCCAGTGCGGGAGAGCCGAGTCAGATCGAGGCAGCAGTTCCTCGGCCCTTGTGAGTTTTGGTAGAGGTCGAGGTCGTGGTCACCTTCTAGAGGGAGCTTCTAGTGCGGGGTCTGTCCCACCCCGTGTGTATGAGATGAGGCGAGCCGGAGATCCCGACGCGACGGTGGCTACAGTACCGTCCACATCCTTGATCATCCTGTTTCCGTATTGTTCGATTACGGTTCTACGCATTCTTTTATATCTATGGATTGTGTGCGTAAATGCTGTATGTTGATTGCCTTGTTGCTTGTGAGCCTTTTGTTGTTAAACTTCCTAGCGGGGATAGCATCGTGGGGGACCGTGAGATTAGAGATTTTTCTGTGAGTATCGCGGGGAGGGATTGGCCTTCTAATCTGATTGCAGTAGATATTAGAGATGAGGATTTGATTCTGGGTGAGGATTGGCTGGACCGTCATGGGGCGATCATAAATTATAGAACGAGGACTGTTTCGATGTTAGCCTCTGATGGTACCGAGCATTCTTTTGTGGGGCGTAAGCGGAGTAGCCAGAGATTGCGATCGAGCGCTTTGAGAGCGGTGAGACTTCTTGAGGAGGTTGCACGGGCTATTGGTGTTACGCTTTGAGATCGGAAGAAGGGAGTCGAGCTCTCATCTATTCCGGTAGTATGTGAGTATCTGACGTTTTCCGGATGAGTTGCGGGTTTGCCGCCGGGCGAGAGGTTGAGTTTACTGTCGATTTAGAGCCGGGGCGGCCGATTTCTAAGACACCATACCGTATGGCGCCTGCCGAGATGCTTGAGTTGAAGAAACAATTGGGAGAGTTACTAGACATGGGGTATATTCGACCGAGTGCTTCGCCTTGGGGCGCACCGGTCCTATTTGTAAAGAAGAAGGATGGGTCACTTCGTTTGTGCATCGACTACCGAGAGTTGAACAAAGTGACCATCAAAAACAAGTATCCACTCCCGAGGATTGATGACTTGTTTGATCAGTTGCAAGGGGCGACCGTGTTTTCGAAGATTGATTTGAGATCGGGATATTATCAGCTCCGAGTGAAGGATACCGATATTCCGAAGACGGCCTTTCGGACGAGATACGGTCACTACGAGTTTGTGGTTATGCCTTTTGGGCTAACCAATGCACCAGCCGTGTTCATGCAGCTTATGAACAAAGTCTTTATCGAGTACCTCGATAAGTGTGTAGTCGTTTTTATCGACGACATCCTGATCTACTCGAGGAGCGAGGAGGAGCACGCCCGTCATTTGCATATTGTGTTAGATATTTTAAGAACTCAGCATCTTTTTGCGAAGTTCTCAAAGTGCGAGTTTTGGTTACGGGAAGTTATGTTTCTCCGTCATGTGATCTCGGCCGAGGGTGTTCGTGTGGACCCACATAAGGTAGAGGCAGTGTTGGATTGGGCGCCGCCCAAGAACGTGAAAGAGGTCCGCAGTTTTCTGGGATTAGCCGGGTATTACCGTAGGTTCGTCGAGGGGTTCTCTAAACTTGCTCGACCTCGGCTCGATTATTCTGAGAAGTCAGAGAAGTTTGTGTGGACCGATGAGAGGCAGAATAGTTTTGAGGAGTTGAAGAAGCGGTTGACGACCGCTCCTATTTTAGCTTTACCGAGTGGTAATGATGGTTT
Organism: Orobanche coerulescens; assembly: GCA_033398695.1. NCBI lineage: Eukaryota > Viridiplantae > Streptophyta > Magnoliopsida > Lamiales > Orobanchaceae > Orobanche > Orobanche coerulescens. The sequence continues at coordinate 19,984,338 of CM065804.1, forward strand.
CTCAGTTTATAGTGATGCTTCGGGCCAAGGGCTCGGATGCGTACTTATGCAGCACGAGAGGACGATTGCTTATGCTTCCCGTCAGTTGAAACCATATGAATTGAATTACCCTACGCACGATCTTGAGTTGGCCGCAGTCGTATTTGCGTTGAAAATCTGGCGTCATTACTTGTATGGCTCGTCGTGTCAGATTTTCACCGATCACAAGAGCTCAAGTACATTTTCACGCAGAAAGAGCTTAATATGAGGCGGAGGAGGTGGTTGGAATTGATTAAGGATTACGATCTCGAGATCCTTTATCATCCGGCAAGGCTAATGTGGTATCAGATGCCTTGAGCCGGAAATCGCATCGCTTCGAGCGCTTGAGTTACTTACGGCCCGGTCGGGACTTCGGCGAGTTTATGAGGTTGAGCATTTAGGTTGTCTTTGCCAGAGAGTTCCGGGCAGTTGCGTACTCTTGAGATTTCTTCATCTCTGGTCGAGGACATTAAATCGGGACAGTTGGAGGACCCGATGTTTATTCAGCTTCGGGAGAGTGTAGAGAAGGGGAAAGCCCCGGGATTTGTTATTCATGAGGACGGAGTGTTGAGATTCCGAGGTCGGTTGTGTGTTCCGAACGACTCGGGTGAGACGGAATATCATGCGAGAGGCTCATGCGTCACCTTACTCAGTCCATCCGGGCTCGAGTAAAATGTATAAAGATCTGAGGAAGAATTTCTGGTGGAACGATATGAAGAAAGAGGTAGTTCAGTTTGTGGCTAAGTGTTTGACTTGTCAGCAAGTCAAGATTGAGCATCAGCGGCCAGCCGGATTATTGAAACCACTTCCCGTTCCGGAATGGAAGTGGGAGGACATCTCTATGGATTTTGTCACGAATTTACCGAGAACGAAGACTGGTATGAATATGGTGTGGGTGATTGTAGACCGACTGACTAAGTCGGCACATTTTCTGGGCATCAAGGATACTTGGGGTCCAGAAAAGTTGGCTCGTATTTTTATTGCACATATATTGAGGCTTCATGGTACGCCGAGGAACATTATTTCAGATAGAGATGGCCGGTTTGTATCGCACTTTTGGCAGGCGGTACATAAGGCATTGGGGACACAGTTACGTTTGAGCACTTCGTTCCATCCCCGCATCGATGGCGGTCGAACGTACCATCCAGACGTTCGAGGATTTGTTGCGCGCGTGTGCGTTAGGCTGAGTAATGGCGGGAGGATCATTTGGCCTTAATTGAGTTTACTTATAATAATAGCTGGCACGCGTCGATTAAGATGGCACCATATGAGGCACTTTATAGCCGACGTTGCCGATCACCGATATGTTGGGATGAGCCGTCCGATTTGGTTGGCACTGAGCCGGACCTTGTGTTGGAGACGAGAGAGAAAGTTGAATTGATTAGAAAGAGGATGTTGGCTGCTCAGAGTCGGCGAAATCTTATGCGGATGTTAGGCGTAGACCCTTGGAGTTTGAGGTGGGAGATCACGTTACGGAGAGTATCTCAGACGAAAGGAGTTTTCCGTTTTGGGAAGAAGGGGAAACTCAGCCCGAGATATATTGGACCTTTCGAGGTATTGGAGAGAGTCGGCGAGTTGGCATACCGTTTAGCTTTACCTCCGTCGCTGAGTCATGTACATAGCGTATTTCACGTTTCCCAATTGAGGAAGTACGTTCCGGACCCGTCCCACATTATTGATTTTGGGGACGTGGAGATCGAGAAGGATGTTACGTTTGAAGAGAGGCCCGTCAGAATTTTGGAACGTCGTGACAAACAGTTAAGGCACAAAACCATTCCTTTGGTTAAGGTGCAATGGTCGAGGCACGGAGCAGAAGAAGCGATGTGGGAGCTAGAGGAGGATATGCGTTCGAGATACCCCGAGCTTTTTGATTCTTAAGTTTCGGGATGAAACTTTATTTTAGAGGGGGAGAATGTAATATCCGTAATTTTTCCATTTTTAGCAGTTTCCATTTTTGGTGTATGTCTATTTTTATCGACTCGCTTGTAACCGTTTCGACACTTTGAATCTATTCTGTTCTTGGAGTTTTTCCATTTGGACGAGTTTTGATGATGTTTTCACGTAATTTCATTTTATGACATGTTTTGCCGTATGAACGTTCGATTCTTGTAAAACTCGTTCGTTTTCGTTGTTTCTTGGTTTGTACAAGTTCGTATGGTTGAGTTGGTCATGTGGAGACTTTCGGTTTGAAAATCCGACGTCGTTTCGTGATTTTCGGGCACTTGGGCCATTTTTGTAATTTCCTAATAGTTTAGGGAATCTCATTTTCGTTGTCACATTACGGACCCTTCGGTGGTCGGAATTGTATTTCTCTTTCAGCGCTTAGCTCCGTCGTCTTGTATGCTTCGCGTCTATGTTCCTGGATTACGGTTGCACGTGCGTTTCGTGTTTTACACCTCAACGGCGACTTCACTGGCGATGTGACATCGCAGCGATCTTTGAAGCTGCATGTAGGTAGCGCCACGCTACCGTGTTGCCTTGCGTGCGCTATCAAGAGCGATTAGCGTCGCTAACCCTTATTGTTAGCGTCGCTAACGAATGAGTGGCGATATCCGGCTGGGTATCGCGGCCCGTTAGCGCCACGCTACACATGGCGATTAGCGTGCGCTAACTTCTGATATATAGGTCCAGTAGGCGATTTTGAGCGGCGGATTTTATTCTTTTCCCTTCGTTTCTTCGACGTGCGACCTCAGAGGCGATTTCCATCGGTCCTGATCGGAGTTCCCTTCATATTCCATCACCGTAGAGTCGTGCTATCATATTATCATCAGCATAATCGTCATCCATCATCCGAAATCAAGGTATTTTCGTCTAGAACCCTAACTCGTTAAATTTGTGGGTTTTTCCGGGTTTTACTAATTGGACTCGAATTATTCCAGTATGTTACGATATTCTTCACCGTTTGTGATTATTGAATGATTCCAAATCCAATTTCCTTGATTTTAATCCGCGAATTATCAATACGGGGAGATTTTGCGTAAACCCTCGCCCGTATCAATTGATCGTCCATTGTCGTATTATGTAATCGGGGTTATGGATGTATTACACTAGAGTATTGTTGTCCGTTGGGACTGAACTGTGTTGATCCTTTGTTTAGGAACCGTCGTTTTCCACCCGGACCGTTCGTAGTCGTGTTTCACTTCCGTTTCTTCAAGAATGTCTCAAAGGCAAGTACTTTACATTTGTTTACATGTTCTAGTATTTGAATTATGGCTGTATCGTGGTTGTCGTGGATGGTTATGTGTATGTTCACCTAGGGATGGTCCGACGGGGCCTCTAGGGATACGTATTGCCATGAGTGTGCGTATCGTGAACTGTGGTTAGCCACCCAGGGATGTCCGACGGGGCTCTGCGGGGTACGGTGGCCGTGAGTCTCGTACCAACGGTTAACTTTGAATTATGATTTGTCGGAGATAATGTGTTTTGTGTTTGAACATCATAAATATTCCGGAATATAAAATGTTTTCTAAAACGACTTTTGGCGCATATATTCATCTGATTAGAATGTAGTTCAAATGGATTGTACTTGCACTAGCAGTTGTCGCTAACCCCTTAAATGGGGGAAATACTTTTTGTATTTCAGGTATTGATCGTGGGGATAAACGAGCACTCGAGCCGTATGAGGATGATGGGCAAGCATGATATTGTCCAGTATTTGATTTTCGGTGTTATGTCTGTCGATTATTATTATTGATGTCTGATTTTGGGATTTATGTATTATAAAACTGGTTTAAGTACTCGAGTACTTCTTTTGCAAAATTGTTAATGTTGTGTTCCCGTTTTGGGAAATGGATTGTTGTTGGATTCTTTTGGTCGGATTGTAGTCTTTTATTTTGAGTTGTCATTTTATTGATGATTGTTGTCGTTGGCAAATGTCTTGTTGGTATGCTAGCCTGGTGGATTCCGCAGTGTGGGGTCCACGGCGCTGTAATATGCCCTGAACGTCTTGGGGGTGTTACAGTAAGGAGTACCATAGGTGGGTCTCAGACGTTCGCTTGGCGTTCGTCGGTAAGAGATTTACCACCACCATCTTTTCCTCTAACGAGCCTACCGCTCAAGAACCGAGCGAGGAAACCAAGGTTAATGCATTGATGTATTTGCGTAGATATATACATCCGTTGTTGAAAAAGTGTTACATGAATTTGCAAACCCCCAAAGAACTATGGGATACACTCGAACAACGATTTAATAATGTGCATGATCAGCGCTTCCCCAAATTGCAACTTCAGTGGGAGCAAATCCGGTTTTTGGATTATGCGAATGTGGAGGCCTATAACCAAGCCATCCTCGATCTTCGCGCTGATCTTAGTTTTTGTGGTGTCAAAAAGTCTGATCAAGATTTGATCGAGAAGACTCTTAACACGTTTTCCATGGGAGCAAGTGTGATTGCTCATCAGCTGCGCGTTACCTATAAAGAAGGGAGAATTAAAAATTTTAGTGACCTTATCCCCCACCTCGCAAAAAAAGAAAGGCACCATGAGATTATTCTCAATAGCAATGCGCGCCCAGCTGGTACGAAGCCGATTCCGGAAGTGAATCAGGCTACCCACAGGAAGGCACCACGACAAAATAGAAAAGGCACGCTACTCAGTTTTTGCAAGCACCACGGGTGCATGACTCGAGCAAGTGAGGGAAAAGACGAGGTCGTCGTACCAATGTGTGGAAGCGGCAAGGTGGCTCGGCCACGGGACTTAGTGGAGCCCAACCACGTGGACCGCCTCCTGCCGCCGGGATTGGAACAACTCCAAAAGAAGGCCGGAATTGCTATACTTGCGGCTCAAATAAGCATACTTACCGCAATTGCAAGGCGCCAAAGAACATCCAAGCTTACTACAAGCACTATAAACAGAACTTGACTCAAGAGTCAAATTACATGGAGGAAGATAATGAGAATACGGAGGTGAACCATACTGAGATCCCTCCTCTCATCATTGCGGACAAAGACCAATATTTGGATGTTGCTGACTTTGACTAGATCATTGTAGTTTGGCTAGTTTTATGCTTTGGTTATGTTTCGTCTTGTTTCTAGTTTTCGAGAACTACTTTGGGATTTTCTATGAATGTAATAAAGTTGGCCATGATGGATAAAATTATTTTAATTGCTATATTATGCAAAAACGAATTTTATTTTTCTCTTCGAAAGTATGTTTGGTTTATCACAAAACAATTGCTCAATAAGGAATTACTTGGTTAATTTGATACATTGGTGGATTTCATCAAAACGTTTGATCAAGACTAGGCGCATCCTCCTTGGTATTTGTTTTTGCTTTGAAAGTTCAAACGGAATCAGTGGTTTTTAAACAGCCTTAGCTGTACCGACATTCCTACTTTCTCTGCAAGTCTACCAAGTTGGAGTTACCGAAAGGATCATTAGTCGAGATATAAATCAAACACCCCGATGCGTTTTGAAGTGTTTAAACGCTCCTATGACCATATTGCCATAGTATTGTATCGACAATAATGCCTTTGAAAAAGGCTTCAACCGTGCTCTATCACTCAACAATAGGGAAATACCAAAATAGCAACTTGAAATGAGTACTTAGATCAGAGTTTAATGATACAGAAAGTGCACGACCTATGTACAGAAATATACGGAAGTCTAGTTTCCATAACAACTGATTGTTTATCCATAGCCTTTTTAATGAAGAAGTTATTGCTGTTTTAGTGAATAAAGGTCAAGCTACACGGAAATTATTTCCAGCGATTGTGCTAACTTTGATCCTAACCAACTTGGTCGAATTTTCCCAAACTCGAAGTTAATAAGTTTTTGCTATGTCTTTCATCACAAGACTAATCGAGTTTCATGTCTTATTGTAGATGTCTCGTGGCAAAATTGAGTGCCTTGCTGATAGTGGAACAATCCACACTATTCTTCGGAATGGGCAATTATTTAAGGATATTATGCCATATATATCCTCAGTGACAACAATGATTGGTTCCTACCAAGTAATTCAAGGGAGGGGACCTGCTCATTTCTTGCTACCTAATGGTACACATATTAATATCACAAATGCTCTCTATGCCCCAAGAGCAAACCGAACCTTGCTAAGTTTTAGGGACATCCGTGACAACAGTTATCACCTTGATGCACACTGTGAGAATGGAACAGAATTTTTGTGTGTTACTCTGGCAGAATGCGTAAGACGCCGCATTCTCGAGAAACTTATGAGTCTAAGTAGTGGTTTATACTAGACTACAATAAGGGTTATTGAATCCTATGCAGTGAGTCACGAACTTTGTGATTCCGAAGCATACCAACTATGGCATGACTGACTCGGTCACCCTGGACGCGACACGATGATTCGCATTTTGAAAAACTCACATGGTCATCCGTTTTTCAAGTCCAGAAAACAATTGGAAGCACCACTCGATATCGGCATTGATGTGAGTGAGCTTGATACCGTATCACCAGGATTAATGATAGCACGCCCTGATAAGGTTGACGGTGCATCTTTCGTAAATCCCGAGGCTTCTGTGGCAATTTCCAATGCCCATAAATCATTTTGCAAAGCCTGTTTACTAGCAAAGTTGATACCCTCTCCGTCCTTTGCTAAAGACTCAACACAAAACATTCGCTTCTTACAAAGAATTCAAGGGTACATTTGTGGACCTATTCAACCAGAGTGCGGACCATTCAGATACTTTATGGTTCTGGTTGATGCATCGATGTGATGGTCACTCGTCGCTCTGCTATCCACAAGAAATGCTGCATTTGCTAAACTCCTAGCACAAATCATCAAGTTATGGGCTAACCACCCCGAGTTTCCAATCTCATCATTAAGATTGGACAATGCTGGTGAGTTTACGTCAAAGTCTTTTGACGACTATTGCATGTCGATTAGGATTGAAGTTGAACATCCTGTCCCCCATATTCATTCGCAGAATGGCCTTGCTGAGGCTATGATTAAGCGGTTACAGCTTATAGCCCGAGCATTGGTATTGCGCACCAACTTGCCGATTTCTGCCTGGGGTTATGCAATTTTGCATGCGTCTATACTTATTCGCTTTCGACCCACTGCCAATCAACCGTTTAGTGCGTACCAGTTGGTAACTGGATATGAGCCTGATATTTCACATTTACGCATTTTTTGTTGTGCTGTCTATGTGCCAATTACGCCTCCACAGCGTACTAAAATGGGTCCGCAAAGATGATTAGGTATATATGTTGGCTATGAATCGCCTAAAATTATCCGCTATTTGGAACCTTTGACAGGAGATCTATTTACTGCAAGATTTGCAGACTGTCACTTTGATGAGACAAACTTCCCGTCGTTAGGGGGAGAGAGGAATCGAACGATTCTAGTTGAACACCAGGAAATTGTCTGGTGTGCTCCCTTCTTGCCTTATCAAGATACCCGCACGGTTCAATCCGAGGTAGAAGTGCAACGTATTCTCAGTCTTCAGAAAGTTGCGGATTCGATGCTCGACAGCTTTACTGATACTGCAAAAGTGACAAGATTTACCATTCCCGCTGTGAATGTTCCTGCAAGGTTAGAAGTCCCAGTTATAGGGCGAGGTTCAGCCGCCCAAAGGAATGATTCCCCCGACGCCAACCTTAGTGGTGGGATGGCTGTTTCGGCTGCTCTTATCCCTGCTCGAAAGAGGGGGAGGCCAGTGGGTAGAAAGGATACCGAACCACAAAAGAGAAGAGGAACGGAGGCACAAAATCCTCTCATTATCGACACAGTGACTCCGTCACATGAGATTATCTCTGACTATGGATATGTCCTCGAATCAACAATGGAACAATCGACGGATGCGTCGGAAACTTTGTTGATGTCAGAGAATAAAAAAATCTCGATGCAATGTACGAGTGAATACGTACTATTGGACAGGTCGTCCACGCTAGTCGATGATGCTTTTGCCTACTCCGTCACTCAAAAAATTATTGAAGACGACGATGCTAAGCCGCGCTCGGTTGCTGAATGTCAACGACGAGCCGATTGGCCGAAATGGAAAGATGCAATGCAGGCTGAACTAGACTCAATGGCTAAACGTGAGGTATTTGGCCGTATCGAGCCAGTACCCCTAGGCGTTAAACCAGTTGGACATAAGTGTGTCTTTGTTCGTAAATGCAATGATAAGGATGAGGTCATGCGTTACAAAGCGAGACCAGTTGCCCAAGGCTTCTCGCAGCGCCCTGACATTGACTACGAGGAGACGTATTATCCCGTTATGGACATCATCACTTTCCGCTACATAGTCAGTTTAGTAGTGTCCGAAAACTGAATATGCAGCTTATGGATGTGGTTACAGCATATCTTTATGGGGATCTAGATACGGATATTTATATGAAAGTCCCCGAAGGGATTTCGTTGCCCAAATCAAGTAGCTCTAAACCACGGAGCGCTTACGCTGTGAAATTGCGACGTTCACTGTATGGGTTGGACTCGATTCTGCTTGGGCTTAGAGCTAGAACATCGAGATGATGGTATACTCATTCATCAATCTGCCTATGTCCATAAAATGCTCAGGCGATTTAGCATGGACAAGGCACATCCTCTTGCTACCCCCGTGGTTGGTCGAAGTCTGGAAATGAACAAGGATTCGTTTCGACCTAAAGAGGAGGATGAAGAGGCCCTTGGAGCAGAAACACCGTACCTGAGCGCAATCAGTGCGTTGTTGTATCTGGCTCAATGTACTCGTCCATACATCGCATTCTCTGTGAATCTGTTAGCGAGATTTAGCTCCGCCCCCACGATAAGGCATTGGAATGGAGTAAAACACATCTTTCGATACTTGAAAGGCTCCAGTGATCTTGGATTGTTCTTTCCCTACGCAAGAGAGAGCGATATTCCGAAAGGAATTGTTGAGGTTAAGACGATGCATACCGACCGTCGATCTTCCTCTGATATTGCAGCTAAGCATGGTAGCTTGACTACCAGAAGTGCTAATGCGAGCAAGCTTACCCCCTATGCAGAGAATCCTAACAATACGTTAGTTAGATTTGCTGATGCCGGTTATCTCTCTGACCCACATAAAGGACGTTCCCAAACTGGTTATATGTTCACCATTGGGAATACGGCGATATCTTGGCGATCTACCAAGCAGACCCTGGTTGCAACTTCCTCTAACCATCCAGAGATAATTGCATTGCACGAATCCGTAAGGGAGTGCATTTGGCTTCGGTCAGTCATAGACCATATACGAGGAACTAGCGGATTAGATCCCACTACAGCAACCCCTACTTGCATCTTTGAGGATAATGCGGCATGCATTGAGCAGATGAAGTTAGGTTTCATTAAGGGTGACAATACAAAGCATATCGCGTCGAAGTTCTTTTATAATCAGCAGCAGCAGAAATTGCTGAATATCGAAGTGAAACAAGTGAGTTCCGATGAGAATATCGCAGACTTGTTCACTAAGTCTCTGCCAAAATCTACATTTGAGAAACATGTGAGAAGCATCGGCATGTGTCGATTATCCGAGCTCAACTAATGATAGCTCGACGGGATGAGTTGTCATGTATACCTCAGGGGAAGTATACTTCATATGATTCTGACATTTGTAGTTGGTGCGTTGTGCTCTTTTTCCTCACCAAGTCTTTGTTTTTCCCACGGGGTTTTGTTTGACTTGGAAAGGTTTTTTACCGAGGCAACATCTTATGCACTATGTTAATATTAGTGCTCGACACAGTGGGAGTGTTCCGGGATATCCTTCCCTTATTGGTGTCTTACCTAATACTGGTTGTAGGGGGATAGAGATATGGAAGTGTTGGCCACTTAAGTATACTGGATACAGTTTGGAAAAATAGTTTAAACAACAAACTGTACGGAATCTAAATCTGAGTGCGTAGCGGAAGTCTTGGATACAGTAGGTTGCTATGGATACAGCAACTAAGTGTATGGTGTATACTTAATATATCACAGTTATTTTAAAACAGTAAAAGCTGAAGGTAAATAACACAGTAATTAAAGTGGTTCGAGGTAAACCCCTCTACGTCCACTGGTCCTCCACACAGGAGTAAAAAGTTTATTATAATTACTGCGTACACAACTACGTAATTATAAACAAACCTATCCTTGTATCGTTCACACAGATTGATACAAAGAATATCACTTTCAACCGTTCACACAGATTGGTAAAAGCTTCCTTCTTGACTAGTTTCTTCACACACAGTTCCAAAGCTTCGTCCTTATTCGTCCCACACAGGTCAGAATAACTTGTTGAGTTCACACATAGCTCGGTTTTTACACAGAGGTAAAAGGTAGGTAACCAGGTAAGAACAGCAGCTTCGAATATCAAGTTCTTGAGCTGATGATGGCTGTTCTTGATGTTGAGCACTGTATATCTCTTTTGTTCTTAATTGCAGTATGCTTTGGAGATATGTTTGCTCTGATGATAACTTTGATAGCTTGAATGTTAGATTACTTGGGTAACTTGGTAACTGATCTTCAATGTCTTCATAGGATATATATAGTCTCAGAGGAAAGTATCCGTTGAGATATCCGTTTGAATGAGATTCCGTTTCAACGGGATTAAGACACGATCCGGATTACGCGGGATTCTGAAGATCTGAAGACTGGCAGTATTTAAATACTTTATCCTTGAGTATTTAAATACTTCTTTGTTCAACGGGTCTTGACTTGTGTTCCTTCTTGTCTTTTTGTGAACTGTATGGAAGATAACTATATTTTGAGCATCGAGATAGTTTCCATACTTGGTCTTTTACAAGTCTTCTTCTTTGTCTTGTGAGCTTCACTTATCTTGATTCGAGGCGGGTCTTGATCTGAGATAAAGCCTTAAAGCCTCGTCTGATTTCCTTTATCAGTATTGGCATATATGTCAAAACCTTCTTTATGACATTCGATACAGGGATTTGAGTATCCCGGCTGTTTCGATACAGGGTGTTTGTTTTTCTCAACAATTTCCCCCTTTTTGACAATTTGCCAAGACTAACTTACTTAACTCTTTCGAGTCTTCTTGATGATGCCAAAACCTTCTTTCATGAGGCGATCTTCTTTGATGACTTCTGGCAGATTTCTTGGTCTTTTGTCAAAGGTCTGATTTAGTGACTTAGTCTACAATAATGAACTGCTCGCAGGCAAGTTCGATACAGTTTACAACTTAAGCCTATGATTGGCGCGCAGGCACAATCTTACACTATATTCTAAGTTTACAACTGAAACTATGAACTGTTTGTAGACAAGTTAAATGCACTTATTTTTCAATCAAGTTTATCTAACTTGAGATTCCTATCAAACAATTTTAAGTAATCATACATAAACACAGTAGATTACGAGTTGTAATCTTTCAAAACAAACAAACGTTTTTTATTGATATTCAAAATGATTGAGTACAAAGTTTGCTGTTTCGAATAGAAATTACAAAAAAAAAATATACATAAATTTCATCTCCTCATCTATAATCCGCATGCCTCCATGGTCTTTTTCCGGGTTCGTTCTCGGTGCCGCGCCACCAGTTTTGAAGTGAATCATTGCCTCGATCCTGGTATATCGCTCTTCCTTCATACGAACGATCAAAGGCAAGTATCGATCTTACGGATGGGTGACCCGATCTCCTCTTCTATGTTTGGATTTCATTTCGATTTGGAGAGGAGTTTCCGTCTTCTAGCATCTTCGTAAACTTATACGCGCTTAGCTAACGTTTTATAATTTTTGAAGATGGGGGATTCCCTGATGAGTCTGACAAAATATCTCATCAGTTCACTCTTCCTCCAGTGCTTCACTTCGTCGGCAGTTGGGTTGCGGTTGGTCGGCAGACGAATTTCCGAAGGTCTTTGAATAAGAGTTTGCCAAGGGACATTGGGATCATGGAATTCCGGTCTGGAGCCTGAAATTTTAAAGCTTTGGGATTGAGGTGCTAGCTTGTTCAATTCGGCAGTGATATTGTTATGAGCAGCCTCAAAATCCCTTTCTTGTTGCAGCCTTATTCTCCTTGCAGCTTCTCGTGCCTCTTCCCCCTTTTTGGCTTCATCAAGACTTTGCAGGATTTCAAGAGCGACGTCCTGTTTGGTCTCGATGCTGGTCATTCTTTCGACAAGGGAGGAAAGAGTCTGCGACATATCTTTAATGCATTTGTCGTGAGCACGCAGCTGAGATCTGTTCTCAATCATTGCACAAGCGGTCTTGGCTTCAGCAATCCTTGTCTTTGTACATTCCTCCTTCAGCAGTTGCTCCTGCTTATCTTCCATGATCTTCAAGGCTTACTTGAAAACTTCTGGCAAAAGAATAAATGCGTCGACAACTCGAGATACTTCGTGTTGAAGAGTGGTCATTTCTTCGACGGCAGAGGTGTGCATCCAATTCAGTGCCTTTTCAACGGAAGATAGAGCGTTTACTGCATCTTGGATAAATACAGTCTGAAGGCCAAGAGCTCGCAGGCGCTCTTTTCGTGCAGTAGAGATCGGAGAGTCTGGTTCGGCAAGGTCTGCAGCGCTGTTCAACCTTCTTACATTCACGGATGGACGTGAAGTAAGTTGGACATCCTCAGGTTCGGTACCGTCCTCGGATTCCAAGGTCGAAGGGGCGGGAGCAGCTTCCTGTGGTTCGGCGGCTGGGGGATGAGAAGCGTCCTGTGGCGAAGATTCTTCAGCAATCATGGATGCAGGAGGGACTGAATCCTCCTGTTGGCTTGCAGGAATAGCTTCTTGTTCGGTCGCAGCAGGCTCGGGTGCCTGTTCCAAAATTTCTTGAATTTCCTCGACTGGAGGGACTGATTCCTCATGGTCGGGAATATTCTCGAGCTGTGGCGAAGGGGGATTGGCTTGGGTAGAAGGCCCTTCGTCATTTCTGGGTGGAGAGGTGTCTCGGGCTTCAGCCTCTTCACGGCTCATTCTCAGACCTGCTTGTAAAGCGTCGTCGTCGTCGTCTGAGTCATGATCGTCGTCATCTTTTGGATTAATGGGAGAATCCTCTGACATCTTCTTTCCTTTCCTACGGGCGTCAGATTTGTGCAGCAGGTGGCTTTCAATTAGCTCCTTGCAAGAGGCGTTGTCCCATCGAAGCAGGGCCTCAATTTCAGTTGAGTCTGTTACTTCGGAGACAAATCTCTCTTCGTGGATCCACTCGCTCCAGTTGTACAGTGCATCGTACGGAGCTAGCCTATAGCCTTTCCATTGCAGGAATCTTTCGTACGCGTGTTCAATTTGAACCGAAAGAAGTGTTTGATTTATGATCGAGTCAGGGGAGGGACTTCGAATAACGTGCAGGCCATGTTTGAGGATTCAGTGCAGTATGGGATCCTGTACGGAAGATAGACTCCTTGTAGGGGATGGTGCCCTTAAGGAAATTGGATCCTGTACGGGTGTGGGATCCCGCAGAGGAGAGGTAGCTTTTGGCTCCGAATGGGCAGCCGACTCGCTAAAGTCTTGAGCGTTGGCAGATGTCTCTATATCCGTCGTAGCCGCCAAAGGTTCGGGATCTACTGTCGATGCAGTAGGAGACATCTCTTCCACAGGGGTTGGGCCCTGGGGTTCTTCATCAGTGGGTTGCGCCACGGGGGAGACATCCTTGGAGCGCTTGGCAGATTTGATTTTTGAAAGCCTCCTGAGTCTCTTCCTGGACTTCTCACCAGCAGACTGTTTCTTGCTGTGAGATCGCTTTCGCTTCTTTGAAGATTCCATTTCTGGGACCTTCACGGATTCATCTCTTGGGTAGGCAGAAATTGGCATGTGCCTGGTTCTCGGATGGTTGCAATGCATGGTGCTCTGGTTATACGCAGAGGGTTTGACACCTCCTAAGTATATCCTTGAGCTATTTTTCTTGGCATCGGCGGATTGCGTCAGTCCGCACTTCGTCAGAATGTAGTTCAGCATTAAACCAAAGGATTTCTTTTGGGTGGCAGGTTTGCACACCTCTTCTTGAAGACGTTTCAGAATGATTTGGCACCAATTGACCTTTTCACAGGTCAAAATAGCAACCATCATTCTGAACCTTAAGTTCGTGCACATCTCGAACGCACTGGTTCGGTTTTCAATGATTCTGGAGCAGAAGTCATGAAGATAAACAAAATTAAGAAGAAAATTTTTCTTGTGACAAGTAGTTGTCACCATATCAACCACTTTGGACCCTGTAAATAGTCCATAAAACTTGGTAATGAGCTCGTGAGACCCGAACGTCTCAAGTTGGTCCATATTTCCGGGTTTCTGAAGTAGATCGCGATTGATACATATTTCCACTCCCTGGACTGTTGCAGTGATGTCAGCAACATGTCCTCTCTGGGCTAGTGACAGAAAACGGACGGCGGCGTTGAGGTAGAATTTCTCAACCAGATGAGCGTCGTATTTGTCGGCGGTTTTGCTCCCAAGGCGATAGAGACCTTGTTGTTGAAGACGAGTGATGATATATTCCATTGGTTCGGTGTCGTTGGTTTCAGAGATAATACGTTCCATGATTACAGGTTTGGAGAAGATCCGGCCATCAATGATGTTGGAGGATTTCTTCAAAACAGCGGAAGAAGATTGTCCAGCCATTGAAGTTTTCTTTAAGAGATAAGGGTGCAAGAAAACGATGGAATTACGCAGTGAATATGCAGAAAATATGTAGGCTGTTTGCTTGAGAACTCTTGTAATTGCAGAAAGCGTAAAGAGTCTCTAATGGCGAATCTGATCCTTTTATACTTGGGCGGCGAAATAGGGTTTTGCAGAGTACGAATGGTCAGATTTTAAGGGATGGGAACCGGTTTTGAAATCAACGGTCAAGATGGATCGAGTGTAACTAGTACGCTAATCCATTAAAAGGTTTAAAAATACAGCGGGTCCCACTTCTGACATAGGTTGATACCCTAATTGCCTAAAACGCCGGTTTAAAAATAATAAACAATTTGAAAACATCGCGGCTTTTGAGATTCAGTTGTCCAGATGTCGAGTAAGGCATTTAATGAACATGACGTTTGACATAAAAACAGGGCACGTGGACAAAAATTATTTTAAAAAGGAAATAATATTATATTATATACTGAATCGAAATCCTATAGCATGTGCTGTTCTCCGCGTCGATACAGGGTTCTCCCTTAAAAAAGATACTAATAGGTTTTGATTCCATACAGCAATATTTGGATTAATGCTATATTCATGGGTCCTACAGTATTCCCCCTTAATTATTGCACACACCAGCTGTAGGATTCATATGCGTTCGCTTGCTGATCTTGTATTGATGATTAAGTGTACGAGATAATTAATGTTGAATCTTTGTATTCACGGGTCTTCTGACATTCCCCCTCAATTGTTGAGTAAAAACAGTAAATTACTTACAGGGAGTCTGGGTGTAGTATTCCCAATTCTTGTCTGAGCATGTTGAATCTTGCTGTGTCGAGAGGCTTGGTGAAGATGTCGGCCAGCTGAACGTCTGTATGAACTTTTTCCAGGCGAACATCCTTGTTCTCGACATGATTCCTGATAAAATGATGCTTCATGTTGATATGCTTAGTGCGCAAGTGCAGAACAGGATTGTGCGTGATTGCGATTGCACTCGTGCTATCACACATGATTGAAGTCTCTCTAGCATCGATTCCATAGTCGACGGTTGTTGCTGCATCCGGAGAATCTGCATACGGGACTACGGCTGACATAGTACTGATTCGGCCGTGGAAGAGAGTTAGCCAATTGCTTCTTCTTGAACCAAGAAAGCGAGTCTAGGTCCGAGAAAGTGACAAGTTCCACTTGTACTCTTCCTATCTAGCTTGCAGCCTCCGAGATCCGAGTCGCTGTATCCAACTAAATCGAATCCGCCTTCCTTAGGATACCACAGTCCTGCATCGACTGTTCCTTTAATGTACTTCAGGATTCGTTTAGCTGTATTGAAGTGTGATTCCTTAGGTGCAACTTGATATCTCGCACACACTCCAACAGCAAACTGGATATCGGGCCTGCTAGCCGTTAGGTATAGGAGTGAACCAATGAGCTTCCTGTAGAGTGATTGGTCAAACGGCTTTCCGGCTTCATCAGCACTAATTTGCACGGAAGTGCTCATAGGGGTTGGCGAGGATTTGGAAGTGTTCATTCCAAATTTGTTGAGAAGCTCCTTGTTGTACTTCTCCTGGTTGATGAATATACCTGTAGGCAACTGCTTTACCTGCAAACCTAGGAAATAACTAAGTTCCCCCATCATACTCATTTCAAATTTGCTTTGCATGAGATGTGAGAACCTTTGACATAGAGCAAGGTTAGTTGAACCAAATATAATATCATCAACATAGATTTGTACAATTAGAAGGTCATCACCTTCCTGTATCTTGAACAAGGTTTTGTCCACATCACCTTTCTCAAATCCGTTGTTGGTGAGATATTGGGACAGGGTTTCGTACCAGGCTCTAGGGGCTTGTTTAAGTCCGTACAGCGCTTTCCTTAGCCTGTAAACTAGATCGATACCGTCTGTGTTGGCAAACCCTGGTGGTTGTTCAACATAAACTTCTTCTGCAAGTTCTCCATTCAGGAAAGCACTCTTGACGTCCATTTGGTATACGATAAAACTCTTATGGGCGGCAAAGGCTAAGAATATCCTAATGGCTTCTAGTCTCGCTACAGGGGCGAAGGTTTCATCATAGTCGATTCCTTCTTCCTGACAATAGCCTTGTGCTACTAGTCTGGATTTGTTTCTTATGATAAGTCCATTTCGATCCTTTTTGTTTCGAAATACCCATTTGGTTCCTATAACCGATTGGTGTGTCGGTGCAGGTACGAGATACCATACATTGTTTCTTTCAAACCGTTAAGCTCTTCTTCCATAGATGTTATCCAATGAGAGTTGTTAAGAGCGTCTATGGTGAAGCTTGAGTTGGATGGGCTAAGAATACGGCGATAGTGCACATATTCGATCTCTAAGTTCGGATTGAGATTTCCATTCAGGAAACTGTGAAACTTCAGCATTAGATTCTTCTTGTGCACAAAGTACATTTCCTTGTGTACTCTGTATTCTCCTACGAGTAGAAACACCGGCATTAATGTTTCCAATGATTAGCTCTTGTGGGTGATCTCTCAACCATCTTCGGTCGGGTTCTAATTCAGGATCCCGTACTGTATCGAAAGTTTCGGTGGGTACAGCTTCAGCTTGTACAGCGTCAGCTTCATCCACATTGATTCTTATAGCTGCGGGGTTGATTTCTAAATCAACTACAGGTTCTATGGGTGTAGGTGGATCCAAGATAGATAGATGGTGAATGTCCTGAGTGATATCATCTACTCCTGTAGGGTCATGGTGTGGTTCGTCGAACACTACATGAACTGATTCCTCGATCGTCAGCTTCCTTTTATTAAAGATTAAAGCTTTCTTTGACGGAGGAGTATCCTACGAATATTCCTTCATCGATTTTTCATCAAAGGTTCTAAGTTGGTCCTTCCCATTGTTCAATACATAACACACGCATCGAAAATGTGAAAATAAGAAACTAATGGAGTTTTTATTCCATACCTCATAAGCTGTTTTGTTGTGGTGTTTGTTGGACGATCTGACGGTTTTGAGTGTAGCACGCTTTGTATTGGTTGCTTCATCCCGAAACGTGTGGCAATTTGCTTGCGGCAATCATTGTCCTTGTTGCTTCTTTCAACGTCCTATTCTTTCGCTCGGCAACACCATTTTGTTGAGGTGTACGGGCGGTGAGTATTCATCTTTGTATTCCATTCTCGACAGTATTGCTCTATAAAGCGGTTAGTAAATTCGGTACCTGCAGCCGGAGCGAATGCACACGATACTCGATGCTTTTTCATTACGCAACTTTCTCGGGAGCTCGGGCGGCCTTGATGTTGTTTCCTTCTTCTTGCTAAGAAAGATCGTCAAGCATACGGAATAATCATCAACAACAACCATGCAATATTTCTTACCTCCCAAACTTACGGGTCTGAGGACCGTAGAGATCCATGTGTAGCATTTCCAACACTCTTTGGGTTGAAAGGTAGGATTTGCTTTTCAGGGTTGACTTGATTTGCTTGCCTTTCTGGCATGGTCCGCAGACGCTGTCCTTCTTGAATGACACATTTGGCAAACCTCTAACCATACCCTGTCTTGAAAGCTTGTTGATCGTCTTGAAATTGACGTGAGACATCCTCTTGTGCCATAGCCAGCTAATATCTGCAGTGTCTTTGGCAACAAAACATGGAATTGAGGAGCTCATAGGCTTCCAGTCAGCAATGTACATATTACCTGATCTGCTTCCTGTAAGCACAACTTTCTTGGTTTGGGTGTTCTTGACTCTACAGCGATCTATATAGAACTTCACCGAGAACTGTTTATCACAGAACTGGCTAATACTAAGTAGATTATACTGTAAGCCTTCAACATATGCAACATCGGTGACCTTGAATTTCTCGACAAGTAGGTTTCCTTTCCCTCTTGTTCTTCCTTTAGACTTATCACCGAAGCGAACTTTTGGACCACGACCTTCTACAAAATCAGATAGCTTGCTCCTATCTCCGGTCATGTGACGAGAGCATCCACTATCGAAGTACCAGGTATCCTCCTCTAGAATGTCCTGTAACAAAGAATTTAGGTAGATTTAGGTCCCCTTTGATTTTTGGGTCCATATATGTTAGTTCCTTTAGGTACCCAAACTTTCCTGACAGCAATTGGTTTACTGTAGGATGTACTCGGTACAGTATTGCGATATCTACGGGGGGCATATCCGTAGTTGTTATAATCATGATAATTACTATGCATGAAAAATTTAGGGTTATTATTATTATTCCAGTACGAGTGCCGTCTAGGAGGTGGAGCCATTTTCCTAGGCCTAATAGCTTGTCTTCTGGGTCTCCAGTTGGATTCCCAATGCTGTTGATGATACTGAACTGGCATCTGCTGTCTTGAGGGATAACGGGGCTCCTGTATCCAATACCTAGGCGCACTGTACTGAGGGTACTGCCGTGCGGGCCTTTGGTGGTTGGATACCGCTTTCTTTCTGAATGACTGTCGGCTTGGATGATATGCTTCTGGAGCATCTTTGAGATTACGCCTTCGAGTGGTTGTTGGTTCCACTGTCTCGAATAGTAGAGTTGTGGGGCGGAATTGCGACCTTCGGTCTTCTCGGTCTGAGGTTCCTTTATGGGACTAGGAGTATCTTCCGATTCTGGAATGTGTTCCACACTCTTGACGAACACAGTACTAGATTTCCCTTTGTTCGAACATGAGCTGTATCCTAAGCCACTTTTATCATGAGCATGTTGCCCAGTGCTTAGAATTTCTTCCATTCTTTTGGACGATTTTTCAAAAGACTTCAGAATGGTCTCAAGTTCAGTTTCTCGCTTTTCGAGAGTTGTGATTTTGGTTTGTAATAGAACCAAATCATTTGTCTTGCTCTCACTGTGGGTTTTAATCACATTTAGATCACGAGCAAGTTGATGATTGCTCTCCATGAGTTTTTCAAAATCGACCTTGCTGGTTTCACAATCAAGAGACATATTTTCATAGTTTATTTTCAGCAAGTCATTTTCATCTTTCAGCTCTAGATTTGTTAATTGAAGCTGTATATTCTCAGTTTTTAGAGTCTCATGGGCCTTTTGAATGTTTTTGAATTCATTCATCATATTTTCAAAAGTATGAGATGCATTAGATGGAATAGCTGAGGTTGAACTTACCTCATCGTCGCTATCTTCACCTTCTGGAACATCTTTGGCCATAAAGCACATGTATGCTTTATCATCGAACTCATTGTCAGATGAATCACTTTCAGTGACCACCTGAAGACATTCTGATTTGGATGGTGTGGGGGAGGCTTCGATTCTCAATCGGGGCCTTGAGCTTGTGTTTCCAAGCACGTCTTCTTTCATCTCTCTCTTGTTGCTCGGCCTCGGGCAATCTTTGGACTTTGGGATGAGGACATTTGTTTGCATAATGGCACAGTTTCCTGCGATTATAGCACAGTTAGCATCACCGGATGATGTTTGGTACTTACCTTATTGTGAGTTTGGGCACTGTAGGAGTCTTTCAGTGTTTGATGAACTTTTGAATTTATGCATTAGAAGCGCCATTTCATCTTGGGACGGGATGTCGTCGTCCTTGTCGGCATTCTTGTGACCGGGCTTCGACGAGCTAGGCATCTTTGTGTCGACGGTTCGATCTGACGGCGAAGGCCGTGACCTTTGAAGGAGATTCTTGACTTTCCCTCTTCATCGATGTCATACTCAAAAGCTTTAAGGTCGGAGAAGAGATCAAAGTGGATATTTCATTAAGATTACGGGATACACGCATAGTGTGGTCTTAATGTCCCATCAATTGGGAGAGATCTGAAAATTTTTAAGTTCTTCTCCTTTTGGGTGTAAATCTTGCCCAACGCTTCAAGTTCACCAACAATACCGGTAAATGAGGTCAAGTTCCTCAAGTGTTTAGTTGGTTTCATTTCAAAGGATTCAAATTCTTTGAGTAAGTTTTGAAATCTTGTTTTCTTTTGAGAGCTCAGTTCCCTCACAAATTAACTTGAGTTTATCCCAGATTTCTTTGGCTGTTTTGCAGCTCTTTACCTTTGAGAACGTGCCTTTGTCAAGAGTGACAAATAACGCGTTCTTAGCCACGTTGTCGAGATTTGCTCGCTTTCTTTCATCGGTTGTCCATTGCTCGCGTTCCTTCTCGAGCATTTCAGCATGGGCTTGGCCCTCAATCCTTGCGGCCGGATTGACCTTCATGATCTTGATAGGACCATCCTGTATAACAAAAATAATCTCTTCGTGCATTGCTGCAAGATGAGCTTCCATTCTAATTCTCCAGTCGTCAAATTCGTTAATAGAGAACATAGGAACTTTGTTAATCATAGAAGTATCCATACTGATAATATAGGAATGAAAGAGACTGTGTTGAAAATAAGTGATTTGAATCTGATTCAGTTAAAAAGAAATACGACTGATTCTTTTTAGAATCAACCGCTCCGATACCACTTGTTGGCCACTTAAGTATACTGGATACAGTTTGGAAAAATAGTTTAAACAACAAACTGTACGGAATCTAAATCTGAGTGCGTAGCGGAAGTCTTGGATACAGTAGGTTGCTATGGATACAGCAACTAAGTGTATGGTGTATACTTAATATATCACAGTTATTTTAAAAGCATTAAAGTGAAGGTAAATAACACTGTAATTAAAGTTGTTAGAGGTAAACCCCTCTAAGTCCACTGGTCCTCCTCACATAAGTAATAAGTTTATTATAATTTCTGATTACACAACTACGTAATTATAAACAAACCTATCCTTGTATCGTTCACCTGATTGATACAAAGAATATCACTTTCAACCGTTCACACAGTTGGTAAAAGCTTCCTTCTTAACTAGCTTCTTCACACACGGTTCAAGCTTCGTCCTTATTCGTCCCACAGTCGAATAACTTGTTGAGTTCACACATAGCTCGGTTTTTACAGAGGTAAAAGGTAGGTAACTAGGTAAGAGCAATGACTTCGAATATCAAGTTCTTGAGCTGATGATGGCTGTTCTTGATGTTGAGCACTGTATATCTCTTTCGTTCTTAATTGCAGTATGCTTTGGAGATATGTTTGCTCTGATGATAACTTTGATAGGTTGAATGTTAGATTACTTGGGTAACTTGGTAACTGATCTTCAATGTCTTCATAGGATATATATAGTCTCAGAGGAAAGTATCCGTTGAGATATCCGTTTGAATGAGATTCCGTTTCAACGGGATTAAGACACGATCCGGATTACGCGGGATTCTGAAGATCTGAAGACTGGCAGTATTTAAATACTTTATCCTTGAGTATTTAAATACTTCTTTATTCAACGGGTCTTGAATTGTGTTCCTTCTTGTCTTTTTGTGAACTGTATGGAAGATAACTATATTTTGAGCATCGAGACAGTTTCCATACTTGGTCTTTTACAAGTCTTCTTGCTGTACTGACGAGCTTCACTTATGCTGATTCGAGGTAGGTCTTCGATACAGGATAAAGCCTTAAAGCCTCGATACAGTTTCCTTTATTGTATTGGCATATATGTCAAAACCTTCTTTATGACATTCGATACAGGGATTCGAGTATCCCGGCTGTTTCGATACAGGGTGTTTGTTTTTCCCAACAGGAAGGTTCTAGACCCTTCCAGAGGTAGTAGGATCCTGTTAGATGTCTTACCTTAACTATGAATCCTATGTATGGAAGGACTCTCATTGTAATGCCTATATAAAGACCCCTCTATTCATTGTTATCAATACAATTGATTTGCTGTCTTTTACTTTCTCCTGAAATAATATCTAAATATTAAACTTGAACATTTAACCCTTAAATCTAAGGTTTAAAACTAAATTATTTTATACATTATAAAGTAGTTACACATAATTAAGTATATTACATTAACGAAATTATAAAAATATAAATATTATTTGAAAGCTAATACCGTAATAATAAAGTTAGACATTACATATCAAAGCAAATGAGAAAAAATAATATTATACTGTTAGGATTCATTTGCTAAAGTTGTATGAGATAAAGCTTGATAAGATTAACTAAAATTTCTAATACAATATAAGAAATTAATATCATATTTGGTTCGATGTACTTCCTCCGTTCTTTTATTATTGCAACGTGTTGACTATTACACTTTTCACATACTCTCTTTTGACCATCTTTTGTGATTTATACATATGAAAAAATATAGTCATGTGGGATCTTGTTAGATTCATCTCGAAATATACTTTCAAAATATCAACTTTTTATAATTTTTAAAAGTAAAGAATTGAAGATATTAATAATCAAAGTTGTGCATTGGCAAACGTGAAAGTCCAGATGTTGCAGTTATAAGAGAACGGAGGTAGTATTAAATTCTCTGCATAATATAGATATCATGGTAGTTTATTAAATTAATTAGTTGCAATATTGTTTAATATCATATAATATCACCTTTTAGGTGGGATACGCAATATCAAAAATTAATATTATTTATACGAGCCCGAATTTTATCTAGGACTATATACTTTATACCAAACAAGATATAAATGTGTATTAAATATATTATACACCTTACTCACACATAGCAAACAAGCCCTAATACAGTTAAACCTCGATAAGTAAATATTCATTAGACGAATAACCTAGCCAAATGAATAATTTTTTCTGGTCTCAACTCTTTATAATATGTTCAAATTTTCTTTCAATAAATAAATAATTTTGCTAAATGTAATTTTTTTTATCCGGTTCCGACTATATTTATTTATCAGGTAACCCGTTTTCAACCTTTCTTGCATTTCTCCTCAGACATTTCAATTTTGCAGCTCTTCTAGTAATGACTGTTATTACAAGATTTTCATAATGATGATTTATTTCTGTTGGTAACCCATCCGACTCAGCATCCACGTGGGCACACCAGCCTAAACCGCCGAATGCAACACAAATCGGACCGACAAAAACCCGATTTCCAACCGGACTCGCAAAAAACCGGAACGGACAGTGTCTCCAGGGCCGACCCGGTATCCGATCCCTGAAGGCCGAGCAGAGGAAGGACAAAAATGTCCCGGTTCAAGATTTTCATGGGGCGGCCGAGCGGGCAGACCCGCCGACCCGAGCGGCGGAACCCGAGGGCCGACCTGTCGGATAGACATCTCCTAAGTCGGCAAAGCAGACCCGCATGCCAATTAACGCATGCGCCACGCCTTCCCAAGACACTCCTTATAGCCGCCACGTGTCCCCGATGTAAATGCAGATCGACAAGTGTTATGGGCATATTCCCAAACATGCGCCACTATCATCTCCCCACTGGCCTAGACTGTCTATATATAGGAGAAATGTACAGTAAAAAAGGACCTTTTGGAATTCTAGGCATTAATAAGAGAGAAAAAAGAGAGATAAAAGAGAGATCGAAAAAGAATAAAAAAGACTTGTAATTAACAAGCAAATTGGATAGACCGGCGCACATTATTACGTTCGGTTCTATGCTATCGAAAGGTCATTAATAAAAATTTAGTGATCAACTATCCCCCACTTTATTTGTTATTTTCTACGTGTCTTCGACCCATTCGTCCACGTCAATACACGTGACGTTGACCAAATCAGCCGTCAACAGATTGGCGCTAGAAGGAGGGCCACCTTCGATAAAAAAAAAAAGGTATAGATGGACCCTTCACAAGCAATGTCTCACAACAGTTCAAAAAACCCTCAGCCCGCGACGGAGGAAGAAAACCTCCTTAAAGTGGTTAAATGCTTTAAACACCCGGCCTTCCTCCGTGGCATGGCACCTCATGGCGAGAGTGACAGGCGGGACCCTTCAAAAACGAGGCTCAACCCGAGGCAGAATCTCAGACGGCCCGTCCTGCTGCCTCGGGGCGAAGCGGAAAAAGAGCGGCCTCTGAGGCCGCCGGCGAAAGGGCCGAGAGCCACGGTGAAAGCTCACATCCCTCCCGGAAAAGTAAGCCTTCACGCCCCCCGTCCGTTTTTGATCGCCTCGGGCGGGAAGGAAGATTGAGAAGGCGACTGGCTCCTACCGTCCCAGTCGAGTCGCAAGGAAGAAAG
This sequence comes from Orobanche coerulescens, assembly GCA_033398695.1. NCBI lineage: Eukaryota > Viridiplantae > Streptophyta > Magnoliopsida > Lamiales > Orobanchaceae > Orobanche > Orobanche coerulescens. The sequence continues at coordinate 20,008,740 of CM065804.1, forward strand.
AGCTCACCACTGTCCCCAAATCCAGCGCAAATATTGCCTCCCACTCCGGCGACAATTCAAGCGAGATCGAGTTCCTAAAAAGCGCCTTACGGAACTCGAAAATAAACAACTCCCGCCATCCCAAAGCTCGGAGGGCCCAACGGCGAGAGAGTCCCTGCCCCAGCGTTTGGCGGAACCTCTCCCGGAGAAGTTCAAAATTCCGCAAATTCCGCCATATAACGGAGAAACAGACCCTAACGCCCATCTGGGACATTATAATTCTTGGATGGATCTGCATGGGTCGCGGGACGCGTTCCGATGCCGCATGTTTTCCCTAACTCTAGGGAAAGGCCCCGCAGGTGGTATCGACGCCCGCCCGTCATTCGATTCGACATGGGCCCGGCTTTTCGCGACATTCCGGTCCCACTTTATGGGGTCCCTTGTGCGGGTCGCCCCACGCTCATCCATCGCTTCCGTAGTCCAGGGGCCGAGCGAGTCCCTTAAAGATTATATATCCCGTTTTAATAAACGGATATTAGAGACGGAGCCCATGTCCGACGATGCGCTGGCCATTATTGCCCAGGCCGGCCTTCATAGGAATTCTTTTTTTCGCTGGACGGTGTGCCAGAACGTCCCACACACCTACCAGGAATTTTTGGAGCGCGCCAGCTCCCATATAGCTGCCGAGGAAGCCATGCCGGCGCCAATGTTAGTCATGCCCTCCGATCAGAAAGGATCGTATAAAAAGAAGGAAGAAAGGCGTGACTACAAAGAAGCCCGTCAAGAACCTCGACGGGAAAATAAAACCCCTGCCTCTTCCTCGACAGCTCCGGCCACTCAAAACTATCGCCGGCCCGAGCTCATGGCCAATTTCACGGAAATATATTCCATTGGAGCCGCGGCGATATTCGATCAAATAAAAGGCAAAAACTTGCTCCCGGTCCCCCGGCCAATCTATAAAGATCAGAAGGACATGGACCAGACCCGCTTTTGTAAGTATCACGAGTCAGCGGGTCACAACACCGAGCAGTGTCGGGACCTCGTTGCCGCCCTGATCGCGGCATGTGATGAAACGGGCTTGAGGCGGTTTACCCGGAACCCGCCTCGGGATCGCCAGGATAGGGCCGACCCAGCGAGAGCCAAGAATGATCGGGTGCCTCCGGCCCCCAAATCCCCCCGGGAAATCCTAACGATTATGGGCACCGCCGAGGTCGATGATCCTCGGTCCAAGCGCCAGAAGAAAGCATCTATCCGAGAAGCCACCACTTCATATCAGCGGACCGAGCGCCGAGCGAAGGGTTTCGTCGGTGGCCGAAGAAACCTCAAAAACCCCAGTGGCGGTTACTTTCGAGGAGTCCGATGCAGGCGGCTTGGATCATCCCAATTCAGATTCACTTGTCATCAAACTGCCAATAATGTGAATCCCAGTCCACTGGGTATTGGTGGACTCAGGGGCTTATGCAAGCATCATTTACCTTCATACCCTTCGTAGGATGAAGGTAGACCAATCGTATGTCCGGCCCTGCAGCGAGGACATCCGGGGATTTGCCAACTGCCGCACCTCCCCGCTGGGGGAAATTGACCTCGCCCTGGAATTTGGCCAGGGGCCGATTAGGAGAACGATGATCACCACCTTTAAGATCATCGACGTGCACAGCGACTATAATGCCATCGTGGGCCGACCTGTGATGTCGAGGCTGAGAGCCACTCAGTCCACCTACCACCTGTGCATGAAATTCCCTACCCCGGACGGCGTCGGGGTACACAGAGGGGATCAAAGGGCGGCCCGGGAATGCAATCTCAGCATCCGGGCTCGCGAGATCAACGCCGCCGAGGCCGTCCCGGAAAATCCGCCGGAAGAAGTGGAGATTACCAACTCCGAGCAACAGGCGGGAAACACCCTGCTTGACCGGGGGCCCGACGGTCCCGGGGCCGTACAAACCCCCGGGATGGGAATCGGGCGGACGGCGGACCGCGGCCTCCTGCCCGGGAAAAAGCCGATCTTAGAGGAAGATCCCGTTGACCCGCGGTATCAAAATCCAAAAGGGAAAATCCGCCACGCTGAGCCAACAGAAGAATTGGACCTGGTCGACGTGGATTCATCCAACCCCGCCCGACGGCTAAAGATCGGCCACAACCTACAAGAACCGATCCGCTCCGAGCTTGTCTTCCATCTGAGACAGAATTTGGATGTCTTTGCTTGGACCCATTCTGATATGCCGGGGATCGACCGGCTCGCCACCGATCGAACATCGACCCACCAAAACCGGCCCAGAAGAGAAGAAAGATGGGGCCCGAGCGCCAGAAAGGGCTGGAAGAGGAGGTAGGAAAGCTGATTGATAACGGGTTTATTCGGGAAGCCCAGTACCCGACCTGGGTAGCCAACCCGGTTCTGGTAAAAAAGCCGACCGGGCTATGGAGGCTATGCATTGACTTCTCCAACCTGAATAAAGCCTGCCCAAAAGATAGCTACCCACTCCCCCATATCGATTACATGGTAGATGCCACGGCCGGGCACGAGCTAATGAGCTTCATGGATGCCTATTCTGGATACAACCAGATTCCGATGCACCCCGCTGATGAAGAAAATACCTCCTTCTACTCGGCCCGTGGCTTATCATTTGCGGATGATGCCTTTCGGGCTCAATAATGCCGGCGCAACATATCAACGCCCAGTAAATAAAATGTTCGATGGCACGATAGGCCTTACTATTGATGTATATGTAGTTGACATGTTAGTAAAATCCACACTCGGCAGACCATGTACATGACCTCAATAAAATGTTTGCTATTTTGCGAGAGTATAAGATGAAGCTAAATCCGAAGAAATGTTCCTTCGGGTAGGTTCTGGAAAATTCCTCGGCTACATGGTAAGCCAAAGAGGGATTGAAGCCAACCCCGATAAAATTAAGGCGATGGCCGAGCTTGTACCCCCAAACTCGGTTAAAAGGTGCAAAGCCTAACCGGCCGCCTAGCCGCACTGAGCCGTTTCATCTCCCGCTCAACGGATAAGTGCAAACCTTTCTTTGAGGCGATAAAAAAGAACAAGGATTTTCAATGGACAGAACCTTGCCAAAAAGCCTTTGAAGCTATCAAGAAAGTCTGGCGGAAGCCCCGACCCTACAGAGGCCGTCGAGGGGAACTTAACTTATATCTCGCAGTCTCGGACTCCGCGATCAGCGCCGCTCTAATTCGAGCGGAAAATGCGGTGCAACACCCGGTCTATTATGTAAGTCGGGCCCTTCATGATGCCGAGCTCGGATATGCCCCGATGGAAAAGCGCCTATGCACTCATAATGGCATCCCGGAAGTTGAGGCCCTATTTTTTGGAACACCAAGTAGTCGTCTTAACCAACTATCCATTAAAGCAGGTTATGCACCGACCTGATGTTTCCGGCCGAATGGTAAAATGGGCCGTCGAACTAGGACAGTTTGACATAACTTACGAATCGCGCCTGCTATAAAGGGACAAGCCCTTGCGGACTTCATTGCGAGTTCACGCCCGCAATTACCCAGAGGACGACCGACCGGAAGAATGGTCACTCTATGTAGATGGGTCCTCTACCGCGGACCGATCGGGTGCGGGAATAGTCCTCGTCGGTCCCGCACATTGCTCGCTTCGGCTATTCGCCTAAGTTTCCCAACCACCAATAATGAGGCGAATATGAAGCTCTCTTGGTGGTCTAGAAATGGCAACCTCTCTCGGCCTTACCCGCCTCACCATCCTGAGTGATTCTCAGTTGATGGTCAACCAGATCAACGGCGAATACGAAGCCAAAGAGCCTAAATGGTTAAGTACCTCAACCTAGCCCGAGCCCTACTGCAAGGTTTTCGGGGACTATACAACATATTCCCGAACGGAGAACATTCGGGCCGACTCTTTGGCCAAACTTGCGTCAGGTGGGGCCGAGCATATGGATGAGGTCGGCATAGGGCATCACGCCTCGTCGGCCCTGGAAATGGCCGAAATCCGAGCAATGGAGCAATCGGAACCGCGAGGGTGGATGCGGCTATAATACAATAACTTCAAATCTGCATTTATCCCAAGGACCGATCTCAAGCAAGATCCGTACGTACTCTGTGTGCCCGGGTCACTATCGTGGGGGGGGCATTGTATAAAGAGGATATTCGGTTCCGCTGCTGAAGTGCTGTCCGAATCGAAGCCGAATATGCCCTCAGGGAGGTGCACGAGGGCATATGTGGAAACCACTCCGGCGGTCAGGCATTGGCCTATAAGTTAATCCGACAAGGCTACTATTGGCCCGATCTAAAAAAAGATGCCATTACGCTCGTGCGAAAGTGCGCCCGGTGCCAAATTTTCGCTCCACAAATCCGATCCCCCCCGGAGAACCTCACGTCTGTATATTGTCCCTGGCCGTTCGCCAAGTGGGGAATAGACTTGATCGGCCCTCTACCTAGGGACGGGGAGGAGTGCAACACGCAATCGTCGCAGTCGATTATTTTACGAAATGGGCCGAGGCCGAACCAATGGCACGTACGACCGAACAGAAGATAGTTGACTTCGTATGGAAGTCAATCATATGCCGGTTCGGAATCCCTCAATCCATTGTCTCGGATAATGCGAAACAGTTTGACAACAAGAAGTTCCGATCTTTCTGCGACGGTCTCCAAGTACGAAATAACTTTTCCACGCCCTATTATCCTCAATCTAACGGGCAGGTGGAGGCAGTCAACAAGATCTTAAAGCAACACCTCAAAACTCGCCTAGAGGAACTCAAGGGTTCCTGGCCAGAAGAACTCCCCGGGACCCTATGGGCCTACCGAACAACGCATAGATCCGCCACAGGAGAAACGCCTTTCTCCTTGGCTTTCGGCTCTGAAGCCGTTATCCCTGTCGAAATCGGAGCACCAACCTTCCGAGTAGCACATTTTGAAGAAAAGGACAACGACTTGGCCCTCCAAGTGAACCTGGACCTCCTTGCTGAAAAACGAGCTCAGGCAGAAATGCGAAACGCTATATACAAAAGGAGGAGTGAAAAATATTACAACTCCAAGGTTCACCCGAGAAGATTCCAGGTCGGCGACCTAGTCCTCAAGAGGGTTCGGGGTCCGGATCCCGGGCCGCTCAAGCCCAAGTGGGAAGGGCCGTATAAAGTTAGCGAAGTCCTTCAGAATGGGGCCTACCGGCTGGAATATCTGAACGGCCAGAGACTAACTCACCCATGGAACGCTATGTATCTAAAAAGGTATTATCAATAAAAATTTGATATTGTTCCTTATCTCAATGCTGGCACACCTCATAAGACCGGCTCCTCCGGCACTATAAGACCGAGCTCGTCTCGGCACCTCATAAGACCGGCTCCTCCGGCACTATAAGACCGAGCTCGTCTCGGCACCTCGAAAGACCGGCTCCTCCGGCACTATAAGACCGAGCTCGTCTCGGCACCTCGAAAGACCGGCTCCTCCGGCACTATAAGACCGAGCTCGTCTCGGCACCTCATAAGACCGGCTCCTCCGGCACTATAAGACCGAGCTCGTCTCGGCACCTCGAAAGACCGGCTCCTCCGGCACTATAAGACCGAGCTCGTCTCGGCACCTCATAAGACCGGCTCCTCCGGCACTATAAGACCGAGCTCGTCTCGGCACCTCATAAGACCGGCTCCTCCGGCACTATAAGACCGAGCTCGTCTCGCACTCGAAAGACCGGCTCCTCAAGACTATAAGACCGAGCTCGTCTCGGCACCTCGAAAGACCGGCTCCTCCGGCACTATAAGACCGAGCTCGTCTCGGCACCTCATAAGACCGGCTCCTCCGGCACTATAAGACCGAGCTCGTCTCGGCACCTCGAAAGACCGGCTCCTCCGGCACTATAAGACCGAGCTCGTCTCGGCACCTCGAAAGACCGGCTCCTCCGGCACTATAAGACCGAGCTCGTCTCGGCACCTCGAAAGACCGGCTCCTCCGGCACTATAAGACCGAGCTCGTCTCGGCACCTCATAAGACCGGCTCCTCCGCACTATAAGACCGAGCCTGTCTCGGCACTCTAAGACCGGCTCATCCGGCACTATAAGACCGAGCCCATATCGGCACGATCAACCAAGAACGATAAAAAAGCACAACGAAAACGGCAAGAAAAGATCTTATTTTCATCCAGTTATTATTATTAAATACAGACGATTACAAAAAACCCGAACCAGGTTGGCATGCAGGCCGAACATCAGATGAAACAAAAAGACAAAAAATTGGCACGCAGGCCATGCTGGAAGCAAAACCTAAAAGAAACTACTCGGCCCCGTCATCCTGGCCGGCCGCCTGAAAAGATGGCTCCTCGCCTTCACCGTGCGGAGTCCGGTCGGCATCCTCACCCACAGCCGCCTTCGGCTCATCGGCCCCTGCAAGGTCCACATGAAGGTCGACCGCCTGAGAGGTGATGTAAGCCTCGATCTCCTGAACGGTCTTCCCACCTTTCATAAGATCTAAAATCTCGAGACAAGTGGAGACGTAATTCAGGTTGATCAGCTCCTCAAAAGCAGGCGTCTCCTTGAAGGCCTCCGCCCCATCGGCACGGCCCCTCGCATAGCTCGAAGCCTCGCAGGTGTTGAGGCGCTCGGCAGCCGCACAGGCCTCGGCCTCCTTCGATAAGCCTCGTGCACGGCCGGATTTCGCGCCTTGCTTCTGCGCTGATCAACCGTGACGGCTCCTCGGCCTTCAGCCTCCATATGTCGGCTTGAAGAGCCCGGCCGTCCTGGGCTCGGGCCAGCCGTGCTGATTAAAAAGAATAAGGAGGCCCACCACCCGAGCCCAGGAATTCGGATGAATCTGAGGGACAGGAAGGCCCCACTGCCTTAACCACCGGGAAAGGGTCAACGGGAGCGGAAACCGAAGCCCGGCCAGTAAAGAGCGGTAGTACACCGCCGTGTAACCATAAGGCGGACAGTGAGGCCTCTCCTCGGGATTCGGAGCGAACATCCGCACCCTCGCCGGAATTTTAAAACGCAGCCGCCAGGCCGCCAATTGCTCCTCCGTAACGTTGCTCCGAACGGAAGCTGAGTCCCAACTCGCCGCCACCAAAGGGACCGGGCGAGGGCGAGCCCGGGCCACCGCCGGCTCGACTCTCTCCGCCGGAGTCTCTCCGACAACTGTCAAAGGCGCCGCCATTTCCACTTCTCCAAATTCCGGCGACTCCACTAGCTCACCCCCCTCTTCCTCAACACTCCAATCGACGGGAGCTTCGCCAATCGATAGATCCGCCACACCCGTGCGGTCCGGCGACACGGTCAAAACCACCTCCGTCTCATCCCTTGTCTCCGACATCTTAAATAAGTAAGAAAGAAAAGCAAGCTTACCGAGGAAGTCGATGAAATCGGGAAAAAAGTCGCCGAAAAAAGTTTCTCTCTCTGCAACACTATGTAAAAATGGCGGAAGAAACAGTGAGGAAGAAAGACAACCTCTATTTATAGGGAAATGTAGGCATTAAATGCCAGGCGCGTGAGACGAGAAATACTACTGAACCATCGCAGGATTCGAGAACGCGTGAGCGCTCCGCCCAGTATTCTTGCGCCACACGTCCTCCCATATGATGACACCTAAAGACCAGGGAGGCGGTGCGACACGACTCCCGAAGAGACGCCTGTTCGAAAGATCTTATCCTCCCAACAAGACAAACCGGATCGGCCTCAACATCGAACGACTCCAGCCCCGGCCAGCTCGGCGCGGCCCTGGACTCGGGGGCCCTTGTTGGTAACCCATCCGACTCAGCATCCACGTGGCACACCAGGCAGCTAAACCGGCCGAACAGAACCTGAAATCGGACCGGACAAAAAACCCGATTTCCAACCGGACTCGCAAAACCTAACAGACGGTGACTCAGGGCCGACCGTGATCCGATCCGGAAGGCCGAGCAGAGGAAGGACAAAAATGTCCCGGTTCAAGATTTGGCTGGGCGCCCAGCGGCGGCAGACCGACTCCGAGCGGCGGGGAACCCGAGGGCCGACCACTGTCGGATAGACATCTCCTAAGTCGGCAAAGCAGACCCGCATGCCAATTAACGCATGCGATCACGCCCTTCCCAAGACACTCCTTATAGGCCGCCACGTGTCCCCGATGTAAATGCAGACTGACAAGTGTTATGGGCATATTCCCCAAACATGCGCCAGCTGTCATCTCCCCACTGGCCTAGACTGTCTATATATAGGAGAAATGTACAGTAAAAAAGGACCTTTTGGAATTCTAGGCATTAATAAGAGAGAGAAAAAAGAGAGATAAAAGAGAGATCGAAAAAGAATAAAAAAGACTTGTAATTAACAAGCAAATTGGATAGACCGGCGCACATTATTACGTTCGGTTCTATGCTATCGAAAGGTCATTAATAAAAATTTAGTGATCAACTATCCCCCACTTTATTTGTTATTTTCTACGTGTCTTCGACCCATTCGTCCAGGTCAATACACGTGACGTTGACCAAATCAGCCGTCAACAATTTCAAATAATTCGAAGAATTCTTTCGGGTAGTCACCCACCCATCTATCCAATTGTTTATTGTTTTGATTTCAAATCTTAATCTTCTTATGTTATTATAGGGAAATTAGGGTTTTCCCCCAAATTTCAAGAATGAGTACTATGATTCTTTCTCAAGCTTCAAGCTCCAGTTGGGCAGTCAGAGATGGCAGCGATTCTCATTCTCACAGGAGATATAAGAAATCATGTAGTGGATCACTTTCTGTTTATCTTGTGGGCAAAGATGATTTGTATGTAGGAAAATATAACATATATAAACACCGCAGATCGCACATAACCTGTTCGACAAAATCTCCAGCAGCCTACCAGAGTAATTCCCAAACGGCAGAGAGTGAGTACTGAAATGAATTTGATTACATTTTCATTTGAAGTTTCTGAATCTGATCGCACATTATAATGCGTGATGCCTTGGCTGCATTAATATTTATCTTTTTTTATAGTTTTTATTTAATTTTTATTACAGAAGAGTCTGTGTTGATTTTGTTGAGGCATGGAGAATCAATGTGGAACGAGAAGAATCTTTTCACCGGCTGTGTGGATGTGCCGCTGACGGGTAAAGGAGTTGAAGAAGCAATTGAAGCTGGGAAAAGAATTAGCAACTTTCCTTTGGATATTATCTACACATCGGCATTGATCCGTGCTCAAATGACAACTATGCTTGCTCTAACACAACACCGTTGCATGAAGGTATATTTTTGTGTCCGATGATTTGCAAAATTTGTGTTGGACAATTTGAATTATGAACGGCACCCTACATTTATATGTTATGTTGTGATGGTGCTGACGGTACAAGGACGATGCCTACAACTCATGATTTTATGCTGAGCATAGTCTTATGTTTTTTGCCTTTCCCAGAAGTCGAACCCTGTAGCTCTAGGTTTATGTAGGAGTTCATGGCAACTCCCGTACCATCAGGGCCGATGAACGGCGATAGGACCAGAGTTGCAACAAACTCCTACTCAACCTAGAGATACGTGTTTCGACTCTTGGGAAGGGCAAAAAATTTGGAACTAGGCTCAATGTGAAATCAACAATTGGAAACGGCTGCTAATACCCGTCGCCATAACTACTAAAAAGAACTTCACGGATCATTGTTCTGATTGGTAAAAAATGTCACCTAATTCAGCTCAATGCTGTAAATTATTTAAAAATACAAATAAATTAAGGGACTAAAGAACAATTTTAATAAAATAGATATGTCATTGGCAATTAACCTACTAAAAGTTTTTTCAGGTGCCCATAATTGAGCATCACGAGACCGAACAAGCAATGACATGGAGTCAGATTTATAGTGAAGGAACCAAGAAGGAATCTATTCCCATCATCGAAGCATGGCAACTGAATGAACGAATGTAACTAAGTATCTAAAGATTTTTGTCAGTCGCGCGCTTACCTTTTACGTTTTTTTTTTCATTTCTTGCTTACATTTATTTTTGACAAGATATGCTTTTTTTGTTCGTAGGTATGGGGAGCTGCAAGGCCTTCATAAGCAGGAAACAGCTGAAAAATACGGGAAGGAGCAAGTTCATAACTGGCGTAGAAGTTATCACGTTCGGCCCCCAAATGGGGAGAGCTTGGAGATGTGCTTAGGAAGAGCAGTTACGTTTTTCAAAGAGCAAGTAAGGAATCTATGTGCTTATGTTTTTTGTGGGTGTAGAAACATACTCCCTCCATCCCACTTGAAGTTTCAAGAAACGATTTTGTCCCAAAGAGTCTTATTTCTATTTTCCTTATATCTCATGTCCGTGTGAGAACAAAATGATGATCTTATGTATTGCACTTTGTAATCCATAAAAGTTGTACATTTACTAAAGTAGACTCTCTAAGTGGGAGTCTGGGACGGAACGGAAGGAGTATGTGAATCCTGAGGCTTGCCTTAGGAGGATTTGTTTACACGTTTGGGTCGGTTTAGATTAAATACTGTTGGGGTTCAGTCTAATTTAGCTTAATTGAAGAATTGGTCCTGTAAATATAAGGGACTAGTGATTTTGGTCGTTTTGAGTTTTTGCAATATTGGTCTCGTAAGTTTTAATTCCGTGTACTGTTGGTCCTTCAAGTTTTAGGTTGTTGGATTTTAGTCCCAAATCAATGTTTCGGTATCTGATTTATTCCCAAAATGCCCTTACATGCCTAAATATTCAAAAATGCCAAGGAAAGTTACAAGAGGGAAAACTATTTTGACTGAAGGGTATAATAGTCAAGGATCGATATTGTCAAATCAAGAAAAGGACCCGAAAAAGTTACGGAATTAATATTGCAATTTACCCGTCTAATTATGAAAAAGAAGACGCCGTTTTTCTAAATACAAATAACCCAATAGTTTTGTTGTTTAGTTTAAAAACTACACCATCAAGAGGAGAAGTAAATAGAAACTTCAAGAGGGTGTGTTTAATAACTTAATAGGGTGCGTTTTATTAGTTTTGGAAGATAACTGGGACTTTTCTGTAATTAGGATAAACCTTAGGGGTATTCTTTTTGGTTGTAAATTTACCCTTTGGGTTATCTTATAGATTGAGCCTCAGCTTCTTGGTGGAAAACACGTGATGGTCGTTGCTCATGCAAATTCACTGAGGTCCATAATTATGTATCTTGATAAATTGACTTCTCAGGAGGTGACAAAGGATTTTTCTATGTTTATTTTTCACTGCCGAATGCCTCCGTTGCGGACCACAAATCAAAGTTTCGTTCATATTGTTGCTGACAGGTTATCAATCTAGAGCTTTCGACTGGCGTACCTATGCTCTACATTTATAAAGAAGGGAACTTCATTAGGAGAGGAAGTCCACCTGGATCTTCTGAAGCTGGTGTTTATGCTTATACAGAGGTATCAACCTTTTTTTCCCCGACCGGCATTACTTGAAACTTCCTTTTTTCTCATTATGTAGTGGTATATTTTCTTCTGATAATTACAAAAGTTACCCTTTAAACGAAAACAATTCAGCTATCTTGAACAAAGACTTCATTGTCTTTTGTATGTTTCTTTGCAATTACCCCTTCATTAGGGTGAAGATTTTGAAATAGGATATTAAAAAAAAAAATATTTGTAATTTTGAAAAATATATGGATTTTTTCGTAATTAGGCTAGACGTCAAGGATAGTATTTGTGATTATCCTTAGTTTCGTGTGTTATTAGAAAAAACGGTTCACTCCCTAAGAAACTTAAGATAGAGAATGACCATTTCCAGATGGACCGGCGCGGAACGCCAATGCAATAAGGTGAAATTGGCTTCTGATCATTTGTACTGGGGATAATTACATAAACTATCCCTGAGGTTTGGGGTAATCACAAAAAGAAAACACAGAGAAGTTCTGAAATTACAAAAAGCCCCTTAAAGTTTAATCCCGTCATACATTTCCCCTTCATGATATCCCAAGACTGAATGTAATTTCAAGACTTCGATTGTTAATAAATACCCCAAACATTAGGGGTTGTTTTTGTAGTGATCCCTTTTTACCATATTTTTTGTTTTTGCTTTTGCAGAGCTTGGCTGTGTATAGGCAAAACTTAGAAGAAATGACGACGGATGCCTAAAGTGACGGCATCTAATGTATTTTTATCGAAGACCACCTTTTAACTTTTTCCATATGGTTCAATCAGGCCATATCATATTCTACTCTGGAGTCGAGCAGTTTTAGATCATATACTTAGGCGCGGTTTGGCATTGTTTTCCCTGTCCGTAAAAGCAACTTTTGCAGCTTTTGGGAAGGTAGTTCTTAACTGATTATGTCATACCATGAAAGCCCAAACCACACCAAAAATAGCTCTAACTTTCACTATATTTTTTTTTTAATTAGTTGATTTTCAGAACTTTACCTATCAATTTTTACCACACCACTTTTCTCCACGACAGCACTTTTCCCTGCGGCAGGTTCTGTTGGCCGTAGCAATCCAAACGGGCCCTTAGTGGTAGCAAATGAAGTATTCTAAAACATAGAATTATGTGTATCGCGTATTGTAAGTTTTAAGTTGCATTAATCGTGTACAATTTGCCAAACCATTTTCGATCTTTTTTTTTTTTTTTTTTTGGTTTTTTTGAATTATATTTCAAGTCCTTCACTATTAAAGAATTTAAATGTTTGGTCCCGACTTATCGAAATTGTTAAGTAGGAGAGTCTCCTATGCATGCATACAACGAATTGAGGAGAAAGTGCCATATTCATAAATACTACGTCCATTTCATAAAGATGTGTTTGGTTTGATCGTCACATAATTTAAGAATTTGTAATTAGTATTGTTAAAAAAGTAGAATTTCGTTGTATTTTTTTTAATATACGTCTGCATTAAATAATGTCAATGCATAATAATGTGTATCAATAGGGGTATAATTGAAAAAATAAGAAAAATTAAATAGTACCAAAACAAATATTGATCTATATTTTAATGCAGATATAAATGTGATATCTTAAATGCGAGTTGCAGATGTAAATCTGAAAAAAAAAAAGGATCGGAGTTTAGCTGACAACATATTTTCCGTCGGCTAAAGGTACCTAAATCATTGGCGAAAGTGTATAACTTTAGTCGATGACTTTGCCCAGGTTTAGTTGAAAGTTGCAAGAGATGTCGGTGGTGAAATTGTTTTAGCCGACAACTACACATATGCTCGGCCAAAACTCGAGTTTAGCCAATGACTGAGGTTGGTCGTTGGTCGTTCTTTGGTTGATCGTGCCGACAGTAGTGATGTTGATACTGTGTGATTGTTTACGAGCACATGGAATGGTATAATTCATTGTTCATGTGAATTAATATGGTTGCAAAGATAATATATAGGAGAACATTTTCAGTGTATTTTCGGGATTTATAAAATTAATTGCACATAATAATATTCATATGACACATAAAAATACTTGTTTTCCCATATAAATGAGAAGTACAAAAAATAGTTTGAATATACATATACAAAATTAAATTACGGTTTTCTTAAATGTAGTAAATGGAATAAGATTTACCGGATGTTGATTAAAATAATAATATTTTCTTTCATATATGCGAAAAGCATAAAAGATAGTTCGAAAAATTGCTGGATGATTTTTTATTGGTAAAAAAAATTATGTCAAAAACTATTATTCAAGTTTAAATTTGTGCCAACCTCTTCAAATAATTTGCAAGTCAGCTTATTTTGTCTAATTTATTGATCTAAACATATGTTTTATAATGAGTTTTTTTATATATCAAAAATCGATATTTGAGTTGAAATATTAGTTTTTTTTTTAAAAACGGCAAACTCGCGCATACTCTAATCTACTCCTAATTCCAGCTATGTCCCGAACGAAACTTGAACCCTCGACCTTAAAGAAGGAGTGCATGCACCTATGCGCAGGACCATAAGGCCACTGGCAGAATGGCCGTTGAAATATTAGATAACCCATGCGAACAATTGACAGCTTTGCCATTTTTTCAACTTACTGATCCAAACATATGTTGTAATACCCAATAACTTTTCAAATATTCATTCATGATTTCTCTTTTCAATCTGAACTCTATATTGAACGGTAATTTTCGTGATACATCTGACACCAATGTTTTAGTTGAAATGTGAGATAATCCTTTTGAATAATTGATAATTAGCTTTTTTTCCTTTCTATTTATCGGTCTAAACGTATATTTTAGAGCTCAAATGTTCGAACATTGATTTTTGACGTATCACATAAATAATTAATATAGAATGGTGAAAGACACATCATCATCAAAATAAATTATTTACGTGATACGTCAAAAACCAATGTTCGAATATTTGACAATATAGCTAATTTGTGGACCTAAACATATGTTGTAGCTTAACTTGAAAGTTTTGTAAGTTGAAAATGGATCTTGAAAATCTAACAAAACCATTTTCACACAGCATATTTATTTATGTGTTCGAGAATTAAAATGTATTGGGAAAATAAGATACAAATTGCTGTGAACTATGAATCCGAGAATAGGGATAAATTATTATTTGTTTCCCCCATTCCCCGGTTATAACTTCCTTTATTTATCCAATACGTTATGAAGTCCTGTTTTGATATTTTTCGGGCAAATTTTCAAATTTTTTATCGTAAATTACGATTTATATATGAAAAATTTATAGTCACTTAAATTATATTTTAAAAATACACATTAAGAAAAATCTATCAAATACTTACATGACTATAATTATTCTGTATATTGTTCGTAATTTACTGTCAAAAGTTTTAAAAATAGACTGAAAAATATCAAAAATAGGACTTTATATCATGGACGGAGGGAATATTTTTCATTAAAATGAAGAAAATAAATTAACTATATAAAAAAAAAATGAATGAACTAGATAATGGGAAACCCCCTTGGACCCCACAAAAAGCCAGCCAATGCCAGTCGAACTGTTTTAAACCACTTACCTTCTCCACATCCCGAAAGACATGGCGGCAATAGCTAATCAACAATTTATAACAGATTATTTCAATAATTATTAATAATAAATAATAATAACAATAATAAATAATAATAATAATAATTATAATAATAATTATTCTTATTATCACAAAAAACAATCTAAAAAGCTTCAAGAAAAAAAAAAGAAAAAAGAGTTTAAAAAGTCAAGACACAGAAATTCACGTTCGTCATTCAATTAATATTTGTTTCTTTTCGAAAAAAAGGACTTATTATTAATTATGAATATGAACATCATCGTCGCCGACAAAGCCTAAGAAATCCGATGATATTATGACTAAGGCCACCGGCAGCAGTTCGAGCAGTCCAACAACTACCCCTGAAAATTCTGTCAAAGGTGAAAAGAAAAAGAAGGTACACACACACACATATATATATATATATATATATTTTTTTTTAATTTGTGTTAATATAAATTTATATTGATTATTTTATTTTATTTTGCTTTCAAATGACGGGATAATATAGTTCATTATTCCAAAGATATTTAGTTCGAAGAAAAACAGCAGAGAAATCTCAGAAGAGGATGTTCTTCAATCATACGGAAATGGAAATGAAAATGGTTCGCCTTTATTTTTTGTAATGTTTGAAAATAATTACATGAATATATATATATATATATAAAAATATACTTTATGATAAATTTGACTATGTTGTCGGGCCCTGTTTGGATTGCAGAACTCGATAAATTTATTACATCCAGAAGAAAAGCTTTTCTGGACGCGTCAACCTCCATTAGAAGAAGTTTCTCAGGTAACAATCATCCTAAAAATAAATAAATAAATAAAAAATATCCCTACTGATTCATCCATTTCATACCCCTCTCTCTCTCTCTCTCCCCCTCTCTCTCTCTGTGTGGGAGAATGGCAAGTTTGGTCCAAAATTACGGCAGGAGTGAGATGTTGAGTCCCGCGTTTATTCCACGTGTGATTTTTAGTCCACAATTTTCAAAAATTGGCAAAGATCGTCCAAAATTGTAATTTTGTGGACTAAATCTGCTTAGCTGGTAGATTTTTCTTGGGTGTAAAAATTGATTTTGTGAACTTATTTATTTTTATTTAAAAAAATCTACAAAATTAAATAAAAAATTCTGGACTATATTAATATTAATAAATATTAAAAAATCGATAATTTTATTTTTAATTCTGGAATATTAGTATTGAAAAATAAAAAAAAAGTTATTTTAAATTCAGAAATTAGCAAATCTAAAAAATTCTGAACTATTTAAAAAATTCAGAAATTAGTAAATTATTAAAAAATATTAAAAAATTTCAAATATTAATATTAATATTGGAAAAATATTAGGAAGTTGGTAATTTTATTTTTAATTCTGGAATATTAATATTAAAAAATAAAAAAAATTATTTTTAATTTGGAAATTTTTTAACGGTCACATGCTATCCGAATATTAATAATTTTTTAAATCGTTTAGAATTTTTTAGATTTTCTAATTTCCAAATTTAAAATAATTTTTTTTATTTTTTAATATTAATATTCCAGAATTAAAAATAAAATTACCAATTTCTTAATATTTTTTCCAATATTAATATTAATATTAATATTCGGAATTTTTTAATATTTTTTAATAATTTACTATTTTCCGAATTTTTAAATAGTTCAGAATTTTTTAGATTTTCTAATTTCCGAATTTAAAATAACTTTTTTTTTTATTTTTCAATATTAATATTCCAGGATTAAAAATAAAATTACCGATTTTTAATATTTTTTAATATTAATATAGTCCAGAATTTTTTATTTAATTTTGCAGATTTTTTAAATAAAATAAATAAGTTCACAAAATCTGAATTTTGGCCACCTAAGCAAGAATCTGCCAGCTAAGCAAATTTAGTCCACAAAATTACAATTTCAAACGATCTTTGCCAATTTTTGAAAGTTGTGGACGAAAAATCACACGTGGAACAAACGCGGAACTCAACGTCTCACTCCTACCCTAATTTTGGACCAAACTTGCCATTCTCCCGTGTGTGTGTGTGTGTTTTGCTAGCTTTACTTAACACAAGACTAAAGTGCACCTATTGCATGAAGTATATATTCATTCTGTGTTGATAAGAGAAGTAATCAAATAAATTTAAATGTTTGTGGATTTAATTAAGGTTTTTATTATATATATATATATATATATATATATATATATATATAGCTGACATAGAGAAAAGAAAATGGTTGCAAACTTAGGACATGAGAAAATATAAAAGCCATGGTAATAATAATTTCCTCTTCCCTCTCAGAAAGGCATACTAGCGAGGGGATCGAAAGCTTGAACCTCTCGAGTTTTGATCAATCAATGACACCGGCCACAATCGTGCAAGACATCCGGTACGAGCTATATGAATTATCGTTCTTAGAATTATCGAATCCTTTCTCGTGCCAATTAATGTACTAAGAACAAGTTTTTTGTTAAAACGATTGTAGGGTTTTTGTGGCAACATGGAACGTAGGAGGGAACACTCCTAACCATGGACTCGACCTTGAGGATTTCTTGCAGGTGGAGGGCGTTGCAGATATATATGTACTCGGGTACTTTTAGTGGATACCTTAACAAGCATGTGATTTTTATGTCTACCCGGCTAAAATGTGGTCAAGTAAATATTTCTCAAATTCTATTTTTCTATTAGTTTGTTGCTTATGACTAAGTGTGTGAATGGCAGTTTAGTTGATAAACTAGTTTATTGAGATGCTATATTGCGTAACTTTTCAATAAGCTAGCTTATATGTCAGCTTATACGCTACTTTATGATGTAACAAACAAAACTTTTTAAGTAACTTCGAAAATTAAATTAGCTTATTTGAGCCGAACATTAAAATCTAGGGACCATTTGTATTTTTTTGGTAGGTTTTTTATAGGATAAAACACACGATTACAAATTAGCGAAACCGAAAAAGCGAGCCCCTTGCGTTTTCTTTTATCCACGTGTCTTTCTCTCTCATGAATTTACACACCGATTGGAAATGCAAAGAATTTGGATCCACAATTTATCACATTTCTTTCTTTTTATATGAAAAAGTGTGTTTTCACACAATTTAATTTACATATTTTATTTTTCAGTTCCTCAATCCTCATGCATGTGATTGATTTGTCAGGTTTCAAGAAATTGTTCCTCTAAGTGCTGGAAATGTTCTAGTGATAGAAGACAATGAGCCAGCATCAAAATGGCTAGCACTCATAAGCCATGCACTCAACAAACCCTACCATGATTCCATGTACAACTCCTCCTCTTGTGACCATAAACAGTCAAACAACAACTCATCATCAAAATCCAACAACATTTTTCACAAGCCATCACTAAGGGCACTCAACAAGAATCTCAAGGGAGACACTGGATTCCTCAAGAACTGCAACTGCTCCAAGGAATCGTATCGGGTGGTGGCTAGAAATCTTAGGGTTCCTCACTATGGTACCCACTTTAGCTATATTGATCCAAGCATGCATGAGTTTTTTGAGGTAGCCGGGATTGATTTGCCTGCGAGACTGAACTACCAACTTGTGGCGAGCAAGCAGATGGTGGGCATATTCCTTTCGGTATGGGCAAGACGAGAGCTCGTGAAAGATATCGGCCATCTTAGGATATCATGCATGGGGAGAGGAATCATGGGATACCTTGGCAATAAGGTATGTTGATTTGAATTTATATCATCCCTCTATTTTCTTTGTGGGATAGTCTTTTTTTATCATGTAAGTTACATTACTTGGAAAATAGAGAATTTTGTTACTCGGGACGAAATCACCAACATTGGCATGTAAATTTTCCGATTTTTTCGCGAAATAACATAAGTTTCATTTTTTAAGATGTTTGCAGCTTTTACCAAATAAAATATTACACAATTTTGGCAAAAACAACAACTAGTTGACTATGTTTTTAAAATTAAAATGGCCCAATATTTGAATATCAATGTTAATGATCAATGACATTACTATGTATAAGTTTAGCTACACAATGTTTATCGACAATATGTGTCGCTAATAATGTGGCCGCCTATAACTAGAAATTATATCTCGCACCCCAGGAGCACCTAGTAAGGTGTTCACCTTATTAGATAGATTTACAATCTGTCGTACTTATTATAAACCCAGAAAACTATTCATGCACTTGACACTGACACACTGTCAAATCTCATATAATAGGGGAACACATTGCTCTTGGGCTGCGGGATACAATTCGTCCCTATAACTCCTATAGGAAATGGAATAGAAAATTCAGAATTCGATTGTGAGGTTGTGATTGTGTCAGAGCTTTTATCTGTAGGGTTGTATATCGATAAGCATGACGGTGCACCAAACGAGCGTTTGCTTCGTATGCAGTCATTTAGCCTCGGGGCAAAAGGAAGGAGACGAGTTGAGAAGAAATTCGGATGTGGCTGAAATCCTAAAGGGGACTCAATTTCCTAGGATTTGCAAGAATCCGAGCCGTCACGTCCCAGAAAGAATCGTCGATCATGAGTACGTCGAATATAAAAATAGTATGTGTATGTGTGTGTCTGTTAATCTAACTACAGCTTCACTTTCACTATATGCATTAAAGCCTCCCTCTTTAATTAACATTGGAAGTGAAATACAAAATTTTCAGCCGTGCGATTTGGCTAGGGGACTTGAACTATCGAGTGGGGTTGCGCTATGAAGAGGCAAGATTATTGTTGGAGGATAATGATTGGGACTCCCTCTTGAAGAGAGATCAGGTTGGTTAATTTAATTTATTGAATTTATTTGTTGACTTTATTGGAAATAGTTACAGGGGGGCTTTATATGACGCAACATCTATATTTCTATTAAAAAAAAAAAATCGCGGACACATGTTAGTTCTAAGTTTTTTTATTTTTTTAAAATATAGCATATATATGTCTTTGTAAATTTCAAAAAAAGAAAAAAAAATATTGGATAAATATTGTTTTATTCCACAAATCTACCAATAAGAAAGATGATTTTTTTATTTTTTTAGCTTAAAATTTTAAATATTTTATAAATTTTTTGAGGATAAAACTTTTTACGTTCCGTAACTTTGACCTTTTCCAAAAACATCCCATTAAAGTTAATTTCGCCAGTTGCATTTCAAATTTTTGCTAACTGTATAATTTACGTCCCAAATTTCACTGGAGTCGTCGTAATGCGCCAAAATGACGTCGTTTTGGCCGACGTGCCATCTAAATTTGGGGATCTCCGGCCTGGATGCTGATGTGGCTATCTTGGGGTTATAATTGTGGCTTTTTTAATTAATTTACATGCCACATCATTTTCAGATTATTTTTTTATTTTTTTAAACTTTTATATATTTTGGAAATTAAAAAAATTTGTATTCCCGACTAATATTTAAATTTCCAGAATAATTTAAAAGTTCTGGAAATTATAAAAATTTAAAAAAGAAAATTGAAAATTAAACTTTTATATATGTAGACAATTTATCTAGAATAAAAGTTTAATAGAATAAAAATCTGAAAGAAATGTCAGGAATAAAAATAATATATTCAGATTTTTATTCAGATAATAAAAATAATAAATTTGAAAAGAAATTTATTCAGATTTTTTAAAGTTTTATATAATAAAAATAATAGAATTAAAATCTGAAAAAATTATCGGAAATAAAAATAATATATTCAGATTTTTATTCAGATAATAAAAATAATAAATCTGAAAATAAATTTATTCAGATTTTTTTATATTAATCGGGAATAAATTGTCTAACTATATAAAAGTTTAATTTCCAGATTTTTTTATTTTCTTAAACTTTTATAATTTCAGATATAATATATTAGTCGGGAAATTTAAATATTAGTCGGGAGTAAAACATTTTTTAATTTCTAGAAAATATATAAAAGTTTAAAAAAAATAAAAAAAATAATCTCGAAATGATGTGGCATATAAATTAATTAAAAAATCCAAAATTATAACCTTAAGATAGCCACATCAGCGTCCAGGTCGGAGATCCCCAAATTGGGATGACATGTCAGCCATAACGACGTCGTTTTGGCGCATTCCGACGACTCTGGTGGAATTTGGAATGTAAATTGTACAGTTAGTAAAATTTGGGATGCAATTGGCGAAATTAACTTTAGTGGGATGTTTTTGGAAAATATCAGAAATTACGGGACGTAAAAAGTTTTATCCTCTAATTTTTTTGGTATCAAGTTTATTCTTAATAAAATATCAAATTAATTTTTATTTCACGCTCTTCAATTAGACATCCATATTGAATGTAGTAAATTTGATGGATTTACAATAATAACTGATTGCACACAAAAAATATATATTAGAAAATAATATGAATATCAGTTTTCAGTAAAGTTAATTGATGCAAAATAAAGATAAATTATCTCACTTTTAAGAAATTAACTTTAAGATTCATATTGCTTACGTAAAAGAATAAATTATGATATTTATTAAATTATAATATCTAAAAATAGTAAGACACACAATGTAAACACACATATATTAGGACTTAGGAACTTTTATTCTTTTAAATTTGAATGAATCAACAATGAATGCATCTGAATGAAATTTGAATGGGCGAATCGAATCGAATCAAATATATATTAAGGGTAAATAATAATAATAATGATGATGAATAATAATAGTAGTAGTTAACAACAACAACGATAATAGTAATATTATTAGTAATAATAATAATAAAGATTAATAATAATAATAATAATAATGAGATGAAGTAGAATCAATTGAATCGAATCGAATTAGGCCAATCGAATGGACTCGAATCGAATCAAACTGAAAAATAAGTCCAAAAGAACAGGGCCTTAATCACATATTATTTCTATTCCCCAAATTTGTTCTTACTTTTTTTCGGTATGTCCCCAATTTGTTCGTATAGTGGACACTAATTAACTTAATACTAACGTAGTGTGAGACTGCTTCTCCAATTATATTACACTCTGTAATACACTTTCCGTGGAGAGATGGAGGAGTATAATATTCCTTCTATCTCTAACTTTCATATGTAATAAAATAAAATAAAATTCTACGACCGTAGTATAATCATTCTATTTCTTTGAATTTACAACTGTGCTCATTTTGATTTTTATTGGTCAACATTCATAAACTTTGACCATGAATTACAACCAATATATAAAAAATTATAGTAATATAAGTACTTATCTGATTTGTCTTAATGTGTATTTTTTAAATATTATTTTTTATAATTTTTATTCACATATAATTGAAATTAATAATGGTCAAAGATGTATTTATAGAGACCGATTAAAATCAAAATGAGCACAATTTTATGAAACGGAGAGAGTAAGTGTTAATAAATTGAGCTAATTATTATAGTCAAAATTATTATTAATATCGTAACATTAACTATTATGATACCATTCAAATCAAATGTCAACGTGAAACTGAAGTTGATAAGCCAACTCATACATTGGAACGTGGAGATTTACGATCCTTTTTTTTTTTTTTTGACAATACAATCAATTTTCTTAATGACTGTGATTTCTGCTCTCACTTGCACGAACGAAATTTTCTTTTGTGATTGTTGTGTGGAGAGAAATAGGATCATACCTTTAATCCATTTTTACGCCAAGTTATCAAACCGTCTCTTCTATTAAAAATAAAAAAAAAATTACTTTATCTCTTTATCATATTTATCAAATCGGCTCTCTGTCCGATTTTCCGACCAATTTTCCATCCAATTTTCCATCCAAAATCTGTATTAGTTTTATTTTTTTTAAAGAGAAAACTATACTTTTAGAGATTTGGTCGAAGAGATTTGGAGGGGAGGAGAGATTTCAAAAAACTCCTTATTTTGTTAATGAAAATAGAGGGGATGGAAGAAAATATTTTAATCTATTTTTCTTATATTCCTTCATTTTACTTCCCTCCAATATTAGAGAGATTTGAAGGAGAAAGGAAAATTTTAGTTACGCAATTACTTAAATGCTCTACTTAACTTTTAATATAAAATATAAAAATAAATATACTAAGGGTATAATAGTCTAATTTAGTTTACTTTTCGCTTTACTTCTTTCTCTTTACCAAACAATATACTCCTACTTCTCTCTCATTCCCTCATACCCAATCCTTCTAAACAAGGTAAATGTGTTTTACATACCCTCCCTTTCTCTCCCTTCCATAGAAACCTCCACTCTCTCTCCCTCATTTGAAACAAATGGATTCTTAATCTTGCTGCTATAACAAAAAATTACTTTATCTATTTGTCATACTACCTCCGTTCTCCTATAATTGCAACATCTGGACTTTCACGCTTGCTAATGCACAACTTTAATTATTAATATCTTTGATTTTTTATTTTTAAAAAATATAAGAAGTTGATATTTCAAAAGTATATTTCGAGATGAATCTAACAAGATCTCACTTGACTATATTTTTTCATATGTATAAATCACAAGAGATGGTCAAAAGAGAGTATGTGAACAGTGTAATAGTCAACACGTTGCAATAATAAAGTAGCGGCGGAAGTATTTATCAAATCGGCTCTCTATCCGATTTTCCATCCAATTTTCCATCCAAATCTGTATTAGTTTTATTTTTTTTAAAGAGAAAACTATACTTTCACAGGTTTGGTTGAAGAGATTTGGAGGGGAGGAGAGATTTCAAAAAACTCCTTATTTGGTTAATAAAAATAGAGGGGATGGAAGGAAAAATTTTAATCTATTTTTCTTATATTCCTTCATTTTACTTCCCTCCGATATTAGAGAGATTTGAAGGAGAAAGGAAAATTTTAGTTACGCAATTACTTAAATGCTCTACTTAACTTTTAATATAAAGTATAAAAATAAATATACTAAGAGTAATAGTCTAATTTAGTTTACTTTTCACTCTCCTACTTTCTCTTTACCAAACAATATACTCCTACTTCTCTCTCATTCCCTCATATGCAATCCTTCTAAACAAGGTAAATGTGTTTTACATACCCTCCCTTTCTCTCCCTTCCATAGAAACCTCCACTCTCTTTCCCTCATTTGAAATAAATGGATTCTTAATCTTCCTGCTATGACAAGTTATCAAACTGCCTCCTCCTGCTCCCTCTACTAAAAACCACACAAATTTAGTCCAATTACTTATCGTCGTTTATTAAATTGTCCTCCAAAATAATTTTCCGTCCAAATTCCTTCAATTGCTGCTGACTCAACGTTCATCTTTTCGCCCACATCACATTTTTACTCAGTATTTTTCTATGTAGCAATGTTGTAAAATATAACAAAACTGCCACCGAAGATAAAAAATGATATTTTTTCAGACTTCCAACGAAAATTGGACCAAATTTAGATAGACAAAGTAGTTATGGGACCAAAATTAGATAGCTAATATTTTTTCGACGAAAAAGGAATGGCAAACATCACATGAACAATTCAATTATAACAACAAGCAATACATTATCTATAATTACAATTGGAAGAAGTATTTATCTCAGCGAAGATGGCTTAGCTAAATACAAGCCAAGCTCGGCCATCTCAGTTAAATCAATTGAAATTCTCTTGTTGGTTATTACATAAAACATATAATTTCATATAAGGGTTCAATTTATTATACTTTAATTGAGATAATTGAATAAATTATTAAAATTGAATTCAAGAAGAATACATCAACTGTCTAACGGATTATGACCGGATCAAAACCGCCAACGACAATTCAAATTAAGTCTCAATATTATTACAGCACATAATATAGACAATTATACATAATCAACAAGCAACTACTCAAGGTGCTAGGGTTATAAGGACAAAATATACAAGTACCTCTTGCAATTGCAATTATACCATAATGTATTGCTTGTTGTCATAATTGATTCGCTCATTCACTTCTCGTCCCAAAATATTAACTATCTAATTTTGATCTCATAACTATATCATTTGTCTAATTTTGTTTCAATTCCTGCCAGAAAATGGAAACGACGCCGTTCTGTTGTACCCAAATTCGGCCGACAAGTCTGACATATGACCCAAAGCGACATCATTTTCATTTCTTGACGAAAATTGGATCAAAATCAGACAGATGAGATAGTTATGAGACAAAAATTCTAGAATGAAAAACAAATATGCGACCAAAAAAACATTCTCTCTAGTGAATATATAGTGACACCAATACTTAAAGAAGAATATCAAGTAGTATATTATTACACTAATATTTAAATTTAATGGATGTTTGATAATCGACAGCTGAATGCGGAGAAAGAAGCAGGAAGAGTTTTCAGTGGATGGAATGAAGGAAAAATATTGTTTGCACCCACATACAAATATTCCCACAATTCTGACTCATATGCAGGAGAGACCGCCAAGTCCAAGAAGAAGAGGAGGACTCCTGCATGGTATTTATAAAGCACTTTTAATTCGATTTCTGCTCCATTACTTTGTTCCATTTATCTCTTAATAAAGAGTTATATAATATAATATATATATATATATATATATATATATATATGGATTGGTTTAGGTAGGAAAGGTAAATTTCGTAGGAAATAGGAATGAATTTGGGCTTTTGATTGAGTTAGATCAATGATTGAGTTTTATATTCAGTTGTGCTACATGTTTGTGCTGTGTGCTACGCGAACTGAAATATGTAAATTAAGTGAGGCTGTGCTACGTGTTTGTGCTGTTTTGTGCTATAATGCGATGGAAGATGTGCTAGACTTAACCTATTTAATATATGTGCTACGAAATAATGAAATATGTGCTAAACTCACATTTAAAATCTGTGGAGCATAATAATTCTGATTGTGCTACACACATATGTGCATTGAGAGAACAAATGAATATGCATTACAATGTGGTGTGTGTGCGCGCAATGAATCAATACTAAATATGCATGAACCCACGTTCCCATTTTAAGAATTAGTTTTCATTTGTACCAGTCTCTATATAATTTTCCACATATTTTCATAATTTTAATTCAACTCGTAAATATTTTCAATTTTATGCTCCCACTAGTAACTATCTTCTTTATGTATGTCTTGTCTTGTGACAACGGATTTCAGGTGCGACAGAATTTTATGGCGCGGAAACGGCATAGAACAATTATCTTACATACGCGGGGAATCAAGATTTTCGGATCATAGACCGGTGTGCGCCATCTTTGCGGTGGAAGTGGAGGTGACAAGCCAAAACATCTCGACAAAGTTTAGAAAGGGTTATTCTTGTGCAGCCACCAGATTGGAATTTGAAGACTGCATGCCCCAAAGACATAGTTTTTGCTGAGTTTTAGCTTCATATATAGATTCTAATGAAACAAACCATAACCATGTAGTATATGTGTGTTTAATTCTATATCGGGTCTCATGCATGATGCTTTAACCCGCGGACGTTGAATTCATGAAATGTATGCATTTCATATATATCTTATGAGGATAAAAACTTAGTCGTTTTCTGATTTTGGTCCAAAAATTTACCTATTCGATTTTAATCAAATAACTGTTTCAAATGTTCAATTCGATCCAATTTATACCGAAGAAACAAAAACTACGCCGTTTGGATCATTTATTAGTCACATGGAGGCCAAATTTGAGTATAATTTTTCAAAACGATGTCGTTTTCATTTTCCGACAGAAATTGGACCAAAATTAAACATAATAGATGGTTATGGGATGAAAATTAGATAGTTAATTTCTTGGGACGGAAAATAGATGACAAATATATATTCACATGAATAATTCATTATATATAACAACAAGAAATATATTATGTTATTATCACAATCTAACGAAGGGCATGTCTTCAGCGAGTATGGCTTTGCTAAGCACAAGCCAAGCTCGATCATCTCGATTGATCAGTTGAAATTCTAATGTTGGTTATTGTGCATCACAGATAATTTTATATAAGTGTTCGATTTATTATACTTTAATTAAGTTAATTGAATAGATTATTAAAATTGAATTCAAGTAAAATACCTCAATTGTCTAACAGATTAATTGCATGATCAGAACGACCAACATTATGCAATTCGGATTAGGTATCATTAGTTTACATTACATAATTCAATTGTACATATTCAAGAAACAACTACTCAAGGTGCTAACGTTACACGGATACAATATACAAATATTCCTTACAATTGTAATTATATTTTATGTATTGCTTATTGTTATAACTTACTCGGGTCAATATATATAATTGTGATCCGCTTTTCGTCCGAGAAATTAACTATCCAATATACTTTTGATTCCATAATTACTATCTAGTATGTTCAATTTTGGTCCAATTTCTATTGGAAAATGAGAACGACATAGTTTTGAAAGATTATACCCAAATTAGAGTTTATAAACACTTTGTAGCAATAAAGGCGAAATCCCTAGCCCCCAGGGCCCCCACCCCCAGCCCGATAGAGATTGATAGAGAAATTAAATCATGATGACTCAACGGGCCACTAGGTGGAAGGAAAATATTCGATAAAAAGTGATTTCTAGCTCTTGACTTGCAAAAAGTAGGTATTTTGTGGTTCACGTGCCAACTTTTACTATTTTCTTCTCCATAATTTAGAGAATGTTTGCAAACACAACAAAAGAAAAAAAAAAACAATTTTAGCTTCTAGGAGAGAATTAGTTAGTATATTTTTCCTTGCAAAATTCGACATCAATTTTTTTTTTTCAGTGTTCATAAGTACTTTGTTAATGATTTTCATCTTTACGGACAAATCAATAAAATACTTTTAGAGCCTTATTCAGTTATTCACCAAAAACTATTTTAAAATACTCTGACTTTTTTAGCTTCTATTTACAAACATTAGTACAATAAATTACTCTTTCCAATAGCATAAGCTTTGAAAACACTAATAAAATGGAATCACTAGAATTCTTCTATCAAGACTGTAATATCCGGAATTTCTACTATTGTTGTTTAATATTATTTTATCCGAGTTATGTTGTACAGTGTGGAATCTGTACAGTATGGATAAAATAAATGAAGGACTGAGACATCCGTATTGGTATAATTGTCGTACTTGATCGACAATTGCACTTGAGGATATAGTGTGTTGTGTATACATATTCGGTATATTGAGACGACGAGCAAGATCAGTGTAAATGGCTAAGTATAAAAGCCATTACGTACATTAAGCATAGGAGCTTACGTACGTAAAGGTGCAAGCATAGCGTACGCTAAGCAAAGGAGCTTACGTACGCAACGAGACGAGCTTAACGTACGTTAGGTTGAGTACAGAACGTACGTTATGAAGAGAATCGAACGGGTCCGAGCTGTAGTCGGCAGGTGGGCCCGGTGTCGGCAGCTTTCGGCGCAGATGTGGACAGGAGGAGTCAACTCTTGGTTAACGTACGTTATGAGCAGTGCATTACGTACGTTAAACGTGTATTTTACTGTAGCAAGTCAACTCTGTATTACGTACGCTATGGCAAAGGTGTTACGTACGTAACACAAGGCACGAATTGAGACAGGAGGTTCTGGAATATCGTTACGTACGCTACCGAGGAAGTATAACGTACGTAATGGTTGTTACGTACGCTAGGTCTTATATATATATATATATGAGACCCATCATTTCGTCATTTTAGAGAAGTTCCACTTCGTTTCTTCGTCTTTCAACCCTCCAAGGCCGATTGTGGCTCTTCTAACTTGGTTATGAGCTTGGAGACATGGATTTGAGGCTTGGATATGAAGTTATTGATGATTCTTGAAGAGTTTGATTGTGTTATTCATGTTCTTGAGGTATGTTGATGAATTCTACTCCTTGAATTCGGATTTTTATGCTATTATTGACGAATGATTCGTATGAAGATGATTATGGTGTTGTTGTTACGATTCTTGAGGTTGTGTGAATTGTGTGTTGAAGGATACGATGATTTCTGTCTTCAATTATGTTATTTGTTATAATCATGATTATGGAATCATGGTGTTCTTGATGTTCTTGGTATATTTATCACATCAAAGAGAAAATGTGATAGGATACATAATGGTTTTAAGTATAATCATGGATTTGAGGATTGAAACCAATGCTATGTTGATTGTAGTGGTAGAATTCATATGTTCTTGAAGAAATACGAATCATGATAACAGTTTTGAATCCGAGAAGATTATAGTTAATCTTATAACAAGATTCTCAATGGTATTGAACTATTTGGGTAGTTCGGATTCCCGATTATGCCGATAGTATTGTCCTACTATGAAATTTACAATTATAAACAACGAGGAATCGTGTTAATTCGTATGAATTCGGAATAGAGTATGTTATGTAATCCTTGTTATCGAGATGAGTTGATCGTTGATATGATAATCGGATTATGGAAACGTATCGTGGTTACGAGTTCATGATTGATTGATTAGGGTTGTTCGGATTTATGTTTAATCGAGATATTGTTGAGCAGTTGAGTTTGATTGATTGGTTATATCGGGAATTGATTATTATCGAATATGTGTTAATTGATTACTTCAATAGGTTGTGATCATTGATCGTTGGTTATAATCGTCGACTTGAAAGTGTGTTGTGGTCGTGTTCGAGAACGTTTGTGAATCGCTTTGGTCGGGAGCCGAGGAGCTTGTAGACAACGACAAGGAATTGGTAACGGCTTCATCATCGTCGTGTCGGTATCGAGACAAGTTATTACTTGCTCAGTTATAATATTTAATGAATGGTTTCAGTTTCATTCCGTTTATAATGCATATAGCAATGATTATTATTGTGAACTCTGAAGATTTGGATTATATGTTGTTTTTCCGATTTTGGGAGTTAAATCATAATTTATATGATTTACTTTGGTTATTGGCATAATTGGGCATCGAGGATACATTTTGGTAAAGACAAAGATACGAGTTATCTATAGTCCATGGTACGTTGGGATCGCCGAGCATTGAGGATAATCGTCGGTGATGATTTGACATCGATATTGCTCCCGAAGGACTCGGGACAAGTATCTTAATTTGATTTCGGTTTAGTGTTGATGATGTTGATCATGCATATTGTCATTCATGTTGTTGAACATGAGGTAATCCTAGTTGTTTTGTCATAATGCCGTTCATGTTATTGAGTCATATGTTGTTCATGTTGATGAACATATTGATTTGCATATGTGTATGCATAATTATATTGTTTATGTTGTGTTGATCTGATGGGATTGTGTGATCTATGTTGAGGGCGCTGGATTAGATGTCCATCTCGTGTTGGTCCGATGGGATCATCTTGGGATCTATGCTGAGGGTGATGGATCATTGGACGGGTTTTTCCACCCCGTGTTGGTCCGACGGGATCATCTTGGGATCTATGCTGAGGGCGCTGGATCATTGGATTACCCTGTGTTGTGTTGATGGAATCATGTGGATTCGCATCATTGGTTTTATCATGTGTTGTTTTGTGTACATGTATATTGTTGGTTATCCACCTCGTGTTGATCTAGTAGGATCATATTGGGATCTATGCTGAGGGCGCTGGATCATCGGATTTCCATTGAGTATACATTGTTCTTATTGTTGTGAACATATTGACATTGTCATATGAGTATGCATTTGTAGGTCTTGTGTTAGGACCATGTCCGTATGCGGTATTGATCTGATCTCGATTTATACTGACATGATTGTCGTGGCGTTTCATATCTTGAGGTATGTTCCGTATTTCCTTTGGTATTTGTCTTTTGATGGACAACCGGTTATCGTCTTGATAGTTGTTGATGTTATCCGATGGATCGAATTGGCCAGAGTTGGTATACTTCGTAACAGTGAGTTATGATGATGTTTTGAGAACTTTGGGTATTGTGTGAGATCTAGTATAGATGTTTATATATGAGCTTATCATGTTGTTGAGGATACGAGACGTGAATTTTGGTAAAGTCATGGTGGTAAGATTACATTGGTAGTATTCTTACTTAGTATTTCATTGGTATGTAATTATTGATGTGATGTGACAATTCTCATTGTTGGATATTATGGTTGACCCCGTCGTGGGCTTTCTTTTTAGGTTCTTGGGGTATCGAGCTTGTAGCGGTCGTGAAGAGATGAGCTCCCGTAGGATACTGGCTAGGGCATGTGTTTGTGAATCGAGTATTCTGATTATTTGTTGTATTCCGCTGCTAGAGTATTTTTAATTGTTTGTCCTTTCCGCTGTGTGAGTATCTTTAAATGGCCTTTTGGTATCTGGTAATTTAAGTTACTTTTAAATATCGTTTTCTAAACTATTGAGTTTTGGCTATTTTGCCTTGTCCTTTCAAATGAGATTTTACGCCGGTTTTGATAAACGAGTTTTATAAAGTTTTCAAATGTTTTTAAGAGAAAATACCGTCGTTAGCCTCTTGGGCCTTTGTAAATGTTTGCGAAAATATCTTTTAGCCTTGTGGGTTCCATCTCGGGGCCCACAGCGCTGTAATATTCCTGGATGGCTCCGGGGTTATTACAGAATATGGTATCGGAGCTTAGGTTGAGAAAACCTAGACAGTCGGGTTGAGTTGAGTCATGTTTTTATCACGTCATTCGAGTTGTCGATTGACGAATATTAGAGCCGTGGGTTTTGTTGTTCACTCAGGCTTGTGCGTTATGTGATTTACTAGTGTGGTACTGGGGTTGTTGTAAACTTTTTTGAATAGTATTAACGTGTTTCTTCGGATAGATATGTGTTGTGTTCTCGAGTTGAACTGAGTTTCCAAAATGTGTGTTTTGAAAATATCTGTGTCAAGTATTTTCTAGAGTTGAGACATGTGCCAGTATCACGGGGAATCATCGGCTTCACGATCTGTAAGTATTTGGATTTTTGAATTGCATTGAGATTTATTGCCGTTCTAAGTTGATATGCTTTGAGGTTCAGAAAGATATTATGCGTCACAGTATGAGGTGACAGAGTTGAGACATGATTGATGATCTTAAGAAGCTATGATTTTGGAAATCAATATGTCGGTTAAATATTGGAACGGGGTTGTGCATTTGGGAAAAATATTGTGAATAGTTGAGAAGAACATGCAGTCATGTTAGTTCATTTTGAGATATGAACTGTTTTTGAGCATTTGAAAATGATTCTTTTCAAAATGAATGTTTCACGGATGTTTTACGGAAAATAGTTTTTGGGCCGAGACCCAATCGATTTTGAAATAGTTTTATAACTCAGGACTTGGGGTCCAAAAGAGTTTTCTACTTTTTTTAAACTTCTTGTAATGTGGAGCGGGATTGGACTGAGACCCTAATGTTTCTAAAAGGCTTTTCTATTTTCAAAAGAACTCCCGAGATTTGTAAAACACTTTACCGATCGTTTATCTATTTTATTACTGCCTTTCGGGGTTTTGATTTATTTGTTCAAATGAGACTTCTAGGGTAGTCTTTTGCTGTGTTTGATTTGTTGATTATTCAATGTTTTGTCATAGTATAGTTGAGGTGATCCAGGATGGGTTATTGGTCGACCTTGTGAGTCATATGTGTAAAAGGAGTTTTTATCGGAGTCTATATATTGAGATTTTGGAACACTATCATATGGTTTTCCGATAGAATGTCAATGGATTTGGTGACAAGACGAACTGGTATACAGGAGTATGGGTGTGATCAATCATTTGCATAATTCCATTTTACTTAATCGTGTATATTCGAAAAGGATTGTCATCGAGTACTTGATGTAAGTGAGCCGATTTAATTTTTCGAAAATTGATTTCGTGGTCTTACGAAAATTTATGTTTTGAGTTTTGAAATTCTTGAAAAGAACTTTCGAAAATTTGTCTTCTTGACGAGACTATATGATTTCAAACTGGTTTTGAAAATGTGATTGATATACATACGCATTTAGTGCATGTCGCATATCATGGTGAAGTTATGAGTGTGACTCACGAACTGGATAATTCATCAGTATGGTATGATGAAAAGAGATTCGAACTTTAGTATGGTAGTTTGGTTATCCAGGGATGATAGGTTGATTGATCGGATAAGAGGAGTATGGTATTGGCACTTTAGCCGACGGTATATAGGTCGTCGGCTAAAGTATTGATACTTTAGTCGACGGTTTATAGGTCGTCGGCTAAAGTATAGACACTTTAGCCGACGATATATAGGCAGTCGACGACTCAGTCGAATGTTTAGCCGACGACATGACTTGAAGTCGTCGGCTAAACTATTTTAGCCGACGAATACTCTCCTTGTCGGCTAAACCTTGACTTTAGCCGATGGCCGACGGTCATCGTCGGCCATTCTCCGTTCGGTCGTCGGATAAAGTGTGAATTTTGATAGTGATAAGTGTTAAGCTAATAAATAATAATTAATATTTACAAAATAAATAGTTTTGAAACCAATATTAACAAAATAAACATCAAAAATATATAGGACAAAATATATAAAATATATTTATATATGCTATATATAATATAAAGTACGTAAGGAATGAATATAAAAAGTCCATGGATAGTTTACGACTTACAATATCTGAGAAGATATGGAAGTCAGTCCAGGATAATACGGGGTTGATGGAGCAAATAAGAAGAAGAAGAAGATCATTTACCCGATTATGAAGTTGGTAATAGTAGTTAATATTCAATAATTATTTTGCCCAATAATTCAAGTATTAAAATGTGTAATAAAAATATGTTGTTTCAACAATGACAAGTATTATTATTAGCAGTAATAATAATAATAATAATAATAATAATTAGCAATAACAATATAATAATAATAATAACGAAAATAATCAAATAATGATAGTTAACACCTTGATCGGCCTACTCGATGGATTAGACATGTGCCTAAAAAAGTCAACATTTGTATTTGGAGATTGCTTTTAGATCGTTTGCCTACAAGATGTAACCTGGTTGCGCGTGGCCTAGACGTCCCCTCGCTTCTATGCCCGATTTGTTTATCTTCTAATAAATCTGGGGATCATCTTTTGCCGGAATGCTCGGTCATGGCTCGTACTATTTTGTGGATTTCTGTATGGTTGGATCTTCCTTTTATTGTTCCGGCTCACCTTCTGGTATTATTATTGCGGTAGATAATGCTTCATTGAAGATGGCCTCTAGAGATTTGGCACTATCAATCTTATTCACGTACATATGGCGGTTTCGGAACATGCTCGTGTTCAAGTCGACGAATGAGTCGAGTGGAGATATCTTTTCTGGTATTGTTTATTACTCTTTTTATTGGTATTCGTATAGGAACCATAAAGCAAATATTAGATGGGAGGATTGACTTTTAAATCCTATGCTCTCAATGTAATTAGTTAGGCAGATCGCCTTGAGCTGTCGTTTTTTTTTCTTTTTTTATTAATAAAATTTTGCCGTTCAAAAAAAAAAAATAAACCCAATAACTAAACTTAACTTAACTAAATGGGGCTTAACTGAACTGAATTGAATAGAGCAGAACTGAACTGAATGGAATGGAATTGAATTGAAATAAACTGAACTGAATAGAGCTGAACTGAACTGAACTGGATATAAACAGTAGAGAACAGGCCCTTAGAATCCATTATGAATCAATCATTTTTGAGGACTATCCTTGTGTGTCATTGTTGGGGATAATAGGAAACTGAAAACTAAATATATTTGTTGTTGTATAACTAAAGACAGTTTTGTTGAAGGGAAATAACTGAACAGAAAAGTAGGGCAAAAACTGTGTATTATTTCATTGATGACATCCCTTTAAATAGGGAGAAATACATACAAGCAGGCCTAATCTTACCCTAACTAGGAAAGCCCGTAAACTAACAGACTAAGGCACACATTGGGTATTATTACTTAACACTTCCCCTTGTGCCTGGTCTACAAGCGCATGTCATGTTGCCTCGTTAAAACCTCCTCAAGCAAAAACCCAGTGGGAAAAATGTATTGTTCGTAGGGAAAAGAGTACAACATCTAGACACATTAAGTTTAGACTTCGTCATTTGAATCTATCCTCTCATATGATCGTTACATTTGATCGTAGCGCTACTAAGGTGACCATTCCATCGATCCCTAAAATCGTACATCTTGTTACCTCGTTAAAACCTTTCCAAGTGATAAAAACCCTGTGGGGAAAATGATCCATGGAAGGAAAAGAGTATAACGTACGGTTTAGATGTAAGACTCCCCCTCAAGTCTACATCTCCCCCTAATTTGTACATCAATCAAGTAGTTGTTGCCTCATTAAAAACTTCGCCAAGTAACAAAACCCAATGGGAGAAAATGAACCTTGGTCAAAGAAAAGATTACAACACATGTGATTAAGTTTCTTTATAAATCACCATTTTCTTGTGATCTTTACATCGATCTCGAGAGTTGGAGAAGTCTACAACTCCCCATAATGCTTACATTCATATACTGTTGCCTCGTTAAAAACCTTGCCAAGTAACAAAACCCAGTAGAAAAAATAAACCTTGGTCTAAGGAAAAGAGTGCAACTTATGTGAGTATGTTCCCTTATATCTCACATATTTCTCGTTATGATCATTCCATCAATCAAGGAGATTTACAAGTTACATCATGTTCATAAATGTAAGTATGCTCGTCAGTGGCAGTACTGAACCGCTAGTTCCTCACAAATGCAGAATGATAGTTCTTAATCATGTACACAAAAGGGTTTGCATAGTCATTGGCACTCACGGACTGATTCATGCAAAGCAATAATCATGTCGCGAAGGGGGTAGACAAAGAAGGGTTTGCATAGTCGATTTCCAAAACATAAGCAAATCATACCAACACATACTTTGTGGTAGTTGCTTCGGCACCAGCATTTACTTTAGCATTTGCCTTTTCGTAAGCAGCTTCCTTTGCCTGCTCGTAGGGAAAGAATAGTCCTAAATCAATGATTTCTTTTAAGTATCAGAAGATATTCTTGATACCATTCTATTGATGTTGCCTCGATGCTGAACTAAATCTAGTCAGCGAATTAACTGAGGAGTGATATCAGGTCGTGTATGTTGTGTCGAGATTTACTCATCTCGACAGGCGATCGACTACAAGGCCGAGCGATCGAGTCCACGACCAATCATGCTATGGCGAACTTGCATAAGCGGAGATAACAGTCCATCTTCGGACATCTAGCGATCGACTCTCAAGGCGATCGCCTTCTGGTATCTAGCGATCGTCTCTGGTATCCGACCTAAGACAACCGTCCTGTGCCGCGAACAGAGACATTCGTCCCTCAAAGACCACGAAGACTGGATCTCAAAGTAGCTCCCATGTGCAGATCCGCGACAGGCGCCGCATTTCATGGATCGTTGACCACAGCTGTCACCACCTATTCATCTACCGACAAACCCGCCGAAAGGTACAAGGTGGGACTGCCCGTGACAGCGACTTAGACGCGTGCAGACTTCTCATTGGACCGCACAGCTGGCTGCCAGCAACTCCTGCAGACTCTAAAGGAGACAAACCCATGTGCTAAAAGATGATCGCCCGCTTATTATAATACAGTAGAGGCGATCGCCCAACAGGACCCAGTCCTATAAATAGAGAACTTCCAGCAACTAGAAAGAGGTTCACTCATTCTCCATTTAGTTCAGAGAAAACACTTACATACATACTTACAGATTCTCGGCTTCTTCTTCCCGAATCTACCTTAGTATTTCTCTCTCAGCACCACTCAACCAGAAGACGGTCGGCAGAGGCAAGAAGTCTCCACAGTGCAGATTCGAATAGACAAGCCCAGGAGCTCAAACATATAGCAGCTACACGCCGTGAGAGACTGTCAATTTCTCACGGTCGTCACAGTTCATCAACATTGTTACAAGAACTCACAGAGCATCATATCTGGTTCTTCCGGCAATCTACACGCTCACTAGCTAAGATAACTAGAATCGTTACACTCATTGTAATAGCATTCTAACATTAATACTTGTATCCCAGAATATTCGTATTAATAACATCTCGGGAGAGCATTCAAGCCCGGGACTAACAACCCCAGCAAATCTTATGTTATTTACTTTCTCTACGGAAGTGCTCTCGCACTTTGTTTGCTATCCATCCATTCCAGCAATATCTATCTCCGGATAATATTTTGGGTAGCAACAATTGGCGCTAGAGGAAGGGGATCTTAACCTTCATTTTTTATCCCTACCGTCCCGAAGAACACTCACTATTCTCGGGGCATATACTTGAAGTGACACTCACTGCGCTTCAAAGAAAGCCTTCAGAATCATGACGTCCGCCACTACATCGAAGAGAGCCACTCTTCGAACCGCCGGACACCATATCCCGGCTCAATCCGAGCCCCAGCCTACGGCAGAGGGTAGCCGCGGCGACGCGAGACTCTCGATCCCACATCTGAGGGACGGCCCCAGCCTCTCACTCGACCAGTTCCAAACCGCGGAACAGATCGAGGAGGCTATGGCCATCCTAAATGAGCGACGGAGAGCATGTGTAGCGCCCGCAATAACTCCCTCGGCCATCCGCCGCATGGGCAAACGGAAGTTCAAGGGGCTACTGGGCGATCGATCGTCAGAAAGCCCCGATTTGCGAGAAAAGTCTCTCGCCAGGCCAGATAGTTCCGTATTCAGTCGCTTGGGAAGTGACCCATCATGGCGACCGGGGCATTCTGGCCCCAACCACGAGACGACGGAATCCGAGTCCATCACCAGGAGTTCAGCATACCCAACTCCCAGCCAAACACAAGTCTACCGTCTGGCTCCCACTCCGAACGTCAGGGGGTCAGTACTTGATCCCCTCGGCTCCCGCTCCGAGTGCCTAGCCGCGAGCAACCAGGCCACGGCAATGGCCGCTATGCAACGCCAGCTCGACGAGATGAAAGCACTCTTGGACACTGGGGCAAGCACCAGCAGAAAGATCATCGGACCAACCGAGCCACTCGCGGTCCACATCGAGCTCGCCCCCGTGCAACCCAGGATCGCTCCTCCCAAAAAACCTCTGCATGAAGGGAGATCGGACCCCGAAACCCACCTGAGTAAGTTCCGGATTTACATGACCGGGTGCGGGGCAACAGATGCGACCAAATGCCGAATCTTCCCATTAACATTGGGCGAGCTGGCCCACAGGTGGTACATCTCACTACCACCGCGATCGATCATCTCCTTCGAGAAACTGGCGAGCGACTTCACGTCTTACTTCGCCGCCAAGGTCGCTAGACCAGAAGGCCCCCACCGCATGATGAAAATCAGGCAGGGGAAGACGAATCCGACGTGGATTACATCGACCGAGTAGACGAAATCATCCTCACCGGCGAGCCCATCAGCGACGAGCTCGCTCTCTACTCCGTCCTGGGGGGATTCTACGGTCACTCACCCATGTTTAGACATCTGACGAAGGACATCCCTCCAACCTACGCGATCTTCCGCGCTAAGGCTGCCGACTTTCTGGCCAGGCAAAGGCTACTCACCCTCCGCCTGAGCGAGGAAACGCCACCTCCTGTCTAAAAGACGGCGACCGCCAAAACCAAAAAGAAGGTCGCCAAGCCATCCGGCAACCACAAGGCCAATGAGGATGTGGAAGCCCATCTCCTCCACACGTTCAACCGAACTCCGGCCCACATTTTCCACGCCATCAAGGGGCGCGAACCGCTGAACAAGCCAAAGGCTATAAGGAACCATGGTCATATGGACCACAATCAATATTATGCCTACCACAAGAGTCCCGGTCACAACACCAACCAATGTCGCGACCTCCTCAGACAACTCTAGAGATTATTCGAAGCAGGCAAGTTGGACAGCTTATTGGCTTAGCCAGAGCCCCTCCAATCTCCCAACACGGTCGCCCGAGTCGAACGCGAACAGGCCGGAAAGCTCATACGAGCCGACCCCTCGATCAACCTCGGCGACCGTATCTACATGCTTCAATCAAGAGAATGGAACTTCGGACGACTCTCCCCGTTTTCCCGCCTCATCAAACCAAAGGCTACTACCTGAGCTAACGCTTCGAAAAGGAGGATGACTCGCTCACCCTCTAAAGTTCGTCATCAACATGATGGACCTAGGCAACGATCGCCTCCCCTAGGACAACATATACCATCAAGGAGCATCATCTGACATGATGGTCCGAGGTAGAAGAGTGCCGCCATGGTCGTGGAGGACGATGGAACCGTTCTTGCACCCATGCAAGGTCCCTTTGGGCCACGATCGCCCGCCCTTCGTTTAAATTCGAGGTCGGCGTAGTCTGAGGGCCCTCCAAAACTAATCTGTGGACACGTTCGCCCGCCTTCAAAGGTCCATCGCTTAACGTGGTGGGTCCTTCCCGGACAATACGACGCGTCCCTCCCCCCGTCTCAACATATACCGTCGAGGTTCGCCATCTTAGTGACGGGCCGAGGTAGAAGCAGAGCTAACAAGCCGCAGACGTGGAGTTGATTCATCCGACGCTGCCCCGCGCAAGGAATCTTCCAGACCAAAACCGCGCGCCCTTCGTTTAAATACGAGGCGAGGCGCAGCCTTCGGAGGACCCTACCAATTAAGTGAGTCGCGAGAACATAGCCATCAGACGGAGTGTCGCTCGCGCACAATACATGGTCATGGAGATCAGTCCATCGAACTCCGTGATCGTGCACAGCTCCTCAAGACCGAGATGGACGGCCTTCCTCGAGGTTTCGACAAAATCGAAGACCGCTCACTCGACGATTTATTTTCGTCTCCTTACTTTCACTAAGTGAACAAAAACAAGGGGGAAAGGGTGCGGAACTATTTATACGACGATCGTCCCTATTCAACGACATACGGAGATCGGCATTATTCAGATGTTTGTGCAGCGATCGAATTTATTGTAAAAGTTATCTATATGAGTTTATCAATTCACTTGGAAATATACACGCAACAATCGCTCCTCACACATTTGTACAAAGTTATGCAAAGACTTAAAAAGCAATCATTCAAGTAGAAATCGGAGAATCAAACATTCATTTCATTACTTGAAGTTTCATAAGTACATACACGGTCGCCCGAAGGCCTAAGTATTACATAGAGAAAACTACAAAATTACAAAGCTAAAACAGTAAAGAACGAAGAGCCTCAGGCCCTTCAACCTCCGGATCGGCCCGCGACCCTTCACCATCTTCCAGAGCGGCCTCCCCGTCCGCCGGAGCGTCAAGATGAACAAGGTTCGCCGGAGTCAGATAGCAGCTCAAGTTTACGCCGATGTCCGCAAGATCCAAGATAGGCACGGAAAAGTCAGGATGAAGAGGGTGCTCCAACGCATACGACTTGAAGTTTTAGGCTAGAGGGCCGACCTCCAGTCCTCCCTTCTTAGCAGATCGGAGCGAGTCAGCGAACACTATGTAATAGGCAAACTCACTGACGAACTCCACGTTCAGAAAGGGATTGGCCTCGGTCGCCTCTAGCTTCCCTTTCAACTCCGCAACCGCCTGTTGCGCAGCCTGGAGCTCGGCCTCCCTTGCAGCCGTCTCTCCCCTTGACTCCGCCAGCTGGCTAGTCATCCGAGCGACAGTCACCTTCACTTGGTCGGCCTCCTTCTCAGCGGCCGCCTGCAACCGTCGGGCATCCGTCATCCGGTCCCGAAATCGGTCGACCATCGCCCGGGATTGCTCGGCATCCTGTCTCGCTAGATCAAGTTCATGGCTCGCCCGCTTAGCTACATCTAAGGAGTCTTTCTCCATTGCCACAATCCTATCGGCGAACTCGGCGTTCTCTTTCCTAGCAGCCTCGAGGTCTGCCTGCAGACGAGTAGTGGAAGGACGCCCCTCGAACTCCTGCACAGCCTGGGCAGCCATCGTCGCCGCCTGAAGAGAAAGAGCGAAATCGGCTTGCATTGCGCTCCCGGGTCGCTGGCGAGCGATCGCATCCAAGTCCGTCCTCCAGGCCTTCGGCAAAGCAGAAACGGCCCGGTTGACATATAGTGGGATATTGTAATATCCGCATTTTTCTTTCCCTTATATCTTCATTTTTCGGTGTGTTTCTTGGTCATAGTGACCCTCGTGTATCTCTCAGTGTATCCTTCCTGTTATCTGCTGAACTGTATTCTCGTTATTGTTGTGCGGAACCGCCATTTCGGGGTTGCCGTGGATCCATTTCGTGTTATTGATTCCCAAATATTGATTCCTATTGCTTTTATTCTCTTCACGGATCATTTTTCATCATTTAGGACCCGAGAGGGGGTGTGAGCCGCGGCACAAGGTGTGTGTGCCGCGGCACACACATTTCTCCAGTAGTTGGACGAGCGGACTGTACTGTGTGCCGCGGCGCACCATCCGTCGTGTGCAGCACGATCGTGTGGCATTTTCGGCCAAAACCCGATCTGCACGTGCCGCGGCACATGTCGGTGAGCCATGCACACTGCCGAACCCTGGGAGTAATTTTTGGCCTGTGCCGCGACACACCTCAGCTGTGCCGCGGCACACAATGCGGTCAACCCCCTATAATTGCGTTGTTTTGAGCGTGAGCAGCTCATTTCCCTTCTTCTTTTTCCATTTGCGCGAGAGAGAGTAAGAGAGGAGGAGAGCTTCTCATCATTATCAATTGGGGGGTTGATTTTCATCATTCTTCTTCGGTTGTGAAGCCCGGACAATCAATCCAATGCGTGTTCTACGAATCTAAATACTTGAATCCTCAAGGTAATATCTCTTGAAACCCTACCTTTTGGATAATTGGGGATTTTGGGGT
The DNA here is from genome assembly GCA_033398695.1 of Orobanche coerulescens. Lineage (NCBI taxonomy): Eukaryota > Viridiplantae > Streptophyta > Magnoliopsida > Lamiales > Orobanchaceae > Orobanche > Orobanche coerulescens. The sequence goes on from CM065804.1 coordinate 20,050,021, forward strand.
TTTGTCCGTTTCTTTCCGTTTTGTTGATGGATTCTTGATGAATATAATTAATCTTGTTGATATCATTAGTTTTCCTATGGATTCATGGTATATTTTCATAGTTTTGCGGAATCGAGAGGGTTTGGTTGTGGTCCGCCCTCGTTGTTATTTTTGTGCGAATATACATGAATCGTAGGCGGGTTTTCGGGTGTATTCCATTTCCGTATTCGGCTAGAGTTGGTTGTAATTATGTTCTTCGAATCGTTAGGTTCGGTTCCGTTGATTCCTAGTGTTCGTCGGTGATTATCCTTTCCGTTCATTGCGTCATCAATTATTCAAGGCAAGTATTTTGGAAACCTTTATGCTTAACGTGGAATGGTAATGTATTTTGTGTGTGATTTGCTCACCTCGTGTTGGTCCGACGGGATCAAGGAGGGAATCCAAAGGTTTGCGTCCCGGATTCATGAGTTTGTTTAGCTAGCCAGTGCGGGAGGGTCCTGATATGACAAAAATAGTGTGCTAAAATCATTGTTAATTATAAGGTTTTTAATGAATTTTATGTTGGCATACTTGGTTATTTTCCATATATTTATATTTTGGGTGCAATTTACTTCACTTGGCAATTTGTTATTTAATTTAGGTGTTTGATGGAGTTTTTAAGCTTAAGGAGTAATTGGGATCATCAAACGGACCAAGCCAAGGTGATTTGGGCTTAAATAAAAAAAATGCCGCGCGACACTGGTTGGCGCAGTGTCAGTTCGCTGACCCAGTGTCAGTCCTGTTACGAAAATAATCTTACTTGGGGCCCAAGAAACGACTCAAAAATCTCCCAATCAGTTCCACAAGGCAATAAATCGGTCCATATGCTGGAAAAAGGAATTGGAATAGATTTGGGAAGAAAGACTCCAAGGAAATTAAAACTCAAGAAGGAAAGAGTCCTAATTAAAGAAGGAAACTATGAGATAAGGAATAATTATAAAAGGGGAAGAGGGCTGGAATAAAATTCACTTCTGGAACAGCAAACTCACGGCTGAAGCACTACTTTTCACGGCTGGAGCAGAAGGAGTGGAGGACGACCGAACCGATTTCCGTCGGAGCAACCGAGCCGATTCCGACGTGCGAAGAAGAAGATTATACCGTTTGAATTTCTTTCTTCTCATATCTATTATTAATTTGCTGTTTTCTAAATCCAACATGTCCGGCTAATTTTTCATTCTAGTTCTTAGTGAAGTTTTGAACCGTATTTGAATTATTCATGTTTTAATCCCACAGCGTATTCTCAACTCGAATTCTCTTAAATTATTTTTGTGTTATTGAATCCACGACTATGCCATTAAATTTCTTGATTTGGTTTGGCCAACTAGATTAGGAGTTTTATGTCTTATGCTAGAAATTGAGTTGTAATCCGTAATTGTTGCAATTTTAATTTCACAAGTAGCAAAAAATTGATTTTTCCCAATTGGGTAACACAAAATCGAGATCCCTTAAGTCGAGCTTATGAACTTAATATCTTGCCTATTCCATTATTTTGGTTTTTAATGCATCTAGCGAGCGAGATTTGAAGAGCTTGTTTTGAATCCACCGTATAGATAGGTTCGATTAAAGAGCTTGTTTTAATTGAATAAACTTAAGAAATAATTAAGGTCAACAGAGCTTATTGTTGGCTTCGGAATAGGAGTTCATGAGATTAGAGAAGAGATAAGCGCTGCATTGAAACTTGAATTAATTCGAAACGATGGATAACGAAGCTAAGAACTAGATTATTCTTTAATTGATATTTCCGTATTTTATTCCCTTTGCTTATTTTATTTTATTTTAATTTATTTTCCGCAAATTATTTTAGATTAGAAACTGAAATCCCCCTCTCGTTTTTATCTTATTTTTAATTGCTAAAAGTATTTAATCCTTAAATAGTATAATTGATTTACCGTTCTCCGTGGGATCGACCCTTACTTGCCGATACTACTAGTTAGTAGAAGTAAGCCAAGGAAAAATATAAATAACTAATTTTGACGCGTCACGACAGCGCGGTCAAAATTTTGGCGCCGTTGCTGGGGAATGGTGTTAAATTAATTTTACTTATTTTGAGTTAAAAACTTTCTGCAATTTCGACACTGGGTCACCCAGTGTCAGTTCTGAAAATTCATTATAATTGTCAGTTGTGCACTAATTCGTTTGTTTTAGCGTTGCATGAATACAAGGTCCCGAGGGGATAAAGACTTACAATACTTTCCAGAAATCACCAAACGAGATCGAGTTTTCAGGGGAAAAGCAAAAGAAACTAAAGAAGCACTCGAGCACTTATCATTTTCTTTCGAAACATCACCCAGCGAGTCGGAGGACGAAATTGGAGTCATGGCAAATAACGCTGAAAAGACGCTGAAGCAATTAGCCAACCCAGAGCTACCTCAACAACCACTGTGCATCACGATCCCGGCTATTGACAACAACAACACCTTTGAATTGAAGTCGGGATTGATTCACTTGCTACCTGCATTTCATGGTTTATCAGGAGAGGACCCGCACAAACATATCAAGGAATTTCATGTCGTTTGCTCAAGCATGAAGCCGAATGGTGTCACCGAAGAACAAATCAAGCTTAGGGCCTTTCCGTTCTCACTAAAAGATTCGGCTAAGGATTGGCTATTTTATTTACCATCGGCCACCATTACAACGTGGAACGAGATGGAGATCTTATTTCTACAAAAATATTTTCCAGCCTCTCGAGCGGCCAATCTAAGGAAAGAAATATGTGGTGCAAGGCAAATGACCGGAGAAACGTTGCATGAATATTGGGAACGGTTTAAACAGTTGGTGTCTCGATGCCCGCAACATCAAATTAGCGAGCAACTCCTGATTCAATATTTTTATGAAGGGCTTAATCCGATGGAGCGGAACACGATAGATGCAGCAAGCGGAGGAGCTCTAGTGGACAAAACCCCTTCGGCCGCAAGGGCTCTCATATCCAACATGGCGGCTAATTCACAACAATTTGGATGTCGCGATGCACCGATCAGGATGGTGAAGGAGATCCATGACTCGTCTCTTGAGGAAAAATTGAATGAGCTAACCACTTTTGTTAGAAAACTTGCTGTAGGAAACAGCACACCAGTCGTACCATGTCGTCTCTGCAAGACCACGGAGCATACAACGGAGAATTGTCAGATTTTGCTTGATGAAATCGAGGCACACGCCAATGCAATTGGAACCGAAAATTTCTATGGGCGAAAGAACAATCCGTACTCAAACACATACAACCCATGATGGAAGGATCACCCTAACTTTCGATGGAAGAACCAGCAAGAGGCGCCCCCGCAAAATAGGGGACAATTCTACAAGCAGCCCACCGAAAATTCGACACAATCTTTGGAGGATATGATGAAGACCCTCATGGCAAACACTATGAATCAGTTCCAACAAGGCATGAACCAGATCCAACAGGGCATGACTCAATTCCAGTATGACACTAAATCGAGTATCAAAATTCTCGAAAATCAAGTGAGTCAACTAGCCACCACGGTGAGCCGCTTGGAAAACCAAAATAGTGGGAAATTGCCATCCCTGCCTGAACCGAACCCAAGGAACGTGAGTGCTGTAACTCTAAGGAGTGGGAAGCAGCTTAAGGAGCCTAAGAAGGTGGAGGAAGCTGAAAACGAGGAGGAAAAATCCACTGAACAGATCAACACTGGGACGCCCAGTGCAGAATCAACACCCAGTGCAAAACTACCGGACAGCAAGGTAAATTCGTCCAAAACTGCTCCTTTTGAGACTAACGAGTTACCTTTTCCATCTAGGGTCAAAAAGGCAGCGATCGTGAATAAAGAGAAGCAAATCCTCGACATATTCCGAAAGGTTGAGATCAACATTCCCTTACTCGACGCAATTCAACAAATTCCAAAATACACAAAAGTCCTTAAGGACTTATGCACCAACAAGCGGAGATTAAAGGGTAATGGTAATGTGGTAATGGGAGAAAATGTGTCCGCTGTATTCCAAAAGAAATTGCCACAAAATCGGGAAGATCCAGGTATGTTTGCTATTCTTTGTCAAATTGGAAATATGGGTTTTGAACGAGCTATGCTAGATTTAGGAGCATCAATAAATGTTATGTCACGCTCTATATACACCTCCTTAAATCTAGGACCTCTTCGGGAAACAAGAATAATTATACAATTGGCGGATCGTAGCCTTGTGTATCCCGAAGGGATAATTGAGGACGTTCTTGTCCAAGTCAACAAGCTCGTATTTCCAGCCGACTTCTATGTTCTCGACATGCAACATGAGACATCAAATTCCACACTTATTTTGTTAGGAAGGCCATTTTTAAATACGGCCAATACCAAAATAGATGTTCGTGAGGGATCCCTCACGATGGAATTTGATGACCAAATCGTACGGTTTAATATTTATGATGCTATGAAATTTCCTGAGGAAGATTGCTCTCTTTTTGCATTAAGCGTGATTGACCCTCTTGTCGAGGAAGTGTTTGATTTGAATTTCAGGGATGCACTCGAAGTAGCACTAACAAGGGACGTAGGAACCAACATCGAGGAAGCATTTGAAATTTCAAGAGAGTTGCTCGAAGTCGTAGGTGCCATGAAGGGGGCGGGACCGATCAGAACAAAAAGGGAAGCAAACTTCATTCGACTTAATGAGGAACGCCGGAAGATCGAGCCTTCGATTGCGCACGCACCCGAGCTGGAGCTAAAACCTTTGCCACAACACTTAAAATATGCACATCTAGGAGCCGACGAAACCTTACCCGTCATCATCTCGGCCGAGCTGAATCCTAATCAAGAGAAGGCATTGCTAAAAGTTCTCAAGGAATACAAGGAAGCCATTGGGTGGACTATAGCCGACATTAAGGGAATTAGTCCAGCCCTATGCATGCATCGAATTCTATTAACGGAGGATGCCAAGCCCACACGAGAAGCACAACGAAGGTTGAATCCACCAATGATGGAGGTCGTAAAAAAGGAAATTCTTAAGCTCCTCGACGTAGGGCTGATCTTTCCAATATCCGATAGCAAATGGGTAAGCCCAACGCAAGTCGTCCCAAAGAAATCCGGAATTACCGTGGTCGAAAATCAAGAAGGAGAACTTGTTCCTAGTCGTGTACAAACTGGATGGACCGCAAGCTGAATTCAATGACCCGAAAAGATCATTTTCCCTTGCCATTTATAGATCAAATGATTGAAAGGCTTGCCGGACATGCGTACTATTGTTTCTTGGATGGGTTTTCGGGATACTTTCAAATTGCAATCGCACCCGAAGACCAGGAAAAGACGACATTCACTTGCCCCTTCGGCACATTCGCCTATCGACGGATGCCCTTCGGACTATGCAACGCACCCGCCACCTTCCAAAGGTGTATGGTAAGCATTTTTTCTGAGTACGTAAGTAATATCATTGAAATATTCATGGATGATTTTAGTGTGTATGGGGATTCATTCGATACATGCCTAGAAAATCTCACCCTTATTTTAAAATGTTGTGTAGAAACTAATCTCGTACTTAATTGGGAAAAATGCCATTTTATGGTAAAACAAGGAATAGTTTTAGGGCATGTAGTCTCGGAAAAAGGAATCGAAGTTGATAAAGCCAAAATTGATATTATTGCCACTTTGCCTTACCCCGCCACGGTGCGGGAAGTACGTTCTTTTCTTGGCCATGCAGGTTTTTATAGGAGATTCATCAAGGATTTTTCAAGAATAGCGGCACCCTTATGCAAGCTTCTCCAGAAGGAAGTGGAGTTTAACATGAATGACGAACGCAAGGCCGCCTTTGACAAGTTGAAGCAATTACTGACAATAGCACCCATAATTCAACCGCCAAATTGGGATTTGCCATTCGAATTGATGTGCGATGCAAGCGACTACGCGATAGGGGCTGTCTTGGGCCAAAGAGTGGGGAGAGCGCCCCATGTAATTTATTACGCCTCAAAAACACTGGACCCGACCCAAGTGAATTATTCCACAACCGAGAAGGAGTTTCTAGCCGTGGTCTTTGCACTAGAAAAATTCCGTTCCTACCTACTCGGGGCCAAGGTCATTATTTTTTCAGATCACGCTGCCCTACGATATTTGTTAGCCAAAAAGGAGGCGAAGCCGAGACTTATTCGATGGATCTTACTTCTTCAAGAATTCAACATGGAGATCAAGGACAAGAAGGGGTCCGAAAATTCTGTGGCCGATCACCTGAGCCGGTTAGTCTTAGAAAATGATGGGAAACCTATGTGTGACAGTTTCCCCGACGAACAATTATATTCAGCTGCTCAACACTGGGAGAACTGTTCAACACTGGGTGACCCAGTGTCAGACTCTGCAGCACCATGGTATGCCGATTTAGTGAATTTTCTCGTAGCCAATATTTTTCCTGCTGGAATGACACGGGCCAGGAGGGATAAACTCAGAAGTGATGCCAAATACTACGTGTGGGATGATCCTTATCTATGGAAGCATTGTTCTGATCAAATGATTCGAAGATGTGAACCAGAGGCTGAATTTCATTCAATTCTCGCTTTTTGTCACTCGTATGCATGCGGAGGACACTTCGGTTCAAGAAGGACAGCACATAAGGTTTTGGAGAGTGGTTTTTATTGGCCTTCGCTATTTAGAGATGCTTATGATTTTTGCAAGACGTGTGATAATTGTCAAAGAACGGGTAATATTTCTCGACGCAATCAATTGCCCCAAAATCCTATCTTGGTTTGTGAAATCTTCGACGTCTGGGGCATGGACTTCATGGGACCTTTTCCCTCCTCATATGGGAATCTCTATATTTTACTCTTCGTGGATTACGTATCCAAATGGGTGGAGGCGACCGCCTCACGGACCAATGATTCTAAAGTAGTGGCCCAATTTATCAAAACTAATATCTTCGCTAGATTTGGAATTCCACGGGCTATAATAAGCGATCGGGGGAAGCATTTCAAAAATCGAATGATTGAGGCACTCCTAAGGAAATATCGAGTCTTGCACAATGTATCCACTTCCTATCACCCGCAATCAAATGGGCAAGCCGAAACATCCAATAAGGAGATAAAAGCAATCTTGGAGAAAACAGTTCAACCAAATCGGAAGGATTGGAGCTTACGACTCGACGACGCGCTTTGGGCCTATAGGACGGCGTATAAAACACCAATTGGCATGTCACCGTATCGCTTGGTCTATGGCAAACCGTGCCACCTTCCTGTCGAGCTCGAGCATCGTGCCTTTTGGGCAATCAAGAAGTGCAATATGAATTTTGACGAATCAGGCACCCACCGGAAGTTGCAATTGCAAGAATTGGAAGAAATACGAAACGACGCGTTCGAAAATGCAGCAATTTACAAAGAAAAGACAAGGGCATTCCACGATTCAAAAATAATAAGGAAAGACTTCGTCCTAGGTGAAAAAGTGTTACTTTACCACTCTCGACTCAAATTATTTCCGGGCAAGTTGCGATCCCACTGGATTGGTCCATTTATAATTATCAGTATTTCTCCTCACGGAGCGATTGAAGTTCAAAGTCTAAAGACACGAAAAATTTTCAAAGTCAACGGCCATCTCCTAAAACCCTATCGCGAAGGATTTACGACGGCTAATATGGAAGAATAAAAACTCGAGGACCCATCCGAAATATAAAACAGGGAGTTCGTCGAGCCAACGATGTAAAAAAAAAAAGGCGCTTATTGGGAGGCAACCCAATTTATTTTATTTTTTTATTTTCCGTAATATTTTTAGTCTTCAGTTTTTTTTTAGTCATCAGTTTTTTTATTTTAGAAAAATCTTTTTCCTGCTTATTTCCTTTTCTACGTATTTCCTTTTTTTTTAAATCTTCTTCCCTTATTAATTTTTTTACTTATTATTATTTTTACAACTCCATCCCCTTCTCCCTCATATATCAGCGCGATCAATCCCCCCTGCTCGGTCCTTTCCAACTGACATAGCCATCCCTCTTTTCTGCAGACACCATCGCCGACCATCATGACCGGAAAAGGAACAAGGAACGTCAATCGGCCACTAAATCGAATCACTCGGAGCGGAGGCTGGAGGAATAACCCTAGGGCGCCGACCTTCTACGACCTCACCGAGCCCGAAGAACCCGCGACAAAACCCTCCACCGCCGGAAAACGAAGGGCCGGCTGACCAGCGACCGACGAACCACTCACCGAAGCCGAGCAGGAGAACGAGGCCGAGCAGGAGAACGAGGCCGAGCAGGAAAATGAGGCCAAGGCCGAGCAGCAGCACGGCTTCACACAAGAGCGCAAGCATACGGTGCAAGCACAAGCCGAGCAGGAGATTCGGCTACGAAGGCCGAGCTGAGGCGCTAGATCGAGTAGCTTGAGGAGGGGCATCGCGCACTTCAAGCCAAGACGGATCGTTTGACCGAGCAGCTGGACGCTCTTCTCCCTCATCAACCCGGTGATTCCTACTCTAGCTTTTTACTATCTTTTATTTTTATTTTTCTCTTCCTTCCTTTCTTTAGAGTCGTGTGCTGAATTTTAAGTTTGGGGAAATTGGAGTCGGAATGATTAATTGAATTTGGCAATTGTGAAGAATTTAATTTTGCGTCCTTAGCTAAATTTGTGTGATTGAATCAAGTTCGTGTATTGGGGATTTAAGTATGGCCTGACATAGGAAATGAATATGATTGACTAGTTTGATTTTAATTAGGGTAGTTCACTAGTCTTGATTTTGGATTTGGATAAAAGTGTGAGGGATTCATGGCACAAGCCCGTTTCATTCGTGAGTTTTGAGCCGTAGAGCAAAATATACATTTACACATATATAAATAATTATGCATATACATGTTCACTGTTTCTTCTTGTGGGGTCGAACGTGTTGTGTTCATACTAGAACTTAATCAATTATTCATGTCAAGACTATGTTAGTGTTCTCATGCAGTAAAGTGATAAAGGCAAATTAGGAATAACCCACTTGGCTTATATTTTCCCACCTCGACATAATCGCCACTAGAAGCCCAATTGGACCTAAGCCTTATTCTTTGATCCAGCACATTTGATTAGCCATTATCTAATTTTTGGTGAAAATTCATCCGTTTGAACCCTTGGTCAAGATTTGGTTGTGAATTAGGTGTATAACAAGTCGAGGGAAGGACGAGAAATTATCAAAAAGTGGGTGGTGAAGTGAAAAAAAAAAGTGCTGAAATTGAGATAAAAAAAATAAAGGCCGAAACCTAAAAAAAAAATAGGGGGGCGGCCGTGAAAAATACCCCACTCGAATGTTGTTAAAGCCACTGACCTCAATTGATCTTTCGTGGCTATGCGATTACATGTATGTACCCAAAAGGGTGCGAAAGGAAGGACGGTGATTCATTGTTTGTAGGATTTGTTATGCACTTAACTTTCATGATTAATCTTAACCAACGAATCCTTTATTTATCCTTTTTATCCTACCCATACCTAAAGCCCTGTTACAACCATGAAAGTCCTTTTGATTATATGCATGAGTTCATCTAAGTAGTGGAGATTTGATTTTTGTGCGAGTATATGGTAATGACACACCATGTTTTGACGTGAGTGATTGCTTAATAATCCCTATATCTACTTGAGCGAGAGTGACCCCTTGTGAGGCCATTGAATTTTCTCTCACTTGATGCCAATGAAGATGTTGAGATTGGTTGAGGTACTTTAATTTTCTTCTTACTTGTTCATGATTATTTATTCTCCCTTGAATATGGCTATCATCTTGGATTTTTCAATACATGTTTCTTGAAATTCTTTCACTCGAATTATGCTTGAGGACAAGCATTGGTTTAAGTTTGGGGAGATTTGATATGACAAAAATAGTGTGCTAAAATCATTGTTAATTATAAGGTTTTTAATGAATTTTATGTTGGCATACTTGGTTATTTTCCATATATTTATATTTTGGGTGCAATTTACTTCACTTGGCAATTTGTTGTTTAATTTAGGTGTTTGATGGAGTTTTTAAGCTTAAAGAGTAATTGGGATCATCAAACGGACCAAGCCAAGGTGATTTGGGCTTAAATAAAGAAAATGCCGCGGAGCAACCGAGCCGATTCCGACGTGCGAAGAAGAAGATTATACCGTTTGAATTTCTTTCTTCTCATATCTATTATTAATTTGCTGTTTTCTAAATCCAACATGTCCGGCTAATTTTTCATTCTAGTTCTTAGTGAAGTTTGAAACCGTATTTGAATTATTCATGTTTTAATCCCACAGCGTATTCTCAACTCGAATTCTCTTAAATTATTTTTGTGTTATTGAATCCACGACTATGCCATTAAATTTCTTGATTTGGTTTGGCCAACTAGATTAGGAGTTTTATGTCTTATGCTAGAAATTGAGTTGTAATCCGTAATTGTTGCAATTTTAATTTCACAAGTAGCAAAAAATTGATTTTTCCCAATTGGGTAACACAAAATCGAGATCCCTTAAGTCGAGCTTATGAACTTAATATCTTGCCTATTCCATTATTTTGGTTTTTAATGCATCTAGCGAGCGAGATTTGAAGAGCTTGTTTTGAATCCACTGTATAGATAGGTTCGATTAAAGAGCTTGTTTTAATTGAATAAACTTAAGAAATAATTGAGGTCAACAGAGCTTATTGTTGGCTTCGGAATAGGAGTTCATGAGATTAGAGAAGAGATAAGCGCTGCATTGAAACTTGAATTAATTCGAAACGGTGGATAACGAAGCTAAGGACTAGATTATTCTTTAATTGATATTTCCGTATTTTATTCCCTTTGCTTATTTTATTTTATTTTAATTTATTTTCCGCAAATTATTTTAGATTAGAAACTCAAAATCCCCCCTCGTTTTTATTTTATTTTTAATTGCTAAAAGTATTTAATCCTTAAATAGTATAATTGATTTACCGTTCTCCGTGGGATCGACCCTTACTTGCCGATACTACTAGTTAGTAGAAGTAAGCCAAGGAAAAATATAAATAACTAATTTTGACGCGTCACGACAGCGCGGTCAGGTCCTTAGAGGCCTCGTGCGGGAATTTATGATATGACTCTGTTCCCAAGGCGATGCATGTGCGTGTTTTGCTTTATAATATAGCCAGTGCGGGAGGGTCCATAGAGGCCTCGTGCGGGAATTTATGATATGACTCTGTTCCCAAGGCAAATTGTTTGACTGTTTATTTCCGGAAAAAGACATGTCTAGTTTTGGTTTTTGAAATGATATTGGTGCATGTACTATGAAATGTGTAAGCGATTGGTTTGCCTTGATTACTTGTACTAGCGTAATTGCTAACCCCTTTGGGGACCCGTTTCGGGGAAATTCTTGTTATGGATTTCAGGTTATGATTATCCGGACGAGCGAGCACCGGGACAATATGAGGATGTCGGCCAGGGTCGTTGACATGTGCATTTGGGTCGTCTTATTTCCTGTGTCTAATTCGATATGGTTGTTTCCTATATTTATAAACTGATAGACTATACTCGCGAGTACTTAGGCTTTTCAAATTCAACTCCGTGTTGTATTATTTTAAATTGCTATAGTGTCGGTTGTTACTCTTTTGGTCGGTTGTTCCGGGTGTATTTTCATGTGATGTCTATTTGATTGCGTTTCCTCGCTAACCGAGATGGTTAGTCGAGGGGTGTTCGATATTGTAGCCTGGTGGGTCCCATGTAGGGATCCACGGCGCTATAATATACTCTGAATATCTCGGGGTGTTACAGAAAATGGTATCAGAGCTCTAGGTTTATGGATACCTAGGCTTGTTGGTTATTTGGGTCTAGTCGTGTTTTGTTTTGCACATTGTCACACCGCTGCCAGCATCCCAGTACTTCCAGTGCTCGTAAGTTTTCTTATTCGGCTCTTTTGTTTCTTGCATTGTATTTCCACTTTTGAATCGTAGTTGATTTTCCTCCCTTACTCATTATCGATATACTTCTGTTATCTCTCAACATCAGTATGGATGCCGGAGGAAACCGTGGTCGTGGTCGTGGTCGTGGACGCGGCCGAGGACGTGGGGCAGCCGGTGGGGCGGCCACGTCGCATTCTTCGGGAGCCGCGCACCGGTGACCGTCACAGTCATGCTTCTTCTCAGGAGCGCGCCGATCTTGGTATTGCGGCTGTTATGCAGCAAATGGTTAACCAGATGGCGGCTATAGCTCAGGTGGTCCAAAACCCCGATCAGGCCCATGCTAATCGGGGCGGAGCGGATCGCTGGCTTCAGGATGTCATCAAGATGCATCCTCCTCAGTTTTCGGGAGCTTCGGACCCGATCGGCTGGGAAGGGTGGATCAAGGAGATATCCAAAGTCTTCACTGCTACCAACTGCCCCGAGGACCGTAAGGTCCCTATTGCTCAATACTTTCTCACGGGAGATGCTACGGATTGGTGGGATGCCGTTGGTCTCAAAGATCATGTTGCTTCGTGGGCCAAATTTCAAGAATTGATGGAGACCGAATATTGTCCGTGGCCGGTCAGACAGGCTCGAGTGCATGCTTTCTATGATGCTCAACCAAGGGATATTCCCGTATCCCAAGCTATTGCCGATTTTAACAAGGAATTGGGATATGTGAAGACCCAAGTTGTCGCTGAGAGCGACAAAATTTTTCATTTTTACAGGAGGATGAAGCTGTCCATTCGGGACTATATGTCTGGGCTCGTTTGCACTACTTTGAAGGATTATCAGAGTAGGGCCCTCGCTTATGATATGTCGGTGACGGCTAGTGATTTGGCTCGTGAGAGCAAGAAGCAGAAGTCGGTCGGAAATTTTTCTGGTCCCAAGAGTGGAGGCCAGCAGAAATCTCAGACTGCAAATATTTCTACGGGCGGTTCGGCTCATTTCTCTGGGAGCTTTCGGGGTGCCGCCGGAACCTCTGCTCGTGAACCCACATGCTTTAACTGTGGTGTGCAGGGCCATAAGATCCGGCAGTGTTCTCGTCCAAAGTTTACTTGTCATACTTGTGGACAGTTGGGCCACAAGGCCCCCTTTTGTGAGCAGATCAAACAGCTTCGCGGCGCCCGTTCTTCTCAACCAGTACCTTTGGAGCATAGTGTGAACCAGGGCTCGTTTGCTCCGCCGCCTCCACCGAGTACCGGCCGCGGTAGGGGTCGGGGTCAACCCGCTAGAGGAGGAGTTTCCAGTGTCGACTCTGCCCAGCCGCGTATCTACGAGATGAGGAGGGCCGGTGATCCAGCAGCTACTGTGGCGACAGGTACCGTTCATATCTATTTCCATCCTGTCAGTGTGCTTTTCGATTCGGGTGCTACGCATTCATTCATTTATCTAGAGTGTGTACGCCGTTTGAGTCTCGACTGTTTGTTACCTTGCGAGCCTTTCATCGTTAAACTTCCTAGCGGTGATAGAATCGTCGGTGATCGGGAGGTCCGAGACTGCTCTGTGTTTATTTGTGAGAGAGCTTGGCTCTCTAATCTTATTGTCGTTAATATTGAGGGTGAGGATTTGATTCTCGGGGATGATTGGCTCCAGCGGCATGGCACAATCATGAACTAGCGCACGAGGATCATCATCATGTTAGCCGAGGATGGCACCGAGCACTCCTTCGCGGGGCGAAGGGGGGAAATCATAAATTTGTTATTAATGCCTTGAAGGCGATTAGTCTCCTGTGAAAGGGGTGTACTGGTTATTGGTGCTATGCCTTGAAGGCGGAGGACGGTGGAGTCGAGTTTTCGTCGATTCCAGTTGTTAGTGAGTTTCCTGATGTATTTCCTGACGAGTTACCGGGATTGCCACCAGATCGTGAGGTTGAGTTTGCTATAGAGTTAGAGCCGGGCGCGGCTCCGATTTCGAAGGCGCCGTATCGCATGGCACCTTCAGAGATGTCAGAGTTGAAGAAGCAGTTGAGCAAGCTTCTTGAGTCGGGGTACGTTCGACCGAGCGCCTCGCCTTGGGGCGCACCGGTCCTGTTTGTACGGAAGAAGGATGGTTCACTACATTTGTGTATCGACTATCGCGAACTAAACAAGGTGACCATCAAGAACAAGTATCCTTTGCCGAGAATTGATGACTTGTTTGACCAGCTGCAGGGAGCTGCGGTATTCTCGAAGATTGATTTGAAATCGGGGTACTATCAGCTTCGGGTGAGAGAGTCTGACGTGCCGAAAACAGCTTTTCGGACGAGATATGGACATTACGAGTTTGTAGTTATGCCTTTCGGGTTAACTAATGCGCCGGCGGTGTTCATGCAATTGATGAACAAAGTCTTTATCGAGTATTTGGATAAGTGTGTCGTCGTCTTCATTGACGATATTCTTATCTATTCGAGGAATGAGGAAGAGCATGCCCATCATTTGCGGATAGTGTTAGACATTTTGAGGGCCGAGCAACTCTATGCGAAGTTCTCGAAATGTGAGTTCTGGCTGAAGGAAGTGATGTTTTTGGGTCACGTGATTTCAGCCGAGGGGGTTCGAGTGGATCCGCAGAAAATTGAGGCAGTGTTGGATTGGGCACCGCCCACAAATGTGAAAGAGGTCCGTAGTTTCTTGGGTTTGGCTGGCTATTACCGTAGGTTCGTCGAGGGTTTCTCAAAACTAGCTCGGCCACTTACACAGTTGCTCCAGAAATCCGAGAAGTTCGTCTGGAATGACGAGAGACAGTCGAGTTTTGAGGAACTGAAGAAGCGTTTGACTTCAGCTCCAATTTTGGCGTTGCCATGTGGCAACGAGGGATTCGCCGTTTATAGCGATGCTTCGGGTCAGGGTCTTGGGTGCGTATTGATGCAGCACGGCAAGACCATTGCCTTTGCGTTGAGACAGTTGAGGCCGTATGAGCTTAACTACCCTACTCATGATTTGGAGTTAGCGGCAGTCGTTTTTGCGCTCAAGATTTGGCGTCACTATCTTTTCGGCTCTGCATGTCAGATTTTTACCGATCATAAAAGTCTGAAATATATATTTACTCAACGGGAGTTGAATATGAGACAGAGGAGGTGGTTAGAGCTGATTAAGGATTATGACCTCAAAATCCTTTATCATCCGGGCAAGGCGAACGTCGTGGCCGACGCCTTGAGCCGGAAACCGATTGCGTTGCGAACGCTTGAGGTCCTTTCGTCTCAGTCTGAGCTTCGGCGGACTTTGATCGAGTTAGATATTGAGGTTTTGTTGCCTGGGACCGTCGGGCAACTTTGTGCTTTAGAGATTTCGTCGTCTTTGATCGATGAAATTAAGCTGAAGTAGTTGGAGGATCCGATGATTACTCAAATCCGAGAGAACATTCTTAAGGAAAAGTCTCCTGGCTTTGTGATTCATGAGGATGGTGTTTTGAGATTCCAGAGTCGGCTTTGTGTACCGAACGACTTAGAGTTGAGACAGAGTATTCTACGCGAAGCCCATGCTACACCTTATTCCGTTCATCCTGGTTCGAGTAAGATGTACAAGGACCTAAGGAGGAATTTCTGGTGGAATGACATGAAGGAAGAGGTCGCGCAGTTTGTGGCGAGATGTTTGACTTGTCAGCAGGTCAAAATTGAGCATCAGCGACCGGCGGGATTATTACAGTCACTTCCCGTTCCGGAATGGAAATGGGAAGACATATCAATGGACTTCATTACGAGTTTGCCGAGATCGAGGTCGGGCATGAATATGGTATGGGTGATTGTTGATCGTCTGACCAAGTCGGCACATTTTCTGGGCATCAAGGACACTTGGGGCCCGGAGAAGTTAGCTCATGTGTTTATCGCGCAGATTGTGAGGCTTCACGGTACTCCGAAGTCTATTGTTTCGGATCGTGATGGTCGTTTCGTGTCGCACTTTTGGCAGGCAGTGCATAAGGCGTTGGGTACCCATTTGCATTTGAGTACCTCTTTTAATCCCCAGTCAGATGGACAGTCGGAACGCACTATCCAGACATTCGAGGATTTATTGCGTGCTTGTGCTCTCGATTGGGGTAGTGACTGGGAGGAACATTTGCCATTGATCGAATTCACGTACAACAATAGTTGGCACGCGTCGATTCGGATGGCACCGTACGAGGCACTTTATGGGCGGCGATGTCGATCACCGATTTGTTGGAATGAGGCGTCCGATTTGGTCGGGACCGAGCCGGATGTCGTTTTAGAGACGAGGCGGAAGATAGAATTAATTCGGGAACGGATGTTGACGGCCCAGTCGGCGAAGTCATATGCCGATGTCCGTCGTCGACCTTTAGAATTCGAGGTGGGAGACCACGTTTTGCTGAAGGTGTCGCCGACGAGAGGAGTTTACCGTTTCGGGAAGAAGGGGAAGTTGAGTCCGAGATTTATTGGACCCTTCGAGATTCTCGAGCGAGTCGGTGGGTTAGCATACCGTTTGGCGTTACCCCCGGCCTTGAGTCATGTTCATAGCGTTTTTCATGTTTCCCAGCTGAGGATATATGTCCCGGATCCTCGTCACGTCATAGATTATGGTGAGATTGATGTCGCCGAGGATATTACTTTCGAGGAATGTCCTTTGAAGATTTTGGAGCATCGTGAGAAACGACTGAGGCATAAGACCATCCCTTTGGTCAAAGTGCAGTGGTCGAGACACGGTGTCGAGGAGGCAACTTGGGAGACCGAGGAAAGCATGCGTGCTAGCTACCCTGAGTTGTTTGTTCCTTAAGTTTCAGGACGAAACTTATTTTTAGAAGGGTAGAATGTAATATCCGCATTTTTCTTTCCCTTATATCTTCATTTTTCGGTGTGTTTCTTGGTCATAGTGACCCTCGTGTATCTCTCAGTGTATCCTTCCTGTCATCTGCTGAACTGTATTCTCGTTATTGTTGTGCGGAACCGCCATTTCGGGGTTGCCGTGGATCCATTTCGTGTTATTGATTCCCAAATATTGATTTCTATTGCTTTTATTCTCTTCCCGGATCATTTTTCATCATTTAGGACCCGAGAGGGGGTGTGAGCCGCGGCACACACATTTCTCCAGTAGTTGGCCGAGCGGACTGTACTGTGTGCCGCGGCGCACCCGTCCGGTGCCGCGGCACACTGCCGAGTCAGTGCCGCGGCACACCCGTCCGGTGCCGCGGCACAGTCGTGTGGCATTTTCGGCCAAAAACCCGACTGTACCGGGTGCCGCGGCACATGTCAGCTGAGCCGCGGCACCGCCGAACCACAGGAGTAATTTTTGCTGCACGTGCGTGGCACACCTCAGTGTCGCGGCACAATGCGGTCAACCCCCTATAATTGCGTTGTTTTGAGCGTGAGCAGCTCATTTCCCTTCTTCTTCTTCCATTTGCGCGAGAGAGAGTAAGAGAGGAGGAGAGCTTCTCATCTTTATCAATTGGGGGGTTGATTTTCATCATTCTTCTTGATTTGTGGCTTGGGACAATCAATCCAACGCGTGTTCTACGAATCTAAATACTTGAATCCTCAAGGTAATATCTCTTGAAACCCTACCTTTTGGATAATTGGGGATTTTGGGGTTTTGTCCGTTTCTTTCCGTTTTGTTGATGGATTCTTGATGAATATAATTAATCTTGTTGATATCATTAGTTTTCCTACGGATTCATGGTATATTTTCATAGTTTTGCGGAATCGAGAGGGTTTGGTTGTGGTCCGCCCTCGTTGTTATTTTTGTGCGAATATACATGAATCGTAGGCGGGTTTTCGGGTGTATTCCATTTCCATATTCGGCTAGAGTTGGTTGTAATTATGTTCTTCGAATCGTTAGGTTCATTTCCGTTGATTCCTAGTGTTCGTCGGTGATTATCCTTTCTGTTCGTTGCGTCATCAATTATTCAAGGCAAGTATTTTTGGAAACCTTTATGCTTAACGTGGAATGGTAATGTATTTTGTGTGTGATTTGCTCACCTCGTGTTGGTCCGACGGGATCAAGGAGGGAATCCAAAGGTTTGCGTCCCGGATTCATGAGTTTGTTTAGCTAGCCAGTGCGGGAGGGTCCTTAGAGGCCTCGTGCGGGAATTTATGATATGACTCTGTTCCCAAGGCGATGCATGTGCGTGTTTTGCTTTATAATATAGCAGTGCGGGAGGGTCCATAGAGGCCTCGTGCGGGAATTTATGATATGACTCTGTTCCCAAGGCAAATTGTTTGACTGTTTATTTCCGGAAAAAGACATGTCTAGTTTTGGTTTTTGAAATGATATTGGTGCATGTACTATGAAATGTGTAAGCGATTGGTTTGCCTTGATTACTTGTACTAGCGTAATTGCTAACCCCTTTGGGGACCCGTTTCGGGGAAATACTTGTTATGAATTTTAGGTTATGATTATCCGGACGAGCGAGCACCGGGACAGTATGAGGATGTCGGCCAGGGTCGTTGACATGTGCATTTGGGTCGTCTTATTTCCTGTGTCTAATTCGATATGGTTGTTTCCTATATTTATAAACTGATAGACTGTACTCGCGAGTACTTAGGCTTTTCAAATTCAACTTCGTGCTGTATTATTTTAAATTTCTATAATGTCGGTTGTTACTCTTTTGGTCGGTTGTTCCGGGTGTATTTTCATGTGATGTCTATTTGATTACGTTTCCTCGCTAACCGAGATGGTTAGTCGATGGGTGTTCGATATTGTAGCCTGGTGGGTCCCATGTAGGGATCCACGGCGCTGTAATATACTCTGAATATCTCGGGGTGTTACAGATATCACAGGCCTGGCGAGGAGATCGGATCGCAAAGAAATCTAGCACCATCGGCGGGCAAGATGGGTTAAGGCTACGGATCCTGTATCAAAACAACAAGAGTTAGCACATATCCCACGCAAGTGACGAAGCTCAAGCAAATAAGCAAAATCTACCTCTCGGATCTCTAAGGATCGCGACCAAAGTATGGCTTCCCGCGAGGGGTCTCAACTTCAGCGATCGCCATCTCTCGCAAGAAAGCCGCAGAGGGCGCAGGCTCAGTCTCCGGAGGGACAACGGTGATCGGAGGCGCGGCGATCGGCACCTCACCGGCAGGGGCAGAAACTGGAATTTCTCCCGACCTCTTCTGCTTGCGGTTCGCCCGGAGCCCCTCCTCCCGAGGTTCCTCCTCCGCTATGGTCGGCTCCACGATGGGCCTCACCTCCGGAATGATAGGTAACGCCACCGGAGGAACCCGTGATGACTTCTTCTGGCGAAGACGGCCCAAAACTCCAGGGTTCGACATAGCTATCTCCGGTGGAGGCTCCAAGAAACGAGGAAAGCGGACCTCTAAAATAAGGTCAGTTAAAACAACAGTTAGACATATTCCTCCAACAGGACGATCGCCCAGCAATTGAAGATCATAGAAACTCATACCTGAGACCGAAAGATGTCTCGGGAAATGGAATAGCCGAGCAGATAGCCTACGACTCTCCTTATTAATCCGCTGAGCGTCTAAGTCGTCGTCCGGCAGACTTCGTATCCGCTCCCAGACGACCAAAAAATCAAAAGGCGGCTCGTCGATCGCCGGAATATGGAAACCTACAAAAAAGAAACCAAATTAGATCAGTTCATAACATATCCGAACAAAGGGAGAGTCTGAACCCTTACCCGGATTCCTCTCCTGAAAGCCTGTGGGAATATTCAGCTCGCCCACGGGGTTGTCGCTCGCAGAAGCCTTCCAGGCACCGGCGACCCAGAACCACTTAGCCGGATCGCCCCGCACCTTGTTCGGGACTCCAAGAATCACCCGACCGGATCGGCCTTGGATATGATAGCCTCCGACCGACCCCTTCTGAACTGTCAGCTTGAACAAATGGTTCATCTCCGATGGCGAGGGATGGCGGTACAGTCGGTGATTGCCGAACAAGGTAAGGGCACAGATGATCTGGAGCCAGGCGTTCGGCGTCAGCTGAAGCGGCGCCATGTTCCAGACGGCCAGCAAATGAGAAACAGAAAAAGACAAGGGGAACCGCAACCCGGCCTCCATGATTTCTTCGTTCACGGCGACCATGCCCTCTGGAGGCTGATCGGCCCGTTCATTCTCGGTCGGAACAAATAGATCCACATCTGAAGGGACATGAAATCTCGTCCTCCAGACGGCCAGGTCCTTCCTAGTCGCCGAGCTCCTTATCTGGCCAAGGGACCATGCAGATCGTTGCGCAGCCCGAAAAAGCGACCGCTTAGGAGGTTGATAAGGATGAGCGATTGAGTACTCCCGGAAATCAAATCTAGGAGACGGACCGTCCAACCTCTCCATAATCTCAGCAAAGGTCACATAGGCCTGGCCAAAGGCACTATGCTGCTCCCAGTAGGCTCTCACCGCCATATCTCTCTCCATCTGCAAGCGTCTGTGCTCAACCTCCGCCTCCCTAGCGACGTCGGCCTCATTAAATAGCGCCTCGACTTCTGCGGGATCGATACTGGCGCGGATAGCCTCAGCGGCCGTCTCCAGATGGAAGTTTGCGGAGGATCCTTCCCGGACATTGGAAGCCCGGGCGGCGGAGGAGGTGCCCACTCCATGCGAAGAAGATGTTCCAGACATTCTCGAAATAAGAAGAGGAGAAAAGAAGTGTTTTCTTACCAAGGATGGAATCGATCGACGATCGACAGTCAGATCTTCAGAAATATTCTTCAGCAAAATCCTTCTTTCTCCGGTAAAAAACGCATAAGGGACTTTACCCTGCAACCCAGCGCCTTTTTATAGGAGGAGGCAGGGACTTCTTTCTAATTAAGGAGAATCTCAGGGGTTGGAGTGCAACTGTCGCATTTAATGACTCCCTTGAAACCCGCGACGCATCTTTTCAAGGACGCGCCAGACGAGGAGTCACACTGGACCGTCGGTCTCCCCCAACAGGAATCCGACACGTGCCCCAGAGACTTTTCCGCATCCGCTCCCGTTTCCTGTTAGACGTATTTTTATACGCTTATTTATCATTATTTTGTATTATTTTGGAAAGTAAATTTGCTTAAATGAGCTTTTAATGCCTTAATTTTGTATGTTTGTGAGGAGATTGGAGTCCGGAAGCTAAAACGAGGCGAAACGGGCGAAAACGGCGAATTTTGGCCGTGAGCCGCGGCACAAGGCAAGTGGGCCGCGGCACAGGAAGGCAACCAGCGGGCACAAAGTAGGCGTACTGTGCGCGGCCTGATCAGTGAGCCGCGGCACAGATGAATTAAAAGGCGCCCAGGCGTCCAGCTGAAGACCATGTGCCGCGGCACAGATTAAGTGAGCCGCGGCACACTTAGCGGTTTTGGTGTGCTCCGCGTGGATTTGGTCCGTTTTGAAGCCAGTTCTCGACCTACTCACACGAACGCGATTTGGAGACTGTGCAGAGCTATAAATAAGGGTTTAAGACCCTAATTAATCATCTTTGGAGCTTGGAAAATCTTGGAATCAGAGAATCTTGAGGAGACGGCAGAAGAGGAAGATAAGCAGAAGACTTCAAAAGCAGAGGGCGGAAGCCGAAGAACGGAGAAATCCGAGCTCTTCATCTGCGTTTGATTTTAATGCTTTTATTCATTTATTCTGTATTTTCATTTATTAGCATGTCAGGCTAAAACCCTAATCTAGGATTTTGATGAAACCTACGTTTTGACGGATTTGCTTGAGATTATCTAATTAATTACCTTTTTGTTGAGTTTTCCCAATCGTGTTTAATGCTTTCAATTATATGGCCAATAGTTGTATTGTTTTAATCATTCAATTCGAATCGGGAGAGGAGAGTTGGTGAGGAACTATTGGTGAGGACCGTTTTATTCTGTGAGATAGGAATATACTCATAGGAACTACGTGGCCTTTTGGAGATTTTATGCTTTTTGCCTATTGACGAATCAATTCACCTAGGGATAGAGTGCGTTATTCGCCTTTAGAAAAATCTATTGACCTCGGGAGAGGCGGTAGAATATATTAGCAGTCTTCGCCTTCAATAAATTGGGAAAATCATTAACTTCAGATAATCGAGAGTAAATTCGGATAAACCGAGGTGGATTCAGAATCCTAGACTTATTTATCATTTGATTCTCTTTCTTCAAGCGATCATTTTTACTGTCTAGTCTTTTATTATTTCTTTTAGTAATTAATTACAAAACCAAAGTTCGATTGTTCAAATAAAACTAGAATACATAAAAATCGGTAGTTAGTGATTCAGTCCTCGTGGGAACGATACTCACTCATCACTTTATTACTTGTATACGATAACGTACACTTGCGTTCAAGAAATATCGCAACAAGTTTTTGGCGCCGTTGCCGGGGATTGAAATTTTTGCTAATATCGATTTCAGTATTTCTAGTCTTAGTTTGAACGTTTTATTTACTTATTTTTGTGTATTTAATTTCATTTATTTTATTTGTTTTTCTTTTCAGGATCTTTCGCGTAGTGCATGAGAAAACTCGGTGACAAAGTCCTACTACCTTTGAATACCGAACTCGAGCGCACTCTTAGGAGAAAGAAGAAGGAGAAACGAGAGCTACCGACGACGGTTAACATGGCCGAAAATATCGAAATTCAAGGAGGAAATAATATTGTGCAGCAAGCTCAACCGGAAATGGCACTTCGAGACTATGCCATGCCGCAGATTAATGCTAATTTTTTGGGGATTCGGCGTCCCACTATCCAGGCGAACAATTTCGAAATTAAGCCTGCTATTATTCAGATGGTACAAGCGAGCCAATTCTGTGGATTGCCGAATGACGACCCAAACGCTCATATTGCTTCTTTTCTTGAGATTTGTGACACGTTCAAGAACAATGGTGTCACCGACGATGCTATCCGATTACGGCTTTTCCCTTTCTCTTTGAGGGATAAAGCGAAATTTTAGCTGAATTCCTTACCGCCGGGGTCGATCACAACATGGGCAGAGTTAGCGCAAGCCTTCCTTGCTAAATTATTCCCACCTTCTAAGACGGCGAGACTGAGAAACGAGATCACTACTTTTGGTCAGTATGACATGGAATCGCCCCAAGAGGCGTGGGAGCGATACAAAGATTTGTTACGGAGATGCCCACATCACGGCCTTCCAGACTGGCTTCAAATTCAGATGTTCTTCAATGGATTGAGTGCCTCTACACGCACTCTCGTGGATGCAGCCGCCGGTGGGGCTTTGATGGGAAAGACTATGGCTGAGGCACACTCGTTGTTGGAAGCTATGGCCGCAAATGCATATCAATGGCCATCCGAACGAATAACGCCGAAGCGAGTTTTGGAAATTTCGAGTAATGACCCGATATCTACATTGTCAGCCCAAGTCGCAGCATTAACGCAGCAGCTCCAAGCATTTTCGCATGCTCCTTCCCCCGTTACCATTGAGTCTTGCAATTGGTGTAACGGATCTCACCCTAGCACGGAGTGTCAAGTCGGAAATCCGTTCGAGCAGCCCCAAATTGAACAAGCTCAGTTCGTGGGAAACAGAAATCGACAAAATAATTCTTACCCCAGCACTTATAATCAAGGGTGGCGAAATCAACAAAATTTTTCGTGGAGGAACGGGCAAGTTTTAAAATCTCCACAAGCTCACTTCGCGCAGCCCCACAGCAGCCCCCTCAATCACCAAAGGTATCATTGGAAGATGCTCTTGCTCAATTGGCGGCTAACACGATCCAATTCATGACCCGCACCGAAACGACCCTCCAAAAAAATTCTACCTCCATCTGAAATCTAGAAACACAAATGGGGCAGATTGCTAATCTATTGTCTTCTCGGTCTCAAGGTGCATCGCCCAGCGCAGCCGAAATGAAACCCAAGGAAAACGTGCAAGCAATCGAATTACGAAGTGGAAAGGAGTTGAAAGGGCAGCCTATCAATAACAAAGAGCAGTCGATCGAGCAAAATGAGAAGGAAAAGGATGAGGCGCCCAAGCCAAAGGAAGTATCGACTACTCAGCCCACTCCTCAAATCCCATTCCCACAGCGTTTCCAAAAGCAAAAGCTAGACAAGCAATTTTCAAAGTTCCTCGACGTCTTCAAGAAATTGCACATAAACATTCCATTTGCCGACGCGTTGGAACAAATGCCGAGTTATGTAAAATTCATGAAAGAAGTCTTGTCAAACAAAAGAAAGCTCGAGGAATATGAGACGGTCGCATTAACGGAGGAGTGCAGCGCTATTTTACAAAAGAAGCTCCCACCTAAATTGAGAGATCCGGGAAGTTTTACCATCCCTTGCATCATCGGAAATTCGTCTTTTGAAAGAGCCCTATGCGATCTCGAAGCCAGCATAAACCTTATGCCCCTTTATATTTTTAAAAAGCTGGACATTGGGGAAGCCAAGCCGACGACGGTCTCCTTACAATTGGCCGATAGGTCCATAAAATATCCGAGGGGAGTAATAGAGGACGTGTTGGTAAAGGTTGACAAATTTATCTTTCCAGCGGATTTTATTGTGCTCGACATGGAGGAAGATCAAGATATCCCAATTATCTTGGGAAGACCATTCTTGGCGACCGGCCGAACTTTGATCGATGTGGAAAAGGGGAAGCTGACTCTACGTGTTCAAGAGGAGCAAGTAACGTTCAATATCTTTCGATCCGTAAAATATACGAATGATGCTGAAAATTGTTTCCAAGTTGACGTCATTGACTCGTGCGTGAGTAGAACCTTTCGAGAGAATTATCCACCCGACCCTTTGGAGTCCGTTTTGATTGGGGCTGTTTCCGAACTAAATGCAGAGCATGCAGCCTACGTACGCCACATGGATGCTTCCCCGCCAATTTTCATTCGGCAACCATTCGAGGAGCTCGGAAGTTCACTAACTCGAACAGTCCCATCGATCGAAAAACCTCCAAAGTTGGAACTCAAGAAGCTGCCACCTCATTTAAAATATGCATTTTTAGGGCCCGACGACTCCCTTCCAGTTATTCTTTCGGCCACTTTAGCAGGGGATCAAGAGGCAAAATTATTGAGAGTTTTGAGGGAGTACAAATCTGCTCTTGGATGGTCTATTGCGGATATTAAGGGGATCAGCCCGTCAATTTGCATGCACAAGATTTTGATAGAGGAAGACTACAAACCATCCGTGGAGCATCAACGCCGGTTGAATCCAAACATGAAGGAGGTGGTAAAAGTCGAGGTTTTAAAACTCCTCGACGCAGGTATGATCTTTCCGATTTCTGATAGCAAGTGGGTAAGTCCGGTCCAAGTTGTGTCGAAAAAGGGTGGGATAACGGTTGTTCAAAATGATAATAATGAATTAATTCCCACTAGGATTGTCACGGGGTGGCGTATGTGCATAGATTATAGGAAATTAAATAAGGCCACTAGAAAAGATCATTTCCCCTTACCTTTTATTGATCAGATGTTAGATAGATTAGCCGGACACGATTTCTATTGCTTTCTCGATGGTTACTCGGGTATAATCAGATTTACATAGCCCCGAAGACCAAGAGAAAACGACGTTTACATGTCCTTACGGCATTTTCGCTTATAGGCGCATGCCTTTTGGATTATGTAATGCGGCGCTACTTTTCAACGGTGTATGATGGCTATTTTTTCCGACATGGTAGAGCGGTGTATTGAGATTTTTATGGATGATTTTTCTGTTTTTGGAGATTCGTTTGACATTTGTTTGAAAAATTTGCAGAAAGTCTTGAGAAGATGCGAAGAGACAAATTTGGTCTTGAACTGGGAGAAGTGTCATTTTATGGTGCAGGAGGGCATTGTGCTTGGCCATTGAATATCCTCACATGGAATTGAAGTCGACCGAGCGAAAATTGAAACAATTGAGAAGATGCCTCCGCCCACTTCGGTCAAGGGGATTAGAAGTTTTTTGGGACATGCCGGTTTCTATCGCCGATTTATTAAGGATTTTTCGAAGATCACGAAGCCGTTGTGCAATCTACTCATGAAGGATGTTCCATTTACTTTTGACGAATCGTGTAAAGAAAGTTTCGATTTATTGAAGAAAGCTCTAAGCACGGCACCGGTGATAGTCGCTCCGGACTGGGACCTTCCGTTCGAGTTAATGTGTGATGCAAGCGACTTTGCCATTGGGGCTGTTTTGGGGCAGAGACGAGAGAAGGTGTTCCATGTCATATACTATGCGAGCCGAACACTCGATGACGCCCAAAGAAATTATGCCACAACGGAGAAGGAATTGTTGGCGGTGATCTTTGCATTTGATAAATTCCGGGCGTATCTACTGGGAACGAAAGTGATAGTGTGGACCGACCATTCAGCAATAAAATACCTTTTGGATAAGAAGGATGCCAAACCAAGGTTGATTCGGTGGGTGCTACTCCTTCAAGAATTCAACTTGGAGATTCGGGACAAGAAAGGGACTGAAAATGTTATAGCCGATCACCTTTCATGATTAGAGAGTCCCCTCGAGAAGGGAGAAAGTCATCCACAAATCATGGAAACCTTCCCCGACGAGCAGCTCTACAAGTTGGATTCAAAACACGCGCCTTGGTATGCTGATCTAGTGAACTACTTGGCAAGTAAAACAATTCCGAACGACCTCTCACGCCATCAAAAGAAGAAGCTAATCTCGGACGCTAAGTATTATTTGTGGGACGATCCTATTATTTTCAAGAGATGCCCCGATCAAATCATTCGTAGATGTATTCCGGATGAGGAAATCCACAGTGTGCTAAACCATTGCCATGCATCACCCTACGGTGGACATTTTAGTGGAAATAGAACAGCGGCGAAGGTCTTACAATCGGGATTCTATTGGCCGTCCTTATTCAAGGATGCTCACTCCTTTGTGTCCGCGTGTGATCGGTGTCAACGGACGGGAAACATCTCAAGACGACACGAAATGCCGCTGAACACCATACTTGAAGTTGAATTGTTCGATGTATGGGGGATCGACTTCATGGGTCCATTTCCTCCATCAAATAAGAATCTCTATATTTTGGTGGCCGTAGATTATGTCTCAAAATGGGTTGAAGCGGTGGCACTACCTATGAATGGGTCAAATGTCGTAATCAAGTTTATAAAACAATATATCTTCACACGTTTTGGGACTCCACGTGCTATTATCAGTGATGGTGGGTCACACTTCGACAACAAATTTCTTGATGTGGTTTTGAGAAAATACGGAGTCACTCATCGTGTTGCTACAGCATACCATCCTCAAACGAGCGGTCAAGTCGAGATATCAAATCGAGAGCTGAAGTGGATCCTAGAAAAGACGGTCAGCTCGTCTCGAAAAGATTGGTCATTTAAACTCGATGATGCACTTTGGGCGTACCGGACTGCGAATAAAACACCTATCGGAATGTCGACCTACAGATTGGTTTATGGGAAAGGTTGCCATTTACCCGTAGAGATGGAACATCGTGCTTACTGGGTGATAAAGAAACTAAACTTTGATCTGAAATCTGCTGGTGAAAAGCATTGTTTGCAGCTGAACGAGTTGGAAGAAATTCGCCACGACTCATACGAAAATGCGAAACTTTATAAGGAGCGGACAAAGACTTGGCATGATAAGCACATCACGCAGAGAGAGTTTGTCCCGGGACAAGAGGTGTTGCTATTTAATTCTCGCTTAAAGTTATTTCCTGGGAATTGCGTTCACGATGGTCGGGACCGTTCACCGTAGTTCATGTGTTCCCATATGGTGCGGTAGAAGTACAAAAAGATGACCGAAAATTCAAAGTTAATGGACAACGGTTGAAGACGTACTTGGGAAATCCAATAGACACGCAGAAAACAAGTGTCGTCTTATCCACCGCCGGATGAATGCGAGAATAGTCCGGCTGAAGACTATAAACTTAGCGCTTCTCGGGAGGCAACCCGAGTATTAGTTGTAGAATCTTTCTTGTTTTCTTGCATTTTTAGAGTCTTTATTTGTCGTCATTTTTCTTTGATCCGTCCATCCCTCTCGTCTTGATGTTTTCGTTTAAAAATTCTGTGCAGGAATCACCCAAGGGGAGGAATTCAATGATGGGCCGCGGCACAATAAAAGTGAGCCGCGGCACGCACCAGTTGAGGAAACATGGCCAAACAAACTGTACGCTGTGCCGCGGCACGATCTTACTGAGCCGCAACACACCAGGTCACTGAGCCGCGACACACATTCCCTGAGCCGCGGCACACCAAATGTTCAAGAAACGCCCAGGAAACTGTACTCTGTGCCGCGGCACGGGGTAAATGAGCCGTGGCACACTAACACATTGAGCCGCGGCACGCCTACACTGAGCCGCAGCACCCGACAGTATTACAAAGAGTCCCAGGCCGACTGTACCTTGGGCCGCGGCTCACTTATGTTGTGCCGTGGCCCCCGTCGCAATATAAGAATGCCCAGGTATGTTTCATACAGTCGATCGGCCAGCAAAGTCCCTTACTTCCTTCCTTCCTTCGCACAATGAGGTCATTCGATACCCTTCTCTTAGTCTCTTTCTCAAATTCTTCAGGTAATTCTTGATTTCTTAATCATAAGTGATACTTGATTTGAAAAGAATTGAAGTTATATATTGCTAGTTGTTCTTCAATGTTTTCTCTAAAATGGAGTTTGAATATGGGGAATTTGGCATTTAATTGTGATGGAATTGGTAATTATGAATGAATTGGTGGTGATAGTTGTCGTTATTCATGGATATTATCTGTGTTATTATTTTTGGGATTTGGAGTTAACCATCAAAATTCTTGTTCTTCATGTTAACTTGTGCATACCAAGTGTTTGATAAATTGCTGCAATGAAAAATTGGTAAGCCAAGCATCTTCAAATTGTATGCAATGAATCATTTTATCAAGTTACATTGTCCCCAACCCTTACATCATGTTAAACTTGAGAGCTCGTATTTAACTTCCTCTTTGATGATGCAAGCTCAATTATTCACGTTCCGCATAATGTAGTCGAGAAGCATGCAAGCTTGCCGAATGATGCCGGCACCAGTTCGTGAGCTATTTGTAGGGGAGTACTTGACCTTCTTATTCTATTGCATATTATATTTTGTCCATTGAGGTCAATGTACGTCCTAAGTTTGGGGGGGTTTACTTTCTGTCGCTACATGTATTTCGTTGCATTTTTCATTACTTTTTGTTATTTTTGTCGATAGCCTTGCTTGTCTTGATTTTACTCTATTCGTGAATTGTTCGTGCTTCTATTTGTGTAATACTGATGTTACGACACTGTTTTTATCTCTGAAGAAATGGTCGAGTTCTAGTCGGGTTGTAGTTAGTGACTTCTGTTTCTGCTAAGTTTTCATTTAGGTCCGAAATTTTTTTTCGTAATTGTAGAGGTCTTGGCGGATAAGAGAGGATACATACTTGTTTTAAAATCACCGTCGATATGTTTGGTTACATTTTTCGGTTATCTAGTCGTCCAGTTACATAAGTCGTGTTGGCACTGAGATTGAGTTTAGAGTCGGTCAGTTTTTCCCAAAAGTCGAGATATATTTGTTCTATGATGGGAAGTCTAGTAACCGGGGGTATTCGCGTGACCCGTTGTTTACTCTCGCGTAAAACGACGACCCTGATTAGACTAGTGATTTTGAAATTTCGCATGTGCCAATGATAGGGAGCCTAGTAACCGGGGGTATTCGCGTGACCCGTTGTTTACTCTCGCGTAAAACAGCGACCTTGATTCAGACATGCGGGAATTAGCTATTCGAGTTGTTTCTCCGCTGTGGAGGGGAACTTAGTAACTAGAAGCATCCATGTGCCCCATGAGTGTCTTTTACGTCAAACGGTTTCCCAATACATGAGAATGGAAGTTCCACCCTAGGATTATCCCGATGAAACATCCCGAGATCCGAACCTAGTGGTCAACTCGAATCAATTTCTTGAGCATATATATATAAGGGAATACTGTCCGAGGATTATTTTGATGAAACTCGTGAAAATTTTGCCATTAGACTGTGGAACGGGGCGATTTAGCTCGTTTATTTTAACCTTTCATATTGATGGTCGATTAGATTCACGTTTGTTAATCTTTGAGCTGGATTTTCTTCATGAACGAGTGATTAGGACTGAATTTGGTTACTTTGTAGAATCAGTGTTCTGAGTGTAGCTCGCTATTACGATACTCGTATTTTTCAGAGAGAATTTCAGGATAGTATTGATTAGGTTGAGCACTATGAGTTGCACGATTATTCACGACATTCTTTTGTTGAATTTAATTCTTTTTGCTTGAGGACAAGCAAAGGCTTAAGTTTGGGGGTATTTGTTAGGCGTATTTTTATACGCTTATTTATCATTATTTTGTATTATTTTGTATTATTTTGGAAAGTAAATTTGCTTAAATGAGCTTTTAATGCCTTAATTTTGTATGTTTGTCAGGAGATTGGAGTCCGGAAGCTAAAATGAGGCGAAACGGGCGAAAACGGCGAATTTTGGCCGTGAGCCGCGGCACAAGGCAAGTGGGCCGCGGCACAGGAAGGCAACCAGCTGGCACAAAGTAGGCAGACTCTGTGCCGCGACACACCAGTGAGCCGCAGCACAGATGAATTAAAAGGCGCCCGGGCGTCAGTGAAGACCATGTGCCGCGGCACAGATTAAGTGAGCCGCGGCACACTTAGCGGTTTTGGTGTGCTCCGCGCGGATTTGGGCCGTTTTGAAGCCAGTTCTCGACCTAATCACACGGACGCGATTTGGAGACTGTGCAGAGCTATAAATAAGGGTTTAAGACCCTAATTAATCATCTTTGGAGCTTGGAAAATCTTGGAATCAGAGAATCTTGAGGAGACGGCAGAAGAGGAAGATAAGCAGAAGACTTCAAAAGCAAAGGGCGGAAGCCGAAGAACGGAGAAATCCGAGCTCTTCATCTGCGTTTGATTTTAATGCTTTTATTCATTTATTCTGTATTTTCATTTATTAGCATGTCAGGCTAAAACCCTAATCTAGGATTTTGATGAAACCTACGTTTTGACGGATTTGCTTGAGATTATCTAATTAATTACCTTTTTGTTGAGTTTTCCCAATCGTGTTTAATGCTTTCAATTATCTGGCCAATAGTTGTATTGTTTTAATCATTCAATTCGAATCGGGAGAGGAGAGTTGGTGAGGAACTATTGGTGAGGACTGTTTTATTCTGTGATATAGGAATATACTCATAGGAACTACGTGGCCTTTTGGAGATTTTATGCTTTTTGCCTATTGATGAATCAATTCACCTAGGGATAGAGTGCGTTATTCGCCTTTAGAAAAATCTATTGACCTCGGGAGAGGCGGTAGAATATATTAGCAATCTTCGCCTTCAATAAATTGGGAAAATCATTAACTTCAGATAATCGAGAGTAAATTCAGATAAACCGAGGTGGATTCAGAATCCTAGACTTATTTATCATTTGATTCTCTTTCTTCAAGCGATCATTTTTACTGTCTAGTCTTTTATTATTTCTTTTAGTAATTAATTGCAAAACCAAAGTTCGATTGTTCAAATAAAACTAGAATACATAAAAATCGGTAGTTAGTGATTCAGTCCTCGTGGGAACGATACTCACTCATCACTTTATTACTTGTATACGATAACGTACACTTGCGTTCAAGAAATATCGCAACATTTCCCGCTCATTTCAGCGACCAACCAGGTCGTCCAAGTTCAAAACCAAACCACTCAATGACGATCGCTAGTTCCGTAAAATGCAGAGTCACTCATCAAAATACAGCGATCGCGAGCAAAACCACCTCACCCCACATCCCCAAAATCGGAGCGAGCTGGGGGGCAATTGTTGTGTCGATATTTACTCACCTCGACAGGCGATCGACTACAAGGCCGAGCGATCGAGTCCACGACCAATCATCTATGGCGAACTTGCCTAAGCGGAGATAACAGTCCATCTTCGGACATCTAGCGATCGACTCTCAAGGCGATCGCCTTCTGGTATCTAGCGATCGTCTCTGGTATCCGACCTAAGACAACCGTCCTGTGCCGCGAACAGAGACCTTCGTCTCTCAAAGACCACGAAGACTGGATCTCAAAGTAGCTCCCATGTGCAGATCCGCGACAGGCGCCGCATTTCATGGATCGTTGACCACAGCTGTCACCACCTATTCACCTACCGACAAACCCGCCGAAAGGTACAAGGTCGGACCACCCGTGACAGCGACTCAGACGCGTGCAGACTTCTCATTGGACCGCACAGCTGGCTGCCAGCAACTCCTGCAGACTCTAAAGGAGACCAGTCCATGTGCTAAAAGACGATCGCCCGCTTATTATAATGCAGCAGAGGCGATCGCCCAACAGGACCCAGTCCTATAAATAGAGAATTTCCAGCAACTGGAAAGAGGTTCACTCATTCTCCATTCAGTTCAGAGAAAACACTTACATACATACTTACAGATTCTCGGCTTCTTCTTCCCGAATCTACCTTAGGATTTTTCTCTCAGCACCACTCAACCAGAAGACGGTCGGCCGAGGCAAGAAGTCTCCACAGTGCAGATTCGAAGAGACAAGCCCAGGAGCTCAAACATATAGCAGCTACACGCCGTGAGAGACTGTTGATTTCTCACGGTCGTCACAGTTCATCAACGTTGTTACAAGAACTCACAGAGCATCATATCTGGTTCTTCCGGCAATCTACACGCTCACTAGCTAAGATAACTAGAATCGTTACACTCATTGTAATAGCATTCTAACATTAATACTTGTATCCCAGAATATTCGTATTAATAACATCTCGCGAGAGCATTCAAGCCCGGGACTAACAATCCCGGCAAATCTTGTGTTATTTACTTTCTCTACGGAAGTGCTCTCGCACTTTATTTGCTATCCATCCATTCCAGCAATATCTATCTCCGGATAATATTTTGGGTAGCAACAGTGTATATTTTGGGTAGCAACAGTGTATATTGCACTCAAGTAGGGAATTTCAGCTCCCAAAGCTCTTCATCACTTTCCTTTATATGAAATGGATATTTCCTTTGCATCCAAATGTTCGACCTATCATAGGGTGCTAGTCGGGTTTACCTTGTCCATGTTAAAGTGCCTGAGAATCTTCTGGATATAGGTAGACCGGTGGAATGAATTCCACAAACTCGATGTCTATGTCAATGCCTCGACAGAATCGAGTTTTCCCAAGATTTTTCATCTCAAACTCAATTTTCAAGTATCCGATGGTTTCTCTTATTTCATCAAGACCGATTATGTTCACGTCATCGTCGTACATTGCGATGATCGTGAATCCAGAACTTAATTGTGAAGACGCTGGGACACGGTTCATTATTATTTTATCCCTTCCCAATCAAGTAGTCACTTAGACGGTTATACCACATCCTTAAGGATTGCTTCAAAACTGTAAAGTTGAGCATTTCAATCAAATTGCAAACGCACTCCGTGGTCTAGAGTCACTTGATTTGGGTAATTAAATGCCATCGGGCACTTCCATATATATCTCCGTATCTAGATCCCCATAGAGATACATAGTAACCACATCTATTGGCTGCATTTTCAGTTCCTCGGAAATTACTACGCTAATTAAATAGCGAATACGTATATGTGGGAGTATATTTCGTCGTAATCCATTCCAGGACATTGTGAGAAGCATTACTTCGTGAACCTTGTACATTAGGACTCTATTATTCTCACTAAGCTTTACGACAAAGACTCGCTTATGTCCTACAGGCTTTACACTTGGTTAGGTTAGCACTACCTACACCAAATACCTGACTCTTTGTTAGAGAATCTAGTTTTACCTGGAATGTTTTTCTTACAGGCCAATCATCTCTATGTTGATTTCGTCCAACTGAGCGAGGTTCAACATCATTGTACTTTATGATTCATGACATGTCATCAAAGTGGGTGGTTGATCAGGCCACACCCTCATAATTTCATCGAGATTCTTGATTTTCTAAATCATATCTTCGGGGCGTCCCCCTCGTCATGATTCATGGACATAATAAAATCAAGCATGATCTCATGAAACGAGTTCATTGATGGTTAACATGTAATTTGTGCCATACTCTACCTCTTACTTGGGTGAGTATTTAGTCGAACCATGTGGCTTCCACCCTTTCCTTTGCAGGGAGCCACAGCCTCAACCACACCTCCATCAGGTGCAGTTGCATCACCCGGTTCATTGGTGATGTGCCCCTTACAGGGGACTTCTAACCTTACAGGCACATTTGCAGCTGTAATGTGAGATCTTGTCACTTGAACGATATCAGTAAATGCATCAGGCATCGAATCTGCTACATCCTGAAGATCGAGTATTATTTGTGATTCACGGTCCCATTGTGAAGTTCGGGGATCATAATGAGACAAAGTGGAGACACCATGACAATTCCTGTCGTTCCCCGAGAAATTACATTTTCTCTCCTCCCCCTAATGACGAGAAGGTTGTCTCATAAAAGTGACAATCCGCAAATCGTGTGGTAAAAAAATCACTGTGAAGTTTCTAAATAGCGGATAAACGTCTAGAGATTCTTATCCAACGTGAATACTTAATCGTTTCTAAAGACCGATGTAATGTGGGGCATAGAAGGCACATATAATGTGTAACCAAATATGCGCAATTGGCACTTAAGTCCGTCTGGGTCCAAAATACAAAAATCAGGCTATCCAATTACCAACTGGTACGCATAAACTAATTGGTTAGCAGAGGGTCTAAGAATGAATGATTTAAGTAAAGATGCGTGCAATATTGCATAATCCCAGGCAAAAATATGCTGATTGGTGCGCATAACCAATGACATAATCACCATACATATTCTTTCGATGGTGGTTTATGTGAGAGCGTTTGCATATGCACATGGGACGAGATACTATTCATTAATCTCTATCATGCAATAAACATCAAGTACTTTTTGATGTGAACTCTCCAACATCATTGAGTCCTTTAGATGTGATAAGGGGGTGAGCCCTTATAAATTATTTTGGAAGTTCTGCAGCAGTTTGAGTGGACGGGAGAGCGACATGTGACCAACATGTCGGAGAATCCATCAAAACCATAAATACATAAATGGTCCACATATTAGCTGGATGGATCCACAAATATCTCCTTATATTCAGCGTAAGAATAGAATGCTTGCTTTTGTTTCTTTAGTGTAGGAAGGTCTCGCTCCTACTTTGGCTAAAGAGCAGGATTTGCAACACTAAGTGGTGGGCATTTGTTATACATCCGGTTCTTTGGATGATATAATACGATTAACATCAACATTGTTCTTTATGTTGAGTTTTTGCCACATTTTCGCTCAAAAGTAATGATGTTCGTACAAGTTCTTTAGTATGCAGATCATCATACTTCGACCAGAATGACCTAGTCTATTGTGCCAAAGCCTATATGAGTCTATGTCCCAAAGTACATTGTTGGTGACAACATAGGATTTTAAAAACCTAATAATAGTGAGGTACATCCACTAGATCGACTCATCAGTTATTCTAAAATGTGTTTACGTCCACATTCATTAGAATTAATAAAAGAAACTCTATTCCATTCTCACAGTGGGTTTCAATCTGGAAACCATTGCTACGTATATTGTTGAAGCTAAGTAAGGTTCGAAGGGCTCTAGATGCATACAGAGCATCGGTAACTTAGAAGACTGTCGTTTAAGCATCAAGAATTGGGCATTACCTCGCCATTTGATGAGTTGGGAGGACCCAATCATCGTAGTTACCGAGGTTTGGCATGCGACTTATTCGATGAATAGAAGCCTTATTCTGAGAACATTCAAGTTCTATTCGATTCATTCCTTAGAAGAGAGTGAAATTTCGAACCATAAACACGCAAGCAATATTCATTTCTTTGAAATAAAGCTAAGAATATAACGTAAGCAATAATAATATCTTGTTATAGAAAAACAAAGTTTCATCACACCATTACTGGAAATAAATAAAACATTGATAAAATCGTCTTGAGGTAACAATGCCAAATGTAAACGAGAAAGTAAACATAATGATGACATTCAGTCATAAAGGGATGCCTCTAATGACTGTGGCACGCATGGCTCAGTGCGATTATCGGTGACTGTGAAATTGACGTTGGGGGACTCGTCGAGAGCATTTTCCTCCATATAGTGAGACTCCCGTTCTTTAGACTCTCTATATTTCTTGTAATATGCTGCAACTTGCTTGCTTGCATGGCAGTTCTTATACCAAAGTCCAGCATCTCCACATCGATAGCACGGTTCATCGCCAACTCTGACTTTGGGAGCGACAGGAGGGGTAGGTGCTTTATAATTTTCTTAGCTAATAGAGCCAGGAGTACCAAGTCTTCTCATTACATTGGAAGAACCCCCACGTCCTCGACCACGTCCTTGACCACTACACCATTTGCCACGTTGTGGTTTGGGGGCCATGACTAGTCCCCTGTACATTGAGGCTCTTTCCACCTTTCACATAATTGGCCTCGGGAATTTTCTTTGTCCCAACGGGCCTGGCATTGTTGCTCACTAACACTTCATTAGGCCTCTCAGCCACTTGCAGTAGGTTGATGAGCTTATTGAAGGTAGTGATGCATTTGTTGTCATACTCTAGTCTATATTGGTTCACTAGTATAAGAGCAGAAGTAGGAAAAGTGGAAAGGGTTTTCTGAATCATATCATATTATGTGATGTCCTTCCCACAAAAATTAAGGCGTGCCTTGAGACGGAGCATATCTTTGTTGAAATCGTTGATATGTTTATAATCAAGCAAGAGGATTTCATTCCACTGCATGGTCAACTCAAGGAGCAAAGTATTATGGATGTTCCCAAAACGGCCCTTAAGGGCATCCCACAGTTCTTTCGGGGATTTCAACTGCAGATATTCCCATCTTAGGCTGGGGTTGATATGTCGCCTAAGGAACATTAATGCACTAGCTTTGGTTTTATCAGACGGTACTTCGCCTGCTTTTTCAAAGATAGTAGCACTATAGTCCTTAGCGACAAAAGTGGTCTATACGTCAGAAACCCATTTATGGTACTCAAGTCCTTCTGAATCCAAGACGTCAAATTCATGACGAATTGGATCAGCCATCGAGACAAGAAAAAAAGGAAAATGAGTTTTCACAGTATATCATGAGTACTTTCCATGATAAACTTTTCAATAATGTGGAGGGTTATTATTTTTCAGAACCAAGATATGGTCAATGAATTACTTTCGATGCTATTGAAGGTGACCAATGAAATTACTTTATCATGATTCGAGTTAAATGTAGACAGTAGATATAAGTCCTCTAAAGGTCTACTAGTGATGAAGCTTAATTTGCATGTCATATCTATATATGTATGCAAATATATGTATATTTATAGATATAGACACGTAATCCTAATAATATATCTATACACACCTTATGCAGTCAAGTAGGTTTCTTATGCCGCAATAATTATTAATTCAAGGTGAATTTATTTGAATCCAAGTTGTTATAGGCGGTTTACTTTAATTTAATTAAAATTATTAATGCATCATGCTTTTAGTTGGTTTAATTAAGCATAAATAAATTACGGGATATAAGTATGTAATCAAAGATGTATATAAAAAAAATCTAAAATTTGCACATTGAAGATAGTAGGGTTCGTATTGTGTACTTTACTTCGTGAATAGGGGCAGAAAAACGGACTAGAAAAAAAACGAGACTGCTGAACGGGTCTGGTCGGGTCGGGTTCAACAACCGGGTCGGGTCTGGCGAAACCGGGTTGAGTCGTCCTTCGGTTCCGGGCCGCGGCCGAAGTTCGATCTGCAGCGATGGGCTGGGCGATCGGGTCGAAGGCTGGACGAGTGGGCCAGAAAATTGCAGCAGACGGTCGGAGATGACGACTGGACAATCGGGTCGAAGATGACCGATAGCGCGTTCCTATGCAGTAGACGGATGCGGGCGGAAAATCAGAGCGAGGGTCGGGTTGACTGTGGTCAGAGCAGGAGACGGTGGTTCGCGATTAGGGGCCACTGAGCAGCGGCGTCGCGGTGCTTCGCGGTTTGGTGCAGAGGATCCGAGCGACTGACCAGAGTTGGTCGCGGTGGTTCTGGGGGTCGACTGAAAATGAAGGCGACCAATAATTAGGGTTCTCGGTCGAATGAGGGGTAGCAGACGGTTGCGGGCGGTTGGGGAAGAAGATGACCCGTCGTTGGTCAGGTAAGGTAGCTAGCGGCAAGGGTTTTGGCACCCGATTTTTCGTTTTTTTTCGGAATTTTGTAGAAAATCAGGAGAGATTTTTTCTTTGCTCATTTGGGAACTACGTGCTGATAACGTGTTGAAGGGAAAATAACTGAACAGAAAAGTAGGGCAAAGACTGTGTATTATTCCATTGATGTTATCCCTTTAAATAGCGAGAGATACATACAAGCAGGCTTAATCTTACCCTAACTAGGAAAGCCCGTAAACTAACAGACTAAGGCACACATTGGGTATTATTACTTTAACAAGTTTTGAATAATTGAGTCATTTTTTTAGAGAACAAGTTAAAAATAAATATAGAACCTCAACATAAAAAATGTCTTTCACATCGGGTGAATGTATCTATATAATATATAAAACAAGAATCATTTTGGAGAGAATTTGTCAATTTGTCCTTTTGAGAGCCTGGATTTCTCTTAATATTGTAATTATTAGTTAGAAAAATAATTTATTCATTACCAATTACTTTAATAAGACAATTTTTTCACCATTAACTTGAGTTTCTTTTTTACCATGATAAAGTTTAAACATCAGGTATCAATTCACAAAGACAATAAAAACTCCATTGCCCCATCCCCATTAATGCTAATTATCGCATCCTTGCTTTGCAATAAGAATATAAAAAGTCGCATGGTTTCTTCTTCTTATTCTTCATTTTCACGCAGAACTTAAACCCTAATTATACTTTCTTTAAATTTTCCACAATTCATCATTTTCCGATAAATCTTCCGCATTGGTAAGCAGCAGCCGACTTTAGAAATGCAGGTAGACCTCTTTTATCTCTTTATTTTTTATTTTTTATTTTCTTTTCCGTTTTTCCAGATGTTATACTTGATGGTTTAGGGTTCTCATCATTTTTCTATCTCGATCCTTGCTTATAAATATCATAATTTGTTAGTATTTTTCATACTCAACTCTGCACTCTTTTATACAAGCATATTTTACAAGCTAAACTCCAAGGTGTTCTTTGGAATCCATACTGTCACGAGTTTGAGGAGTATAGTAAGCATTTCATGAAATCAGGAAAATACATGGGGATTGTGGTTCGGCTTTGTAAGACAAATATCATGAAGGGTGGTAACTATGTTTATATTTGGTTGTTTTTATTTTTGTTTTTTAGATTATTTTTTAAATAATAATTAGGTGTTATTTTTCTGATTTAGGTAAATCGGCATTTCCAATACTTATCATGCTACCAAGTTGATTTTGAACCAAGATGTTGAAGAGATTGTGGAATTTGTCAGCAAGTAATCCTATAAATATTAGCATTTACTTTCAACCTAAATAACCTTATATGTGTATAATAGCATACACATATTTATGTGGCCAGGTTACCACTTAATGAGGGCTCCGTAAGTTTTGATGGCAGACGACTTTCAGTGTCTTCGTTTCTTACTGTCAAAGAGGATTTACAGTCTCCTAATTCTATCTCTTAACCTTTCATGGTTTGCAAACTGTTGATGTGGCAAATTCATAATTTTCAATTATTCTTTTTATTTATTTTTTACATGAATTTCTATTATGATGATGTATGTTTATGTTAAAATATTTATTTATTGGAAAGCAGGCTAAGAAGGTGTGGGTTGTTGCTTTTATTTCAGAAGTTCTCTTGAAAGGGATTGGTCATACCAGTTGTTCAAAGTGTAAGAAGAAGGTTATTGATAGGGACTGTAAACTTTTATGTGATAATTGTAAGGACTATGTAATTGGAAATACACGTTATAAGATACATGTTAATGTGGTTGATGGTACAGGTAGTGCTACTTTTTTGCTCTGGGATGAGTCTGCCAAAATTTTCACTGGTATTGATGCATCCGCTGTACGTGAGAAAATCTTATGATATGGTTTTGTAGTATTAGATTTTCTGCTCTTAATTGTTGTCGTACTTTTAATATATTTTCTTATTTATTTTTCTTAAGGAATCATATGTCAAGGGCGATGATAAGTTTGGTGGAAAAGAACTTACTCGGTTTGAAGCAGATGCATCAATAATATTGGTGCATCAATAAGGAATTAGTATTTTTTCCTCAATATAAAAGTATGTCAATAAATTTTTGAACCTCAGATTATCATAGAGTCCAACATGATAACTGCTATGCCATGTCGTAATCCAACGTCATCTGAAACATGGTGATCATAAAGGTTAGCGATCGGAATTAGTGGGAGTCATGTAGAGGGCAATGAATAATCAAGATAGTGATTTGTCACTCTCTTTAGTGAGAGAGATATCTGCTGGGACCCTCGATCAGTAGGACTGAAGAAAATGCATGGCCATGCTCAAATGAAGAGTCATTTGATTCAATCAGTCTACTTAAGATCGAGAAAGCATTTGAACATAAATAAGTATGACAAACTCCATGACTTAGTTCAAATATGATATCGTGTGACAAAGGGATTTGTCACGTTAAAAGGTTTAATGGACTATTAATTTATATTATTTGGGTAATCATAATGTCTTGCTAGAGGCCTCTTATGATTTATTATTTAACAAGGTATTAAATAATTGCCAACATAATTTAAGCATTTTGGGTCGCACATACGACAATTATAGACAAGTAGGAATAAATATCAATTGAGAATAATAAAGATAGTATTAGATATTAGATTTATGAGGAGATTAAATAATAAGTAATATATAATATTGGATATTATATATATTGTATTGTTTAATAACATGAGGGGTAACTAAGCAAATACTAGATTTTTGAATCTAGGGTTACTTAGTATAAATAGGGAGTCTATGACAAGGAGTTGTCATAAGAAGACCTACACCTCAAGAAAAATCGTCCCCCCTCTCAAGAAGAAAGAAAAATCGGCCTACACCTCCTAATGTAGGAAAACAAAGTCGGTCATCTGGTCTTCTTCCCTTAGTTGATCTTGATCAATAGTACAATCCTTCTAGTAAGAAATTTGTGTTGTACTATTTATCAATATTATTCGTAAGGATCTAGCAATCCGGCTTGTGGAATTGTTCGTGTGTGGATCACCCAAAGAGAAAGGAAATATTCATTTGCTTCTAGTCCGGATCTAGATCTGTTCGTCGGATTAAGGTAATTCGATTAACCCTTTAATCAAACAATTAAATTACTGCATGAGATCCTAAATTGGGATTTCATATTTATTCTTCCGCTGCGTTTTACTGCTATTTATGTATTAGATGCATGGAAAACCCAACACCATGCGGCAACATGGTTCAAGTCAGGGCGACAACTCTTATTCAAGGTCAACTTAGTAATTCTCCAAATGGTTGCACCCTCAATAGCACACAGCCTAAACTGACAATTGGTTCTCCCACTCTTACAGAGAAACACTATACATTTATCGGTGGAACGATGAGTGATACACTATAACATGTTTTTCAAATTATATAATCCTACAGTTATCCTTAACTCTGTCTTGGACAGAAAGATGGACCCCATCTCTAGCTGACCGATGATAGGTGGGGGATGCTCGACCCAACCCAAAGTCTCACCACTACCGAGGTTGGGAAATGGAATGATTCAATTACGCATTGAACGTTGATGCTCATGCTCGCTCGCAGACTGATGGTTGTATGAGAAGTTCCGACAATACATAATCCTATCCATTTTGGCAGGTTGGCGAACCTAAGCAAGAAACTCCGCAGATAGTGACTCAAGCAAGTATTTACAACAATATTCATCTTCGTCTTTGGACGTATGCACCTCCTCACCTTCCTCATCTTCCTCATTTTCCTCGTATTAATTATCTTTGGAAGGCATGCCATAATATATGTTGTAGTGTTCTACTCTCGAGCTGCTACATCCCGCATTAACCTCGGGGGTTGATAACACTCATTTTTACACATATTTTTGCAAAGATTTTCCGAATTTTAAGATCCTAAAATGTGTAGAATTTTGTCGTTTATGCTCATATTGTGTCTATTGGACTCGATCACGCTTGGGTACGTTTAATTGATTTTATAGGTATTTTAAGGATATTAATCAAGCAAGAACAAAGTCTCAACCCCCAATACATATCGAAGTAATGCGGAAATGAAAGATCAAGCTGGAAAAAAAAAAAGAAAAAACGAAGTCGAAACAGACCGATACAGACACGGCCGTGTCACTTGCTCGGCCGTATCAACTAACACGGTCGGGTTCCTTGTCCAGTGCCTTTTGCTGTTTCTAGAGTAGTATGACAAGGGTCGTGTCACTTTTCGGTGGAAAAATCACTTTTTGACATTTTTGCAAGATTTAATGAAGAAAAGTTGGTATTTGGGGTTGATAAAAAGGTAGGGAACATGGAAGGAAGAACACATTCTGAATATTGGAGAGATTGTGTAACACCCCGAGATATTCGGAATAATTACAGCGCCGTAAACCCTTTAGATAAGGATTTACAAGGCTATTTTTAGAAGAAGTGTAAAAACAATACAATCGAACAACTGAAGTTCAAATACAGATTTGGTTCAACCAATCAAATAAGTTAACTAATACAACCATATCGAATTGACTTATTACAACAGACGTACTCGAGTACTAAACGAACCAAGAAGACCAAACACAATAACACCAATCACATCACTGAGCCATCTCATCGTCCTGTCGGTACTGTAGTTGCTTTCCCGCTCCTCGGCTACCTGAACATCAAAACAATGTCCACCCCCGAAGGGGTTAGCAAAACAATGCTAGTACAAGTATCATCATACAATAAATCATCAATACATCACAAAACATGCAAAACGGACTTCCGCCACCGGAATCCAACGATGCGAATCCTCACGATTCCATCAACACAATATATGGTAATCCAGCGATCCAGCGCCCTCAGCATAGATCCCCATGATGATCCCGTCGGACCAACGCATGGTGGAAAACCCGTCCAGCGATCCAGCGCCCTCAGCATAGATCCCCATGATGATCCCGTCGGACCAACGCATGGTGGACATTCGATCCAGCGCCCTCAGAATAGATCCTCATG
Organism: Orobanche coerulescens; assembly: GCA_033398695.1. Classification (NCBI taxonomy): domain Eukaryota; kingdom Viridiplantae; phylum Streptophyta; class Magnoliopsida; order Lamiales; family Orobanchaceae; genus Orobanche; species Orobanche coerulescens. Next base: position 20,092,692 of record CM065804.1, read on the forward strand.
ACCCCCCCTCGGATCATTTATACCATAATCAAACAATTATGCATACACATATGCATTTCAATATGTTCATCAATACGAACAAACAACAACGAATATCACGAAATTTCTCAGAAACACATCTCATATTCAACAATATGAATAAAACCACAAGTATGATAAATCGAACTCGACATATGATACTTGCCTCGAAAATGGCAAGGACGAAACACTTCAATGTTCTCGACACGCTCGAAGGCCGCCTCCTTCGATCAACGTAACAAGCTCGAACCTTAACAAAAGGAACGATATACAAATCATCTCAAGTCGAACGATGGCCTAACAATTCGGTCTACGGCCGAAAGGCTCAAAAATAACCAATCTGCCTGGACTGCTTAGCGTGCGCTACGTACTCTACGTAACGTGCGCTAAGCAGCTTGTTAGCGTGCGCTATCATGTAAGACTAGCGTGCGCTAGCCACGGTTTAGCGATCGACTCGGCTAGTCTCATAACGCACGCTACGACGCTTCGGCGTTAATCGACTCGATAGCGCGCACGTTAACTCACACGTGTTAGCGTGCGCTAATACCGCATGGCGTAATATCAAATCCAAAACTGGGTTGAATGGTGAAGAACTCATGAATTCTACCGTGATAATACAAGTTATCTTCGCAAATCATGCTAATAAGGTGTGTGGAAGATTTATGATCGTGAAATACAAATATACGGATAGTCATCTCAATATCATATCTTTTCTAAGATCTTCAAGAAGTATTCTAAGTTCCGATTATTCCAAGTCCCAAAACACATGATTCCAACGTGAAACATACGAACTAGGTAATCTCCGATTACTAACCATAAATCGATTTGAAAACGCTTAGGAGTTCATACTACTAAGATGGTTCAAAGGTTCATACGATGAATAAGTGTCGAAACATCGAAAATATCCTTCTAACATGTGATGACCGATCACAAACAAAATAACTGGCTATCTAAACATGATCAGACGTCCTTAAGAACATTACTAACGTTGGTGAGGAATCACCTACCTCAAGTAGTGAAGAACACGGAGGAAAATGAAGCAATCCGACACCGAAAGCTTGAACAACAATCTCCAATGATGAACGATCTTCAATCACGAATCAGGATGTTGATATGAAGTGTTTGGGGTGAGGGAAGTTATGATTTACGTGTAGGAATTCGGGTAATGAGAGTAGAGAGAACTGAAATCACGAATAGGATGCTGTCCTATTTATAATAAATGGCTATTAGCGCGCGCTAGACCCTGTTCGTAGCGTGCGCTAACGGCTCACAGTCTAAACTGTACTCGGCACTTAGCGTGCGCTACGCATATACCTGTAGCGTGCGCTAAGGCGTTGACTCGGCTTTTCCCCGAAAGCCGTCCAGGTACGTCCCGACACTATCCGACGTGGGTCCCGGCGGCTCTCACCTACCGCACGCGTCTCAATCAATTTGACCGCGCATAGCGTGCGCTAAGGATACTCAGTAGCGTGCGCTATGAACCCACGTTAGCGCACGCTAAACATAGCTGATAGCGTGCGCTACATGCGCAGATTTACAATCTTTAAATCACAATCACGGAATTAAACGCTCGACAACATCGGATTATGAAATACGGAAAATAATACTCAAATCAAGTACAATCATTACAATATCACGAGTTCCAATTACATAACAAATCTCGGTATTACATCCTTCCTCCCTAAAAAGAAGTTTCGTCCCGAAACTTAAGATGAAAACAACTCCGGATATCTAGTCTTCATACTGTCCTCCGTTTCCCAAGTGGCCTCTTCGACTCCATGTCGTGACCATTGTACTTTAACCAAGGGTATTGGTTTATTCCTCAATTGCTTGATCCGGCTCTCAAGTATCTTGATTGGTCTTTCTTGAAGGTGCCATCATTAGCTATCTCGATCTCGTCGAAATCAATGACGTGATCGGGTCCGTACATACTTCCGCATTGGGATACGTGAAACACATTGTGAACATGACTCGGCGATGGCGGTAAGGCCAACTCGTATGCTAAATGCCCAACTCTCTCTAGGATCTCAAATTGTCCGATATATCTCGGACTAATCTTGCCTCTTCTCAAAAAACGGAAAATCCCTCGTGTAGGAGACACCTTCAATAGTACATGGTCCCCAGCGTCGAACTCTAGAGGGCGACGACGTACATCTGCATAAGACTTCGCCGACTCTGGGCGTCAGCAGTCTCTCTCGAATCAAAGCTATCTTCTCTTGAGTCTGAATAATCAATTCTGGTTCCGTCCCGATCAAATCCGAAGAATCATCCCAACACAGGGGTGATCGGCATCTTCTCCCGTATAAAGCTTCAAATGGGGCCATCTTAATAGAAACATGCCAACTATTATTATAGGTGAATTCGACTAATGGCAAATGAACTTCCCAATCAGTTGACCAATCCAAAGCACAAGCTCTAAGCATGTCTTCTACAGTTTGAATAGTCCTTTCGGACTGACCGTCCGTTTGGGGATGATAAGTCATGCTAAAGTTGAGCTCAGTCCCCAAAGCCTTGTGAATCGCTTTCCAGAAGTGCGACACGAAACGACCATCTCGATCCGAAATAATGGTCTTCGGCGTCCCATGCAATCTGACTATCTCCGCAATAAATACTCGCGCCAATCTCTCGGGTCCCCAAGTATCTTTGATCCCTAGGAAATGAGCCGACTTGGTTAGTCGATCAACCACAACCCAAATCATGTTCATTCCCGTTCTAGTCCTTGGCATACTAGTGATGAAATCCATCGAGATATCCTCCCACTTCCATTCAGGGATCGGGAGCGGCTTTAACATTCCGGCAGTCGCCGATGTTCAATCTTAACTCTTGACAAGTCAAACACTTCAAACGTACTGCACACGTCCTTCTTCATATTCCCCCACCAGAAGTTTTGCTTAAGATCCTTATACATCTTACTACTGCCTGGGTGAATAGAATAGGGCGCGCTATGAGCTTCCTTTAAAATTGTCCGTCTCAAATCATCATCCTCGGGAACGCAAAGTCGACTTTGAAATCTCAGAACTCCATCGTCTTGTATCACGAATCCTGGGGCTTTTCCTTTCTTTACTTCGTCACACAATCGAAGGATCAGGGAATCGTTCAGTTGTTTAGACTTGATCTCCTCGACTAATGATGAAGTCAGTTCCATCACATAAAGTTGCCCTTGGATTCCCGGTGCCCATACTTCAATCCCCTCGCGGATCAGTTCCCGTTGAATACTGGTTTGGGACGTAAGTGCTTCCAACACTCGAAGGGAAACAGGTTTACGGCTCAAAGCATCAGCTACTACGTTTGCTTTCCCCGGATGATAGAGAATCTCTAAGTCGTAATCCTTGATTAATTCCAGCCACCTTCTCTGCCTCATGTTTAACTCTTTCTGACTGAAAATGTACTTGAGGCTCTTATGATCTGTAAAGATCTGACAATGAGTGCCATACAAATAATGTCGCCAGATTTTCAAGGCAAAGACCACAGCTGCTAGCTCCAGATCATGAGTCGGGTAATTAATCTCGTATGGTTTCAATTGCCGAGAAGCATAAGCAATCACTTTATCCTTCTGCATCAATACACAACCCAGACCCTGATTCGAAGCGTCGCTGTATACCATAAATCCGTCAGTTCCTTCTGGTAGCGCTAATATAGGTGCTGTCGTCAGCCTCCTCTTAAGTTCGTCAAAACCAGCCTGGCACTTCTCATTCCACATGAACTTTTGAGTTTTCTGTAATAGCTGGGTGAGCGGACGAGCAATTTTGGAAAATCCCTCTACAAAGCGGCGATAATATCCAGCTAGTCCTAAGAAGCTTCGGACTTCCTTCACGTTCTTAGGAGCTTCCCATTCTAAGATCGCTTCGACTTTCTTCGGGTCCACCTGAACTCCATCGGCTGATATCACATGTCCAAGGAAGGTCACTTCCTTAAGCCAGAACTCGCATTTAGAAAATTTTGCATATAGCTGTTCTTTCCTCAAGGTGCTCAAAACCACACGCAAATGTTCAGCATGTTCCTCTGCGTTTTTCGAATATATCAGGATGTCATCAATGAAGACGACCACAAATTTATCCAAGTATTCCAAGAATACCCGATTCATCAATTGCATGAATACTGCAGGAGCATTGGTAAGTCCAAACGGCATCACTACGAATTCATAATGCCTGCATCGATCTGAATGCGATTTCGTATATCCGATTCCTTAATTCTCAACTGGTGGTATCCTGATCGCAAGTCGATCTTCGAGAATACCCTTGCCCTTGCGCTTGATCAAACAAGTCGTCGATCCGAGGTATAGGATACTTGTTCTTGATTGTCATCTTATTGAGTTCCCTGTAATCAATACACGGTCGGAGGGATCCGTCTTTCTTTCGGACAAAAGAACGGCGCTCCCCAAGGAGAAACACTAGGTTGGATATAGCCCTTCCGTAACAATTCCTCCAGCTTGCTTCTTGAGTTCATACATCTCGGTTGGCGCCATACGATATGGTGCTCTGGAAATAGGAGCTGCTCCGTGCTCTAGTTCGATAGTGAATTCCACTCCCCTCTGCGGAGGTAACCTGTAGTTCGTCAGAAATACATCGGAGAACTCATTCACCACCGAAATGGACGAGAGCTCTACTTCTTCCTCTTTCCTCATGGCATAGCACCAAAGTCCGTGACATCCTTGCTTGATAATTTCACGCTTTCATTGCCTTGATCAATTTCCCGAGCTTCCCGGTCTCCATCCTCGGAATAAGTGTTCAGTCCGTCATCAGCAATGATGGAAATGACTCTCTCTCGGTAATTCAACACAGCTCCATAACGGTTGAGCCAATCCTCTCCGAGAATTAAATCGTCACCGCAGATGTCAACCACAATAAGATTCGATGGCCAATCTCTTCCTTCTATAGATACTGGGAAATCCTTAGCTTCTAAGGTTCCCACAATTTTCTCCCCGCTCGGTAATCCCACAACATAAGGTTCACAATTATACAAACACGAGATGTTCAAACGATTAACACAGTTCAAGGATATAAAAGAATGCGTAGCTCCTGAATCGAACAAAACACTAACTGGTTGCAAAAGGATCTGAATCGTACCTGATGCAACAGCTGTGTTTTGATCATCCGATTTCCTCATTTCGTACAGGCGTGGAGGAACGGACCCAACACTGGATGCCTCTCTTTTCCCAGCGTTCTGCTGCTGAAATCCACTTGGCTGCGTCTGGTTCACACTCGTCTCTTTCGGGACTGGAGCTGGAGCGTGAGTACCAAAAGATCGGGTCACATTCCCACAAAATGTTGCGCGATGTCCTTCCTGTCCACACTCGAAACAGGTCACAGCAGGCGCGAAACAATCACGTCGAACATGTCCCGCCTTGCCACAATTGTAACACTTCTTTCCTGCGTCAGAACCAGTCGGTGCTGCCCGGAACTTCTTTCCTCCTCGAGAAGGATGCGGAGGTCTCCTGGATGAGTGAAAAGAGGACTGACCTCGGCGGGGCCCGCTGTTCTTATTCTCCGTGAAGTTGCCAGACACCTTCTGTTTCTTTGCTTCCGTCGATTTTTCTACTGCTGCCTCCTTCATGTCATAGGCCAACGCCTTGTCCTGGTTCTGTCGCAAGGTGGCACTTTCATATCCGGTCATATAGTGCTGAATTTCCGGCTTCATTCGCATGTCAAAATGAAAATCTTCTCCGCCTCGGTTACGACTAAGTGGCGCACATAAGTCACCGGTGATTAAAAGTCTTAATCACGTCCGTCACGTATACTTCGAATTTTGTGGTGAGAAAAACTCCCGAACTCGAGCTTCTCTAATCGGACGAGGACAATCATGCCTCCATCATCACTTTGAATTCCGTCCAGTCAACATTGTGCTCCTCGGTCGAATGGCCTCCCACCCGATCGAAAGCCTCCCGGCCAAAAGATACTTGGCGACCGGAACCTTCCTATCGTTGGGACAGTTAATCCCTGCAAAAATCTTTTCCAATTCCTTCAGCCAATGATCCCACGAAAGCGTCTCAGCGGAACCGTCAAATTTCGGAGGATGCAATTTAACCACCTCGGTAAGCCATTTATCTCCCCGATTATCCGCGTTATTCTGCTGTCCCATCGCCGTCTGCATGCGATCCACAACTTGAGCAAACTGGTTTATCTGGGCAACCACCTGCTGAAGCACTCCCGGCGCGTTAGGGTCTGCATTATTATTTGCCGATCCCTGCTGTCCCCCGGAATGTGAATCCATTTGGCTAGCGGCTCTCTCAGGAGTAGATACCGACTCTTCTTGCCTCGCATTTCCACGTCCGCGTCCACGACCTCCTCTCAACATACTGTAAACATAAATACTCAATATCCAGGGCAAACGTTCTAAAAGCACATCCATCAATGTTTATAAGACAGGAATTAAATAAAACAGTAGTATTCGAGGTTAGGAAACTTACAACCACAGTCCAATTGACGATGCTGGCTCAGCAGTGATGTTACGAACGACCAATAATCAATAACGTAAACAGACCCAACTAACCCAACTGCCAAGATATCCATAAATCTTAGCTCTGATACCATATTCTGTAACACCCCGAGATATTCGGAATAATTACAGCGCCGTAAACCCTTTAGATAAGGATTTACAAGGCTATTTTTAGAAGAAGTGTAAAAACAATACAATCGAACAACTGAAGTTCAAATACAGATTTGGTTCAACCAATCAAATAAGTTAACTAATACAACCATATCGAATTGACTTATTACAACAGACGTACTCGAGTACTAAACGAACCAAGAAGACCAAACACAATAACACCAATCACATCACTGAGCCATCTCATCGTCTCCGTCTTGTAGTTGCTTTCCGCTCCTCGGCTACCTGAACATCAAAACAATGTCCACCCCCGAAGGGGTTAGCAAAACAATGCTAGTACAAGTATCATCATACAATAAATCATCAATACATCACAAAACATGCAAAACGGACTTCCGCCACCGGAATCCAACGATGCGAATCCTCACGATTCCATCAACACAATATATGGTAATCCAGTGATCCAGCGCCCTCAAAGATAGATCCCCATGATGATCCCGTCGGACCAACGCATGGTGGAAAACCCGTCCAGCCGATCAGCGCCCTCGGCATAGATCCCCATGATGATCCCGTCGGACCAACGCATGGTGGACATTCGATCCAGCGCCCTCGGATAGATCCTCATGACCCCTCGGATCATTTATACCATAATCAAACAATTATGCATACACATATGCATTTCAATATGTTCATCAATACGAACAAACAACAACGAATATCACGAAATTTCTCAAACACATCTCATATTCAACAATATGAATAAAACCACAAGTATGATAAATCGAACTCGACATATGATACTTGCCTCGAAAATGGCAAGGACGAAACACTTCAATGTTCTCGACACGCTCGAAGGCCGCCTCCTTCGATCAACGTAACAAGCTCGAACCTTAACAAAAGGAACGATATACAAATCATCTCAAGTCGAACGATGGCCTAACAATTCGGTCTACGGCCGAAAGGCTCAAAAATAACCAATCTGCCTGGACTGCTTAGCGTGCGCTCGTACTCGTAACGTGCGCTAAGCGGCTTGTTAGCGACGCTATCATGTAAGACTAGCGTCGCTAGCCACGGTTTGGCGATCGACTCGGCTAGTCTCATAACGTCGCTACGACGTTTCGGGCGTTAATCGACTCGATAGCGCACGTTAACTCACACGTGTTAGCGTGCGCTAATCTTGCATGGCGTAATCAAATCCAAAATCGGGTTGAATGGTGAAGAACTCATGAATTCTACCGTGATAATACAAGTTATCTTCGGGCAAATCATGCTAATAAGGTGTGTGGAAGATTTATGATCGTGAAATACAAATATACGGATAGTCATCTCAATATCATATCTTTTCTAAGATCTTCAAGAAGTATTCTAAGTTCCGATTATTCCAAGTCCCAAAACACATGATTCCAACGTGAAACATACGAACTAGGTAATCTCCGATTACTAACCATAAATCGATTTGAAAACGCTTAGGAGTTCATACTACTAAGATGGTTCAAAGGTTCATACGATGAATAAGTGTCGAAACATCGAAAATATCCTTCTAACATGTGATGACCGATCACAAACAAAATAATCGCTATCTAAACATGATCAGACGTCCTTAAGAACATTACTAACGTTGGTGAGGAATCACCTACCTCAAGTAGTGAAGAACACGGAGGAAAATGAAGCAATCCGACACCGAAAGCTTGAACAACAATCTCCAATGATGAACGATCTTCAATCACGAATCCGGATGTTGATATGAAGTGTTTGGGGTGAGGGAAGTTATGATTTACGTGTAGGAATTCGGGTAATGAGAGTAGAGAGAACTGAAATCACGAATAGGATGTCATCTATTTATAATAAATGGCTATTAGCGCGCGCTAGACCCTGTTCGTAGCGTGCGCTAACGGCTCACGCCTAAATCAGACTCGGCACTTAGCGTGCGCTACGCATATACCTGTAGCGTGCGCTAAGGCGTTGACTCGGCTTTTCCCCGAAAGCCGTCCAGGTACGTCCCGACACTATCCGACAGGGGTCCCCCGGCCAGCTCTCACCTACCGCACGTCTCAATCAATTTGACCGCGCATAGCGTGCGCTAAGGATACTCAGTAGCGTGCGCTATGAACCCACGTTAGCGCACGCTAAACATAGCTGATAGCGTGCGCTACATGCGCAGATTTACAATCTTTAAATCACAATCACGGAATTAAACGCTCGACAACATCGGATTATGAAATACGGAAAATAATACTCAAATCAAGTACAATCATTACAATATCACGAGTTCCAATTACATAACAGAAATCTCGGGTATTACAGATTGGAGAGAGAAAAACAAAAGATTTGAAGGCTTTTCCAACCAAAAGAAGGGATTTGAAGGGAGTTTTTGAAGAACACTTCAAGAACATTTGAAGGCTTGATCCTAAATCCACTCAAGATACCATCCGAGTTTTATCTTCTTCCTATCTTTTACTTATTTTTGTTGTTTTATTTAGCATGAACATGATGAACATGATATTTATTGAGATTTCTTTAATTACCATTGTAATATCCGGATTTTCGGTATAAATTTTTCGCGTTATTTTATCAGAGATATACTGGATAGCTTTGTATCTATACATTATGGATAAAATAATTTGAGTATGAGAATGTTATTGGATCAAGTATATGTATTCAACATGTCATATATGTAATATCCGGATTTATTACAGTGTATTTCATCTATATTCAAACCATGTATTATTTCGGATTGGTGATTTTGATTATTGGAGTATGATATTTCGTGCATTGATATCATTATGCATAAGTATAGAAACTTGCAAAAATTGCTCAAGCAACCTCGTGATAGCGCACGCTAAGAATGTATCTTAACGCGCGCTATCGGGCCATTATTAGCGCACGCTATACAGATAGGAGTTGCGTGCGCTAAGAAATCAATTATTGAGCGGGACGGCTAACACGTGCGCCAGCCGGGACATGGGTCCGGATAAGATTCCCGCTGACGCACCCGGACAAATTCTGAAGTCAACCATTATTAGCGCACGCTAAGGGATGCTTAGTAGCGTGCGCTAACTTATCAATAATGCAGAATATTATAAATGGGACAACAACCGTTTTGGCTTTCATTTCTTTCGCCCTTTCCTCAACCTTGAGAGTTCAGAGAGCTGTAGTAATACTTCTATACACTTAGAACACATCTTGTTGGTGTTTACATATTGGTTATCATTTGGGAATGATCATTGAAGAGGAATAGCACCTTGGAGTGGCATACAACCAACCGGAGTGGGATTCTACCTTACGGTTCAGTGATTTTCGTCATTTTAAGGTATGTTCAATCTATCTCCAGACTTAGAGTTGGATTCTAACGATTTGGATGATCATGTTAACAAGATATGGATTTTCATAGATGAATTATCCAAGTATATCATGTTTGGAATAGTGAGATGAATAAGCCTTAAATACCTTGATTATAATCATCATGATTCGAATCTTAGTACACTGAATATGTGAAGAGAAGCTTCTATCATTGGTAAACCGAATCTTATAGATGATTTCATAGTAATCTTGGACTAGACGTTAACATCCTTATTGTTAGATAAATCTAAAGGTTTGATCATGGAAGGATTTATCTAGTATATATAGGACGTTTATCAACTTCAGTATGATAATATTGATGGATATAAGGTGTTGATATCAACCGTTAAGCTTTTCGAATTGTCGTATGAAGATTTGAAGTCGGAATGGAATATGGTTTTATATTGGTATGCATATCCTTGAATCCGAAGTTGTCTTTATCCGTAAAATCATTCATAAGGGTGTGAACATGGTATTCATGGAAGTAACATGAATTATCACGCAAGATTTCGTTGTTTCAATCATGGCAAGAAACAGTTCTTGCCGGCGAGAATCGCCATGCATAGATAGCGCACGCTATGCTATGAATGTTAACGTGCGCTATCGAGCACTAGTTAGCGTGCGCTACATTTTGTATGCATAACGACGCTAGACCATCGACGAAGTCGATTAGCCGTCGCTGAAATCGACCATGCATCGTTAGCGTGCGCTAGGCTTTGTTGTTTGCGTGCGCTATCGAGCGAACTTAACGACGCTACACGAGTACTTAGCGTGCGCTAAGCGGTCAGGCGGTGCATTTTATGAACTTTTGGCCGTGAATCGAATTGTTAAACATTTGTACGACGTGAGATAAATCCTATATCATTTCTTTTGTTAAGGTTTGGTCGCGTTACGTGATTGATTGAGGAGGACGATCTTCGAGTGTTCATTTTCGTGGAAGTGTTGTTATTGTCTTCAAATCGAGGCAAGTACCTTAATTGTTTTATGTATTGTTGTTATACATATTGTCGTGCATGTATGTCGTTATTGTATGTCCACCTCGTGTTGGTCCGACGATCATCTGGGATCTATGCTAGCGTCTACCGGATCATCGACGGGTTTTCCACCACGGGTTGGTCTCGACGATCATCGTGGGTTCTAGGCGATGAACGCCTGGATCGATGGAATTACCATGTGTATGTATTGATATCATGTTGTGATTATCAGTTGTGTATGTTATGTTTGAGTTTCTCGTAGGAGAAGACTCGTTGGTATTTTGTCGTTTACGTTATTATTATTCTTCGTGAGATATGAATAATATGTTGTGGTACTTGCACTAGCATCGTTGTGCTAACCCCTTCGGGGGTGAACATTTTGTTTGTGTTCAGGATCCAGGAGAGCGGGGAAACAACCACTGGAACTGTATGACGACGAGGGTGCAAAGTGATGTCCCGACCGGGTTTATTTATTTGTTGTTTATTCGTTATTTCAATAAGTACTCGAGTACGAAGTCATTTGTGATGGGTTTGAATTTGGTGATGTATTATTGAGTTCTGTTGAACAATTGTACTATTTCTGTATTTGGTCAGAACTGATGTACTGTAATTCCGTTATTTCCATTCGTCAGTACCTTTTTATGCTTGTTCAATTCTTCAGCCTTGTAAATCCTTATGTAAAGGATTTACGGCGCTGTAATATTCCCGAATATATTGGGGGTGTTACAGAATATGGTATCAGAGCTAAGATTATGGATATCTTGGCCGTTGGGTTAAAATAGGGGTCATTTATGTCTTTTGGGGTAACCGGTCGTGAATGACATCACTGCACTGCCTACGTCTTCATGCGAACAGTGGTTGTAAGTTCCTAAACTCTATCTTGTTCTTTACATGTTGTGTCTCTTTATACTCGAATATTAGAACGATGTTGTTTCCTGTATATTGAGTATGTATGCTTACAGTATGTTGAGAGGCGGACGTGGACGTGGTCGCGGTCGTGGACGCGGACGGAGAAATGCCGAAAGGGAAGCGTCGCCTTCTAACCAGGCCAGTCATAGCTCAGGCGAGCCGCAACAATCTATTAATAATGAACCAGACCCTGCTGTACCAGAGATCCTTCGTCAAGTGGTGAACCAGATGACTCAGTTCGCCCAGGTCATGGACCGAATGCAAGTGGCGGTGGGACTACAGCAGGGAGAGAGACAGCAATGGATCCCAGACATGGGAAATCGAGGTGACCGATGGCTGCAAGAGGTGGCGAATATGCAACCACCCAAATTGGACGGTATTTCTGAGACTCCCACCTGGGATCATTGGTTGAAAGAACTGGAGAAAATCTTTGCCGGAATCAATCGCCTGCATTTAAGGAGAGCCTCTATCGCTCAATATTTTCTGATAGGGAAGCGTCCGAATGGTGGGAAGCTATCCGGCCTGTAGACCACGATGCCGATTGGACAGAGTTTAGATTGATGATGGAAGCTCGATTGCCTCGTCGTGAGGGAAGCCAAAGTTCGGGAGTTTTTCTCCGCCTACCTTCCGATGTGCCGCATCCTGTGCGATCAAGACGTTTAACCAACGGTGGCATTTGTTCGACATCCGGTCGAGCAGATGCGTAAATGATGATCCATTTCGATATGAGAATGAAACCAGAAGTTCAGAGGTACATGTCCGGATTCGAATGTACCACACTCCGCCAATACCAGGATAAGGCATTGGCGTATGAGATCAAGGAAGCAGCTATGGAGAAATTTTCAGAATCCAAGAAGCAGAAAGTCTCTGGTACTTTTACAGAGCACAAGAACAGCGGGCCCCGTAAGGCCCAGTTATCCTTTCACTCTTTCAAGAAACCTCCGCACCCAGTTAGGAGCGGAAAGAACTTCGGGGCGACATCAACTATTACTGATGTTACCAGGAAATGCTTTAACTGCGCCCAGACGGGGCACTATCGACGGAATTGCCCCCTTCCTGCCGTGATTTGTTTTGATTGTGGACGAGAGGGACATCGGGCGGTGTTTTGTGCAGAGGCTGCAAAGTCTTTTAGAGCCCGTACACCACAAATCCGAGAAGGAGGCCGATCCCACAGACGCAGCAAAGTGTTCAGATGCCTCAGAATTTTGGCCGCGGGCGAGGCAGAGGACAATGGGACCGAAAGGGGACATCGAGTGCCGGATCTGCTCCCCCACGTCTGTACGAGATGAGGAGGACAGACGATCAGGATGCTGCTGTTGCATCAGGTACTGTCCAGATCCTTTCCCAGCCAGTTAGCGTTTTATTCGATACAGGAGCTACACATTCTTTCATATCTTTGTCTTGTGTAAATCGTTTGAATATTTCCGGTTTTCATGCTTGTGAACCTTATGTTGTTGGTTTACCGAGTGGAGAGAGGATTGTCGGAAATTTAGAAACTAGAAATTTCCCTGTATCATTTGGGGGCAAAGAGTGGCTCTCAAACCTGATCGTGATAGAAATGCAAGGAGACGACCTGATACTCGGAGACGATTGGCTTAATATATATGGAGCAATTGTGAACTACCGAAGGAGGAATATCTCGCTGATCGCTGACGATGGTTCTGAGATTCTGTTTGAGGGATGGAAACCGGGAAGCTCAGGAAAATTGATCAAGGCGATGAAAGCTGTCAAATTGTTGAAACAGGTCAGATGCATCGGGTTTTACGCAATGAAGAAGGAAGACGAAATTGTGGAACTTTCATCCATTCCTGTTGTGAACGAATTTCCAGATGTATTTCCTGACGAGTTACCTGGGCTACCTCCACGAAAGGATGTAGAATTTACTATTGAGCTGGAACCTGGAGCGATGCCAATTTCTAAGGCGCCGTATCGTATGGCACCTACTGAGATGTACGAACTGAAGAAGCAGCTGGAGGAGTTACTGGACAAGGGCTATATTCAGCCAAGCGTTTCACCCTGGGGAGCGCCAGTTCTTTTTGTCCGAAAGAAGGATGGATCGCTCCGACTGTGTATTGACTATCGAGAGCTGAACAAGATGACGATTAAGAACAAATATCCGTTACCACGGATTGATGATCTGTTTGACCAGCTGCAAGGGGCGACAGTATTTTCTAAAATCGATCTGAGATCAGGATATCATCAGCTGAGGATTAAGGAATCTGACGTTCCGAAATCAGCGTTCAGAACTCGCTACGGGCATTATGAGTTTGTAGTGATGCCGTTTGGTCTCACTAACGCACCTGCTGTATTTATGCAATTGATGAACAGAGTGTTCATTGAATTTTTGGACAAATTTGTGGTCGTATTTATTGATGACATTCTGGTGTATTCTAAGAGTCCGGAAGAACATGCGCAGCATTTGCGGATTGTATTGGAGCTTTTGAGAAACGAGCAATTGTACGCCAAACTTTCTAACTGTGAATTCTGGCTAAAAGAAGTAATGTTCCTCGGTCATGTGGTGTCAGCTAGAGGAGTCCGAGTAGATCCTCAGAAGATCGAAGCAATATTGGATTGGAAGCCTCCAAAGAACGTGAAAGAGGTCCGAAGCTTCTTAGGACTTGCTGGATACTATCGTCGATTCGTGGAAGGGTTTTCTAAAATCTCCCGCCCACTTACTCGACTCCTGCAGAAAACTCAAAAGTTTGAGTGGAATGAGTTGTGTCAGATTAGCTTTGATGAATTGAAGAAGAGATTGACGACGGCGCCGATTCTATCACTTCCGCAGGGAACTGGAGGATTCATAGTTTACAGTGATGCTTCGAACCAAGGACTTGGGTGCGTGTTGATGCAGAATGATAAGGTGATCGCTTATGCATCGCGACAACTGAAACCTTATGAAGTGAATTACCCGACACATGATTTGGAGCTAGCAGCAGTGGTTTTTGCCTTGAAGATCTGGAGGCATTATCTGTACGGGACTCACTGTCAGATCTTTACGGATCATAAGAGTCTCAAGTACATATTCAGTCAGAAAGAGTTGAAAATGCGGCAAAGAAGATGGTTAGAACTGATTAAGGACTATGACTTGGAGATTTTATATCATCCAGGCAAAGCGAATGTAGTGGCCGATGCACTTAGCCACAAGCCTGTCTCTATTCAGATGCTGGAGACGCTGACCTCCCAACTTAGCCTTCAGCGAGAAATGATTCGTGAAGGGATTGAAGTGTGGTTACAAAGAGTCCAGGGACAGCTGTGCGTGATGGAGATAACTTCATCATTAACCGAAGAAATCAAATCTAGACAGGCAGATGACCCTCTGATGATTCGGTTACATGATGAAGTGATCCAAGGAAAGGCCCCCGGATTCATAATTCATGACGATGGAGTTTTGAGATTTCAGAACCGACTCTGCGTTCCTGATGTTGATGTTCTGAAACAAACAATTATGAAGGAAGCTCATAGTTCGCCCTATTCTATCCACCCGGGCACCAGTAAAATGTATAGGACTTGAAGCAGAATTTCTGGTGGGGCAACATGAAGAAAGACGTAGCGGACTATGTTTCGAAATGCTTGACTTGTCAGCAGGTTAAGATCGAGCATCAACGGCCTGCTGGAATGTTGAAGCCGCTCCCGATTCCTGAATGGAAGTGGGAGGACATATCGATGGACTTTATCACTAATATGCCGAAAATCAGGACAGGAATGAACATGATTTGGGTGATAGTTGATCGCTTAACCAAATCGGCTCATTTTCTAGGCATTAAGGATACGTGGGGACCAGAGAGGTTGGCACGAGTATTTATTTCGGAGATAGTTCGATTGCATGGTACGCCGAAGACCATTGTTTCTGATCGAGACGGTCGTTTTGTGTCTCACTTTTGGAAAGCAGTTCATAAGGCCTTGGGGACCGAATTGAACTTCAGTACAGCTTATCACCCGCAGACTGACGGACAATCTGAGAGAACTATACAAACGGTGAAAGACATGCTAAGGGCCTGTGCCTTAGATTGGTCAAACGATTGGGAAGTTCATCTACCGTTGATCGAATTTACCTACAACAATAGTTGGCATGCTTCTATTAAGATGGCACCGTTTGAGGCATTATACGGAAGGAGATGCAGATCGCCCCTATCTTTGGGGACGATTCATCGGACTTGATCGAACAGAACGAGTTGATCGAGCAGACTCGAGAGAAGATAGCCTTAATTCGTGAGAGAGGCCGTTGACCGCCCAGTCGCCGAAATCCTATGCGGACGTACGCCGCCGCCCATTGGAGTTCGATCTTTGAGATCACGTACTTTTGAAGGTTTCTCCTACTCGGGAATCTTTCGTTTCTAAGGAAAGGAAAGCCGAGTCCGAGATATATCGGACCATTTGAGATCCTCGAGAGAGTTGGGGAGTTGGCATACATTAGCATTGCCGCCGTCATTGTGCCATGTTCATAACGTGTTCTACGTATCCCGATTACGGAGGTATATACGAGATCCTACTCATATCATCGATTTCGCGAGATCGAAGTCGAGCAGATGGGACGCTTGAAGAAAGACTACCAAGATACTCGAGAGTCGAGTTAAGCAACTGAGGAACAAGTCAATCGTTTTGGTCAAAGTTCAGTGGTCACGTCATGGAATGGAAGAAGCCACCTGGGAAACGGAAGCTGATATGAAGTCTAGATATCCCGAGTTATTTTCGTCTTGAGTTTCGGGACGAAACTCCTTTTTAGTAGGAGAGTATGTAATATCCGGATTTATTACAGTGTATTTCATCTGTATTCAAACCATGTATTATTTCGGATTGGTGATTTTGATTATTGGAGTATGATATTTCGTGCATTGATATCATTATGCATAAGTATAGAAACTTGCAAAAATTGCTCAAGCAACCTCGTGATAGCGCACGCTAAGAATGTATCTTAACGCGCGCTATCGGGCCATTATTAGCGCACGCTATACAGATAGGAGTTGCGTGCGCTAAGAACTTAATTATTGAGCGGGACGGCTAACACGTGCGCCAGCCGGGACATGGGTCCGGATAAGATTCCCGCTGACGCACCCGGACAAATTCTGAAGTCAACCATTATTAGCGCACGCTAAGGGATGCTTAGTAGCGTGCGCTAACTTGTCAATAATGCAGAATATTATAAATGGGACAACAACCGTTTTGGCTTTCATTTCTTTCGCCATTTCCTCAACCTTGAGAGTTCAGAGAGCTGTAGTAATACTTCTATACACTTAGAACACATCTTGTTGGTGTTTACATATTGGTTATCATTTGGGAATGATCATTGAAGAGGAATAGCACCTTGGAGTGGCATACAACCAACCGGAGTGGGATTCTACCTTACGGTTCAGTGATTTTCGTCATTTTAAGGTATGTTCAATCTATCTCCAGACTTAGAGTTGGATTCTAACGATTTGGATGATCATGTTAACAAGATATGGATTTTCATAGATGAATTATCCAAGTATATCATGTTTGGAATAGTGAGATGAATAAGCCTTAAATACCTTGATTATAATCATCATGATTCGAATCTTAGTACACTGAATATGTGAAGAGAAGCTTCTATCATTGGTAAACCGAATCTTATAGATGATTTCATAGTAATCTTGGATTAGACGTTAACATCCTTATTGTTAGATAAATCTAAAGGTTTGATCATGGAAGGATTTATCTAGTATATATAGGACGTTTATCAACTTCAGTATGATAATATTGATGGATATAAGGTGTTGATATCAACCGTTAAGCTTTTCGAATTGTCGTATGAAGATTTGAAGCCGGAATGGAATATGGTTTTATATTGGTATGCATATCCTTGAATCCGAAGTTGTCTTTATCCGTAAAATCATTCATAAGGGTGTGAACATGGTATTCATGGAAGTAACATGAATTATCACGCAAGATTTCGTTGTTTCAATCATGGCAAGAACAGTTTACTGCTCAGCAGTAAACTGCCATGCATAGATAGCGCACGCTATGCTATGAATGTTAACGTGCGCTACATTTTGTACGTAACGTACGCTAGACCATCAGACGAGTCAGTTGGCTGGTCAGTGAAGTACTGACCATGCATCGTTAGCGTGCGCTAGGCTTTGTTGTTTGCGTGTGCTATCGAGCAGACTTAACGCACGCTACACAGAGTACTTAGCGTGCGCTAAGCAGTTCGGGCAGATTGCATTTTATGAACTTTTGGCCGTGAATCGAATTGTTAAACATTTGTACGACGTGAGATAAATCCTATATCATTTCTTTTGTTAAGGTTTGGTCTCGTTACGTGATTGATTGAGGAGGACGATCTTCGAGTGTTCATTTTCGTGGAAGTGTTGTTATTGTCTTCAAATCGAGGCAAGTACCTTAATTGTTTTATGTATTGTTGTTATACATATTGTCGTGCATGTATGTCGTTATTGTATGTCCACCTCGTGTTGGTCCGACGGGATCATCGGGGGATCTATGCTAGCGTCATTGGATCATTGGACGGGTTTTTCCACCACGGGTTGGTCTGACGATCATCGTGGGTTCTAGGCAATGAACGCTGGATCGATGGAATTACCATGTGTATGTATTGATATCATGTTGTGATTATCAGTTGTGTATGTTATGTTTGAGTTTCTCGTAGGAGAAGACTCGTTGGTATTTTGTCGTTTACGTTATTATTATTCTTCGTGAGATATGAATAATATGTTGTGGTACTTGTACTAGCATCGTTGTGCTAACCCCTTCGGGAGTGAACATTTTGTTTGTGTTCGGGATCCGGAGAGCGGGAAACAACCACTGGAACTGTATGACGACGAGGGTGCAAAGTGATGTCCCGACCGGGTTTATTTATCTGTTGTTTATTCGTTATTTCAATAAGTACTCGAGTACGAAGTCATTTGTGATGGGTTTGAATTTGGTGATGTATTATTGAGTTCTGTTGAACAATTGTACTATTTCTGTATTTGGTCAGAACTGATGTACTGTAATTCCGTTATTTCCATTCGTCAGTACCTTTTTATGCTTGTTCAATTCTTCAGCCTTGTAAATCCTTATGTAAAGGATTTACGGCGCTGTAATATTCCCGAATATATTGGGGGTGTTACAGTATATACGTATCCAGTATGTCTAGACAACGGACAGGAAAAGTTGGAGATGGCTAAGTACAGCCACGTTAGCGCATGCTACGATGTATACTTAGCGCACGCTAAGAGATTTGGATTACGCTAAGGAGGACCCCTAACGTACGTAAGTCATTCTGGATAAGGTTCGGAAGGTGGCCGATAGGTAGGCCCAGACTGATTGTTATCGGCATCTAGCGCACGCTAAATCCTAAGGTTAGCGCACGCTAATTTTAGATCGATCAAGGGAATCTCGGCTTTGTCGGTTGCTTTCGGCGTGTAGGACCAAGGCATATTCGGAGCATGTGCAGACTGTCGAGTCAACTATGATTAGCGCACGCTACGGGTGGAGAATAGTGTACACTAATGAGCCTTTTACTGTATCAAGTCAACGCTATGTTACGTACGCTATGGCATGGATTCTACGTACGTAAAGCATTGTGCGAAGTAAGACAGTAGCCTCTGGACTGCGATAGCGCACGCTAACAAAGTCAGTTAGCGCACGCTATTTCATGAGAGTAGCGCGCGCTAGTAATGTGCAATATATGTATGTGCAGTTGAGTAATGTTGTTCATTTTCGGCTATTTCTTCCTCTCACCCGATAGAGAGTATTCTTGGGGGAGGTCTTGAGGTTCCAAACACTTGAGTATCATGGATTTGATCGTTGGTAACAATATTAAGCTTGGAATCGATTGGAAATGGATTCAACCTTGAGAATCAACCCATTTCATCAAAGAGGTAATTAACTTTCACTTTAGATTTCATTTTGGGATTGAATATTGGTGTTTTGAGTTGATGATTATCATATAAACGAGTTGATAGGTATGATTATGAAAGGGATTACCAAATTACGATGATGTTGTTGTTGATATACGGATGTTGATATGATTCTTGTGGTATGACTTGTGTTGTTCGTCTTCTTGAGATATGTTGGATAATCCTCTCCTCATTTTGAATTTTGATGTTGTTATTGATGATTAGTTCGTATGATAATAGTTTATGTAGGTGTTATGATGACTCCTGGTATTTTACGGGAAATTTTTTAAAGAAGATGATGACATGATATATATTGGATTATGTTATTTTGTCAAGAGCATGGTTATGGAATCATAGTGTTCTTGGTGTTCTTGGTAGTATTGTTGTGATTCTTGGATTATGAATGAGGATTGTTTAGATGCTAGAATACATGGGATTATGTCATTTTGTTGAATATGAACGTGATTACGGATTAATGTTCTTGAAGAACTCTTGAGTTATATATGTCATGATTTTATGAATGGAATTTGGAAAGGTTGTGATTGTATAACACCCCCAGAGCCATCCAGGAATATTACAGCGCCGTGGGCCCCAAGATGGAACCCACAAGGCTGAAGGAAATTTTCGCAAATATTTACAAACGTCCAAGAGGCTAACGACGGTATTAACTATTTAAAAACATTCGAAGACTTTATAAAACTCGTTTATCAAAACCGTCGTAAAATCTCATTTGAAACCACAAGGCCCGAAATGCCAAGACTCAACAGTTTAAAAACATACATTAAGCTATTGCTTATACGTACCGATAAAATAGTTTAGATAACGATCGCCAAAGTAACCTAAGTTGCCAGATACCAAAAGGCCATTTAAAAATACTCACGCAGTGGAAAAAGACAAACAATTAAAATACTCTAGCAGCGGAATCCAAGAACTAATCAGGAAACTCAATACACAAATACATGCCCTAGTGAGTACCCTCCGGGAAGCTCATCTCTCCACGACCGCTACAAGCTTGATAATCCAAGAACCTAAAAAGAAAGCCCACGAAGGGCCCAGCCATAATATCCAACAATGATAATCATCACATCACGTCAATAATTACATACCAATGAGATACTAAGTAAGAATACTACCAATGTAATCTCACTGCCATAACTTTACCAACTCGTGATAATAATACCAAAGTTCACATCTCGTATCCTTTCAACAACACAATAAGCTCATACCTAAATATCTGTATAGTATCTCAACAATACCCAAGGTTCTCGAAACTTTATCATAATTCATTGTTACGAAATCTACTAACTCTGTCCAACCCAATCCGTCGGGAATAAACATCATCATATCTCAACACGATAATTGATTGTCCATCAAAGACAAACACCAAAGGAAATACGGAACATACCTCAAGATATGAAATACCACGACGAAATCACGTCAGTCTAATCCAAGATCAGATCAACACAACATACGGACACGGTCCTAACACAAGACCTACAAATGCATACTCATATGACAACATCAATATGTTCACATCAACAACAATGTATACTTATGGCAAACCCATAATATACATATGCACAATAACAACACACATGATAATCCAATGATCCAGCGCACACAACTATAGATTCCCATGATGATCCCGTCGGACCAATGCATGGTAGCATTACCTGTCAAATGATCCAGCGCACACAGCTATAGATTCTCATGATGATCCCATCGGACCAACGCATGGTGGACATACGACAACAATGCACAGCTGCACAAAACAACCGTACACAATGCACGACAACAACAATACACAAATGCATGACAATAACAATACACGAATGTATCATAACATGATCGACACAATTGATAAAAAAATGATTAGAGTACTTGCCCCGAGTCCTTCGAGAGCGATCTCAATGTCTAAACCATCACCAACCATTATCCTCAATACTTGACGGTCTAAAATATCACGGACGGTAGATAATTCACGTCTTCGTCTATACCACGATGTATCCTCGATACTAAGTATACTAACAACAAATGTAAATCATATATATTATGATTTAATTCCCAAAACTCGAATACAACTTATAATCCCAAATCTCTTGTGATTACGATTATAAACGAATGAAACGAAAACCATTCATTAAATATTATAAACTGAGCAAGTAATAACTTGCCTCGATACCGATGAAGTCGTTACCAATTCCTTTGTCGTCGTATACGAACTCCTCGGCCCCGACCAAAGCAATCTACGAACATTCTCGAGCTCGACCGCAACACACAGTTATAATCCCCGATCAATATTCTCAACCTATTACAGTAATTCGATAAATAACAAGTTCGATAACAATCAACAATCCAATCAACAAACCAACGGTTCTACAATATCTCGATTAACCACTATTCTGATTAATCCAATTCAAACCATAATGAATTCATAACCACAACACGAAAATATTGCACTGTCTGCCTACTTAGCGCATGTTAAACACATAACGTAGCGTGCACTAAGTTGCTCTCGTTAGCGTGCGCTAGCCAGTAACCCTAGCGTGCGCTAATGACATGCAGTTGCATGCATTTCAGATACCGATCAACATATGGCGATTATCCAAAACACTAAGTGATTCGAAACCATGTTCATAGCTATCAAAACAACGAAATCCGGTATTTTTAACTTGAAAACAATCATCCAACTCATAATCTAATTCATATATTCATATATCATCTTCTTCCTCAATTATCAACATATGAATACTAAGAATTCATAATCATCGCCATGTTCACCATCATATGAAGAAACCAATAACAACAACATCAAAGACCCGAATTGAAGGAAGACATTAGCCAACATATCTCTTTGAAGATAACCAACACAATTCTAAACCATTCGAATCATATCAATACCCGTATATCAACAATAACATCAACATAACTCGGTAACCAATCTCATAATCATACTTGTTAACTCATATACATGACGATTATCAACTCAAGGACATCATATACAATCCAAAACGAAATCCCAAAGTGAAGAGTAATTACCTCTTTGAAGGAATGGATTAATTTCCAAGGTTGAATCCATTCTCACTCACTTCTAAGCTTGATATTGTTATGGATGATCAACTCCATCATAATCTAGTGTTTGGAACTTCAAACATCTCCCTAAGAACTCTCTCTATCGGTTGCAAGGAAAGAATGGACGAAATGAAGAATAATGGCCAACTGCACATATATATACTGACTATTATTAGCGTGCGCTAACTGTCTTTGTTAGCGTGCGCTATCGCTGTCCAGAGGCTACTGCCTTCCTGCATACAATGATTTACGTACGCAATGCCCATGCAATAGAGTACGTAATCTCCTCTATTTAGCGTACGCTAGTGTCCTATCATAGCGTGCGCTACTCATAGTTGACTCGTTTGTCTGTATGCTCCGAAGACGGGTCCACACGCCGAAAGCTTTGACGAGGATAAGATTCCTTTTGGACCGATCTGATGTTAGCATGCGCTAACAATATGCATTAGCATGCGCTAACCCTTCATAACAAATATTTGTTGACCTCGTCGGCACATGCGCCAAAAGTGGTCGGGTCCACACATAGATTCCTTCTGATCTGGTCTGAACTAGCGTGCGCTATCTTTTGCCTTTAGCGTGCGCTAAACCTGCACGATAGCGTGCGCTATGCTTAACTATTAGCATGCGCTAATCAGGCTATACTTAGCCATTTTCAGCTATTCTTGTCCAACGTCTCAACATACAGAACACAAACATACGGCAACCGAATACATATACTCCTTCCAACAATATTCTCTTATGTTACGCCCGACACACAATATCTTCAAATACAACTGTCAACCAAATGCAATAATTATACCAATACTGATGTCTCAGTCCTTCAATTATTTTACCAATATTGTACCGATTCCACGTTGTACAACATAACTGGGATAAAATAATATTAAACAACAGTAGTAGGAATTCCGGATATTACAGATTGATATTGGAATAAGATTTCCTTTACATTCGGATTCATAGTCACAAGGAGTTAGTCGGCACTTGGAATGCATGCAATGCATGTCATTAGCGCACGCTAGCTGACTGGCTAATGCACGCTAACTGGTGACTATTAGTGCACGCTACGTTATGTGTCTAATGCGCTATAAGTAGACAGACAGTGTAGTATTTTCGTGTTGTGGTTATGGGTTCGTGATTAATTGAATTGGGTTTTTTATTGGTTATACTGATTGTTAATGTTGATTATCGGATTTCAGCTTGTATTGTTGATATGAGTTCGTAATTGATGAGTTGGATTGTTTGGTTTTGTATATGACCGGAATATTGTAGAATCATTGGGTTTGTGGATTGGTTATATAAGTTGTTGATTATTATCTAATGTGTGTTAATCAATTATTACAATAGGTTGTGATAGCTGATCGTTAATTTTGACCGTTGTGTTGCGGTTGAGGTTGAAGAGTTCGTGGATCGCTTTTTGGTCGGGGCTGAGGAGCTCGTGAATGAAGATAATGGGATTGGTAACGGCTTCATGGTATCGGTATCGAGGCATGTTTATACTTGTCCAGTTATAATATTTAATGAATGATTTCGCTTTCATTTCATTTATTGCTCATATAGCAATGATATTATAAGTGTAAATTATCGAGATGATGGTTTGTTCGTGGAAAGGATATTGTCTTCGGCTTGAGGTAATTTAAGTATTGTTCAGTTATGAGGATAATTAGTATGTTGAGTTGTTGTATATGTTTAGGTTTCGTATAATGAGATTCTTATTGGTTGTTCGATGAGGGATGTTGATCCCAGGATGGTAGTGTTGAGATTGTTGCTTGCATTGGTCATTCTTTGGGGATTGTGATCCCAGGATGTTTGTTTTGGATATTGTCGGTCGTGTCGATCTTTCATTATCCGTGTGTCATTGTTCACTTCGGTGAGTCTTTTGATCCTTATTGGATATGTGATTCCTTGAGTTTCGTTGTCATGTTGCATCATGATATATCTAGAGTCATATCTGCGTGCCGATTGGTTATGTGTAGGATTTTCAGGGCGGGCACGTATAGTCATGTGATGCGTTCATGTCCTCACATTGAGCTGTGCACACGAGACGTACTTCGTGAGACTGATTAGATACAAGACCACACGTATATTTGATCGATACCCGGGGTGGCTTGTGCACGGACACATTTCCGGATCGGGCGTACTGTGACGTCCATCTCTGAGCCATATTGATTGGTCATTCATCCTCCATTTATGGTAGGGTATGTTCGACGGTTTGCGACTGGTTGTTCATACACCCGAGGGGTATGTTCAACAGTCGGGGTTATTTCTTTGAGATCCTTTGTTGATCGTGTTTGGAGTTTACCATGTTGAGGGTATTCTCGGTTATTGTTGATCCTTTGTTGATCATGTTGGAGTTTACCATGTTGAGGGTATTCTAGGTTATTGTTGATCATTTGTTGATCGTGTTGGAGTTTACCATATTGAGGGTATTCTCGGTTATCATCGATCCTTTGTTAATCGTGTCGGAGTTTATCATGTTGATGGTATTCTCGGTTATCGTCGATCCTTTGTTTGTTGTATTGGAGTTTATCATGTCGGTGATATTCTCGGTTGATGTATTGTTTGATCATTGTTATTGATCGTATGAGCATTCGGACTATACGTCGATGTTTCGAGATTTGTTATCACTATTTGATGGTAGTTGATCTACAGATATATTGTGTGTTATTGGTTTCTATTCTAGATTGAGATTTGACGGTGCAATCCGACGGACAGGATTTGGCACAGATGGTTCATTCCACACTTATGAGTTATGATGATGTTTTGATGATTTTTTAGTATTGTTGTGATACAATACAGATGGATGTAGTTGAGTTCATTTCGTCATTTGAGAATGCGAAATGTGTATTATGGTAAAGATTAATTTGTTATGGATTATTGTATATAAATAACCATTTTTTGCTATGGATTGGTAAGGTTATGACGGTAAGATTACATTGGTAGTATTCTTACTTTGTTATTACATTGGTATGTAATTATTTACGATGATGTGATCGATATCATTGTTGAGTATTGTGGCTGACCCCATCGTGGGCTTTATTTTTAGGTACTCGGAGATCGAGCTAGTAGCAGTCGTGAAGGGATGAGCTTCCCGGGTTATACTGGATGTGGCATGTATTTGAGAATCGAGTATTCCTTCTGGTTGTTTATTCCGCTGCAAATGTGTATTTTGAACTGTGATTTATCCACTGCGTGTGTATTTTAAAATGGCCTTTCGGTATTTTTACCAACTCGTGTGTATTTTAAAATGGCCCTTTTGGGTATTTCATAAACTTGGATTATTTCGCTAAACCCTTTTTTCTAAACTATTTTGTCGGTATGTTTAAGTGGTGGCTTAGCGTACATTTTGAACTGTCGAGATTTGGCATTTCGCCTTGTACTTTCAAATAATTTTATTTTGTGACGGTCTTTGGTAAACGGATTTTTGAAAATTATTTAAAATATTACCGTCATCGGCGTTTTTGAACATTTTTTAAAATAGTTTTAGTCTGGTGGGTTCCGGCGCGGGGGCCCACGGCGCTGTAATATCCCGGATGGTTTTGGGGGTGTTACAATTGTGTCCGACTAAACTTGTTAGATTCCGGCTATGGGGGTACGTTGATTCATGTTGTTTTTGAGGGACTGATGAATATATATATATATATATATATATATATTGTGATTTCTTTATCAAATGCTTGGTTTTAGTTCATGTTAGAGCACTTGATCAATGTTTTTACATGTTTAACTTAATTGCTCATAATTCGAGAGAAGAGGTCATTAATAGGTTTCGTGTAGTTGACGTAGTAAATTACGAGATTGAGAAATCGGTGATGAGCTATGATGACGTTTAATCTTATGAACATTTTGGAGTTAGATAATTTATAATAGACGGAGACGTTGTTATGGGTTGTTTAATCTATATTTTAATGCATCTCGAGAGAGATTTTAGAATATTGTTGTGATTATCATTTTGGAGATGCACTTAGAACCCTTCGACATCAATCCCGACTAAACTTAGAGATCAACAGAAACTTAGCCTTGGAATCTATCTTTCTAAACTCTCTAAATTCTCTTTAATTTGGATATTTTCATTAACTGTCATCAATTTATTTTATTTCATTAACCATCCATTCACCTTTCGATCGTCTAGATAAAACCGGAAATATTATAATCTAGTACTCAACATAAAACGAATATTTAGTCTCTGTGGAATACGACCTTGCTCGCCGCTTTCTACATTTACTCCGTATACTTGCGGATTGTTTAAAAATATAGCGAACAGGGGTGGAGGAGCTACTGTTCCCAACATAGACCTCAGGATCCTCTTTGTATTCTACTAGCAATTGAAGTATCTCGGTATCGCCTCGCATTAGGACTTTTACTTTATTACCCTTGGCTATGTGTGTCAAATACCATAATTTGTAATCAGACTTATGTGGACCACCCGAACACTCTCTGACAACCAGCACGAGGTTTGTACGACTAACTTTGCTCACATCGATGTAGACAAAAAAGGAGTCACCATCTACATATGTCAATCGCTCCCAATAATTACCGTGATGTATCAAAATACGCTGCCACGATATCTGATTACAAAAAGATGAATAACTTATCAAAAAACTGATCGAACAATATTCTAGCACACAGTCGCTGCCTTGGACACGACCGATGCACACTGTCGGATGCTACCATGTGCAGCGACCGTGGGCAAGTTTCTTGGCCATGAAATTGCCTTGAACACGATCGCTGCACACGATTGTAGATTATCTGTGCAACGATCGTGAACACGTTAGTTGTGCACACGAAATATCAAGGCCGTTGAATACGATCATTGCACACGGTTGCTTGCCATCGTGTGCAGCCATCTTGTCCGGAAGAACTTGTCAAAAAAAATCCGACGATAAACTACAGCTGCATAACTTCTTTATGAACCCATAAGCACGAGAAATGAGGTCCTATTTGAACGTCAATTTCCCTTTTCCGAATAATCATGTGATTTTTATAAGGATTTTGAGAGACCTGTTTATCAAAAATGGCGTGAGTGTTTAGTGTGATTATGTATATGTTGTAGTTAAATATTAATTGTTGGACATTAATGTCGTTAGTTATAAATGGAGGAGATGATGAAAATACAAAAGAAAAAAAAAAAGAAAAAGAGTTCATATTAAACAAAATGCAAAAAGAAAGGAAAGTCAACATCAATAATTTTTCGGGATATTTTAGTCTTGTTAAGCAATATGGTATCGATAACTTATACTCTTATGAATGTAGATATACAATTTGTCAATTTTATAATTTGATATTAAAAAATTAATTCTCACATAATAATATTTATACAATAATATTTTACAATTTTGAATAACACTTCAAAACGATGTCGTTTTAAATATTTTGCGCAGAAATAAAAATTGGTATTTGATCTCAGATTTTCAATTGAATGTATAGCTCCAGAAAACATTTGTAAAAGGCTGTTCGGTAATGACTTAATGGGCTCAATAGCTTGTATGGATTATTCAGTCAGCTATATCTGACTGTTCGTTTCTGACTTAGTCATTAAGCTGGTCGCTTAATCAATCAGCCAGAAAAGGAGAGTCTTATGGATTAAAACATTTGTTCAATCTTTTATTCCATACATGTCTTCTTCACCTTTCACTTTTAAACCATTTATTATATACATATATTATGTTAATATAATATTATATTAATATAATATATGTAAACTATATTTTAGATATATTATATTAATATATATCACTAATATATAATATTATATTTAATATATTATTATCAACCCTTTATTACATATATTATAGTAATATAATATTAACATATAAATTATATTTTTTAAAAGAAAGTAATACTAATATATATTAAATAAGCATATTATATATATATATATATTATTTAAATCATTCATTACATATATTATATTAATATAAAAGATATATTTTAAAAAATACATTAATACACACAGACACACACACACACACACACACATTGTGTCAAGTAAGGACATTGATTTATATATAATATTATGTTAATATAATATTAATATATAAATTATATTTTTAAAAGAATGTAATATTAATATAATATTAATAAAGCACATATATATACTCTTATATTAAGTATATTATTATTCAATCATTTATTACATATACTATATTAATGTTAGATATATTTTTAAAAAATTACATTAATATATATACATACATATATATACATATATACATTCGTATCACGTAAGGATATTGATTTATATATAATATTATATTAATATAATATTAATTTATAAATTATATTTTTTGAAAGAAAGCAATATTAATATATATTGATAAGGCATATATATACTATTATATTAATTATATTATTATATCAATCATTAATTACATATACTATATTAACATCATATTAATATAAAAATATAAATATATATATATATATATTCGTATCAAGTAAGAACATTCATTTATATATAGTATTTTATTAACATATATAATATATAAATTGTTTTTGTAAAAAGAAAATAATTTAATATTTTAGAGTACCATTTAAATCCATATTTTTACCATTTAAAATCTTGTTTAATATGATTATCAAATAATTATTTTAATAAGTGTTTAATAAGCATATAGTAAGAGATAAGACAGCTGTTTCTGTCATTCAGACTATTTATTCAGCATTATAACCGAATATTAATTTAACCGAATTTATACGGACAACTTAATTCATGTAAATAATTTAATCCATACAGAGCTTAATACAAAAGCCCTAAGTCTCATAAATTAATAAAAAGTAACGAAACTAGAAAAAAGTAGAGAAAATGAGAGGGAAAAAATACATTAATATCAGGTCCGGTCCTGAGTTTTCGGATGCCCTGGGCGAGCCGACTAAAATATGCCCCTTGTAAGCTTTATTTCGCTTCGTGAGTAGCTTGTTTTGTCAAGGTTTGTTTCGCTTTGTGACTATCTTGCTTATTTAGAGCACAAGGTGAGTAACATAAGCCATAACGCCACTTCAGTTTTTGTTCTTTTTACTTACCTCTCATTTATACACCAAAAAACACACTCTGCAATAATTTAAGCCAAAACCCCACTTTTGAGACCCAATACCCGATTAAAACACAAACCCAGCAAAAAATTAAACACTTTTTCTCAATTGGCGAACGTCAAATAATTGGTGAATCACTTGGCAAGGTGGTGGGCCGGTGCAGTGCCGAGGGCCACCTCGGATTGGCGAGGCACATTTTTTTTTCCATCAGAAGGATTGGCGAGGCACACTTGCCATTGCACCTTGTGCTCTTTGTTGTTCATTTATTTGGTTAAAACTCTTAGTTTTGTCGGTATGTTATATGTGAATAAGACAAAAAAACTGTAAGAAAATACAGTAACTATGAATTTGCATGATAGTTGATTATACTCGCTTCAAATAAAAACTAATGGGAGTGTCAATAAAACAACAAAAATATTGCAGCCTAAAACCAATTGAAATTCATTTTTAAAAGAGTTCATATAATTCATTTTCTTCTCCTTTGTTTTTTAAAAAAAAAAAATATATATAACTCACTCAAGTTTCCAACTAAAAAACACAATGTACAAAGTATATTGCTACAAGCCAACCACATAGTAGGAACATGTTACTGTATTTTGTTGTAAAGTAAAGAAAATGACTATAATCTATTAACCTACCGTAGAGGCTACATAAAAAAACTACTGAATAAATAATCATAAACCGTAGCAACCTAAGACCTATCAGTACACACACAAAGCATATCTTTTTCTTTTCTTTTTTTTTTTCTTCTTCTTCCTTACTGCTTCTACCTGTGTTTTTTTGCGTTCTTCTGCACTGCTTTTTTTTTTTTCCTTCATTCAACATGAACCTAAATCTAATGCCCCTAGATTTTTGATGCCCTGGGCGGTCGCCCACTTCGCCCGATACCTGGGCCGGCCCTGATTAATATATATACACACACACACACATACAAATCGTGTCAAGTAAGGACATTGATTTATATATAATATTAATATATAAATTATATTTTTAAAATAAAGTAATATTAATATAATATTAATAAAGCACATATATATATACTCTTATATTAAATATATTATTATTCAATCATTTATTACATATACTATATTAATATTAGATATATTTTTAAAAAAATACATTAATATATATATATATATATATATATACACATTTGTATCAAGTAAGGACATTGATTTATACATAATATTATATTAATATAATATTAATTTATAAATTATATTTTTTGAAAAAAAAAAAATATTAATATATATTGATAAGGCATATATATACTATTACATTAACTATATTATTTCAATCATTAATTACATATACTATATTAATATCATATTAATATAAAAATATAAATATATATATATATATATATACGAGGCATTATCCAACTCGTGCGATGCACGGTCTTTGGTTGAATATCTACGTGTTTTGTACGTAATGTTGGGCAGACAGTTGAATGAGCAGATGGCAGAATTTAAATGCCTTTTAGAGAAGTTTATATGTTTTTTTTATTGTTATTGTCCTTTTATTTTAGTCTATGTAATTAGTTATATGAAATGAGGCTTTACTAACTCGTATGTTGCTCCGGGGTTGTTTTTGATTTATTCAACCCGTGCGATGCACCGCTTGTATCTAAGATTTCATAGCTAAAATTTAACCATCTTGTGATTTATACTATCATTTAAAAGTTCATTTTAATCACCTTGTGTATTACAAGGTGCACGTGTTTTGTACGTAATGTTGGGGCAGACGGTTGAATGAGCAGATGGCAGAATTTAAATGCCTTTTAGAGAAGTTTATATGTTTTTTTATTGTTATTGTTCTTTTATTTTAGTCTATGTAATTAGTTATATGAAATGAGGCTTTACTAACCCGTATGTTGCTCCGGGGTTATTTTTGGTTTATTCAACCCGTGCGATGCACCGATTGTATCTAAGATTTCATAGCTAAAATTTAACAATCTTGTAATTTATACTATCATTTAACAGTTCATTTTAATCACCTTGTGTATTAGAAGGTGCATTTGCATTGTGATGTTTATCATAATTTAGTTTATCTACATTAAAAGTTACAATTAAAATAGTCTCTTCATATATTTATAATTAAAAGTTACAATTAAATCCCCCTTCCACATTAAATTAAGGGGGATAAGTATTATATAGTATAGATATTCGTATCAAGTAAGGACATTCATTTATATATAGTATTTTATTAATATATATATATATAATATATAAAATGTATTTCTAAAAAGAAAATAATTTAATATTTTAGAGTACCATTTAAATCCATATTATTACCATTTAAAATCTTGTTTAATATGATTATCAAGTAATTATTTTAATAAGTGTTTAATAAGCATATAGTAAGGGATAAGGCAGTCGTTTCTGTCATTCAAACTGTTTATTCAGTATTATAACCGAATATTAATTTAGCCCAATTTATACGAACAACTTAATTCATGCAAATCCATATAGAGCTTAATACAAAACCAATCGAAAGCCCTAAGTCTCATAAATTAGTAAAAAGTAACAAAACTAGAAAAAAAGTAGAGAAAGGGAAAAAAAAAAAAAAAGGAGAAAAGGATCTTGGAGGGAGGAGATTGAATAAAAAAAGGAGCACGTATCGGTATTGCTGACTTGCCCTCTATTTGGTTTTGTATGGGGCCGAAAATCAAATAAATTTGCTCCTCTTCGAGTCGAGTTGGATTGGAAAAAAGTTCATTCGAACTCAATTTATTAATATAAAGAACTAATTTTAAATATTATTTTCGTTTGATAAGATATAAAGTTCGGTTAAATCTTGTTCGATCTGAATAAAAATTATAAAATACATATAAAAAATTAAACTGCTCGATCTCGATTCGTATTCGACTCAATTAAAGCAAGTTCATGTTCGACTCAATTACTAATCAGATCAAACTCAAACATAATATTTAAAACTCGATAAAATTTTAAACAAATTTACATGAATATACATTCGGGTCGTTTGAGTTGGTTTACGCTCTTAATTTTGTATGTGGATTATATCATGTACTCGCATTTCGATGCTTCAATTCCTTTGTGTCTGTTAAACTGTACTGGGTTCTCTTTTTTCTCATCGTTTCAGCATTGCCCTCTCTCTCTCTCTCTCTCTCTCTCTCTCTGCTAAAAAGGCTAATTTTTTCAAGACTCCGCAGAAAAGGTAAAGTTATTCCCCAATTGATTCGAGTATATTTCTGAGGGTTGTCTTGTTTTTGTTCTTATCTTCAAGAATTTTTCTGCATCCTTTATTACTCATCTGCCTGCATTTTTTCCCAACCCTTTTCGATTTAACACATTTTTTTTTTCTTGTAGTTTCTGATTTTTTTTCCTGATTTTTTTTCCAGGGGATAAGGGTTTGGTGAAAGGAAAAATGAGAAAGAAATTAAAGAAATTGGTGCCCTGAACTTTGTATTTATTTACTGTTTCAGAGGATTTTGTGTTAAGTTCTCTGCTTGTTATTTTAAGAAATGAAAAAGAAAATGCTTATTGAAATATTGGGGAAACTCAAGTGTTTCTTATTTTTTTCCGAAGCTTTAGCCGAATACTTTCATCAGGCAGTTTAGTTCTATTTCCCATTGTGATTTAGAAAACAATGGGCACAGCGAATTCGAAACCCGACAAGAGCAATGCTCTCAAACTGTGCAAGGATCGAAAAAAGTTCGTCAAACAAGCCATCGACTCACGATACGCCCTAGCAGCCGCCCATGTTTCCTATATTCAGTCTCTTAGAAACGTAGGCACTGCCCTTAGAAGATATGCCGAGGCCGAGGTTTTAATAGAAACGTCTCTGTCAACCTCAGCCACTGCCGAACCCGATAAAACCCCCTCACACTCTTTGTATCCGTCCCCTTCACCGTCTCACTTATGCGGTGCTTCGGATACCCCGATCTCTCCTCAGGCCGCTAGGGTTAGTTACATGAGGTCCAGCGCGGCCCCCGCCTTGACTGTTAGGGTAAACCCAAATCCAAGAAATGTGAGTCTTGAAGAAAGTGAATTTTCAATGCCCCCGCCCCCGCCTCCGCCCCCGGATGAGTCGGGGTCTTCTTGGGATTACTTTGATCCAGCCGATGAGAGTTTTAAGTTCGTGGGACAAAATGGTTTTGATCGAAATATGGATGATGATGATGATGATGATGATGATGATGATGATGATAATGATGATGGTAAGAAGGAATTTGATTTAAATGGAAATGGTGGTGGGGATGCTGATGACGATGATGATGGTGAAGAACCCATGACTCCTAAAATGGAGACTCCTAAAAATAGAAATGGTAAGTTTGTGGAGGACGGTGTGAGTTCAGGTAAAGAAGAAAAGACCGAGAAGAGTAGTAGAAAAGCAGTGCAATCTAGTTTGAGGAAAAATAAGTCTACTGTGGAGAAGGATATATGTGAAGAAAGGGAGGATCCTTGTGAGTTTGTGACACACCGGGCGAAAGATTTTCTTTCTAGTATAAAGGATATCGATAATCGCTTCTTTAGAGCTTCGGAATCTGGGAAGGAAGTCTCGAGAATGCTCGAGTCTAGCAAGATTCATGTTGGGTATGCCGAGGCCAGAGGTATCTGCATTTTTTTAAATGAAATATTGTTGTGCTTTTTCCTTTTTCCTTTTTCCTTTTTGTCCTTTCGTCTGGCTGGCATTTCTTATGCAATTTCTCGTACGTTTAGGTGCATCGTCGGGCTCAATTTGTTTGCCTTGTTTCGGAGCAGCTTGTTGTCAAGGTGGAAGTATAAATGTATCCAATGGTATGTACCGTACGGGTTTTCACACAAGAAGTATTGCTTTCTAGAACCTTTATAGTTTAGTGCTCGATAAATTTCATAAGCTCGATGTGGGGACAATGTGCTAAATTAATACATATCCCTCTGTCCCATAATTACAACCCCTTTCAAAAACCATTTTTTTTACCAAAAAATGAATCATCATATTTGCATCTGTGTTAATATGTATATTATTAATTCGTCGATTATTTTATATCCCCGGCGAAATTAATAGCTTTTGGTAGTCCTAAGTTTATTAATTTACATAGGTTTAATTGGATTAGAAACGAAATTGCTTCTTGCTGTTTGATCAAACATTCAAATTTCTGCATGTTATTCATATATTTGCTCCGTGAAACTCTCGGAGTCGACTAGAATTACCACAATAATTTTAGCAACATTATTAATAAATTAATATTAATAAATGGTAAATTAAGGTGGAAATGGATTTTTTTTTCATTTTCGTTGCAATATTAATACACTTTCAGAAAATTAAGTTGCCGAGCATGAAACTTAACATGATAAAAAAAAAACGCTTATTTTCCGAAATTCTCACTCTTTAGCATAATACACACAATAGCAGATCAACTTATTACCAAGGTTATCACGTGGAAAAGAACAACATCCTCAAAGTCCTCGTCCTCTAGGAATCCTCTAGCGACTAGGGATGATAACAGCGACAGTGGGAGCGATTTTATTGAAGAGTTCTGCATGATTTCCGGGAGTCACTCTTCCACTCTAGAT
Source organism: Orobanche coerulescens (assembly GCA_033398695.1). Classification (NCBI taxonomy): domain Eukaryota; kingdom Viridiplantae; phylum Streptophyta; class Magnoliopsida; order Lamiales; family Orobanchaceae; genus Orobanche; species Orobanche coerulescens. Next base: position 20,127,954 of record CM065804.1, read on the forward strand.
CGACTCTATGCATGGGAGAGAAAGCTTTATGATGAAGTGAAGGTACGTTTTTTCCGTTGTATGATGTCATAAAAAGATTTTATATCGAATATATATAATTAAGCTGTATCTCTCATTAAATATTCCACTAATATGTCCTATATTATCTCATATTATTCTTCTTTCAACAGTATAATGTAATGTAGTATCGTATTTTTTTTCTAGTTATAGATTATATTTATCCTTATATTATTTTCTATTATAGTTTAATATCACAATATTAATTTTATGTATATCATTATACATAACATATTGTTCCCTGTATTTATGTTTAAATTTTAGCTATATTATCTCATCTCCCATCTCTACGTTGTGTCTTTAACTATTCAACAATTGTGTTTTTTGGCCATGATAGTCGTAATTGTACTAAGATTTAACAAGGAATTCCCTATGACGATTTAGTTGTACTCTGTATTGCTTGCATTGTACCTCATTATGATAGCATGTGTCCGTAAAAAACGAGCAAAAGTCTAGTTTTTCATTTCCTTTTGCACGGGAGTGGAAGCGATCCTTTTTTTTATCGGTCCTTGTAGGCGAGTGAGTTTATACAGAAGGAATACGATCGTAAGTGCGACCAACTTCGGCACCAATTTGCAAAGGATCTTAAGCCTCAAGTCATCGACAAAACTCGGGCAGCTATAAAAGATCTACATTCGAGGATAAGAGTGGCACTTCATGCTGTTGATACAATATCGAAAAGAATCGAGAAAATGCGGGACGAAGAGTTGCTCCCACAACTCCTCGAACTTATTCACGGGTGATTATTACTACCTATGCTCGAAGCGTTTCGAGAAAAACTTTGACCATAAATAACTTTTTGTATTTAGCATGAAAAATTATCAAAAAACAAGATTATGAAAATATATTAAAAATGAATATAATGATATAACTTTTGTATTTATTTAAAAGTAATAATTTTTTTTAATATTTTAAAAAACGGAGGTAGTAGATTTCTTAATATATGAAACTCAAAAAGATTTTTTTTTTTTTCGCTTTTCAAAATACTAAAAAAAGATTATTAGTAATTGTTGCCTGAATTTGCACAAACCTTGTTGGACCCCTTTTGATCTATCTTGAAGCCATTTACCATCAGAGCGAATTCTTGAGTATATGGTTAAATCACCAAAAAGAACATTGAGTTTTAGCCTAATTACAAAAAGGTCCGGTTATCTATCAAAATTATTAATAATACGATTTTAGTTGTTACCTATTACAAACACCTCCTTGAGATTTGTGTTTACTTCGACGAATAACTCCCTCCCAAATGCAATTTTTAAAATAGAAAAATAAGGGTTTATTATAAGAAGTACCCCTTGAGGTTTGATCTAATTATAAAGAAACCCAATTAACTTCCAAAACTACGGAAATCACCCCCTAGTTTTTATGGCCTTACATTTTACCCCTTCCATAGGCAAACACATTTCAAAACCCCACTTCACATTTATAGAAGTATTACACTTATTTTTCAATTCTTTTACACTAAATCAAATATTAGGCGTGTTTTTTTAATTTTGTAAATTAGCATCTTTCCTTTTTTTAATATGCAGACTGACTAGAATGTGGAAAGCTATGCTCGAATGCCATCACTCTCAGTACATCACCATCTCACTAGCGTACCACGTGAAGGGCTCGATGGTGGCCCCGCCAGGCGAAACACAAAGACAGATCATAAATCAGCTCCAGGACGAGGTCGAGTATTTCGGGCTGAGTTTCGCCGATTGGATCAATAGCTACACATCGTACGTCGAGTCCCTCAACGGCTGGCTCCAAAACTGCATCCTGCAACCGCGCGGACCCCCCAAGGGGAGACGGGCGTTCTCCCCGCGCCGCTCGCTGGCCCCACCTATCTTCGTCCTCTGCCGTGATTGGTCGGCTGGGATCAAGTGCCTGCCGTCGCAGGAAGTCAGCGACGCGGTTAGGGTGTTCCTGGCGGATTTGAGGCGGTCGGTCAGACACCATAATACCGACTCGGAGAACGATGGAGGAGGCTGGAACGGTGGAGGTTCGAGTGTGGGGAGCATACAGGGGAGTTTGACTAGGGTTCTTGATAGGCTGACTAAGTTTTCGGAGGGGTCGGTGAAAGTGTGCGAGGATATTTTGCAGAAATGCGAGTCGGCTCGAAACGCGTACGATAATTACAGGGCGCCGCCGAGGTCGTTTAGCATATGATATGACCGGAAACGTTAATGGAGAATCTCTGTTATTTTTCTGGTTATATTGAGTTGGTGAGTGAAGTAGAGATATTTTGTAAAGAAAAACAGGAGGTTTTAAGAAGTGTTGTAAGAATTGTGGTGAATGATGGTGATTTTGGTTTTAATTTGCTGAGCCATCAAAGACAAGTGGTCCAATATTTAGTTGTGGAAATTTATTAAAAAATATGAAATTCCGATTCGGAAGTCTTTTGCCTAAAACTATTTTGGAGATTGTATTGATCGGATAAGTTAGCTTGGCTAAAACTATTTTGGAGATCGTATTGATCGGATAAGTTAGTTTGGCTAAAACTATTTTGGAGATCGTATTGATCGGATAAGTTAGTTGGTAGCTGATGAAATTTAGTTGACGTTGTAAGTTAGTTAGAGCCGATCAAGTAATTGATTGAACTATTAATATTTTGACAAAAAAACTAGTTGATTCAGTTTTGTTTGAAAAATATAAATAAACATAAATGAATACTATGATACTTGTAGTTTTTGAAAATATAACATGGATAAATTTCTAAAGTACACTTGCTTATTGGATGAGTTACTTCTATATGCTCCTCCCTGTTTTTTATCAAATAAATCAATTTATTCAATAAGTTAACATGTTACCAAATAAAGATTATCAAATAAGTTAGGTAAAAAGTTAAAAAAAAAAGATAATTAATAAGAGTTTATTTTCAAAATATGATTTTATTCTAATAGGAAAGATTAGTTTCGATATAAAACTTTAACTTCTTATTTGTTCCGGGAAATCTTTCCCGTATTGGTGTCTTACCTAATACTAGTTGTAGGGGGATAAGAGTTATGGTAGGTTCTAGACTCTTCCATAAGTAGTTGGATACTGTTAGATGTCTTACCGTAACTAGGAATCCTATGTATGGAAAGGCTCTCTTTGTAATGCCTATATAAAGGCCCCTCTATTCATTGTTATCAATACAATTGATTGCTGTCTTTACTTTTCTCCTCAAACACGTTATCAGCACGTAGCTCGAACGAAAGAAAAAAAAAAATCGGCCAACACTCTACGCTCGCTCCCGCCGGGCCGCCGCCGTCGACCTCCCGACCGCCGGCCACCGCCGCCTCAGATCGCTGCCACCACGCCGAATCCGCGCCGCACTGCTCCAGCCAGCGCCACAGCCAGCTCCGCCGGACCTCACTCGCCGCCACACTCGCCGTCTGCTCCGCCTTGACTCCGCCGGACTCGGTTGCTCACGCCGCCAACGCCAAGCCCGCCACCGGACGTCCAAAGACCTCGCAACCGGACCACGCCACCGGACCGCCTGTCGCCGGACCGCCGCCAGCCAGAGCCGCCGGATCACGCCACCAACCGCCAAAGACAACTGGCTGCAGCGCCGCCACCGCCTCACGCGCCGCCGCGCGACCACCGCCGCCGCCGCCATGGACGCGCCACGGGCCAGCCTCCAGTAAGTCAGTCCGACTGGGCTCTCTCGGACCAAAACCCGAACGTCAACTTATCTTCTGGTTGCCGTCAAATTGCGCCTCGGTTTCACGTCGTCGCATCGAGTACCAACCGGAGATCGAAGCACAAGATGATTCAAAGACGTACCTAATTTTATAATCGAGGTAACTATCTCGACTCGTCCCTTTTCAATTCTCTCCTTTTTGGGAATTTTCTTTTGGGGACACGGGTTTTGGGTTCTTTATCTCCCACGCTACTTTGCGGTAGATGAGACCGCGAGAGAAGTCGGTATCTCTGCGTGTCGAAGAAAACCGTGGCGGTCTGGGAGTCACTAATTGTTGAAAAGTCGATACTTGTGGTTGTTGCATACACCACGTATCCGGGTGCGATCGATATCGCCGTTTTTTGTCGACTTTACTAAACAACAATTAAGGGAAGTAAATCGAGTAACGGTTATGTTACACGCTTTTAAAAGCATCGATTGTGACCGTTTACATTGTCAGAAAATCCAACAAGACTAACTTCCTCTTGTTTATATCTTGTAGATGGCACAAAGCTCCAATGTTCATCCGAGTTCGACATCCTTGACCATGCCGGTAAGGAGTACCATAGGTGGGTCTCGAGACGTTCGCTTGGCGTTCGTCGGTAAGAGATTTACTACCACCATCTTTCCTCTAACGAGCCTAACGCTCAAGAACCGAGCGAGGAAACCAAGGCTAATGCACCGATGTACTTGCGTAGACATATACATCCGTTGTTGAAAAAGTGTTATATGAACTTACAAACCCCTAAAGAACTATGGGACACACTCGAACAACGATTTAATAATGTGCATGATCGCCGCTTCCCGAATTGCAACTTCGGTGGGAGCAAATCCGATTTTGGATTATGCGAATGTGGAAGCCTATAATCAAGCCGTCCTCGATCTTCGCTGATCTTGGTTTTGTGGTGTCAAGAAGTCTCGATCAAGATTTGATCGAGAAGACTCTTAACACGTTTCCGTGGGAGCAAGTGTAATTGCTCATCACCGCGTTGCCTATGAGGAAGGGAGAATTAAGAACTTTAGTGACCTTATCTCCCACCTCGCGAAAAAGAAAGGCACCATGAGATTATTCTCAATAGCAATGCGCGCCAACTGTACGAATCCGATTCCTAAGTAAATCAAAGTTACCCACAAGAAAGCACCACGACAAAATAGAAAAGGCAACGCTACTCGGTTTTGCAAGCACCACGGATGCATGACTCGAGCAAGCAAGGGAAAAGACGAGGTCGCTGCTCCAACGTGTGGAAGAGGCAAGGTGGCTCGCCACGGACCTAGTGGAACCCAACCACGTGGGCCGCCTCCGCCACGGAATGGAACCACTCCAAAGGAAGGAATTGCTATACTTGCGGATCGAAGAAGCATACTTACCGCAATTGCAAAGCGCCAAAGAACATCCAAGCTTACTACAAGCACTATAAACAATATTTGGCTCAAGAGTCGAATTACATGGAAGTAGACAATGAGAATACGGAGGTGAACCATATTGAGATCCAGATCGAGATCCCTCCTCTCACCATTGCGGACAAAGACCAACATATGGATGTTGCCGACTTTGACTAGTTTTACGCTTTGGTTATGTTTTGTCTTGTTTCTAGTTTCCAAAACTACTTTGGATTTTCATGAATGTAATAAAGTTGGCTATGATGAATAAAATTCTTTTAATTGTTTGTGATTGTGCAAAGATGAATTTTATTTTTCCTCGAAAGCATGTTTGGTTTATCACAAAATAATTGCTAGCAACGAATTGCTTGGTTAAAATAAAAATTTGATACATTGGTAGGATTTCATCAAAACTTTTGATCAAGACTAGGCGCATCCTCCTTGGTATTTGTTTATGCTTTGAGAGTTCAAACGGAATCGTTGGTTTTAAACAAATTTTGTCATCAGAGACATTCCTACTATCTCTGCAAGACAACCAAGTTGTAGTTACCGAAAGGAACATTAGGAGACATAAAAATCTTAAACCAAGACGCGTTTTAAAGTATCTAAACGCTCCTATGGCCATATTTCCATAGTATTGTATCAAAATAATGCCTTTGAAAAAGGTTTAAACCTTGCTTTTTCACTCAACAATAGCGAAATAACAAAATAGCAAATTAATACGAGCACTGTGATCTGATTTTATTGATCCAGATAGTGCACGACCTATGGATAGAAAGATACGGAAGTCTTGTTTCCTTATCAACTGACCTTTCGTCCTTAGACTTCTTAACGAAGAATTTATTGCTGTTTTAGTGAACAAAGGTCAAGCTGCGCGGAAATTATTTCAGATTGTGCTAACTTTGATCCTAACCAACTTGGTCGAATTTCCCCAAACTCGATGTAAATGAGTTTTCGCTATGTCTCCAAACATAAGACTAATTGAGTTTCATGTCTTATTGTAGATGTCTCGTGGCGAAATTGAGTGCCTTGCTGATAGTGGAACAACCCACACTATTCTTCTAATAGGCAATTATTCAAGGATATTGTGCCATACATATCCTCGGTGACAACAATGATTGGTTCCTCCCAAGTAATTCAAGGGAAGGGACTGCTCATTTCTTGCTACCTAACGTACGCATATTAATGTCACAAATGCTCTCTATGCCCCAAGAGCAAACCGAACCTTGCTAAGTTTTAGGGACATTCGTGCCAACTGCTATCACCTTGATACACATTGTGAGAATGGAACAGAATTTTTGTGTGTTACTCGCGTAATGCGGAAGACGCCGCGTTCTCGAGAAACTTATGAGTCTAAGTAGTGGTTTATACCAGACTACAATAAGGGTTATTGAATCCTATGCTGTGAGTCACGAAATGTGTGATTCCGAAGCATACCAACTATGGCATGACCGACTCGGTCACCCTGGACGCGACATGATGATTCGCATTTTGAAAAACTCACATGGTCATCCGTTTTTCAAGTCCAGAAAACGATTGGAAGCACCACTCGATATCGGCATTGATGTGAGTGAGCTTGATACCGTATCAACGGGACTAAAGATCGCACGCCCTAATAAGGTTGACGGTGCATCTCTCGCAAATCCCGAGGCTTCCGTGGCAATTTCTAATGCCAATAAATCGTTTTGTAAAGCCTGTTCACTAGCAAAGTTGATACCCTCTCCGTCCTTTGCTAAAGAAACACAAAATATTCGCTTCTTACAAAGAATTCAAGGGGACATATGTGGACCTATTCAACCAGAGTGCGGACCATTCAGATATTTTATGGTTCTGGTTGATGCATCGACGCGATGGTCACACGTCGCTCTGCTATCCACAAGAAACGCTGCATTTGCTAAACTCCTAGCACAAATTATCAAGTTACGGGCTAACCACCCCGACTTCCCAATCTCGTCATTAATATCGACAATGCCGAGAGTTTACGTCAAAGTCTTTGACGACTATTGCATGTCGATTGGGATTGATGTTGAACATCCCGCCCCCACGCTCATTCGCAGAATGGCCTTGCCGAGGCTATGATTAAGCGGTTCTGACTTATCGCCCGAGCATTGGTATTGCGCACCAACTTGCCGATTTCTCGCATGGGGTTATGCAATTTTGCATGCGGCTATACTTATTCGCCACCCACCGCCAATCAACCGTTTAGTGCGTACTACTTGGTAAATCGGATATGAGCCCGATATTTCACACTTACGCATTTTTGGTTGTGCGGTATATGTGCCAATTACGCCTCCACACAGACTAAAATGGGTCCGCAAAGACGATTAGGTATATATGTTGGCTATGAATCGCCTAAAATTATCCGCTATTTGGAACCTTTGACAGAGATCTGCTCACCGCAAGATTTGCAGATTGTCACTTTGATGAGACAAACTTCCCGTCGTTAGGGGAGAGAGGAATCGAACGATTCCAGTTGAACGCCAGAAATTGTCTCGTGTGCTCCTCCTTGCCTCATCAAGATCCCCGCATGCCTCAATCCGAGCTAGAAGTGCAACGTATTCTCGCCTCTTAAAGTTGCGGATTCGATGCCCGACGCCTTTACCGATATCGCGAAAGTGACAAGATCTACCATTCCCGCCGCGAATGTTCCCGCAAGGTTGGAAGTCCCATTTATAGGGCAAGGTTCAGCCGCCCAAAGGAATGATGCCACCGGCGTCAACCTTAGTGGTGGGACGGCCGCTTGGCCGCTCTTATCCCTGCTCGAAAGAGGGGAGGCCAGTGGGTAGAAAGGATACCGAACCTCGAAAGAGAAGAGGAACGGAGGCACAAAATCCTCTCATCATCGACACGGTGACTCCGTCACACGAGATTATCTCGACTACGGATATGTCCTCGAATCAACAATGGAACAATCGACGGACGCGTCTCAAACTTTGTTGATGTCGTAAAATAAAGAAATCTCGATGCAATGTACGAGTGAATACGCATTATCGATGTGTCGCCCACGCTAGTCGACGATGCTTTTGCCTACTCGTCGCTCAAGAAATTATTGAAGACGACGACGCCGAGCCGCGCTACTGCCGAGTGTCAACAACGAGCCGATTGGCCGAAATGGAAAGATGCAATGCAGTGAACTAGACTCAATGGCTAAACGTGAGGTATTTGGCCGATCGAGCCAATACCCGTGGGCGTTAAACCACTGGACATAAATGGGTCTTTGTTCGTAAACGCAATGATAAGGATGAGGTCATGCGTTACAAAGCGAGACTAGTTGCCCAAGGCTTCTCGCAACGCCCGGCATTGACTACGAGGAGAAGTATTCTCCGTTATGGACATCATCACTTTCCGCTACTTAGTCGGTTGGTAGTGTCCGAAAATCGAACATGCAAAGCTTATGGATGTGGTTACAGCGTATCTTTATGGGGATCTAGATACGGATATCTATATGAAAGTCCCCGAAGGGATTTCATGGCCCAAATCAAGTAGCTCTAAACCACGGAGCGCGTACGCCGTGAAATTGCGCTGCTCACCGTATGGCTTGAAACAATCCTAAGGATGTGGTACAACCGCCTAAGTGAATACTTGGTTGGGAAGGGATACAAGAACAGTGACATCCGTCCATGCATATTCGTGAAAAGAACAGATGCAGGATTCGTGATTGTAGCCGTTTATGTAGATGACATGAATGTCATCGGTACCATAGATGAGGTCAATGAAACGGCCCGCTACTTTAAATCCGAATTCGAGATGAAAGATCCGGGAGGACTCGATTCGCTTGGGCTTAGAGCTAGAACATCGAGATGATGGTATACTCATTCATCACCGCCTATGTCCACAAAATGCTCAGCGATTTAGCATGGACAAGGCACATCCTCTTGCTACCCCCATGATTGGTCGAAGTCCTGGAAATGAACAAGGATCCGTTTCGTCTAAAGAGGAGGATGAAGAGGTCCTTGGAGCGAAACACCGTACCTTAGCGCAATCGGTGCGTTGTTGTATCTCGGCTCAATGTACTCGGCCCGCACATCGCATTCTCTCGTGAATCTGTTAGCGAGATTTAGCTCCGCTCCCACGATAAGGCATTGGAATGGAGTAAAACACATCTTTCGATACTTGAAAGGCTCCAGTGACCTTGGATTGTTCTTTCCCTACGCAAAAGAGAGTGATATTCCGAAAGGAATTGTTGAGGTGAAGACGATGCATACCGACCGTCGATCTTCCTCTGATATTGCAACTAAGCATGGTAGCTTGACTACCGAAGTGCTAATGCAAGCAAGCTTACCCTTATGCAGAGAATCCTAACGACACGTTAGTTGGATTTGCCGATGCCTGCTATCTCTCCGACCCGCATAAAGGACGTTCCCAAACCGGTTATGTGTTCACCATTGGGAATACGGCGATATCTTGGCGATCTACCAAGCAGATTCTAGTTGCTACTTCCTCGAACCATGCAGAGATAATTGCATTGCACGAATCCGTAAGGAGTGCATTTGGCTCCTGGCCATAGACCATATACGAGGAACGTGTGGATTAGATCCCACTACAAAGAACTCCTACTTGCATCTTTGAGGACAATGCGGCATGCATTGAGCAGATGAAGTTAGGTTTCATAAAGGGTGACAATACCAAGCATATTGCGCCAAGTTCTTCTATAATCAAGCAGCAGAAAATTGCCAATATCGAAGTGAAACAAGTGAGTTCCGATGAGAATATCGCAGACTTGTTCACTAAGTCTCCGAAATCTACATTTGAGAAACATGTGAGGAGTATCGGAATGTATCGATTATCCGAGCTCAACTAAAGATGGCTCGATGGAATGAGCCGTCATGTATACCTCTGTGGGAGTATACTTCACATGATTCGACATTTGTAGTTGGTGCGTTGCGCTCTTTTTCCTCACCAAAGTCTTTATTTTTCACGGGTTTTATTTGACTTGGAAAGGTTTTTTACCGAGGCAACACATTGTGCACCATGTTAGTATTAGCGTTCGACACAGGGGGAGTGTTCCGGGAAATCCTTCCCGTATTAGTGTCTTACCTAATACTAGTTGTAGGGGGATAAGAGTTATGGTAGGTTCTAGACTCTTCCATAAGTAGTTGGATACTGTTAGATGTCTTACCTTAACTAGGAATCCTATGTATGGAAAGACTCTCTTTGTAATGCCTATATAAAGGCCCCTCTATTCATTGTTATCAATACAATTGATTGCTGTCTTTACTTTTCTCCTCAAACATTATTAAAATTATAGAAGATTCCTCAGAAAACTAGAGTTTGTTTTAGGCTAAATTGCATAAAAATTGCCAACCTTTTTTGCAATTCTGATTTATTTCCCCATCTTTTAATTTTAGGCTAAAATTGCCAACCTTTTAATTTTTCTCAATTTTCACCCGCTTTATCATTTCCCCCAAATCGAAGCTGAGGTGGACATCGGCGTTGCTTACATGGGAAATCGGTCCAATTCGATAAACGACGTCGGTTAAAGGAAGGAAAACGTCTATTTGGCCAATTTGCATAAAAATTGTTCACCTTTTTTGAAATTTTGGTTTATTTCCCCACCTTTTTTTCATTTTAGGCTAAATTGCCAACCTTTTAATTTTTCTCAATTTTCATCTAATTTTTAGACGACGTAGTTTTAATTTGTGCCACATAATCGACCAATTCAAGCCACCTCAGCGCCACGTGAGTAATTAGACCATGTTAGTAAATAATTTCATCGGAAAATCGGAATCGGGTGAAAATTGAGAAAAATTGAAAGATTGACAATTTTAACCTAAAATTAAAAGGTGGAGAAATAAACAAGAACTGCAAAAAAGGTGAGCAATTTTTATGCAATTTAGCCTTTGTTTTATTGTATAAAATACAATATTAATTGATTGACATTTTTTAAAAAATTGAGAATAGATAGTTTAAAACGAATTGTACCCCTAGAGTTGAGAATGGGGTGGGGCGGGGCCGGGTAGGCGTTACCCATTCCCAGAACCACGAGCCAAGACCGGACCCAAAACCAGCCCCAGAATTATAAAAATCGGTTCTGGTAGTACCCAAAACCATCCGTTCTGAGTCCGGTTTACCCACGAGTGCCCATATTATTTTTTAAATAATATTATTTAAATAAACCTTAAAATAAAAATTAATAATAACGTAACAGATTTACACTTTCTCATGTTTTATTACTCTTGTATCCAATTAATAAAATAAATAGATATTTAATCCTTATAAAACTATTATTAAGTAAATAAAATGAACGGTGTTATAAACTCTAACTTGAATGTGAGATGCATATAAAGTATTATTATTCCTTTTTATACTTATATTCATATAAAAATATATATGTATTTATAACTATATTTCGGAATGGGTCTTACGGGGCTGATTATATTTATATCCACACACGCCCCAAACTCGTGGGTTTTTTCCTACTCGTTCCAGACTCGGATCCAAATCTGGAAATGACTACCCGAAATAGATCCGTTCGGATAAATACCCGCATGTACTTAGATTCACGGTCAATTTTGCCATCCTTAATTGTACATTCGTTAAAATATTAAACAGTAAAAAAATTGTACCTCATTTTTATGTTATTGAGGGATAAAGACTCCTTCAATTGTAATAATAAAATACTGGGTATTTCATTTTACGTGCAGCCGCTCTACTAATTCTGTAATTCGTCACAAAACCATATAAGAAAATGAGGTATCCCATATTAAAATAAATAAATATTTTTTAACTATTCGTTAAACTACCTATACTCATTTCTGAATTCAAAATTTACTAATCTCAATTTATTTATTATGGTTTCCACAGTAAAAAAATTAATTACACAATAAATAAATGAACGATATATAAATATTTATAAATATGTCTACACAAGATGCGTGCATATAACATTGATCGTATTTTAAATCCATATATCATTACTTGAATTTGGCTTTGCTTTCTCGGTTAAATTCTCCAAGAAGCCTCCTTCAGAGGATCTCAACCATACAATATGGATATATTGATAATCTACTGTTCTGAATGAATTTTCTTTAAAAAGGGCAGAATAAGAGATGATTTAAAATATTTAATTGATATTCAAATTTTTAAAAGAATAAGAAACAATTTTTATTTTATCATAACCTAAAATTTAGTAACTTCCTTCCATGATTTCGAAATTTATCATATTTTACTTTTGATATTGTTTCCTTTTTTCTTTCACCTCCTATATCCTCTCCCCTCTATGTCTATGCAAAAACTCCTATTTCTCGTCCGCACGGCACTTCAACCTGCCTCACAGATTGCTACATGACGAGGTTCGAGTCCTGACAACCAGATCATGGGAGTTTTATCCCTCAAATGTGGGGGATAGCTCCTTGTGGGCACCAGGCATTGTTCCTCTCACTTAGTGGCCGTTGAGTCACCATGATTTAATTCCTCCACCAATCCCTTTCGGACCGGGGGGTGGGGGCCCTGTGTAATACCCGAGATCTTTATTCCGGATTCGTTGGGTTTTCTGGGTTTTATCGGATTGTCATTGTCCTCATCGTAGGAATTTCGTGCCATGTTTGGTTGTGACTTGTTGGGACATGTTTTTGGAGGCATTTCGGATCACTTTGTGAGTTTTTGAGTTTTTGTGGTGTAGCGCACGCTAATGCTTGAAGCATAGCGCACGCTACTGCGTGGTGTTTAGCGCACGCTACTGAATTTGTAGCGCACGCTAACTGGCAGTCGGAGACAGTCCAGTAGCTACTGGACTGGGACTGGAGCTTTGTTAGCGCACGCTAAGGCCGACTGCTTAGCGCACGCTCTCTCTTCTTTCTAGCGCACGCTACCCGGTAGGTGCAGTTCTGTCCAGGGGCTACTGGACTGGTTTTGTGACCCGTTAGCGCACGCTACAGCTTTTGACTAGCGCACGCTAACTGTGTTATAGGCGGTTTCTCTGGAGCGTTGACCCCGTTAGCGCACGCTAATGCAGGGTGTTTAGCGCTAATAATCGCCCAAAGATAAATACCGACAAAGCAAGATTAAGTCGTCATTTTCCACTTTTCTCCATCCCTTCGACGGAGTGAGATCCAGAGGCGATTAGGACCGATCTTTTTCTTCTAGCTTCATCTCTGAGCGGATTTGTAGATGTTTAACAACATCTAATCGTCTTCTTGGTCCAGATCAAGGTAATCTCTTCTTAGAACCCTAGTTTCTTGCATTTGGGGTTTTTCCTTGGATTTGTGATTCTTAACCGATCTCATCCGATCGGTTGTGTATTTTTGGTTGTCTTCACCGTAATCTTCAGATTTTGTTAACCGTTCATCGATTTTTATAGCACGGATCAACGATTCTTGATTTCTTTGAGAATACTTAGATCCTTGTCGTTTTTAGGATCGTTTCGGATTTCGATTAGTGTTATTGATTCGTGGTGATGCTATTTTTGTAGTATTCGTGGGCTGTCGAAGTCTTGATCGTTTTTTGAGGTTCGAAGGTTGCCCGATCGTGCCCGTTCGTCGTTTCGTCGCTCGTGATATAGAGGCAAGTATCTTGTCCATACGTTACATGTTTCGTAGGCGTAATTAATGGTAAAGGATTTCGTGCGAAACTCAATGTTTAATGAACGTAAAAAGGGATCGGTATATTCTCGATAAATGTTGTCTTTCAACGATAATTTATGTACTTCGTGAATATATGTGTTCTCGGAATATGTGTGTTGGTTTTGTATGTTGAAAAGATGATATGATCACTTTGAATGAGTTTATTAGACCGTAATCCTTTGCCGGGGATTACGTAATGTTATGTGTACTTGTTTGTTAAGAATGTATTACGTGGGATATTAGTTGTTACTCCTTTGAAAGGAGGTTGTGTTGTTTAAGTGTTGCTTGGCTTGATGTTCTGCTCATTGTTATGTGATTGCTGAAAGTGATGTGCCTCCGGGTAGGATTGTTGAATCTCCGGGATCCATACTTGCTAGTATGGGTCGGGCGTGACCGTAGGGTTATCCAATCCGGGTATGTCTTGGGACTCCGAGGTTCGGGGCTTGCTAGCCCGATGCCGAGATAACTTGTGGGGGTTATCATCGGGTATGTCTTACGGGACTCCGAGGTTCGTGGCTTGTTACCCGATGCTGGGATAACTTATGGTTGTGGTTTGGAATGGTTCTCGTGATCGTTGTCACGAGGACATGTGATTTGGTATGGTTTCCTATTGGATTATTCACTCGGGTATGTTCTACGGGAACATCTGAGGTTCGTGGCTTGTTAGCACGGGACGCGAATAATCCTTAGGAACATGTGTTATGTGATTCGGGTCGTGGACCCTGTGGCTTATGATTTGGGTCTTGGACCCCGTTTGTTGTGAATTGGGTTGTGAAACCGCGTTTTATTATTGGAATCGTATTTTGGAAAGACGATTTTGGGCCGTGCCCCCAAGTGTTTTCGAAAGACTTGAGAATTCCTTATTTCCAAATGTTTTCAAACTCCCGAGACCGTAAAATATTTTGTATGAGATACATGGTTCTATTCCTACCTTTTATAAATCAAACTGTTTTGATTAAGTGATTTATCTCGGGAAATATGTATTCAAGATTTTATATTCTTGAAGCACGTTGTGTATGGCTTGTACTTTTGTTTTATACTTGCACTAGCAAAACAGTGGAGTTTTGCTAACCCCCGAGTATTCGGGGGGTGGATGTCTCAGATTAAGGCCCGGTACTTGCAGTGTAGTGGGAGCGAATCACAGGATCGATACGAAGGATGATGGGAGACGAAGATACTAATCACGTGCATACCAATTATAGAGTATTTGGTAGAGTCGTGTTGGTTATTCCCCCGATGTGTTATTTTCTCGAATTATGGAAGTGTTATTGTATTCTAGCCCCTGCGTAGGTATGTGTTCTGGGCAAGGATCTTGTATGTATTGTTGTGTGTGTTGTGATATAAGACCAAATCGGTCTAATGGTCCTTTATGTAGCCATGTCGGCATGTGAAGTGATGCATTGTTTTGTATTTAGCCTGGTAGATCCTCGCGGAGAGGGTCTGCGGCGCTGTAATATTCCCGAGTGGTTTGGGGGTGTTACAGAATATGGTATCAGAGCTTAGGTTGAGGAAACCTAGGCTGTCGGGTTGAGTTGTGTGTTGTCGGGTCTTGTCTTGTCAGATTTGGTCTGACTGAGTGGTGTCGCGGCGCGTCGTCTGAGTTGTCGGTCGTGATTAGTATCGAGACGCAACCATCATCTTCGTGCGATCTGTGGATGTAAGTCTCCCTATTTTGTTGTGTCTCGTGTTATACGAGTTTATGTGATTCTGTGTTATTATGTGGAGTTTAATTATGCCTCGTGAATACTTACTCCATACTTGTTTGATTCTCGTATTGTGTTGGAACAAAGAGTAGTACCGGTATGCATGTATATATATATATACATCTTTGTGTGAAATTATTTTTTTTACAGGGGTGATGTTTTGGATTGGTTACTCAATAAAAGTTTATCAATGTGGTATTTCAATTTCAAATGTTTTGGGGAAGTCACGTAAATTCTATTTAAAAATATCCTTCGAGAAGGAAAAATGATATGATTTTCGTATGATGACCTCGAGACCAAAGATTTTGAGAATTCAAACTACACATATTATATTTTCATCTTGCATTGAAAATTTTCAAAATTTGATTTTTAAATGCTTAAACGAGGTCTATCAATAGATTACTTGAGACGTGACTTTCGCCTTCAACTTTTCGACTAAACGATATGTAGTGAGAATATAAATTGTTGGTGTTGGGATTCGTATGTTGTTGTTTATTTGTAACATTCGGCTTTTGGCATTATTTGGTATATGTTTATGAATGTGTTGCTGGATGAGAATTGTAATATCCGGATTTATTACGGTGTATTTCATATGTATTCAAATCATGTATTATTCGGATTGATGGTTTTGATTATCGGAATATGATATTTCGTGCATTGACATCATTGTACATAAGTATAGAAACTTACAAAATTGTTCAAGCAACCTCGTGATAGCGCACGCTAAGAATGTATCTTAACGCGCGCTATCGGGCCATTATTAGCGTACGCTATGCAGGTATGAGTAACGTGCGCTAAGGACTCAATTATTGAGCTGACAATAGCTCATGCGCCAGCGGGACATGGGTCCGGATAAGATTCCCGCTGACGCACCCGGACAAATTATGAAGTCAACCATTATTAGCGCACGCTAAGGGATGCTTAGTAGCGTGCGCTAACTTGTCAATAATGCAGAATATTATAAATGGGACAACAACCGCTTGGGCTTTCATTTCCTTCGTCTATACTTCATCTTTGAGAGTCCAGAGAGCAAGAATCTCCCTTCTAAAGACTTAGAACATTTATGAGTGATCATTGAATGATTGAGTACCACTTGTGAGTGATCATTGAAGAGAAGTAACACCTTGGAGGGGCACATAACCAACCGGAGTCGGATTACACCTTGTGGTTCAGTGATTTCGGCATATTAAGGTATGTTCAACCTATCACCAGTCTTAGATTTGGATTTCCAATGGGTATGATGATCATGTTAACGAGATATTGAATTTCATTAGTGAATTATTTCAACAACATCATGTTTAGAAGATTGGGATGTCTACAATTACAATATTATTGTTGGAACCTTGAAGTTGGAATCCTAGTACTTCAAATGATGAGAGAAATATTCGGAAGTTAACAATCCATATGATTTATGTTATCTTTGTGATCATGATTTGGAAAAGATATTATAAGTACTTAAAGGAAGAATCATCTTAGGAAATATTCTTTCGTATAAGTCGGAATTGATAGTTCACCTCAAGATGAAGTCTCAATATGTATAATGATAGTAGCATCTAATACATCAACCGGAGATCACCAACTTTGCATGAGAATTGTAATCAAGATGGATTATGGTGTCATGATGATTATACGTATATTTGCATCTTGAAGTTGATATCATCCTGGAGATCTTTCATAAGAATAAGAACTTGGTATTCATGGAAGTAACATGAATTATCACGAAGGATTTCATTGTTTCAACATGGCAAGAATAAGCTTTATCGCCAAAGAAGAATCGCCATGCGTAGATAGCGCACGCTATGATATGCGCTTAACGCGCGCTATCGAGTACTAATTAGCGTGGGCTACGTTTGGTACGTAACGACGCTAGACCAAAGAATGAAGTCCGGGCCGATCGGTGAAGTACGACCATGCGTAGTTAGCGGCGCTAGTCTTTGTTGTTTGCGCGCCGTCGGGCGCATTTAACGCACGCTACACGAATACTTAGCGTGCGCTAAGCTATTCGCGCATTGCGCTTATGAACTTTTGACCGTTAATCGAACTGTTAAACATTTGTACGACGTGAGATAAATCCTATATTATTTCTTTTGTTAAGGTTTGGTCTAGTTACGTGATTGATTGAGGAGGACGATCGTCGAGTGTTCATTTCCGTGGAAGTGTTATTATTGTCTTCAAATCGAGGCAAGTACCTTAATTGTTGTACGTATTGTTGTTATACATATTGTCGCATGTATGTCGTTATTGTATGTCCACCTCGTGTTGGTCCGACGGGATCATCGGGGATCTATGCTAGCGCATACTGGATCATCGGACGGGTTTTTCCACCACGGGTTGGTCCGACGGGATCATCGTGGGTTCTAGGCAAGGAACGCTGGATCGATGGAATTACCATGTGTATGTATTGATATCATGTTGTGATTATCATTGTGTATGTTATGTTTGAGTTTCTCGTAGGAGAAGACTCGTTGGTATTTTGTCGCTTACGTTATTAGTATTCACCGTGAGATATGAATAATATGTTGTGGTACTTGTACTAGCATCGTTGTGCTAACCCCTTCGGGGTAAACATTTTGTTTTTGTTCGAGATCCAGGAGAGCGGGAAACAATCATTGGAACCGTATGACGACGAGGGTGCAGAGTGATGTCCCGACCGGGTTTATTTATCTGTTGTTTATTCGTTATTTCAATAAGTACTGAGTACAAAGTCATTTGTGATGATTTGGATTTGTTGATGTATTATTGAGTTCTTGAACAATTGTACTGCTTCGTATTTGGTCGAATCGATGTACCGTAATTCCGTTATTTTCATTCGTAAGTACCTTTTTATGCTTGTTCAATTCTTCACCTTGTAAATCCTTATGTAAAGGATTTACGGCACTGTAATATTCCCGAATATATTGGGGGTGTTACGAATATGGTATCGGAGCTAAGATTATGGATATCTTGGCCGTTGGGTTAAAATAGGGGTCATCTATGTCTTTTGGGGTAACCGCCGTGAATGACATCACTGCACTGCCACGTCTTCATGCGAACAGTGGTTGTAAGTTCCTAAACTCTATCGCGTTCTTTACATATTGTATCTCTTTATACTCGAATATTAGAACGATGTTGTTTCCTGTATATTGAGTATTTATGCTTACAGCATGTTGAGAGGCGGACGTGGACGTGGTCGCGGTCGTGGACGCGAACGAAGAAATGCCGAAAGGGAGGCGTCGCCTTCTAACCAGGCCAGTCATAGCTCAGGCGAGCCGCAGCAATCTATTAATAATGAACCAGATCCTCGTACAGAGATCCTTCACAAGTGGTGAACCAGATGACTCGGTTCGCCTGTGTCGTGGACCGAATGCAAGTGGCGGTGGGACTACAGCAGGGAGAGAGATGCAAGGGATCCCAGATATGGGAAATCGAGGTGACCGTGGTCGCAAGAAGTGGCGAAGATGCAACCACCCAAATTCGACGGTATTTCGAGACTCCCACCAGGATCATTGGTTAAAGGAGCCGAGAAAATCTTTGCCTAATCAATCGCCTGCACGACCGGAGAGCCTCTATCGCTCAATATTTTCTCGATAGGGAAGCGTCCGAATGGTGGGAAGCCATCCGCCCTGTAGACCATGATGCCGATTGACAGAGTTTCGATTGATGATGGAAGCTCGATTGCCCTCGCCCCGTGAGGGAAGCCAAAGTTCGGGAGTTTTTCTCCGCTCACCTTCCGATGTGCCAGTATCCCGTGCGATCAAGACGTTTAACCAAAGAATGGCATTTGTTCGACATCCGGTCGTAATGTATGCGTAAATGATGATTCATTTCGATATGAGAATGAAACTGAAGTCCGAGGTACATGTCCGGATTCGAATGTACCACACTCCGCCAATACCAGGATAAGGCGTTGGCATATGAGATCAAGGAAGCGGCCATGGAGAAATTTGCGAAACCAAGAAACAGAAGTCTCTGGTACTTTTACAGAGCACAAGAACAAGTGGGGCCCGTAAGGCCCAGTCATCCTTTCACTCTTTCAGAAACCTCCGCACCTACCTAGGAGCGGAAAGAACTTCGGGCGACATCAACTCTTACCGATGTTACCAGAAATGCTTTAATCACGCCAGACGGGCACTATCGACTAATTGCCCCTTCCCGCCGTGACTTGTTTTGACTGTGACGAGAGGGACATCGGGCGGTGTTTTGTGAAGAGGCGCAAAGTCTTTCGAGCCCGTACACCACGGCCAATACCCGTAAGGAGGCCGTATTCCACAGACGCAGAAAGTGTTCGGATGCCTCGGAATTTTGGCGGGCGAGGCAGAGGACAATGGGACCGAAAGGGGACATCGAGTGCCGGATCTGCTCCCCACGCCCTGCAGACGAGATGAGGAGGACAGACGATCGTGATGTCTTGCCGCATCGTGGCCCGCATCCTTTCCCGGCCAGTTAGCGTTTTATTTGATACAGGAGATACACATTCTTTCATATCCTTGTCTTGTGTAAATCGTTTGAATATTTCCGGTTTTCATGCTTGTGAACCTTATGTGGTTGGGTTACCGAGTGGAGAAAGGATTGTCGGAAATTTAGAAACTAGAAATTTCCCTGTATCATTTGGAGGCAGAGAGTGGCTCTCAAACCTGATCGTGATAGAAATGCAAGGAGATGACCTGATACTCGGAGACGATTGGCTTAATCGGTACGGAGCAATTGTAAACTACCGAAGGAGGAATATCTCGCTGGTCGCTGACGATGGTTCCGAGATTCTGTTTGAGGGATGGAAACCGGGAAGCTCGGGAAAGTTGATCAAGGCAATGAAAGTCACAAATTGTTGAAACAAGGTCAGATCGCATCGTGTTACGCAATGAAGAAAGAAGACGAAATTGTGGAACTTTCATCCATTCCTGTTGTGAACGAATTTCCAGATGTGTTTCCTGACGAGTTACCTGGACTACCTCCACGAAGGGATGTGGAATTTACTATTGAGCTGGAACCTGGAGCGACACCAATTTCTAAGGCGCCGTATCGTATGGCACCTACTGAGATGTACGAATTGAAGAAGCAGCTGGAGGAGTTACTGGACAAGGGCTATATTCACCAAGCGTTTCACCCCGGGAGCGCCAGTTCTTTTGTCCGAAAGAAGGATGGATCGCTCCGACTGTGTATTGACTATCGAGAGCTGAACAAGATGACGATTAAGAACAAGTATCCGTTGCCACGGATTGATGATTTGTTTGACCAGTTGCAAGGAGCAACAGTATTTTCTAAGATCGATCTGAGATCGTGATACCATCAATCGAGGATTAAGGAGTCCGATGTTCAAATCGCTCGTAACTCGCTACGGGCATTATGAGTTTGTAGTGATGCCGCTTTGGTCTCACTAACGCACTGTATTTATGCAATTGATGAACCGTGTGTTCATTGAATTTCGGATAAATTTGTGGTCGTGTTTATTGATGACATTCGTGTATTCTAAGAGTCCTAAGAACATGCGCAGATTTGCGGATCAGATTGGAACTCTTGAGAAACAAGCAATTGTACGCCAAACTTTCTAAATGTGAATTCGCTAAAGGAAGTAATGTTCCTCGGCCATGTGGTGTCACTAAAGGAGTCCGAGTAGATCCTCGAAGATCGAAGCAATATTGGATTGGAAGCCTCCAAAGAATGTGAAAGAGGTCCAAGCTTCTTAGGACTTGCTGGATATTATCGTCGATTCGTGGAAGGGTTTTCTAAAATTTCCCGCCCACTTACTCGACTTCGCAAAAACTCAAAAGTTTGAGTGGAACGAGTCGTGTCGACTAGTTTTGATGAGTTAAAGAAGAGATTGACGACGGCACCGATTCTATCACTTCCGCAGGAACCAAGGATTCATAGTTTACAGTGATGCTTCAATCAAGGACTTGGGTGCGTGTTGATGCGTAATGATAAGGTGATCGCTTATGCGTCGACAATAACTGAAACCTTATGAAGTGAATTACCCGACACATGATTTGGAACTAGCAGCAGTGGTTTTTGCCTTGAAGATTTGGAGGCATTATCTGTACGGGACTCACTGTCATATCTTTACGGATCATAAGAGTCTCAAGTACATATTCAGTCAGAAAGAGTTGAACATGCGGCAAAGAAGATGGTTGGAACTGATTAAGGACTATGGCTTGGAGATTTTATATCATCCAGGCAAAGCAAATGTAGTGGCCGATGCACTTAGCCGCAAACCTGTCTCTATTCAGATGCTGGAGACGCTGACATCCCAACTTAGCCTTCAACGAGAGATGATTCGTGAAGGAATTGAGGTATGGTTTCAAAGTGTCCATGGACTTGTGTGTGTGATGGAGATAACTTCTTCTTTAACCGAAGAAATCAAATCTAGACAGGCAGATAATCCTCTGATGATTCGGTTGCATGATGAAGTGATCAAAGGAAAGGCCCCGGATTCATAATTCATGACGATGGAGTTTTGAGATTTCGTAACCGACTCTGCTCCCGATGTTGATGTTCAAACAGACGATTATGAAGGAAGCTCATAGTTCGCCTATTCTATCCACCCGGCACCAAGAAATGTATAAGGACTTGAAGCACTTCGTGGGGCAACATGAAGCAAGACGTAGCGGACTATGTTTCAAATGCTTGACTTGTCGTAGGTTAAGATCGAGCATCAACGGCTCATGGAATGTTGAAGCCGCTCCCGATTCCCGAATGGAAGTGGGAGGACATATCAATGGACTTTATCACTAATATGCCGAAAACCAGACAGGAATGAACATGATTTGGGTGATAGTTGATCGCTTAACCAAATCGGCTCATTTTCTAGGCATTAAGGATACGTGGGGACCAGAGAGGTTGGCACGAGTCTTTATTTCGAGATAGTTCGATTGCATGGTACGCCGAAGACCATTGTTTCGATCGAGACGGCCGCTTTGTGTCTCACTTTTGGAAGGCGTTCATAAGGCCTTGGGGACCGAATTGAACTTCAAGATGCTTTATCACCCGCAATTGACGGACAAACTGAGAGAACTATACAAACGGTGGAAGATATGCTAAGGGCCTGTGCCTTAGATTGGTCAAACGATTGGGAAGTTCATCTACCGTTGATTGAATTTACTTACAACAATAGTTGGCATGCTTCCATTAAGATGGCACCGTTTGAGGCATTATACGGAAGGAGATGCAGATCGCCCTTATGTTGGGACGATTCATCGGACTTGATCGAAACAGAACCAGAGTTGATCGAGCAGACTCGAGAGAAGATAGCCTTGATTCGTGAAAGGCTGTTGACTGCCCAGAGTCGCCAGAAATCCTATGCGGACGTACGCCGCCGCCCATTGGAGTTCAGTACCGGAGATCACGTACTTTTGAAGGTTTCTCCTACCCGGGGAATCTTTCGCTTCTAAGGAAAGGAAAGCCGAGTCCGAGATATATCGGACCATTTGAGATCCTCGAGAGAGTTGGGGAGTTGGCATACGATTAGCATTGCCGCCGTCATTGTGCCATGTTCATAACGTGTTCCACGTATCCCGATTACGGAGATATATACCGATCCTACCATATCATTGATTTCAAGAGATCGAAGTCGAACAGATGGGACGTTTGAAGAAAGACTACCAAGATACTCGAGAGTCGAGTTAAGCAACCGAGGAACAAGTCAATCGCTTTGGTCAAAGTTCGGTGGTCACGCCATGGAACTAAGAAGCCACCGGGAAACGGAAGCCGATATGAAGTCCAGATATCCCGAGTTATTTTCGCCTTGAGTTTCGGGACGAAACTCCTTTTAGTAGGAGAGTATGTAATATCCGGATTTATTACGGTGTATTTCATATGTATTCAAATCATGTATTATTCGGATTGATGGTTTTGATTATCTAATATGATATTTCGTGCATTGACATCATTGTACATAAGTATAGAAACTTACAAAATTGTTCAAGCAACCTCGTGATAGCGCACGCTAAGAATGTATCTTAACGCCGCTATCGGGCCATTATTAGCGTACGCTATGCGGGTATGAGTAACGTGCGCTAAGGACTCAATTATTGAGCTGACAAATAGCTCATGCGCCAAATGGGACATGGGTACGGATAAGATTCCTACCGACGCACCCGGACAAATTATGAAGTCAACCATTATTAGCGCACGCTAAGGGATGCTTAGTAGCGTGCGCTAACTTGTCAATAATGCGTAATATTATAAATGGGACAACAACCGCTTGGGCTTTCATTTCCTTCGTCTATACTTCATCTTTGAGAGTCCAGAGAGCAAGAATCTCCTTCTAAAGACTTAGAACATTTATGAGTGATCATTGAATGATTGAGTACCACTTGTGAGTGATCATTGAAGAGAAGTAACACCTTGGAGGGGCACATAACCAACCGGAGTCGGATTACACCTTGTGGTTCAGTGATTTCGCATATTAAGGTATGTTCAACCTATCACCACCTTAGATTTGGATTTCCAATGGGTATGATGATCATGTTAACGAGATATTGAATTTCATTAGTGAATTATTTCAACAACATCATGTTTAGAAGATTGGGATGTCTACAATTACAATATTATTGTTGGAACCTTGAAGTTGGAATCCTAGTACTTCAAATGATGAGAGAAATATTCGGAAGTTAACAATCCATATGATTTATGTTATCTTTGTGATCATGATTTGGAAAAGATATTATAAGTACTTAAAGGAAGAATCATCTTAGGAAATATTCTTTCGTATAAGTCGGAATTGATAGTTCACCTCAAGATGAAGTCTCAATATGTATAATGATAGTAGCATCTAATACATCAACCGGAGATCACCAACTTTGCATGAGAATTGTAATCAAGATGGATTATGGTGTCATGATGATTATACGTATATTTGCATCTTGAAGTTGATATCATCCTGGAGATCTTTCATAAGAATAAGAACTTGGTATTCATGGAAGTAACATGAATTATCACGAAGGATTTCATTGTTTCGAACATGGCAAGAATAGCTTTATCGCCAAAGAAGAATCGCCATGCGTAGATAGCGCACGCTATGATATGCGCTTAACGCGGCGCTATCGAGTACTAATTAGCGGCGCTACGCTTGGTACGTAACGACGCTAGACCAAGAAATGAAGTCACTGGCCGATCGCTGAAGTAATCGACCATGCGTAGTTAGCGCGGCGCTAGTCTTTGTTGTTTGCGTGCGCTGTCGGGCGCACGTAACGACGCTACGTAATACTTAGCGTGCGCTAAGCTATTCGGGTAGATTGCGCTTATGAACTTTTGACCGTTAATCGAATCATAAACATTTGTACGACGTGAGATAAATCCTATATTATTTCTTTTGTTAAGGTTTGGTCTAGTTACGTGATTGATTGAGGAGGACGATCGTCGAGTGTTCATTTCCGTGGAAGTGTTATTATTGTCTTCAAATCGAGGCAAGTACCTTAATTGTTTTACGTATTGTTGTTATACATATTGTCGTGCATGTATGTCGTTATTGTATGTCCACCTCGTGTTGGTCCGACGGGATCATCGGGGGATCTATGCTAGCGTCATACCGGATCATCGGACGGGTTTTTCCACCACGGGTTGGTCTGACGGGATCATCGTGGGTTCTAGGCAGTGAACGCTGGATCGATGGAATTACCATGTGTATGTATTGATATCATGTTGTGATTATCAGTTGTGTATGTTATGTTTGAGTTTCTCGTAGGAGAAGACTCGTTGGTATTTTGTCGTTTACGTTATTAGTATTCACCGTGAGATATGAATAATATGTTGTGGTACTTGTACTAGCATCGTTGTGCTAACCCCTTCGGGGGTGAACATTTTGTTTGTGTTCAGGAACCAGGAGAGTGGGGAAACAATCACTGGAACTGTATGACGACGAGGGTGCAGAGTGATGTCCCGACCGGGTTTATTTATCTGTTGTTTATTCGTTATTTCAATAAGTACTCGAGTACAAAGTCATTTGTGATGATTTGGATTTGTTGATGTATTATTGAGTTCTGTTGAACAATTGTACTGTTTCTGTATTTGGTCAGAACTGATGTACTGTAATTCCGTTATTTTCATTCGTAAGTACCTTTTTATGCTTGTTCAATTCTTCAGCCTTGTAAATCCTTATGTAAAGGATTTACGGCGCTGTAATATTCCCAAATATATTGGGGGTGTTACAAGAATAGCTAGCTAGCGCTAACGTGGCATGGCTAGCGCACGCTAAGTCTCTGTTAAATCATACCCTAATTGGTCTAAGCAGAAGCTCGGAAACTACATTCTGGTCGTAAATCTAACTTTTGCGATTGTTAGGCTGACCGTTTGAGACCGTACTCTATGTGTGTTGTTCAGGAATAACAATTGTTGTGTGTGATTATGTGTAATTTGAACTGTGTTCTTGTCCGCTGCGTGTGTAAAGTCCAAAATGACTTTTTGGGTACTTTTACCAAATAGTGTGTGTTTCAAAATGACTTTCGGGTTTGTAAATTTGAATTATTTCGTTGACCCTTTTTGCTAACTCTTTTGTCGGGTGACTTAACATATATTTTGAAACCATTGAGTTTCCGCGTCTACGCCTTGTAATTTCAAATGGTCTTTGATGATGGTATTTGGTATTTGGAAAAATGACTTTTGGGGAGTATTTGGAAAGTATTACCGTCATCGGCCTTTTTGGCATTTTGGAACGTTTTTGAAAATAGTTTTCAACTTGGTGAGTTTCGGCGCGGAAACCGTACAGATAATGATTTTGATATAATGGATGATTTCAATTTCATTGCATTTATAAATCTCATAACAATGACATTATAAATGAAGATTTTTGGTATAATAGTTTGTATATTGTGCTCTAGCTGGAATTAAATGGTAATATGTATATGATTTAATGATGTTGGAATAAAGACAGAGATGTGAATATCTTGCTATGTGTTATGATCTTTCGTTACCATAGGTTGTTGTTTGTTAGTATGCCGAGGGGCAGAGGTCGTGGTCGTAACCGTGGTGCTGATGGCCATGGGGATCAGATGCGGAATCGAGAGAATGTCGTTGAGAATGATTTTAGTTTGGGTGTTGCTACTATATTGCAACAAGTAGCGACTCAGATGACTCAGTTGACCCAGGTGGTTCAACATAGCATTGACGCGAGTCAGAACGTCGGTGTGAATCAATGGCTTCGCGAGATAGTTCGTATGAATCCCCCTCGATTCGCCGGTGCTGCGGATGTGTTAGGCTGGGATGGTTGGATTTTCCAGTTGGGAAAGATTTTCGAGGCTGTCGGATGTCCTGAAGAGCGGAAGGTACCTATCGCTCAGTACCTTCTCGACAAAGATGCCGCTAATTGGTGGGAAGCTGTTAAACCTCGTGATCGTGATGTCACGTGGGCGGAGTTCCAAGCACTTATGAAAGCTGAGTTCTGTCCGAAACCGATTAGAGAGCAGAGGATTCGCGAATTCTACTTGGCAGAACCGCAGGATATATCGGTGTCGCAAGCTATCATTGATTAAAGCAAACAACTCAGTTATGTGCGAGATCGGGTGAGAACCGAGAAAGAGAGGATCCTTCACTTTGACAGACGGATGAAGCCGGATATTCGTGTGTATATGTCGGGATTCAATTGAACTTCATTGAGAGACTATCAAGATCGAGCCTTAGCTCGTGAACTAGCTTCATTATCGTCGGAGCGTGTGCCCGAGTCGAAGAAGCAGAGGGAGTTCGATGATCGTGTGGACAGTGCAGGAGTCGGTGTTTCCAATTTGCAACGTAGTAGTCTCTCCGCTGTAAAGCTCCATCGCTCGATGCGTGGAACTGGGAGTTCCAAGTCGTCATTCGACTCCTGGTAAAGCCAGAGATGTTTTAATCAGTAATGTGGCGGGACATGTTCGTGCACATTGTCCTTCCCCACCAAAGAACGTGTTACAAAAGTGCGGACTCGAGGACACCGGGTTCAATTTTGCGAGATGGTTACCGAGCATTCCGAGGCGAGGACTTGAGCTTTGATATCGGATCGACTCCGAGTAGTCCTGAGGGGCGTGGTCTATCGATTGCATGTTGAATTATTTCCCTTGCTTTGTTGTTTCAAATTCGAGATCGACTTCTTTTATTTGAAGTGGATCGGATTTTGAACTCAGACTCTCGACTGTCGAATCGTTTATATTCGTTGATATTTTCTGATCTTGTCCTGTCTTGTGCTTTTATTGATCGAACGAGTTGTGGTATTGTTTCAGAATAACCCGTTTGTCGTTGTGACCTTCCAATTGCTATTTCATTTCCTGTGGATCCCATGTGAATGCACATCTTATTGTCTTCACCGGATCGTATATTGTTTTGAGTCGAGATGCGAACTTTGGGGTTGTTGTTTTGAGTATTATTGTTCGTCATGATTCGAACATGACTGATTGACTTTTGTGCCTCGATCGTTGTAATTCAATCGTTTGATTGTTCGGTTTTTGTTGATCTCGTTTCGTGATTGTTGAGCGTTAGGACTCCATCGTAATTTCCTTAAGTTCAGGAAATTAGTTTTGTGTCCGATATTTCAACCTTTGGGATGTGGAATTTCGTATTGGTTCAGCGTATAGCTCGTGTTTTGGTTGATGTACTGTTGAATTGTTCAACCGTATTGATTTTTGTTCGTCGTGTTTTGTTATTTCGGTAACGGATATCGTGTGTTATCTGAGTTTGTTTTGCGTCGTTCGTTCCATGTTTCAAGTTTCGAGGACGAAACTTCTTTTAAGAGGGGTAGAATGTAATACCCGAGATCTTTATTCCGGATTCGTTGGGTTTTCTAGGTTTTATCGGATTGTCATTGTCCTCATCGTAGGAATTTCGTGCCATGTTTGGTTGTGACTTGTTGGGACATGTTTTTGGAGGCATTTCGGATCACTTTGTGAGTTTTTGAGTTTTTGTGGTGTAGCGCACGCTAATGCTTGAAGCATAGCGCACGCCATCAAGCGTGGTGTTTAGCGCACGCCATCAATTTGTAGCGCATGCTAATCGGCGATGGAGACACCGGTAGCTACTAGATCGGGATCGAGCTTTGTTAGCGCACGCTAAGGCCGATAGCTAGCGCACGCTGTCGACTGCTTAGCGCACACTCTCTCTTCTTTCTAGCGCACGCTACCCGTAGGTGCGCTTACCTGTGGCTACCGGATCGTTTGTGACCGTTAGCGCACGCTATGCTTTTTGCTAGCGCACGCTAATCGTGTTATAGGCGGTTTCTTCCGAGCGTTGACCCGTTAGCGCACGCTAATGCAGGTGTTTAGCGCTATAATAATCGGCCCAAAGATAAATACTGGACAAAGCAGATTAAGTCGTCATTTTCCACTTTTCTCCATCCCTTCCGACGGAGTGAGATCCAGAGGCGATTAGGACCGATCTTTTCTTCTAGCTTCATCTCTCGAAGGGATTTGTAGATGTTTAACAACATCTAATCGTCTTCTTGGTCCAGATCAAGGTAATCTCTTCTTAGAACCCTAGTTTCTTGAATTTGGGGTTTTTCCTTGGATTTGTGATTCTTAACCGATCTCATCCGATCGGTTGTGTATTTTTGGTTGTCTTCACTGTAATCTTCAGATTTTGTTAACCGTTCATCGATTTCTATAGCCCGGATCAACGATTCTTGATTTCTTTGAGAATACTTAGATCCTTGTCGTTTTTAGGATCGTTTCGGATTTCGATTAGTGTTATTGATTCGTGGTGATGCTATTTTTGTAGTATTCGTGGGTTGTCGAAGTCTTGATCGTTTTTTGAGGTTCGAAGGTTGCCCGATCGTGCCCGTTCGTCGTTTCGTCGCTCGTGATATCGAGGCAAGTATCTTGTCCATACGTTACATGTTTCGTAGGCGTAATTAATGGTAAAGGATTTCGTGTGAAACCCAATGTTTAATGAACGTAAAAAGGGATCGGTATATTCTCGATAAATGTTGTCTTTCAACGATAATTTATGTACTTCGTGAATATATGTATTCTCGGAATATGTGTGTTGGTTTTGTATGTTGAAAAGATGATATGATCACTTTGAATGAGTTTATTAGACCGTAATCCTTTGCCGGGGATTACGTAATGTTATGTGTACTTGTTCGTTAAGAATGTATTACGTGGGATATTAGTTGTTACTCCTTTGAAAGGAGGTTGTGTTGTTTAAGTGTTGCTTGGATTGATGTTCTGCTCATTGTTATGTGATTGCTGAAAGTGATGTGCCTCCGGGTAGGATTGTTGAATCTCCGGGATCCATACTTGCTAGTATGGGTCGGGCATGACCGTAGGGTTATCCAATCCGGGTATGTCTTGCGGGGACTCCGAGGTTCGGGGCTTGCTAGCCCGATGCCGAGATAACTTGTGGGGGTTATCATCGGGTATGTCTTACGGGGACTCCGAGGTTCGTGGCTTGTTAGCCCGATGCCGGGATAACTTATGGTTGTGGTTTGGAATGGTTCTGTGACTGTTGTCACGAGGACATGTGATTTGGTATGGTTTCCTATTGGATTATTCACTCGGGTATGTTCTACGGGAGCATCTGAGGTTCGTGGCTTGTTAGCACGGGACACGAATAATCCTTAGGAACATGTGTTATGTGATTCGGGTCGTGGACCCTGTGGCTTATGATTTGGGTCTTGGACCCCGTTTGTTTTGAATTGGGTTGTGAAACCGCATTTTATTATTGGAATCGTATTTTGGAAAGACGATTTTGGGCCGTGCCCCCAAGTGTTTTCGAAAGACTTGAGAATTCCTTATTTCCAAATGTTTTCAAACTCCCGAGACCGTAAAATATTTTGTATGAGATACATGGTTCTATTCCTACCTTTTATAAATCAAACTGTTTTGATTAAGTGATTTATCTCGGGAAATATATATTCAAGATTTTATATTCTTGAAGCACGTTGTGTATGACTTGTACTTTTGTTTTATACTTGCACTAGCAAAACAGTGGAGTTTTGCTAACCCCCGAGTATTCGGGGGGTGGTTGTCTGTATTGCGTCCAGGTACTTGCAGGTAGCTGGGGAGCGAATCACAGGATCGATACGAAGGATGATGGGAGACGAAGATACTAATCACGTGAAGACCAATTATAGAGTATTTGGTAGAGTCGTATTGGTTATTCCCCCGATGTGTTATTTTCTCGAATTATGGAAGTGTTATTGTATTCTAGCCCCTGCGTGGGTATGTGTTCTGGGCAAGGATCTTGTATGTATTGTTGTGTGTGTTGTGATATAAGACCAAATCGGTCTAATGGTCCTTTATGTAGCCATGTCGGCATGTGAAGTGATGCATTGTTTTGTATTTAGCCTGGTAGATCCTCGCGGAGAGGGTCTGCGGCGCTGTAATATTCCCGAGTGGTTTGGGGGTGTTACACCGTGGGGGCGAGGGATTTCGCCTTTTGCTACAAAAACTCCTATTTCTCTCATTTTCAATGTACTTTCACACAATACACACACAAACCAGAAAACAAAATCCCCATCCTTCAGTTTCAATTTCTCTCTCTCTCTCTCTCTCAATTCTTTTGACTCTTACAAAAAACGTTAATTGGCGTCACGACAGTCGGAATTGAGATGCAGGTTTGGAAGGTTTAAAATTTGGTGTGTATTTATGGTTTGGCCAGATGGGATTTGGAAGGAAAGGGATGGATTCACTGATTCAGGCGCGGGTAACGGTTTGGATGTGGTGGTGGTGGTTCTGGGTGGTATGAGATGGCCGGTAAATCTTTTCAATTCCTGCATAATTTAGGTGATATTTTTGAAAAGTGTTCCCATTGCAATGTATGAAGACATATACTAAGTTTTAATGTATTCATGTGTATTATATTTGTTTCCACACTTGAACACAGAGAGGGTGATATTTTTGACCAAGTGTTTCCCTACTTCTCTTTGAACGGTGACACATTCTATTTTTAGATTTACTTAGTTGCATTATATTTATTTCTACATATTATCCCATAAATGGTAACATTTATAGTTACTTGTCACTAAAGTATTAGTATATAATGGTGACAATAGTTTTTTTCATTTTCCTCATGTTAGTGTTTTCACACTTATGCATTGTTCTAATGACATTTTGTTCAAAAGTTTTCATTATTATGTTTGCATGTGGTAACATTGTGCAAATGTTTTCATACTTTTGTGTGCATAATATGGTGACATTTATTATTTCGAGTTTATTCAGTTGCAGTATGTTTGTTTCCACATGTTATCCCTCAGATGGCAACAATTAGAGTTGTTTCGTCACCAGATTGTTAGTATATAGTGATGACAACAGTAATTCTCATTTGGGTATAAAAGTATTTCCACAAGTATGAAGTGGGTTGATGATATTTTCTGTAATTCGAACTTTGTAGCAAAAGTTTTTGTTATAATTCGAATTGATATTGTTCATTTTTTTTTGCTGGAGTTTGAGAACAAATTGAATTTTATGACGAGGAAAAGAACGAAGATATGAATAAATGAATCAAGAAAGAAATTAATATGGGATGACAATAATTCTTTTGAAATATTGATTGCGTTCAAATTTAAAGAACGGAGATATGAATAAATGAATCAAGAAAGAAATTAATATGAGATGACAATAATTCTTTTGAAATATTGATTGCGTTCAAATTTAAAGAATTCAAATAATTAATATGGTCAAAAAAAATTTTATTTTTATTTTTAATTATTATGATAGTGTTTCTATATATTAGAACAAGTGGGGAAGCCCGCTGCGTTGCAGCGGGTCCTTTTGAATTTAAATAGTCTTTTTTTTTCTTTACGACGTTGTTCGTTTCGAAATTATTGTCCATATTTGACTTTGACATTCTGTATTTTTTCTTGTCTTTAATTTCTGATGCAAAATATATTAATAGATTAACACTGTAAGCTTTCTTTTGGTAATGAAACGTGTTGGGCTAAAACTATTGTGAGTACGCGTTTGCATAGATTGATAAATCGTCAAATTTACTCTCCCCCTCTTCCCAACTGTATGAAAACCTTTATATCAATTAATTTCTTTTTTAGTTACTGTATGTCACTCTGTCGGTTTTATATAGGGATAATCTCATAATCATAAAACAACTCTTTTTAATTTTTTTAAATTAGAATGCTTAGCTAAGTTCGGTTTTATTGAACTTTTTCATCCTTTTAATGACACTTTACTGTGATTGTGAGGCCTTTTTTTTTTAATGAAATCAAACGATATGCAACATATTTGCGACCTTTTTTCTAATTAATATTATATCATAATAAGCTGACAAAATAGATATTTTTTGATTTTCTACTTAATATACACGTACAGATAATAGTTGCTGTTGATTCTGACATGTTAAACGTTTATATTTTCGTCCATTTTAGAAGTGTTTCAGAGTGTTACTTTTCTAATAGAGAGAAATATTTTATTACTCAAAATAGAACAATGTCTTGCAAAGTAATTTAAATTTTAATGTTTCCTATTAAAGTAGTTTTTTCTTATTTATATATCTGGTTGCTTGTTTGTAAGTAAAATATTATTTAGGTCAAAACAGTAACACACAATACATGTAAAAAGTTTATATTTTTTAATGTAACAAAAAGTTACTCTATTTACTCCTTTATATATTATTCACTACCTGCACTACATTTATTTAGTTAAGCCCGAAACCCTATGGCTTCTCCCATAGTACACACCACATCGCAATATTTAAACATATGCTCAATTTTCTATATAGAGAGAATATAAAAAAAAAAAACGGAGGTGCATTTTTTTATTAAGGGTGGTGGCAACGGTGCGGGGTTGGGGGGCGGGTTCACCCTACCCGGGCGGTGAACACCGCCGCCACCCCTCCGGGTACCATGCGGCTAGAGGGAGGCCGGGTAAGGTAGCCGAGTGAAGGTAGAAGAGCAAGTGATCGTTGGCACTTCCAACGGATAAAAAATGGACCGTTTGAATTTTTTTTTTTCTTTTTCATTTCCTATATATATATATATATCTTTCATTTTTACATATCTCACAACAAAACATATATATCTCTTTCTTCTTAACACTTTTTTTTTACAAATTTTATAGTTTTATTATGGATCCTCGTAAATCCAAAGACGGTTCTTCATCATCGAGGGGACGTGCACGCGGCGGTGCACGAATTCGTCCCCGTGTTCAATCACAACCGGCTCCGTATGTTCCGACTAAAAATGTTTTTTAGTATGTTTTTTTAATTATATCTTTTTTTAGGATCTAATTTTTTTTTTAAGTATTATTACTTTTTTTTAGTATTATGTAATTTTTTTTAAGTATTTTGTAATTTCCTTTTAAGTATTTTGTAATAATAAAATATTATGTGTTTTTATTAAATTGTTTGATATAATTTTAAATATAAAAAGGTAAAAAAAAAAATTAAAAGTGGTGAGGGTTGGTGAGGCATGGTTGCCACTAAAAAATGGTGAGTGGGGGTAGAGTGGGGGTTGGATGAGTTGGAAGAATGTTATTGGTGGGGAGTGGGGGTAGATGGGGGTAGATGAAGCACCATTGCCACCACCCTAAGGCACTGGAACCTATTCCTCCCGCTTTAGTATATAGTCTATATAGAGAGAATATAAAAAAAAAACAAAAAAAAAGGAGGTGCATTTTTTTATTAGAGCACGAGAACCTATTACTCCCGCTTTAGTCTATAGAGAGAATGATTGTACCCTCTCACGCTTCTTAAAAATCATTCGAAATAGGCAATTGACATTTCACGAACGAAATTCCGCAAAGGGCGCGCCCAAATTTCCGAATTCAAAAAGGGTAAGGCGGGCGCTCTTCGCCTCTCCCCATCTCTTTTCATACTCTTCACCAACGCAGTTTCACATGATTCTGCGAATCTCCATAGCAGTGCAGAAAACCACCAGAACTCGCCGGAGATCACACAAGGTCAGCCAGTTATCGTCATAGCCCTTTCTACCTGTATTTCACTACTTTCACATAATATATATATATACATATATATATATATGTATATATATATGTGTGTGTGTGTGTGTGTGTGTTTGTGTGTGTACGTGTGTGTGTGTGCGCGCGCGTGTGTTGACAATTTGGGATTCTCTTTTGGTGCGCTTATTTGTCGGTAAAATCTGAGGTGGGTTTCCCTTTCTCATTTGTTTCTTCTTCTTCTCCTTCTTCTTCTCCTTCTTCTTGTTATAATGACTTGGGATCTACGTCTATATCTTCGTACCATGATGCTGAGATCTTGGTAATGTGCAATTTCGTAAATTAAATGCTATATAGAGAGGAGTAGGTTTTACAAGCATAATCTGTGGTTTTGGATGATGGCTGAAGGAGAAAATTCTGGTGGACCTAGTAAATCCAGGACCATTTTAGGCGACATCACTAACCGGATTGGTAGAAGGGGACTTTCCGAGATAGAAAAAAGTGGAATCAAGACACCCGATTTCATTGATAAAGATGTAGTCAAGCGCGTTTGTGTTTCGCCTTCCCCCTGCACCGATATTATTTCTTTGAAAGGGACTGTTGTTTCTGATCTCTGCGAAATGCCCGATGAAAATCGGGATCCCAATTTCTCGGGTTCTGGCAGTGATTTTGCTGTTTCCAAGAATTCGATTGACGTAGAGGGGAAGAATGTTGTGATTGGTAATAATTCAAAAGTCCATGAAGGGAATATTAGTAACAAGATTTTGGATTTAAAGGGAGAGGATAATGTTTCCCGAAGTGTTAGCCGATTGGATGTTGATAATGGTTCGGTCTACATTTCTGCCCACATTGGGTCTTCCAAGGATGTGGCCTTACCAATGTTGGATAGGATAGCTAGTCGGAATTATATAGATCCGAACTTAAAATATCTTGAAGGGGAAAGAGCTATAAATTCTATTGCCATCGAAGCTGATGGTTGTGTCAAGTTAGATGCATTGAAGGAGAATATGATGTTGGGAAATGAAGATAAGTTCCCCTCTCTTGAAAAATCTGTCACAAAAAATGAGGTTGAATTTATGACGGGCGGTTCCAAAAAATATAATGAAGAAAGTGATCCCAAAGTGTCCGATCATGGAAGTTTTCCTGGTGGCAGTTCGTGGACAGCGAGTGGAAGTCGTAATGATTGTCTTCATGATGGAAAAATTTGCGAAGGAACTCAAAGTGACATCAGATACGAACATTATGACGTGGATGATCATAATGCTGATAATTTCGTCTTGAGTCAGACTGGTTCTATTGACTGCACAGTTCAGTCCGAGTCCCAGAAAGAGGATGAATGTGCTTATATGAGTGGCGACGCTTGTTCGTGTTCCTTTTGTACAAAAGGTACGAAAACCGTTCGTTTTTCTCTTTGATAATTGTTTTAGTATTGTGTTTTTTTTTTATAATCATGAAGCATTTTGTAGTATATTATAGTATCTGCTTAGTTAATCGATCTTTTTAGCTTCGATACTATAATAAATAAGACGGTGCATTTTGTTATGAAACAGCTGCATATATGTGGCTGGATCTCAATTATCAGGATACAAAAGCTCGTTTATCAGGTTAGTTGGTTTCACTTTTTATAAGTTTTAACGATTATTCGGCCAACAGTAATTTTGTTGACCTGTTGAGTACTTTGAACTTCTTTATTAGTAACGAAAAAGAGCCAGAAAGATGCAAGTATATTGGCTGAAAGAAGTTCCAGGATTAAGTTCAGTGAGAAAAGTGGTACCGAAAGCTTCACCAGAGCGTCTAAGTTGGAATCTCATCTCATATATCAGTGGAGATCCCTCTTTCAGCGCACATCAGATATATGGGAGAAAGAGGGTAATCAGCTTGTAAGTTCCCTTACTTTTTTCCCCCTTATCTCACTTGTGACTACATCATCAAGTTTAAACTATATTCATATCTCTCTTGAACTGCCGTGATGCTTTGTTTTCAAGGTAGTAAATGATATTTTCCAGCGTAATGATTATTGAATATGTTATAAGGCGTGTTGTTTGTCTGCCGTAAATCTTGTTCGAAAAAGTCAAGCAAATTTTATTTCCCATATTCATTCAACGTCGCGCTTAATCAGATACTATTGCTTGGATCTATATCGGTGCAGATTAATCCTTTGATAAAACCAGACGGTGCAGATTACCCTCTTGTGCACAAGGCGTCGGAGGGGGCGGGATGCATATTTTTTGAAAACACAGGGGGATAATGTGCCTATTTAAATTACACGGGGGTAATCGGCTATTTTTTAGAAACATAGGGGGTAATGCATATTTTTTGAAAACACAGGGGGATATTGTGCCTATTTAATTTACACATGGGGTTAATCGGATATTTTTAGAAACACAGTGAGTAATATGACTATTTAATTTAGATAGGGTAGGGGGTAAAATCTACGAAAGACCGGGGTTGACTTGGCCAACCTCATATTTTACGACACTTTTTGTCAACGCTTTATATCTTGTAATATGAGATGAGTGTTATTTCTAAGTTCTTATTAGCCCTTTGTGAGTACTAGACTGTCCTGAGGTGATTAGCTATTGAAAAAGAAAAGAGAAAAAGAAGATTCTTAATGAATTATTAGTTGCCCCTTTGGTCTTTGCAGGAAGCCAGCCTACTACCACTGATTGAGCTGAGAGAGAAATGCAAAACCGACTCGGATTTGATTAATGCTAAGAGGACCGGAAACCGTTGAGGCTGTTGTTCATGCCGACTTGTAAGATCTGTAAGCCAGAATAACACTACTCTTTTGTTATTTGGTTCAAAATTTATTTGATTGTGGTACTTAGACACTAGCCGACTCCACGTAGTGGGATAAGGCTTAGTTTGGTCTGGTGGTACTTTAGACACCGTAAAATGTCAATGATGTTGTATTTGTTTCTCATTATTATTTGTTTGATGAAGGGCAGTTCACTTCTCCTTTATGTCCTATATTTTCCACAAAGTTTTTTGTTGTTTGCTCATCTATTTTATTACCATTGATTTTGATACAGTTTGTGAGAGTGCTAATGTACATGTTAGATCCAGGGAGGTGGGGGTTGGGGGGGGGGGGGGGGGGTTGAGGAATTTTTTTTTAAATAAAAGTTAGTATTATAGTAAGGCTTTCTAAGCTTCGGGCAACCTTTCGGCCCCCTGTTGGTGCCATTCTGCTAGATTGTATCTAACTGTCTAAGGAAGTTTGCAAACAACTCCGCTATTGGAGGAAGTGATTCATTGCAGATTTGGCAAATAGTTGAGGATAAGATGTCGGTAATGGCTGGAAATAGAAAGTCAAAACTGATTAAGGTAAGAGAGAGAGAGAGAGAGTAACAACAGTCAACAATAGAGATGTTAAACGGGTTAGCGCAGCGATTCTAATATTAGCCTGTGAAATTTTGAAGTAGCGGTCCAAAAGCAGATTTAACGCCAGAAATATCGGCTTAACCCTAACCCTAACGGGGTTAAAGCAATTAAATATTTCAAAAATCTATTTTTTATTTTTTTAGAAGTCATAAACCCAAAAAAAAACAGTAACAATATCTTTTATATATATATAGTAACAAACTATACTATAATAAATATAACAAAATATACCCTTTTATGTATATACATATATATATATATATATATATATATACACACACACTATATTAACAAATACCGTAATAATATATATTATATAAAATATTAATATATATTGCATATATAATATTAATATATGTTATAAAATATAGTATTAGTGTAAGTTGAAATTAACAATATATATATATATATATATATATATATATATATATATATATATATATATATCGGGCTTCTGCTAGCCTAGTGCTTGAATAAACGTCTGGCCAAAAAGCCGGATTTAAACGGGCTAGGAAATATCGGTCCTAACCCGGTTTTTTGGCGGGTTAAACGGGCTAGCCCACCGGGCCCGAGCCCGTTTAACATTTCTAGTCAACAACATTACCCTAATGCTTCAGGGGCTCCCGCAGAAAGCGGGGTAAGGGAGGAGGACCGGATGTACATAGCCTTAATTCTGTATTCTCGACACAGATTGTTTCCACATGATACAAAATGAAAATTGCATCGATAATTGCATGGAATGACTGCAACTTCATGATAAAAAAGCGCTTTATTTATGTATAGAAGTAGAAGCTTACATTAGCAAACACTTCTAATGATATTTTTCCAATAAAAGTTGAGAATCACTTCTCATGGTGAAGTAGAAACCTGATCTTTATGGTGTTGACCAGAGATGCTAAACGGGCTCGCCCTGTGGTTTACCGTTTAACCCGCCAAAACCTCGGGAATGATATTTCACCGTTTAAATCCAGCTTTTTTGGCCAACTGTTAAATTTGCTCAGTAGTACTGGCCTAATATATATATATATATATATATATATATATATTGTTAATTTCAACTTACAGTAATACTATATTTATATAACATATATTAATATTATATATAATATATATTAATATTATATATGTAATAAATATTAATATTATATAATATATATTATTACTTTATTTGTTAATATAGTGTGTATATATATATATATATATGTATATACATAAAAGTGTATTTTTTTTTATATTTATTATAGTATATTTGTTACTATATATATAAAATATATTGTTACTGTTTTTTTTGATTTGCGACTTATAAAAAAACTAAAAAATAGATTTTTTAAATATTTAGCCCGTTTAGCCCATTTAATCCAAAGCCCGTTAGGGTTAAGAAGTATGATATTTCAGAAATGCTTAAATTCAAGTTTTTACCGATCGTTTGAAATTGCTCACAGATTAAATAACCGCTGTAGAATGAAATTTCGCTTAACATCTGTAGTGTTAGACCCTTGATTTACAAATTTTGTGACATGAAAGTCTCCAACTCACCCTTTTGAACCACCTTGTACCATAGCAACAAATCTTGGATATCGGAATGATCCATTAAGTCCTTAAAATCGCGTTTCGGGTATTATTCGGCATAATATGAGAATATTTCAGAGTATCTTGGTTATAGTTTGAAATATTTTTTGTCTTAGAGATATGAACATAAGAGTATTTACTTTGCTTGAATCATTTATAGAAAATTGGAAAACTATGTATTGATGTTTGTAGCTTCATAATTTGGGAAAATTATACAAAAACCATTGTAGAGAAGATTTTTTTATGTTAACCAGTGAAAGCTTGTTTTTATTTTTAAAACAACCGTCCTAACCGGGAATAAGAGGTTTTTCATGTTAGAAAGTTGATTTGATATTTTTTATTAAAAATTATAATTATATGGCATTTTTTTTAAAAATAATAATTACATGGCATTTTTAATTAAAAAATGCTACTTAAGTGGCTTTTAGGCGAAATTTCATGGAAACCACTATATTTTGGATTGGTCATTTCATATTTATTCCAATTAAATGAACAACATATTATAACAATTATAAAATCATCCTTCGTTCTATACACATTCCAATTAAATAAGATTTCGAAAAACGATTTTGTAAATCATTTCCTGCTTCAATTTCGAAAAACGAATTCAAAAATCGCTTCGATATCGCAAAATTGTTTATGAGCGGCTTTTCGATTTTGAGAGGTTTAGAGGAATGACGAAGGTAGTGTGTGGGTTTCTAGGGATTTTCAAATGTAAATCTACTTAGTTATTATTTTTGGCCTAAGATCCACTTAATTAATAGTTTCTTTAATTAAAAATGTCATGTTATTATTATTTATATGAGAAAAGCCATATCAGTTTTTTTTAACCTGGAAAACCTGTGATACCAGTAAGAATGTATTTTTTTTGAAATAAAAACAAACTTTCAGTGGTTAACATAGAAAAATATTCTTTCGATGGTTAATCCGAAAAAATTACAAAAGTATAATAGTTTTTATAGATTTTTTCCTTTTTTCCTGCATCATCAGCCAGGTTTGGTCCTTTGGAGAGGGCATAACAAAATCAAATTTGTTATTTGTAATTTTACAATATAATTGGATTTTTTGTTACTGTAATCAGATTAAATACCTTCTACAACTAATCCTATAGTTTAAGCCTTCATTCTCAAGATCTCATGTTGCCACTTTATTTATTTATTTATTTATTGAGAGAGAGAGAGACTCCAAACGCAAAAGATTTGGATAATCCTCCATGTCTTGACAATGTTACAATAAAAGAAGCTCCACTAAAAAAATGAAGCTCCACTAAATGTGTATAGTTTTTTTATACTCCCTCCGTCCACCAAGTTAGTGCACACTTGAGAGTGCACGGATTTTAATAAAAAGGTATGATCGGTTAGTTAATGGACATTAAATAATTCGTAATTAAAAAAAGGTGGGCCATGTATTTTTTTTTGGAAAAATGTGTATGAAATGAGGGTAAAATCGGAAAAAATTGTGTCCAAAAATAGAAAGAATGAAGTGTGCACTAACTTGGTGGACGCACTTAAATAGAAAACTGTGCACTAACTTGGTAGGGAGTATATTTTTTCTTTGAGAGTGGGAAATTGTTTTTTTGAGTATAATTACATTCATGTTCCAAATATCCTTCCCTTATTGCTGTCTTACCTAATACTGGTTGTAGGGGACTAGGGAGATACAAAGATGGAAGGTTCTAGACCCTTTTAGAGGTAGTAGGATCCTATTAGATGTCTTACCTTATTTAGGAATCCTATGTATGGAAGGACTCTCATTGTAATGCCTATATAAAGGCCCCTCTATTCAGTGTTATGAATACAATTGATTGACTTATATTTGCAGTCCTTTACTTTCTCCTGAAACACGTTATCAGCACGTAGCTCGAAGAAAAAAAAATCGGCCTAGCACCGCCGCCGCCCACCACCCCCGGACCGCCACCGACCACCACCGCCGAACGACCGCCAGTCGCACCACCACCGACCCTCGCCAATACCGGCCGATCCAGTCCAGCCACGTCCGCCGCCCAGCACCGCCGCCGCCGACCACCGCCGATCTAGTCCAGCCACCACCACCGCCGCTGACCACCGCCGTCGCCGACCACCACTGCCGACAACAGCTGGACCACTGCCGACCCTCGCCGGTGCCTGTCGATCCCGCCCAACACCGGCTGATCTAGTCCAGCCACGACTGCCGCCGCCGACCAGCTCCATCCCAGCCAGTCCGACCCGGTTCAGAATCTCGGACCAAAAACCCGAACATCGACTTAATTTATTTTCGAAAACCGCCAAAATTACGCCCCCGGTTTCACGTCGTCGCATCGAGTACCAACCGGTAGATCGAAGCACACCACAAATTCATCCATATCACGTGCCTAATTTTATAATCGAGGTAATTATCTAAACTTGTCCCTATTCAATTCTCTCTTTTGGGGATTTTTTTCTTTTGGGGACATGGGTTATTGGGTTCTTTATCTCCCACGCTACTTTGCGGTGGATGAGACCGCGAGAGAAGTCGGTATCTCTGCTTGTCGAAGAAAACTGTGTGACGGTCCTGGGGGAGTCACGGAATTGTTGAAAGTCGATACTTGTGGTTGTTGCATACACCACGTATCTGGGTGCGATTTGATATCGCCGTTTTTCGTCGACTTTACTAAACAACAATTAAGGGAACTACATCGAGTAACAGTTATGTTACACGCTTTTAAAAGCATTGATTGTGACCGTTTACATTGTCACTGAAAATCCAACAAGACTAACTTCATCTTGTTTATATCTTGTAGATGGCACAAAGCTCCAATGTTCATCCGGAGTTTGACATCCTTGACCATGCTGGTAAGGAGTACCATAGGTGGGTCTCAGACGTTCGCTTGGCGTTCGTCGGTAAGAGATTTACCACCACTATCTTTCCCTCTAATGAGCCTACCACTCAAGAACCGAGCGAGGAAACCAAGGCTAATGCACTGATGTACTTGCGTAGACATATACATCCGTTGTTGAAAAAGTGTTACATGAATTTGCAAACCCCCAAAGAACTATGGTATACACTCGAACAACGATTCAATAATGTGCATGATCAGCGCTTCCCCGAGTTGCAACTTCAGTGGGAGCAAATCCGGTTTTTGGATTATGCGAATGTGGAGGCTTATAACCAAGCCATCCTTGATATTCGCGCTGATATTGGTTTTTGTGGTGTCAAGAAGTCCGATCAAGACTTGATCGAGAAGACTCTTAACACGTTTCCCATGGGAGCAAGTGTGATTGCTCATCAGTTGCGCGTTGCCTATGAGGAAGGGAGAATTAAAAATTTTAGTGACCTTATCTCCCACCTCGCGAAAAAAGAAAGGCACCATGAGATTATTCTCAACAGCAATGCGCGCCCAGCTGGTACGAAGCCGATTCCGGAAGTGAATCAGGCTACCCACAGGAAAGCACCACGACAAAATAGAAAAGGCAACGCTACTCAGTTTCTGCAAGCGCCACGGGTGCATGACTCGAGCAAGCGAGGGAAAAAACGAGGTCATCGTTCCAATGTGTGGAAGAGGCAAGGTGGCTCGGCCACGGGTCCTAGTGGAGCCCAACCACGTGGATCGCCTCCTGCCGCCGGGATTGGAACCACTCCAAAGGAAGGCCGGAATTGCTATACTTGCGGCTCAAAGAAGCATACTTACCGCAATTGCAAGGCGCCAAAGAACATCCAAGCTTACTACAAGCACTATAAACAGTACTTGACTCAAGAGTCAAATTACATGGAGGAAGATAATGAGAATACGAAAGTGAACCATATTGAGATCCCTCCCTCCTCTCACCATTGCGGACAAAGACCAACATTTGGATGTTGATGACTTTGACTAGATCATTGTAGTTTGACTAGTTTTTATGCTTTGGTTATGTTTTGTCTTGTTTCCAGTTTTCTTTCGAGAACTACTTTGGGATTTTCTATGAATGTAATAAAGTTGGCCATGATGAATAAAATTCTTTTAATTGATGTGATTGTGCAAAAATGAATTTTATTTTTCCTTTCAAAAGCATGTTTGGTTTATCACAAAATAATTGCTCAGTAAAGAATTGCTTGGTTAAGTTAATACATTGGTGGATTTCGTCAAAATTTTTGATCAAGATTAGGCACATCCTCCTTGGTATTTGTTTATGCTTTGAAAGTTCAAACGGAATCAGTGGTTTTTAAACAGCCTTAGTTGTACCGACATTCCTACTTTCTCTGCAAGTCTACCAAGTTGGAGTTACCGAAAGGATCATTAGTCGAGATATAAATCGAACACCCTGATGCGTTTTAAAATGT
Source organism: Orobanche coerulescens (assembly GCA_033398695.1). Classification (NCBI taxonomy): domain Eukaryota; kingdom Viridiplantae; phylum Streptophyta; class Magnoliopsida; order Lamiales; family Orobanchaceae; genus Orobanche; species Orobanche coerulescens. The sequence goes on from CM065804.1 coordinate 20,171,305, forward strand.
TTAAACGCTCCTATAGCCATATTTCCATAGTATTGTATCAATAATAATGCTTTTGAAAAAGGTTTCAACCTTGCTCTATCACTCAACAATAGGGAAATACCAAAATAGCAACTTAAAACGAGCACTGAGACCTGAGTTTAATCATCCAGAAAGTGCACGACTTATGGACAGAAAGATACGGAAGTCTAGTTTCCAGAACAACTGACCGTTCATGCATAGGCTTCTTAACGAACAAGTTATTGCTGTTTTAGTGAACAAAGGTCAAGCTACGCGGAAATTATTTCCAGCGATTGTGCTAACTTTGATCCTAACCAACTTGGTCGAATTTCCCAAATTCGAAGTTAATGAGTTTTCGCTATGTCTTCATCACAAGACTAATTGAGTTTCATGTCTTATTGTAGATGTCTCGTGGCTAAATTGAGTGCCTTGCTGATAGTGGAACAACCTACACTTTTCTTCGGAATAGGCAATTATTTAAGGATATTGTGCCATATATATCCTCAGTGACAACAATGATTGGTTCCTCCCAAGTAATTCAAGGGAGGGAACCTGCTCATTTCTTGCTACCTAATGGTACGCATATTAATGTCACAAATACTCTCTATGCCCCAAGAGCAAACCAAACCTTGCTAAGTTTTAGGAACATCCGTGCCAACGATTACCACCTTGATACACACTGTGAGAATGGGATAGAATTTTTGTGTGTTACTCTGACAGAATGCGGAAGACGCCGCGTTCTCGAGAAACTTATGATTCTAAGTAGTGGTTTATACCAGACTACAGTAAGGATTATTGAATCCTACGCTGTGAGTCACGAACTTTATGATTCCGAAGCATACCAACTATGGCATGACCGACTCGGTCACCCTGGACGCGATATGATGATTCACATTTTGAAAAACTCAGATGGCCATCCGTTTTTCAAGTCCAGAAAACGATTGGAAGCACCACTCGATATCGGCATTGATGTGAGTGAGTCTGATACCGTATCACCGGGATTAAAAATCGCACGCCCTGATAAGTTTGACGCTGCATCTCTCGTAAATCCCGAGGCTTCCGTGGCAATTTCCAATGCCCATAAATTGTTTAGTAAAGCCTGTTCACTAGCAAAGATGATACCTTCTCCGTCCTTTGCTAAAGACTCAACACAAAATATTCACTTCTTACAAAGAATTCAAGGGGACATTTGTGGACCTATTCAACTAGAGTGCGGACCATTGAGATACTTTATGGTTCTGGTTGATGCATTGACGCGATGGTCACACGTCGCTCTGCTATCCACAAGAAATGTTGCATTTGCTAAACTCCTAGCACAAATCATCAAGTTACGGGCTAACCACCCCGACTTTCCAATCTCGTCATTAAGATTGGACAATGCTGGTGAGTTTACGTCAAAGTCCTTTGACGACTATTGCATGTCGATTGGGATTGAAGTTGAACATCCCATCCCCCATATTCATTCGCAGAATGGCCTTGCTGAGGCTATGATTAAGCGGTTACAGCTTATCGCCCGAGCATTGGTATTGCGCACCAACTTGCCGATTTCTACCTGGGGTTATGCAATTTTGCATGCGGCTATACTTATTCGCTTTCGACCCACTTCCAATCAACCGTTTAGTGCGTACCAGTTGGTAACTGGATATGAGCCTGACATTTCACACTTACGCATTCTTGGTTGTGCAGTCTTGTGCCCATTACGCCTCCACAGCGTACTAAAATGGGTCCGCAAAGACGATTAGGTATATATGTTGGCTATGAATCGCCTAAAATTATCCGCTATTTGGAACCTTTGACAGGAGATCTATTTACTGCAATATTTGCAGACTGTCACTTTGATGAGACAAACTTCCCGTCGTTAGGGGGAGAGAGGAATCGAACGATTTCAGTTGAACGCCAGGAAATTGTCTGGTGTGCTCCCTCCTTGCCTCATCAAGATCCCCGCACGGCTCAATCCGAGCTAGAAGTGCAACGTATTCTCAGTCTTCAGAAAGTTGCGGATTCGATGCCCGACAGCTTTACTGATACTGCGAAAGTGATAAGATCTACCATTCCCGCTGCGAATGTTCCCGCAAGGTTACAAGTCCCAGTTATAGGGCAAGGTTTTCAACCTCCCAAAGGAATGACGCCCCCGGCATCGACCTTAGTGGTGGGACGGCTGCTTCGTATGCTCTTATCCCTGCTCGAAAGAGGGGGAGGCCAGTGGGTAGAAAGGATACCGAACCTCGAAAGAGAAGAGGAACGAAGGCACAAAATCCTCTCATTCTCGACACAGTGACTCCGTCACACGAGATTATCTCTGACTACGGATATGTTCTCGAATCAACAATGGAACAATCGACGGACGCGAGAGAAAGAAGAAATCTCGATGCAATGTATGGGTGAATACATATTATTGGACAGGTCGTCCATGCTAGTCGATGATGCTTTTGCCTACTCCGTCGCTCAAGAAATTATTGAAGACGACGATGCTGAGCCGCGCTCGGTTGCTGAATGTCAACGACGAGTCGATTGGCCGAAATGGAAAGATGCAATGCAAGCTGTGTTAGGATTGTATACTGCAAAGCATACTTTATGCTTGTATTACTTAATTTCCCTGTTACTACCTATGAGAATATTAATTACATTTAATCACATGTTTTGCATATTTATTCACGTTATGGTTATGCAAATGAAATGTCTAATTCTTGAATGGGAGTCTAGACAAGGAAATCTATATGCGCCAAGCAGAGGGATTCATTGCTGAAGGAGAAGAACACCTGGTGTGCAAACTTAAGAAATCCATTTATGGACTTAAGCAAGCATCTAGATCTTGGAACACTCGTTTTGACGAAGTTGTCCAGTCATATGGATTCATCCAATGTCCGAGTGAGAGTTGTGTATATAAGAAATGCGATGGAAATGTGTTGGTGTTTCTTGTACTGTATGTTGACGATATCCTTCTGATTGGAAACAACGTGAAGGAATTGTCGGACGTACGGGTATGGCTATCTGAGCAGTTCGATATGAAGGATCTAGGAGAAGCAGGACACATCCTTAGAATCAGGATCTTTCGTGATCGGAAGAAAAGGATGTCGTGCTTATCCCAAGCATCCTATATCGATACAGTGCTGAAGCGGTTTAGCATGGAGAATTCGATGAAAGGTTTTCTACCTTACAGACATGGAATTCAACTATCTAAGGATATGTGTCCCAAGACACAAAAGGAGATAGATGACATGAATATGGTCCCTTATGCATCTGCTGTGGGAAGTCTCATGAATGCTATGCTTTGCACTAGACCAGATATCTGTCATGCCATAGGCATGGCTGCTAGATATCACCAAACCAGACTGTGACACTGGATTGCTGTCAAGCACATACTCAAGTACCTGAGAAGGACTAGGGAGTACATGCTTGTATATCAATCAGACGACTTGTGTTCGGTGGGTTACACTGACTCAGATTTTTCATCGGACAAAGAAAAGTCCAAGTCTACTTCGGGTTATGTGTTTAGCCTGGGAGGTGGAGCCATTATTTGGAGGAGTGTGAAGCAGAAATGCATCTCGGACTCTACAATGGAAGCCGAGTACGTGGCAGCCTCTGAGGCAGCCAAGGAGGCAGTGTGGCTCAAGTACTTCCCGAAGGACTTAGATGTGATTCCCAATTTGCCAGAGGGTATTACACTTTATTGTGATAATACTGGTGCAGTTGCAAATTCGAGGGAACCACGAGCCCACAAGGCATGTAAACATATCAACCGCAAGTACCACATCATACGACACTTCATAAAGGAAGGAGACGTAGTTGTAGCCAGGGTTGCATCGGAAGATAATCTTGCCGACCCTTTCACGAAAGGCCTACCCTCAAAAGTTTTTGAAAGGCATGTGGAAGGAATGGGATTACGGTGTATGGCAGCATTGCTTTGAGTATAAGTTGGAGAAATGAGAGACTATGTAATAGAGTAGTATACTTAAAAGCATGCTTTGAGTATAAGTGGGAGATTGTTAGGATTGTATACTGCAAAGCATACCTTATGCTTGTATTACCTAATTTCCCTGTTACTACCTATGAGAATATTAATTACATTTAATCACATGTTTTGCATATTTATTCACGTTATGGTTATGCAAATGAAATGTCTAATTATTTTATATTGTAGATAATGTGGTGTGTTGGTGTCACACGGAAGATCACATTATCGGTGCCTTATAAAATAATATAATAGTTAACAACCTATATAATTATTAGACAAATTATATTGAAGGTTGTAGTGTATGCTTGAGAATAGTTGGTCTTGACTATTAGCATGCATTAGCGTATTTGCATACGTTGAACTGGATCGAGGTGAGATAGTGTCTTCTGTGCTGACTGTAAGAAGAACAGAAATCTCGAATAATTATTATTTCTTAATTCTAAGTATAATATATTTAATTGTGTATTTATAATAATTATTGCTTTGATTTACCATAGGTGAGAGTCAAAATGATCGACTCAATAAGCTTCGTATCTTGGGCAATAATATTATTTATACGACAATTATTATTATTACTAGAAATCGTGTCCCGACTCGTGTGGGTTGATGATGTCCCCTTGAGGAGCTCGATAATGATTATTATATTAAACCCTGCAGGTGGATTTAATTCCGATATAATAATAAGGTTCGAGTGGTACTACTCTTGGATAAGATATTAATTAATTAAAGCTGTCAGTAGCTTATAATTAATTAATGGACATTCGATATCTTAAACACGGAAAATAATATATTTAATAAGGAACCCAATTTCGTAATTTGGGATTTTGGTAGGAAGTGCAATATCAACTTTTTAGTGGACTAAGTTGATATTAATAGATTCATTATATTAGGAAGAGTCCTAATAAGGTAAGATGAATTTTATTGGGAGTCCTTCCATAATCCTCCTTAAGATCCCTAGTAGTAGTCCAAGAGCCTATATATAGGACTTTTGGGGTGTTGGCCGATTTTATGCTTTCTTGTGAGGTTGTGTGATCAAATTTTTTCTCTTGTGTTTAATTGTAGATCTAGACTTGTGTCTTTGATTCTACAATTTAGATAACACAATTACTTTGCTAAGATAGTTCATAAAATACTAGAAAGCAAAGAAAAATAAAGTGATCACAAACAAGATCAAGTTTCGGCCGATTCCCCACAGAAGTCCAAACAAGATCCGGTAGCTCGTTGCCCACACAACGTCCGGGTTAAGGCGGATCATACTCTAGAAGATCTAAAGGTAGAAATACAAGGTGATCAAGACGAAAGCAACCAATACTCTTCAAAAGGTAATATCTTATGATCTTTGGATCTAGATTAGGATATTTTAGTAATCAACATATTTAATTAATAAATAATAAATAATATTTAAATTGCTTATTAGTCTTAGTAATTAATTAATTAGCATGCCTAAATAGATCTTATGCTCGTGGATGCGTAAAACGCGATTATCATCTTTCTCAAACTTTGCTTCCGCTGCGTTTTACTTTCCAACAATTGGTATCGGAGCCGGATTTTTAGGCTTTTTGCTATTTTAATTAATTTGGTGATTAATTGATAGCAATTTAAATATTCATATATTTTGATGTTGGAATATTTTGCTAGATGTGTTCTTGCAGGTGATATGATCCAATTATCATGGTTTATGTGAATGGTTTATTTATTTATATTTATTAATTATGCAATTGTTGGTTTGGCCCGTTTTTTGAGGCATGTAATGGTTTTTCCCGTGAGAAAATCCGCGGGTAGTTTTAGGTGTTTTATTTTTCGTGTAATCTTGATGTAATTTCGATGTATTTTATTTTGTATAAAATTGTAATCGAATTCAGAAAAGACAGGATCACGAAGAAATAGAGCGTAACCGGATCACTGGCAATACGACAAGAATGGCAAAAGGGCCGCCGAGCAAGACACGATCGTCGCCGAGTACCGCAGTTGCGGCACTGATCCGGCGGTTATTGTTCGGTCCGGTCGTCTAGTTTTTGGTCCGGTCTGCTTGGCCGTTGCTCGTCCCATTGAGAGTCGGGATTTAAAATTAAATTTTTTTATATAATTAATTTTGAATAAAAGTGAAATTTTAATTTTGAAAATCCACGGCCCGGCCGGGGAGGAGCGACGAGATGCTTGATTCAGTGGGAGAGATCAAGTCGAAGATTTTCTCGGGTTCAACTCAAGGAAGAAGATCATGATAATCGGATAATTTAATTATCCATGCTTTATTTTTGGTTTTTATTGTTTTGATGTATGGCATATATGAATGTATGCGTGATATGTTTTTTGCATGTTAGGACGAGAAAATCAAAAACCTTAAGGCTAAAATAACTAAGTGATTAAATTAATTTATTTTTTTAAAATAAAATCAAATTGGCCTCCATAATTAATTTAAATTGTGAAGTAATTAACATGCGCGTTGACATTAGGGTCTTCCTCCATATCGGATGTGCTAATTATAGGTTCACTAGTTTTAAATTTTAAAATGATAACATAAGGTAAATATTACTTTTTATGATAGGACCTCTCCATTTGTAGGACTATTATTTAAAAGATAATATTTTAAGGATGTTAAATTATGGTGTTCACTTAGGTGTATTAATTAATAAGCTCCCTATCGGAGTCTATGTTAATTAATACATGGCCAAGAGGAACCAACTATTAATTTTACTTGTCATAACGTAATTTGACTAGATAGTAAAATTAAAGACGTAAAACTCTACTGGGAAATGTGTGTGTAAACGTCCACACGATCGTGGCTTGCATGTGCGGATTTTTCGAGGTGTTGGTTGCTAGCATATATATTGTGTTTTGAGGTTTTCGATATTTTGCTATGCATTATGTGATGGATGTTTTAATTTTTATCTCAGATGTCTTTCAATCCACTAGCTGTTATTCTCAAAGAAAATAAACTTGATGGCACTAACTTTGCCGATTGGAAAAGAAATATTGACATTGTCCTGACTGTTGAGGGGCATAAATTTGTCTTAATCGAGGAGAGCCCTCTAGAATCAGAACCAGATGCCACTCCTAAAGAGTTGGCTGAATTCCGAAAATGGAAGAAGTGTGATGAGATGGCTGGCTGTTACATTTTGGCTTCAATGACAAATGTATTGCAACATCAGCATCAGACGATGGGCTCGGCCGCGGAAATGATGAAAAGTCTCACCGAGATGTTTGGTCATCAGAACCGGGCGGCTAGACAAAATGCAATAAGGGTATTCATGACAACCCAAATGTCTGAAGGGACCCCAGTAAGGGATCATGTTCTGAAAATGATGTCTCATTGGAACGAACTAAGCATACTGGGGGCTACTATCGATGCGGAAACGCAGGTCGATATTATCTTAGGTAGCTTATCAAGAAGCTTTGAGCAGTTCCGCCTTAACTACAATATAAACCGTAGGACATATAGTTTGGCGGAACTTCTGACAGAGCTTCAATCTGCTGAAGGTCTCTTCAAACAAGGTTATCATCAGATTCTTGCGGTAACCGGTGCTACTTCTTCCAAACCCAAATGGGGAAAGAAGAAAAAGCAGGTTGGCCAGAAGCAAGTGGCAACCCTCAAGGTGAAAAGCAAGGCTCATCACCCCGAGGCGAACAAAAAGCCAAAGGGAAAGTGCTACAAGTGCGGTCAGAAAGGACATTTTAAAGCGGACTGCCCTGCTCTTAAGAATGGTATGTCTCGTACATTAGTAGTCAAAACATGTTTGGCAGCTTGTTCTTCCACTTCGTGGATAGTCGATTCAGGCTCCACTGATCATTTTTGCTTTGACTCGCATGGTTTTCAGGTAACCAAGCAGCTTAGTGCGGGCGAGATTACCATCAACTGGGGCGATTATTCCAGGCTTATGGCTGTTGCAGTGGGAGTCGTGTAGTTGAAGATTAATGATAAATTATTAGTCCTCAATAATGTATTATTAGAACCGGATTTTAGAATGAATTTAATTTCGGTTTCTAAATTAAAAAGCGATGGTTCAGTTTCTTTTGATGATGATGCCATTATTAGGAAAAGAAGCGGTGAATATATTTGCAAAGGTATTTTTAATGATGGACTATATGTCGTTAATACTGCACAAACTCCTATGCATAAATCACTTAACTCTTTGTCTAAACCTAAAAAGAGAAAAGAACCTTCAAGCATAAACCAAACATATCTGTGGCATTTACGGTTAGGGCATGTAAACCTTGGAAGGATTCAAAGATTGGTAGATGATGGCCCATTGGATGATCTACAAGTTGAGTCATATCCAAATTGTGAATCCTATCTGGAAGGTAAGATGACCAAAAGGGTTTTTAAAACCAAGGGAAACCGTGCTCAGACTGTGTTAGAATTGGTTCATACGGATGTATGTGGTCCAATGAATATCCAGGCTAGGGGTGGTTTCGAATACTTCATCACGTTTATAGATGATTATTCGAGATATGGATACATCTATTTGATGCGACGTAAGTCTGAAGCCTTTGACAAGTTCAGAGACTTCAAGGCTGAAACGGAGAAGCGTCATGGGAAGAGTATCAAGTCACTATGATCTGATCGTGGTGAGGAATACCTTAGTGGAGAGTTTTTGGATTTCTTGGCAAATGAGGGGATTTCGTCCCAGCTCACCGCGCCGGGAACTCCACAACAAAATGGTGTGGCTGAAAGAAGGAATAGAACTCTTTTAGAAATGGTTAGATCAATGATGAGTTATTCAGATTTTACTTATTTCGTTTTCGGGATACGCCTTAGAAACAGCGGCGTACATTCTAAACCTGGTGCCTTCGAAATCAGTTCCAAAAACACCCACAAAACTGTGGAGTGAGCGTAAGCCCAGTCTAGGACATGTTCGGATTTGGGGTACTCCATCACATGTGCTGAATAAGGAAGCTGATAAGTTGGCATCTCGTACAGAAGTACGAGTGTTTGTAGGATATCCTAAGGGAACGAAGGGTGGCTTGTTCTATAGTCCCCAGGATCAGAAGGTCATTGTTAGCACTAATGCCCGATTTCTGGAAGAGGATTATATGATTAGTCACAAGTCCATGAGCGAGATAATTCTGGAAGAGCTGAGGGGCGAGACTCCGTCTATACCAATCGTACAAGCGCCAACTAACACTGCACCACATATCGATTCTGATACTTTTACACCAACTCAGGATTTGCCTCGTCGTAGTGGGAAGGTTGTTCGTAAGCTGGAATGATTCATAGGCGTGGGAAAGTCTTCGGACTCAATCCCAGGCGAAGATGAATTAGATCCCTGGACCTATAAGGAGGCAATCCAAGATAAAGATGCTGACTCCTGGAAAGCAGCAATGGAATCAGAAATGGGATCTATGGATTCCAATCAAGTGTGGGAGCTAGTAGAGCTACCTGATGGTGTACAAGCCATTGGGAGTAAATGGGTCTACAAGCGAAAGAAAGGAGGTGATGGGAAGGTTGAAACCTTTAAAGCGAGGCTTGTTGCAAAAGGTTACACTCAGAAAGAGGGTATCGATTATGATGAAACCTTTTCGCCGGTATCCATGCTTAAGTCAATTCGGATTCTTTTAGCTATAGCTGCGCATTTGGATCTGGAGATTTGGCAGATGGATGTCAAGACTGCATTCTTGAATGGGAGTCTAGACAAGGAAATCTATATGTGCCAAACAGAGGGATTCATTGCTGAAGGAGAAGAGCACTTGGTGTGCAAACTTAAGAAATCCATTTATAGACTTAAGCAAGCATCTAGATCTTGGAACACTCGTTTTGACGAAGTTGTCCAGTCATATGGATTCGTCCAATGTCCGAGTGGGAGTTGTGTATATAAGAAATGCGATGGAAACGTGTTGGTGTTTCTTATACTGTATGTAGATGATATCCTTCTAATTGGAAACAACGTGAAGGAATTGTCAGACGTACGGGTATGGCTATCTGAGCAGTTCGATATAAGGATCTAGGAGAAGCAGGACACATCCTTGGAATCAGGATCTTTCGTGATCGGAAGAAAAGGATGTTGTGCTTATCCCAGACATCCTATATCGATACAGTGCTGAAGCGGTTTAGCATGGAGAATTCGATGAAAGGTTTTCTACCTTACAGACATGGAATTCAACTATCTAAGGATATGTCTCCCAAGACACAAAAGGATATAGATGACATGAAGATGGTCCCTTATGCATCTGCTGTGGGAAGTCTCATGTATGCTATGCTTTGCACTAGACCAGATATCTGTCATGCTGTAGGCATGGCTGCTAGATATCAGTCAAACCCAGGACCAGGACAATGGATTGCTGTCAAGCACATACTCAAGTACCTGAGAAGGATTATGTATTGCCCCGGTCTTTTATATGCATGAATTATTATGACCTCAAGTGAGACATTAGAGTTTTGCATTCACAAATAATAAAATTCTGACTAATGGAGTAAGTTTAGAACTATTTACACGTTTTAAATTCAGAAATCAGATGTTCGGTTATCTGCTTGGGTTTATCTTCCGAATTTGATTTTTATGTTTCGATAGACAGAATCGTGATTCCGTCGACTTCTATATACACTATTTTTACGTTACGAGTGCGACACGATAATTTAAGTATATGTCATACATTTAATACTCGAGTAATTTTATCTGTGGAGGAGCGAAACGTAAAATATTCTTCGACCGGTTTATGACGACGTCTAGGGTTAACCTAGTATATAAAGAAAGGGACATCACCTCCCTTTATTTCGACTCCTCACTTCATCTTCTTCCCTCTTCTTCTCTACTTCAGCCGCCCCCCCTTCACCATTGAAGAACACCATTGTTCTTCATTAAAAACTCAAGTTAGAAGCTCACTCTGTGTTCCAAACTCGAATCCAAGTTCATATTCATGTAAGTTACCTCATTCTCTTCATTTCTACCCAAGTAAAAATAGGTTTTGGACCATTTTAAAATTTGGAAAATATATGAAGAGTTTAGGTTTAATGTTATAATGTTTTGTATGTTGTTTTTAAGTCGATTTTAAGGTTCTTGAAGTGTTTAGAACAAGTTGTAATCATGTCTTGATTTTCTTCATGTTGGCCGAAAATTTTAGGGTTTCATAACCTAATCATGTGTTGTTTTTCTTATGATTTTTTTACACAATATGTTGTTATATGATGATATGATGCTATGATGAATTTATGGGATTTTTATAAAATGTTTGGTGTTTTGAAAGTAAGGAAGAATCATGCTTAGTTCTTGATATGTTGTTGTATGTTCAAAAGTGACTTGATAATTGTGATGAGGTATGAAAGGAGTACATGATATGTTTTTGTTAGATTTTTATAAAATGCTTTTGAAATTGTTTTTGAAAACAAGAACATGAAGTTAGATTTATAAAGTGGGAAGATGTGTTGGTAATATTTGATGTAGTTAAGTAGCATGTTATGTATTGAGGATTTTAAAGTAATGTTTAGGTCATTTGTATGTTAGGATCAAGACTTTGATTATCAACATGAGTGTATGTTAAGTGTGTTGTTTGATGTTAATGGTGTTTGAATGTTAATGTTGGAAAAAATAAGAATGAGTAAGTAGTCATTTTGCAAAAGAAAAGATTATGAAATGGAGTTCGTGATGTCGAGAAGCATGATTGTATGCCGACTCCTATATGTGTTATAAGTATGATATATATGATTAGAGTTTACATGTTTAGGGTTTTCGTTGCTAGAAACGGGCTCTAGGTTAATATGATGTTTTTCCCATTTTCGCCGGAAGTTGGCAGTTTCGTCACACTTCACGGAAAAGGCCATAACTTTCTCCACGTTTCATATTTTTGAGATTTGTAAAATGTATTTGAAACTATACTTCAGTGGGTTTCCAATGGTATAAGATTAACTATCTAGTTCTTACTGTGCATTAACATAATGCTTATTCTTTCCAGACTTGATGCACATTATTTTATGATTATGTTAAGTGTTTGATGTTGGTTTTCGAACCAAAGAATGTGTAATGGAATTGAGTATCGGTTACCGTTGTTAGTATCTTTATATGTTATATGGTCAGTTAGGTTCTCTAAGAGAATCATAGCTTTTATTATTAAACTTAAGTCGAATGCAAAACTCTAAAGTCCAAACATGTAGATCGAGTCCGTTATCCGTTAGACTTCGTTAAGCTCGATCGACCGCTAAACTTAGTTGTTTCCGGTGAAAGGTGCAGCAGCAGACTGAAGCATAAAGAAGAGCCGAGAATCATTTTGCTTGCGTTTATTACTTGTCCAGGTGGGCTTTCTATACGAAAATGATTTGAGCTTTGCTCTATCTTGATGAAATGTTTTACAAGCAAATTATGATTTCAAATGATTATGATGCATACAAACTTTTATGTGTATTCTTATGAACCTATCACTGTTGGCTTGCCAACCTATGAAATGATCGGATCCTGAGCTAGACAAAGGTTGCTGGCCAGGGTTAGTGTACACAGTACTCGGGATTGTGAGCTCTCTTCGGAGTGGCCGATCTCGGGGAATAACGTTCGCGGGAGGTGGCCACCTTCCCCGGCGTAAATTATGGATATGGTGAATGTGATGATATATGCTATGAAATAAAATGATTTAGTAAACATGGGTTTATTCTTAAAACCCCCGTGTGTTACTGCTTATATGCATGATGACAAATACCAAAGTATGTTTTATGTTTTGGCAATATGTTCACGGAGTACGTTGTACTCAGCCCTGTATATCTTTTTAAATATGCAGGTTGAGCAAGGGATGTGACGGAGGGTGTTGAGTGGAAGTCTTTTGTTTACGATCAATGTTAAGCCCTGGTTACATATCTATATATATGTAACCAACCATGTTTTTCCGTTGCAAACACTCTTTATGATTATGCTTTCTATGTTTTGTTGATTGTAATATGCTATGAAGCATTTTCCTAAACTTCAAGGCTAATGTTATGACTGTATATTCTACTTTGGATTCTAAGTCGTTCCCACGGGACTGACTCCCCTTCATGATACATTGATAGGTTATTCATGGTAATTCACCCATATGCCTTATGAAACGTATGTTTCCCCCTTTCTTCCCCGCTTCTTAATTCCTACCCTGGGTCACGCCCCGGCTGAGCCGTCCTTAGGGATAAGGGGCCGTGACAGAATGGTATCAGAGCAGTTCGTTCGCTCTGAGTCTATGTTCTTTCAAGCGAAGTTTAGTTCGATTCTCTAAACTGATTTAAGAATCAATTGGCAACTCAACACCCCGTCACGTCATGCTCAACTGAAGAGTAAGGTAAAAGATTTACTAGTCTTTATGATTCAAACTTCTTTTGCCATGAAAATGTATCTCTTTACGAGCTTTTATGAAATGTTAATTATGAATATATATGGAATGATATATGTATGACGAAGCATGTACTATATGAATTTTTATTTTACGATTTACGCATGAATTGTTGCTGATGAAGAAACACGAAAGACGAGAACCTAGAAGCTTCCTTAGTGTATTCTATTACGCGAACGAGAACTTATGCGCCTTAAGTATTTCAGCACATGCACGAATATGAAGGATGAACAATGACGATGTAATAACGAGGATCGACGATGCAGTGACGTCTCCAACGAATATGACTTACGTACGAGTAATACGAGTATGGTTATTTTATCGGGATGCCCATTTATGGCGGAACCCGAATAACTTTCATATCATACCCCGTGAGAGAGTATATTGTTATTTTCATGTTAGGTGTTTCTCAGAGTCCAGAGTTCGAGTCGAGAACTTAGGATGAGATTTATATCCTTCTTCTGAGAACCCTTTAGTGGAGTTGTTCAATTATGTTGAGACGTTGATGTATTATATGTATACCTTCTTCATAGGATGGCGACCACGAAGACGCCGCCGCGTAAGTCAACGAGGAGAAGGCGTACGCCGTGCGACCTTGTGGAGGCTTTCCGCAGCACGTATCGAGGCATAGGTGCCACCGTGGGTCAGTGCGTGGCAGAGCTCGAGGCGACATGGCGCTTAGCTGCTCCTCATGGTGTCTCGGACTACGAGGGCATTCAGCGTCTTATCGACCTCCTTCCGATCGAGTGGAGGGAGTGGGCTGCTGCAGTCTCATGGTATTATATCTTTTTGCGTGAGCCAACTTTAGTACATTCCGGAGATTTCATGGCCTTTGCTATCCGCATCACCACTCAGTACCTCCAGCATCGTGCACCTCCCCCTGGAGCTTATGTGTACCGACCTTATGCTAGGGGATCTTTGCCGGAAAGGCTAGCTACACCTCTACCGAGCCAGATGGTTCTTGTTGCACCGTCTCATGCTCAGGATGGGTTAGACATGGAGGCAGAGACATCAGCACCTCGCCGCAGGGACATGAGGACCGAGCCTTTTATTCTCAGGAGGACATCCCCGCCACTTCGACCTATGCCAGTCATCGATCCAGTCCATCCACGACCGATCGCAGATGATGCTTATCTATTTCTCCCGAAGAAGCGCAGAGTCACTGAAGACCCTGTTGCAGTCTCTCCAGCTTTAGACGAGGAGACAGAAGAAGATCCGGAAGAGGATCCGGAGGAGTTCTCCGCCGAGGACAGCTCGACCGCCGAGTCGAGGGCGACTTGAGATAGCTCAGGATGGTGCTGGCCATTTATTTTGTGTTTTGTATGTGGAACGTCACTTTTTTTTGCTTATACGTGTCGTTCCGATGTCTATCACTTTCTTATGTTATGGACGGAAATGTTATTTGTTAGAGCATCCCGTATTTTCGTATATGTGTAGGCAGGTAGCTTAGACTAGCTTATTTTGATAGTCAGTAAGACCTCGTTGAAGGCAATTGTACTATTACGATGCATATGATATATTGATATATATTGTAACACCCCAAACTAGGCGGATATTACAGTGCCGTGGACCCCCGACTGGGACCCACCAGGCGAATGAAAATGAATGAATTACACAGGTAAATGTAGTACCGAACCACATTACAACATCAATTACTCCGACGAGGAGTTTTATACAACACACCCAGGATAAAATAGAATACATGTGTTTTTATGTGACGATAAAATACACAACACTGAATGAAATGAGCATTCAAACGGGATGTCTGCAGCGGAATAAATAAAGGAAACACAAATGACTGAATAAATGATCAATGCAGGGCCCCTACTAGTATCACTGACTCCTCGCCGTCACCGTGCTCTCCCGTGCTTTAGCCTTGCCATGACACGAAAAACAATATCCCCAACGGGCCGATTACAGAACAACAATCCTCAAGGGTTGAAAATACACAATCATGATATATCCAAATTATGAATTATTCTTGTCGAAACATACGCAATCAAACATGCTATATGAATCGACTAATCAAGACGGGTGGCGCCACACTACGTCCGGATGGAAATGTGTCCGTGCACAAGCCACCAACGATCAAACACGCGTGGTCTTGTACCTAATCGGTCTCACGAGCAATCGACTCGTGTGCACCCAATGTGAGGCCACCAACCAACACACGACTATAATGTGCCCGACATGAAAATCCTACACATACCAATCGACGCCAAGATGACCCTAATGCCACAATATGACAAAAGTGACAATGAAAATGAATAATGACTCACCAAGATTGAATGATGGTGAAATGAATGATAGCTCAATGAAATGATCGAACCGCTGCTCCTTATGACCGAGGTGATTAATTGGTGATGACGAGTTTTGATACGATTAATACAATGATGAATGAGTTATGATTATGAATGAACAACGACAAAAGGAATGAATATCCTTTTAACCGAGTAAGAATTAACTTACACAATACCGATGATGAATGTCCGTCCACGAACAACGTCCTAAATGAAATATCGGTCGCTCGAACAACCTTGAATAACACAATTACCAATAATCCGATCATTACGCAAATCAAAACGATCATAATCGACTCAAACATCGACACAACGATATCCAAGCTCGAATGAATCGAAACCAACTCCAAGATGAGTATTTCAAACCATCAAAACACTTTCAAGGATATCAATAATCCATTAGAAATCCATAACTCACGATTACAACAACATCAATCGGAAAATCCCCAATTAACCGAAGTCAACCCCAAGGGTTCTTGAAATAATTCCGAAAATAACCATTAAATCCGCAGGAATATGTTTATACAAATTAGATAATCCATAACTAACATATTCCAATGATAATCCAAGCTTACACGAAGAAATCGGAAGGAAAACCCCAAAAATCCGAAATTCTAGATCCAAGAGATTAATACCTTTGATTCGATGTGATGAAGATGATGAAATGATGATCAATCAGAAAGATGAGCTTGAAGATGATGATTGATGATTACACCTCGAAGAATCCTCTCCGAATCGCTCGAAATCGCCCAAAACTACCGAAGGAATGAAATGAGATGAAAAATGACGAACTCGACTAAACCGTCCAATTTATACTGGGTCCGAGGTTAGCGTGCGCTAGCCCTTGTGCATAGCGTGCGCTAACGTGTAATTTGGGTAGTCCGTAACCCCCGTCCGAACACGGTAGCGCGCTACGTACCTATTTGTAGCGTGCGCTACGGCCGTACTACTAGCGTGCGCTAATATCCATTGTTAGCGTGCGCTAGCGAAATATTCGACGCCCGATCGGGAGTCCGTAAACCGTCGCCCTCGATCTAACCTCGATAGCGTGCGCTACAACAACCGATTAGCGTGCGCTATAATATTGATTGCGTCGCTAAACATAACTCATAGCGTGCGCTATGAATTAATCCGTGCGATCCGGAGCCACCGGACTCAACTCGATCCGCCCTAGCGCGCTACTCCACACATATAGCGTGCGCTACTACAACCCGTTAGCGCGCTGCCATTTACCACTCGTAGCGTGCGCTACAAATGTCGCACTGCATCCAAGGTACTTCTGGATCGCACCAAGGTAGCCTTAGCGTGCGCTAAAGCCGAGCGGTAGCGTGCGCTACCTATACCCAATTAGCGTACGCTAAAAGGAGTATGTAGCGTGCGCTACTCCTCACGCATTACCAGAACGAAAATGACAATGATGATAAACATGGCACGAAACTCCAATCGATTAGTGATGAATGACGATTGATACACGATACAATTACTCGAATGATAAATACCATGACTGAATATGAGTGACAAATGATCAATGATGAATGAAATTACCGAGTATCAATTCTTGAATGATAATTAATGAGTGATAATTCTTGAATGATAATTACCGAGTGATAATTCTTGAATGATAATTATCGAGTTACAACCGGTATTACATACACCCCTTAAAAGAGTTTCGTCCCCGAAACTAAGGGTCAAACAACTCGGGATAACTCTCTCGCATACTATCCTCGGTTTCCCAAGTAGCCTCTTCGACTCCGTGTCTAGACCACCGAATTTTAACCAAAGGAATCGTCTTATTCCTCAACCGTTTGATTCGCCGCTCTAAAACTCGTATAGGACGCTCCTCATATGAATGATCGTCGGCGATCTCGATTTCGTCGAATCAAGTATGTGACTGGTCGGCAATATACTTCCGCAATCGAGAGACATGAAACACATTATGAATTCGGCTCAACGCCGGAGGTAAAGCCAATCGATAAGCTAACTCGCCTACTCGATCCAAAATCTCAAACGGTCCAATGAATCTCGGACTCAACTTTCCCCTCTTCCCAAAACGGAAGATACCACGACTGGGATACCTTGACCAACACATGGTCACCACCTCGAACTCTAATGGTCGATTTACGGTTATCGCATATGATTTCACCGACTCGAGCGGTCAACAAACGACTTCTGATCAAAGCTACCTTCTCACGGGCGGCTATAAGCATATCGGGCTCGGTGCCGATTGATTCTGATAAGTCGTCCCAACACAACGGAGATCGACAACGACGACCATACAAGGCCTCGTAAGGTGCCATCTTGATCGAAGCATGCCAACTATTATTATACGTGAACTCGATCAATGGTAGTTGGGCTTCCCAATCGTCTTTCCAATCGAGGACGCATGCCCTCAACATGTCCTCTAATGTCTGAATGGTCCTCTCTGATTGTCCGTCAGACTGAGGATGAAAAGCGGTACTGAGGTTAAGCTGAGTTCCCATAGCACGATGAACTGATTTCCAAAAGTGCGACACAAACCGTCCGTCACGATCGGAAACGATACTTTTAGGAGTACCGTGGAGTCTGACTATCTCTTTAATGAACAACTGGGCAAGTCTATCGGACCCCACGTATCCTTGATCTCAAGGAAATGAGCTGATTTGGTTAAGCGGTCCACGATCACCCAGATCGTGTTCATGCCACGACGACTCGTCGGCAAACTCGTGATGAAATCCATAGAAATGTCTTCCCACTTCCACTCGGGAATAGGAAGAGGTTTCAGCATACCCGCCGGTCGCTGATGTTCAATCTTAACTTGTTGACAGGTTAAGCATCTCGAAACAAATTCTGCGACTTCTCGCTTCATATTACTCCACCAGAAATTTTGTTTCAAGTCCTTGTACATCTTACTAGACCCCGGATGCACAGAATAAGGGGTAGCATGAGCTTCTTTCAAAATCGAGTTTTTCAACTCGTCATTCGCCGGTACGCACAACCGATTCTTAAACCTCAAAAGTCCATCCTCGTGGACCACAAATCCAGGGGCTTTCCCCTGAGCCACATCCTCTCGGATGCGCAACAATGATGAGTCCGAACCCTGATTCTCTCGGATTTCCTCCTCGAGTGACGATGAAATCTCTAACATACAAAGCTGCCCCTGAACTCGCTGGCTGGACCTCGATCTCGGGTCTAAGGAATTCTCGAAGCTCCTTCGAATTGTTAAACGGGCAAGCCTCTGCTCCTGAACGGACTTACGACTCAAGGCGTCGCGACAACATTCGCCTTGCCCGGGTGGTAAAGGATCTCGATATCATAATCTTTGATTAATTCCAACCACCGTCTCGGCGCATATTTAACTCCTTCGAGTAAATATATATTTTAAGCTCTTATGATCGGTGAATATCGATGTAACGCCATAAAGATAATGACGCCAAATTTTCAAAGCGAACACCACTACCGCTAGCTCCAGGTCGTGGGTCGGATAATTAACCTCGTAAGGTCTCAATTGCCGTGAAGCATAGGCAATAACCTTCCCGTTTTGCATGAGTACACATCCGAGACCCTGTCCGGACGCATCACTATAGACCACAAATCCTTCCGTCCCCTGCGGCAAGGAAAGTACAGGTGCTGATATTAACCGGCTCTTGAGTTCCTCAAAACTCCGTTGACACGCATCGGACCACGTGTATTTCTTATCCTTCCGCAAAAGGTTCGTTAAGGGTTGAGCGATCCTAGAAAATCCTTCCACAAACCGCCGATAATAACCCGCTAATCCGAGAAAACTTCGGATTTCCTTAACGTTCTTCGGAGGTAGCCAATCCCGAATAGCCTCCGTCTTCTGAGGATCGACACGAACTCCGTCTGATGAAATTACATGTCCGAGAAAAGTCACTTCGGACATCCAGAACTCACATTTGGAAAACTTCCCATAAAGTTGTTCTCGTCTCAACACGTCGAGCACTAGATGAAGGTGAAACTCGTGTTCCTCCCGGTCACGAGAATAAATCAAAATGTCATCGATGAAGACAACAACAAACCGATCCAAAAAGTCGATGAAGACCCGATTCATTAACTCCATGAATACCGCAGGTGCATTAGTCAATCCGAACGGCATAACCACAAACTCATAATGACCATAGCGTGTTCGAAACGCCGTCCTCGCGATATCCGACTCTCGAATCCGCAACTGATGATATCCAGATCTTAAGTCGATCTTGGAAAATACTGAAGCTCCCTGAAGTTGATCTAAGAGATCATCAATACGGGGTAAGGGATACTTATTCTTGATCGTCACCCTGTTCAACTCCCGATAATCAATACATAAGCGGAATGAACCATCCTTCTTCTTGACAAATAACACGGGTGCTCCCCACGGGGACGCACTCGGTCGAATATAACCCTTCTCGAACAATTCCTCAAGTTGGTTCTTTAGTTCCTGCATTTCGGTCGGGGCCATCCGGTACGGTGCCTTCGATATCGGGACGTACTGTGCTCCAACTCAATCGTGAATTCCACATCCCTCTGTGGAGGCAAACCAGTAACTCGTCAGAAAAACATCGGCATATTCCCTCACCACCGGAATATCCGTTAACATTCTTGATGATTTCTGGTTTTGGCCATATAGCACCAATAACCGACACATCCCCGATTGAGTAACCTTCCGCTTTCATCAAATTAATGACTTTGCCGTAATGTAGGATTACCTCCTGAAACACATATTCAACTCCATCGTTCGAAATGATAGTGACCAAACGCTTTCGGACACTAATGATGGCATCATGACGATCCATCCAATCAATACCCAAGATGATGTCGTCCCTGGTAAATCTACTACGATTAGGTCCGGCCATACACGACCATGAAACCGAATCGGACAATTACGAATCTCACGGTTCACGATAATGCGTCTACCATCGGGTAGGCCAATGACATATGGCTCACAACTAGTAGCACTACCCGCACGTAGTCTACTCAAACATGACTCGGAAATGAATGAATGAGATGAACCGGTATCAAAAAGGGTACACACGGAGTTGAGATAGAATATCGAGTGTACCGAGATCATCCGGGCCTCGGGATCATCGGTCTTCTTCATCTCATAAATTCGGGCTTGCCGCCCCGAACCGGATGCCCTGCCTCGATAGCTCTTGGCTCCGCCTTTAGCTCCTGTCGTCTTGAACGACGCCGACCGAGTGGCTTTGATTCTGCACCCCCGAATGACACAGGGCTTGAGATGACGCCGGAGTGGGTTTAAAGTCCCTACGGCAAAACGGGCCCTATGCCCAGCAATCCCACGATTGTGGCACGTAATGACATCGCCGGACACTTGGTGCCGAAATGACCTGTTCCTCACGGTTAAACAGTGATGGCCGAATCGGCCGCTCGCGACCGAGATTCCGCGGTTTAGACGCCAGGAGGTCGCTCGAGAAAAGTAGAGCCCGCCCGTGGTTTCTTGAAAGTGGCACGACTCCGTCAGACCGATTACGGTTCTTGGACTTCTTGCTAGCGACGAAGGTTGCCGCTTAGCAATTTCCTTAGCCGTAAGCTCGTAAGTGAGCTTTCTCAATGAACTCGGCAGTGGTACGGTTATGATTAAGCAAATCAAGTCTCATACGGGGTTTCCTCTTCTGAAATACTTGATCTTGTCCGCTTCTGAGTGAATGATAGATGAGGCGAACGGAAGAAGTTCTTGAAATTTTTCGGCGATGGCGAGAACGTCATCATCCGCCGAAAGGTCGGGAGTGAGTAATTCCGACAACTTGGCCTCCCTGAGTGGGGCCGGATAGTACCTCTCCATCATGAGAGTCTTGAACTGATCCCAAGTACATGTTCCGTCTGTGGGCTTCAACGATAACCACCATGAATGAGCGCTCTTACCGAGATAGTAAGCCGCAACTGAAGCTTTATGCCCTTCGGGGCAATCCACCATAGCAAATAACTTCTCAAAATGCTCAAGCCAATGAACAATATCCGCCGGCTCAGATGAGCCCTCAAAAGTAGGTGGTCGCTGGCGAGAGATATCGCTGATGATATTGCTTACACCCCTCTCTTGCCTCTGAGGCGGCGGCGGAGGAGCCTGCTGATTTTGATTGACGGAGTTATGCATCGTCTCCATCAACTGAGCCATTTGGGTCATTTGGGCCATCATGCCCTGCATAAATGCGAGTGGGTCGACCCGAACACCCTCTGACTGAGCCGTGTCCCGGGTACGACTCCTGACGATGAATGATCGCGTCGTGTGAGTGAGTGGCGGCGCCGCTCGATGAGTTAGCATTATTCCCGGCATTTGCACGGGTATTCGCACGAGTTCTCGGGATTCGGCCCGCTCCACGGCCTCGTCCTCCACGCCCTCCTCGCCACCTTTCCATACCAAGTGGAAAGTCATATGATGATTATATATCTCGCATGAGTATCACAATATGATTACATTATGAAATGATGAAAATGAGCATAAGCCCTAACAAACATAGATTAAATGAATGATTGATTGACATGACATGATTATCTGATGAAGTTCTTGAAATGATTATCTTGAACAATTTAACAAGATCGATGATATTAACTTCAAGATCAACTACAGAGTAATCAAATGAATTGAGAGATTAATTATTTAACATTATCTACTTGATAACAATTGAAATTGATGAATGAGGATTGTTAAATGATGAATTATGAATGAATGATTATTGCCAGAAATTATACCATGGCATCGAAATCTTACGATTCTTGGTCCGATTGGCTCGGCATTTGCACAGTCACACGTGACGCGAAAGTCCAATGATACTAGTCCGATGACAATGATTTCAAATGAGACATGACTTGGAGGGTAGTATTCAAAACTCCGCTCCGATACCAACTCGTAACACCCCAAACTAGGCGGATATTACGGTGCCGTGGACCCCGACCAGGACCCACTGTGCGAATGAAAATGAATGAATTACAGGTAAATGTAGTACCGAACCACATTACAACATCAATTACTCCGACGAGGAGTTTTATACAACACACCTGTGATAAAATAGAATACATGTGTATTTTATGTGACGATAAAATACACAACACTGAATGAAATGAGCATTCAAACGGATGTCTGCAGCTGAATAAATAAAGGAAACACAAATGATGAATAAATGATCGAATGCATCGGGCCCC
Organism: Orobanche coerulescens; assembly: GCA_033398695.1. Taxonomy (NCBI): domain Eukaryota; kingdom Viridiplantae; phylum Streptophyta; class Magnoliopsida; order Lamiales; family Orobanchaceae; genus Orobanche; species Orobanche coerulescens. Next base: position 20,193,964 of record CM065804.1, read on the forward strand.
CTACTAGTATCACTGACTCTCGCCGTCACCGTGCTCTCCCGTGCTTTAGCCTTGCCATGACACGAAAAACAATATCCCCAACGGGCCGCCATACGTAACAACAATCCTCAAGGGTTGAAAATACACAATCATGATATATCTGAAATTATGAATTATTCTTGTCGAAACATACGCAATCAAACATGCTATATGAATCGACTAATCGATCTGGCTCAAAGGAATGGCGCCACACTACGTCCGGATGGAAATGTGTCCGTGCACAAGCCACCAACGATCAAACACGCGTGGTCTTGTACCTAATCGCCTCACGAGCAATCGACTCGTGTGCACACCCAATGTGAGGCCACCAACCAACACACGACTATAATGTGCCCGACATGAAAATCCTACACATACCAATCGGCACGCCAAGATGACCCTAATGCCACAATATGACAAAAGTGACAATGAAAATGAATAATGACTCACCAAGATTGAATGATGGTGAAATGAATGATAGCTCAATGAAATGATCGAACCGCTGCTCCTTATGACCGAGGTGATTAATTGACAAAGGACGAGTTTTGATACGATTAATACAATGATGAATGAGTTATGATTATGAATGAACAACGACAAAAGGAATGAATATCCTTTTAACCGAGTAAGAATTAACTTACACAATACCGATGATGAATGTCCGTCCACGAACAACGTCCTAAATGAAATATCGGTCGCTCGAACAACCTTGAATAACACAATTACCAATAATCCGATCATTACGCAAATCAAAACGATCATAATCGACTCAAACATCGACACAACGATATCCGAGCTCGAATGAATCGAAACCAACTCCAAGATGAGTATTTCAAACCATCAAAACACTTTCAAGGATATCAATAATCCATTAGAAATCCATAACTCACGATTACAACAACATCAATCGGAAAATCCCCAATTAACCGAAGTCAACCCCAAGGGTTCTTGAAATAATTCCGAAAATAACCATTAAATCCGTAGGAATATGTTTATACAAATTAGATAATCCATAACTAACATATTCCAATGATAATCCAAGCTTACACGAAGAAATCGGAAGGAAAACCCCCAAAATCCGAAATTCTAGATCCAAGAGATTAATACCTTTGATTCGATGTGATGAAGATGATGAAATGATGATCAATCCGAAAGATGAGCTTGAAGATGATGATTGATGATTACACCTCGAAGAATCCTCTCCGAATCGCTCGAAATCGCCCAAAACTACCGAAGGAATGAAATGAGATGAAAAATGACGAACTCTGACTAAACTGTCCAATTTATACTCCCAGTTAGCGTCGCTAGCTCCTTGTGCATAGCGTGCGCTAACGTGTAATTTGGGTAGTCCGTAACCCCCGTCCGAACACGGTAGCGCGCTACGTACCTATTTGTAGCGTGCGCTACGGCCGTACTACAAGCGTGCTCTAATATCCAATGTTACAGAGCGCTAGCGAAATATTCGACGCCAAGATCGAGTCCGTAAACCGTCTCGCCTCCGATCTAACTCGATAGCGTGCGCTACAACAACCGATTAGCGTGCGCTATAATATTGATTGCGTCGCTAAACATAACTCATAGCGTGCGCTATGAATTAATCCGGCATCCGGAGCCACTGGACTCAACCTGATCCGTCCCTAGCGCGCTACTCCACACATATAGCGTGCGCTACTACAACCCGTTAGCGCGCGCTACTTACCACTCGTAGCGTGCGCTACAAATATTCTCACCTGCAGTCCAGTACCTTCTGGACTGCAGCCAAGGTAGCCTTAGCGTGCGCTAAAGCTGAGCGGTAGCGTGCGCTACCTATACCCAATTAGCGTACGCTAAAAGGAGTATGTAGCGTGCGCTACTCCTCACGCACAGCTCGCAACGAAAATGACAATGATGATAAACATGGCACGAAACTCCAATCAGATTAGTGATGAATGACGATTGATACACGATACAATTACTCTGAATGATAAATACCATGACTGAATATGAGTGACAAATGATCAATGATGAATGAAATTACTGAGTATCAATTACTGAATGATAATTACTGAGTGATAATTACTGAATGATAATTACTGAGTGATAATTACTGAATGATAATTACTGAGTTACAACCGGGTATTACATATATTTTGACCCTTCATGGGATTTTCTTCTCATGAGTATGATGTTGTTATTTATGATTTCTTTCTCGACCTTTCCACGAGAGTTATCTATGAGTATGTGTTGATGCGTTATGATTATGTAGTTCTGAACTCCTTTCTATGATCTAGTATGATGATAATTACGGACCAATGAGAATGAACTAATGATGATTATGTGCACCTCAGAATGCCACCCAGAAGAGAAAGAAAGAGAGGAGGGTATGAACGCTCCCCTACACCACCTCCTCCACCCCAACGGGCTATTGAAGAGCTTTTCCTCAAGCAGAATCCGCCCACTTTCATTGGGTCAGGAAACCCGAGCGATGCTAAGCTTTGGGTTAGAGCTATGGAACGAATTTTTAACTTCCTAAGGTGTACCAACCAAGAGCGTCTTTCTTGTGTGCTCTTTCAACTCACTGGATCTGCAGACTTCTGGTGGGAAGCGCGCAGGAAGATCCTGACAGCTGAGCAACTGGAAAACTACTCTTGGGAGGAATTCAAGGAGTCACTGTATGACAAGTATGTTCCAAAAACCTTCAAGGTCAAGAAGGAAGCTGAGTTCTATAATATGAAACAAGGAAGGATGTCAGTGACCGAGTATGATAGAATGTTTTGTTAGTTATCAAGGTATGCTCCAGACCAAGTTGATTCGGATGAGAAGATGGCAGGAAAATTTAGATCAGGACTGAGACATGAGATAGGCATGTCCCTAGCTAGCCATGGAAGGCTAAGCTACACTGACAGAGCTCTGGATATTGAGGCAGCAATGCCAGAAGAGAAGCGAGCATCCACAATTACACCACCACCCACTCAGACAAATTCCCACGATTATAAGGGGAAGCGTAAGTGGGAAGGACGAAACAATGGTGGCAATGGGGACAGCCAGGCTAACAGGAAGCCGTGGCAGGGAAATATTATCTCATGGACAACCTCAGGCTCAAGGAGGCAACAATCAGGGACGGCAGATGGTTCCTGCTCAGGGAGGCAATAATCAGGGGCGAGTTGCAAACCCCGTATGTCCCAAGTGTAACAAGCAGCATCATGGTGCCTGTCTGTTGGGCACTGGAAGTTGTTACACGTGTGGTCAGAAAGGCCATATCATGAGAAATTTTCCTAAGCCGTAGCAGGGAGAGAGACCAAATCACCAGGGTCAACCCCAACCACTGAGAGCAATACAAGGACAACCGCAACTGCCGCCACCACCTAAACAGCAGAATCAGAATGCTAGATCGTATGCCATCAATCAGAAGCAACCCGAGAAGGATAAGGGTAACTTGACAGGTATGGGCAAACTTCTTAACCTACCTGTAATTGTTTTGTTTGATACTAGAGCATCGCATTCCTTTATTGCTAGAGCATGTGTGGATAATCTTAGTAGTATACCGGAACGTGCTAGTCATGTCATGAGAGTATCTTTACCACCAGGAGGAATTTCAACTACCACGCATGTTTGTTCTAATCTGGAATTAGAACTCGGGAATCTTAAAGTGGTAACTAATAATCTGAATGTTATGACGATGTGGGATGTTGATGTAATCCTAGGAATGGATTGGTTAGCTGAGAATTATGCCACAATTCTTTGTTATGAGAGGAAAATTTCCTTCCGACCACCAGGAAAGGAGTCCACAGACTTTCACGGCATAAGAATGGGTATAGGATCACCCGTTATCTCTGATCTCCAAGCCAAGAAGATGATGAGAAAGAAGGATTGACAGGCTTTCCCTTGTTTACCTTAATGGAGAAGCTGGAGAAGAGCAGACTATAGGATATTTGCCAATTGTGCGGGAATTCGAGGATGTATTCCCAGAAGTGTTACCGGGTTTACCACCAGATCGACAAGTGGATTTCAACATCGACCTGGAGCCAGGGTCAGCCCCAGTGTCGAAAGCACCTTATAGGATGGCACCGAATGAACTGCAAGAACTTAAGATCCAACTACAAGAGCTATTGGATTTAGGTTTCATCAGACCGAGTGTTTCTCCATGGGGAGCACCTGTCCTTTTTGTGAAAAAGAAGGATGGTACACTGAGAATGTGTATAGATTACAGGGAGCTGGACAAGCTCACACTCAAGAACAAGTATCCTCTGCCGAAGATAGATGACTTGTTTGACCAACTCAAGGGAACAACTGTGTTTTCTAAGATAGATCTTAGGTCTGGGTATCATCAGTTGAAGATTCGACCAGAGGATATACCCAAGACAGCTTTCCGAACAAGATATGGACACTATGAGTTTATAGTCATGCCATTTGGATTAACTAATGCCCCCGCAGTATTCATGGATCTTATGAATAGAGTTTTCCACCCGTACTTGGATAAGTTTGTATTGGTGTTCATAGATGATATTCTCATCTACTCTAGAAATGAGAAAGAGCATGAAGAACATCTCAGGATAGTGTTGGAAACACTGAAAACGGAGAAACTTTTTGCCAAATTCAATAAGTATGAATTTTGTTTGAAAGAAGTAATGTTTCTTGGGAACATTGTGTCAACAGATGGTATTAAGGTGGACCCAGCTAAAGTGGAAGCAGTATGTGATTGGAAGTCACCAACCAACCCTAATGAGATTAGGAGTTTCTTGGGTCTAGCTGGGTACTATCGAAGGTTCATCGAAGGATTTTCCAAGATTGCTAGACCAATGACACAACTATTGCGAAAAGAAATTAAGTATTTATGGACGGATGAATGTGATGAGAGTTTTCAGGAACTCAAGAGGAGATTAACTACTTCGCCAGTTTTAGCAGTACCAGAAACGAACAAGAAGTATGTGGTTTACACGGACGCTTCTAAGAATGGGCTAGGTTGTGTATTGATGTAATATGGGAAAGTGATAGCTTACGCATCAAGACAACTTAGGCCGCATGAGGTGAATTATCCTACGCATGATTTGGAACTAGCTACAATTGTGCACTCATTAAAGATATGAAGACATCACCTCTATGGGGTAAGATGTGAAATTTTCACTGACCACAAGAGTTTAAAGTACTTTTTTCGAGCAGAAGGACTTGAATATGAGACAGAGAAGATGGCTCGAATTGGTAAAGGATTATGATTGTGGTATTAACTACCACCCCGGCAAGGCTAATGTTGTAGCAGATGCCTTGAGTCGTAAGACTCAATCGCAATTAGGATACCTACTTACCACAGAAGGGGATCTAATCCAAGATTTTGAAGGAATGAGTTTAGAGGTGGTTCATCCACCGGAAACGATAATGGGTCGTGTCGCGACGTTAGTGACGACACCAGATCTGAGAGGACGAATAGTGAATGCGCAGAGGAGAGATGAAGCATTCGAGAAACTACGTATGAGAATCAGATCAGATAACCCAGGAAGTTACCGCGAAGCGGCTGATAATGCAATTATATTCGAAGAGAGAATATGTGTCCCACATGATGAGGAATTAAGGAATGAGATTATGAGTGAGGCTCATGATACTCCCTATACCGCTCACCCCGGAAGTACCAAGATGTACCAAGACCTGAAGAGAAATTTCTGGTGGGACGGTATGAAACGGGATGTAGCTTCTTTTGTCGAGTGGTGTTTGGCTTGTCAGCAAGTGAAAGCACTACACCAACGACCTTATGGGAAGTTACATCCATTGACCATTCCAGAATGGAAGTGGGAAGGAATAGTGATGGATTTTGTGACTAGTTTGCCGAGGACCAAACGAGGAAACACTGCTATATGGGTTATAGTAGACAGACTCACAAAATCAGCTCACTTTTTGCCTATCCCAATCACTTACGGATCTGAGAAGTTGGCACAGTTGTATGTCCATGAAATTGTACGTTTGCATGGAGTGCTGGTATCAATCACGTCAGATCGAGATTCAAAATTTACCTCTAGATTTTGGACGAGTCTACAGAAGGAATTGGGTACACATCTGAACTTTAGTACTGCTTTCCACCCACAGACCGATGGACAATCGGAAAGGACGATTCAAACACTAGAAGACATGTTAAGAACTGTAGTGTTGGATCAAGGTGCAAATTGGGAGCATGTTTTGCCGCTAATCGAATTCGCTTACAGCAACAGTCATCAGGCAACGATAGGTATGGCGCCGTATGAAGCCTTATACAACAGAAAATGCAGATCACCACTTTATTGGGACGAAGTGGGTGAGAGAAATATTTTAGGGCCAGATACAGTCAGCGAGATGATCGAGATTATCCGCAAGATACGACAGAGAATACAAGAGGCCCAGACTCGACAGAAGTCATACGCCGATACACGCCGAACTGAATTGCATTTCGAAAGTGGGGATAAGGTTTTCCTCAAGGTTTCCCCTTCTAAGGGAATAATCAGGTTTGGCGTTAAAGGCAAGCTTAGGCCACGTTTTATATGGCCATATGAGATTCTTGAAAGGATCGGCCCAGTTGCTTATAGGTTGGCTCTGCCACCTAGTCTTGGGAGTGTTCACAATGTTTTCCATGTTTCTCAGCTGATAAAGTATGTATTTGATCCCAAGCATGTGATTCATCAGAATGACATAGTTCTTAGTCACGCTACGAGTTATGTAGAGAGGCCTGAAGCTATTTTAGACCATAAAGTTCAAGAATTGAGGAATAAGTCGATTTCTTTGGTGAAAGTATTATGGAGTCACCACAGTCACGAAGAAGCTACGTGGGAACACGAAAGCAAGATGAGGGAGAAATACCCAGAACTTTTTGATAAGGTATGTAAATTTCGGGACGAAATTTCTTGTTAGAGGGGTAGGATGTAATGCCCCGGTCTTTTATATGCATGAATTATTATGACCTCAAGTGAGACATTAGAGTTTTGCATTCACAAATAATAAAATTCTGACTAATGGAGTAAGTTTAGAACTATTTACACGTTTTAAATTCAGAAATCAGATGTTCGGTTATTTGCTTGGGTTTATCTTTCGAATTTGATTTTTATGTTTCGATAGACAGAATTATGATTCCGTCGACTTCTATATACACTAGTTTTACGTTACGAGTACGATTTCCAAAAGTTTACTTTTTGAGTTTTCGGGTATATTTTATGTCGAGTCGTTTTCTCGGATAATTCGTGTTCCGTAAATCGCGAAACTTTTCTCCGACTTTAAGCTGTAAGTGCGACACGATAATTTAAGTATATGTCATACATTTAATACTCGAAGAATTTTATCTGTGGAGGAGCGAAACATAAAATATTCTTTGACCGATTTATGACGACGTCTAGGGTTAACCTAGTATATAAAGGGACATCACCTCCCTTTATTTCTCCTCCTCACTTCATCTTCTTCCCTCTTCTTCTCTACTTCAGCCGCCCCCCCTTCACCATTGAAGAACACCATTGTTCTTCATTAAAAACTCAAGTTCGAAGCTTACTTTGTGTTCCAAACTTGAATCCAAGTTCATATTCAAGTAAGTTACCCCATTCTCTTCATTTCTACCCAACTAAAAATAGGTTTTGGACCACTTTAGAATTTGGAAAATATATGAAGAGTTTAGGTTTAATGTTATAATGTTTTGTATGTTGTTTTTAAGTCGATTTTAAGGTTCTTGAAGTGTTTAGAACAAGTTGTAATCATGTCTTGATTTTCTTCATGTTGGCCGAAAATTTTAGGGTTTCATAACCTAATCATGTGTTGTTTTTCTTATGATTTTCTTACACAATATGTTGTTATATGATGATATGATGCTATGATGAATTTATGGGATTTTTATAAAATGTTTGGTGTTTTGAAAGTAAGGAAGAATCATGCTTAGTTCTTGATATGTTGTTGTATGTTCAAAAGTGACTTGATAATTGTGATGAGGTATGAAAGGAGTACATGATATGTTTTTGTTAGATTTTTATAAAATGCTTTTGAAATTTTTTTTGAAAACAAGAACATGAAGTTAGATTTATAAAGTGGGAAGATGTGTTGGTAATATTTGATGTAGTTAAGTAGCATGTTATGTATTGAGGATTTTAAAGTAATGTTTAGGTCATTTGTATGTTAGGATCAAGACTTTGATTATCAACATGAGTGTATGTTAAGTGTGTTGTTTGATGTTAATGATGTTTGAATGTTGATATTGGAAAAAATAAGAATGAGTAAGTAGTCATTTTGCAAAAGAAAAGATTATGAAATGGAGTTCGTGATGTCGAGAAGCATGATTGTATGCCGACTCCTATATGTGTTATAAGTATGATATGTATGATTAGAGTTTACATGTTTAGGGTTTTCGTTGCTAGAAACGGGCTCTAGGTTAATATGATGTTTTTCCCATTTTCGCCGGAAGTTGGCAGTTTCGTCACACTTCACGGAAAAGGCCATAACTTTCTCCACGTTTCATATTTTTGAGATTTGTAAAATGTATTTGAAACTAGACTTCAGTGGATTTCCAATGGTATAAGATTCAATATCTAGTTCTTACTATGCATTAACATAATGCTTATTCTTTCCAAACTTGATGCACATTATTTTATGATTATGTTAAGTGCTTGATGTTGGTTTTCGAACCAAAGAATGTGTAATGGAATCGAGTATCGGTTACCGTTGTTAGTATCTTTATATGTTATATGGTCAGTTAGGTTCTCTAAGAGAATCATAGCTTTTATTATTAAACTTAAGTCGAATGCAAAACTCTAAAGTCCAAACATGTAGATCGAGTCCGTTGTCCGTTAGACTTCGTTAAGCTCGATCGACCGCTAAACTTAGTTGTTTCCGATGAAAGGTGGAGCAGCAGACTGAAGTGTAAGGAAGAGCCGAGAATCATTTTGCTTGCGTTTATTACTTGTCCAGGTGGGCTTTCTATACGAAAATGATTTGAGCTTTGCTCTATCTTGATGAAATGTTTTACAAGCAAATTATGATTTCAAATGATTATGATGCATAAAAACTTTTATGTGTATTCTTATGAACCTATCACTGTTGGCTTGCCAACCTATGAAATGATCGGATCCTGAGCTAGACAAAGGTTGCTGGCCAGGATTAGTGTACACAGTACTCGGGATTGTGAGCTCTCTTCGGCGTAGCCGATCTCGGGGAGTAACGTTCGCGGGAGGTGGCCACCTTCCCCGGCGTAAATTATGGATATGGTGAATGTGATGATATATGCTATGAAATAAAATGATTTAGTAAACATGGGTTTTTTCTTAAAACCCCCATATGTTACTGCTTATATGCGTGATGACAAATACGAAAGTATGTTTTATGTTTTGGCAATGTGTTCACGGAGTACGTTGTACTCAGCCCTGTATATCTTTTTAAATATGCAGGTTGAGCAAGGGATGTGACGGAGGGTGTTGAGTGGAAGTCTTTTGTTTACGATCAATGTTAAGCCCTAGTTACATATCTTCATATATGTAACCAACCATGTTTCTCCGCTGCAAACACTCTTTATGATTATGCTTTCTATGTCTTGTTGATTGTAATATGCTATGAAGCCTTTTCCTAAACTTCAAGGCTAATGTTATGACTGTATATTCTACTTTGGATTCTAAGTCGTTCCCACGGGACTGACTCCCCTTCATGATACCTTGATAGGTTATTCATGGTAATTCACCCATATGCCTTATGAAACGTATGTTTCCCCCTTTCTTCCCCGCTTCTTAATTCCTACCCCGGGTCACGCCCCGGCTGAGCCGTCCTTAGGGATAAGGGGCCGTGACAGATTAGGGAGTACATGCTTGTATATCAATCAGACGACCTGTGTCCGGTGGGTTACACTGACTCAGATTTTTCATCGGACAAAGAAAAGTCCAAGTCTACTTCGGGTTATATGTTTAGCCTCTGAGGTGGAGCCATTAGTTGGAGGAGTGTGAAGCAGATATGCATCTCAGACTCTACCATGGAATCCGAGTACGTGTCAGCCTCTGAGGCAGCCAAGGAGGCAGTGTGGCTCAAGTACTTCCCGCAGGACTCAGATGTGATTTTATTGTGATAATACTGGTGCAGTTGCAAATTCGAGGGAACCACGAGCCCACAAGGCAAGTAAACATATCAACCGCAAGTACCACATCATACGACACTTTGTAAAGGAAGGAGACGTAGTTGTAGCCAGGGTTGCATCGAAAGATAATCTTGCTGACCCTTTCACGAAAGGCCTACCCTCAAAAGTTTTTGAAAGGCATGTGGAAGGAATGGGATTACGGTGTATGGCAGCATTGCTTTGAGTATAAGTGGGATAAATGAGAGACTATGTAATAGAGTAGTATACTTAAAAGCATGCTTTGAGTATAAGTAGGAGATTGTTAGGATTGTATACTGCAAAGCAATATTTATGCTTGTATTACCTAATTTCCCTGTTACTACCTATGAGAATATTAATTACATTTAATCACATATTTTGCATATTTATTCACGTTATGGTTATGCAAATGAAATGTCTAATTATTTTATATTGTAGATAATGTGGTGTGTTGGTGTCATACGGAAGATCACATTATTGGTGTCTTATAAAATAATATAATAGTTCACAACCTATATAATTATTAGACAAATTATATAAAAGGTTGTAGTGTATGCTTGAGAATAGTTGGTCTTGACTATTAGCATGCATTAGCGTATTTGCATACGTTGAACCGGATCGAGGTGAGATAGTGTCTTCTGTGCTGACTGTAAGAAGAACGGAAATCTCGGATAATTATTATTTCTAAATTCTAAGTATATAATATTTAATTGTGTATTTATAATAATTATTGCTTTGATTTACCATAGGTGAGAGTCAAAATGATCGACTCAATAAGCCTCGTATATTGGGCAATAATATTATTTATACGACAATTATTATTATTACTAGAAATCGTGTCCCGACTCGTGATGTCCCCTTGAGGACCTCGATAATGATTATTATATTAAACCTGCAGGTGGATTTAATTCCGATATAATAATAAGGTTTGAGTGGTACTACTATTGGATAAGATATTAATTAATTAAAGCTGTCAGTAGCTTATAATTAATTAATGGACATTCGATATCTTAAACTCGGAAAATAATATATTTAATAAGGAGCCCAATTTCGTAATTTGGGATTTTGGTACGAAGTGCAATATCAACTTTTTAGTGGACTAAGTTGATATTAATAGATTCATTATATTAGGAAGAGTCCTAATAAGGTAAGATGAATTTTATTGGGAGTCCTTCCATAATCCTCCTTAAGATCCCTAGTAGTAATCCAAGAGCCTATATATAGGACTTTTGGGGTGTTGGCCGATTTTATGCTTTCTTGTGAGGTTGTGTGATCAAATTTTTCCTCTTGTGTTTAATTGTAGATCTAGACTTGTGTCTTTGATTCTACAATTTAGATAACACAATTAATTTGCTAAGAGTGTTCATAAAATACTAGAAAGCAAAGAAAAGTAAAGTGATCACAAACAAGAACAAGTTTCGGCCGATTCCCCATAGAAGTCCAAACAAGATCCGGTAGCTCGTTGCCCATACAACGTCCGGGTTAAGGCGGATCATACTCTAGAAGGTCTAAATGTAGAAATACAAGGTGATCAAGACGAAAGCAATCAATACTCTTCAAAAGGTAATATCCTATGATCTTTGGATCTAAATTAGGATATTTTAATAATCAACATATTTAATTAATAAATAATAAATAATATTTAAATTGCTTATTAGTCTTAGTATTTAATTAATTAGCATGCCTAAATAGATCTTATGCTCGTGGATGCGTAAAATGCGATTATCATCTTTTCCAAACTTCGCTTCCGCTGCGTTTTACTTTCCAACTGTAATACCCGTAATTTCGATTTCCGGTAATTTCTTTTTTTTTTCGGCGAAAGTCCATTTTGACGACTCGCTCATGACCGTTTCGTCATTCCGAGAATGATTAATTCTGCACTTTTTGTCATCCGAGCTCGTTTCGGTGTCGTTTTGTTGAGTTCCGTGTTTTTTAGCGGTTTTTCCGCACTTGAGTTCGATTCTTGCGAATCTCACTTAACCGTTGTTTCGACTTTCTCGTAAGTTCATTTAATGTTATTATTCATGTTGCGAGCTTTGGCTTGGTGTTTCGATCACGTATCGTGATTTTCGGGCGTTTTGGGCCATTTTCGTAATTTCCCAAAGTTTGGGGTAATTACTTTCCGTTGTCGAATTTCGAGCCTTCGGGTGGTCGGAATCGTGTGTTCTCTTAGTGCTCGGATTCATCTTTGCGAGTACTTCGTAACCGTATCTTCGATTCGTACTCAGGTTCGGGTTTCGGGGTCGTTCGGGCCGTCGGAGTTGGTCCCGGCCGAGTCATGGCCGGGCATCTTTGAGGCGACCGCTGGCCGAGTAACGTGCGGTAGTGATCGGCGATTACGTCGTAAGGCGATTCGTGCGTAAGGCCACTGGCCGTGCGTAACGTAACGCTTCCGGCATTTCGAGCGATGAGTTCGCCATGGCGATTACGTCGTAAGCCATGGCGATTCGTCGTAACGGCGGCGATCGGCTATTTAAGGCACAGCGGCGTTTTCTTGACCATTTTCACTCGGTTTTCCTTCTCTTAGAAATTTGGAGGTGTTGGAATCATGGAAGGATGTTGTTAGACAATCAATCCATGAAGTCTTGGAGTTCATATCATCAATCATCCATCCTATAACATCCTCCGATCTACTGATCAGTCGATTTCCTAGAAATCTAGTTTTGGGGAATTTGGGTGTTTTGGTTGTTTTCATCCGTTTAATCCGATTTAACTTAGGATTATGATGGATTGATGATTATTTAGATATATTATATCATTTCCTTTATCATTCCATGGTTGGATCGTATCGATTCGTTGTTTTGGTCGAGTTCTTGATCGACGCCTTGAAGGTGTCCGGTAAAATGTCTTAGAGGGGTTTTCGGGCGTTCTATGATTATTCTTCCTCGTATGATCGATGATTTATTGATTATATGTTGTTAGGGTCGAGTTTCTTGCGAAGAAACCGAGTTGAACCCTTCCGTTCGTTGTCGTCTTCCTTTTCGATAGCATCGGGCGTTTCGAAGCTTTCCGGTTGAGCCGTGTTCGTCAGAATACTTGCGTGCCGATTTCGAGGCAAGTACCTTGTCCATACTATTCTTGTTTTATGGATATGATAATTAGTGATCGTCTCCTTGTGTTTATTTAATCGTTTGAATTTCACTTTCAAAGATTCGGTTTAGCCTTGTTAAAGGCTTGCTTTCAAAACGCGTGTGTTTTGTGAATGGTGTGGTTTGAGAATGACTATGTGAACTCTATGGATATGTTTGGTGTTGATATTGCACTTGGTATTGCGTGTGGACGTATATTATTTCATTTCGGTGCATTGTGGTTTGACGTGGTGTTTTGCTAAGTGTTGATGCCTCTGGATGAATTATTTGGATATCTTTGTTGCATTGTGCTATGTGTGTGATTGTGTGAATGTGGGCGGGGCCTACGGTGGCACATGGCATGTGATCATGTGGCCAGGATGCAACAAGCGATTGATCCAACCGTGAGAGCCTAAGAAAAACTACGGTGGCACATGGCATGTGATCATGTGGCCAGGATGCAACAAGTGATTGATCCAACCGTGAGCGCCAAAGTTAATCTACGGTGGCACATGGCATGCGATCATGTGGCCAGGATGCAACAAGTGATTGATCCAACCGTGAGATGTTGTGATTTGTTTAGCTAGCCAGCTCGGGAGGGTCCTTCGAGGCCTCAAGTGGATCAATGGTATTACCCTGTTCCCAAGGCGATGCATGTGTGTGATTTGTTTCGCTAGCCAGCTCGGGAGGGTCCTTCGAGGCCTCGAGTGGGATTTGTGGCTTCGTCCCGGTCCTAGGCGATGTGCGTGCGCGATTATGTTTTGTTGATTTTTACGTCCGTCGAGGGCACGTGATATTGGGCTTTGGCCTGTGAATTGTTGTCGGTTTTCTATTTGCGAAAACAAAACCTTTGGGCTGTGACCCTGTTGATTTTGGAAAGATTATGATGTGATAATCCTAAATTGTTTTCTATTAAAACTCTCGATGGCATTTTAAACTGTTTTACAAATTGTTTCCCCTTAATTGTGGTCTTTCGGTTTCAGAATATTTTACCCAAACTCTTGCCTCGGGAAGTACTTTTCATTATGTTTGGATCTTTGAGGATTCCTGGTTATTGTTATTCATGGAATGTGAATTGTATGGCTCGTATTTTTGCACTTGTACTGTAACACCCCCAAGTTATTCAGGGTATATTACAGCGCCGTGAGCCCCGCCGTGGGACACACAAGGCTAAACATACGCGGAACTATAAAACTTGACCGAGAAGGTCTACATACAATGGAAAGAAAGACGATACAAATGGTATTCAAAACCATAACCAATGAAACCATATACATCACTGTACAAATCAAAACCTCGGCAACACATGCCGGGACATCAAGGAAACTGAAATACAATGCTCGAGTATTTAAAATCCATTCCAGTACAACAACACCGAATGGAGGAATCCAAAACGATAACCGGAGACAAGACACAGTATCACACTTGCCCATCATCTTCATGCCGACCCGATACCCGCCTGTCCGCTCTCCTGTAACCTGAAATACATGAAACGTATTTCCCCCATAAAGGGGTTAGCCGTCGAATAGCTAGTGCAAGTACATCAATATGAAACACAATACTTCTCAACAATAAAATAAAGGTAACCGTCAATTCATCAATTTAAGACTAGCATTCCGGAATAACTAAATCTCATCGTACCACATCAAGACGTATATGAATGCCGTAGAAACGGTTCGTTCATATCATACGCCGTTACATGTAGGAATGCCGTCAAAACGGTTCGTTCATTACATGCCAACAATACATATATGAATGCCGTAGAAACGGTTCGTTCATATCATGCCATCAATACTTCTTACTTTCAAATTCGAGAACGTACAATCATAATTATATACTTGCCTTGAATAATCGACGACGCAACGAACGGAATGGAAAGTCACCGACGAATGCTAGGAATCATCGAAACCGAACCTAATGATTCGAAGAATACCATCACAATGATTCTAAACGAATACGGATTTGGAATACGCCCGGACACCCGCATACGATTCATGTATATTCGTATAAAAACGACAACGAGGGCGGACCACAACCAAACCCTCTCGATTCCGTAAAAATCACGAAATATACCATGAATCCGTAGGAAAACTAAGAATACCAACAAGATTAATCATATTCATCATGAATTAATCGACAAAACGGAACGAATCGGGCAAAAACGCGAAAACCCCCAAATCTCCCCAAAAGTAGGGTTCTAAAAATCTAACCTTGATTCGCTGGATCGAAGGATGTTATAGGACGATTGATCAGTGATATAAACTCAGAAACTTCATGGATTTGTTGTTCAACAACATGGTTTCGTCTCCTCCAAAACCCCAGCCGCGGAACGAAGAGAAATGAAATGAAAAAATGACGGAGAAAGTCGCTGTCATTTTTATATCGGGCGGAACTAGCGTCGCTAGCCTTTTCCCGACCTAGCGTGCGCTTATCGCCAAGACGGCCGAGCACTCTCGGCCATGGCCCGCATGACCCGGCACCACCGACCACCCCGCCGACCATGACTCGACCGCCCGACTCCCGCTAGCGTGCGCTACGGCCGGAAGCTGCGCGCGCTAGCCACTGTCCCGGAGCCACCGGACTAACAAACCCACCTGTAACGTGCGCTAGTCGGCCGGCGTGCGCTACCCTGCCGGTTAGCGTGCGCTACGACCGACGAGCGTGCGCTACTGCCGATCTCCGACCGAGTCCGAACCTCGTAATACCTCGCCTGTGCCCGAGAAGCGTCTGGCCGACTCGGCAGCGTGCGCTTACACTGCCGAGCTAGCGCGCGCAGCGTCCGGCCGAAGGCGTGCGCTTACGCGGTTCTGCCGTGCCCGGCCAATCGCTGCGACCATCGTCCGGCCGGAACTCGCGACCGTCCGGTCCCCGCAATCGTCCGGCCAGCGTGCGACCACCGTGGCTCGGCGACTTGATTTCCAAACGCATTTTAACGAACACGACGAAAAGTTCGCGGACAACATCAACGACTCCAAATGAAAACGTAATACCATAATTAATCATACGCGACCAAGAAACGGGTCGAGATAACAATTACAGATACGGATACCCGTAACTTTCAAGAAATTACAAAATGGCCCAAAACGCCCAGAAATCACGATACGTGATCGAATAACCAAACCGAAGTTCACAACACGTCTAACAAAGTTAAACGGACTTGCGGAAACTCAAACAAAGTTTAGGACGAGATTCGCAAGAATCGAACTCAAGTGCGGAAAAGTCGCTGAAAAGCACGGAACTCAACAAAACGGTACCGAAACGAACTCGGATGTCAAAAAGTGTAGAATTAATCATTCTCAGGGTGACGAAACGGTCCCAAGCGAGTTGTCAAAACGGACTTCCGCCAAAAATAGAAAATTACCGGGAATCAAAATTACGGGTATTACATTCTACCCTCCTTAAAAGAAGTTTCGTCCCGAAACTTAAAACAGGTAGGGAGAAGAAATATTCCGTCAGGAAAAACTCAACGAGATACACAAGAACCGAAAACTTACGCCCAAACGGCGAGTCATCAATATAGAACACAACAATATATTACCCGAAGGTAAACCAAACCAATGCCGAAAAAGATACGAATTCACAATGCCCAAAGGCTCCAACGGAAATACCCATACATCACAATGGCCTGAAAGCCGAACAGCCCAAAGCTGTGAATCATCACAAAATAGATCTCAAAGAGACCAATCTGACTGTCGGACATACCCCTCGGCGTATGAACAACCAGTCGCAAATCGTCGGACATATCCAATACAACATGGACTACGAACGATCAAACAATAAAGCTCAAGAGGGACATCACAGTACGCCCGATCCGGAAATGTGTCCGTGCACATGTCCACCCCGTATACGGAATCCAGAATATACGTGTGACAATGTACCTAATTAGCCTCAAGAACTACGTCTCGTGTGCACGGTCCAATGCGGAAACATCCACGCATGACCATCGAGTGCCTGGCTAAAAATCCTACACATAACCAATCGGCACGCAGACATGATTCCAGGTATGCCATGATACAACATGACAACGAAATTCAAAGGATAAAATACCCATTACGGATCATACCATTCACCAAGTGAACGATGACACACGAATAATGAAAGATCGACACGACCAACGATATTCAAAACAACCATCCTGGGATAAGAATTCCCTAAGGACCGATTAACACGGCAATAACCACAACACCACAATTCGGGAAATCCTCCACCCTCAACGATCACAAAATTATCGAGTTCATAAGAATAATAGTGTGCTGCCCTGAGTTGGCCAACACGACAATAATAATTCAACGGATGGGAACTATCCTCGACGGTCCCAATTCAATACTTCGATTACCGTAGAACGGCAACTCGATAACAACGGTACAACGGATGTCTCGGCACACTTAAATCAGTTACCGATAATGAAGATGAAATTCGAATACATCAATGCCTTCAATCGGCCGTTTACGAACAACAATAACACTTGACATGATTTGACGACGGGTGTCGTATCAAACAATCCCCTGATATCAATACAATCATAAGTAGACCAAGTCTCGAAAAGATACACACATTCGTACACCTACACGATAACATTAGTCTCATTGATTAGTACGAGTATACAACCTGCCTCGATATCAATACAACGAACTGTTACCAATTCAGTTGATTTCGTCTTACGAATTCCTCAGTCTCGACCAAGTTAATCTACGAACCTTTCAACCTTAACCGCAACACAACAGTCATAATACACGATCAAACATCATATCTTATTGTAAAACGAAGGATTAATAATCAACAAGTTCGATGACGACCAATATCAATACCACCAAACCACAAACTCAATCGTTTCACTATATCTTGACTAAACACAGTCTGAACAATCCAACTCAGACACTTACGCATCCTGTCCACAATACGAGTCGAAATATGATGATCATATCAGCAACAAATGAGGACCAATAATAAGGGTCTAAATGTTCCAAACTCAATTCTCAATACGAATTGATAAGGTTCCCTTCTCGTAAATCCGTTAAAATTTACTTTTGACCGCAATCAATTCAAACATCCGATTGGTTCAAAACAATAGATAATCCTATTAAAAAGGTTATCAAATAGTCCAATCATTCGACTTGAACATTTGCTCCATACGTATGGGCTTCCAAATTCGAGAGATGAATAATAGTCTCATCAAACTCATAATCACATTCGTATTCCTATACGAATATTATTTCAAACATATAGTCTAGCTCTAGATATGAATATTCCATATTCATTTTCAAAACATCAACACTCCTTAAAAAAATTCATCACCTCGTATAATTCAAGAGTTCTTCAAGAACACGAAATATCCGAAATCCCATTCAGAACAACATATCCGAGGTATATATCTCCATGTTACCATTTTCTTCGTCATGCCATTCATACAACCTTAAGAGTCGCAACAATACTGTCATCATCATATGAAGAAGGTCTCAATAATCATATCAACATCCGAAATCTCTTATTACAATTCCAATAAATCTCGTATAACATTATTACATGATACCACAATCGTAACACCCCAGATCCTCCTGGGAAAATTACACGCCGTAAACCCTTCTCATAAGGATTTACCAGGCTAAGCACAATTTTTCCACATCATTTCAAAAATGTTAAAAAGACCGATGACGGTATATTTTTCAAATACTAAAAGAAAATCATTTTCCAAATACCGTCAAAACGATCAAGGTCAAAATGCCAAAAACTCAGTTTAGGGAATCGGTTTTACGAAATAAAAATTCAGTTGGCAATATACCAAAAGCCATTTCAAAATACTCACGCAGCGGATAAAAGTACAGTCCAATTTATGCACTTTCATCGAAATAAAACGAACATCAAAACACACGATTCCCAACATATAGTAATCCTTAAAAAAAATACGAACCACTATCAAAGGGATATGAGGATTACTTTGTATGGACGAATCACGAATAAGAATAAATGATCTCCATTCCAAGAATCATCAAAAACATCAAGAACAATACTTAAATCCGAGCACTCCATCTTAGTCTGGTTTAAGAGAATCATCTCTCCATGTTTAGGAACTTCAAGTACTTCCCAAGGTTCTCTCTATTGACTGAAGGAAGGAGAATGGACAAAATGCCTCTCAGCACTCGTCTATCCTCTCTATAAAACACATCCCTAGCGCACGCTAGACCTTATATTTAGCGTGCGCTACATGACTAGCGGGCGCTATCCTTCCTTGACAGCGTGCGTTATCGGGCAGTCCAGAAGCTACTACATTGCTTCGAAATTCATCTAACGTACGTAATGCCCATACATTAGCGTACGCTAACAGGCGTTTTCTCGATACAGTGAAATGCTCAGTAGCGTGCGCTATTCTTCGACCTTAACGCGCGCTAATCGTCGTTGACTTGCTACAGTATCGTGCCCCCACATGCCGAAAGCATCCGCGATTATCGGGATTCCTTTGACCGATATGGAATTAGCGTGCGCTAATCATACGGTTCTAGCGTACGCTAGCTCTACACGACAAGCACTCGTTGACCTTATCTGGACACGCGTCGAACATGGCCGGGTCCACCCGCCGAAAGCTAAGATTCCATTATTGGTGATCTGGTGTTAGCGTGCGCTAACCAACATGCGTTAGCGTGCGCTAACTGAATATAAAAATCAACCTGGGCCTACCTGTCGGCCACTGACCGAAACTAACCCAGCCAGTCGTTACGTACGTTAGGGGTCCTCCTTAGCGTATGTAACCGAATCTCTTAGCGTGCGCTAAGTATGCACCGTAGCGTACGCTAAGTATATATCTTAGCGCGCACTAGACATACCTTGTAGCGTGCGCTAACGTAGCTGTACTTAGCCATTTTCCGCTATTCTCTACCAACATCTCGACATACCAAACGATCATACGGCACAATGAATACATATACGCATTCAGCAACATTATCAACGTTCACAACGTTCTCAAGCACAAATATCCATCAACGATATCCAACATATAAATCCAAATCACCAAGATAACCAAGAATTATCGAATAATTCAAACAACATACTTACAAGTCTGTGAAGTCGAAGATCTCTCGTGGTACTAACATGCGACTTCCAAACAAAGTCTCAACACAAAACCGATACACGCTAATATCGAAATTAGCAATTTGACAAGATCTCAAGGAGGGATTCAAGTCCGTAACCACAGTCACGACTTCTTCTCCTTACATCCCACATTCAAAAGGGCACACACGTGCGGAAGTATAATCCAAATCACACCTTCTCAAAGTGACCAATTCCCAAGAATACCAAGCTAAAAATGAAACGGTCAAGAAAATACAAGAAGAGTGAGAGGACTTACAAGTACCGGTCGCACTGTGATGATGGCAGAGTAGTGATACTGTGGGCAAATGACGACTCAATCGACCCAAAAGACCGACAGCCTAGGTATCCATAAACCTAAGCTCCGATACCATATTCTGTAACACCCCCAAGTTATTCAGGGTATATTGCAGCGCCGTGAGCCCCGCCGTGGGACACACAAGGCTAAACATACGCGGAACTATAAAACTTGACCGAGAAGGTCTACATACAATGGAAAGAAAGACGATACAAATGGTATTCAAAACCATAACCAATGAAACCATATACATCACTGTACAAATCAAAACCTCGGCAACACATGCCGGGACATCAAGGAAACTGAAATACAATGCTCGAGTATTTAAAATCCATTCCAGTACAACAACACCGAATGGAGGAATCCAAAACGATAACCGGAGACAAGACACAGTATCACACTTGCCCATCATCTTCATGCCGACCCGATACCCGCCTGTCCGCTCTCCTGTAACCTGAAATACATGAAACGTATTTCCCCCATAAAGGGGTTAGCCGTCGAATAGCTAGTGCAAGTACATCAATATGAAACACAATACTTCTCAACAATAAAATAAAGGTAACCATCAATTCATCAATTTAAGACTAGCATTCCGGAATAACTAAATCTCATCGTACCACATCAAGACGTATATGAATGCCGTAGAAACGGTTCGTTCATATCATACGCCGTTACATGTAGGAATGCCGTCAAAACGGTTCGTTCATTACATGCCAACAATACATATATGAATGCCGTAGAAACGGTTCGTTCATATCATGCCATCAATACTTCTTACTTTCAAATTCGAGAACGTACAATCATAATTATATACTTGCCTTGAATAATCGGCAGCGCAACGAACGGAATGGAAAGTCACCGACGAATGCTAGGAATCATCGAAACCGAACCTAACGATTCGAAGAATACCATCACAACAGATTCTAAACGAATACGGAATTGGAATACGCCCGGAAACCCGCCTACGATTCATGTATATTCGTATAAAAACGACAACGAGGGCGGACCACAACCAAACCCTCTCGATTCCGTAAAAATCACGAAATATACCATGAATCCGTAGGGAAACTAAGAATACCAACAAGATTAATCATATTCATCATGAATTAATCGACAAAACGGAACGAATCGGGCAAAAACGCGAAAACCCCCAAATCTCCCCAAAAGTAGGGTTCTAAAAATCTAACCTTGATTCGCTGGATCGAAGGATGTTATAGGACGATTGATCAGTGATATAAACTCAGAAACTTCATGGATTTGTTGTTCAACAACATGGTTTCGTCTCCTCCAAAACCCCAGCCGCGGAACGAAGAGAAATGAAATGAAAAAATGACGGAGAAAGTCGCTGGTCTGTCATTTTTATATTGGCCGGAACTAGCGTGCGCTAGCCTTCCCGGCCTAGCGTGCGCTATCGGCCAAGATCGGCCGAGCACTCTCGCCATGGCCCGCATGACCCGCACCACCGACCACCCCGCCGACCATGACTCGACCGCCCGACTCCCGCTAGCGTGCGCTACGGCCAAGCTCGCGCGCTAGCCGACTGGCCCGAGCCACCGGACTAACAAACCCACCTGTAACGTGCGCTAGTCGGCCGGCGTCGCTACCCTGCCCGGTTAGCGTGCGCTACGACCGGCGATGGCGTGCGCTACTCGCCGATCTGGCCGAGTCCGAACCTCGTAATACCGCCTGTGCCCGATAGCGTCTGCTGCCGACTCGGCAACAGGCGCTACATCTGCGAAGCTAGGCGCGGCCCCGGCCAGAAGGCGTGCGCTTACGCGGTTCTCGCCGTGCCGCTCGACGAGTGCGACCATCGTCCGGCGAACTCGCGACCGTCCGGTCGGCCCCGCAATCGTCGGCCAAAGGCCGACCACCGTGGCTCGGCGACTTGATTTAAAACGCGTGCGAACGAACACGACGAAAAGTTCGCGGACAACATCAACGACTCCAAATGAAAACGTAATACCATAATTAATCATACGCGACCAAGAAACGGGTCGAGATAACAATTACAGATACGGATACCCGTAACTTTCAAGAAATTACAAAATGGCCCAAAACGCCCGGAAATCACGATACGTAATCGAATAACCAAACCGAAGTTCACAACACGTCTAACAAAGTTAAACGGACTTGCGGAAACTCGAAACAGCAGTTTAGGACGAGATTCGCAAGAATCGAACTCAAGTGCGGAAAAGTCGCTGAAAAGCACGGAACTCAACAAAACGGTACCGAAACAAACTCGGATGTCAAAAAGTGTAGAATTAATCATTCTCAGGGTGACGAAACGGTCCCAAGCGAGTTGTCAAAACGGACTTCCGCCAAAAATAGAAAATTACCGGGAATCAAAATTACGGGTATTACATGTACTTGCACTAGCAAAACAGTGGAGTTTTGCTAACCCCCGAGTATTCGGGGGGTGGATGTCTATTTTTGCATTCAGGTTTTGGAGCATAGCACAGGGTCGGCACAAAGGATGATGAAAGATGAATGATACTAATCACACGAGGATCCGTTGCTGTCGTATTGGTCTAGTTGTATTTTCTTTTCCGCTGCAGTATATTTTTCCCGTTGTACGGGTGTGGTTGTATTTTGACCCCCTGCGTGGGCATGAGTTGTATTTGAGTTGTATGTATTTATTGAGAGACCAAATCGGTCTACTGAATCATTTTAGCCTTAAAGGCATGGTTGAGTTGTTATATGTTGTTACCAGCCTGGTAGATCCTTGAGGAAAGGTTCTACGGCGTGTAATATCCCTGAGCGGATTGGGGGTGTTACACCAACAATCTGAACTAGACTCAATGGCTAAACGTGAGGTATTTGGCCGTATCGAGCCAATACCCGTGGGCGTTAAACCAGTTGGACATAAGTGGGTCTTTGTTCATAAACGCAATGATAAGAATGAGGTCATGCGTTACAAAGCGAGACTAGTTACCAAGGCTTCTCGCAGCGCCCTGCATTGATTACGAGGAGACATATTCTCCCGTTATGGACATCATCACTTTCCGCTACTTAGTCAGTTTGGTAGTGTCCGAAAAACTGAATATGCAGCTTATGGATGTGGTTACAGCGTATCTTTATGGGGATCTAGATACGGATATTTATATGAAAGTTCCCGAAGGGATTTCGTTGCCCAAATCAAGTAGCTCTAAACCACGGAGCGCTTACGTTGTGAAACTGCGTCGTTCACTGTATGGGTTGAAACAATCCGGAAAGATGTGGTACAACTGCCTACGTGAATACTTGGTTGGGAAGGGATACGAGAACAGTGATATCTGCCCATGCATTTTTGTGAAAAGAATAG
Source organism: Orobanche coerulescens (assembly GCA_033398695.1). Classification (NCBI taxonomy): domain Eukaryota; kingdom Viridiplantae; phylum Streptophyta; class Magnoliopsida; order Lamiales; family Orobanchaceae; genus Orobanche; species Orobanche coerulescens. Next base: position 20,217,777 of record CM065804.1, read on the forward strand.
ATACAGGATTCATGATTGTAGCCGTCTATGTAGATGACATGAATGTTATCGGTACCATAGATGAGGTCAATGAAACGACCCGCTACCTTAAATCCGAATTCGAGATGAAAGACCTGGGGAGGACTCGATTCTGCTTGGGCTTAGAGCTAGAACATCGAGATGATGGTATACTCATTCATCAATCTGCCTATGTCCAGAAAATGCTCAGGCGATTTAGTATGGACAAGGCACATCCTCTTGCTACCCCCATAGTTGGTCGAAGTCTGGAAATGAACAAGGATCCGTTTCGTCCTAAAGAGGAGGATGAAAAGGTCCTTGGAGCAGAAACACCGTACCGTAGCGCAATCGATGCATTGTTGTATCTGGCTCAATGTACTCGTCCAGACATCGCATTCTCTGTAAATCTGTTAGCAAGATTTAGCTCCGCTCCCACGATAAGGAATTGGAATGGAGTAAAACACATCTTTCGATACTTGAAAGGCTCCAGTGATCTTGGATTGTTCTTTCCCTACGCAAGAGAGAACGATATTCTGAAAGGAATTATTGAGGTTAAGACGATGCATACCGACCGTCGATCTTCCTCTGATATTGCAGCTAAGCATGGCAGCTTGACTACCAGAAGTGCTAATGCAAGCAAACATACCCCCTATGCTGAGAATCCTAACAATGTGTTAGTTGGATTTACTGATACCGGTTATCTCTCTGACTCGTATAAAGGACGTTCCCAAACTGGTATGTGTTCACCATTGGGAATACGGCGATATCTTGGCGATCTACCAAGCAGACCCTGGTTGCTACTTCCTCGAACCATGCAGAGATAATTGCATTGCACGAATCCGTGAGGGAGTGTATTTAGCTTCGGTCAGTCATAGACTATATACGAGGAACTTGTGGATTAGATCCCACTACAGCAACCCCTACTTGCATCTTTGAGGACAATGCGGCATGCATTGAGCAGATGAAGTTAGGTTTCATTAAGGGCGACAATACCAAGCATATCGCGCCGAAGTTCTTTTATAATCAGCAACAGCATAAATTGCTGAATATCGAAGTGAAACAAGTGAGTTCCGATGAGAATATCGCAGACTTGTTCACTATGTCTCTGCCAAAATCTACATTTGAGAAACATGTGAGAAGCATCGGCATGTGTCGATTACCCGAGCTCAACTAATGATAGCTCGTTGGGATGAGCTGTCATGTATACCTCAGGGGAAGTATACTTCACATGATTCTGACATTTGTAGTTGGTGCGTTGTGCTCTTTTTCCTCACCAAGTCTTTGTTTTTTCCCACGGGATTTTGTTTGACTTGGAAAGGTTTTTTACCGAGGCAACATCTTATGCACCATGATAGTATTAGTGCTCGACACAGGGGGATTGTTCCGGGATATCCTTCCCTTATTGGTGTCTTACCTAATACTGGTTGTAGGGGGATACAAAGATGGAAGGTTCTAGACCCTTCTAGAGGTAGTAGGATCCTATTAAATGTCTTACCTTATCCAGGAATCCTATGTATGGAAGGACTCTCATTGTAATGCCTACATAAAGGCCCCTCTATTCAGTGTTATGAATACAATTGATTGACTCATATTTGCAGTCTTTTACTTTCTCCTGAAACAATTCATTATATTTGGGCTTGAACCGGTTTGAATTTTATTCCTTAAACATGGATTCTTTGTATATACATAATTTGTAAATTAATTATATAAATCTAATACAGAGAAAATAATTATAAAATTGATGTATTGAATAAATGAAATTGGTAATTTGATTACCTGAAGTAATATATTTGGACACTAGTTATTCGATATCTAACGTCTCAGTCTCCAGTAAAATATATTTCATTTAGATACTTGCAAGTAAGAGTTTGATTACTTGATATCCCCATTTTATTATACCAATTCCTCATTTTTCTCTATCATAATATATAAAATTAGGGTACAATAAATTGAGACAAAAAGAAATAGTGTATTTGGATACCAGCTATTTTTATACATACTAGCGTAATTTGTCCTAAAAAATTTGGGGGAAGCACAACCATTATATCGTGTTTCTTGAATGCCTAGCTATTTCACTAGTAATCTTATTATTTTGTAATTAACGTTTGTTATTTTAATATAAGATTTATTAGTATTTCATAGAAAATCTAATCGGATTCACATTAGTTTTTATCACATGCTCATTACTTTTAGTTGAATATTCATTACTTTTTTAATACATATTCATCTATTATCTGTTTACTATTAAAACCATTCATTTGATAAGGAGTATATAGTTGGGTCCAAATTTGGTGCTTAAGTCGTTCATGCTTAAATTATATTTAAGTATTATGAGTACGAGGCTTTACGAACCCGTGCGTTGCACCGACTGTGATTTTGGTTGAATATGTACGTGGTTTGAACGTGATGTTGGTGCAGATGGTTGAATACTTGTTATCAAGATGGCGTCGGATTTTGTTTGTTGCTTTTTGAGAAGATTATAGCCTTTTTTTAATGTTTGTAATATAAGTTTTATATAATTAGTTATATGTAATGTATTGGGATTATTTTAGTTGATATGTGCTTGATGTTTCATAATAGAGTATTGGTCTTAGATGGTCCATATTCAATACAAAGTAATTAGGCTTTGTTATGTGATGTGGCACATTGTCCATTTATTTCTCCCTAGTGTTTGTATATCAATTCTGTTAGTTTATATATTTTAACGAAATCCCGTAGTTATAATTTCGACCAATATTAAGATCGATCAATATAACACTTATGTATAATATTTCCGTCTTAATATGCATTTCATATATCATAAATGATACAAAACTGCACTCTCCATAACTCGTTATTGTAGTTAAGTAACATCTTCCTAATGTTGCAAAAGGTAAATCTGCAAATTTAACTACTCTTGGCCTTCGTAATGACTGCCGTAATCATCTTTCATCACCTAACAATCTGCATCATTGTTAGAAGATGATGATGGCAAATGTGTAGTAACATTTGATGTTGTCGAATAAGTTATTGATAGTATCAACCTCATTGTTTTTTTCTTGTTGTGAGTTGCTTTGAAACACGCTTGTCTTAATTTTCTTGTGCTTAACTGGAGTGGTGAATCGGGGTTTTCTTCCACATTCTTCTTATGCCTAAAAATCAACTTTTTTACTTTTTTCTTTCTATTCATTATTCAAGGTGATATTTTTAATATGTCGAATTTTGTTATTTTAGCAAACCTTTTAGTTTATCTGTTCAAATCAGATGTACTAAAACTCACTGATCCGTGCGATGCACAAATGTTGTATCTAAGTGTTCATCGCATAATGTTTGTGTAAATTGCCGAATATACAACAATCTATAACTAAGGCTGCCGCGGGAGATCTTTGTTGATTCTTTTAAGTATTTCTTTATTGTTTACGTAAATGTAACCATTTTGTTGAGTTTATAGTTTATTTCTTGTTGTTGTCTTGGTGTTTTTTTATTTTTAAAATGTTTGTAGTGTAAGTTTTAGATAATGAGTCACATTTTTCACCAAAACATATGACGTTTTCTTTCGTTGATTTGACTACATATCAAGCAAATAAAAATACTTTTTTTAGCCTCTCATGAGGATAACAAATTCGGTACTCATGTATATTTCCAGAACATCATTAAAATGTTACTTGAATCGTATTATCACTTTAGTAGAGTGTCAACCCCTTCCTTTATATCCCAGAAAATCATCTTTAAAAATCTTTAAGACTCACACATTTAATATTCGGGACTCAAATAAAAAACAAGCTGAAATACCAACAATAAAATGTACCTCATGTATAGACTTATGTGCGCGCATAATTTTTTATATTAGTCGATAAAAATTATATTGTCATGGAAACAGATATCTCTTATAAATATTACGTCAATACGCCTTAGAATAGCAATACCTTCCATTACATGTCTCACAATTTTCATGTTTACAACTTACTGATAATATTTGATGTTATTGCTCCCACCCTTAACATAATTTTTTCCCCCCATAATTCCACCATTAATACTCAACTAAAAAGCTTCATTCCGTATTTTCAGATGGGGATTAATTGTTAATCCGCAAGTACCCTTCTGAGTTTCTAAACTCAGATTCAAACTTCTTTTTAAAATCTTCCCCCAAACACATCAATAGCATCTCAATGATTTTAGTAGATAAAGTCCTCATTATGCTCCCATATTCTTTCAACACATCGCTGTAAACGTAAATGGAAAAAATCTTAGAAGACAGAAATTTTGTTTAGTACAAACTCATTATTTTATACATACAATGAGCCACCGCCATACAATGAGACATAAATCTTCTTCTCTTTCGGAAGCCATATTTGTAAGATGGACTATAGTTTTGTTGTCAGGGTTGTTTACCCATTGATGTTTTTGGCAGTTTCATCGATCGCGCCCGCATTCTTAATAACCTGTAACATTGTGCAAATGCTTAGCATCTTTTAAAAGTAGGAAAAGGAGAAAATGACATGCGAGATCATAAATGTACATTGAGATAGTCATACCCCTCTCTCATAACACCTTTACGATCCCTCATAGCACGGATGGCTCGTGATACGCCAACTTCTGGGATATGTAAATAATCACATTCACCGATAATACAGGTTTGTAAAACCATATCTTGGGTGAATTCTCCAAATGCTTTGCTACGTTCTAGCTTTGACCATTCGAACAGTTTGTACTTTTTGCTCTTCAAATGGTGTTATTTATAGTATCAAATGATGGTGGTTGAAGGGTTTGTGCATTTATTTGAAGGCAAATGAAAGGAGCAAATGATTAAATGAAGGAGACTTGAAAAGAATTTGAGAACTTTAGGCAATTAATATTTGCCTCATTACATTTGACACAATATGAAAGGAATTAACAATACATACGGTTGCAATTCTTGTAAAAGCTATTTGATATGAATGAGTTTTCACTTTAAAATTGAAGTCATTAATACTCCAATCAATTAGTGCCTCAATGACTACATGAACACTTCGCATGGCCTCAATAATTACATTCGCACTTCGCAAGTCATGACATTAATCTCCATATATTTTCACTTCCAAAATGGTGTCATTAGTACTCCACAATCAATTTTTAGGACCTAATCTTTCAACATATATGATGATAGGATTCATGTATTCAGCCAAAATGATATAATATATAGTCGAAAAAATGAGTACTATTGTACGCATATAATATGAATACTTTACTCATGTAATAGGAGTGCATGTACACAAAAATACTCCCTTTGTCCCACAAAAATATGCTCAATTTGTCATTTTCGTCTGTCCCACAAGAGTGTGCCCATTCCATTTTTTGAAAATATCCCTTACTTTTACTCCACATTTTCAACTTATTTACAACAATACCAAGAATTACTCACACTTTTTATTCATTAATTAATCAACACCAATAATTAACATACCCATACAATAAAAAGTGGGACATTTTCTTCACTCAAATCCACAACTACCTAACTTTTATTAAAACCTGCGCCCATAAAGAGTGAACTATGGGTGGCATTTCAGAACCAAAAATTCAAAACCAAACCGAAAAAATCCGAAAAAAGAATCAAAGAACCGAAACCAAAGAAGACCGAACCGAAAAATAGAAAAACAGAACCGAATCGAATTGGTTTGGTTCGGTTCTCGGTTCGGGGTCGGACAGATCCGAACCGCACCGAAATGGACCGAAGTCGAGGTCACATACTAAATGACATCTTTTTGTGAGTTTTATGTGTTTGATATTTTAATGTAATTTGTTTTTCTTTTTTAAGACCCTCATGGATTCAAGGAGGACCGATAATATGCTCGTGTAATTCGTGATTCAACTAATTTAGGTTTAGAGAATGATCTATGTTGTTGTAGATGCTGTAGAAAATGAAAAATGATGCAAAACCGAGGCAAGAGTTGGACTCTCTCTCCGTAAGACGAAATTGCCCCGCACAGTACACACGGTTGAACGGCAAACATCCCCAAAATACAACGGTTTTTCTACGAACTCGATACCTTGTACTAGGAATCGAATACCGGGCGAACTACTGGATATTCGGGACTTGTAGTATGAACTTAGGCTAGTATGAGTGTCTTATTATCTTGATTAATTATGTATGTATAATCATCATCTGCGGGGCTTATTTATAGCCTGTAAGTACCCTGTCCGAATCAGTGTGACTTTCTGGATGGATAGACACCTTGTGGTCCGGTGGGAAGGGCTGCATAGGTTCAGAAGAGCCAAACCATTGTGCTGGTTCAGATTGGGCCGAATGGTCCGAACCATTGCACTGGTTAGGTCCTGAACCGCCGGACGTGACCCACACCCGCCAAGCCAAATCATCTATTTGACATGTCACTGCCAAGTGTCATCTTAGTCACCCACCATGTCACTCGAGCCACTATCTCAGCTGTCAAAACGAAAGGCTCCTCACTCCGAGGCGTTCGAGCGAAGTGCAAAGTGCGCCTACGAAGCGCCCGTTGCGACAAGTGCGATGTGCACGTGCTCAGACTCGGACTCGGACTCGGAAGGTGCTTTGCACCTTCCTCGTAGGATTCGTATTTTAGCCTTAAAAATTAATTAAAGCCAACTGGGGTGCACCATAATGGAGCACACGTGATTGCTCCTTTATGATGGAAAGTCCTTTATAAATAGCTCAACTTTTCCTTGCTTCTCCAATGTGGGATGGGATTCCACACCACATTACCAACTATTAAATGACTTAACTTTGTGCATTAATTACTTATTCATTTCTTAACAAAATTGAACAAGTAAATATACTAAATTAATCTACACAAAATGTAGATTCCTAATATACCATTTAATGTCATTAATTACTATAATTAATTATGGTACTAATTAAGCTATTTTTTTCAACAATCCCCCACATGAATGATGATTAATGCAAATGCAATATGCACTAAGTCCCGACGACCTATTATTGCTTCAGGATAGGTGGTAGTTAGCCTTGAACCTTCCTTAGTGTAATGCTAGAGGATTTACTCGTTGCTCGGTGAACGTGATTTCTTGAACCGGTCAACTTTTATGTAAACCAAGACAATAACATACACACAATAATAGATCTAATATCTTTCGTTCTCACGTTGTGTCCATTTTGGCCTTGGACCATTTCTTAGATTCATAAGTGTTAATAATTTTATGAAGCGGCCTTACTTCTTCACTTATCTAGTTGATCTCCTATAAAGAGTATCCTGCCATACTCCACCTATAAAAGGCTATAGGAATCATTAAAAGCTTTAAAAGCTTACCCTTCACCACAAACTACAAGGTTGCACTTGAACAGCTACGAGAATGGATTTTGAAGTGCTTAACTTGAACTTTCACAACTTAGTTGTCTAATTGAACCAAGTTCTTGGGATCTCCAATCATCCTGGTTGAGTTACCATTATGAAAATTCTCAATGTGTGGATTTCAATCCCATTCCCCTTGCTTCATTATATAATTGATCACGGTTAATACCTTTCGTAAACGGATCCGCTATATTGTCTTTTGACTTTACATAGTCAATACACATTATTCCTGTAGTGATCAATTGTCTAATGGTATTGTGGCTTCGACGAATATGTCGAGACTTACCATTTTATATACTGTTCTTTGCCCTCCCTATGGCTGCCATGCTATCACAATGTATCATAACGGAAGGCAAAGGTTTTTCCCAACAGGGAATATATTCTAAGAAGTTTCTTAACCATTCAGCTTCTTCGCCGGCTTTTTCTAAAGCAATAGACTCCGATTCCATTGTAGATCAGGCTATGCATGTTTGCTTGGAAGATTTCCATGATATTGCTCCTCCACCAATTGTAAATACATAACCGCTTGTGGATTTAGAGTCTTTAGTGTCGGATATCCAGTTGGCATCACAATATCCTTCCAAAACAGCTGGATATCTCGAATAGTGTATACCATGATTGACGGTGTGTTTTAAGTATCTCAACACTCTTGTAAATGCGGTCCAATGATCCTTTCCGGGATTACTCGTAAACCGATTCAGTTTACTAATAGAATATGCTATGTCTGGCCTTGTACAATTTGCTAAGTACATTAGGCTTCCAATTATCCTAGCATATTCTGTTTGTGATATGGGTTCTCCTCGATTTTTGGGTAAGTGTAAACTTAAGTCAACAGGTGTCTTAGCCGGAGGTAGATCGTATGCCTTGAATTTCTTAAGCACATTCTCAACATAGTGAGATTGTGATAAGACTATTCCATCGGGTGTTCTGGAGATCTTGATTCCTAGAATCACATCGGCTAATCCCATATCCTTCATGTCGAAGTTCTTCTTTAACATTTCCTTAGTGCCTATGATGATTTCATTATTGCTACCCATAATTAGCATATCATCAACGTATAGACACACAATGACAAAATTGTCAGATGTACCTTTGATGTACACACATTTATCACATTCATTGATTTTGAAACCATTTGACATCATTACTTGGTCAAATTTCTCATGCCATTGTTTGGGTGCTTGCTTAAGTCCATATAAAGACTTAACAAGATTACAAACTTTGTTTTCTTGGCCGGGAACCACGAACCCTTCGGGTTGTTCCATATAAATTTTATCTTCTAAATCTCCATTTAGAAAGGCCGTTTTTACATCCATTTGGTCTATCTTAAGATTGTACAATGCTGCTATTGCAAGTAGCGTTCTAATGGATGTAATCCGAGTAACTAGTGAGTATGTATCAAAGTAATCATATCCTTCCTTTTGTTTGTATCCTTTGGCTACCAAACATGCCTTGTATTTGTCAATAGATTTATCACTTTTGTATTTCTTCTTGAGAATCCACTTGCAACCTAAAGGTTTATTTCCCGGAGGAAGATCAACAATATGCCAAGTGTGATTGTTCAAGATTGACTCGATTTCACTATTAATAGCTTCTTGCCATAGATCGGCATCGGAACCAGACAATGCTTCCTTGATTGTCTTCGGTTCATCTTCTAAAGAGTAGACTACAAAATCCGGACCAAAGATTTTTGCAGTTTTTATTCTTTTTCCCCGCCTTAGTTCCGGTGTTGGTCCATTACTATTTGGCGAGATTTCATCATAAGTCCTCTTTTTCGAACTTATTTCATTCTTTTCTTTCTTAGGGAATATAGTTTCAAAAAATATGGCATTTCTTGATTCTATAATCATTCCCTCATTTATATCGGGTACTTCCGATTTGTGTACCAAAAATCGGTACGCACTACTATTATTTGCATATCCTATGAAAATGCAATCAATCGTTTTTGGTCCTAGTTTTACTTGCTTGGGTTTCGGTACTTCAACTTTTGCTAAGCACCCCCACACTTTTAAATATTTATAGGACGGCTTCCTTCCTTTCCATAATTCATATGGAGTTTTATCTTGCTTCTTTTTGGGTAATTTATTCAAAATTTTATTGGCCGAAAGAATAGCTTGTCCCCACATGTTAAGTGATAGGCCCGAGCTTATCAACATAGCATTCATCATTTCCTTCAATGTTCTATTCTTTCGTTCGGCAACACCATTCAATTGGGGTGCATAAGGTGCAGTCGTTTGGTGAATAATGCCATTTTCATGACAATATTCTTCAAAAGGTGCAACATATTCACCACCTCGATCACTTCGAATCATTTTGATTTTGGTGTTGAGTTGATTTTCAACTTCTGTTTTGTATGTTTTGAAAGCTTCGAATGCTTCGTCTTTGCTTCTCAAAATATATACATAACAAAATCTTGTGCAATCATCTATAAAAGTTATAAAATAATTCTTTCCACCTCTTATTTGCACAAGTTTTAAATCGCACAGATCGGTGTGAATCAATTCAAGAGCTTTTGTCGATCTTTCCATTGAATGAAAAGGAGATTTTGCCATTTTTGCTTCAACACAGATTTCACACCTTTTGTGTTGAACGAAAGTCATTTTTGGCAATAAATCTAAATTTACTAAACGACGTAGTATATTTAGATTTGCATGTCCTAATCTATCATGCCATAAAAGGAGACTCAACCAAATAAACAACTTTATCGATTATTTCATTTCCACCACGTACATTGATAGCATTCAGTTTCAAAAGGCCGTTATCTATATAGCCTTTTCCGATAAAGTGACCATTTTTAGTTATTACAACTTTATATGCTTCAAACACTAGCCTAAATCCGGCTTTGCTCAATGCTGAGCCAGACACAAGATTCTTACAGATGTCTAGAACATGTAGCACATTCTTGAGCGTCAATTTCAATCCCGACGTCATCTTGAGTATAACCTCTCCAGTTCCGAAAACATTCGAGGCAGCAGAGTTTCCCATGTACAACTTTCTTTCTTTGGTGACGGGCTCGTATAAGGAGAACATGGTTTTATCGGCACAAATATGTTTAGTAGCGCCGGTGTCCACCCACCATCCGACTGGTATTCCGACCATATTGATTTCATCTACAACTGCACACAGATCAAGACTGGACAAATCGACGGGCACATACTTATTTTTGATAACATTTGCTTGATCTCTCTTCTTGTCCTTCTTTGGTTTGCGGCAATTTTTCGTCATATGCCCGAATTTACCGCAGTTGTAGCATTCTCCTTTGATCTTCTTTTGATTCTTCGAGTCTTGCTTATTCCCGTTAAATTTCTGCTTTCTGTTGTTGCTTGACTCGATGAGATTTGCTTTTGCCTCCATATATGACTTGTTCATCTTGACATAGGTCTTCCGATTGTCCTCTTCGATCCTCAGTCGCACAATAAGATCTTCAAGGCCCATTTCCTTGCGTTTGTGCTTGAGGTAGTTTTTGAAGTCCTTCCACATCGGGGGCAACTTATCGATTATGGCAGCAACTTGAAAGGATTCAGACAAACTCATTCCTTCTGCCAAAATATCGTGCAGGATCAACTGTATTTCTTGCACTTGCTCGAGAACAGTTTTGGTGTCCACCATTTTGAAGTCTAGAAAACGACCCACGATGAACTTCTTCAAACCGACATCTTTTGTTTTATATTTTGTCTCCAACGAGTCCCACAACTCTTTGGGCGTTTTGATTGTGGAATAAACACTGTAAAGTGTGTCATCCAACCCATTCAAAATATAGTTCCGACATAAGAAGTCGCTATGATGCCATGCATCCAATGCCGTGCGTTTCTGGGTGTCAGTTTCATCATCCCCCACAACAGGAGGAGATTCGGAAAGAAAGCGACAGAGGTTGAGAGTAGTAAGGTAGAACAGCATTTTTGATTGCCAACATTTGAAATCAATACCTGAAAATTTCTCGGGTTTCTCGGCATGGGCAGGAGCATGAACATTGTTGTTTGACGACGCCATCTTCTACAGAAAATTTCGTCTTACGATCGTTGTTGTAGATGCTATAGAAAATGACAAATGATGCAAAACCGAGGCAAGAGTTGGACTCTCTCTCCATAAGACGAAATTGCCCCGCACAGTACACACGATTGAACGGCAAAGGTCCCCAATATACAACGGTTTTTCTACGAACTCGATACCTTGTACTAGGAATCGAATTCCGGGCGAACTACTGGATATTCGGGACTTGTAGTATGAACTTAGGCTAGTATGAGTGTATTATTATCTTGATTAATTATGTATGTATAATCATCATCTGCAGGGCTTATATATAGCCTGTAAGTACCCTGTCCGAATCAGTGTGACTTTCTGGCTGGATAGACACCTTGTGGTCCGGTGGGAAGGGCTGCATTAGTTTAGAAGAGCCAAACCATTGTGCTGGTTCAGATTGGGCCGAATGGTCCGAACCATTGCACTGGTTAGGTCCTGAACCGTCGTACGTGACCCACACCCGCCAAGCCAAATCATCTATTTGACATGTCACTGCCACGTGTCATCTTAGTCACCCGCCATGTCACTCGAGCCACTATCTCAGCTGTCAAAACAAAAGGCTCCTCATAGCTCCTCGCTCCGAGGCGTTCGAAGAGCCCATTACGACAAGTGCTATGTGTACGTGCTCGGACTCGGACTCAGACTCGGAAGGTGCTTTGCACCTTCCTCGTAGGATTCAGAGTTTAGCCTTAAAAATTAATTAAAGCCAACTAGGGTGCACCATAATGGAGCACACATGATTGCTCCTTTATGATGGAAAGTCCTTTATAAATAGCTCAACTTTTCCTTGCTTCTCCAATGTCGGATGGGATTTCACACCACATTCCCAACTATTAAATGGCTTAACTTTGTGCATTAATTACTCATTCATTTCTTAACGAAATGAACAAGTAAATACACTAAATTAATCTACACAAAATGTAGATTCCAAATATACCATTTAATGTCATTAATTACCATAATTAATTATGGAATTAATTAAGCTATTTTTTCCACCAATCCCCCACATGAATGATGATTAATGCAAATGCAATATGCACTAAGTCCCGGCGACCTATTATTGCTTCAGGATAGGTGGTAGTTAGCCTTGAACCTTCCTTAGTGTAATGCTATCGGATTTACTCGTTGCTAGGTGAACGTGATGTCTTGAACCGGTCAACTTTTATGTAAACCAAGACAATAACATCCACACAATAATAGATCTAATATCTTTCGTTCTCGCGTTGTGTCCATGTTGGCCTTGGACCATTTCTTGGATTCATAAGTGTTAATAATTTTATGAAGCGGCCTTACTTCTTCACTTATATAGGTGATATCCTATAAAGAGTATCCTGCCATACTCCACCTATAAAAGGCTATAGAAATCATTAAAATCTTTAAAAGCTTACCCTTCACCACAAACTACAGGGTTGCACTTGAACAGCTACGAGAATGGATTTTCAAGTGCTTAACTTGAACTTTCACAACTTAGTTTTCTCATTGAACCAAACTCTTGGGATCTCCAATCATCCTGGTTGAGTTACCATTATGAAAATTCTCAATGTGTGGATTTCAATCCCATTCCCCTTGCTGCATTATATAATTGATCACGGTTAATACCATTCGTAAACGGATCCGCTATATTGTCTTTTGACTTTACATAGTCAATACACATTATTCCTGTAGTGATCAATTGTCTAATGGTATTGTGTCTTCGATGAATATATCGAGACTTACCATTATATATACTGTTCTTTGCCCTCCCTATGGCTGCTATGCTATCACAATGTATCATAACGGGAGGCAAAGGTTTTTCCCTAAAGGAAATATCTTCTAAGAAGTTTCTTAACCATTCGGCTTCTTCGCCGGCTTTTTCTAAAGCAATAGACTCCGATTCCATTGTAGATCGGGCTATGCATGTTTGCTTAGAAGATTTCCATGATATTGCTCCTCCACCAATGGTAAATACATAACCGCTTGTGGATTTAGAGTCTTTAGTGTCGGATATCCAGTTGGCATCACAATATCCTTCCAAAACAGCTGGATATCTCGAATAGTGTATACCATGATTGACGGTGTGTTTTAAGTATCTCAACACTCTTGTAAATGCGGTCCAATGATCCTTTCCGGGATTACTCGTAAACCGACTCAGTTTACTAATAGAATATGCTATGTCTGGCCTTGTACAATTTGCTAAGTACATTAGGCTCCAATTATCCTAGCATATTCTGTTTGTGATATGGGTTCTCCTCGATTTTTGGGTAAGTGTAAACTTAAGTCAACAGGTGTCTTAGCCGGAGGTAGATCGTATGCCTTGAATTTCTTAAGCACATTCTCAACATAGTGAGATTGTGATAAGACTATTCCATCGGATGTTCTGGAGATCTTGATTCCTAGAATCACATCGGCTAATCCCATATCCTTCATGTCGAAGTTCTTCTTTAACATTTCCTTAGTGCCTATGATGATTTTATTATTGCTACCCATAATTAGCATATTATCAACGTATAGACACACAATGACAAAATTGTCAGATGTACATTTGATGTACAAACATTTATCACATTCATTGATTTTGAAACCATTTGACATCATTACTTGGTCAAATTTCTCATGCCATTGTTTGGGTGCTTGCTTAAGTCCATATAAAGACTTAACAAGTTTACAAACTTTGTTTTCTTGGCCGGGAACCACGAACCCTTCGGGTTGTCCCATATAAATTTCATCTTCTAAATCTCCATTTAGAAAGGCCGTTTTTACACCCATTTGGTGTATCTTAAGATTGTACAATGCTGCTATTGCAAGTAGCATTCTAATGGATGTAATCCGAGTAACTGGTGAGTATGTATCAAAGTAATCATACCCTTCCTTTTGTTTGTATCCTTTGGCTACCAAGCGTGCCTTGTATTTGTCAATAGATTTATCACCTTTGTATTTCTTCTTGAGAATCCACTTGCAACCTAAAGGTTTATTTCCCGGAGGAAGATCAACAATATGCCAATTGTGATTGTTCAAGATTGACTCGATTTCACTATTAATAGCTTCTTGCCATAGATCGGCATCGGAACCAGACAATGCTTCCTTGATTGTCTTCGGTTCATCTTCTAAAGAGTAGACTACAAAATCCGGACCAAAGGTTTTTGCAGTTTTATTCTTTTTCCTCGCCTTGGTTCCGGTGTTGGTCCATTACTATTTGACGAGATTTCATCATAAGTCCTCTTTTTCGAACTTATTTCATTCTTTTCTTTCTTAGGGAATATAGTTTCAGAAAATATGGCATTTCTTAATTCTATAATCATTCCCTCATTTATATCGGGTACTTCCAATTTGTGTACCAAAAATCGGTACGCACTACTATTATTTGCATATCCTATGAAAATGCAATCAACCGTTTTTGGTCCTATTTTTACTTGCTTGGGTTTCGGTACTTCAACTTTTGCTAAGCACCCCCAAACTTTTAAATATTTATAGGACGACTTCCTTCCTTTCCATAATTCATATGGAGTTTTATCTTGCTTCTTTTTGGGTAATTTATTCAAAATTTTATTGGCCGAAAGAATAGCTTATCCCCACATGTTAAGTGATAGGCCCGAGTTTATCAACATAGCATTCATCATTTCCTTCAATGTTCTATTCTTTCGTTCGGCAACACCATTCGATTGGCGTGCATAAGGTGCAGTCGTTTGGTGAATAATGCCATTTTCATGACAATATTCTTCAAAAGGTGCAACATATTCACCACCTCGATCACTTCGAATCATTTTGATTTTGGTGTTGAGTTGATTTTCAACTTCTGTTTTGTATGTTTTGAAAGTTTCGAATGCTTCGTCTTTGCTTCTCAAAAGATACACATAACAAAATCTTGTGCAATCATCCATAAAAGTTATAAAATAATTCTTTCCACCTCTTGTTTGCACAAGTTTTAATTCGCACAGATCGGTGTGAATCAATTCAAGAGGTTTTGTCGATCTTTCCACTGAATGAAAAGGAGATTTTGCCATTTTTTCTTCAACATAGATTTCACACCTTTTGTGTTGATCGAAAGTCATTTTTGGCAATAAATCTAAATCTACTAAACGACGTAGTATATTTAGATTTGCATGTCCTAATCTATCATGCCATAAATTAGGAGACTCAACCAAATAAACAAATTTATCATTTATTTAATTTCCATCACGTACATTGATAGCATTCAGTTTGAAAAGGCCGTTATCTATATAGCCTTTTCTAATAAAGTGGCCATTTGTAGCTATTACAACTTTATCCGCTTCAAACACTAGCCTAAATCCGGCTTTGCTCAATGCTGAGCCAGACACAAGATCTTACGGATGTCTGGAACATGTAGCACATTCTTGAGTGTCAATTTCAATCCCGACGTCATCTTGAGTATAACCTCTCCAGTTCCGACAACATTTGAGGCAGCGGAGTTTCCCATGTACAACTTTCTTTCTTCGGTGACGGGCTCGTATGAGGAGAACATGGTTTTATCGGCACAAATATGTTTAGTAGCGCCGGTGTCCACCCACCATCCGACTGGGATTCCGACCATATTGATTTCATCTAAAACTGCACACAGATCAAGACTGGACATATCGACGGGCACATACTTATTTTCGATAACATTTGCTTCATCTCTCTTCTTGTCCTTCTTTGGTTTACAGCAATTTTTCGCCCTATGCCCGAATTTACCGCAGTTGTAGCATTCTCCTTTGATCTTCTTTTGATTCTTCGAGTCTTGCTTTTTCCCATTAAATTTCCGCTTTTTGTTGTTGCTTGACTCGATGAGATTTGCTTTTGCCTCCATAGATGACTTGTTCATCTTGCATCTGTCTTCCGATTGTCCTCTTCGATCCGCAGTCGCACAATAAGATCTTCAAGGCCAATTTCCTTGCGTTTGTGCTTGAGGTAGTTTTTGAAGTCCTTCCACATCGGGGGCAACTTCCCGATTATGGCAGCAACTTGAAAGGATTCAGACAAGTTCATTCCTTCTGCCAAAATATCGTGCAGGATCAACTGTATTTCTCGCACTTGCTCGAGAACAGTTTTGGTGTCCGCCATTTTGAAGTCTAGAAAACGACCCACGATGAACTTCTTCAAACCGACATCTTCTGTTTTATATTTTGTCTCCAACGAGTCCCACAACTCTTTGGACGTGTTGATTGTGAAATAAACACTGTAAAGTGTGTCATCCAGCCCATTCAAAATATAGTTCCGACATAAAAAGTCGCTATGATGCCATGCATCCAATGCCGTGCATTTCTGGGTGTCAGTTTCATCATCCCCCACAACAGGAGGAGATTCGTAAAGAAAGCGACAGGGGTTGAGATTAGTAAGGTAGAACAATATTTTTTATTGCCAACGTTTGAAATCAATACCTGAAAATTTCTCGGGTTTCTCGGCATGGACAGGAGCATGAACATTGTTGTTTGACGACGCCATCTTCTACAGAAAGTTTCGTCTTACGATTGTTGTTGTAGATGCTGTAGAAAATGACAAATGATGCAAAACCGAGGCAAGAGTTGGACTCTCTCTCCATAAGACGAAATTGCCCCGCACAGTACACACGATTGAACGGCAAACGCCCCCAAGATATAACGGTTTTTCTACGAACTCGATACCTTGTACTAGGAATCGAATTCCGGGCGAACTACTAGATATTCGGGACTTGTAGTATGAACTTAGGCTAGTATAAGTGTATTATTATCTTGATTAATTATGTATGTATAATCATCATCATCTGCAGGGCTTATTTATATCTTGTAAGTACCCTGTCCGAATCAGTGTGACTTTCTAGCTGGATAGACACCTTGTGGTCCGGTGGGAAGGGCTGCATTGTTAAATAGAACAACATCTTTTGTTGCCACCTTTTAAAGTCGGCACCACCAAACTTTGGCGGCTTCTCGGCGGTAGGCATCATCCAAGGCCCCGAAGTTGTTCCAAAAAAGGAACCACTCGTGTTTAACCCGTAGGCTCCAATACTGGATCCTAACATGGATCCCACGGTACCACTTTTAGTGGAACCAACGGTGCCACTCGAGGTGGACCCATTGGTAGTCAGAAATGGGTTGTTAAAAACCCAACCAGTTGTTGTTGACATCGTTGAAGCATTTGTGTTGAACACCGTCGAGCCGATAGTTGATGACGTGGTTGAGCCAATGGAGTTCGCCATGATTGAGGCGACGGTCGCGGAGGCAGAGGTAGCGGTGGCGGCGGAGTCGGTGGCAGCAACGATAGTCGACATCTCCAGTTGTGTGATTTAGTAACAACAACAAGTATGTATTCTCGTCTTGCGCTTGTTGTAGATTTCTGTGTTACAAACTTGCTGGGCGAAAATTAAATTACAACTGGAAAGACAAAAATACAACTCGAAAACCAGGAATTACAAACTCGAACGAAATAAAAATTACAAAACTCGAACAGAATTACAACTCGAAAGAAGAAACAAAAAATAAACGAAAATAACTAATAAACAATAAATAAAACCGTAGGGTAAAGCCGAGTCGAGGAAGGCCTCTTTCCGCAAGACGCGAAACGCCCCGGTAGTGCTCTCGGTTTAGGCGTGTCGTCCCCAAAGATAAAACGGCTACGTCTCGGAGGTAGTAGCACCACAAACCTCTGAGCTCCGGCGAACTGAAACGAGGTTAGGACAGAGCTCTGACTTATGATATGAATGCAGAGACGAAGTGTATGATGTATGCTTGAGTATTGCAAAATTTTCGTATGTCTGAAGCCTATTTATAGGCCATTCACACTGCAGGAGGGTTTAAACACAGCCCTTAAGGCTGTCATAATGCAGGCATTCATGCCTGCATTGAACACAGGAGTTACACAATTCAAGGCAGTGGTTACTGCCCGTTTTGAATTTGAACAGGCAGCCTTAACACCTCCTCATAACACCTGGGAGGTTACTGCCCGTTTTTGGCTGAGTTTGAACAGTCCGGATGCATCTGGACTATAATCAGCTCCTTAACCATTTGACGGATGTACCTGGACATCCTTATGTGCACATACGAGCCCAACTACGTTGTTGAGCTTGTCCAAAAAATTCTTTAAGCTAGCCCAAGGCCTAGCTCACGGCCAAGCCCACGAACAGGCCCAAAGACCAATTGCCAAGATCAAGATCAAGATCAAGATCAAGATCAAGGCCAAGGCCAAGGTCCAAGGTCCACGGCACGCGGCACGCGGCTCGTGGCTCGCGGCCGCGGCCGAGGCCGAGGCGGGCAGGCGGCGCGCGCGTGTGCGCGCGATGTTGGCAACTGTTTCTTCTTCTTGTTGGCTTTCGGCTTCCGGCAGTCCTTCGCCGCGTGCCCATGTTTACCACAGTTGAAGCAATCGCCATCAAACTTCTTGACTGGTTGCTTCCTTTTGCTCTTGTTTTGGACACTTGGACGAGCTCTTTTATTGGAGGGACCGCCATGCTCCAACAGATTGGCCTTAGCATCAATCAGGCCTTTTGGTTTGTGGTCATTTTTGCGCACGTTTGACTCGATGCGCAGTTTCACAATCAAGTCTTCAAGAGTCATCTCCTTTCTTTTGTGTTTGAGATAGCTCTTGAAGTCTTTCCAACTGGGGGGCAACTTTTCGATCACAGTTGCAACAGTGAAAGCATCCGGTAGGACCATTCCCTCGGCATTGACATCATGAATGATGAGTTGGAACTCTTGCACTTGTTCCATGATTGGTTTTGAGTCAACCATCTTGTAGTCCAAATATTTGGCGACTACAAATTTCTTTGTACCTGCATCATCACTACGGTACTTCTTTTCAAGTGCTTCCCACATCTCTTTTGATGTGTTTACAACAGAATAAACATTGTACAAACTATCTTCTAAAGAATTCAGAATAAAGTTTTTACAAAGATAGTCTCCATTGTGCCAGTTGTCATAGGCAGCTCGGACTGTAAAACTAGTCTCTTGAGCACTTGGCACCGGTGGCGCATCTTCCTTAAGGAAGTTAGCAAACCCCAATGTTGTTAAATAGAACAACATCTTTTGTTGCCACCTTTTAAAGTCGGCACCACCAAACTTTGGCGGCTTCTCGGCGGTAGGCATCATCCTAGGCCCCGAGGTTGTTCCAAAAAAGGAACCACTCGTGTTGAACCCGTAGGCTCCAACACTAGATCCTAACATGGATCCCACGGTACCACTAAAAGTGGAACCAACGGTGCCACTCGAGGTGGACCCACCGGTAGTCAGAAATGGGTTGTTAAAAACCCAACCAGTTGTTGTTGACATCGTTGAAGCATTTGTGTTGAACACCGTCGAGCCGATAGTTGATGACGTGGTTGAGCCAATGGAGTTCGCCATGATTGAGGCGACGGTCGCGGAGGCAGAGGTAGCGGTGGCGGCGGAGTCGGTGGCAGCAACGGTAGTCGACATCTCCAATTGTGTGATTTAGTAACAACAGCAAGTATGTATTCTCGTCTTGCGCTTGTTGTAGATTTCTGTGTTACAAACTTGCTGGGCGAAAATTAAATTACAACTGGAAAGACAAAAATACAACTCGAAAACCAGGAATTACAAACTCGAACGAAATGAAAATTACAACACTCGAACATAATTACAACTCGAAAGAAGAAACAAAAAATAAACGAAAATAACTAATAAACAATAAATAAAACCGTACGGTAAAGCCGAGTCGAGGAAGGCCTCTTTCCGCAAGACGAGAAACGCCCCAGTAGTACTCTCGGTTTAGGCGTGTCGTCCCCAAAGATAAAACGGCTACGTCTCGGAGGTAGTAGCACCACAAACCTCTGAGCTCCGGCGAACTGAAACGAGGTTAGGACAGAGCTCTGACTTATGATATGAATGCAGAGATGAAGTGTATGATGTATGCTTGAGTATTGCAAAATTTTTGTATGTCTGAAGCAAAGGAATGTATGCCTATTTATAGGCCATTCACACTGCAAGAGGGTTTAAACACAGCCCTTAAGGCTGTCATAATGCAGGCATTCATGCCTGCATTGAACACAGGAGTTACACAATTCAAGGCAGTGGTTACTGCCCGTTTTGAATTTGAACAGGCAGCCTTAATACCTCCTCATAACACAGGAGGTTCTTGCCTGCTTTTGGCTGAGTTTGAACAGTCCGGATGCATCTGGACTATAATCAGCTCCTTAACCATTTGACGGATGTACCTGGACATCCTTATGTGCACATACGAGCCCAACTACGTTGTTGAGCTTGTCCAAAAAATTCTTTAAGCTAGCCCAAGGCCTAGCTCACGGCCAAGCCCACGAACAGGCCCAAAGACCAGCCCAAAGACCAATTGCCAAGATCCAAGTCCAAGATCAAGGCCAAGGCCAAGGCCAAGGTCCACGGTCCACGGTCCACGGCACGCGGCTCGCGGCCGCGGCCGAGGCCGAGGCGAGGCGGGCAGGCGGCGGCGCGCGCGTGTGCGCGCGTGTGGGCTTTAAGCCCATACACATGTGCCATTAATTATTACATGCATAAAGGTAACTCCTTATATACTAGAATAATGATGGTTCATTATTCAATGTGGGATTTCATCCCTTATTAATTCACAATTAAGTGACAAACTTTAATTCACTATTTCTCACTCAACGGGAATCGGTTTAGAGAAAGTGAATATACCACGATCATCTACTCTGAACGTAGATCGATCCTATGATATTTAATTTTACAAAATAAAATTAAAATCATTAACGATTCCAACATCCTCTGCGGAAATAAAGTTTCAAAATTGATGTTTTAATTACCAAAGCGGAGGAAAGTTTGTGATTTAAAATACAGATTTTCCATCAATTTATAGTATAGAATTAGTTGGCCAATTAAAAGACTCATGATCAAGATGCACATGATACATTTGTGTATGAAATTAGTTTAATTTAACACATAAAATAGAGATATTTTAAACAAGGCTAATTTTAAACTAAGGGACTCTCTCCGTAAACGAGCCGAGTACTGGCCTGCTCAAACTCGGCTCGTTTAAATATTCAGTTGATCGGCTCCACTCGAGTTCGAGTCGAGTTTTTATTTTCGTGATCGAACTCGACTCGATCCCAAATTATCAAACTCCGAGTTTGAGTCTAGTTTTTATTTTCATGATCGAACTCGATTCGATCCCAAATTATCAAACTCGAGATCGACTCGTCAAGTACTCGATAAAAGATTATTCGAGTTCGAGCTCGAGCCTAATTCGTCAAATTTCAACTCGTCTACATGTTATTCGAACTCTAACTCGCCTCGCATATGTTCGGACCCGTGAACAAACTCGCGAGCAAGCTCGATTAAATACGAATCTAACATGTTCGCGAGCCTAACAAGTCGAGTAACCCACTGCTCGAGCTCGACTCGATAATTTTATCAAGCTCGAACTTGACTCGATATGTTATCGATTCGAATTCCGATCGAACTGTTTTCAAGTCGATCGCCGAGTAACTCACGAACGGCTTGACTCGTTTACTGTTGAAAAAAGAGGAAAAGGGGCTGTTTTGAGCAGCCCACTTGAGAGGCAATTTTGAGTGGGCTCGACTACGAATTAAAGTCAGGACTTAGTTGGAATACGTAGTACTCCGTAAGAGGTTTCCAAAACATGTAAGAACACTCAAAATGATTTGAGGCTAGCCTGTTATTGTTTCATTACTTGAGCTGGATTTTACATTCTTACAAAGTAGATGAAAATCCACGTAAATCAATCAAAAATATCTGCTAAACTCTGTGTAGAAAATCCACCAAAATCCGCAGACTTTTTAGACTTCAAAATAACCCACATAATCCACAACTAATACACCCCCCTTAGTTGTTTGGCATATTAGCGCCAATTGTCTGATAAATTTGTTTCTTCTTCGATCTTACTCCTCTGATGCGGTGTTCTTTTTGGTGGTTAATTTATCATGGAAAAAAAAAGGGGGAAAGGAAATTATTTTCCTTTAAATTCCTCATTTTAATCTCTCTTTTTCCACATGGAGGGATTTCACCCTTATTTCTTCTTCCTTTTCATTAAAATAGAGAAAAATATTTTCATGAGCTATTTGGTGTGATAATATTTTTCATCCCTTATATTGTAAATTAAGAATATGAAATGGTAAAACTCTTTTTGTGGTGAAGAAGAATTAAGAAATAGAAAATTTAAAGTATAATATTTTACCTTTTCCCCTATTTACTCGTATTTAATTAATCTTCGAAGAGAACAAATCCTAAAAAGTTTACAATATGAAGAGAGCGCACGGCTTAAAGTTTATTCTTGAAGCAAAGCCATCTATTGAATCCGACTGAATGAATGATTATATGTTCTTATGTTGGAATTTGCCGTTATTTTCTTTATTCATGGGACTTTAAATAGTAAAGAAAAACTCTAAGTTATTGCCGACGCGAATTATCATCTATTTCAATTAAGAGATTTTTTTTCATTTCTTGTATAATCACCGGTTTGTAATCGTTATTTAGGATCTTCCATCACCTTATGACTTTCTTTCCAGCTCCTAATCAGCATCTTTCCAATCCTGGATACGTCTCTTGCCTTTCTTCCTCTCCACACCATTCAGCTCCTCGTGGTGGCTTTCAATGCAGATCATACTACTGGATATGCCTCACACTAGGTGGTACACAGCAGGGATCATCTCTTCTTGGAGGTGTCCCGAGTGATTCATCGCATGTGCTCTCTTTCTAGGGGCTTGTCCTCATGCAGATGCCGATTGATGACGAATATTGGACTTACGGCTATGATCTGTCTAGTAAGCCTTCTCTAATGACCATTCTCTCCAACTCCTGTTTTCCCTATCTGACACTAAAAATACTTCAATAAAGAAAGAAAAAAGGGTATAAAATACACAAAAATCGAAGGCACATCACTACTACACACTTAAACCGTACTTGCCCTCAAGTATGCATGCAAATTCACAAACGCACACGGGACGAAGTTAAGGTTTCAAAAGAAAGAAATAAAGACTCAAGACACGAAAATCTGTGCAATTTTATCAGGGCATAGCGTGTATATAATAAGTATGAGCATGACTAGCAAACAGTCCAGAATAAGGATTTTAAGCAATCAACTCTTACTCTCAAGTATTTAGTTAAGTGTTTACACTCAAGTGTTGTTGTGAGTAGTGACTCTATATGTAGGGGTGTTTAAATGATTCCCGGTTCTCGGTTAGAACCGAAACCGAACCGGAACCGGGGTCTTTGGCTCCATTGGAAACAATGGAAATTAAAACCCTAATTTTGTTAAATAAATATTTTATATCTTGTTAAAATTTTATAATAATATATTATATATTTATTAAATATTAATTTTATATTTTATATTTTATAATTTTAAAAAACACGTGCAAGCAGGTTTTTTCGGTTTAACCGAACCGGAACCGAAAATAACCGGTCCGGTTCCGGTTAACCGAAATTTTATATGGTCCGGTTTTCGGTTCTCATTTTCGAAAATTATGGTTCCGGTTAAGCGAAGATTTCGATCCGGTTAATCGGAATCGAAGCGTTCGACAGCCCTATCTATTTGTTTGCATTGCATCTAAACTAAAATGTCGAGGTTGGTAATGATTGTCAAAGGGTCTTTATTCCGATGTAATGAGGCATACGGTTTGGAAAAGTAGTAATCCTCTCGTATTGGGCATTCTGCCTTTTCCATCGTAAGATCACTCCCAAAACAACTTCCCATGTTTTCCATTTTCTTTCAATATTTCCACTCAGGGGTTTCCATTATTTCTTTCTCTTTTAGTGTTTTTTTTTTTTTCTTTTGACCCAGAATTTCTTTTTGTACTTCATAATGCTAGGGTCATTTTTTATGAGTTTAATCTTTCTACCTCCTTTCTATGATTATCATGCAGTTTCTCAACACCTTTTAATTTTTTTCAGCACAAAGGTATATCAAACAATTTAAGTACGGCTCAAAAGAGCAAAACGTTTCTTATTCAAGAAACGTCTCTTGACTAGGGATGGCAGTTGGGTACGGCGGGGGCGGATAGTGCCTATCCACATCCGTACCCGCGAGGTAAACATGTACCCGCGACCCGACCCGCGACCCACGACGGGTATGATTTGCCAACCACACCCGCGACCCGCGGGTATCCGCCACCCGTTGGGTATCCGCAACCCGCCACCCGTCGGGTATCCGCGATGCAAATAAATGAATTCAATATAAATAAAAATTTCACACAAATTAACATCCATAAATCAAACTCAGAAATTCATATATAGTATATACAAAAAGATTAAAATACTTGTACATCATATCGAATTCAAAATCTGTTCGAATATTTTATGGGTATTTCGCGGGTATTTTTGCGGGTATTTCGCGGGTATCTTCGCGGGTGGTTTTCGCGGGTAAATGAGTTTTGCGGGTACGGATAGTAGCTATCCATATCCATACCCGCGAACCTAATGGATAGTAATTTCATACCACGAAACTATCCGTGGATACCAAATGCCCACCAAACCCGCACCTATTAGGGTCGGGTGCCCGCGGTTATCCGTTACCCGCGGGTAAATTGCCATGCCTAGTCTTGACGACAGGGTCCTTGCCAGGATTATCCAAATCGAAATTTGAAAGGTGAGAGGCGAGGATAGTTACCAGTGGGCATAGAGAGAGATACTTGTTGGGATGCCCAACACCATACTGAAGCTGTTGTGGCACAAGGAATCTGAAGTTTACCTTCATCATCTTCATATGCATACACCACAACAGGAACACCTCCGTGTGCGCCCAGCCCCAGCCCCAGCCCCATCTTCAAGTCCGGAACAGCCCAGCCCCATCGTCACCTGAAAATTTACATACATATACATATAACATACCTAAAAATACAAATGTTTGATATAATGTTAAAAATGATTGGTAGTAAAAGTGCTGCTGCATAACTCTTGTTGATGAAAAGTATGAAATTACTGCCAAAAATTACAAATATTCAACATTGATTTATTTCTATTTAAAATCATACCATCAACTCTCTCTAGTTTTGTATGAATAGAGCACTTATGTGAACCGAGCTTCTCTAGAGCTCAGCTCGATCCGACGCGACTCGTTAAGGCTCGATTAGTATGGCTAAACACTCTCGATATTTACCAGCATGCCGGCTCGAGCTCGACTCTATAACTGAGACTTCTTCTTACAGTTTCATCAGGCTCGTTAGGCTCGTTTTAAAGTCGAGTCGAGCGAGCTTTCTTACTCGGTAATGTTATCGGGCCGAGCTCGGCTCGATAAAAGGTCGAGTTGAGCTCTGGGTTCAAGTATTCGGGTTTTGCCCGGCTCGAATAACAACACTATATATGAATAACATTTTGCTTTGGACGCATGAATTAAGCAATAAACATAGGAGTCTGTATATTTTTTAAGTAGGTATCCGTGAATGGACAAATAGAGTTCCATTATTATGATTAGACAAAACTTAAGGACGAGCAACTAGACAAACATCATGTTTTATTTATGTGTTCGACAACACAAACTAATTAAGAATAAGTATTGCATTAATAGTGCAGAACAAACACGTTATACTCAACAACAGCATCACCAGATGTAATATTCAACCAAACGGTCTGAGCAGTGGCTGAACCACGTGCCAGTCGGAAAACCCCCGAGCCACCAACGATCGGCAGCTCACGATACTTGTGCAAAACTGGATTGTGCCCGAGTACACTGAGGGTGCTGCCCACGTATTCTCCCTCGGTGAATACATAATTGAGGGTCATTAGCAGCCCTACCTCCTCCAATGAGGCCGAGCCGTAGACTCCTTGGGCCCGTCCGATGACCTTGGAATTGGGCTCGGGTCCAATGGTCAATGCGTCGTCCATCATCCTGACTAGGCCAAATCCATTAGGGGATGTGAGTGTAGAACTCGATTGTGCTATAGTAACAGCACTTGGATTCTTTCCACTTACAATGTCATGAAAGTAGAAGTGAAGTTTGGTCAGCTTTTCCTTTGCATTTGAAAGGTTTTTAAACCATTCTTGGACGGCTTCGGGCCCTTGAGCAACACTGCTGACATGGGCCGCGGGCTTTGCAATGGCATAATATTGTGTTAGAGAATAACAAAACACAAAAATTGGGAATAGTTTTGCCATTTTTTTTTCTTTTTTCTTTTTTTTTTTTGCAACCTAAGATGAAGACAAGAATTTCATTCATGTTTTTATATATGGAAAAACCACAGTTGGCTGGTCAATGTGACAATAGGATACCAAATGTTTATAACTAAGATTGCTCTAACCTTTATTTTTAGTTTTATTTTGGGCATGGATTATATGTTTTCGATTATATTATTTGTAAATTTTTGGACCGAGCTTGAACACAGTCATAAAAGAGAAAAATAAAAGGTAAAAACTCAAATTTTGTGAATGACTTTCCATAAAAGTTTAATGGGAATTCCACTTAATCAAATTTCAACCGGGTTCGAGTAACGTAGATGATGAATTGACATATGACATTCGGTGCAGATGTGTTCTACATACAGTAAAACCTCGATAAATAAATATGATCGGCCCCGGAAAAAAATATTCATTTAGCGAAATTATTCATTTATCGAAAGAAAATTTGAACACGTTATAAAGAGTTAGGACCGAAAAAAAATATTCATAGGTTTTTCGTTTATCAAACCTTCATTTATCGAGGTTTAAGTGTAATAAGGTTATTTCAGACCAACAATGTCCAAATCAGCTCGCCCGTATAAACCTTGCTCAAGAGGTCCACGCTACGAAGTTTCAAAGTGGCATTGGGCTTGAAATTTAGGACATCTCAAAGTTTATCGTTGGTGGAGGTGGCTAGTGGGCCGACCAACTTGGAAATTTAATTTGTGTGGGCTGACTTGGTTTGGACCGGCCCAACATGCTATTAGGGTGAGTTGTTTTGGTGTGAATTTTTCTAAACTCACCTCAAACCACTAATAAGTCTACTCAAGCCAATGATCCAACCCATTAATCCAGCCATATACCTCTCAGAATAGATCCATCCCGCTACTTTCTATTATTTTATAATATATTTTAAATATATTTTTATAATAATATACCTAATCATATATAGTTTTTATTTTTCTATAAAAAATATTTTTAACATAATATTTGGAAATATTAAAGAGATATTTTTTTCATCGTAGTGAATCAGACCAGACTAGCTTAAGACCTGTCTATCCCAGTTTCTTTATGGGAAGGTCCAAATCTTCATATCCCCAACCCAACCCGCATCTGGCCCAGCTTGTGACTGACGAGAAATGAGATCAAGATCGATCATTTATAATTTTTTTATTTAAGCATCCGTTTATTTATATAAAATTAAAATTCAAAGAAATATGCATGCAGTGCTTCACAATTCTAAAGAAAGCCATTCTTTCCCATGAGTGACCGCCGCGATGCTCTCCCGCTCCAAACCTATGTAAGGAGCCGTAATTAGAACTCCGAAAACCATATGGCGCTGATCTATTCCTATTGCTATAAATTATGGTTTCATAAGTCATCAATTCATCACACATGCAACCTATTGCTATAAATTATGGTTTCGTAAGTCATCATCAGTTCATCACGCACACAACCACTAAACCCGACCAGCACAAACCTGGCTAGCGGCCGACACCAACAAGGCTCATAAATGAAGGCCCCGTGTAGTATTACCTATAGAATCGAAGACGAATGCATGAGCCCTAATATATTTCAAGCATTTCCAAGCCATTACACAATACTGCCATTTCATAAATTGTTGATTATTCCCATCTTATCTTATACAAAGTGTCGGATGAGACGCCCACGGTGCTAGTAGCCTTGATACAACATACCACAACCATAACAAAAATGCAGTAACAAATAAACAGCAGCACATTTATTTGATAATCACATCAGATTATCAACCTTATTACATAGTATTAGCTAGTAGTGCAACACGGTAATATTATACTGAAAAAATGCACCATCGGTACTATTAAATATGGTTCTAACCCCAACACAGCCACGCGCCAATAGAAAATAACCGGGCCCACCAACCACAGACAATTCACGAAGGACTCGTCCAATCTGATTAGAACCAAGCAAATTTAGTGTGCTCCCATTATAAGGGCCACGAGTAAATATGAGATCAAGAGTCATGTGAATGCTTATCTCCTCTAGTGAGGCGTAAACGAAGAATCCTTGGGCCCGACCAATCATCTCAGCATTTGTGCTGGGCGCGGTCCTTAGTGGATCATCAAGCACAGCAGCAAGGCCGAAAAATGTGGGCGATGTAGAAGTGGAATTGGCCGAGGCCACGGGTATAGTTGTACGATTCGGACCACTCAATATGTCTTGAACGTATACTTGTAGATGTGTCACTTTTTCCTTCTGATTTAACGTACGTTGAAACCAATCTTCATTGGCAAAGCCATTGGCTTGAGCCATGATTGCTATACAGAGAAGAGTAAAGATTATGAATTGCTCTCCATATTTGTCTTCTCCTTTCTTTCTTTGGAAGTACTTGGGAATGATATATTAACAAGGTAGCATTATTTATAGGAGGTTCAGGATAATTGACTAATAATAATAATAATCAAAGTCCCAATTCATTGCCAAAATTGGATGCAATATTGCATCTCGTTGACTCCCTTCTAAGCCATTTGTTTTTTGTGTAACCTTGGGAAAGAAGGATTTTTTTTTTAATCTAAGTTTGAAAATTAGGACTTGCTTATTTTTGGAGTACAAATTGAGGCTACATTTTGAGATGGACTTGTTGGTTCCTCTTCTCCTTCTTTTCTTCTTCTTTTTTTAGGATTATATATATATAACTTTATTTTCAGAACTCTGTTAAGTGCGAGAACTGTGAGAACCACCTTTTCTACTCATAATAATACATAATGTACATCATGTCAATACATACAACCCCTACTGATCATAACCCCTACTATATAGTAGAGGTTATAGATATAGTAGGGGTTATCATCTGTAGGGGCTATTATATTTAATAAAAAAATTCAAAAATAATATAAAAATTGTATTTTACTATAATACCCTTTTGAATTAATAATATTGTTTAATATTTAAAAAAATCTCATTGGTTTAGAGGAGTTCTCGCAGTTTTCGCACTTAAGAGAGTTCTGAAAATAAAGCTCCTCTCTCTCTCTCTATATATATATATATATATATTGACTATGGTGGAAACCCCCTTAATGGTGCAATCTAGAAACCAATTGCATTATTAAGCAATTTCATTGCATATTTGTTATTATTTGTTGCATCAAACTGATCGCTAGTATATGCAATAATAATGTAATAAAAAAAATACATAAATGCATATAATTCTACTCATCTACAGCCGTTAGATCACTAATATCAATGGCCTACAAAAGTTTCTAGATTTCACAAGCTAATTAGTTTTCATATCATCTATTATATATATATAGATATATATATATATATATATGATCAAATGAGAATGGTTCTTATCCTGCGAATTGCGAATATGCATGAGTTTTTTTACCAATTATGCATGAAATATATGCATTTCGTGCATCAAAATTGTAATGCATTAAAATATGCATTATATGCATCAAAATATCGATGCATCAAAATATTGTGTTATACGCATCAAATTTTTATGAGAATAAATTTAGTACATCCATTTATCAAGATCTATGGATGAAATTCGTTCTTATTTCTTAACTTAAATTTCATTCTCACCTGAACTCACTTATATATATATATATATATGAAACAAAGAGAGATTAAATATTCAGAATCGGAAGTGCTGACATCTTCACCGCAGTGCGAACTATTCCAATGAAATATTTCAAGAAAATTACCACTCAAGGATTAGGACGATTGACTAGCATGATTTTTCTTTCGCGCTAATTGCAAAATATCAACTTAAAAAGGAAAATATATTTTTTTTTTTTTTTTTTTGCTCCAGCAGAAAGGGAAAGGAAAATAATTTATTTGACCGTTACTAGTGAACTGAGGCATTTGGGGCAATGCTTTTATGATATAAGAGTTATTGTCGTGTGAGACATTACTTCGGGTGTATGAGACAATTGGATTGAGTTATTATAGTTAAGAAAAACTATGTTTATTGTACTAACGTATGGACTTTTTTACGTCCGTGTCCTAACTTAAGAATTATTGCAAATTGCCATATAACGTATTCAAAATTTTAATGTTCGTGTCCTAATGACCGGACGGCCAATTTGCCTATGTGGCACACCGAAAATTTGACGTGGCTTGATTACATCATTTTAATAAAATAAAATTGGCAACATCAGCTCCAAATCATCAGTTATCACTTAAAAAAAATTAAAAAAATTAAAAAATTATAAAATAAAATTGAAAAAGTAAAATTATAAAATACAATTGTAAAATAAAATTATAAAATTAAAATAATTATAAAAATTTTAAATGTGGTCAATTAAAATTTTATAATTTTATAATTTTTTAAAATTAAAATTATAAAATAAAACAGTAAACTAAAAATTATAAAATTAAAAAAATATAAAAAATTATAAATATTATAAATGTGGTCAGTATTATTTTATAATTTTTTAATATTTTAAAAAGTAAAAATAATTATAAAATTGTAAAAAATTAAAAAAATAAAAAATTGTAAAATTATAAAATAAAATTGTAAAATTATAGTAAATAAAATTTTAAACTAAAATTATAAAATTTAAAAAATTACAAAAAATTTATAATTTTATAAAAATTTCCACATGTGTGGAATTGATTACTGATGATTTGGAGCTGATGTGGTCAATTTATTTTATTAAAATGATCTAATCAAATTTTAAAACATGTGTGGTATTATATATTAAAGTATCTTCATTATTGAAAAAACAGAAAATGTCACACATGTTTTATAACTTGATTAGATCGTTTTAATAAAATAAAATTGACCACATCAGCTTCAAATTCCAGTTATCAATTCAAAAAAATTAAAAAATTAAAAAATTATAATTTTTTAATTTTTACTTTTATTTTAAAATTTAATTTTCTATAATTTTACAATTTTATTTTATAATTTTGCAATTTTTTATTTTTTTTAATTATTTACAATTTTATAATTATTTTTTACTTTTTAAAATATTAAAAAATTAAGAAACTATAAAATAAAATTGACCACATTTATAATATTTGTAATTTGTTAATTTTTTTTAATTTTATAATTTTATTTACAGTTTTATTTTATAATTTTAATTTTAAAAAATTATAAAATTATAAAAGTTTAATTGACCACATTTAAAATTTTATAATTTTAAATATTTTTTTAATTTTTCAATTTTATATTATAATTTTTAATTTTTTTTAATTTTTTTAAGTGATAACTGATGATTTGGACCTGGTTTTATTTTATTAAAATGATGTAATCAAGCCACGTCAAATTTCCGGTGTGCCACATAGAAAAATTGGCCGGATTTCGGTCATTAAGACACGAACATTAAAATTTTAAATACGTTATATGACAATTTGCAATTATGCTTAGGTTAGGATACGGACGTAAAAAGATCCATATGTTAGGACAATAAACGTAATTTTTCATTATACTTATTTATTCTCAACGCCATGTGAGACATTACTTCTGGAGTATGTCAGACAGGTCAAATTGGGAAATTACGATTAGAGCAAGGGGTACCATGGGCTGTTAAGCTCGTGCCATGGTACCAGCCCAGAATTTTCGATGGCGCACGACACCGTGGGTGGCGCCATGGCTTGTTGCGCCGTGGTGGCCAGCCCACGCGGTGGCCTTTTTTTTTCTTTCTTTTTTTTTTTTTGAAAATTGGAACGTTTGAATTGATATATACCCGTTGGAATTCAAATAGGGACTAACGGCTATAAGCCAAAAACAAAAAAAAAATCATTTTTCAACCATTTAAACTCTATAAAAAACCATACTCACTCACTCTTTAAATCCACACCCATTTCTATCAATCTTTCTTTCAAATATGAATCCAAATAATAATCCCAACGATCCTATGTACGACCCTTATTATGATGCTTTTTTTAATGATGATCGAGAGCGATATCTTCAAAGTTATGCGGCATACCAGCAATTTGTAGCTTTGCATGATCAAGAAGCGGGGGGATCCAGTTCGCATGAAAAGAGAACAAGGGCATACATACCACGCGAACGGGAAGAGGCGGAACAACGTTTAATCGAAGACTATTTTGGGGACGCTGAGAATGATCCTAAATATCCCGAAGATAATTTTAGGCGAAGGTATCGTATGAGTTCAAGACTTTTTAATAAAATTCTCAACGATATTTTAAGCTATGATGTTCAACCTCTTCTTGAGTATTTTAATTTTTTTAGACAACGGTTTGATGCATGCGATCGTTTAAGTATTGGTTCTCTTTTGAAGTGCACATCCGCCATCCGCCAATTGGCGTACGGCACTGCACCTGATTCATTAGATGAGTATTTGCAAATTGGTGAATGTTGTTCCCGACAATGTTTAGATGCATTTTGTAAATGCATACATGTTTTATACAACGAAAAATATTTAAGGCAGCCCAATGCAGAAGACGTTGAAAAAATATATGCATTGCATGAAGAAAAACATAAACTCCCGGGAATGCTCGGGAGTATTGATTGTATGCATTGGGACTGGAGAAATTGCCCAAAGGCCTTACAAGCTCAATTCAAAAGGCGTGATCATAAATACCCAACTCTTATGTTAGAAGCGGTTGCGGATCGAAGATTATGGATTTGGCATGCATATTTTGGGGTTCCAGGGGGAAATAATGATCTTAATGTGTTATATGGTTCACCGTTATTTGATGCTGAGCTTGCCGGTACAGCTCCGTTATGTCCATTTGAAGTTAACGGCCATACATATAACAAAGGTTATTATTTAGCCGACGGCATTTATCCGACATGGTCCGTGTTTGTGAAAACGTTTAGTGTTGCAAGGTCTGAGAAGTATTTGAACTTCAAAAGGGTTCAAGAAAGTGCTAGAAAAGATATTGAACGAGCTTTCGGAGTCTTACAAGGTCGCTGGGGAATTATACGACAACCAGCACGTGCTTGGCACATCAACACCTTGAAGCTAATCATGTATTGTTGTATAATGTTGCATAACATGATATTGGAAGACAAAGGATTCGAGGTGAATTTAAGAGACACATACGTTGATCCAACTCCGAACATGCCAGATAGTTGGGTCGAAAGGTGTGACTTACATTTGAGAAAAAATAAAGAATTCCGAGATAGTAAAGTGCACGACGCGCTTCGACAAGACCTTGTGGATCATTTATGGTACTTGTTTAATTAGGTTTCTATTTTTATGTATTTTTTTTAAATGTAATGTGTTTTTTTTTATGTAATGTTTGTTTTTTTAATGTAATGTGTGTTTTTTTTATTAATGAAGGTTATTTTAGTTAATATTATGTATGTTTAATTTTATGTAAAAGAAAAAAAAAATGCTGACGGCACCAGAATTTCTGGTGCCAAGGGATACGGCCAGAATGTGGTACCGTCAGATTTCTGGTGCCATAGAGATTTTTGCTGATGTGGCAGTAACTTTTGGCCCATGGCATCAAGCCATGTGTAGTGGATGAGATTGCTTTTTATTATTTGAAAAATGGACATTTTTGAAATATTTGGAAAATATTTATTATCGATTTTTGGGATGAGCTCAGCCTTTTCTTATCGGAATCGACCCAGTGGATAATAGTCACGGTCCGTTGCTTTTTGGCCAAAAAATATCGTTTAGACACTCAATTTTGTGTTTTCCGTATTTAGGGACTTAATTACATTTTTGTAAAAGGTTGGACTGCAACAGAAATTGGAAATTTTGGAGGGATACTTTGGAACTCGACGCTTTAGGCTGAGCAGAAGTAAGACTGAATATATCGAGTGTAGGTTTAGCGAAAACAGTGATAGAGAGGCGGGAATGATCACATTTGATGGGAAAGTTGTTCATGGATCCACTTTCTTTCGGTATCTTGGATTTATTATCCAAAAGGATGGAGAGTTAGATGGCGATGTTGCTCACAGAATAAAGGCAGGGTGGTTGAAGTGGAAGAATGCCACAGGGCTTTTGTGTGATCCTGACATATCTCATAGATTAAAAGGTAAATTTTACCGCACGGCAATTAGGTCTGCGCTGTTATATTGCACCGATTGTTGAGTTGTAAAACAGTGTCACGTTCAAAAGATGAATGTGACGGACATGCGTATGCTACGATGGATGTGTGGTCATACAAAAAAGGATCGGGTCAGAAATGAGGTGATTAGAGAGAATGTAAGAGTTGCGTCTATAGAAGACAAGATGGAGAATCGATTACGATGGTTTGGTCATGTGAGAAGAAGACCTGTTGATGTCCCAGTGAGGAGGCTAGAAAGTTGGGGAACAAGTAATGTTGTGAAAGGTAGAGGAAGACTCAAGAAAACTTGGATAAAGATGATTGAAAATGATATGCGGGTTCTTGGAATTGGAGAAAGTATGGCGATGGAGAGGCAAATGTGGCGGGAAAGAATACGGATGGTGGATGGAATCTGATTCTTTTTTTATATCTGTATTTTTATTACTATTTTCTTTTATTCCATGTTATCTTTTAATTTATTTTTCAGGATTTTTCATTTTTTTTTTAACATTCTTTCTCTTTTTTTTTATTTGCGTTTTTCTCTACTTTTTCCCTCTTTTTTCCTTTTATGTTATTTATGTAACGATTATTGAACGTTTCAAAGTTTGATTCATGTTAGCCGACCTCAAATCATTTTGGGACTAAGACTTAGATGTTGTATGTTGTTGTTGTATACTTGTTATTAATTTCCGTAATTTTATGCCTAGTTTCCTTAGGGTATATATATGCGTGTAAGGCCTTTATTTCGGATGATCAATTAATTGAAATATTCTCTATATTTTCTTGAGATATTTAGATCGGCTGAATCTATGGTTTTTAGAAGGTTGTATTCCAAACACAGCTGATCCGCTGGAATACATTTGTTTTTCCTGTAGTTTTCGCTGCATCAGGAGGTTGAGTGTGATTGAGACGGAGCCTGCAACAAAGTTGTATGCGGGATAACAATTTTAAGTCCATCTCGAATTTGCATGTTATTGCTCTCTCGTCTTTGATTTCAAGTTCCATTTACGACATTATAAACATAGAAACAGATAACAATAATAATAAAAATCACTGTTATTGCTCCAAGTATCGATCTACCCATAAAGGCCAAAGACCTAACACAATAATTCATATAAAAAATATCAACGAAACATACAACACCAGAAACAAAAGTGACAATTAATCAAAATAGAATATATATATGGCCCATTAATAATGCAACACAACGACGTCGTACTGAACAACAGCATCACCCGACGTGCTGTTGAACATAACATTACTCAATAAGGCTGAGCCGCGCGCAAGCCTGAAAACACCCGAGCCACCGACTATTGGCAGCTCACGGAACTCATTCAAGAAGGGGTTGTGGCCGATCAAGCTCAGCGTGCTGCCGTTATATGATTTAACGCTGAATGATATGTTATGGGTGCACCAAATAGATGGATGATTTTAAAGAAGAGAAGTAAGAAGACAATTCGTTGCCAAAATTGAAGAGAGAGTAGTAATAAATTTCGTGACAGCCGACATGTGAGTACAAAATACTTTTTGTTCAAAATATGTTACTTTTAGGTAGAGCTAGTCAGCCCCGCCCCATCTCACCTGAAAATTTATGTGGTGTGGAATGTGGATTGGTCTGATTTTGCCGGAACATATTCATATGCATACACCACAACAGGAACATCATCTTCAGTTGCGTGACCTCAAGAACAAAGACAGGGCCGGTCCAATCGTTTTTGATGTCCTGGGCGAATAACGAAAATTATGCCCCTAATCCAATCAACACATAATACACAAATTTTTTTAAGGGGTTTGAAACCTATTCAAACTAGGCGGCTCACCCGATTCTTATTGAAAAAAAGGGAGTTACAACGGCAGACATAAACCAAAACCCCGAACAATAAAACGAAAATAAGATCACTTAAAATGGTGCCTTCGTGCACTTCGTGAAGTAAAATCATCAATTAATCTATCATAGTCTGTATATGCTAAAGACTTACTTTCGATGCTCAAAATTGCTAACTCGTTAAGCCTATCTTGACTCGTGGTAGTCCGCAAATATGATTTCAATAGCTTTAATTTTGAAAAACTCATTTCATCACACTTAGAATCACCAACAAATTAATCATCAACAAGATTCACATTCACATTATCATTAGAATTAGGATCACCAATAAGTTTTTCATCAACAAGATTTTCCACATCATCATTAGAATTAGGATCAAGTTCTTCGTCAATAAGTTTTTCATCAACACATTCCTCAACATGATCATTGGTATTAGGATTATTAAAACCTCTTAGGTCGGATTTTCAATAGGTTTTTCTTGTCCAATAAAAAACTTATTTAATGATCATTGTAAAAGTTAACCAATTTCTTGTTGTTTTTTCTTTCTTTTCTTATTTTGAGCTGTCGATGGTTGTGATCTAAGAAACATATTTTATGTTTTTAAACAATGAATCAATGATAGTGATAATGAACATCAAATAACGTATAAACCACTTAATCAGTTAATAATCACACCAACACGGATTACAGATGACATAATTTGTAAGTTGTTGGCGCCAGCTTTTGAGCCAAAAAATTGAATGAAAATTTAGAGGTGTGTATTAAATTCAGATTTTGGTGGATTAATAATAATCCATGAATTTTTAAAGATTTTGGTGGATTAGAAATAATGCATGGATTAATAATAATCATTGTAGAATCTCATAAAGCTGATGAAGAGTCTTTCGGATTTAAAAATGGATTTTTATAAATCCTTCAAAATCTCATTGATTTTGGTGAGATTTCAAAACTTAAAAAAACACACTAACAAATTCATCAAAATTCACCGTTTTAATGAATCCAAAAAAATTCATGGATGTTTGAATACACTCAGATTTTAATGAATTATTTTAAATCCAGATTTAATACACCAAGATTTTAAATGACATTTGAAATCCAAATTGAATACACCAAGATTTAAATGATATTATGAATTCCAAATGGATTACTTCAAGATTTTAATGGAATCAAAACAATCCAAATTGAATACCCAAGGATTTCTAAAATCCAAAAGAATTACACAAAATTCCAATTGAATACACCCAACTTAATTTTTTTTCTTTAAAAAAAATAATTGAACCTAGATATACTCAAGAGAAATTTGGGCTCTGCTGCCCTGGGTGATGGCCCATGCCGCCCACTTGGAGGGCCTGCCCTGAACAAAGGTGAACTCCGGAGAAGGAACATGCTCAATCCCGACACCGTGACTTACAAAATGAGAGAGACTGTAGCTGATTTTTGAATATGAAGAAAAAGGTGATAGATACGGAACATGTATATATATATATATATACACGCAATTCACTGTATCCTGTATGCATATATTTTTTTTTTTATAAATTAAATGATTTTAGTTTTAGTTTCATCTCTAATGGACAACTACTTTAAAATCTGAATCTCTAATCATTATTTTTTGATTTATTAATCAGCCCCGGTTCTGGGCCTATGCGGTATGTTCAGCCGCATAGGGCCTCAACTCTTTTGGGGCCCAGGCTCAGAATCAAAGTCCAAGTATAAATTTTTTCCCTTTGTTATTTGATATGTTTTTTAAATAATTGTTATGCTGCCCAAAATTAGAAAATGTGATTCACGTTGTGAAAAACGTGAGAGAAAAAAAAGAATTAAAAAGTAGGTTCATTCGCAAAGAGGAGTTCTTGATTATGAAGAGTTGATCGATAATTTTGCTTTGAAGAACGCTAAAAGAGTTGCAATTTTTAAATGATTTTTTAAAAGTTGATTGTAATGTTCTATTTGGAACATACTATCTATATTCAATATATAATTTAATTTTCTTGCCATGTACTTTATAGATTTTTTTAATAATATTACTCGGGGGCGTTTCCGGAATTTGGCATAGAACCTCAAATTATTAGAGTCGGGGTTGTTATTAATAGTGATGCGGTATAAGAAAAATCCATGTCATTTTTTTCGAAATAGTGACTCGCCAAGTTATGACCGAAAAAGACAGGCGGGCCTTATTTTAAGAGTTAATTCAATTTTCAGGACCTTTAACAAATAAAATGAAGTTAGATGCTTTATTTTGATAGTTTATTCAAAGTTCAGAGTTAAAAAAAATGAGATTGAGACGACAAAACTGAAAAATGTTGAAAATTCACGTTATGAATAAGCCTATACAAATATTAACATACACACACCTTCAGTGCGTGTAGAGCACCAAATCCAACTAAACCAAACATACCCAGTATATCCCGCTCAGAGCAGGGTTTGGGGAAGATAAGATTTACACAGACCATGCCCCTACTTATTACGGTAGGGAGGCTGTTTCCGTGAAGACCCCCAGCTAAGTGCACATCAAAATATTGAGTGAAAAATACAAAGGGAAGCATATGATTCGAAAAGGCTCAATACCATACCTGAGCCCATGGCGTAATCCACATGGGACTTACCTAAGAGGAATTTGGCTATTTTACTCCCGATGAACGCTGCTCAAACAGAAGAACGGTTGACTCCACACACAGCTCACTGTCAAAAATACACCACACACAAAAGGCAATAGGATAAAATATATAATAAAAGTAAAAATACAATGCTCTAGGTCAAAGCTAACCGAGACAACCCAACCCTGAGGCTCTCAACTACAGTACCACTCCCAGCTAAAGAATCCACAACTCTGATCTGGCGCCTCCAAGTGCACCTATCAACAGTCATGGTCTCGGAAAGGTTTAATGCCTTCAAATCTAATTTAAGTTGCTCCTCCCACGTCCTCCTCGGTCTGCCTCTCCTCCTCTCCCCGACAACCAATAAACTCTCGACCCTCCTCACCGGAGCAGATGTCTGCCTCCTGCGGACGTGGCCAAACCATCTTAATCCCCTTCCCTAACTTTCGCTGAAATGGGCGCCACTTCTAGCGCGTTCCTGAAGACCCCGTTCGAGATTCTATCTAACATTGTGCGACCACACGACCAGCGTAACATTCTCATTTCAGCCGCTTCCAACTTGCTCTCAAGCGACTTCAACGCCCAACATTCGGAGCCATACAACATTGCAGGTTGGATTGCCGCTCTATAGAATTTACCCTTCAACTTTAGAGGGACTTTCTTATCGCACAGGACCCCTGTCGTTGCTCTCCACCTTAGCCACCCCGCTTTGATGCGATGAGTGACATCATCTTCACACTCACCTTCCTTCTGAATGATCGAACCCAAATACTTGAACTTCTCCGTACGGGGTACGATCCGCAATCATTACTTCTACATCTTCCTCGTTGGCCTCACCACTAAAATTACACAAGAGCATCCACAAAGGTGAGCGTCATTTTGATGCTCACTCATTATTTTATTAATAAAAATGGGTCAGAGTGTTCAATTTTGAGAGAGTACGTGTAAAGTACTCACTACTTGTGCTCACTACTCATTATTGTATTTTTTTAATTTTTATTTTCTATTTTTATTTTCCATTAATTATATAATACCCTTAAGCAAGAAATTGTATTGATCTATTTGAAAATTACAATACAATATTTGAACATCAATTAAAAAAAAGACATAAAACTGAAAAAATACAACATATTTCTACTCATAATATCCAAAGCGCGTTCATATTTCTTCAATTAGATC
Source organism: Orobanche coerulescens (assembly GCA_033398695.1). NCBI lineage: Eukaryota > Viridiplantae > Streptophyta > Magnoliopsida > Lamiales > Orobanchaceae > Orobanche > Orobanche coerulescens. Next base: position 20,257,660 of record CM065804.1, read on the forward strand.
ATCATCTAGTTCTTGAGCTTGTCTTTTATCTCCCATGTCCCTATTTCGCACCATACAGTATATGCTTTAAATTCTTTGCAAGCTTCATGGCCGTAGGTAGGTTAACTAGATGATGCGCTTAGTTTGTCCTCCCAATTCGTTGCACTTGTCCTCTTCAATTATCATGTTATGCATGATAATACAATCATACATAATAGTTTGAAGATGTTCAACATTCCAAAGTCGAGCCGCATGCCTCATAATTGATCAATGTGCTTGTAGGACGCCAAATGCCCTTTCCACATCCTCTCGCGCAACTTATTGCATTTTGGCAAATTTGCACCTCCTTGACTCGATTAATGATGGGACACGCACCCTAGTTACTTAGGGCATCCACAATGGGTGAGCACCAAAATGGTGCTTACCCATTATAATAATATTATAAGTGGATCATACTTCAATTTTGTGAGCACTTGCATTTTTTTCACAAGGGGTGAGCACCATTTTGGTGCTCACACCATTTTTTTTCTTTTTCTATTTATGTATTCATATAATAATTATATTTATTATTTCGTTAAATAGAATTACGAATATTTAGGGTCAAAAAATTGTATTGATTGAAAAATTACAATACAATTTTTTAACAAAAAAAAAAGCTGGGACTAAAAAAACTAAAATAATACAACTTAAAATTTTGAAAAACTAGTCGGCGAACTCGGGGTATTATTTTTTTGATCCTTTCGCACGCCTTCAAGTGGTATTTGAGAGCATCGGGATTCATGTCGCTGGTATTCCTAGTGATGATTTTGTATGCCTTGTTGTACTCGTACGCGTCGGCGTATTTGTCAAACTTATCAACCAAGAAGCCCATTTTGGCGAATCCGTTTGTTTTTCTTCCCCTTTTCCTTTCGCTTTGCAGCCTTGATACCCATTAGACGTGGCTGCGGGCTCCCATCATTCGGGGCGTTCGCACTCCCCACGTTGGTGGAATAGCTCCCGTCTTCTCGGACCTTCGCCCTGTTCGCCGACGCGTCAGACACGCCCAATGCACTGCGAAATTTTGGAGTATCTTTGAGCAGTCTCCATACCGACTTGAACTCGAAAGTGTGGCCGGTCGCTTGCTTAAACATCTCGTCTGCTTTATCGTATATGTCTTTGGAGCTGTGGCTGCTTGGATGTTGTTTTTCGATATTGGAGTGGTAGTCGGAAAAGAGTTAGAGCTTCTGCATTGCCCGACGCCATCGACAACGAAGTTGGCTCGTGGTCCTTGTGGACGGGTTTGCCCGAGTTGTAGCGCTGAGCGATGCGATTCAGTAAGTTTTGTATTTTTGACGATTGTTGGCGATCGGGTCGGTGGAAATATCGCACCAAACACTAGCAAGCCATATAGTTTCAGCTTAGTTGTAGTTGATGTTGGGCTCCTTCTTTGTGGCTTTGGACGGACGAACGACCTGCTCTGGTTGCTCTGTTTGAAACTCATAGTCGCCCGCCAGGTTGATTGTGGGTTTTGAACCCGGGTTTGAGAAAAACACCGACGAAGGGGTGGCCGGAGAAGACGCCCCTACAGCAGCGAATGGGGCATTTGAGCACCGCCGGAGGTGAATGGGGCAAAACCGGTCGCCATATTTGACGGGTGATTTTGTTGCAAGAAGTTGGGATTTTGTTGCAAGAATTGGGCCCAAAATTGATTATCATTATTGGCCATTGCAAAAAAATGAAGGTGTTGGAGTAATATCGGTATTTGCGCCGTTTGTGCGGAAGCGTAAATTAAACTGCGGAAAATTAAATAGAGGTTTCGGCCAAACGTGCCTACGTCCTCTCTCGATGTATCTTTTTCAATTGGCTAAAGATCAAAACCTCTACACCTCTCTTCTATCGATCGAGGGATTACCGTTACAAGCTCGTCTTCTATCGGTCCGAGTAAAACCGTTTTTCCTTTTCTATTGGATAAGGAATCAACCACTCTAGCTTTCTATCGGTACTAGATAAACCTCACTAAGATAGCGATTGCGATTCTAACAATGCCGGATCCTTGATCCTAATAACACCGAATCCAATCGTATCTTTTCTTTTTCTCACTCGTGTATGATTTTGTGTATAACACTCAATCACTCTAATTTAAGCTCAAGAACAATAACTGTAATATTTACAATGATATCTCAAGTGTATGTGAATTGCTCAATGTTGTTGTGTGGAATGATACCCACTCATTTGGTATTTATAGCCTTCTTCCACAAACTAGCCGTTACTGCCAGTTGTTTATTAGCGTGCGCTAGGCTGACTTTCTTAGCGTGCGCTATCGCGTGTATTTAGCCTTAGCGTACGTTATGTACTGTTACGTACGTTAACGTCTTCCAGTTTTAGTCCAGTGGCTACTGTCTCTGACTGTTAGCGTGCGTTAACACTTCCTTTGTAGCGTGCGCTAATCATGCATCATTGCATGCGTCATATATCCGTTTATACTTTTTGACTTGTAGCAGATTCTCCCCAACGGATTGATTGAATTGATTCAAACATGATATTTAGCGTGTGCTAAATATCATCTCTTGCGTGCGCTAAGCTTACTTCACTGCATACGTCATTCTGTGTTTGAATTCTCTTCACAACGGTAATATAGGCTCGATAACGTGCGTTAGTAAACATGGTGTAACGTGTACTATTCTTATAAGGTGACTTTACTTCAGGTTACTTCGAACTCATCTGATCTGCAGCCGGGACCCGTTAGCGTGCGCTAACCTATATATCTAGCGTGCGCTAACTTTATATTTTGTTCAGCTTTTTGCGACTTCGTCTGCTTCGATGTTTTGCTTCGCCTCGATGTTGTTTTGTTTTGTTTAGCAACTTAATCATCAAAACACTATTTATTAATATGTGGAATAAATATTCCAACAATCTCCCCCTTTTTGATGATTACAAAACAACTCTTGAAATGGATAAAACCTGCAAAATAAAAATATATGTATATGTACGTTTCAAAGTTTCCGGCTTTGATCGTTTCGTTAGTTTCACCCATTTTCTTTTCTTTTTCTGTCATTTTCGATTCTTCATTTTTCATTTTTCAACTCCTTCGTTTCTCCCCCTTTTTATATGCTTTCTTCTTCTTTTCGACTTCTTCGATTTTTATTATCTTCTCCTCCTTTTTACTTTTTAATTTTCTCGTCATATCTTTCATGACGCTTTTATCCGATTCAACTTCTTCTCTCTTTTTTTTTATTCAACAAAAAGTGTAAAAAATATAAAGGATACCAATTTGAATATATAAAAATATGCATGAATATAAAAAGTATGCAATAATATAGGGAATAACTCCCCCTCAAAGTATTATCTCCCCCTTTGTAAAATATCAAAAATTAATTTTTGGGGATCCAACTGAAAGTCGGTTTTTCTTTCGAGACATAGACGATGTTTGAAACAATTGTTCCTTTAGGAACCCAAATTTTCTTAACTTTAATCGTCCGTCTTGGGCTCTTACAGTTTGAAATATGATGCCCAATTTTCAAACATTTTTCACACCGGGGTATTTTGAAATTTACGGATTCATTTTTAAAACGTGGTTTGAATCCTAACCCCTCTTTATTTAAAGTGTATTTTTGAACCGAGAGCATATTTTCAAATTTCTCGTTTCCGATAGAAAATTTCTTCGTTAAATTTTTGAGCTCGGTTTGAATTTTAACAAGATCATGTTAGGAATACTTGTTAAATTTTGATGATGTCATTAATGTAATTCAAATGTTTATTACTTGGCAAAAATGTAAGGAAGAACCAAATGAGTATCTTCCATATGCCAAATTATGTTAAGTTAGATACTTGGCAAAATGTAAAGAAGAACCAAATGAGTATTGTAACACCCCCAAAATCGATCGGGAATATTACAGCGCCGTGGGCCCCATATTGGAACCCACAAGGCTAAAATCATTTTCGCAAACGTTTAAAAATGTCAAAAATCCTATTGAAAGTACACACACACGCAGCGGATAAAAACACTGTTCAAAGAATACTGAAAGCCATTTAGAAACATACACACACAGCGGATGAAACATAATTAAATACATTTGCAGCGGAATTATAAAAACCAGAAAGAACACTCGAATCCCAACAACTACGCCATAGTCAGTATCACCGGAAAGCTCATCCCTTCACGACCGCTACTAGCTCGAACTCCGAGTACCTAAAAGATAAAGCCCACGACGGGGTCAGCCATAATACTCAACAATGATAACGATCACATCACAAAAACAATACATATCAATGTAATTACAAGGTAAGAATAATTCCAATATGATCTCACCGAAGTAACCTTACCAACCTGTCACAACCATAACAATCAAATCTTACCATATCCCACGCCTCGTGTCCTTAAGTAATGAACGAATTCAAATGTAATCACACATCGTATCCGAAACACTACCAAGATTTCCAAACGAAACATATCTCGAGTATAGAATAATGCGGTCAAGTTCGATTACACTGGTCGCACAATCGGAACCCAATACTGATAGGAACTGATATCACATGATACATCTGCAAATCAACTGTCCCGAAACAATTGCAAGTCCCGGATATCAATACAAAGCATGAATGCTCACACAATCAATAATGATAACAATCAATGCATCACACCAGAAATATCAATGACATGATAGTTCCACACAAGATCGACAAAGGGATCAACCACGAACGAGAATACCATGATGTGGTAACTGTTGGAACATTTAGTTCCATACATAAATTAAAAGTGTTTTGATGATTAATGTTGATAAGCAAAACAAAACAACGAAGAGACGAAGCAAGCATCGAAGGAAAACGAAGTGCAAAAAGCTGGAAAAACACAAAGCTAACGTACGTAATATGTGATCATTAACGTACGTAATGGAAGCAGCTTAACGTACGTAATGGATGAGAGATAACGTACGTAAAGGAGTTCAAACAAGTGAACGTTGGAGGAGTCAAAGTCAGCAAAGCATACAACGGATATATGACGTCATCAGTGATGTAATGTTAACGTACGTAACAAAGGAAAGGCTAACGTACGTAACTCAAATGATGAAACTCACTGGACTGATTTGTGAAGATGCTAACGTACGTAACCAGCCATGGTTAACGTACGTAATGAGGATTACGTACGTAATGGAGAGCATATAACGTACGTAATGAAGGTCCTGGCAGCTAACGGCTAGTTTGATCATGAAGCCTATAAATACCATCCCTATGGTATTGTTTGAGTACAACAACCTTGAGCAAATTGCCTATACTTGTGATATTATTATACACATTCTTGTTGTTGATATTGAGCTTAATTGTAAGTGTTTGAGTGAGAATTCACGAAAACATACACGAGTGGTAAAAGAAAAGATACGATTGGATTCGGTGTTATTAGGATCAAGGATCCGGCATTATTAGAATCGCAATCGATATCTAAGTGAGGTTTATCTAGTACCCATAGAAAGCTAGAGCGGTTGATTCCTTGTCCGATAGAAAAGGAAAACGGTTTAACTTGGACCGACGCAAAGACAAGTACGAGTGGTTTATCACGGACCAATAGAAGACGTGATTGTAAACGGTTATACCTCGACCGATAGAAGAGAGGCGAAGAGGTTGCTATCTTTAACCTATTGAAAAAGATAAAGAGAGGACGTAGGCTCGTTTATAGCCGAACCTCTATAAATCCTCGTGTCCTTTATTTTCCGCACTTTTTATTTACGCTTCCGCAAACGGCGCAATATCCGAATCGGTACCCAACAATTGGTATCGGAGCCGTACTCCAATACGCGGCTTAACATCCGAGGAGAAAAGATCCAATGGCTTTTCAAATAGCACCCGTCGAAGGCCTTGCTCTCAACCGACCACCATTCTTTGATAGCTCAAATTATTTGACGTGGAAGAAGAAGATGTCGATATTCATCCGAGCATACGACATCGAAATTTGAAAGATTATTTGCCTTGGCCCAAAAGTTCCTATCAAATCCGACGGTACGCTCAAAACTTTTGAAGAATACGACGATGCCGATTGGAAAAATGACCATCTAAATTGTAAGGCTACTCAACTCTTATTTTGTGCCTTAAATCCGGAAGAGGTCAATCGAATCTCATCGTGTGAGAGTGCGAAAGAAATATGGAAAATTCTAGAAATCACACACGAAGGGACGACTCAAGTCAAGGAGACGAAGATCAATATGCTTCTCCATGACTACGAGTTATTCATGATGAAGGGTGACGAGTCCATCACCAATATGCTCGACCGATTCTCGGTCATCACCAATGGACTAGCTTCGTTTGGCAAACCATTATCCAGTAGTGAAAAAGTTAAGAAAATTTTACGATCACTACCTAGCGAATGGGACGGCACCGTGACCGCGATTATGGAATCTAAAGATCTCAACACGCTCGATTTTAGTGCCCTTGTTGGTTCACTAATCAATTATGAGATTGTCTTAAAATCACGAAGTGTCAAGCCGAAGCCGAAGGAACGATCGTTAGCCATGAAGGCTAAGATGTCGAGGAAGAAAGAAGAAATTCCGGTGGAGGAAAGCGACGAATAAGCGGCATATTATGCCAAGAATATTAATAAATTCCAAACCTTATTAAACCGGAGGAAGAAGGATATCTCGAGCGAAACGAAGAAGTTCGACAACTCTTGTCGACAATGTGGTAAACCAGGCCACTTTGCTAAAAATTGCCGTGTCAAACCCAAGAAGGAGGTTCTCGTGGCTACTTGGAGCGATGAAGATGAAGACGATGATTTCATCAATCAAAATAATCTCGCTCTCATGGCCCGGAGTTCGTTCGACGACAGCGACGTCGAAAGCCAGGTAAGTACATCCTCCCGTGATGAACTTTTTGATGCATTTGAATTATTGCATACGGATTTTCAAAATGCATTATCGGAAATTAAATCCCTCAAGTCTAAAATTAAATCTTTGGAAATTGAAAATTCCAAAATTATCGAGAAGGGAAAATTTGTTGAAATCGATCATTCAAAGTGTATTGAAAATGAAAATATTTTGAAGGATGATCTCGCTAAAATCCAAACCGAGCTTAAATCTTTGACAAAGAAATTCTCGTGCGGAAACGAGAAATTTGAACAAATGCTTGGTGTTCAAAAGTTTACTTTGAATAAAGAGGGGTTAGGATTCAAAACTCGTTTGAAAAACGAATCCGTTAATTTCAAGATACCCCATTGCGAAAAGTGTTTGAAAATCGGGCATCATATTTCAAGTTGCAAAAGCCCGAGACGGACAATAAAAATTAAGAAAATTTGGGTTCCTAAAGGAACAATCGTTTCAAATATCGTCTACGTTTCTAAACAAAAACCAACTATAGGTTGGATCCCCAAAAATTGATTTTTGTATTTTACTCAGGGGGAGTATTTTTTTAAGGGAGATATTATTCTCAGGGGGAGTTTTTACCCTTTATGCATTTATTTTTATCATGCATATTTTATATTTTGGTATTATTTATTTCAATTGATATTTTATCCACTTTTTGATGAAAACAAAAAGGGGGAGAGAAAGGCGGAAAATGGGATTTACCCTAAAAGGGGGAGAAAGCGAAGGAGTTGAAAATGATAAGGAGAAGTCGAAAAATGACGAGAAAAGAAAAATGCGGAGACGTCGAAAGACGATGAAAATTTAAAAATGGAGAAAAGAATAGAAGGAGTCGAAAAGAAATGGGAGAAGATTCTAACAAAACGGACAAAGTCAAAACTTTGGTTTGTAAAGATATACATATATTTGTATTTTGCAGAAAATCCCATTGTGAAGTGTTGTTTTGTAATCATCAAAAGGGGAGATTGTTGGAACATTTAGTTCCATACATAAATTAAAAGTGTTTTGATGATTAATGTTGATAAGCAAAACAAAACAACGAAGAGACGAAGCAAGCATCGAAGGAAAGCGAAGTGCAAAGTGGAAAAACACAAAGCTAACGTCGTAATATGTGATCATTAACGTCGTAATGGAAGCGACTTAACGTCGTAATGGATGAGAGATAACGTCGTAAAGGAGTTCAAACAAGTGAGCGTTGGAGGAGTCAAAGTCGCCAAAGCATACAACGGATATATGGCGTCATCGGTGATGTAATGTTAACGTCGTAACAAAGGAAAGGCTAACGTCGTAACTCAAATGATGAAACTCATGGGTGATTTGTGAAGATGCTAACGCGTAACCAGCCATGGTTAACGTACGTAATGAGATTACGTGCGTAATGGAGAGCATATAACGTCGTAATGAAGGTCTGGCAGCTAACAGCTAGTTTGATCATGAAGCCTATAAATACCATCCCTATGGTATTGTTTGAGTACAACAACCTTGAGCAAATTGCCTATACTTGTGATATTATTATACACATTCTTGTTGTTGATATTGAGCTTAATTGTAAGTGTTTGAGTGAGAATTCACGAAAACATACACGAGTGGTAAAAGAAAAGATACGATTGGATTCGGTGTTATTAGGATCAAGGATCCGGCATTATTAGAATCGCAATCGATATCTTTTCTTTTACCACTCGTGTATGTTTTCGTGAATTCTCACTCAAACACTTACAATTAAGCTCAATATCAACAACAAGAATGTGTATAATAATATCACAAGTATAGGCAATTTGCTCAAGGTTGTTGTACTCAAACAATACCATAGGGATGGTATTTATAGGCTTCATGATCAAACTAGCCGTTAGCCGCCAGACCTTCATTACGACGTTATATGCTCTCCATTACGTACGTAATCTCATTACGCACGTTAACCATGGCTGGTTACGACGTTAGCATCTTCACAAATCACCATGAGTTTCATCATTTGAGTTACGACGTTAGCCTTTCCTTTGTTACGACGCTAACATTACATCACCGATGACGCCATATATCCGTTGTATGCTTTGGCGACTTTGACTCTCCAACGCTCACTTGTTTGAACTCCTTTACGACGTTATCTCTCATCCATTACGCACGTTAAGTCGCTTCCCATTACGACGTTAATGATCACATATTACGACGTTAGCTTTGTGTTTTTCCGACTTTTCGCACTTCGCTTTCCTTCGATGCTTGCTTCGTCTCTTCGTTGTTTTGTTTTGCTTATCAACATTAATCATCAAAACACTTTTAATTTATGTATGGAACTAAATGTTCCAACAATCTCCCCCTTTTTGATGATTACAAAACAACACTTCGTCAATGGGATTTTCCTGCAAAAATACAAATATATGTATATCTTTACAGACCAAAGTTTTTGACTTTGTCCGTTTTGTTAGAATCTTCTCCCATTTCTTTTTCGACTCCTTCTATTCTTTTCTCCATTTTTAAATTTTCATCGTCTTTTCGACGTCTCCGCATTTTTCTTTTTCTGTCATTTTTCGACTTCTCCTTATCATTTTTCAACTCCTTCGTTTCTCCCCCTTTTAGGGTAAATCCCATTTTCCGCCTTTCTCTAGTACCCATAGAAAGCTAGAGCGGTTGATTCCTTGTCCGATAGAAAAGGAAAACGGTTTAACTTGGACCGACGTAAAGACAAGTACGAGTGGTTTATCACGGACCAATAGAAGACGTGATTGTAAACGGTTATACCTCGACCGATAGAAGAGAGGCGAAGAGGTTGCTATCTTTAACCTATTGAAAAAGATAAAGAGAGGACGTAGGCTCGTTTATAGCCGAACCTCTATAAATCCTCGTGTCCTTTATTTTCCGCACTTTTTATTTACGCTTCCGCAAACGGCGCAATATCCGAATCGGTACCCAACAGTAACTCCAACAAGATCAATGAAGAATCAATAACCGGGAATACCGGCAATACGGCAAATCCCAACAAGGTCAATAAAAGGTCGACAACCGAGAATACCGAAGACACAGTAAGGATCAACGAAGAATCAATAATCGAGAATACCGACGACACGGTAAGGATCAATGAAGAGTCAATAACCGAGAATACCGACGACACGGTAAACTCTAACAAGGTCAATAAGAGTCGACAACCAGAATTACCAACGGTACGATAAACTCAAATGAGAACAATAAAGGGTCAATAACCGAGAATACTGACGACACAGTAAACTCTAGCAAGATCAATAAGGACCAACAACCGGGAATACCAACGATACGGTAAACTCCAACAAGAGCAATAAGGAATCGACAACCGAGAATACTTACGACACGGTAAACTCCAATAACATCAATCAAGGACTAATAACCAAGTATACCAACGGTGAGACAACTCCCAAACGGAATCAATAAGGATCAATAACGAACGAGATTACCAATGACAGGGTGAACTCCAAACGAGATTTATAAAGGATCGATATCAATGAGTTGACCATCGATATGGTAACTCCGAACGAGATTAGTAAAGGTTCAACGGCGACAGATACACGAGAGAATAAAATCGTCAACCATATACAAATCATATATACGGGGTTTCAAAGACAACCCGAATATCGAACAGACCCAATTATACATGGACTGTGAACGACCAATCAATAAGACTCAAGATGGACGTCACGATACGCTCGATCCGGACATGTGTCCGTGTACAAGCCAACCACGGGTATTGATCAATACACGTCTGGTCTCGTACCTAATCAGCCTCACGAAGTACGTCTCGTGTGCACGGTTCAATATGAGGTCGAAACCAACATATGCTACACGTGCCCGTCCCGAAAATCCTACACATGAACGATCAGAACGTATCTGACTCCAGATATGCCACGATACAACATGACAACAGATCTCGAAGAAACGTATATCCAACAAGGATCAGAAGATTTTCCAAGAGGGCAACAATAACTCGATCATGAAAGACCGACACGACCACAATGTCGTATTCCGTCAGACAATAGTCCACAACATGCTCAACAATGCATATAATAATAACACATAAACTCCCAAGGCAGCAGCCAAGGGTCACAGAAGCATCTACTCAGGAATACTCCAGACAATATCACATAAAACTCCAAAGGCAATGTAGGGTCACTAAGCATCTACTCAGAATACTCCGGACATAGGTGCCATTTAGGTCTTATCCCCTAACACATTTCCATTCGGGTACCATACAGGTTTTATCCCCAACACATCGGCCCCACAGATTACGGCTCAAGAAAGAGCACTTCACAAAACGTAACAAACAATGGTGCACATTCACCGCATGGAATATCAACACACACATGCAATAATGCAACATGATGATTATCATAATCTAACAATATTAATTTACCTCAAGCTGGAGACGCTAACCTTTCCACGACCAACCGCCCTGAACGAATACACGGTTTATCCGACAATCCAAAATGAAGTACAGTCCATAACTAATACCAAACCACCATCCCGAGTTCAACATCGACACGATAACTAACCTTGATATCCAACTTCTCATGCAATAGACCAAATTATAATTCACGTTCCCATTTCCACTAGACATCCTTAAAATCATATACATTATGATTTATCTTACATACCACCATTCCGACAATTCATATATTCCATAATACCATTGCTATATGAATCATAAATGAAATGAAAACAAAATCATTTATTAACATTATGAACTGAGCAAGCATAACTTGCCTTGATACCAATTCGACAAAGCCACTATCAATCCCGCCGTCTTCGTCTACAAGCTCCGCAACCCCAGCTCATCCGCAGCACAACGGTTAACTTCAACGATCACTAAACGCAACCTAATGCAATAATTAGTTAACGATACGTTCAATAACAATCAACCGAAATGACCAACTAATCAAACTCGATGGTTCAACGACATCTCGATCATACGAAACCAAACCGTATCAAATCTTAACAATACGAACACAAGCCGAAATTCGGTGTTCAATGGTCCTAACGACGTCTTCAACATATATACTTCTCATAACATCACGAATCGCAACAAACTACCAAGAACATCGAGAATATTACGATTCCATAATCATAACAACATAATCGAATCATTTGATCACCAATTCATTCTCTTCCCTTAATAAAATTCTCATAAATACCAAGAATCATCACAACAATATCAATTCAACCATCATTCATACGAAAATGTATAGAATTTCCCAAGTTCAACTCATTGAGGCATTTCATCGAACACTTTAAAGGCATAATCCAATTTAATCATTTTAACGAAGAAATACTCGAATTTGTTCCACAAAACTTCAAGAGTATTGAATGATTACGAGTATACAATCAAGTTCTATCAATAATCTGAATCAAAACGAAGCAAATCGGCCAAAACACCAAGAAACCTCAAGAACATCCAAAAACCAAAAGTTCATGTGTTCTTACCTTCGATCCGGGTGGAGGATGATGTTAATCCATGATTCCAACTTCCAAAACATGTTGTTATAAGTTGATTCTACTCAAAACCATCATATTTGCTGAAGAAATCGCGGAAGGAACGAAGAAAAACGAAGAAATGAGCAGATGACTCGGTCCAGGCCTTATATAGGCCGAGACCTGCCGGCCACGACTCGATCGTCTGATTCCCATGTTACGTACGTAATGTCTCGGCCATAATGTACGTAACTCTACCAATTTAACGTACGTAAGCTTCAACACATAATGTACGTAATGGCTTCCATACTTAGCCATTTCCAGCAATTCCTGTCCAACATCTCGACGTAACAATTGTGAACATACGACAATACTGAACACATATACGAAATCCCGAAAATATTCTCGTACGGTACGTCTGATGCACGATACCCCCAATTACAACTGTCGACCAAGTACGACAATCATACAAATACCCATACGGTATATCCGACATCGAAAAACACATCAAGCATGTAATATCCTAGAATCAAAATAACCTCGATGACATCGCACGATCATCACGGTTTCCAAAATTATCCGCTCATATCGTGTCGGTCCACTCATGCAGTACATCCCAGATAAAATAATGCGAAAAATTCATAGTGAAATTCTAGGATATTACATATCTACCCACTTAAATAAGTTTCGTTCTCGAAACTCAAAATCCTGTCACAATCAGTATCTCAATCCCGAAATATCTCAAAATCACGACACCATACTCAAATAATCATCATCAAAACTGAAATAACTGAAAGAACACACTTACAGGTCCGTGAAGTCGATGATCTTCCGTGATACCAGCATACGACTCCCATACAAGTCTAAACACACCGGCATCGCAAATACAATAATTTGAAAATATTTCAAAAATTTTGAAACCTCCAAAATCGGTTTGACCCAAAAGTCAGAAAATCATTTTCAAAAGTCACGCTACTACCGCACCGGTAGAGCCACATAACACACACGCCCGGGTTTTACGAAACCCAAGCTCCGATATCATTTTCTATAACACCCCCAAAACCGACCGGGAATATTACAGCGATGTGGGCCCCATATTGGAACCCACAAGGCTAAAATCATTTTCGCAAACGTTTAAAAATGTCAAAAAGCCCATTGAAAGTACACACACACGCAGCGGATAAAAACACAGTTCAAAGAATACTGAAAGCCATTTAGAAACATACACACACAGCGGATGAAACATAATTAAATACATTTGCAGCGGAATTATAAAAACCAGAAAGAACACTCGAATCCCAACAACTACGCCATAGCCAGTATCACCGGGAAGCTCATCCCTTCACGACCGCTACTAGCTCGAACTCCGAGTACCTAAAAGATAAAGCCCATGACGGGGTTAGCCATAATACTCAACAATGATAACGATCACATCACAAAAACAATACATATCAATGTAATTACAAGGTAAGAATAATTCCAATATGATCTCACCGAAGTAACCTTACCAACCTGTCACAACCATAACAATCAAATCTTACCATATCCCACGCCTCGTGTCCTTAAGTAATGAACGAATTCAAATGTAATCACTTGTACTGTATCCGAAACACTACCAAGATTTCCAAACAGAAACATATCTCGAGTATAGAATAATCTGGTCAAGTTCGATTCTGTCGGCTGGGTCGCACAATCGGAACCCATATCCTGAGGAAGCATTCAAGAAGGAAGCTCTTTGTGATGCGTGCCAAAAAGCGAACCAAACCAGAGCATCATTCAAGCCAGTCCAGCCTACAACCCTCACAACAAGGATCTTAGATCTACTTCACATGGATCTATTTGGTCCTATCAAGCCGAGGACTCTAAGTGTCAGAAAGCATGCCCTAGTAATAGTGGATGACTATTCAAGGTATACATGGATTATTTCCTGTACAAGAAAAGTGAAACCTTGACCAAGCTACCTGAGCTGCTGAGAAGGATTCAGAATGAGAAATCCCTCTCAATCATCAAGATCAGATCAGACAGAGGAGGAGAATTTCTCAACAAGGCGATCACTAATTACAGCGATCAGAATGGTATCCAGCATGAGCTCTCTGCAGCCAGGACCCCCCAGCAGAATGGTATTGTCGAAAGAAGGAACAGAACCCTAAAGGAAGCAGCCAGGTCCATGATTGCAGAAGCAGACCTGCCCAAGAGGTTCTGGGCTGAAGCTGTCAACACAGCTTGCCATACTCAGAACAGGAGTATGATAGTAGGGAGACATGGCAAAACTCCCTATGAGGTTTGGAATAACAGAACACCTACTGTTTCTTACTTTCATATCTTTGGTTGTAAGTATTTCATCCACAATAACGGTAAAACACAACTAAATGCCTTTGATGCTAAAACCGATGATGGTCTCTTTATGGGATATTCACAAAGAAGCAAGGCATATAGAGTCTTTAATAAAAGAACCTTAGTTGTGGAGGAAACACCCCATGTTGTATTTGATGAATCTACTGTTGAGTACATGAAGCAAGTTGAGCTAATTGAGGATAAGCTCAAATCCGCATCTCTTGAAGAAGTCATTATAAATGACACTGTAATGGTGGACTCATCTGCAGATCAGCCGGAAGACCCAACTGTAGTTGCTGAAGACCCAACTGCAGATCAGACAGGAACACCAAACCTAACTGATCCAGTTGCCGCTGATGAAGACCCATCTGTAGCTGATAAAGACTCATCTTCAGACCAGACCAGATCCCAACCTGTAGATGACAAGACGGTAGCTGATCCAGTTGCAGACCAAGGAGACCAGATCCAAGCTGATGCAGACAGAGAAGAAATCCACCAGAGCAAATCTACAGGGGGAACAGACCCTGAAGAAGAAGATATCCCCAAGTGGCTCAAAGAACATCCAATCCAACAAATCATTGGGAAGCTGACTGATGAAGTTAAGACAGGACAGTCTACTCTACCCGCAGGAATGGCAATATTCTCTTGCTTCATGTCCCAAATAGAACCCAAGACAACAGAACAAGCCTTGGAAGATTATTCTTGGATCAATGCCATGCAAGAGGAGCTTGAACAAATGGAAAGGAACAATGTTTGGGAACTAACTGACAGACCAGATCATAAGAAGGTTATTGGCACCAAATGGGTGTACAAAAACAAAAGCGACGATGATGGAACTATTGTTAGGAATAAAGCCAGACTTGTTGTTAAAGGATATGCACAGTGTGAAGGAATAGATTTTGATGAAACCTATGCACCTATTACAAGATTAGAAGCTATCAGACTATTCCTCGCATATGCTGCATTCAAGGATTTTGAAGTCTATCAGATGGATGTAAAGAGTGCATTCCTTAATGGAATCCTAGAAGAAGAAGTCTATGTGGAGCAACCCCCAGGATTTGTCAAAGGAGACAAAGTCTACAAGATGTTGAAAGCTCTATATGGACTTAAGCAAGCACCAAGAGCTTGGTATGAAACCTTATCTGTATTTCTTGAGAAGAACGGTTTCTGCAAAGGGAAAGTGCACAAGACCTTATTCAGAGTGGAGCACGAAGGCCACATTATAATAGTTCAGATATATGTGGATGACATTATATTTGGCTCAACCAACACAGAGCTATGTGAGAAATTTTCAAACCTCATGCAAGGAGAGTTTGAGATGAGTATGATGGGAAAGCTTAACTTCTTTCTTGGATTACAAGTCAAGCAGATGGAAAATGGAATTTTCATCAATCAAGCCAAATATACTCGAGACCTCATCAAGAGATTTGGAATGGAATCTGCCAAAATAGCAAGAATTCTTATGAGCACAAGTACTCATCTAGATGCAGATGAGGGAGGCATATCAGTGGATTCAACCCACTATAGAGGACTTATTGGATCATTGCTATACCTCACTGCAAGCAGACAAGATATATCTTATGCCGTAGGAGTATGCGCGCGATTTCAATCCAAGCCAAAGCAGTCGCACCAAGATGCAGCCAAGAGAATAATTAAATACATTAAGTCTACGGTCAATGTTGGATTATGGTATCCTATGGACGATAACTTCGAGCTATTAGGATATTCAGATGCAGACTTCACAGGATGCAAAATTAATAGGAAAAGAACTAGTGGAACATGCCAATTCCTAGGAACCAGACTGATATCCTGGTTCAGCAAGAAGTAGGTTTCTAACTCTATTTCCACTACAGAGTCAGAATACCTAGCTACAGGTAGTTGTTGTGCCCAGATCTTATGGATTAGACAACAGCTAAGGGACTACAACATCATTGCCAATGAAGTTCCTATCTGGTCTGACAACAACAGTGCTATTGCAATAACCAAAAACCCGGTATTGCATTCAAGGACCAAGCACATTGATGTTAAGCATCATTTCATTAGAGATCACGTGCTTAACAAGAGAGTCAGAGTTAAAAGAGTCAGCACAGACTACCAAATTGCTGATATCTTCACCAAACCTTTGCCAGAAGAAAGATTTTTGGAGCTGAGCAGAGAACTTGGCTTACTAGATTGGGAATCTAGTACAGAAGAAAAAGCTAGCTGATGCAGACAAGAAGATGAAGGACAGACGAAGGAACCTAGCTGATCAAAATCACAGGCGAGAAGTCAAAGGACTCAACTCACCTGATGCAGAGCATTCAACAGTCAACGGTCAACCAGCTCAGTTTTTCTAAACCTAACCGACTTTTAAATATTATATTATTATCTGCTATTTACATAAAAATAGTATCATATTATTTTTGGATAACAAGTGGCATAATATTATACGCTTTAAAAATACACGTGGCAATTGACCTCCACTGTGAGAAATTGAAATCCAACCGTCCATTTTTAAACTCAAAACCTGGACCACCGATTAAAATTTGAATTTTAAAAAGGGATCTCAAAAGGTGGACCACCGATTAAAATAAATGATTATTTAATTACCGCGTCGTTTTATTTTCCTTATAAGGACGGAAAACCCTTTCACTTTACCTTCGCCAAAATTTTGAAAACCCTAATTTACAGAGCAGAAACTCCTTCGAACTCTCAATACACTAAGAAATTGTCTATCTTGCAGAAATGGAATCATATTTTGAAGGTGTAAACCTGAACGCAGTCAAGGACCAGATCATCTTCTCCCTGGTCATTGATTTTGAGGGGCTCCTTGAATCGAATCTGGATAACAACGAAGTGCGCAACCTTATCCACTCGATGAAGATGAATGGGATCTACCCATTTTTGGATATCAGCCCCAAGCACTTGTTTAAAGAGGACGTTATTGCATTTTTCCGAGAGGCCCGAGTGATTGAATCGAAGATTCGAAGCACTGTCGGCGGCATCCAAGTGGACGTATCGCCGGAGATGATTGGAAAAGCTTTTGGAATGAAGAGTCGTGGCGTGGCGGTCGAAGCCCTCATACAGAGCGCAGCCGAGACCTGGCTGAAGATTAAGGCGGTCGACCAACTGGAGAAACTTAAGCTGACTGCCAAGAGAAGTGAGATTAAAAGAGAATATCGCTATGCGTTGGACATAACCAACAAAATAGTCATGGGCATGGCCGGGAGCTATGACCAACTGTCGTCCGCTAAATTCATGGTGCTAGGAGCACTAATTCAAGACACGCCGATTGACTAGGCAGACTACATTTACAGGCAGTTGGTGCGGGAAGTCAACAAGGCCGAGTGGCTTGTTGAAGAGAAGAAGTTCAAAACCAAGCTGGCGTTCGGAACGCAGCTAAGTTGGATTTTGGAGAAGATTGGTGTGGCAAAAGGAAATACTGATCCTTTCCACATCAACAAAAGACTTGGTCATCTTGACCAAGAAACTTTGAGGAGACTAGGAAGCGGAAGGAAAACAGCTCAGATCTTAAAAGAGTTGTTGTCTGATTAGGGAACTACTTACAAGTATCCTAAATCATCAGACGAGTCCGACCAGGCTACAGCCCGCAACCCACCTGCAGCCTAGTCTGATATGGAGTCGGACAATACACCGATTGCTCTTCGTTTCAAGAGAAGGGGACCATCCCCTGGTGAGCCATATATAACTCATTCCTCACCAGAACCATCTCCAAAGAGGCCCAGGCGATTGCAGTTCAGTGAAGAGGAGCAGCAAGAGCGATACCCAGCTCTGCAGCTAAGTCTCCTGCACATTTGGAGGACCAGCCTGCTCCTGCCAGCCTGGAGACCCAGATTGTCCCCCTTCTCACCCCCCAGTACATTTCTGAAGAAGAGGGAGCAGGTTTAATCATCAACATACCTGAGGCAAATTACAGCTTCAACCTGCTTGATAACAACGTTTTCAACCTACCTATAGAGCAGCTTAAAATGGTAAAACCCCTTGCTCTAAAACACTATTTCGTTCACATTTATGAGGAGTGGAAAATTTTTAAATCCTATTCTTTCACTCGACTACAAACTTTCATTGAGGTGAGTGGCTGGGACTATCTCCAGGCCACTGAAGAAGCGCTGATGAATTTTTTCAACGAATCAGACGCGATTTTGCTACTCCAGGAAAATTGGATCATGTCCAATTTTAAAACTCACATGGACCAATTTATCCATACAATTATGTTTAGTATATTTGAGGGATATGTTGATAAAGAAGAAGAAGTTGAAGAGAAAGAAATAAGAATAGAGGAGTTAGTGCCGGAAGAAGAAGAAATTATTGTTATTAATGATGAAGAAGAAAGAGAAGAAGAAAATATCTCAGTTGAAAAACAATCTGGAGAAGAAGAAGTCGAAAAAGCTGAGGAATTAGTGGATGAAGAAGAAGAATAAGGAGATGAAGTTGATCAGAAGGATGAAGAAGAAAAAGAGGATGATGAAAAAGATGATGATGATGAGAAAAAGGATGATAAAGATGAAGATAAAAATGATGATGATGATGATGGTAAAGATGAAGGAGGAGAAAAAGAAGCTGAGAAAGAAAAAGAGAATGATGAAGAGGAAGAAAAAGAAGGAGAGAAGGAGTTGGAAAAGAAAGAAGGAGAAAAAGAGAAAGAACCAGAAAATGAGGCAGAAAAGGAAGCTGCACTAGAGAAGGCTGGGCCACCTGCCCGATATACCAGCCTTGATGCAGACTTGGCTGAAGACTCCAGATCGGGGACCCCAGAATAGACCCCATCTGGTATGCCAGCTGCAGACAGGAGTCTGCAGACAGGTGGGTCATCCGCACACCCACCTGCAGGTGTAGAAGGTTCAGGCGAGCACTCTCCATAGACATCACAAATAACACCTGTGATGACTGAGCTGATCCGACAGATTGTGAAATACACTGTTGGAGAGCTGTTTGCTTCTCAAATTACTCTTGATCTACAATCGATCAATGCCAAAATTGACACTTTGCTACAGCGGAACATCCCTCAACCACCTCCTCCTACAAACAACAGAATGCCACTTGGCATGTCTGACTGGATGTTAAGAATGGAGCAGCAATTGACCACCCTGGTTGATGCTGGCAAAAAGGGGGAAGAAAGGTTTCAGGGGGAAGGTAGCAAACAAGGGGAAATTAGAGGAGCTCAAGATATGAAGACCAAGAAGAGGCAAGATGTCCAAATAATCACTGCTGGGACATCTTCGGCAAAAAGGAAGGGAGCTGAACTAGAGCAGGCTGATGATCAGCCTGCAGTCAAAAGAAGGAGGATCAGAATTGGGGACCAGCCTACACTAGAATGGGAAGGTAGAGAGTTATGGTATGTTGAAGATTTTATTCCTATCGAAGCTTTACCTATGTGGGGAACTGCAAAGAAGAAGTTTATTAGAGATTTCTATATCTGGGAGTTACTCTAGGATAACAGTTGCTCCCCACAACAGATTTTTATTAACTTCATGGAGAAAGCACATCCAAATCTCCGGGCTGTCCTACTAAAACATGCAACGGAATGTAATGCATACCCAATGATCCCTCCTTTCAGGCCTAAAGATCCTCCCACCTTGGAAAATGATGAATTGGATGAATTAGAACTTCAAAGGAAAATAAAGAAACTTTGTGATGAGCATAAATTCTCCTCACAAGAGGAACAAGACTTTGCTGCCCTCGTTGTCAGAAGGAAGTATGGTCTTTCCCCTGTCAAGATAAGGCCAATTGGAGCTAAGCTTTTCAGACCTGCCAAGCAGCCTATTCGCAGAGGCAGAGGAAGAGGCAGATGACTTGTATTTATTTTTTATGAAAATTTTGTACTTGTAATTTTCCTGTAATTGTTTTGATCTTTAAAAGCCATGTACTTAAAACAAAACAGAAAATTTTATAAACAGTCTCTTGAATGACAATTCCCAGTTGTCTAAAAAATAGACTGATTTTAGTTTATGTCTTGCACTCAAGTGCAGACTTGTTCATTTGAATAATTTGCTTAAGTTTTGCCATCATCAAAATAGGAGGAATTTGTTAGGAATACTTGTTAAATTTTGATGATGTCATTAATGTAATTCAAATGTTTATTACTTGGCAAAAATGTAAGGAAGAACCAAATGAGTATCTTCCATAGACCAAATTATGTTAAGTTAGATACTTGGCAAAATGTAAAGAAGAACCAAATGAGTATCTTCTATAGGCCAAAATAAGTTAGGCTCAAATCGGCTAAGTACAAAAGTACAGCTAAGTACATCAGAGAAGTACAACCGAGTCAAGTCAGAGAAGTTCTGGTCAACAAAAATCATCAGAGATGTTTTGACCAGATTGCAGCCAAGTGACTTCAGATAAAGTCATCTGATCAGACGAGTCTCAAACAGTCACCATCAGAGAAGTCCAAACTGCAGAGAAGATGACTGTACATCAGCCAACTTGATCAGCCAAGTACTCCAAGTCCACGTCAGCATGCGTTGAAAAGTCAAATATTACGGAAAGTCACATGCAAACGTGAAGATACAAATTGGAGAGATTCCCGTAAGGATATGAATTAAATAATTCATCCAGACCCACTACTGAAGACTTTAATCTTATTGTATTCAAAAGATTCGGCGCCTCACATGCAAAGTCTTCACAACGGTCAAAAGATGGATTAAAATATGGGAATCCAGCCTTGCAACGTTCAGAAAAATAAACAAAGAAGTCTATTTCTCCAACAGACGGATTTATTAAAGAATTTGCAACGGCTATGAAGAATGCTCAAGGATCAACACCTATATATATCCAAAGATTTGAAGTTGAGCAAAAATGGTGCGAACAAAGATCTCAAGCAATCAAAGCATTCAAAGCAATCAAAAAGAGAACTATAGCATCGTGAAAAGAGCAACACTCAAAGTTCATATTTGAAGAAGCTCTTAGTTGGAGAAGACAAAAACTCGTGTCTTTAATCCTGAGTTCGGGTTACTTCACTGGTTGAAGTTCAAGACTGTAAAGGCATCCAAGGATCGCGGATCAAGAGGTGCAAGGCAGTCAAGGGAGTTGCAACGGCAAGGATTTCGACTGGTTGGAAGCTGTTGTAATTGGTTGAATCACTGTAATCTTTATCACTGGTTGACAATTATAGTGAATTCATCTTCAACTGGTTTGGAGAAAAGTGGATATGTAGAGGATTACCCCACCTTGAGACCACTATAACTGCCTGCGTATTTTACTGTTTTATAGCATCATACTTTAACTGCTGCATTCATTGTTAAGTGTTTCATTGGTTATTTGTGTATTCGTCATCAGCTGATTTTCGTACGTATTGAGTACAAACGACTCTAAGTCATTTGCATATCTATCAGCTGAGAAACTTACTCTTCGTGAAAAAGAGTTTAAGAGTTTCAATAAGTTTATTCACCCCCCCCCCCCATATAGACTTATTTCTGGACGACTTGTGACCTACAGATCATTCTTTAAAATATTCTCATTTTAAATGCATTTTAAATGATCGATTTCAACAAATTTTCCCTTCTCAAGAATTTTGGAATTTTCAATTTCCAAAGATTTATATTTAGATTTGAGGGATTTAATCTCATTTAAAGCATTTTGATAATCGGTATGTAATAACTCGAATGCTTCAAAAAGTTCATCGTAAGAGTTACTTACTTGGCTTTCGACGTTGCTATCGTCGAATGAACTCCGGGCCATGAGCACGAGATTATTTTGATTCATGAAATCATCATCAGGATCTTCGTCACTCCAAGTTGCAACTAAAACCTCCTTGGGTTTAACCCGACAATTCTTAGCAAAGTGGCATGTTTTACCACATAATCGACAAGAGTTGTCGAATTTCTTAGATTCGCTCGCTTGGATGTCCTTCTTCCTCCGGTTTAATAAGTGTTGGAACTTATTAATATTTTTGGCTTAATATGACGATTCTTCATCACTTTCGTCCACAGGGATTTCTTCTTTCTTTCTCGACATCTTAGCCTTCATGGCTATCGATCTTTCCTTCGGTTTCGGTTTGGCATTTTGAGATTTTACTCGTAGTTGATAAGAGAACCAACGAGAGCACTAAAATCAAGATTATTTAAATCTTTATATTCCATTATTGCCGTTACCGTACCGTCCCATTCTCGAGGTAGTGATCGGAGAATTTTCTTTACTTTCTCACTACTCAAAAGAGGTTTTCCGAAACATGCTAATCCATTAGTGATAACCGAAAAGCGGTCAAGCATTATCGTGATGGATTCATCGTCCTTCATTTGAAATAGTTCGTATTCGTGAAGGAGCATGTTAATTTTCGTCTCCTTGACTTG
Source organism: Orobanche coerulescens (assembly GCA_033398695.1). Classification (NCBI taxonomy): domain Eukaryota; kingdom Viridiplantae; phylum Streptophyta; class Magnoliopsida; order Lamiales; family Orobanchaceae; genus Orobanche; species Orobanche coerulescens. Next base: position 20,280,512 of record CM065804.1, read on the forward strand.
AGACGTACCTTCGTGTGTTACCTCAAGCATTTTCCAAATTTCTTTGGCACTATCACACGATGATATCCGGTTGTGTTCTTCCGGATTTAAGGCACAATAAAGAAGTTGAGTTGCCTTACAATTGTAGTGGTCATTTTTCCAATCAGAATCGTCATATTCTTTGAAAGTTTTGAGCGTACCGTTGGAGTTCGTCGGAATTTTCGGACCAAGACAAATCACCTTCCAAAGCTCGATGTCATATGCTCGGATGAATATTGACATCTTCTTCTTCCACGTCATGAAGTTTGAGCCATCAAAGAATAGTGGTCGGTTGAGAGCAAGGCCTTCGATTGGAGCAAATTGGAGAGCCATTGGATCTTTTCTCCTCGGATGTAAAGCCTCTTATAGGAGTACCGCTCCGATACCAATTGTTGGAGTAATATCGGTATTTGCGCCGTTTGTGCGGAAGCGTAAATTAAATTGTGGAAAATTAAATGACATGCGGATTTATAGAGGTTCGGCCAAACGTGCCTACGCCCTCTCTCGATGTATCTTTTTCAATTGGCTAAAGATCAAAACCTCTACACCTCTCTTCTATCGATCGAGGGAGTACCGTTAAAAGCTCGTCTTCTATCGGTCCGATTAAAACCGTTTTTCCTTTTCTATTGGATAAGGAATTAACCACTCTATCTTTATATCGGTACTACATAAACCTCACTAAGATAGCAATTGCGATTCTAATAATGCCGGATCCTTGATCCTAATAACACCGAATCTAATCGTATCTTTTCTTTTTCTCACTCATGAATGATTTTGTGTATAACACTCAATCACTCTAATTTAAGCTCAAGAACAATAACTATAATGTTTACAATGATATCTCAAGTGCATGTGAATTGCTCAATGTTGTTGTGTGGAATGATACCAACTCATTTGGTATTTATAGCCTTCTTCCACAAACTAGCCATTACTGCCAGTTGTTTATTAGCGTGCGCTAGGCTGACTTCCTTAGCATGTGCTATCGCATGTATTTAGCCTTAGCGTACATTATGTACTGTTACGTACATTAACGTCTTCCAGTTTTAGTCCAGTGGCTACTGTCTCTGACTGTTAGCGTGCGCTAACACTTCCTTTGTAGCGTGATCTAATCATGCATCATTGCATGCGTTATATATCCGTTTATACTTTTTGACTTGTAGCTGATTCTCCCCAACAGATTGATTGACTTGATTCAAACTTGATATTTAGCATGCGCTAAATATTATATCTTGCGTGCGTTAAGCTTACTTCACTGCATACGTCATTCTGTGTTTGAATTTTCTTCAAAACAGTAATATAGGCTCGATAGCGTGCGTTAGTAAACATGGTGTAGCGTGCGCTATTCTTATCAGGTGACTTCACTTCAGGTTACTTCGAACTCATCTGATCTGCAGTTGGGACCCGTTAACGTGCGCTAACCTATATATCTAGCGTGCGCTAGCTTTATATTTTGTTCAGCTTTTTGCGACTTCGTCTGCTTCGATGTTTTGCTTCGCCTCGATGTTGTTTTGTTTTGTTTAGCAACTTAATCATCAAAACACTATTTATTAATATGTGGAATAAATATTCCAACAGGATACTCAAAGAAATGAAAGGAATATTGAGGGAAGAAGAAGAGATTTTGGTGTGAAGAATTGATGAAATGAGGTAGTATTTATAGTAGTAAAAATAGGTAATTAAAATAAATAAATAAAAAATTAAAAAAGCCATTTTTTATTAACAAACAAACATGTAACATGATTTTATCTCCTATTAACAAGACTTAATCAACAACTATCTTAATCGGAGCTGTTTTAGCCAATTCTCAATATAAAATACTCGAATGTAATTCATAAACCCGAGTTTTCGTAGAGTTCCGACTTGAATACATGTAACGTGGTTCTATCTCCTATTAAGAAGACTTATCAGGAAGTAAAGGCTTAATCCGAGCTATTATAGTCAATCCATGCTACAACAAGACTTAAATAAGAAGCAAAAGATTAATCAGAGCCGTTATAGCCAATTCTGAGTACAAAAGGCTCGAATCTAATCAATAAAACAGAGTTTTCGTAGAGTTCCGAGTCGATTATGTAATATCCGGAATTTCTACTACTGTTATTTAATGTTATTTTATCCAAGTTATGTTGTACAGCGTGGAATCTGTACAGTATGGATAAAATAAATTCGGAACTGAGACAGCTGTATTGGTATAATTGTTGTAGTTGGTCGAAAATTACGTTTGAGGGTATCGTGTATCAGGTTATCGTGCTTTTGATATTGGGTATATCACATGAGAATATTATTGGATTGTTATATGTATTCAATATGTGTGTATACGTATCTAATATGTCGAGACGGACAGGAACAGTTGGATTTGGCTAAGTATAGAGCCCTAAGCTTAAGGACTTACGTATGCTAAGTTGCTAGTGTTACGTACGTTAAGGCTAAGGCATTACGTATGTAACAAGAGGAATCGGACATATGGTCGGCAGGTGAGGCCCTGTGTCGGTAGCTTTCGGCGGAGAACGTGCATGGGCAAGTCAACTACGCATTACGTATGCTATACAGGGTGTATTACGTACGTAATATGAGCTTTTACTGTAGCAAGTCAACGCACGTATTACGTACGTTATGGAGAATGTGTTACGTACGTAAGGGTGTGAATGAAATGAGTCAGGAGCCTGTGGACTGTCGTTACGTACGCTACCAAAGTTAGATAGCGTACGTAAATGTTGGTTACGTACGTTAACTTTGGCATGTTACGTACGTAACGAGCTAGACGTTTATAAAAGTGGACGCCCGTCATTTCATTTTCTTCGGAGTTTCATTTCGTTTTTCGACCTTCAACACCCAGAGATGGATTCTTGGTCCTTCTAAGTGGATTATGAGCTTAAGGACTTGGATTTGGAGCTTGAGAATAAGAGATATTGATGATTCTTGAGGTGGTTACTTGTGTATTTCATCTTCTAAGAGGTATGTTGGATAATCCTCTCTTTCAATTCGGATTTTTGATGTTATTGTTGATGATTAATTCGTATGATGCTAGTTTATGGAGTTGTTGTGATGATACTTGGTATTCACGGGAATTTTGTTAAAGGAGGATGATGATATGATAATCTATGCCTTGATTATATTGGTTATGATTATAGAATCATAGTGTTCTTGGTGTTCTTAGTAGTAATGTTTCGATTCTTGATATTAGAAGAAGTGTATGTTGAAGAACATGATAAGATGCATCTTGAAGTATGAATAAGGATTGTCTAGATGTTAGAACATATCGGATTATGTCATTTTATGGATTATGAACATGATTTCAGAATAAATTGTGTTCTTAAGGAGCTCTTGGATTATATGATTTGATGAGATATATGATGGTTTTTAAGTATAATCATGGAATTGATGATTTAGACCAATGCTATGTTGATTGTAGTGGTAGAATGTATGTTCTTGACGAAATACGAATCATGATAACAATTTTGAATCCGGAAAGATCATAGTTTATCTTATAACAAGATTATCAAGGGTATTGAACTATTTGGATAGTTCGGATTGTCGATTATGCCGATAGTATTGTTCCACTATGAAATTACAATTATAAACAAAGAGGAATCGTGTTAATTCGTATGAATTCGGAATAGAGTGTGTTATGTAATCCTTGTTATCGAGATGAGTTGATCATTGATATGATTACTGGATTATGGAAACGTATCGTGGTAATGAGTTCATGATTGATTGATTCGGGTTGTCGGATTTATGTTTAATTAGGATAATTATGGAACCGTTGGGTTTATTGATCGGTTCTATTAATTATTAAGTATGATCGTCGAGTTGCGGTTTGTATTGTAGATATGAGTTCGTATTTGTTGAGTTGGATTATTTGGTTTTGTGTATGATCGAGATATCGTTAAACCGTGAGATTGATTGATTGGTCGTGTTGGTTGTTGATTGTTATCGGATTGTTGTTAATCTATTATTGCAATAGGTTGCGATAATTGACCATTGATAAGAGTCGTGCCTTACGGTCAAGTTCGAGGATGCTCGTGGATTGCATTGATCGGGGCTGAGGAACTTACAGACGATGGCAAGGGATTGGTGACGGCTTCATCGGTATCGAGGCAAGTTATTACTTGCTCAGTTATAATGTTTAATGAATGGTTTCAGTTTCATTTCGTTTATAATACATATAGCAATGATTATTACTGCAAATTCTGGAGATTCGGATTATATGTTGTCTTTCCGATTCTGGGAGTTAAATCATAATGTATATGCTTTATCTCGGTTATTGGCATATTCGGGTACCAAGGTTACGTTGCGATAAAGATGAGGATATGAGTATCTATATTCCATGGTACGTTGGGATCGCCGAGCGTTGAGGATAATCGCCAGTGATGATTTGACATCGAGATTTCTCCTGAAGGACTCGGGACAAGTATCTTAGTTTGATTCGATTTAGTATTGATGATGTTGATCATGCAGGTTGTCATTCATGTTGCTGAACATGAAGTCGTCCTAGTTGTTTCATCATAGTGTTGTTCATGTTTTTGATTCATACAATGTTCATGTTGATGAACATATTGAGTTGCATATGTGTATGCATAATTGTATTGTTTATGTTGTGTTGATCCGGTGAGATCATGTGATCTATGCTGAGGGCGCTGGATCGGATGTCCACTATGCGTTGGTCCGACGGGATCATCATGGGGATCTATGCTGAGGGTGCTGGATTGTTGGACAGGTTTTCCACCATGCGTTGGTCCGACGGGATCATCATGGGGATCTATGCTGAGGGCGCTGGATCGTTGGATTATCCAGTGTTGTGTTGATGGAATCATGTGGATTCGCATCATCGATTTTATCATGTGTTGTTGTGCATATGTATATTGTTGGTTATCCACCTCATGTTGATCTAGTAGGATCATCTTGAGATCTATGCTGAGGGCGCTGGATCATGGGATTTCCATTGAGTATACACTATTGTTATTGTTTTGAGCATATTGACGTTGTCATATGAGTATGCATTTGTAGGTCTTGTGTTAGGACCGTGCCCGTATGTTGCATTAATCTGATCTCGGATTAGACTGACATGATTGTCGTGGTATTGTGCATCTCGAGGTATGTTCCGTATTTCCCTTGGTATTTGTCTTTGATGGTCAATTGGTTTTCGTGTCGAGATGTGATGATGTTACCCGATGGATTTGGGTTGGACAGAGTTAGTAGATTTTGTAACAGTGAGTTATGATGATGTTTTGAGAATCTTTGGTACTGTGCGAGATGTGAATTTTGGTAAAGTTATGACGATAAGATTACATTGGTCGTATTCTTATTTTGTGTTCTCATTGGTATGTAATTATTAATGTGATGTGACGGTTATCATTGTTGGATATTATGGTTGACCCCGTCGTGGGCTTTCTTTTAGGTTCTTGAGATATCGAGCTTGTAGCGGTCTTGGAGAGATGAGCTTCCCGGAGGATACTGGCTAGGGCATGTAATTGTGTATTGAGTTTCCTGATCAGTTGCTGTATTCCGCTGCTAGAGTATTTTTAATTATTTGTCTTTTCCGTTGCGTTAGTATTTTTAAATGGCCTTTTGGTATCTGGTAACTTAGGTTACTTTGACAACCGTTTTCTAAACTATTTTGTCAGTACGTGTAAGCGATAGCTTAACGTATGTTTTTAAACTGTTGAGTTCTGGCATTTCAGGCCTTATCCTTTTAAACGAGATTTTACGACGGTTTTAATAAACAAATTTTATGTAGTCTTCAAATGTTTTAAAGATAGTACCGTCGTTGGCCTCTTGGGCATTTGTAAATGTTTGCGAATTTTTTTTTTAGCCCTGTGGGTTCCATTCCGGGACCCACGGCGCTGTAATATTCCCGGTCGGATCTGGGGGTGTTACAGAATATGGTATCGGAGCTTAGGTTGAGAAAACCTAGGCATTCGGGTCGTGTTTTGTCGCGTCATTCGAGTTGTCGATTGACAAATATTAGAGCCGTGAGTTTTTGTTGTTCACTCGGGCTTGTGCGTTAGGTGATTTACCAGTGTAGTACTGGGGTTGTTGCAAACTTTTCCAAACGGTGTTAACATGTTTCTTTTGATAGAGCTGTGTTGTGTTCACGAGTTGAACTGATTTTGCAAATCGTGTGTTTTCAAAATATCTGTATCGAGTATTTTCTAGAGTCGAGATATGTGCCAGTATCACGGGGAATCGTCGGCTTCACGATCTATAAGTATTTGGATTTTTGAATTGCATGGAGATTTATTGCCATTCTAAGTTGATATGTTTTGAGATTCAGAAGATGTTATGTGTTACCGTATGAGATGACAGAGTTGGGACAGGATTGATGATCTTGAGAAACTTTGATTTTGGAAATTAGTATGTTGGGTAGATTTTGGAACGGAATTGTGCATTTGGGAGAATGTTGTGGATGGTTGAGAAGAACATGTAGTCATGTTAGTACATTTTGAGATATATGAACTGCTTTTGAGCATTTGAAAATGATACTTTTCAAAATGAATATTTCACAGATGTTTTATGAAAAATGATTTTGGGGCCGAGACCCAATCGATTTTGAAATAGATTTATAACTCAGGACTTGAGGTCCAAAAGGGTTTTCTACTTTTTAAACTTCTTGTAATGTGGAACGGGATTTAGGCTGAGACCTAATGTTTCAAAAAAAGGCTTTTTCATGTTTTCTAAAACTCCCGAGATTTGTAAAACGCTTCACCAATCATTTATCTATTTTCCTACTGCCTTTCGCAGTTTTGGGTTATTTGTTCAAATGAAACTTCTCGGGAAGTCTTTCGCTGTGTTGACTTGTTTCAATGTTTTGTCATAGCATATTTGAGGTGATCCAGGATGGGTTAATGATTGAAGTTGCGAGTCATATGTGAAAAATTAGTTTTTGGTCGGAGTTTATATATTGAGATTTTGGAACTCTATCGTGTGGTTTTCCGATGGAATATCAGTGGATATTGGTGACGAACCGAATTGGTATACAGGAGTATGGATGTGGTCAAGCATTTGCATGGTTTTCATTTTAAAACTTCAAAATCGCGTGGATTCGAAGGAAACTGTTATCGAATACTTGGCACCAGCGAGCCAATTTAATTTTCAAAAATTTATTTTGCGGTCTTACCAAAATTTTTGTTCTGAGTTTTGAAATTTTTGAAAGAACTTTCGAAAATTTGTCTTCTTGACGAGACCATATGATTTCAAACTGGTTTTAAAAATGTGATTGGTATACATACGCATTTAGTGCATAGTGCATATCATGGTGAAGTTATGAGTGTGACTCACGAACTGAATAATACATCAGTATGGTACGATGAAAAGAGATTCGAATTTTAGTATGGTAGTTTGGTTATCCAGAGATACTCGGTTGGTTGATCAGATAAGAGAAATATGCTGCGTGTTGTAGATCCATGCACATGATGTAATTTTGGAACTTTGGATTTCGTGAAATCGGGACGTATGTACTATGTGATTCCATTGGTATGGTAGTAGTGTGATTTTTACCATAGTGATTTTTGAAGGATTTCTTTGTAAGTATAGATTTGGGGATGGTGACCCCATGCTGGTTGATCTGGATATTGAGTGGTCATTCCCGCTCCATGTATAATTGGATAAGTTCGTCGGTTTGTGATTGGTTGCTCGTATGCCGAGGAGTATGTTCACCAGTCGGTTGTGTTTCGTTGAGATCCACTGTATATGATTTGTTTAACGTTTTGAGAACTTTGTTCGTTTGTATATCGGTTTCTGTGGTTCTGTGTTGTGAAGGTATTCTCGATTATCGTTGATCGTTCGTTGGTTATATTGGAGTTTATCATGTTGATGATATTCTCGATTGTGTTTTGACCTCTGGTTGGTCATATAGGAGTTTATCATGTTGATGATATTCTCAGCTGCGTGTTGACCTTTGGATTGCTCATATTAGAGTTTATCATGTCGATGATATTCTCGGTTAATTTATTGATTGATCATTGCTGGTGATCATCTGAGCACTCGGATTTTGTGTCGATGTTTCGGGACTTGTTGCCATTTCTTTGGGCAGTTGTTTCATAGATGTATCGTACAATGTTGGTTTTTCAGCAGATTGGGACTTGTTTGTATAATCAGGCAGATGAGATTTAGCACGGATAGATTATTTCATCCGAAGACGATATATTTTTGAGACTCATGAAATTGTGATTGTAAGCGTATTGAGGCTTTACAGTGAAGTCACTTGCTAGTATATCAGGATATCGTCGACTTTGCGCAATTGTAAGTGTACTGTTTTGGTTATTCGTTAATGATGATGATGATTGATCGTTGTTGTGATAGTTTCGGAATATTTTGGTTGAACGGTTTGTTTGTTTGTTTATGACGAATTGCAAGTTTCGAGGACGAAACTTATTTTAAGTGGTGTAGTATGTAATATCCGGAATTTCTACTGCTATTATTTAATGTTATTTTATTCGAGTTATGTTGTATAGCGTGGAATCTGTACATTATGGATAAAATAAATTTGGAACTGAGACAGCTGTATTGGTATAATTGTCGTAGTTGGTCGACAATTACGTTTGAGGGTATCGTGTATCAGGTTATCGTGCTTTTGATATTGGGTATATCATATGAGAATATTATTGGATTGAATATATGTATTCAGTATGTGTGTATACGTATCCAATATGTCGAGACGGACAGGAATAATTGGATTTGGCTGAGTATAGAGCCCTTAACGTACGCTAAGCTTAAGGACTTACGTACGCTAAGTTGCTAGTGTTACGTACGTTAAGGCTAAGGCATTACGTACGTAACAAGAGGAATCGGACATATGGTCGGCAGGTGGGGCCCTGTGTCGGTAGCTTTTGGCGGAGAATGTGCATGGGCAAGTCAACTACGTATTACGTACGCTATACAGGGTGTATTAGGTACGTAATATGAGCTTCTACTGTAGCAAGTCAACGTACGTATTACGTACGTTATGGAGAATGTGTTACGTACATGAGGATGTGAACGAAATGAGTCAGGAGCCTCTGGACTGTCGTTACGTACGCTACCAAAGTCAGACAGTGTACGTAAATGTTGGTTACATACGTTAACTTTGGCATGTTACGTACGTAACGAGCTAGAAGTTTATAAAAGTGGACGCCCGTCATTTCATTTTCTTCGGAGTTTCATTTCGTTTTTCGACCTTCAACACCTAGAGATGGATTCTTGGTCCTTCTAAGTGGATTATGAGCTTAAGGACTTGGATTTGGAGCTTCAGAAGAAGAGATATTGATGATTCTTGAGGTTACTTGTGTAGTTCATCTTCTAAGAGGTATGTTGGATAATCCTCTCTTTCAATTCGGATTTTTGATGTTATTGTTGATGATTAATTCGTATGATGCTAGTTTATGGAGTTGTTGTGATGATACTTGGTATTCACGGGAATTTTGTTAAAGGATGATGATGATATGATAATCTATGCCTCGATTATGTTGGTTATGATTATAGAATCATAGTGTTCTTGGTGTTCTTAGTAGTAATGTTTCGATTCTTGATGTTAGAAGAAGTGTATGTTGAAGAACATGATAAGATGCATCTTGAAATATGAATAAGGATTGTCTAGATGTTAGAACACATCGGATTATGTCATTTTATGGATTATGAACATGATTTCGGAATAAACTGTGTTCTTAAGGAACTCTTGGATTATATGATTTGATGAGATATATGTGTAACACCCCAAACTAGGCGGTTATTACAATGCCGTGGACCCCCGACTGGGACCCACCAGGCAAATGAAAGTTAATGAATTAAATAATATAATTGTAGTACCAAACCACAATATATCATCAATCACTCCGATGAGGAGTTTCATTACAACACACCCAAGATAATACCGAATACATGTATATTTTATATGAAGATAAAATATACAACACTGAATGAAATGAATATCCAAATGGAAGTCTGCAGCGGAAATAAAATAAAGAAAACACGAGTGAATGAAAGGACTGCCCCCCTACTAGTATCACTGGGACTCTTCGCCGTCAACGTTCTCTTCCCGTGCCTTAGCCTTGCCATGACCTGAAAACAACATCCCCCAACGGGGTCAGTTACATAGAACAAGAATCCTCAAGAGTTGAATAAACACAATCATGATATATCTTAATTATGAAATTAAGCTGAAGAGAGGCATCATAGTACACCCGTAATGGTATGTGCAAGTGCACAAGACGAGTGTCCGGACACACCCGTCCTTGTACCTAATTAGTCTCACGGAAGTACATTACCGTGTGCACAGTCCAATGTGTCGGTGAACCCAACACATGACCATCACGTGCCCGACTAAAAATTCCACACATCCCCACCCGGCCACGCAATACAAACCAAGAAGGTCATATGGACAAGAATGACCATGAAGAATAATAATGAATAATAATCCGACAACGTCAAGAATGACTCACCGAGATGAAATGATTGTGAAATGAATGATAGCTCAATGAAATGATTGGAACCATTGTTCCTCGTGAATGAAGTGATTAATTGACAATAACAAGTCTCAATACGGTTCATACATTATGAATGAAATATGATTATGAATGAACAACAACAAAAGGAATGAATATCCTTTTAACCGAGTAAGAATTAACTTACTCAACAGGTGAAGAATGTCCTTCCTCGAACAAACGTCCTACAATGAGATGTCGGTCGCTAGAACAACCTTGAATGACAATTACCAACAAATGCTCAATATACGTATCAAACACGATTATAACCAACTCAAACGTTGATACAACAATATCCGAACTCGTTGAGGCATTCTAGCGAACACTTAGCAAACACACAACCTTTGAAAATATCTAATCTCGAATATCTCGAAACCAACTCCAAAATGAGTATTTCAAACCGACAAAACAACTTCAATGATATCGATAATCCCATAGGAATCCACAATTCGAGTTAACGACAACATCTAATCGAAAAACCCCAAAAATATCAAAGTCAACTCTAATGTTCTTGAATCAAACCCGAACAATACATGAAATCCGAAATATATGTTATCAAATCCGTAGGAATACATTTATCCAAGGTAGATAATCCATATCCAACATATTCCAACAACAATCCAAGCTTACATGAAGAAATCGGAAGAAAACCCAAAAATCCGAAATTCTAGATCCAAGAGATTATTACCTTGATTTGATGTGACGGGGATGATGAAATGATGATTAATCCGAATGATAAGCTTGAAGGTGATGATTGATGATTGCACCTCGAAGAACACTCTCCAAATCGTCCAAAATTGCCCGAAATCGCCCAAAAACGAAGTGAGAAATGAAAATGGCGAAGAAAGGGCTGAACTGTCCTATTTATAGTAATCCCAGTTTAGCACGCGCTAACCCCAGTTCTTAGCGTGCGCTAACGGGTGTTTTGGGTAGTCCAGTACCCATTGTCCGAAAACGGTAGCGTGCACTACGTACCTTTTGTAGCGTGCGCTACGGCTGTACACTTAGCGTGCGCTAACCCCAATATGTTAGCGTGCGCTAACGAATTATCTGATGCCCAGTACTGGAGTCCAGAACCTTCTGTCCTCTGATCTGTTCGCGATAGCGTGCGCTACAATCAATATTTAGCGTGCGCTACTACACCATTTGCGTACGCTAAAACCACTCATAGCGTGCGCTATGAATTAATCCAATTCAGTCCAGTACCCACTGGACTCTGCTTGTCCGACCTTAGCGCGCGCTACACCAAAATGTATAACGTGCGCTACTACAACCCACTAGCGCGCGCTACTTACCATTCGTAGCGTGCGCTACTTATAACTCACCTGCAGTCCAGTGCCTTCTGGACTGTCAGCCTGAACAACATTAGCGTGCGCTAATGCTGAGTGGTAGCGTGCGCTACCTGTACTCAATTAGCGCGCGCTAAAGAGAGTACGTAGCGTGCGCTACTCCACACACAACCCACAACAAAGATGACAATGATGATACGCTCGGCCCGACTATCCATCCGGGTTGAATGATGAATAAAACTGATACATGATACCAATATACTCAGAACGGTGAATACAATGGTTGAATATGAGTGACAAATGATCAATAATGAGTGAAAAATACTGAGTGACAATTACAGAATGATAAGCACTGAATGATAGTGACTGAATTACAACCGGGTATTACATACACCCCCCCTTAAAAGAGTTTCGTCCCCGAAACTAAGGGTCAAACAACTCGGGATGACTCTCCCACATACAATCTTCAGTTTCCCAAGTAGCCTCTTCGACTCCGTGTCTAGACCACTGAATTTTAACCAAAGGAATCGTCTTGTTCCTCAACTGTTTGATTCGCCGCTCTAAGACTCGTATAGGACGCTCCTCATATGAATGATCTTCAGCGATCTCGATTTCGTCGAACTGAAGTATGTGGCTCGGGTCGGCAACATACTTCCGTAACTGAGATACGTGGAACACATTATGAATTCGGCTCAATGCCGGAGGTAAGGCCAATCGATAAGCAAGCTCGCCTACTCGATCCAAAATCTCAAACGGTCCAATGAATCTTGGAATCAACTTTCCCCTCTTCCCAAAACGGAAGATACCTCGACTCGGGGATACTTTGACCAAAACATGGTCACATGTCTCGAACTCTAATGGTCGACGACGATTATCTGCATAAGATTTCTGTCGACTCTGAGCGGTCAACAAACGACTCCTGATCAAAGCTACCTTTTCACAGGCGGCTATAAGCATATCGGGCTCGGTGGCGATTGATTCTGATAAGTCATCCCAACACAAAGGAGATCGACAACGACGACCGTACAAGCCCTCGTAAGGTGCCATCTTAATCGAAGTATGCCAACTATTATTGTACATGAACTCAATTAACGGTAGATGGGCTTCCCAATCATCTTTCCAATCGAGAACACATGCCCTCAACATGTCCTCCAAAGTCTGAATAGTCCTCTCCGATTGTCCGTCGGACTGAGGATGAAAAGCTGTACTGAGATTAAGCTAACTTCCTATAGCACGATGAACTGATTTCCAAAAATGAGACACGAATCGTCCGTCACGATCGGAAACGATACTTTTAGGAGTACCGTGTAGTCTCACTATCTCTTTGATAAACAACTGGGCAAGCCTCTCGGGACCCCACGTATCCTTAATCTCAAGGAAATGAGCTGATTTAGTTAAGCGGTCCACTATTACCCAGATTGTATTCATACCACGACGACTCGTCGGCAAACTCGTGATGAAGTCCATTGAAATATCCTCCCACTTCCACTCTGGGATAGGGAGAGGTTTCAGCATACCCGCAGGTCGTTGATGTTCTATCTTGACTTGCTGACAGGTCAAACATCACGAAAAAAATTCCGCGACTTCTCGCTTCATATTACTCCACCAGTAATTTTGTTCCAAGTCTTTATACATCTTGCTAGACCCCGGATGAATAGAATAAGGGGTAGCATGAGCTTCTCTCAAAATCGAGTTTTTCAACTCGTCATTCGCCGGTACGCACAACCGATTCTTAAATCGCAAAAGTCCATCCCCTTGGACCAAAAATCCAGGGGCTTTCCCCCGAGTCACATCATCTCGAATGCGTAACAAAAATGGGTCTGAACCCTGATTCTCCCTGATCGCCTCCTCGAGTGGCGATGAAATCTCTAACGTACAAAGTTTCCCTTGTACTCACTGTAACCAAACCTCGATCTCGGGTCTCAGAAATTCCTGCTGAAGTTCCTTCTGAACTGTTAACCGAGCAAGCATCTGCTCCTGAACAGATTTACGACTCAAGGCGTCGGCGACAATGTTCGCCTTGCCCGGGTGGTAAAGTATCTCAATGTCATAATCTTTGATTAGTTCCAACCACCGTCTCTATCGCATATTTAACTCCTTATGAGTAAATATATACTTTAAACTCTTGTGATCGGTGAATATCTGACAGGTAACGCCATAAAGATAATGACGTGAAATCTTCAACGCGAATACCACGGCTGCTAGCTCCAGGTCGTGGGTCGGATAATTAACCTCATAAGGTCTCAATTGCCGTGAAGCATAAGCAATAACTTTACCGTACTGCATTAGTACACATCCGAGACCCTCTCCGGACGCATCACTATAAACCACAAATCCTTCTGTCCCTTGCGGTAGAGAAAGGACAGGTGCTGAAATCAACCGGCTCTTGAGTTCCTCAAAAATCTGTTGACATGCGTCGGACCACGTGTATTTCTTATCTTTTATTAAAAGGTTCGTCAAGTGTTGAGCGATTTTAGAAAATCCTTCAACAAATCGCCGATAATAGCCAGCTAATCCGAGGAAACTTTGGATTTCCTTGACATTCTTCAGAGGTTGCCAATCTCGGATAGCCTCCGTCTTCTGAGGGTCGACATGAACTCCGTCTGAAGAAATTACATGCCCGAGAAACGTCACTTCGGACATCCAGAACTCACATTTGGAAAACTTCCCATAAAGTTGCTCTCGTCTCAACACGTCGAGCACCTGATGAAGGTGAAACTCGTGCTCCTCCCGATCACGAGAATAAATTAAAATGTCATCAATAAAGACAACCACGAATTGATCCAAATAGTCGATGGAAACCCGATTCATTAACTCCATGAATACCGCAGGTGCATTAGTTAACCCAAACAGCATAACCACAAACTCATAATGACCATAGCGTGTTCGGAACGTCCTCCTTGCGATATCCGACTCTCAAATTCGCAACTGATGATATCCAGATCTTAAGTCGATCTTTGAAAATACTGAAGCTCCCTGAAATTGATCCAAAAGATCATCGATACGGGGTAGAGGATACTTATTCTTGATCGTCACCCAGTTCAATTCCTGGTAATCAATACACAAGCAGAACGAACCATCATTCTTCTTGACAAATAACACTGGTGCTCCCCACGGGGACGCACTCGGTCGAATATAACCCTTCTCGGTCAAATCCTCTAATTGATTCTTCAACTCCTGCATTTCGTTCGGGGCCATCCGGTAAGGTGCCTTCGATATTGGGGACGTACCGGGCTCCAACTCAATCGTGAATTCCATATCTCTCTGTGGAGGCAAACCAGGTAACTCGTCTGGAAATACATCGGCATATTCTCTCACTACAGGAATATCCGTCAACATTACTGATAGTTTCTCGGTCTTGGTCATGTAGCACCAATAACCAACACACCCCTGATTGAGTAATCTCACTACTTTCATCAAATTGATGACTCTCCCAGAACAGCTGGGATTCCTTCCCTGAAATACACATTCGACCCCATCGTCTGAAATGATAGTGACCATACGCTTACGGACACTAATGACGGCATCGTGACGATGTTGTGAGGAAATCCCTCACACTATGCCGCAAGTGCACGGTGTCAACAAGTAATAAAGTGATGAATAAGATATCGTTCCCTCGAGGACTGATTTCACTAACTACCAAAATATAGTCGACTCGTAATTTATTTGAAGAACAATTATATGGAATTTATATCTAAACTAATTGCATAAAATAAATAGAAAATAATAATAAAAATAATAATACTAATAAGGGCGTAGGATTATGATTTTCACCTCAAACAATTAGGAATGATATTTATTTAATTCCAATTCACTATTATTCAATTGATTGCAAGCCAAGGATTCCTAAATTATTCTAAAGCCTTTCCCAAGGTCGATAGAAAATACTACGAATTATTAACTCGATATATCCCTATTCGAATTAGATAATTAATAGCTAAAACAGTTCAAGAATCCCTACAATAAATAGGCTTCACAATTCCCATGAGTATACCCCTATCTCACGAAAATCATGATTATTCTCACAAGAACTATGCCTAAATTTCATCTCCCGAATCCATAAAGACATTCAAAACAATTCAACAGTTGGCCAGACAATTAAAAAGCATTAAGAACAATGATAAAAATCCAATTCAATACGAATAACGAGTAAATTGAAATTAAAATAAATAAATCAAACCGTCATGTAATCGGCTACAATCACAACCCTACTCGAATAGATCTAGAAACTAAGATGCAGAAAAATTAAGAAAAATCGTAGGGATCCGTGGTCTTGTCGTCGCCCACAAATCTCCTCCTTATATTCTTCGATCCCGCGATGTCTTCCTCCGATTTGATGATCCTCTCTATTTAGCCCTTAAACCCTTATTTATAACTGTTATCAGCCTCCAAAACGCGTCCGTTTGATTAGGTCGAAAACTGCTCCAGAAACGGCAAAGAAACGCGGAAGTCTCAGCAAAACCGCCCTGTGGGCCGCGGCTCACTTAATCTGGGCCGCGGCCCTTACTGCTCAGCGAGTTGCCTGGGCTCTGCATTTTCCTCATGGGACGCGGCTCACATAAGCTGTGCCGCGGTTCACAGTACAGTCTGCTCGGCACTTGCTAGTCCTCTTCGTGTGCCGCGGCTCACTTGGTTCGTGCCGCGGCCCCCGGCCAAAAATTGCCGTTTTCGCCCGTTTTTCGTCGTTCGAGCTTCCGGACTCCAATTTCCTGCACAACATATAAGAATAGTGCATTAAAAACTCATTTATGCATTTTTAGACACAAAATGGGTAAAGAATAATGATAAATAAGCATATAAAAATATGCCTAACAAATACCCCCAAACTTGAGCCTTTGCTTGTCCTCAAGCAAAAATCAATTTTAAACAAAATGTATCGTGAATAATCATGCAAGTCCATAGTGCTCAACTTAATCAATACTACCCTGAAAATCTCAAAGAATAGTACAAGTATCGTAATAGTGAGTCACATCCAGGATACTGATTCCACCAAGTAACCAATTTCAGTCCTAATCAATCGTTCATGAAGAAAATCAAGCTCAAAGATTAACAAGTGTGAATTTAACCGACCGCCAATATGAAGGGTTAAAATAAACGAGCCAACTCGCCCAGTCCCACAGTCTAGTGGCAAAAATTTAAGAGTTTCATTGTCAAAATTAATCCTCGGATAGTATTCCCTTATGTATGATCAATAATATGATTCGAGTTAACCACTAGGTTTCGGCTCTCGAGATATTTCATCGGGATGATCCTAGGGTGGATTTCCATTCTCATATATTGGGGAACCGTTTGACGTTAAAGACACTCATGGGTCACATGGATGCTTCTAGTTACTAAGTCCTCCTCTACAGCGGAGAAAAAACTCGAATAGCTATTCCCGCATGTCAAGGTTGCTGTTTTACGCGAGAGTAAACAACGGGTCACGTGAATACCCCCGGTTACTAGGCTCACCATCATCGGTAATGCGATATTTCTAAATTATTAATCTATTCAGGGTTATCGTTTTACGCGAGAGTAAACAACGGGTCACGTGAATACTCCCGGTTACTAAACTCCCCATTATAGAACAAATAATATCTCGACTTTTTCTTGGAAAAAAACTGTCCGACTCTAAACTCAAATTAAGTGCCAACAAGACTCATGCTACTGGACGACTAGCTAACCGAAAAGTATAACCAAACGTATAGGCGGCGATTTGAAAACACGTATGTCTCCTTTCTTATCTGCTAAGATTTCTACAAAAACGATACAATTTCGGACCTAATTGAATACTCAACGGAAACAGATATCGCTGACTGCCACTCGACCAAAAGTCAACCGTTTCTTCAAAAAGAAATCAGTATCGTAACATCAGTTTTACACATGGAAGCACGAAAAATTCACGAAAAATTCACGTTTTTGAACAAAACCATCAACAACATGCAAGGACAATAAAGCAATCGCAATTTATAACCAAGAAAAATTAAGAAAATTATCGCATGCTTCAATTTATTTCACTACACATAGAATCATCAACAATAAACTCATGTGAAAGTAAAAGAGATAAGGAAAAGTGAAACTTATTCCAAATGTCTTCTTGAGAGCCAACACATGTCCGAGTGGAATCGTCTGTCAATCCATGCTTCAAATAATGCTCAACATCACGAGGGACCCCCAAACTTAGTCTCTAGTCATGAAATAACAATAGACATTAAATCAAGAAAGACTAGAATATGAAGAATAATAACTCATTGGGGTTATATAAAAATATTAGAGAAATAAGGGCCAACAAGAATACACGAATCCAAACGAAATAACAAACAAAGGAAAAAAAATTATAAACAAAAAATCAAATAAAAAAAACAACTAACTAGAAAGCAAGTAAAAATGATGGATTGCCTCCCATCAAGCGCTTTATTTTACGTCTTGAGAACGACGTGGCAAAAAAAAATTTAACGTGGCTTCTTTCTAGGGAGATTGCCAAATGCCCCCTTCTTACAATCTATAAGCCTCTTATTCCACAAAGGAGGCTTTGGTTCATGCCCGGTTGCCAAAAATAATGAGTAAGAATAATTATGCGGACAACCAAAAAATGATGGAAGAATATAATAATGATAAGGCATGAAAAAATAAGCAGAGTTCGAATGGGTAGATAATAAATACATATCATGAACAACCTCATTAGAACTCAATGAATCAGCCTCAACAAAATCAAGAGTAATGGAATCAATCTCTCGCATTATGGATTTAGGAAAAATTATGCGTGGCACCGTTAATAAAATTTTTGGCACAAAAGTGTTCACCTTATTAGTCAAAGTTTGATGACAATTTAATGAAATTTCTTTGGAAACATCATCAATGGTAACTTCTTCTACAGGCTCATCACACTTTATGTAATTATCAGGTGCTGGGGGATCGACCCTAAAACTCAGCATTTCATTCTTCTCAACCTCCCCCTCTACTTCACTACTAAAGCAATGAGCTGGAAAATAACCATAGTGAATCTCAAGACCACGACGTGCACATTCTCGCTCAAGAGGGGCACTATCAGGATTTTTAAGAGCGTCTACACATTGTTCAAGCATGGTCTTTTGTTTTGGGAGAGAGGGCTGACTGGCCCTATTAGGCAAATCATTAAGATCACCGAAATTTATGAAATGCCAAGGGTCACGATACTCAAAGGAAAACATAATAAAAATATAGAGACTAAAGAAAAAACTTCAAATTAAAATTAGAGTCGCTTGTTATTGATATTAGCGAAAAATCAGTCCCCGACAACGGCACCAAAAACTTGTTGTGAGGAAATCCCTCACCCTATGCCGCAAGTGCACGGTGTCAACAAGTAATAAAGTGATGAATAAGATATCGTTCCCTCGAGGACTAATTTCACTAACTACCAAAATATAGTCGACTCGTAATTTTATTTGAAGAACAATTATATGGAATTTATATCTAAACTAATTGCATAAAATAAATAGAAAATAATAATAAAAATAATAATACTAATAAGGGCGTAGGATTATGATTTTCACCTCAAACAATCAGGAATGATATTTATTTAATTCCAATTCACTATTATTCAATTGATTGCAAGCCAAGGATTCCTAAATTATTCTAAATCCTTTCCCAAGGTCGATAGAAAATACTACGAATTATTAACTCGATATATCCCTATTCGAATTAGATAATTGATAGCTAAAACAGTTCAAGAATCCCTATAATAAATAGGCTTCACAATTCCCATGAGTATATCCCTATCTCACGAAAATCATGATTATTCTCACAAGAACTATGCCTAAATTTCATCTCCCGAATCCATAAAGACATTCGAAACAATTCAATTGTTGGCCAGACAATTAAAAAGCGTTAAGAACAATGATAAAAATCCAATTCAATACGAATAACGAGTAAATTGAAATTAAAATAAATAAATCAAACCGTCGTGTAATCGGCTATAATCACAACCCAACTCGAATAAATCTAGAAACTAAGATGCGGAAAAATTAAGAAAAACCGTAGAGATCCGTGGTCTTGTCGTCGCCCACAAATCTCCTCCTTGTGTTCTTCAATCTCGCGATGTCTTCCTCCGATTTGATGATCCTCTCTCTTCAGCCCTTAAACCCTTATTTATAACTGTTATCAGCCTCCAAAACGCGTTCGTGTGATTAAGTCGAAAACTGCTCCAAAAACGGCAAAGAAACGCGGAAGTCTCACCAAAACCGCCCTGTGGGCCGCGGCTCACTTAATCTGTGCCGCGGCCCTTACTGCTCTGCGAGTTGCCTGGGCTCTGCATTTTCCTCATGGGACGCGGCTCACATAAGCTGTGCCGCGGCTCACAGTACAGTCTGCTCGGCACTTGCTAGTCCTCTTCGTGTGCCGCGGCTCACTTGGTTCGTGCCGCGGCCCCCGGCCAAAAATTGCCGTTTTCGCCCGTTTTTCGTCGTTCGAGCTTCCGGACTCCAATTTCCTGCAAAACATATAATAATAGTGCATTAAAAACTCATTTATGCATTTTTAGACACAAAATGGGTAAAGAATAATGATAAATAAGCGTATAAAAATACGCCTAACAGACGATCCATCCAATCAACACCCAGAATGACGTCTTCTCTCGGTAAATCTACCACGATTAGGTCTGCTAAACAATCACGGTCATGAAGCTGAATCGGACAATCCTTAATCTCATGATTCCCGATAATTCTTCTACCATCAGGTAGACCAATGACATAAGGCTCACAACTAGTAGCACTACCCAGACGTAGTCTACTCAAACATGACTCGGAAATGAATGAATGTGATGCACCAGTATCAAAAAGGGTACACACAGGTTGAGATAGAATATTGAATGTACCTGAGATCATCCAGGCCTCTGGATCGTCGGTCTTCTTCATCTCATAAATTCGGGGCTTGCCGGCCCCCGAACCGGACGCTCCCGTCTGATAGCTCTTGGCTCCGCCTTTATTAGCTCCTGTCGTCTTGAACGATGCGGACTGAGTGGCCTGATTCTGCACCGCTGAATGTCTCGGGGCCTGAGATGACGCCGGAGTAGGTTTAGAGTCTCTTCGGCAAGAACGGGCCTTGTGCCCAGCAATCCCACAGTTATGGCATGTGACAGTCTGCCTCGGACACTTGGTGCTGAAATGACCCTGTTCTTCACAGTCGAAACAGGTGATGGCCGAACTGGCCGCTCGTGACTGAGATTCCACGGGTCTAGGTGCCATAGGAGGTCGCTCAAAAAAAGTAGAGCCCGCACGAGGTTTCTTAAAATTGGCCTGACTACCGTCAGACTGATTACGATTCTTAGACTTCTTGCCAGCAGATGAAGGTTGTTGCTTAGCAATCTCCTTAGCAGTAAGCTCATAAGTAAGAGCGCTCTCAATGAATTCGGCCAGAGTGGTGCAATTGTGATTAAGGAACTGCATCCGCATACGAGGCTTCAACCTCTTACTGAAATACTTGATCTTGTCCGCCTCAGAGTGAATAATGGACGAGTAGCTCCAGAAATTTCTCGGCGATGGTGAGAACATCATCGTCCGCTGAGAGGTCGGGAGTTAGTAATTCTGACAACTTGGCCTCCCTAAGTGGGGCCGGATAATACTTCTCCATCATGAGAGTCCTGAATTGATCCCATGTACAAGATCCGTCGGTGGGCTTCAACGATAACCACCATGAATGTGCGCCCTAAGCAAGATAGTAAGCCGCAACTGAAACTTTGTGTCCCTCAGGACAGTCCACCATAGCAAACAGTTTCTCGAAATGTTCTAGCCAGTGAATGATATCTGACAGCTCAGATGAGTCCTCGAAGGTAGGTGGTCTCTGGCGAGAGATGTCGCCAATGATACTGCTCACACCCCTCTCTTGCCTCTGAGGTGGCGGCGGAGGAGCCTGCTGATTTTGAGTAGTTGAGTTATGCATCGTCTCTATCAGTTGGGCCATCTGAGTCATTTGGGCCATCATGCCCTGCATGAAAGCGAGTGGATCAACCCGAACACCTTCTGACTGAGCCGTGTCCCGGGTACGACTCCCTGATAGTGAATGATTACGTCCAGGTGAATGAGTGGCAGCGTCACTGCTCGATGAATTAGCATTATTCCTTGCATTAGCGCGTGTATTCACACGAGCTCTCGGGTTTCGGCCCGCACCACGGCCTCTTCCCCCGCGTCCTCTGCCAGCTCTTTCCATACTGAAGTGGAAAGTCATATGATGATTATATATCTCGCATGAATATCACATTACGATTATATTATAAAATGATGAGAATGAGCATACGCGCTCCAACACAATGATTACATGAATGATCAACTTGAGGGACGTGATTATCGGATGAAATTCTTGAAATGATTATCTTGAACAAGTTAACAAGATTAATGATATGATCCTCAAGATCAACAACTGAACAATGAAATGAACTGAGTGATTAATGAATTAACACGATCGACTTGATCAAAAATGGAAATGATGAAAGAGGATTGTTGACTCTTGAATGATGAATGAGTGATTCTATTGCCAGAAATTATACCATGGCATCAGAAATCTTACTGTTCTTTGGTCTGAGGGGCTCGGCTCTTGCACAGGTCACACGTGACGCGAAAGTCCAATGATACTAGTCTGATGAACGATGATTTCAAATGAGACATGACTAGGAAGGTAGTATTCAAAACCACGCTCCGATACCAACTCTGTAACACCCCAAACTAGGCGGATATTACAGTGCCGTGGACCCCCGACTGGGACCCACCAGGCGAATGAAAATTAAGGAATTAAATAATATAATTATAGTACCGAACCACAATATATCATCAATCACTCCGATGAGGAGTTTCATTACAACACACCCAAGATAATACCGAATACATGTATATTTTATATGAAGATAAAATATACAACACTGGATGAAATGAATATCCAAATGAAAGTATGCAGCGGAAATAAAATAAAGAAAACACGAATGAATGAAAGGACTGGGGCCCCCTACTAGTATCACTGGTACTCTTCGCCGTCAACGTTCTCTTACCCTGCCTTAGCCTTGCCATGACCTGAAAACAACATCCCCCAACGGGGTCAGTTACACAGAACAACAATTCTCAAGAGTTGAATAAACACAATCATGATATATCTTAATTATGAAATTAAGCTGAAGAGAGGCATCATAGTACGCCCGTAATGGTATGTGCAAGTGCACAAGACGAGTGTCCGGACACACCCGTTCTTGTACCTAATTAGTCTCACGGAAGTACATTACCGTGTGCACAGTCCAATGTGTCGGTGAACCCAACACATGACCATCACTTGCCCAACTAAAAATTCCACACATCCCCACCCGGCCACGCAATACGAACCCAGAAGGTCATATGGACAAGAATGACCATGAAGAATAATAATGAATAATAAACCGACAATGTCAAGAATGACTCACCGAGATGAAATGATTGTGAAATGAATGATAGCTCAATTAAATGATTGGAACCGTCGTTCCTCGTGAATGAAGTGATTAATTGACAATCACAAGTCTCAATACGGTTAATACATTATGAATGAAATATGATTATGAATGAACAACAACAAAAGGAATGAATACCCTTTTAACCGAGTAAGAATTAACTTACTCAACCGGTGAAGAATGTCCTTCCTCGAACAAACGTCCTACAATGAGATGCCGGTCGCTTGAACAACCTTGAATGAAAATTTCCAACAAATGCTCAATATACGTATCAAACACGATTATTACCAACTCAAACGTTGATACAACAATATCCGAACTCATTGAGGCATTCTAGCGAACACTTATCAAACACACAACCTTTGAAAATATCTAATCTCGAATATCTCGAAACCAACTCCAAAATGAGTATTTCATACCGACAAAACAACTTCAATGATTTCGATAATCCCATAGGAATCCACAACTCGAGTTAACGACAACATCTAATCGAAAACCCCCAAAAATATCAAAGTCAACTCTAATGTTCTTGAATCAAACCCCAACGATACATGAAATCCGAAATATATGTTATCAAATCCATAGGAATACATTTATCCAAGGTAGATAATCCATATCCAACATATTCCAACAACAATCCAAGCTTACATGAAGAAATCGGAAGAAAACCCAAAAATCTGAAATTCTAGATCCAAGAGATTATTACCTTGATTTGATGTGATGGGGATGATGAAATGATGATTAATCCAAATGATAAGCTTGAAGGTGATGATTGATGATTCCACCTCGAAGAACACTCTCCAAATCGTCCAATATCACCCGGAATCGCCCAAAAACGAAGTGAGAAATGAAAATAACGAAGAAAGGGCTGAACTGTCCTATTTATAGTAATCCCAGTTTAGCGCGCGCTAGCCCCAGTTCTTAGCGTACGCTAACGGGTGTTTTGGGTAGTCCAGTACCCACTGTCCAAAAACGGTAGCGTGCGCTACGTACCTTTTGTAGCGTGCGCTACGGCTGTACACTTAGTGTGTGCTAACCCAATATGTTAGCGTGCGCTAACGAATTATCTGATGCCCAGTACTGGAGTCCAGAACCTTCTGTCCTCTTATCTATTCGCGATAGCGTGCGCTACAGTCAATATTTAGCGTGCGCTACTACACCGTTTGCGTACGCTAAAACCACTCATAGCGTGCGCTATGAATTAATCAGTCGATCCTACCCGGACTCTGCCTGTCCGACCTTAGCGCGCGCTACACCAAAATGTATAACGTGCGCTACTACAACCCACTAGCGCGCGCTACTTACCATTCGTAGCGTGCGCTACTTATAACTCACCTGCAGTCCAGTGCCTTCTGGACTGTCAGCCTGAACAACATTAGCGTTCGCTAATACTGAGTGGTAGCGTGCGCTACCTGTACTCAATTAGCACGCGCTAAATAGAGTACGTAGCGTGCGCTACTCTACACACACAGCCCACAACAAAGATGACAATGATGATACGCTCGGCCCGACTATCCAACCAGGTTGAATGATGAATAAAACTGATACATGATACCAATATACTCCGAACGGTGAATACAATGGTTGAATATGAGTGACAAATGATCAATAATGAGTGAAAAATACTGAGTGACAATTACAGAATGATAAGCACTGAATGATAATGACTGAATTACAACCGGGTATTACATACACCCCCCTTAAAAGAGTTTCGTCCCCGAAACTAAGGGTCAAACAACTCGGGATCACTCTCCCGCATACTATCTTCGGTTTCCCAAGTAGCCTCTTCGACTCCGTGTCTAGACCACTGAATTTTAACCAAAGGAATCGTCTTGTTCCTCAGTTGTTTGATTCGCCGCTCTAAGACTCGTATAGGACGCTCCTCATATGAATGATCATCGGCGATCTCGATTTCGTCGAACTGAAGTATGTGGCTCGGGTCGGCAACATACTTCCGTAACTGAGATACGTGGAACACATTATGAATTCGGCTCACCGCCGGAGGTAAGGCCAATCGATAAGCAAGCTCGCCTACTCGATCCAAAATCTCAAACGGTCCAATGAATCTCGGACTCAACTTTCCCCTCTTCCCAAAACGGAAGATACCTCGACTCGGGGATACTTTGACCAAAACATGGTCACATGTCTCGAACTCTAATGGTCGACGACGATTATCTGCATAAGATTTCTGTCGACTATGAGCGGTCAACAAATGACTCCTGATCAAAGCTACCTTTTCACGGGCGGCTATAAGCATATCGGGCTCGGTGGCGATTGATTCTGATAAGTCATCCCAACACAAAGGAGATCGACAACGACGACCGTACAAGCCCTCGTAAGGTGCCATCTTAATCGAAGTATGCCAACTATTATTGTACATGAACTCAATCAACGGTAGTTGGGCTTCCCAATCATCTTTCCAATCGAGAACACATGCCCTCAACATGTCCTCCAAAGTCTGAATAGTCCTCTCCGATTGTCCGTCGGACTGAGGATGAAAAGCTGTATTGAGATTAAGCTGAGTTCCCATAGCACGATGAACTGATTTCCAAAAATGAGACACGAATCGTCCGTCACGATCGGAAACAATACTTTTAGGAGTACCGTGTAGTCTCACTATCTCTTTGATAAACAACTGGGCAAGCCTCTCGGGACCCCACATATCCTTAATCTCAAGAAAATGAGCTGATTTAGTTAAGCGGTCCACAATTACCCAGATTGTATTCATGCCACGATGACTCGTCGGCAAACTCGTGATGAAGTCCATTGAAATCCTCCCACTTCCACTCTGGGATAGGGAGAGGTTTCAGCATACCCGCCGGTCGCTGATGTTCTATCTTGACTTGCTGACAGGTCAAACATCTCGAAACAAATTCCGCGACTTCTCGCTTCATATTACTCCACCAGTAATTTTGTTTCAAATCTTTATACATCTTGATAGACCCCGGATGAACGGAATAAGGAGTAGCATGAGCTTCTCTCAAAATCGAGTTTTTCAACTCGTCATTCGCCGGTACGCACAACCGATTCTTAAATCGTAAAAGTCCATCCTCGTGGACCACAAATACAGGGGCTTTCCCCTGAGTCACATCATCTCGAATGCGTAACAAAAATGGGTCTGAACCCTGATTCTCCCTGATCGCCTCCTCGAGTGGCGATGAAATCTCTAACATACAAAGTTGCCCTTGTACTCGCTGTAACCAGACCTCGATCTCGGGTCTCAGAAATTCCTGCTGAAGTTCCTTCTGAACTGTTAACCGAGCAAGCATCTGCTCCTGAACAGATTTACGACTCAAGGCGTCGGCGACAACGTTCGCCTTGCCCGGGTGGTAAAGTATCTCAATGTCATAATCTTTGATTAGTTCCAACCACCGTCTCTGTCGCATATTTAACTCCTTCTGAGTAAATATATACTTTAAACTCTTGTGATCGGTGAATATCTGACAGGTAACGCCATAAAGATAATGACGTCAAATCTTCAACGCGAATACCACGGCTGCTAGCTCCAGGTCGTGGGTCGGATAATAAACCTCGTAAGGTCTCAATTGCCGTGAAGCATAAGCAATAACTTTCCCGTACTGCATTAGTACACATCTGAGACCCTGTCCGGACGCATCACTATAAACCACAAATCCTTCCCTCCCTTGCGGTAGAGAAAGGACAGGTGCTGAAATCAACCGGCTCTTGAGTTCCTCAAAACTCTGTTGACACGCGTCGGACCACATGTATTTCTTATCTTTTATTAAAAGTTTCGTCAAGGGTTGAGCGATTTTAGAAAATCCTTCAACAAATCGCCGATAATAGCTAGCTAATCCGAGGAAACTTCGGATTTCCTTGACATTCTTCAGAGGTTGCCAATCTCGGATAGCCTCCGTCTTCTGAGGGTCGACACGAACTCCGTCTGAAGAAATTACATGCCCGAGAAACGTCACTTCGGACATCCATAACTCACATTTGGAAAAATTCCCATAAAGTTGCTCTCGTCTCAACACGTCGAGCACCTGGTGAAGGTGAAACTCGTGCTCCTCCCGATCACGAGAATAAATTAAAATGTCATCAATAAAGACAACCACGAATTGATCCAAATAGTCGATGAAAACGCGATTCATTAACTCCATGAATACCGCAGGTGCTTTAGTTAACCCAAACGGCATAACCACAAACTCATAATGATCATAGCGTGTTCGGAACGTCGTCCTTGCGATATCCGACTCTCGAATTCACAACTGATGATATCCTGATCTTAAGGCGATCTTGGAAAATACTGAATCTCCCTGAAGTTGATCCAAAAGATCATCGATACGGGGTAGAGGATACTTATTCTTGATCATCACCCGGTTCAATTCCCAGTAATCAATACACAAGCGGAACGAACCATCCTTCTTCTTGACAAATAACACTGGTGCTCCCCACGGGGACGCACTCGGTCGAATATAACCCTTCTCGGTCAAATCCTCTAATTATTTCTTCAACTCCTGCATTTCGGTCGGGGCCATACGGTAAGGTGCCTTCGATATTGGGGACGTACCGGGCTCCAACTCAATCGTGAATTCCACATCTGTCTGTGGAGGCAAACCAGGTAACTCGTCTGGAAATACATCGGCATATTCTCTCACTACAGGAATATCCGTCAACATTACTGATGGTTTCTCGGTCTTGGTCATATAGCACCAATAACCAACACACCCCTGATTGAGTAATCTCACTGCTTTCATCAAATTGATGACTCTCCCAGAACAGCTGGGATTCCCTCCCTGAAATACACATTCGACCCCATCATCTGAAATGATAGTGACCATACGCTTATGGACACTAATGACCGCATCGTGACGATCCATCCAATCAACACTTAGAATGACGTCTTCTCTCGGTAAATCTACCACGATTAGGTCTGCTAACCAATCACGGTCATGAAGCTGAATCGGACAATCCTTAATCTCATGATTCCCGATAATTCTTCTACCATCAAGTAGACCAATGACATAAGGCTCACAATTAGTAGCACTACCCAGACATAGTCTACTCAAACATGACTCGGAAATGAATGAATGCGATGCGCCAGTATCAAAAAGGGTACACACAGGTTGAGATAGAATATTGAATGTACATGAGATCATCTGGGCCTCTGGATCGTCGGTCTTCTTCATCTCATAAATTCGGGGCTTGCCGGCCCCCGAACCGGACGCTCCCGTCTGATAGCTCTTGGCTCCGCCTTTATTAGCTCCTGTCGTCTTGAACGATGCGGACTGAGTGGCCTGATTCTGCACCGCTGAATGTCTCGAGGACTGAGATGACGCCGGAGTAGGTTTAGAGTCTCTTCGGCAAAAACGGGCCTTGTGCCCAGCAATCCCACAGTTATGGCATGTGACAGTCTGCCTCGGACACTTGGTGCTGAAATGACCCTGTTCTTCACAGTTGAAACAGGTGATGGCCGAACTGGCCGCTTGTGACTGAGATTTCGCGGGTCTAGGGGCCATAGGAGGTCGCTCAAAAAAAGTAGAGCCCGCACGAGGTTTCTTGAAAGTGGCCTGACTGCCATCAGATTACGATTCTTATACTTCTTGCCAGCAGATGAAGGTTGTTGCTTAGCAATCTCCTAAGCAGTAAGCTCATAAGTAAGAGCTTTCTCAATGAATTCGGCCAGAGTGGTGCAATTGTGATTAAGCAACTGCGTCCGCATACGAGGCTTCAACCTCTTGCTGAAATACTTGATCTTGTCCGCCTCAGAGTGAATAATGGACGAGGCGAACGGAAGTAGCTCCAGAAATTTCTCGGCGATGGTGAGAACATCATCGTCCGCTGAGAGGTCGGGAGTGAGTAATTCTGACAACTTGGCCTCCCTGAGTGGGGCCGGATAATACCTCTCCATCATGAGAGTCCTGAATTGATCCCATGTACAAGATCCGTCGGTGGGCTTCAACGATAACCACCATGAATGTGCGCCCTAACCAAGATAGTAAGCAGCAACTAAAACTTTGTGTCCCTCAGGACAGTCCACCATAGCAAACAGTTTCTCGAAATGTTCAAGCCAGTGAATGATATCTGACGGCTCAGATGAGTCCTCGAAGGTAGGTGGTCTCTGGCGAGAGATGTCGCCAATGATACTGCTCACACCCCTCTCTTGCCTCTGAGGTGGCAGCGGAGGAGCCTGCTGATTTTGAGTAGTTGAGTTATGCATCGTCTCCATCAGTTGGGCCATCTGAGTCATTTGGGCCATCATGCCCTGCATGAAAGCGAGTGGATCAACCCGAACACCTTCTGACTGAGCTTTGTCCCGGGTACGACTCCCTGATAGTGAATGATTACGTCCATGTGAATGAGTGGCAGCGTCAGTGCTCGATGAATTAGCATTATTCCTTGCATTAGCGCGTATATTCACACGAGCTCTCGGGTTTCGGCCCGCACCACGCCCTCTTCCCCCGCGTCCTCTGCCAGCTCTTTCCATACTGAAGTGGAAAGTCATATGATGATTATATATCTCGCATGAATATCACATTACGATTATATTATAAAATGATGAGAATGAGCATACGCGCTCCAACACAATGATTACATGAATGATCAACTTGAGTGACCTGATTACCTGATGAAATTCTTGAAATAATTATCTTGAACAAGTTAACAAGATTAATGATATGATCCTCAATATCAACAACTGAGCAATGAAATGAACTGAGTGATTAATGAATTAACATGATCGACTTGATCAAAAATGAAATGATGAAAGAGGATTGTTGACTGTTGAATAATGAATGAGTGATTCTATTGCCAGAAATTATACCATGGCGTCAGAAATCTTACTGTTCTTTGGTCTGAGGGGCTCGGCTCTTGCACAGGTCACACGTGACGCGAAAGTCCAATGATACTAGTCTGATGAACGATGATTTGAAATGAGACATGACTAGGAAGGTAGTATTCAAAACTAGAGATGTTAAACGGGCTAGCCCTAGCGGTTCCGGGCTAGCCCTAGCGGGCTTCGGGCTAAACGATCCGGGCCCAAAAAGCCTGGATTTAAACGGGCTAGGAAATATCGGCCCTAACCCTAACCCTAACAGGCTTCGGGCTAAACGGGCTAAATATTTAAAAATCTATTTTTTATTTTTTTATAAATCATAAACAAAAAAAAAACAGTAACAATATGTTTTATATATATAGTAACAACTATACTAAAATAAATACAACAAAAAATACAGTTTTATGTATATGTGTATATATATATATATATATCGGGCTTCGGGCTAAACGGTCCGGGCCAAAAAAGCCCGAATTTAAACGGGCTAGGAAATATCGGCCCTAACCCGGTTTTTTGGCGGGATAAACGGGCTAGCCCGCCGGGCCCGAGCCCGTTTAACATCTCTATTCAAAATCACGCTCCGATACCAACTCTGTAACACCCCAAACTAGGCGAATATTACAGTGTCGTGGACCCCCGACTGGGACCCACCAGGCGAATGAAAATTAATGAATTAAATAATATAATTGTAGTACCGAACCACAATATATCATCAATCACTCCGATGAGGAGTTTCATTACAATACACCCAATATAATACCGAATACATGTATATTTTATATGAAGATAAAATATACAACACTGAATGAAATGAATATCCAAATGGAAGTCTGCAGCGGAAATAAAATAAAGAAAACACGAGTGAATGAAAGGACTGGGGGGCCCCTACTAGTATCACTGGGACTCTTCGCCGTCAATATTCTCTTCCCGTGCCTTAGCCTTGCCATGACCTGAAAACAACATCCTCCAATGGGGTCAGTTACACAGAACAACAATCCTCAAAAGTTGAATAAACACAATCATGATATATCTTAATTATGAAATTAAGCTGAAGAGAGGCATCATAGTACGCCTGTAATGGTATGTGCAAGTGCACAAGACGAGTGTCCGGACACACCCATCCTTGTACCTAATTAGTCTCACGGAAGTACATTACCGTGTGCACAGTCCAATGTGTCCGTGAACCCAACACATGACCATTACATGCCCGACTAAAAATTCCACACGTCCCCACCCGGCCACGCAATACGAACCCAGAAGGT
Organism: Orobanche coerulescens; assembly: GCA_033398695.1. Lineage (NCBI taxonomy): Eukaryota > Viridiplantae > Streptophyta > Magnoliopsida > Lamiales > Orobanchaceae > Orobanche > Orobanche coerulescens. The sequence goes on from CM065804.1 coordinate 20,311,747, forward strand.
CATATGAACAAGAATGACCATGAAGAATAATAATGAATAATAATCCGACAACGTCAAGAATGACTCACCGAGATGAAATGATTGTGAAATGAATGATAGATCAATGAAATGATTGGAACCGTCGTTTCTCGTGAATGAAGTAATTAATTGACAATTACAAGTCTCAATACGGTTAATACATTATGAATGAAATATGATTATGAATGAACAACAACAAAAGGAATGAATATCCTTTTAACCGAGTAAGAATTAACTAACTCAACCGGTGAAGAATGTCCTTCCTCGAACAAATGTCCCACAATGAGATGTCGGTCGCTCGAACAACCTTGAATGACAATTACCAACAAACGCTCAATATACGTATCAAACACGATTATAACCAACTCAAACGTTGATACAACAATATCCGAACTCATTGAGGCATTCTAGCGAACACTTAGCAAACACACAACCTTTGAAAATATCTAATCTCGAATATCTCGAAACCAACTCCAAAATGAGTATTTCAAACCGACAAAACAACTTCAATGATATCGATAATCCCATTGGAATCTACAATTCGAGCTAACGACAACATCTAATCGAAACCCCCCAAAAATATCAAAGTCAACTCTAATGTTCTTGAATCAAACCCCAACAATACATGAAATCCGAAATATATGTTATCAAATCCGTAAGAATACATTTATCCAAGGTAGATAATCCATATCCAACATATTCCAACAACAATCCAAGCTTACACGAAGAAATCGAAAGAAACCCCAAAAATCCGAAATTCTAGATCCAAGAGATTATTACCTTGATTTGATGTGATGGGGATGATGAAATGATGATTAATCCGAATGATAAGCTTGAAGGTGATGATTGATGATTGCACCTCGAAGAACACTCTCCAAATCATTCAAAATCGCCCAGAATCGCCCAAAAACAAAGTGAGAAATGAAAATGACGAAGAAAGGGCTGAAGTGTCCTATTTATAGTAATCCCAGTTTAGTGCGCGCTAGCCCCAGTTCTTAGCGTGCGCTAACGGGTGTTTTGGGTAGTCCAGCACTCCATCGTCCGAAACAAGAGCGCGGCGCTACGTACCTTTTGTAGCGTGCGCTACGGCTGGACACTTAGCGTGCGCTAACCCCAATATGTTAGCGTGCGCTAACGAATTATCTGATGCCCAGTACTGGAGTCCAGAACCTTCTGTCCTCTGATCTGTTCGCGATAGCGTGCGCTACAATCAATATTTAGTGTGCGCTACTACACCGCGTACGCTATAACCACTCATAGCGTGCGCTATGAATTAATCCAATTCAGTCCAGTACCCACTGGACTCTGCCTGTCTGACCTTAGCGCGCGCTACACCAAAATGTATAATGTGCGCTACTACAACCCACTAGCGCGCGCTACTTACCATTCGTAGCGTGCGCTACTTATAACTCACCTGCAGTCCAATGCCTTCTGGACTGTCAGCCTGAACAACATTAGCATGCGCTAATGCTGAGTGGTAGCGTGCGCTACTTGTACTCAATTAGCGCGCGTTAAAGAGAGTACGTAGCGTGCGCTACTCCACACACACAGCCCACAACAAAGATGACAATGATGATACGCTCGGCCCGACTATCCAACTGGGTTGAATGATGAATAAAACTGATACGTGATACCAATATACTCCGAACGGTGAATACAATGGTTGAATATGAGTGACAAATGATCAATAATGAGTGAAAAATACTGAGTGACAATTACAGAATGATAAGCACTGAATGATAATGACTGAATTACAACCGGGTATTACAATATGATGGTTTTTAAGTATAATCATGGAATTGATGATTTAGACCAATGCTATGTTGTGTAACACCCCGAGATATTCGGAATAATTACAGCGCCGTAAACCCTTTAAATAAGAATTTACAAGGCTAATTTGAAGAGATGTAAAAATAATACAACATTACCATTAAAGTTCAAAATACAAACCAGTTTAAACAGATCAAGTGAGTCTATTATTACAACCATCTCAAAGTATTAATAAGACACGCGTACTCGAGTACTGAAAATGAACCAGAAAGACAAGGCAGCAACAATTAACATCACTGAGCCCCTTCGTCGTCATGTTGGTACTGTGGCTGTTTCCCCGCTCCTCGGCTACCTGAACATCAAAACAAATATCCACCCCCGGAGGGGTTAGCAAAACGATGCTAGTACAAGTATCATAATACACAAATCAAATATGCAACGACAGTGCATAAAAAAATACATAATACGGACTTCCGCTTCCGGAATCCAACAATGCGAATCCACATGATTCCATCAATATAACATGGGTGTTCCAACGATCCAGCGCCCTCATCATAGATCCAAGATGATCCCGTCGGACCAACACGAGGTGGAAAACCCGTCCAATGATCCAGCGCCCTCAGCATAGATCCCAAGATGATCCCGTCGGACCAACACGAGGTGGACATCCGATCCAGCGCCCTCAACATAGATCGCTCGATCCTTTCGGATCAACACAACATACACAAACACAACTATGCATACACATATGCAAAAATCGATACGTCCATCAACATGAACATACAAGTAATCGATAACGAATATCATGACAATTCAACGGAAATGATCTCATGCTCAACAACATGAATAAACAGTATGCATGATCAAATCACCAATATTAACAAGTTTCAAAATACGATACTTGCCTCAAAGATGGCAAGAACTAAAATACTCCAACGAATGTCAACACGTCCGAAGTTCGCCGCTCCTCGACCGATCACCTTGTACAAGGGAACAACAAAGAATTCAATTACCTGTCGAAACTAACGCACGAGTACCGAACGTCCTAAGTTATGCTTGAGTTATCAATAACGAACAATCGGTTCTCGGTCCTATTTTTCCGACGAGTACTAAGTTTGGAAAAAGGCATACGAAATCAAGAGATCGTAACGGAACATAAAGTCGGTGTCTACAATTCCAAAGACATTCATCATATCATTATAACCCATGTTCCATACTCTAATTTCGATTATTAACCCGAATGCTTGGTTCGGTTGCTACAACGATAAATAACGAGGTAATCACGTTCAATCTAGTTCTAGGTTAATTCAACTCTACGATTCTAGTTCTTCCGCGGGTAATTCTTCTTATCTAATTCTTCATTCAAAATGATTGTTCCAAATACCCTTTCATGGTTCTAATCATCCAAGAAGATTAACAACGAGTTCATCCAAGGCAAGAATCGTAATTGAACACACTTTACGTTTCAACTATACGAATATATCTATCACAGGGGTAATCCTCAACACTTTGTTCATAAAAGAGTGTTACGAATGTATCAACAAGGTGTGTTCATCTCAGAAAATTCCATCCTTGAGGTTGATAAAGATTATGGCTCAACTATTAACCTTGGAAACCTTAATTCAACCAAGAAAATCCTCCTAAACATGGTGTTGGATTCATTACTACATGATGAGCTCAATAATCTCTAGGAAAAGTTCATAATATAACTAAGGACATAGTCTACATCTAGGTGTAGAGTTAACATACCTCAAATAAGGGAAGAAAAGTGAAAATCTTGAAGAAACTCTTTACCGGAAGCTTGATCACCACTCCACAAGGGCTAAGCTCCCCAAAAATCGGATTAAGATGATGATCTGAGTGATACAAAGTGAGGGAAAATCTCCAGAACCCAAAAATCGGCCAAGGCAAGGGTGAGAAATGAAATGGGGTCGAAATCTATAAATAGAAATCTAAAACATTACGTACGTTACCCAATATCCCTTGCGTACGTAATAGGGTTAGCGTACGCTATGCTCGAATATTAGCGTACGTTAACGTCTGGCCAGAGCTCACTGACCTAATCTGCATATCAGCTAAGTTCGAAGTAAGCTGAAGTGAAGTCAGCTGATAAGATAGCGCACGCTACACGTTATCATTAATGCACGCTATCGAAGTCTTGTTACCGTTGTGAAGGAATTCAAACACAGAATAATGTATGCAATGAAGTCAGCATTAGCGCACGCTACAAAGAAGGAATAGCGCACGCTAAGCAGTTTGAATCCAGTCAATCAGAACGTTGGGAAAAGCAGGTCAAAGTCAGGATATCAAACGGATACTTTGACAATCCATGCAACGGATATATTGTATTAGCGCACCCTTCAATATGTTATTAATGCACGCTAATACAAGATGGTTACGTACGTAAGGGAGAAGGTATAACGTACGCTAAAGGAGAAACGAAGCTACTGGACTGAAACTGGAATAGTCTAGCACACGCTAATAAAGAAGGCTAGCGCACGCTAGCAAGTCAAAACAGCCAGCAACGGCTAGTTTGTGGGAAATGGCTATAAATACCATTCCTATGGTATTGTTTGAGTACAACAACTTCAAGCAAACGAGTCATACATCTAAGAATCATATACTTACATTGTTGTTGTAATATTGAGCTTATATTGTTAGTTTGAGTGTTTATACATTCAACATTATACACGAGAGGTAAAAGAAAAGATACGATTGGATTCGGTGTTATTAGGATCAAGTATCCGGCATTGTTAGAATCGCAATCGATATCTAAGCGAGGTTTATCTAGTACCCATAGAAAGCTAGAGTGGTTGATTCCTTATCCAATAGAAAAGGAAAAACGGTTTTACTCAGACCGATAGAAGACGAGCTTGTAACGGTAATCCCTCGACCGATAGAAGAGAGGCGTAGAGGTTTTGATCTTAAGCCTAAGGAAAAAGATACATCGAGAGAGGACGTAGGCTTCGTTAATAGCCGAACCTCTATAAATCCTTGTGTGATTTATTTTCCGCAATTTATTTTCTCTTCCGCACAAAACGGCGCAAATATCCGATTTCTATACCAACAGAATGAAATGAAGACTGGCCCTTGCGGGGCCCACCACTCCTGTTCTCCGTGAAGTTGCCAGACACTTTATGCTTCTTTGCCTCCGCCGATTTCTCCACCGCTACCTCTTTCATGTCGTAGGCCAGTGCTTTGCCCTGATATTGTCGCAAGGTAGTACATTCAAACTCGGACATATATTGCTGAATCTCGGGTTTCATCCGCATGTCGAAATGGAAAATCTTCTCCGCCTCGGTTCTGACCAAGTGATTTATTTTCCGCACTTTATATTTACGCTTCTGCAACACGCGGCAAATACCAATATTGTCCCAACATATGTTTATAGTCCTTCTATCCAGCTTTTTGCGTCTTCGACTCCTTCGATGCTTTGCTTCGCTTCTTTGTTGTTTTGCTTTGTTTAGCAACTTTAATCATCGAAACTCTATTAATGAATGTATGGAATAAAATATTCCAACAATCTCCCCTTTTTTGATGATTATAGAACAATATCTTGAATGGGATAAAACCTGCACAATAAAATATATATTGTACGAAACAAAGTTTTCGACTTTGATCGTTTCGTTAGTTTCACCCATCTTTTCTTTTTCTGTCATTTTCGACTTCTTCGTTTCTCATTTTTGAACTCCTTCGTTTCTCCCTCTTTTTGTATACTTTATTTTCTCATTTTCGACTTTTTTTTTTTTCGGGATATTACTTTTCTTTTCTCCCCGTCAACTGTTTTCTATTTTCCCATTCAACTCCTTTCCCCCTGTTTTTGTATTCAGCAAAAAGTGTAAATAATATAAGCGAATAAAAATACCAATGGATGAATATATATAAAATAACGAAACGGGTATGTTGTGTCAAGAATTAACACTCTCCGACCGGCGATCGCCTCGGAGATCGGGCGACCGAGTCACTGCCGATCGGCCGAGGCAGAACTGCCGACCAGCAACCAGGCGACCGAGCCTTAACCCAGCGGACAAGCTAAATCGGCCAACCGAAGGTCCCAGGGCAAGTCCCGGTGCCGAGCGATCGACACCAAATACGATCGTCTCTCGGTACTCGGCGACCGACTCCTGGCGACCGACTCCTGGCGACCGACTAGTGGACGATCCTCTCTCGGCACCTGCCGACCGACCCTTGGTGACCGACCAATGCCAACCCTCGACAACTGGCCGATGGCGACCTCTGATGACCAGCTAGAGACGATCGCCTCATGTCGATCAGCGCTGATGGCCATCCAGTCGGCAAAAGCCGAACCTCAAGACTGGCACCACGTGCAAGAGCCGAGACAAGATCCGCGATTCTCGGATCATTGACCACAGCCTGGCAGAATCTTTCCACCAGCCGACAAGCCGCCGAAAGTTGTCAGTAGGGCCGCATGTGACAGTGACTCCGGACGCGTGCTGGCTCCTCATTGGACCACCCAGCTGGCGCCTGCCTCTTCCTTGGACTTTAGCCCGACAGCCCGGGTGATCGCCCCATTATAATATTGGCCGGCGGACGATCGCCCCATTATTATAATGGCCGGAAGGCGATCGCCCACCAAAGGACAAGACCCACGCCACTATAAATAAGAGGTCACAAGACTTGTCCAAGGACGGAAATTCTTCTGCACTGAACCGAATTTCTGCTCCAGAACTTCAACTTCCTTCGGATTTCACACTAGACAGAAGCAAATTGGCTATCTCCAACTCTTGGCAACAGCTATCATTCGGTCCTTCTTCTCCCGGCCTCTCTCATCCAGCAGACGATCGGCAGGGACGAAGAACACCGAGCTTCGCTCAAGAGCCGGATTAACAGAGTCTTTTTACACTCATTGTATTTAGATTTCTCTCATTAATACTTGTATCCACGAATATTTATATTAATATCATCTCGCGAGAGCATTCAAGCCCGGGCCTAACAAACCCGGCAAATCTTGTATTATTTATCTTCTCTCGGAAGTGCTCCCGCAAATTGTTGTTTGTTGTCCGTCTCCAGCAGTATTTAATCTTCGGATAAATATTTTGGGCAACAACAATTGGCGCTAGAGGAAGGGGATCCAACCCTCAAATTTTTATACCTACCGTCCCGAAGAACACTCACTGTTCTCGGGGCAGATACTTGAAGTGACACTCACTGCACTTCAAAGAAATCTTTCAGAAATCATGTCTTCCGCCTCCGCGTCGAAGAAAGCCGCTGACCAGCCGGCCAGACCCCCCGTTCCGTCCCAGTCCGAGCCGCAGCCGATGGTGGAAGGCAGCCACCGCGGTCAGAGACGCTCGATCCCATCCCTGGGCGGCGGCCCGAGCCTCTCGCTCGATCAGCTCCGAACCAAGGAACAGATCGACGAGGTCATGGCCGTCCTACAGGAGCGACGGAGTGCTCTCGACGCGCCTCCTGCTATCACCCCCTCGGCCTCCCGCCGGAAGTCCAAGCGGAAGCTCAAGGCATTACTGGCCGAGCGATCGCAGAGGCTCGTCGCATGAAGAGGCGCTCGGCGGCCGGGGCACCTCGTCTTCGATCGCACAGGCGGTGACCCGACAGCGGCCAAGGCGTCCGGCCCGGCTACGAGGCAGCGGAGTTTGAGTCCGTCACCGGGAGCTCGGCTTACCGGCTCCCGAAGGCGGCCAGTCTGGCTCCCCCTCGCCAAATTGCCGAGGTCGGCAGCAGCGGAGTCCGGAGATCGGTACACGATCGCCTCGGCTCCCGCTCCCAAAGCCGATCAGCAAGCGACCGAGCCACGGCGATGGTTGCGATGAAACGTCAGATCGACGACATGAAGGCGCTCCTGCAATCCAGGGCAGGCGCCATGAAGATGATCGCCGAGCCAAGCGAGCCGCTCGCGATCAACATCGAGCTCGCCCCGGTGCAGCACAAGATCGCTCCTCCTCAAACTCCCGTGTACGAGGGGCGATCTGACCCCCAAACACACCTGAACAAGTTCAACATCTACATGACCGGGTGTGGGGCATCGGACGCGACCCGGTGCCGAATGTTCCCTCTGACGCTGGACGACCTCGCCCACCGGTGGTACACCTCATTGCCACCTCGGTCCATTGGCTCCTTTAACGAGCTGGCGCACGTCTTCACGGAATACTTCGCCACCAGGGTCGTCCGGCCAGAAGGTCGCCTTCGCATGATGCAAATCAAGCAAGGAGAAGAGGAGTCCGACTCGGACTACATCGACCGGGTAGACGGGATCATCCTCAACGGCGAGCCCGTAAGCGATGAGACCGCCCTCTACGCGGTCCTAGGAGGATTTCAGGGTTTTTCGCCTATGTTCAGGCATCTCACGAAGACCCAACCTACGACCTACGCAGCCTTCCGGGCTAGAGCCGCAGATTTCCTGTCCAAGCAAAGGCTTCTTCTTAGCCTAGGAGTAGAGCAATCGGCGCCCGCGCGACGACTTCCAGTCTCCCAGCACGATCGCTACTATCCAGCAGAGCCGGAGGACTCGCTCACCGCCTACAGTCCATTTTAAATGAGGGACTAAGGCTCGCGATCGCCTCCGCCGCACATCATAAAGCCATGGTCCTGGCAGTCGATGGAACCGGCTGCTTCGGCCATACAAGGTCCCTTTCGGCCGAGATCGCCTACCCTTCGTTTAAATACGAGGCCGGCGTAGTCTGAGGGCTCTCCAAAATTAATCAGTGGACACGTGCCATTACCCCCGTCTCAACGTACACCGTCGAGGTCGGCCATCTCCATGGCTGGCCGAGGTGGAAGCAGAGCTAACAAGCCGCGGGCGTGGAGTTGATTCATCCGACGCTGCCCCGCGCAAGGACTCCTCTAGACCGAGACCGCACGCCCTTCGTTTAAATACGAGGCGAGGCGCAGCCTAACAGAGGACCCTCATAATAAAGTGAGTCACGAGACACTCAATGTCTTCGCGCACCAATACACGGTCATGGAGTCGGTCCATCGATCTCCGCGACTGTGCACGATTCCTCAAACAAGCGAAACCACCAAGTTTCTGAGGGGGATCGGCCAATGTTGTTTTTGCAGGTACAAGACCGAAAGATAGCTAGCCAATCGACCGTGATAGCCCAAGTCAGCTCAGCAAGATCGCCCGTCCTCATCCTTACACGATCGCCAGCAAGAACCACCTCGCCCCATGTCTTCAACATGGGAGCAAGCTGGGGGGTAATTGTTGTGTCAAGAATTAACACTCTCCGACCGGCGATCGCCTCGGAGATCGGGCGACCGAGTCACTGCCGATCGGCCGAGGCGTAATCTGAGCCGGCAACCGAGAGGAACCTTAACCCAGCGGACAAGCTAAATCGGCCAACCGAAGGTCCCAGGGCAAGTCCCGGTGCCGAGCGATCGACACCAAATACGATCGTCTCTCGGTACTCGGCGACCGACTAGTGGACGATCCTCTCTCGGCACCTGCCGACCGACCATTGGTGACCGACCAATGCCAACCCTCGACAACTGGCCGATGGCGACCTCTGATGACCAGCTAGAGACGATCGCCTCATGTCAATCAGCGCCGATGGCCATCCAGTCGGCAAAGGCCGAACCTCAAGACTGGCACCACGTGCAAGAGCCGAGACAAGATCCGCGAATTTCGGATCATTGACCACAGCCTGGCAGAATCTTTCCACCAGCCGACAAGCCGCCGAAAGTTGTCAGTAGGGCCGCATGTGACAGTGACTCCGGACGCGTGCTGGCTCCTCATTGGACCGCCCAGCTGGCGCCTGCCTCTTCCTTGGACTTTAGCCCGACAGCCCGGGTGATCGCCCCATTATAATATTGGCCGGCGGACGATCGCCCCATTATTATAATGGCCGGAAGGCGATCGCCCACCAAAGGACAAGACCCGGCTGCCACTATAAATAAGAGGCTGCCAGCACTTGTCCAAGGACGGAAATTCTTCTGCACTGAACCGAATTTCTGCTCCAGAACTTCAACTTCCTTCGGATTTCACACTAGACAGAAGCAAAATACCCAGCACTTGGCTATCTCCAACTCTTGGCAACAGCTATCATTCGGTCCTTCTTCTCCCGGCCTCTCTCATCCAGCAGACGATCGGCAGGGACGAAGAACACCGAGCTTCGCTCAAGAGCCGGATTAACAGAGTCTTTTTACACTCATTGTATTTAGATTTCTCTCATTAATACTTGTATCCACGAATATTTGTATTAATATCATCTCGCGAGAGCATTCAAGCCCGGGCCTAACAAACCCGACAAATCTTTTATTATTTATCTTCTCTCGGAAGTGCTCCCGCAAATTGTTGTTTGTTGTCCGTCTCCAGCAGTATTTAATCTTCGGATAAATATTTTGGGCAACAACAGGGTATAACTCCCCCTAACTAAAATATCCGTTTTAAAAAAGTACTCCTCCTGAGTAAAATATTAATTGTTAAAAATTAATTTTTGGAGACCCAACCGATAGTTGGTTTTTCTTTCGAAACATAGACGATATTTGGAATAAAAGTTCCTATGGGAATCCAAATCTTTTTAACTTTTATCGTCCGTCGTGGGCTTTTACAATTCGAAATGTGATGCCCAATTTTTAAACATTTCTCACATCGGAGTATATTGAAATTTAAGGATTCATTTTTAGAATTGGGTTTGAATCCCAACCCCTGTTTGTTCAACGTAAACTTTTGCACCGAGAGCATTTGTTCAAATTTCTCGTTTCCACACAAGAATTTCTTCGTTAAATTTTTAAGCTCGGTTTGAACTTTCAAGAGATCATCCTTTAAAATAATTTCATTTTCAATGCATTTTGAATGATCGGTATCAATAAATTTTTCCTTTTCAAATTTTAGAATTTCAATTTTCAATGATTTATTTTTTGATTTAAGGGATTTAATCTCGAATAAAGCATTTTGAAAATCGGTATGCAATAATTCAATTGCTTCAAATAACTCGTCGTGAGAGGATGTACTAACTTGACTTTCAACATCGCTATCGTCGAATGTGCTTCGGGCCTTTGAATTGTCATGATATCATTATTGATTTAATTATATGTTCATATTGATGGACATATCGATTTTGCCTATGTGTATGCATAGTGGTGTTTGTATATGTTGTGTTGATCCGAAGGGATCGTGTGATCTATTCTGAGGGCGTTGGATCAGATGTCCACCTCGTGTTGGCCCGACGGGATCATCTTGGGATCTATGCTGAGGGCGCTGGATCATTGGATGGGTTTTCCACCTCGTGTTGGTACGATGGTATCATCTTGGGATCTATGCTGAGGGCGCTGGATCATTGGATTACCCATGTTGTGTTGATGGAATCGTTTGGATTCGCATCGTTAGATTCCGGTATAGAGGTTCGGCCAAACGTGCCTACGTCCTCTCTCGATGTATCTTTTTCTATAGGATGAAGATCAAAACCTCTGCACCTCTCTTCTATCGGTCGAGGGATTACCGTTACAAGCTCGTCTTCTATCGGTCCGAGTTAAACCGTTCTCTTACTTGTCTTTTTGTCGGTCCAAATTAAACTGTTTTCCTTTTCTATTGGACAAGGAATCAACCACTCTAGCTTTCTATCGGTACTAGATAAACATCACTAAGATATCGATTGTGATTCTAACAATACCGGATCCTTGATCCTAATAACACCGAATCCAATCGTATCTTTTATTTTACCTCTCGTGTATATGTTGAATGTATAAACACTCAAACTACCAATATAAGCTCAACAACAATGTAATGTATATAGATATAAGATCAATGTCTTGATTGCTTGAAGTTGTTGTATGGTTTGATACCAAGGATGAGGTATTTATAGTCTTCTTCATCAAACTAGCCGTTATTGATTTTTGACTTGCTAGCGTGTGCTAGCACTTCCTCTTAGCGTGCGCTATCGCGCATTTTTGCCTTAGCGTACGTTATGAACTCCATGTAGCGTACGTTAATGTTTTCCAGTTTCAATCCAGTGGCTACTGTCTCTGACTGTTAGCGTGCGCTAACACTTCCTTGTAGCGTGCGCTAATCTTGCATCATTGCATGCGTCATATATCCGTTTATACTTTTTGACTTTGCATCAGAATCTTCCCAACGGATTGATTGACTTGATTTCAAACTAATATTTAGCTTGCGCTAAATATCACCTGTAGCGTGCGCTAATCTTACTTCACTGCATACGTCATTCTGTGTTTGAATATCTTCACAACGGTAAAATAGCCTCGATAGCGTGCGTTAGTAAACATGAGTAGCGTGCGCTATCTTCATCAGATGATTTCACTTCAGGTAACTTCGAACTCGTCTGATCTGCAGCCGGGACCCGTTAGCGTGCGCTAGCTTTGTATTTTGTCCAGCTTTTTGCGTCTTCGTCTGCTTCGTTGTTTTGTTTCGCCTCTTTATTGTTTGTTTTGTTTAGCAACTTAATCATCAAAACACTATTTATGAATAAGTGGAATAAATATTCCAACAATATCCCCCTTTTTGATGATTACAAAACAGCCCTTGAATTGGATAAAACCTACAAAATAAAAATATATGTATATGTACGTTTCAAAGTTTTCGGCTTTGATCGTTTCGCTAGTTTCTCCAATCTTTTTCTTTTTCTGTCATTTTCGACTTCTTCGTTTTTTATTTTTCAACTCCTTCGTTTCTCCCCTTTTTGTATGCTTTCTTCTCCTTTTCGACTTCTTCGATTTTTATTATTTTCTCCTCCGTTTTACTTTTTATTTTTCTCGTCAAATCTTTCATGACACTTTTTACCCGATTCAACTTCTTCTACCCCTTTTTGTATTCAGCAAAAAGTGTAAAAAAATATAGTAATTAAATAGAGAATACCAATTATTGAATATGCATGATACCAATTAATGAATATAATAAAATATGCATGAATAGAACAGAGTTATACCCGTTTAAAAAATAATACTCCCCCTAAAATATTATCTCCCCCTTTGTAAAATATCAATTGTTAAAAATTAATTTTTGGGGATCCAATCGAAAGTCGATTTTTGTTTTGAGACATAGACGAGATTAGGAATAAAAGTTCCTTTAGGAATCCAAATTTCCTTAGTTTTTATCGTCCGTCTTGGGCTTTTACAGTTTGAAATATTGTGCCCGATTTTCAAACATTTTTCACATCGGGGTATTTTAAAATTTACGGATTCGTTTTTAGAACGTGGTTTGAATCCTAACCCCTCTTTATTTAACGCATATTTTTGAACCGAGAGCATATTTTCAAATTTCTCATTTCCGAGAGAAAATTTCTTCGTTAAATTTTTGTGCTCGGTTTGGATTTTAACTGTAACACCCCCAAACCACTTGGGAATATTACAGCGCCGCAGACCCTCTCCATAAGGATCTACCAGGCTAAATACAAAAAAAACAATACATCACATTATATGCCGATATGGCTAAATAATGAACCATTAGACCGATTTGGTCTTTTACCACTAACAACACAATAAACATACAAAACTCATACCCACACAGGGGTTAGAATACAACAACGCTCCCATAAAACGGAAGAGCACCACAACGGAAATATAAACAACAAGACTCTACCAAAAATACTCAACGACTGGTCTTCATGTGATTAGTATCGTCGTCTTCCACCATCCTCCGTACCGATCCTGTGAGTCGCTCCTCAGCAACCTGCAAGTACCTGGACGTAATACAGACATCCACCCCCCGAATACTCGGGGGTTAGCAAAACTCCACTGTTTTGCTAGTGCAAGTATAAAATATAAATACAAGCCATACATATCATACTCCAATACCCAATAATCGTAAACATACTCCCCGAGATAAATTATTGATCAAAACAGTTCAAATCAAGGGAGGTGGGGATGGAACCCATATACATCTAACAAAAACCTTTAATATCTCGGGGGTTTTGAAAACATTTAGGACTTATGAATACTCAACTAACCAAAAACCGCATAGGGACACGGGCCAAAGAATTGTTTTGCAAGAGTGCAAATCCGGTCACAAAACACAGAGCGTACAATCCAATCATCCACAATTCACATACTCGAGTAAATAGCCCAATGGTTAATCTCGATACACAACCAACCATAATTCACAAAAACCATCACAGGGCCCACACCCTTATGCAAAAACCTCACAATCAAGAAACGAATCATATACGACACTTATACTGGTGCCATTCTAGCCAAGTACCAAGACCTTACGTACGACATAACTCACACCGAGAATGAAAGCATTATGATATTCCGGACATATCATAATTATCGAAACAACAATGTGCCATAATCATCACAAAACAACCTCCCGAGCTATACTGGCCCTGTACCTCTCAAGCAAGATACACACCCCAGAGACACCTCGTCAGGCCTCCCTGGTGTATAGCCCAACCGAGTGATCCGTAGGGATACGCGGCCTACCGGACCCCAGGGGACCCTCACTGGTTTTACTCGGCTCACACAATCTCAAAAACCACATGGCACAATTCACAATCATCAAAACCGCATTCTCCCGAAGTACATCAAACGTAATTCAAGGTACTTATTAGAAATGGCCACTATATCCGACACATACTCACAACCAATACTACACAACAACATAAGCTCATCAATAGACCCGCACATCCACACACATATATTCTTCTTCTAAGAAGACATAATCTTAAGTCCACTTTTGACACAATCACGCACAACAGTACCACACGCAAGGAAGATATTTCCATGTACAAAACTAACACACATTTTCAAAACAACACATTCGTTCACAATACACAAGTAGATTTAGAAGGAAACCTTTATCGAGAACATACCGATCCTTTTTAACATTCATTAAACATTCGTATTTCACATAAAATCATTTATCAACAATTGTGCTTACGAAATACGAAACGTATGGGCAAGATACTTGCCTCGAATCCACGAGCGAACAAATACGACGAATCACAAGGCCTCAATACCACGAACCACTGGACAACGAACGGATGAGGTTGGGCAGCCTTCGAACTTCCAAAACCGACCAAGAACTCGACAACTCCACGAGAACTACGAAAATAACACTAACACGAATCAATAACACTAAACGAAATCCGAATCGATCCTAAAAACAACAAGGAACTAAGTGTGACTCCAAGAAATCAAGAACTAGGTTCCGAGTGATATAAAATCATGAATGAGTTCAAAAATCCGAAGATCATGGCCAAGACAACAAGAATTTCACCATCGATTCATCATCCTCGGATTAAATCGAAGAACTAAGGAGAAACCCCCAAAACTCAAGAACTAGGGTTCTAAGAAGAGATTACCTTGATTTGGATCAAGAAGATGATTAGATGTTGTTAAACACCTACAAATCCGTTCCAAAATGAAGCTTGATGAAGAAGATCGCTCAAAATCGCCTCATGAGCTCACTCCCGACGGCTGGGAACGAAAAGGAGAGAAAAAGGTAGAAAATGGGGAAAGAAAGCTCATTGTCCGGTATTTATCTTTGGGCCGATTATTAACGTGCGCTAACTAGACAGCATTAGCGCGCGCTAACGAGGTCAACGCCCAGAACTTACCGAATAACACTGTTAGCGTGCGTTAGACCCATAAGCGTAGCACGCGCTAACGGGTCACGAAACCAGTCCAGTGGCCCCTGGACAGAACTGCACTTACCGGGCAGCGTGCGCTAGAAAGAAGGAAGAGCGTGCGCTAATCAATCGATAGCGTGCGCTAGCTACCAATCTTAGCGTGCGCTAACGAGACTCCAGTCCTAGTCCAGTGGCTCCTGGACTGTCTCTGGACTTCCAGTTAGCGTGCGCTACACATCCGGTAGCGTGCGCTAAACACAACATAGTAGCGCGCGCTACGCCACAAGCGTTAGCGTGCGCTACACCACAAAAACCCAAAAACTCGCATAGTGATCTGAAACGTCTCCAAACACATGTCCCAACAAGGCACACCTAAACATGGCACAAAATTCCAACAATGAGGACAATAACAATCAGATAGCCCCGAAAACTCAACGAATCCGAAACAAAGATCTCGGGTATTACATTCTACCCCTCTTAAAAGAAGTTTCGGCCCCAAAACTTAGAACACAAAACGATCAGCGCAAACAATCTCCGACAAAAAAAAATATATATATATCAGAACGATAACAAAACGCAAAACACATGCTAACTGTTGTTGATGACCTGCAACGAATCACATGCAGCACGTGGCTGATAACATCCACATCATTATGCCAGAATGATAACGAACGCAACGAACAAGATCAATATGGTTGGCGGCCGACGATAACAATCAAGACGCGAGCTCAACACTGCACAAATACAAAATTCCACCATTCGAGGGTTGGAAGATCAACAATGAAGCTAATTTCCCGAAGTGAAGGAAATTACGTGGTCTGAATGCTCAAAAATCACGATACGGAAGTAACAAGATCAGACAACAAATGATCGAACCACAACGATCGAGACAATAACGGTCGAACAGTCAAGTTCAAATCATGACGACCAACAGAATCAAATAACAATTCCGAAGTTCACACCTCGGCTCGAGACAATAGGTGATATATAGTAAAACGCCAAGATATGCATCCACATAAAATCCACAGGGATGGAATCATAATCGAACAAAAAGTCACAACGACAAGCGAATTATTTCAAAAAAATTACCACAACCCATTCGATCAACAAAACAAAGGGTAGGGCAAGTTCATAAAATATCAACGAACACAAATGAGTCGATAGAGTTGAAAACACAAAAGTTCAAAAATCCGATCCACTTCTAATAAAAGAAGTCTATCCCCGAAATTCGAAACAACGAGGCAAGGAGATAACACAACATACAACTGGTAGACTACGCTCTCAGGGACTCCTCAGAGTCAGCCCTGATATCAGTGCTCAAGTTCGGGCCTCGGAAGACTCGGTGACTAACTCGCAGAACTGAACTCGGTGTCCCACGAGTCCGTACTTGTAACACGTCACTGGTGGAGAAGGACAATGCGCACGAACATGCCCTGACACATTGCAGTTGAAAAACCTCTTGGCCTTACCAGGAGGCGATACCGACGATTTGGAACTCTCAGTCCCAAGCATCGAGCGATGGAGCTTCACAGCGGAAAGGCTACTACGTTGCAATCGAGAAACACCAACTCCAGTACTAACCACAATACCATCCAGCTTCCTCTGCTTCCCACTCGGATCCAGATAAAACCCAACTTCCAGAAGTTCTTGGAACTCCGCCCACATGACGACATGATCCCGAGGTTTAACGGCTTCCCACCAATGAACATCATCATCGCTAAGAAGGTACTGAGCAATAGGGACCTTCCGATCTTCAGGACAATCAATGGCCTCAAATATCTTCTCAGAATCGAAAAGCCAACCATCCCGAATGCATCTGCCGCACCAGCGAATCGAGGGGGATTCATACGAATTACCTCTCGGAGCCATAGATTTGTCCCGACCTTCTGAATCGCATCAGTGTTGCGTTGAATCGCCTTGGTCAACTGAGTCATCTGTGCTGCTACTTGTTGCAATACAGTAGCAACATCCATACCAATATCGTTCCCAACAATATTCTCTCGATCCCGCGCCTGATCCCCGTGGTCATCCGTACCACGGTTGTGACCAAGATCTCTGCCTCTCGGCATAGTAATCAAGAAAATTTAACGCAACGAAAGTCACATAATCACACAACAATATTAATGCACACACGGAAAACACTCACAAGTGATCGACTGCAAGGGTTAGACGTAACGGCAAAATACAGTCTAAAACTTTTGCCCATCCAGAAAGCGCGTTCCACAACAATAGATGGTGTGTGCTGACTGTGCAAGTTTGGCAACACAACCATACTCACCTACCAACAGTGCCAGACCGGAGGTTACAAACAAACAACAGCGTACAAATCCAAATGCCAACGGTTCACATAATTATAACATCACACAATTAACCGTTAGAAGTTAAACAACGTTCCAAACCGAGTCTTCACCCCTCGGTCAAGAGAACTATCTCAACGAGTGCATACCGAACGACTCAGCGTTCACACCACCACTCTAATCACAATTCGGAGCATTACAACTGAATAACAACATCTTTATCACGTACCTTTTTAACGAAATACATGGAACCAAAAAGTTTAAAAGCGAGTCATGTTTCAAGTAAATTTTTTGGTAGACCTCAAATGAGTTTAAAATTAAATTTTTGGAAACTTGCAATACAACAATGGGGAAAAAATGTAAGTAGTTTGAATTCTCAAAATGTTTGGCCTCGAGGTCATAACACGAAAATCAAACTTTTCCTTTCTTAAAGGATGTTTTAAAATAAATTTTACATGACTCCCCAAAAATATTTAGAACGTTTAAAATATCACCTTGATGAACTTATCTAAGGTAACCACACCAAAACATTACTTCTTGTAAAAACAATTTATACAAGGATATATATATACACACACATATACCCATACACCAACACATTACAAAAATCAAACAAACATGGAGGATGTATTCATGATTCACATTTAACTCCTCAACATAACACAAATATCACACAAGTTCATGTAATACGAGACACAACATTATAGTGGTGAGACTTACATCGACAGATCGCACGAAGATGATGGTTGCACCTTGATACAAATCACGACAAACCAACTCAGACGACGCGTCGCGACACGACTTAGTCAGACAAAATCTGACAAGACAAGACAAGACAGGACCCAACGACACACAACTCGACCCGACAGCATAGGTTTCTGCAAACCTAAGCTCCGATACCATATTCTGTAACACCCCCAAACCACTTGGGAATATTACAGCGCCACAGACCCTCTCCATAAGGATCTACCAGGCTAAATACAAAAAAAAACAATACATCACATTTTATGCCGATATGGCTAAATAATGAACCATTAGACCGATTTGGTCTTTTACCACTAACAACACAATAAACATACAAAACTCATACCCACACAGGGGTTAGAATACAACAACGCTCCCATAAAACGGAAGAGCACCACATCGGAAATATAAACAACAAGACTCTACCAAAAATACTCAACGACTGGTCTTCATGTGATTAGTATCGTCGTCTTCCACCATCCTTCATACCGATCCTGTGAGTCGCTCCTCAACAACCTGCAAGTACCTGGACGCAATACAGACATCCACCCCCCGAATACTCGGGGGTTAGCAAAACTCCACTGTTTTGCTAGTGCAAGTATAAAATATAAATACAAGCCATACACATCATACTCCAATACCCAATAATCGTAAACATACTCCCCGAGATAAATCATTTGATCAAAACAGTTCAAATCAAGGGAGGTGGGGATGGAACCCATATACATCTAACAAAAACCTTTAATATCTCGGGGGTTTTGAAAACATTTAGGACTTATGAATACTCAACTAACCAAAAACCGCATAGGGACACAGGCCAAAGAATTGTTTTGCAAGAGTGCAAATCCGGTCACAAAACACAGGGCGTACAACCCAATCATCCACAATTCACATACTCGAGTAAATAGCCCAATGGTTAATCTCGATACACAACCAACCATAATTCACAAAAACCATCACAGGGCCCGCACCCTTATGCAAAAACCTCACAATCAAGAAACGAATCATATACGACACTTATACTGGTGCCATTCTAGCCAAATACCAAGACCTTACGTACGACATAACTCACACCGAGAATGGAAGCGTTATGATATTCCGGACATATCATAATTATCGAAACAACAATGTGCCATAATCATCACAAAACAACCTACCGAGCTATACTGGCCCTGTACCTCTCAAGCAAGATACACAGCCCAGAGACACCTCGTCAGGCCTCCTTGGTGTATAGCCCAACCGAGTGATCCGTAGGGATACGCGGCCTACCGGACCCCAGAGGACCCTCACTGGTTTTACTCGGCTCATACAATCTCAAAAACCACATGGCACAATTCACAATCATCAAAACTGCATTCTCCCGAAGTACATCAAACGTAATTCAAGGTACTTGTTAGAAATGGCCACTATATCCGACACATACTCACAACCAATACTACACAACAACATAAGCTCATCAATAGACCCGCACATCCACACACATATATTCTTCTTCTAAGAAGACATAACCTTAAGTCCACTTTTGACACAATCACGCACAACAGTACCACACGCAAGGAAGATATTTCCATGTACAAAACTAACACACATTTTCAAAACAACACATTTGTTCACAATACACAAGTAGATTTAGAAGGAAACCTTTATCGAGAACATACCGATCCTTTTTAACATTCATTAAACATTCGTATTTCACATAAAATCATTTATCAACAATTGTGCTTACGAAATACGAAACGTATGGGCAAGATACTTGCCTCGAATCCACGAGCGAACGAATACGACGAATCACAAGGCCTCGATACCACGAACCACTGGACAACGAACGGATGAGGTTGGGCAGCCCTCGAACTTCCAAAACCGACCAAGAACTCGACAACTCCACGAGAACTACGAAAATAACACTAACACGAATCAATAACACTAAACAGAATCCGAATCGATCCTAAAAACAACAAGGATCTAAGTGTGACTCCAAGAAATCAAGAACTAGGTTCCGAGTGATATAAAATCATGAATGAGTTCAAAAATCCGAAGATCATGGCCAAGACAACAAGAATTTCACCATCGATTCATCATCCTCGGATTAAATCGAAGAACTAAGGAGAAACCCCCAAAACTCAAGAACTAAGGTTCTAAGAAGAGATTACCTTGATTTGGATCAAGAAGATGATTAGATGTTGTTAAACACCTACAAATCCGTTCCAAAATGAAGTTTGATGAAGAAGATCGCTCAAAATCGCCTCATGAGCTCACTCCCGACGGCTGGGAACGAAAAGGAGAGAAAAAGGTAGAAAATGGGGAAAGAAAGCCTGTTGTCCAGTATTTATACTGGACAGTTATTAGCGTGCGCTAACTAGACAGCATTAGCGCGCGCTAACGAGGTCAACGCCCAGAACTTACCGAATAACACTGTTAGCGTGCGTTAGACCCATAAGCGTAGCGCGCGCTAACGGGTCACGAAACCAGTCCAGTGGCCCCTGGACAGAACTGCACTTACCGGGCAGTGTGCTCTAGAAAGAAGGAAGAGCGTGCGCTAATCAATCGATAGCGTGCGCTAGCTACCAATCTTAGCGTGCGCTAACGAGACTCCAGTCCCAGTCCAGTGGTTCCTGGACTGTCTCTGGACTTCCAGTTAGCATGCGCTACACATCCGGTAGCGTGCGCTAAACACAACATAGTAGCGCGTGCTACGCCACAAGCGTTAGCGTGCGCTACACCACAAAAACCCAAAAACTCGCATAGTGATCTGAAACGACTCCAAACACATGTCCCAACAAGGCACACCTAAACATGGCACAAAATTCCAACGATGAGGACAATAACAATCAGATAGCCCCGAAAACTCAACGAATCCGAAACAAAGATCTCGGGTATTACATTCTACCCCTCTTAAAAGAAGTTTCGGCCCCGAAACTTAGAACACAAAACGATCAGCGCAAACAATCTCCGAAAAAAAAAATATATATATATATATATATCAGAACGATAACAAAACGCCAAACACATGCTAACTGTTGCTGATGACCTGCAACGAATCACATGCAGCACGTGGCTGATAACATCCACATCATTATGCCAGAATGATAACGAACGCAACGAACAAGATCAATATGGTTGGCCAGCCCGAACAGTATAACAATCAAGACGCGAGCTCAACACTGCACAAATACAAAATTCCACCATTCGAGGGTTGGAAGATCAACAATGAAGCTAATTTCCCGAAGTGAAGGAAATTACAACGTGGTCTGAATGCTCAAAAATCACGATAAGGAAGTAACAAGATCAGACAACAAATGATCGAACCACAACGATCGAGACAATAACGGTCGAACAGTCAAGTTCAAATCATGACGACCAACAGAATCAAATAACAATTCCGAAGTTCACACCTCGGCTCGAGACAATAGGTGATATAGTAAAGCGCCAAGATATGCATCCACATAAAATCCACAGGGATGGAATCATAATCGAACAAAAAGTCACAACGACAAGCGAATTATTTCAAAAAAATTACCACAACCCGTTCGATCAACGAAACAAAGGGTAGGGCAAGTTCAGAAAATATCAACGAACACAAATGAGTCGATAGAGTTGAAAACACAAAAGTTCGAAAATCCGATCCACTTCTAATAAAAGAAGTCTATCCCCGAAATTCGAAACAACGAGGCAAGGAGATAACACAACATACAACTGGTAGACTACGCTCTCAGGGACTCTCAGTCACCCGATATCAGTGCTCAAGTTCGGGCCTCGGAAGACTCGGTGACTAACTCGCAGAACTGAACTCGGTGTCCCACGAGTCCGTACTTGTAACACGTCACTGGTGGAGAAGGACAATGCGCACGAACATGCCCTGACACATTGCAGTTGAAAAACCTCTTGGCCTTACCAGGAGGCGATACCGACGATTTGGAACTCTCAATCCCAAGCATCGAGCGATGGAGCTTCACAGCGGAAAGGCTACTACGTTGCAATCGAGAAACACCAACTCCAGTACTAACCACAATACCATCCAGCTTCCTCTGCTTCCCACTCGGATCCAGATAAAACCCAGCTTCCAGAAGTTCTTGGAACTCCGCCCACATGACGACATGATCCCGAGGTTTAACGACTTCCCACCAATGAACATCATCATCGCTAAGAAGGTACTGAGCAATAGGGACCTTCCGATCTTCAGGACAATCAATGGCCTCAAATATCTTCTGCAACTGAAAAAGCCAACCATCCCAGCCGGTGCATCCGCTGCACTACCAATCGAGGGGGATTCATACGAATTACCTCTCGGAGCCATAGATTTGTCCCGACATTCTGAATCGCATCAGTGTTGCGTTGAATCGCCTTGGTCAACTGAGTCATCTGTGCTGCTACTTGTTGCAATACAGTAGAAACATCCATACCAATATCGTTCCCAACAATATTCTCTCGATCCACTTTGATCCCGTGGTCATCCGTACCACGGTTGCGACCAAGATCTCTGCCCCTCGGCATAGTAATCAAGAAAATTTAACGCAACGAAAGTCACATAATCACACAACAATATTAATGCACACACGGAAAACACTCACAAGTGATCGACTGCAAGGGTTAGACGTAACGGCAAAATACAGTCTAAAACTTTTGCCCATCCAGAAAGCGCGTTCCACAACAATAGATGGTGTGTGCTGACTGTGCAAGTTTGGCAACACAACCATACTCACCTACCAACGGTGCCAGACCGCAGGTTACAAACAAACAACAGCGTACAAATCCAAATGCCAACGGTTCACATAATTATAACATCACACAATTAACCGTTAGAAGTTAAACAACGTTCCAAACCGAGTCTTCACCCCTCGGTCAAGAGAACTATCTCGACGAGTGCATACCGAAGAACTCAGCGTTCACACCACCACTCTAATCACAATTCGGAGCATTACAGCTGAATAACATCTTTATCACGTACCTTTTTAACGAAATACATGGAACCAAAAAGTTTAAAAGCAAGAGTCACGTTTCAAGTAAATTTTTTGGTAGACCTCAAATGAGTTTAAAATTAAATTTTTGGAAACTTGCAATACAACAATGGGGAAAAAATGTAAGTAGTTTGAATTCTCAAAATGTTTGGCCTCGAGGTCATAACACGAAAATCAAACTTTTCCTTTCTTAAAGGATGTTTTAAAATAAATTTTACATGACTCCCCAAAAACATTTAGAACGTTTAAAATATCACCTTGATGAACTTATCTAGGGTAACCACACCAAAACATTACTTCTTGTAAAAACAATTTATACAAGGATATATATATATATATACACATATACACATACACCAACACATTACAAAAATCAAACAAACATGGAGGATGTATTCATGATTCACATTTAACTCCTCAACATAACACAAATATCACACAAGTTCATGTAATACGAGACACAACATTATAGTGGCGAGACTTACATCCACAGATCGCACGAAGATGATGGTTGCACCTTGATACTAATCACGACAAACCAACTCAGACGACGCGTCGCGACACGACTTAGTCAGACAAAATCTGACAAGACAAGACAAGACAGGACCCAACGACACACAACTCGACCCGACAGCATAGGTTTCTGCAAACCTAAGCTCCGATACCATATTCTGTAACACCCCCAAACCACTTGGGAATATTACAGCGCCACAGACCCTCTCCATAAGGATCTACCAGGCTAAATACAAAAAAAACAATACATCACATTATATGCCGATATGGCTAAATAATGAACCAATAGACCGATTTGGTCTTTTACCACTAACAACACAATAAACATACAAAACTCATACCCACACAGGAGTTAGAATACAACAACGCTCCCATAAAACGGAAGAGCACCACAACGGAAATATAAACAACAAGACTCTACCAAAAATACTCAACGACTGGTCTTCATGTGATTAGTATCGTCGTCTTCCACCATCCTTCGTACCGATCCTGTGAGTCGCTCCTCAGCAACCTGCAAGTACCTGGACGCAATACAGACATCCACCCCCCGAATACTCGGGGGTTAGCAAAACTCCACTGTTTTGCTAGTGCAAGTATAAAATATAAATACAAGCCATACATATCATACTCCAATACCCAATAATCGTAAACATACTCCCCGAGATAAATCATTTGATCAAAACAGTTCAAATCAAGGGAGGTGGGGATGGAACCCATATACATCTAACAAAAACCTTTAATATCTCGGGGGTTTTGAAAACATTTAGGACTTATGAATACTCAACTAACCAAAAACCGCATAGGGACACGAGCCAAAGAATTGTTTTGCAAGAGTGCAAATCCGGTCACAAAACACAGGGCGTACAACCCAATCATCCACAATTCACATACTCAAGTAAATAGCCCAATGGTTAATCTCGATACACAACCAACCATAATTCACAAAAACCATCACAGGGCCCGCACCCTTATGCAAAAACCTCACAATCAAGAAACGAATCATATACGACACTTATACTGGTGCCATTCTAGCCAAGTACCAAGACCTTACGTACGACATAACTCACACCGAGAATGGAAGCGTTATGATATTCCGGACATATCATAATTATCGAAACAACAATGTGCCATAATCATCACAAAACAACCACCCGAGCTATACTGGCCCTGTACCTCTCAAGCAATATACACACCCCAGAGACACCTCGTCAGGCCCTCCCTGGTGTATAGCCCAACCGAGTGATCCGTAGGGATACGCGGCCTACCGGACCCCAGAGGACCCTCACTGGTTTTACTCGGCTCACACAATCTCAAAAACCACATGGCACAATTCACAATCATCAAAACCGCATTCTCCCGTAGTACATCAAATGTAATTCAAGGTACTTGTTAGAAATGGCCACTATATCCGACACATACTTGATCGCTAGTTTTCGCGTAGTATGGTTTTCAAATCCGATCAATTTTAAAATTTGTAAAACCTCGGAGTATTTCCAAGGTGTCGAACCCAAGGGAATTGATGTGTCGAAAATAAAGGAATTAACTCTACTCAAAATTTGACTGCTATTTAGGAATCCGAAAAATTGTTTTGATTCTAATTATCTAACTTTAAAAATCGAAGAACGAAAATTAAATAAAAGATGAAATATCTAAATTAAGCAAATAAAGCAAATTAGCAAGATAAAATCACAAGTCGAAAGGTAATTGATCCTAGGGTAGTATCATCTAATTGAGTTCACACAATTCATTCATTTAATTCCTTTTCCCCAAATTTTAATTCAATCCTACAAATAATCACTTAGCCGATCTAGAATTCCGATCAAGGCAACCTAGAAAGATAGTTAATTTAAACCATTTTCCCCGCCAGGGCTCAAAGAATTGAAATCACTTAAAAAGCACCAACTTATTTATCTATGATTTATCTTTCTCCGCTAGGTCTCAAGATAAAATCATATTGTGCATCAAGTATTTCCACTAATCAATTACTCCTTCCGGACAAAATCAATTAGCTAACATGCATCGATTAAGGGCCCTTTAATCTAACATGAGATTTAACACAACTTGAACACAAGCCTAGGATGAAAGGTCAAAAGGTAATCAAAGGAACATCATGTGAACATCAATTAAAATTACTAACCCTAGAATCAATCAAAGGAATTAGCCAGACATAATTGAAATTAAACAAGAAATTGATGAAGAATGCATATTATTAATATAAAAGGAGAGATTACAACCCTTACGGATGAACTCCGAGTCTTCAATAATAATTCTCCTCCAAAAAGTTCTTGAATCAAAAGAATAAATCTTGCTAAAAGGATGTAAAAAAATGTAAAAGATGAAAAAGAATGATAAGGGCTGGTGAAAGATAGATAAAAAAGATCCTAAAACTAGGTCTAGCAGGAGGTTTATATAGCCTAAGGGGGTTACATTCCCGATTAGCCCTAATCTAGGAAACAAAATCTGTCCAAAAGAGTCTAATTCCGTCAAAATTCGAGAGTCCATTGGCACTTATCGGACTGGCCTATCGGCCGATAGGCTGGCCGATAGTTGGTTCGTCGATCTCTTCACTTAGCAGGGCAGAATCTCCTTTCGGGCGCCCTATCGGCCGATATGCTGGGCCGATAGGTTCGACTGTTTCTCGCAAAAAAATCCATTTCTTCGTCCGCTTGACTCGACTCTCGGTCCTTTGTCTCGTTTTGGGTCCTTTTGGCTCTAAAAACCTGCACACACACTAAAACCAACCCAAACGCGTAATATGGCTCGACTAATCATAAATAAGCCAAATACGAGCACATTAATCACGAAACGAGATAAAAACCTAGTATAAAATCCTAGAAATAAGTGGTAAAATTACCACTTATCAAACCCCCCCAAACTTAAGCCTTGTTCGTCCCGAACAACAAAAAGAAAAGAAAAAGAAAGTCGTGAATCATCGTGCAACTCATAGTGTTCAACCTAATCAATACTATCCTGTAATTCTCTCTAAATAATCCGAGTGTCGTAAAAGCGAGCTGCACTCAGAATAATGATTCCGCAAAGTAGTCAAGTTCACTCCTAATCATTCGCTCATGAAGAAAATCCACTCAAAGATTAACAAAACGTGAGTCAAATCGACCGTCAATATGAAAGGCTAAAATAAACAAGCTAGTTCGTCCCGTTACGATCTAGTGGCACAATTTTCACGAGTTTCATAACAAATAAACCTCGGTCGGTATTCCCTTATATGTATGTTCAATAATTTGATTCGAGTTGACCACTAGGTTAGGATCTCGGATGTTTCATCGGGTAATCCTAGGGTGGAACTTCCATTCTCATGTATTAGGAAACCGTTTGACGTAAAAGACACTCATGGGGCACATGGATGCTTCTAGTTACTAAGTTCCGTCTACAATGAGAAACAACTCGAATATATAATTTCCGCATGTCCGAATCAAGGTCGCCGTTTTACGCGAGAGTAAACAATGGTCACGCGAATACCCCTTACTAGGTTCCTATCCTTGGCACATGTGAAATATCTAAATCACTAGTCTAATCGAGTCGTCGTTTTACGCGAGGGTAAACAACGGTCACGCGAATGCCCCTGCTACTAAACTTCCCTTCATAGAACAACATTATCTCAACTTTTGGGAAAACTGACCGACTCTAAACTCAATCTAAGTGCCAACACGACGATTTAAACAAGATTGACTCACTATCCTAAGATTAACCAAACGTATTGACGGTGATTTTAAAACAAGTATGTATCGTCTCTTATCCGCCAAGACCTCTACAATCACGAAAAATTTTGGACCTAAATGAATACTATGCAAAATGTAAATAATCGACTACAACTCGACTAAAACTCACCGCTTCTTCAGAGAAAAACAAAGGTCGTAACATCGGTATCACACAAATAGAAGCACGAAAAATTCACTAATAAGGAAAACTAAGACAAGCAAGGCTATCTAAAACAAACAAATAAAAGCAAATAAAAGCAAACACGAAATCTAAAAACTACTACGACCTAAAAAATAGAAACTAGCAAACACACCAACCGAAAATGAATATAAAAATCTAAAAACTAAGCAACCAAAAGCCAAATCCACGCAACACTAATATGATAAGCACAAATAAAAACAACGGGCACCAACACAAGCAAATAATGATACAAGGCAAACAAGGTACTCACACGTAAAGAAATTAACAAAGCCGCACTTCTCCCCCAAACTTATTTCGCATCCCAAAGGAGGAATAAGTTTGAAAAGAGAAAGGAGTGGCTTTGTTAACTGAGTACCCGACACGTGGCGTAAATTCATCAAGTCTAACAAAAGCCTCCAAAAAGCGGATCCCCAATAAGAAATTCATCAAAACTCCAAATGTAATCCGTCCCAAGTGCTCATATCGGGCGGCTATCGGCCGATAGTGGTCGCCTATCGACCACCGCTTTCAACATGTAATTTTTAATTTTTCTCGCCTATCGCCCGATAGATCGCCCGATAGGATCTTCTGTCTTGCAAAAATTTTCCAGCTTTTACTCTTTGCATAATTGGTCCCGCTTTTGCTGGATATGGCGACAAAGACTGCACGTATCCGAAACTCGGCGTGCATGGATTAGAACTTAACAAAAACTAGCAAAGCTACTACGAAATTAGAAACTACAAAAATCACGCAAACGAAAAATCGAAAACAAACGAATAAAACGAACTAATATACATACGTTGGGTTACCTCCCAACAAGTGCTACGCTTAACGCCTTTAGCTAGACGATACCTCATTCATTCCGGTCTTCGCGACTACTCCCCTTGAACGGGTTTGTTGATATCCAAATAGATACGTTCCTCTCATTAGACCGACTCTCGCTCGCCTCCAACATTCGAACATAATCTGCAAATCCTCTAAATTTCATCAACATCGAATGTGAGTAAATGGAGTGTGAAATACAATGCTCCAACAAGTCGGTCGGGCGGCATAATAGACTCAATTTCAAAACATTCCTCGGGCGCATCGTCGGGCTTCTTCATCGCGTCATAGATGGAAATTTTCAAATTTTTATCATTAACCCTAAAGTAAGATCACCCTCCCGACGCCGATAAGTGCTCTCCGTCGCCGTAAACGGTCTCCCAAAGATCAATGGTTGATTCTCGTCCTCGGGCATATCAAGAACTATGAAATCGGCCGAAGACCAAGTGTGGACTCTAACGAGCACATCCTCCACAATTCCCCTGATAAGTGATCGACCGTCCGCCATGAGTAGAGAAATGGTAGTCGGCTTCATCTCCCCAATCTTCAACCTCTTAAAGATGGATAGAGGCATAAGATTGATGCTTGCCCCGAGATCACACAACCCATTACTAACATTTGGTCGCCAATCATGCATGTCAAAGTAAAACGTCCGGATCCTTCGCTTGAGCGGAAGTTTGTTTTGAATGATAGCGCTACACTCCTCTGTCATATTTATTGTTTCAAACTTCCTCAACTTCCTCTTGCTTGCCACAGCCTTTCAAGAATTTCACGTAACCCATGTCTCTCAAAGCGTCTAGAAGTGGAATGTTGATATTCACCTTTGAAACATGTCGATAAATCGTTGAAGCTTTTCATCATGTCTCGACTTGGCCAATCGTCATGGAAATGGAGCTTTCACCTCAAAATCTTTCACATTCGAACTTCCAGAGCCTTTCGCCGATAGGTGAGTCGATAGGCTCCACCGCCGCATTCTCGTCTGGGTATCCATGGCCTATCGGCCGATAGTCTACCCGATAGGTTCTCCGTATTCCATCTTCTTTCTCGCTTCGCTCCTGCTTTCTAGTACATCTTTGTTTCCATTTCTCAACTTCAGCCCCATGATTATCGTACTCGTCCCACTCCGAAGCTCGATTGCGTTGCATTGTTGCGTCTTCGGTTGGTCTCGTGCCGCCAAAATGGCCCGCTTATGAAATCCGGCCATGCTCGCCATTTGACTCATTCGGGTCTCCACCATCGACATCCGCTTTTTCAAGGCTATCACCGAGTTTCCAATTGATGTCACACTATGCTCGAGAGCCCCGAACCTCTTGTCTACTTTATAAATAAAATCTTTTGGCTCGCCTCCAATCGCTCCAACATCTCTTCCATAGGTGTCTTAGCAATCGGTTCTTGAATAACCCCGCTTTTCACGTTAAATCCTGGTGGTGGTCAAGAGCATTGTTCGTTGGCATAGGAGAAATTAGGGTGGTTTCGATTGTTCGGATAATAGTTCCCCATATTTCCCCTTGCCTAAGTTTCCTCCTTGCATGTAATTCACATCCTCCTTAACCGCAATAGCTCGTTTAGCTCTTCAAAACCGAATTGACACCCAAAGTATTCTTTCTTAGCATCTCAAGCTCTTTTTGTTGTTTTTCAAATTTCGCCTTCAAATCACCGTAGCCGCCTCGCCACCGGATGGAACCTTTCTTCTCGTCATCTTCCTATCGGCCACCTCCTCGTAATCATTGTTGATCGCTAGCTCGATGAGATTCTTGGCCTCTTCATAATCGTTAGCAAGAAATCCCCTTTCGATGAATAGTCCAACTCTCTTCTAGCCTTCCTCGTCAAACCCCGATAAAACCGAATATAGATCTCCTCTTTGTCAATTCCATGTCAGGCATTTGCGAAGTAGCTTCTTAAATCGGATCCATGCCTCGTATAAATATTCATCCTCATATTGCTCGAATTGCAAGATATCGTTGATTTGTTTTTGCACCTTCGAGGGAGGATAGAACTGCTAAGAACAACCGAGTCATCTCTCTCCAAGTACTAATTTCCTTCCGATCTAGGCTCTTGTACCAATCTAGCGCATCGTCTTCTAAGGAGAATCGGAATAAAGTGAGCTTAATGACATCCTGAGGCACTCCGCTTTGCTTGATGGTGGCACATATGTCCAAAACGACTCAAGGTGAGCATTTGGATCTTCATTAACCCCCTCCGTATGTTTGAGACTTCACTGCGATGAGGGACGGCTTAAGCTCAAGTTGTTGGCATCAATCTTCCCCAACCTCCTTCTTGATAATCGTCCGCCTTCGGCCGAAAGCGGGCATTCAAAGGGATCTTCTCGGACGAGCGAGTTCTCGTGGTTGGTCAACAATGCCGCCATGGTATCCACGAAAGGTATAGCAATAGTCTCGGTTCTCGCTTCTTGCTTCTTCCTCCTCAAAGACTTCTCGATTTCCTGATCCAAAGGAAATAAGTCCTTTCCTTGGGATCTTGTGATCATGCACCGCCTACAAGGAAGAGAAAACAAGATGTGAGGAAACGAGATCGAATATTAATAATAAGAGTAAACAACCTAAAGTAACAATCTCTTCGTTTAATTATTCCCTTAAATTTTCTATCAATTCCAAGAACGGCGCCAAAAATTGATCGCTAGTTTTCGCGTAGTATGGTTTTCAAATCCGATCAATTTTAAAATTTGTAAAACCTCTGAGTATTTCCAAGGTGTCGAACCCAAGGAATTGATGTGTCGAAAATAAAGGAATTAACTCTACTCAAAATTTGACTGCTATTTAGGAATCCAAAATTGTTTTGATTCTAATTATCTAACTTTAAAAATCGAAGAACGAAAATTAAATAAAAGATGAAATATCTAAATTAAGCAAATAAAGCAAATTAGCAAGATAAAATCACAAGTCGAAGGTAATTGATCCTAGGGTAGTATCATCTAATTGAGTTCACACAATTCATTCATTTAATTCCTTTTCCCCAAATTTTAATTCAATCCTAGAAATAATCACTTAGCCGATCTAGAATTCGATCAAGGCAACCTAGAAAGATAGTTAATTTAAACCCTTTTCGCCAGGCTCAAAGAATTGAAATCACTTAAAAGCACCAACTTATTTATCTATGATTTATCTTTCTCCGCTAGGTCTCAAGATAAAATCATATTGTGCATCAAGTATTTCCACTAATCAATTACTCCTTAGGACAAAATCAATTAGCTAACATGCATCGATTAAGGGCCCTTTAATCTAACATGAGATTTAACACAACTTGAACACAAGCCTAGGATGAAAGGTCAAAAGGTAATCAAAGGAACATCATGTGAACATCAATTAAAATTACTAACCCTAGAATCAATCAAAGGAATTAGCCAGACATAATTGAAATTAAACAAGAAATTGATGAAGAATGCATATTATTAATATAAAAAGAGAGATTACAACCCTTACGGATGAACTCCGAGTCTTCAATAATAATTCTCCTCCAAAAAGTTCTTGAATCAAAAGAATAAATCTTGCTAAAAGGATGTAAAAAATGTAAAAGATGAAAAAGAATGATAAGGGCTGGTGAAAGATAGATAAAAAAGATCCTAAAACTAGGTCTAGCAGGAGGTTTATATAGCCTAAGGGGGTTACATTCCCGATTAGCCCTAATCTAGGAAACAAAATCTGTCTAAAAGAGTCTAATTCCGTCAAAATTCGAGAGTCCGTAGGCGACTATCGGTGGCCTATCGGCCGATAGTCGCCGATAGTTGGTTCGCCGATCTCTTCACTTAGCAGGGCGAATCTCCTTTCGGGCGCCCTATCGGCCGATATGCTGGGCCGATAGGTTCGACTGTTTCTCGCAAAAAAATCCATTTCTTCGTCCGCTTGACTCGACTCTCGGTCCTTTGTCTCGTTTTGGGTCCTTTTGGCTCTAAAAACCTGCACACACACTAAAACCAACCCAAACGCGTAATACGGCTCGACTAATCATAAATAAGCCAAATACGAGCACATTAATCACGAAACGAGATAAAAACCTAGTATAAAATCCTAGAAATAAGTGGTAAAATTACCACTTATCAATACTCACAACCAATACTACACAACAACATAAGCTCATCAATAGACCCGCACATCCACACACATATATTCTTCTTCTAAGAAGACATAACCTTAAGTCCACTTTTGACACAATCACGCACAACAGTACCACACGCAAGGAAGATATTTCCATGTACAAAACTAACACATTTTCAAAACAACACATTCGTTCACAATACACAAGTAGATTTAGAAGGAAACCTTTATCGAGAACATACCGATCCTTTTTAACATTCATTAAACATTCGTATTTCACATAAAATCATTTATCAACAATTGTGCTTACAAAATACGAAACGTGTGGGCAAGATACTTGCCTTGAATCCACGAGCGAACAAATACGACGAATCACAAGGCCTCGATACCACGAACCACCAGACAACGAACGGATGAGGTTGGGCAGCCCTCGAACTTCCAAAACCGACCAAGAACTCGACAACTCCACGAGAACTACGAAAATAACACTAACACGAATCAATAACACTAAACGGAATCCGAATCGATCCTAAAAACAACAAGGATCTAAGTGTGACTCCAAGAAATCAAGAACTAGGTTCCGAGTGATATAAAATCATGAATGAGTTCAAAAATCCGAAGATCATGGCCAAGACAACAAGAATTTCACCATCGATTCATCATCCTCGGATTAAATCGAAGAACTAAGGAGAAACCCCCAAAACTCAAGAACTAGGGTTCTAAGAAGAGATTACCTTGATTTGGATCAAGAAGATGATTAGATGTTGTTAAACACCTACAAATCCGTTCCAAAATGAAGTTTGATGAAGAAGATCGCTCAAAATCGCCTCATGAGCTCACTCCCGACGGCTGGGAACGAAAAGGAGAGAAAAAGGTAGAAAATTGGGAAAGAAAGCCTGCTGTCCAGTTTTTATACTGGACAGTTATTAGCGTGCGCTAACTAGATAGCATTAGCGCGCGCTAACGAGGTCAACGCCCAGAACTTACCGAATAACACTGTTAGCTTGCGCTAGACCCATAAGCGTAGCGCGCGCTAACGGGTCACGAAACCAGTCCAGTGGCCCCTGGAAAGGGCAACGTGCGCTAGAAAGAAGGAAGAGCGTGCGCTAATCAATCGATAGCGTGCACTAGCTACCAACCTTAGCGTGCGCTAACGAGACTCCAGTCCCAGTCCAGTGGCTCCTGGACTGTCTCTGGACTTCCAGTTAGCGTCCGCTACACATCCGGTAGCGTGCGCTAAACACAACATAGTAGCGCGCGCTACGCCACAAGCGTTAGCGTGCGCTACACCACAAAAACCCAAAAACTCGCATAGTGATCCGAAACGACTCCAAACACGTCCCAACAAGGCACACCTAAACATGGCACAAAATTCCAACGATGAGGACAATAACAATCAGATGAAACCCCGAAAAGTCAACGAATCCGAAACAAAGATCTCGGGTATTACATTAACAAGATCATTCTTTAAAATATTTTCATTCTCAACACATTTTGAATGATCGATCTCAACAAATTTTCCCTTTTCAAGAATTTTGGAATTTTTATTTTTCAAAGATTTGTATTTAGATTTAAGGGATTTAATTTCATTTAGAGCATTTTGATAGTCCGTATGTAATAACTCGAATGCTTCAAAAAGTTCATCGTAAGAATTACTTACTTGCCTTTCGACGTCGCTATCGTCGAATGAACTCCGAGCCATGAGAGCGAGATTATTTTGATTTAGAAAATCGTCATCTTCGATATCTTCGTCACTCCATGTTGTAATTAAAACCTCTTTTGGTTTTACGCGACAATTCTTTGCAAAGTGGCCTGATTTACCACATAATCGACAAGTGTTGTCGAATTTCTTAGATTCGCCTGCTTGGATGTCTTTCTTTCTCCGGTTTAATAAGTGTTGGAACTTATTAATATTTTTGGCATAATATGCCGATTCTTCGTCGCTTTCATCAACCGGGATTTCTTCCTTTCTTAACATCTTAGCCTTCATGGCTATCGATCTTTCCTTCGGTTTCGGTTTTTCATTCCGAGATTTTAGAACTATCTCGTAGTTGATAAGTGAACCAACGAGAGCACTAAAATCAAGAGTATTTAAATCTTTTGAATCCATTATGGCCGTCAACGTACCGTCCCATTCTCGAGGTAGTGATCAGAGAATTTTCTTTACTTTCTCACTACTCAAAAGTGGTTTTCCGAAACATGCTAATCCATTTGTGATGACCGAAAATCGGTCGAGCATTATAGTGATGGATTCGTCGTCCTTCATTTGGAATAACTCATAATCGTGAAGGAGCATGTTTATCTTCGTCTCCTTGACTTGAGACGTACCTTCGTGTGTTACCTCAAGCATTTTTCAAATTTCTTTGGCACTATCACACGATGATATCCGGTTGTGTTCTTCCGGATTTAAGGCACAATATAGGAGTTGAGTTGCCTTACAATTGTAATGGTCATTTTTCCAATCGGAATCGTCATATTCTTCGAAAGTTTTAAGCGTACCGTTGGAATTCGTTGGAATTTTCGGACCAAGACAAATTACTTTCCAAAGCTCGATGTCATATGCTCGGATGAATATTGACATCTTTTTCTTCCACGTCATAAAGTTCGAGCCATCAAAAAATGGTGGTCGGTTAAGAGCAAGGCCTTCGACTGGAGCATATTGAAACGCCATTTGGATCGACTCCTCGGATGTTAAGCCGCTTATAGGAGGTACCGCTCCGATACCAATTGTTGGGACAATATTTGTGCCGTGTTGCGGAAGCGTAAATATAAAGTGCGGAAAATAAATCACACAAGGATTTATAGAGGTTCGGCCAAACGTGCCTACGTCCTCTCTCGATGTATCTTTTTCTATAGGATGAAGATCAAAACCTCTGCACCTCTCTTCTATCGGTCGAGGGATTACCGTTACAAGCTCGTCTTCTATCGATCCGAGTAAAACCGTTCTCTCACTTGTCTTTTTGTCGGTCCAAGTTAAACGTTTTCCTTTTCTATTGGACAAGGAATCAACCACTCTAGCTTTCTATCGGTACTAGATAAACCTCACTAAGATAGCGATTGTGATTCTAACAATGCCGGATCCTTGATCCTAATAACACCGAATCCAATCGTATCTTTTCTTTTACCTCTCGTGTATATGTTGAATGTATAAACACTCAAACTACCAATATAAGCTCAATATCACAACAACAATGTAATGTATATGAATATAAGATCAATGTCTTGATTGCTTGAAGTTGTTGTATGGTTTGATACCAAGGATGTTGTATTTATAGCCTTCTTCATCAAACTAGCCGTTATTGACTTGCTAGCGTGCGCTAGCACTTCCTCTTAGCGTGCGCTATCGCGCATTTTTGCCTTAGCGTACGTTATGAACTCCATGTAGCGTACGTTAATGTTTTCCAGTTTCAGTCTAGTGGCTACTGTCTCTGACTGTTAGCGTGCGCTAACACTTCCTTGTAGCGTGCGCTAATCTTGCATCATTGCATGCGTCATATATTCGTTTATACTTTTTGACTTTGCATCAGAATCTTCCCAACGGATTGCTTGATTTCAAACTGATATTTAGCTTGCGCTAAATATCACCTATAGCGTGCGCTAATCTTACTTCACTGCATACGTCATTCTGTGTTTGAATATCTTCACAACGGTAAAATAGCCTCGATAGCGTGCGTTAGTAAACATGAGTAGCGTGCGCTATCTTCATCAGATGACATCACTTCAGGTAACTTCGAACTCGTCTGATCTGCAGCCGGGACCCGTTAGCGTGCGCTAACTTATAAGTCTAGCGTGCGCTAGCTTTGTATTTTATCCAGCTTTTTGCGTATTCGTCTGCTTCGTTGTTTTGCTTCGCCTCTTTGTTGTTTTGTTTTGTTTAGCAACTTAATCATCAAAACACTATTTATAAATGTGGAATAAATATTCCAACAACGTCTGAACGTACGTAATTGTGGAAAATTAACGTACGTAACACATGTTGCTTAACGTACGTAAAGTGATGTTTCTGAGTTCAAACAAGATGAACGTTGGAGATGATGTCATGGCATAGGTCAGCATGCAACGGACATATTGACTATATATAACGTACGTAATAAGGGAGTTGCTAACGTACGTAATGATCAAGACAGAAGCCACTGGACTGATTTGCATGAGGTGTAACGTATGTACCAAGTTGACATTAACGTACGTAATAATGGTAACGTACGTAATGTATTGCATATAGCGTACGTAAGGAAGGCACAAAAAGCTAACGGCTAGTTGGAAGATCCTATAATACCACTTCTAATGGTATTCATCCTACAACAACGCAAAGCAAACGACTCATTGATCAGATATTCATATTGATATTCTTGTTGTTGTAATTGTGCTTATATTGATAATTTGAGTGTTTATACATTCAACACATACACGAGAGGTAAAAGAAAAGATACGATTGGATTCGGTGTTATTAGGATCAAGGATCCGGCATTGTTAGAATCGCAATCGATATCTAAGTGAGGTTTATCTAGTACCCATAGAAAGCTAGAGTGGTTGATTCCTTGACCAATAGAAAAAAAAAACGATTTAACTTGGACCAACATAAAGACAAGTGATTGAACGGTTTACTCGGACCGATAGAAGACGAGCTTGTAACGATTGTACCTCGATCGAGAGAAGAGAGGTGCAGAGGTTTATCTAAAGACTATAGAAAAAGATACCGAGAGAGGACGTAGGCACGTTTAGCCGAACCTCTATAAATCCTTGTGTCGTTTAATATCCGCACCTTTATTTAAATCGCTCCCGCAACAAGTAAGAGTTTTATAACTCTATCTCCAAACGGCGATACCGACCAATAGTGGTCCAACATGATGGGTAAGTGAATTCATTTCTATCCTTCATTGATATAGATTTGATTTTATTATAAATTATTTTCAGGGTAGTAAGATTCATTTCAAATGGAATCAAGGCCATGAATGATTATGGGATTAAAAACCTATATTGCTTTTTATGGGAAGTATCTACCACGTCCCAATTTTCACTCAGATGCCAAATTTTTTGAAGATATTCGAGATTATGTTCGGCCTGAACCTTTCAAGATAAAAAATAGAGAAAAATAGTAAGAGTTTTTTTCCTTTCTTGTAATGTAACATGAATTGAAAATATTGAAGTTAGTTTGCAAATGGATTGTGGCACCTAACGAAGCCGACACTCAACTCGTATACATAGCACGACAAGACATGTTCAAAACGGTGATAACAATAGACGGCGATTTCATCGCCTACGTCTGCGAGGATTTGATTTTTAAAAATTTAAATTGATTGTTCAGGTAATGATTTTATATGGTAAGTGAGAATTGTTTGATTAGTTAAGTAACTCGGTTTTTTTATAGATACTCTTTGATTTTGAGATGAAAACATGTGCATGTTACAAGTATAATAAGCAATTATTACGGGATCCTGAGCTTGGGCTGGATGAGTTGGATGCAAATCAAATACTTCAAGCGTGTTAACTGGTTGTGATTACACGGCACAAATTCCTTATTTCACTTTTGAACATGTTGCTGAATACATGCTGAAGTTTCAAGATTACAAAGAGGTAAAATATTTTTATATATATAATTATAATTATCATGTAGTTTTTATTTAATATTCTTTTAATTTTCTTTTTTACCTAGGTGATAAAGGAAATTAAGAAGGAATCCTGTCGGAGACCAGTAACCTGTCAGTACGAGAAAGATACCGAGTACGCTCTCCTCGTAACCAATCAATACGAGAAAGAGGTTGAATACGCCTTCCTCGTGTATCAACACATGAGGGTGTACGACATACGGTTCCGTTTTTTGGTCCCGTTCTTTTAAATATTATCTATATATTTTGTTTAACTTTTTTTTCTGGACTGTAGGTATTCTGTGCTCATCTTGAGGCGAGGCTAGAAGAGATCGCATAATCCAAGATATAATTGAGAGAATCCAAGAAATGGTTCGTCGAGAAACTTGAATTGATCATCTGGGTGAAAATATATATTCAAATTCTCCTTTTTGAGATCAGTAAGGTGGACCAAAGAACGGGACCGTATGTCGTACACCCTCATGTGTTGATACACGAGGAGGGCGTATTCAACCTTTTTCTCATACTGATTGGTTACGAGGAGAGCGTATTCAATATCTTTCTCGTACTGACAGGTTACTGGTCTCTGACAGAATTACTTCTTCATTTCCTTTATCACCTAGGTAAAAAAGAATAATAAATAAAAATTACATAATAATTATATATATATATATATTACCTCTTTGTAATCTTGAAACTTCGGCATGTATTCAACAACACGTTCGAAAGTGAAATATGGAATTTGTGCCGTGTAATCACAACCAGTTAACACACACGCTTGAAGTATTTGATTTGCATCGAACTCATCCAACCCAAGCTCAGGATCCCGTAATAATTGCTTATTATACTTGTAACATGCACATGTTTTCATCTCAAATCAAAGAGTATCTATAAAAAAAACAGAGTTACTTAACTAATCAAACAATTCTCACTTACCATATGAAATCATTACCTAAACAACCAATATAAATTTTTAAAAATTAAATCCTCGCAGCCGTAGGCGATGAAATCGCCGTCTCTTGTTATCACCGTTTTGAACATGTCTTATCGTGCCATATATACGAGTTGAGTGTCGGCTTCATTAGGTGTCACAATCCATTTGCAAACTAACTTCAATCTTTTCAATTCTTGTTACATTACAAGAAATGGAAAAAAAAAAAACTCTTACTATTTTTCTCTATTTTTTTATCTTGAAAGGTTCAGGCCGAACATAATCTCGAATATCTTCGAAAAATTTGGCATCTGAGTAAAAATTGGGACGCGGTAGATAATTCCCATCAAAAGCAATATAGGGCTTAATCCCATAATCATTCATGGCCTTAACTTCATTTGAAATGAATCTTACTACCCTGAAAATAATTTACAACAAAATCAAATTTATATCAACGAAGGATAGAAATGAATTCACTTACCCATCAGTGGTTGGATATTCCGTGTGTGCGATCACCGCCGACCTGTGTATCCAATAAGAACCATCCACACCGACCCAACCTAAATTTGTCAATTCGGCGTCTGACAACTTGACCAATGGAGTTTTATAAAGTCTCTCAAATCTACAATACCCATTGCACTGGATAGAAAAGGAGATTAAATGGAAAGAACTACAAAATTGAAGCAGAATCCTAGAGATTAAAGAAATAATCCTTCTTCTTGACGAGCTCAGCAACCTTAAATTTTAATCGGAGTATAATTTCACCTTTGCCGTAACCTTCATTCTACCGACTGACGAAAATATTCTGATTGATAAATCCACGGCTACGATATTTCCCATATATTTTTGTTATCTCATGTCTTACATTTTACTCCTACTAGAGGTGTCCAGATGGGTCGGCCGGCCCAGGCCCGGTACAACCCACGAGGATTTACACCCAGTCTGGCCCAAGTTCGTGGGTCGGTCCTGGCTGAGTTATGCACAAATATTTGGGCTTGGGCTGTGATTAATTTTGTTTTGTTTAATCTGATGACTTTTGACAGTTCATTTTATATAATGATAGTCGATATTACTATATGAGTGGGAGTCACGTGGGACAAGGTATATAACACGAATTGTACACTAAAAAATCCAATCGATTCAAAATTCTAACCTTATTGTAAATAATAAATAGAGTAATGATAAACAAACACCGGGTGTCCGGACACAAGGGTTTTTGAGCCAATTGAGGGAAGAGATGGAAGGTGCGCCCTAAGGTCATCCACAACGGGGAGAGCGCCGTGTTGCTCGCCCTTGCGCGCGCGCCCTAAGGTCGTCCTACATATAGCAAGAATTTGCTATAATAGCTTCAACTAAGCATTTACTTCTTGATTAAGTCCTATTAGTAGGAGACAAAACCACTTTACATGTATTCGAGTCGGAACTCAACGAAAACTCTGGTTTATTGATTAGATTCGAGTCTTTTGTACTCAGAATTGGCTATAACGGCTCCGATTAATCTTTTGCTTCTTGTTTAAAATTGACTATAATAGCTCTAATTAAGCCTTTACTTCCTGATAAGTCTTCTTAATAGGAGATAAAACCAAGTTACACGTATTCAAGTCGGAACTCTATGAAAACGCGAGTTTATGAATTACATTCGAATATTTTACATTGAGAATTGGCTAAAACAGCTCCGATTAAGTCTTTACTTGTTGATTAAGTCTTGTTAATAGGAGATAAGATCATGTTACATGTTTGTTTGTTAATAAAAAATGGCTTTTTTATTTTTTATTTATTTATTTTAATTACCTATTTTACTACTGTAAATACTACCTCATTTCATCAATTCTTCACACCAAAATTTCTTCTTCTTCCCTCAATATTCCTTTCATTTCTTTGAGCCTTCTTCATTTTTCTGCAATGGTCAATAATGATAATCAATTTTGGGCCCAATTCTTGCAACAAACGCAACAAAATCCCAACTTCTTACAACAAAATCACCCGTCAAATATGTCGACCGGTTTGCCCCATTCACCTCCGGCGGTGCTCAAATGCCCCCCTTCGCTGCTGTAGGGGCGTCTTCTCCGGCCACCCCTTCGTCGGTGCTTTTCTCAAACCCGGGTTCACAACCCACAATCAACCTGGCGGGGGACTACGAGTTTCAAACAGAGCAACTGGAGCAGGCCGTTCGTCCGCCCAAAGCCACAAAGGAGGAGCCCAACATCAACTACAACGAAGCCGAAATTATATGGCTTGCTAGTTTTTGGTGCGACATTTCCACTGACCCGATCGCCAACAATCGTCAAAAAGATGAAACTTACTGAATCGCATCGCTTAGCGCTACAACTCGGGCAAACCCGACCGTCCACAAGGACCGCGAGCCAACTCCGTTGCCGATAGCGTCGGGCAATGCAGAAGTTCCAACTATTTTCCGGCTATCACGCCAATATCGAAAAAAAACATCCAAGCAGCCACATGTCCAAAGACATATACGACAAAGCGGACGAGCTGTTCAAGCAAGCGACCGGCCACACATTCGAGTTCAAGTCGGTATGGAGACTGCTCAAAGATACTCCAAAATTTCGCAGTGCAGTGGGCGGGTCTGACGCGTCGGCGAACAGGGCGAAGGTCCGAGAAGACTGGAGCTATTCCACTAGCGCGGGGAGTACGGCCGCCCCGAGTGATGAGAGCCCGCAGCCACGTCCAATGAGTATCAAGGCTGCAAAGCGAAAGGGAAAGGGGAAGCAAGCGGAGCCAATCGACACCACCACCACCCCACCCCACCCTTCAAATTTCAATAGCATTTGCCGGGGAACCATGCCATGTGGCACCAACCGATTGCTTGGTGCATTAGCTGTTGCCTAAAGGCTAGCCCACAGGTCGTGCTGGGTTGGACAAAATGACAAGAATTTCATTTTTTTTTTTGAAAAATCATCCTATAAATACCCCCTTCTCTTAACCATTTTCCACCCCCAATATATTCTCTCTGTTGGAATATTTGTATTCCAAATATTCATTATCGAGTTTTGATGATTAGTTGTTAATCAAAGAAAAACAACAATGAAGCAAAATAAAACAACAAAGAAGTCACCTGATCATATAGGGAATGCAAAGTTACCTGATCAGATAGGAAAGCAAAGTTACCTGATCAGACGAGTCAGTGAAAGTTAACTGATCAAACGAGTCAGAAAAGTTGACTGCAGATAACATGCTTAACGCACGCTATATGCATTGTATAGTGCAGGCTATCGAAGGTGCTTAACATACGTAACACAAAGTGTTAACGTACGTAATGAAGTATTTCAGAATTCAAACAAGACACCCGTTGGAAGATTCCGGGTCAAAGTCAAGCATACAACGGATAGTTTGACAAAAGCAGGCAACAGATATATTGACTGATTAACGCACGCTACGAGGAAGGAATAACATACGCTACTGAAGGATGACAACGTACGTAATGAAAGAAACAAAAGCTACTGGACTAATCTGCATTGAGCTTAACATACGTAACAATATGTTGTTAACGTACGTAACACACTTAACGTATGCTACAGAAGAAGCGTAACGTACGCTAAAGAGTCAAAAGAGGCTAACGGCTAGTTGGAGGAAATTGCCTATAAATACCAAACCATTTGGTATCAATCCACACAACAACTCTGAGGAAATCATCTATACTTGTGATATCATTGTAAACATTCTTGTTGTTGTATTTGAGCTTATATTGATAAGTATTTGAGTGTTATACGCGAAAACATACAAAAGAGGAAAAAAAAGGATAAGATTGGATTCGGTGTTATTAGGATCAAGGATCTGGCATTCTTAGAATCGCAATCTATATCCACGTGAGGTTTATCTAGTACCCATAGAAAGCTAGATAGGTTGATTCCTTGTCCGATAGAAAAGGAAAACGGTTTAACTTGGACCGACAAAAAGACAAGTGTGTGAACGGTTTATCTCGGACCGATAGAAGACGAGATTGTAACGGTAATCCCTCCACCGATAAAAGAGATGTGCAGAGGTTGATCTTTAGCCTGTTGAAAAAGATAAGAAGAGAGGACGTAGGCACGTTTGGTCGAACCTCTATAAATCTTGTGTCGATTATCTTTCCGCACTTTAAATCGCTTCCGCAACGCGAAAGAATTTCATAACTCTAATTCCAAAACGGTGATACCGACAATCTTGCTCCAACACTCTCTTGTTCTTAATTCTCAATTTTTTCCAACTCTCAAGTTTTGGCTTTGATTAGAAAGTTATAATTTCGTATTATTGTTTTTTGTTAAGTAGATTTGTATCAATCTAAATCTATCTTTTATTTAAGAAAAATATTATGGGGGACAGATCAAGGAACGTTCATCATGATAGAACCGGCGATAAGGATACCAACTTGCCATTCGGTAAGTTTACTATTTCTACTTTGTCATACTTCTATATGCTTATTATAGTTTATTTATTTAGTATTGTAATATTTTGGAAAATTATAATGTATATTATGAATTAATTATTATACCTTGTTATTAGTTCACAATCTCTCTCAAGACTATTATTAGATTCGACCAAAAATTCAAATAAGAATAAAGAATCGTGAGTTTGGGAGAAGACACTCGGCACCGTACCAACACATCGCAAAATGATTTATCTTGTTTGCGAAAAAAAAAAATTCTCTTGGAATAGATTAGTACCGGAACCGGAACGCTAGCTCGTCATTTGGCAAATGACCACGATATGACTACGGATAATCATGATCAAGAACGTTCGGATGATTATTCTCAACTATCCGGCTATTTCTCAAAAGCACCGCTGGAGGTATGCCTTTTGTTTACAATCAACAAAAATTAATTGACGGATTTGCTAAATTTTACCCTATGAATATGTAACCCTGGTCGGGTTACTCTTGATGAATTGCTTTTAAGTCATTGTGAGAGTGAAAATTTAGAAATTATGGATAGGACTTTAATGCAACTTGCATATAGAAGAATACCAATGAATATTTTTAAATGTCGTATTCAACAATAATATTATATGCAACGTACTCAATTAATTGAATTTTTTACAAGATATGAAGGTTGTATATGTCTTACTAGTGATTCTATCTTTGTATTACGGTTCATTGAATCGATACTGAATATGTGATAGAAAAATGTATTATTGTTTGTGATATTATGGAGGAATCACATACCGTTGAAAATCTAGAAGATAGAATAATTGAATGTTGTAAGGAATTTAATATATTTAATAAAGTGATTTATCTTTCTCTAGATAATGCGGCAGCATGGTGTAAGAAACATAATTTAAAACAAAAAAAAATGGAGCTTTGATACACCTG
Organism: Orobanche coerulescens; assembly: GCA_033398695.1. Lineage (NCBI taxonomy): Eukaryota > Viridiplantae > Streptophyta > Magnoliopsida > Lamiales > Orobanchaceae > Orobanche > Orobanche coerulescens. The sequence goes on from CM065804.1 coordinate 20,356,141, forward strand.
CATGTTGGAATTCTACTTTTAAATTGTTTGATGCTATTCCTTATAAGGAAATTATAACTCAATTATATAACTATGATCCCAAATATTTAGCCAAGCAAGACTTCATAACTGAGTCACATTAGGAACTTGCTACGATTTTTCATAGTATACTACGTGCTTATAATAATTCTACATATTTATTTTCTTATATTTATGAACCTGATGTGCATTTGGTTATTTTAAAATGTTGTGAAATTGTTGGTTCCTTAAATGAACATCTATATATATAATATTATATATATATTATCTGAAGTTATTTAAAAAATACAAGAAAAATGATTGGAATACTTGGATAAATATCCTTACATATATGTGTTGCATGTCTTGTATGTAAGAAACATAATATAAAACAAAAAAATGGAGTAACATTTAGCTAAGAAAGACTTCATAACTGAGGGTCATTGAAAACTTGCTATGGTTGTTCATAGTATATTACGTGCTTATAATAATTCTACATATTTATTTTCTTATGTTTATGAACCTAATGTGCAATTAGTTATTTTAGAATGTTGTAAAATTATTGGTTATTCAAATGAACACCAAACAATATATATTTATCTGAAGTTATTTCGAAAATGCAAGAAACATGAGTTGAGTACTTAGATAAATTTCCTTACATGGTGTTGCATGTTTTCTTGACCCGTGTGTTAAACAAGGAACAATCTGTAATCTTCTTGATTATTATTATAATGCATTAGGTAATACTTCTTTTGATAGTGATGAGTACGTAAATGAGTGCGCCAAATATTAGCTTCATTAGCCTCTCAGTCAACTTCAAAAAACAAAGGTAGATCTGATCAATTTACATCTTCAATTATTTTAAGAAAAATCAAAATCGTCATCAAGCTCTACTTCTTCAACTTCTTTTACACTTAGTTCCGGAGTTTTAATAAAGAAAAGGAAATAAAGGGAAAGAAAGTTAGGAGAAAAAAGAAGAGAAAGGAAAGTGAAAGGAAATTGTATTTTGTATTCTCGAGTTAGAAGGAAGTGAAAGGAAAATTAACCATTTTGTTCTTTTCTCTCCAGATCCTTCCAAATCAGAAGGAAAGTTAGGAGGGAATGTTTTCCTTCCATTTGTTTCCGTTTCTTCTCATTAAAAAACTCAGGAACACCAAATATTTTTTCTTTCTTCTTATTTCCATCCATTTCCCTTTTTTTCTCTCGTTAAGTTAAACTCGGGAACTATCTCTTAGTCAAATTTTAAATGAGTATTTTTCGTGTTCGCATGAACGATCGCGTTACCAAATTCCGAGTATACCGCGCTGGTGAATGAAGAAAATCTGAAGATGTTGCACACACACCTCCCGACCATTCCACCGATGCCTACTTCGCGAGCCGAGGCAAGCTTCAGTCGACCGACAGGTACTAGTGTTGAGATGGTGCTGCGGCGCCGGATAGAGGAGCTGTAGAGGGACACCGCGAGCTCAAGGAGAAAGTTGCCCATTTGACCGCCCTGATCGAGGCCCGACCGCACTATCCCGATGAACTCTTTCCCTCTCCCATACTTGATTTGTACTCTACTTTTTTATGTTTTTTTCCTGATGTCTGTAAGTTGTTTTTTGTCCATTTTGATTTTAATTTATAATAATTGTCCTTGAGTTATTTGCAAATAGTTGGTGAGAAGTGTAATAATAGTTAGTATCATTTGCTCGTTCGAAATATTTGATTAAAATTAGCTGAATGTGTGGTTCGTAGATTTTGCCTTACTGTGAAAATTGTTTGGTTTATATTTGCTTTTAATGGGATATTTCTGTGAATTAGAGACATGAAAATAGCAACACTGTTTGGTTGCGACCCGAGACACCTTGGATCAAACTGAACACGAATGGCTCCTTCGATAGAGACATGCAGATCGCTGGCGGTGGAGGTCTGATTAGAGACCATCATGGAGAGCTCATTTTAGCTTTCTACTCATCTCTGCAGGCTTCCTCGAGTTTTGATGCGGAGATCCAGGCGCTTGCAATTGGATTGATCTTGGATTCTCAACGTTCGAGATATGTTTGGATTGAGCTTGATGCTGCTGTTGTTGTCACCCTGCTCACATCTGGCCATCGAGGCTCCTGGCAGGTTCGTCACACCCTTATGCATATCCGACACATTCTCAGAGATATCCAGTACAGAGTCACACCTACTTTCCGGGGCAACAGACCAGCAGATTATCTCTGTAAGCTTGGCATGTCGTCACTCGGCATTCAGACTTACACTTATGATACTGCTCCTCCGTTTATTCTCTCTCATACGGATGTATCAGCTTGGTTATCCTTGTTTTAGATTCAGATAGCATTTTCGATTTTTAGTAGTTCATTGATAGTCTATTGGCCCGCATATTAGCCCACGAGTCTAGAGTGGTGCACATTTATTTTGTTAGCGGGCCGTAGGCATTTTAGGTTTTAGGACCCGGGTTATGGCCCATTTTTGGTAATAGCACGGGTTGGATATTCTTATATTTCTCGATTTCTTCTTTATCTGTCTAGTAAGCCTTCATCGTATGCCTCCTTACATCCAAATAAAGACCCTTTGACAATCATTACCAACCTCGACATTTTAGTTTAGATGCAATGCAAACATATAGAGTCACTACTCACAACACTTGAGTGTAAACACTTAACCAACTACTTGAGAGAGTCAGAGTTAATTGCTTAAAATCCTTATTCTGGACTGTTTGCTAGTCATGCTCATACTTATTATATACATGCGTATACCCTGATAAAATTGCACAGATTTTCGTGTCTTGAGTCTTTATTTCTTTCTTTTGAAACCTTAACTTCGTCTGGGTGCGTTTGTGAATTCGCCTGCATACTTGAGGGCAAGTATGGTTTAAGTGTGTAGTTGTGATGTGTCTTCGATTTTTGTGTATTTTATACCCTTTTTCTTTCTTTATTCAAGTATTTTTAGTGTCACTTAGAGGAGAAAATAGGAGTTGGAGAGAATGGTCATAAGAGAAGGCTAACTAGACAGATCATAGCCATAAGTCCAATATTCGTCATCAATCGGCAGTTGCATGAGGACAAGCCCCTAGAAAGAGAGCACATGCGATGAATCACTCGGGACACCTCCAAGAAGAGATAATCCCTGCTATGTACCATCTAGTGTGAGGTATGATCTGCATTGAAAGCCACCACGAGGAGCTGAATGGTGTTGAGAGGAAGAAAGGCAAGAGACGTATCCAGGATTCAAAATATGCTAATTAGGAGCTGGAAAGAAAGTTAGAAGGCGATGGAAGATCCTAAATAACGATTACAAACCGGTGATTATACAAGAAATGAAAAAAATCTCTTGATTGAAATAGATGATAATTCGCGTCGGCAATAACTTAATTTTTCTTTACTATTTAAAGTCCTACAAATAAAGAAAATAACGGCAAATTCCAACATAAGAACATATAATCATTCATTCAGTCGGATCCAATAGATGACTTTGCTTCAAGAATAAACTTTAAGCCGTGCGCTCTCTTCATATTGTAAACTTTTTAGGCTCTGTTCTCTTTGAAGATTAATTAAATGAGTAAATAGGGGAAAAGGTAAAATATTATACTTTAAATTTTCTATTTCTTAATTCTTCTTCACCACAAAAAGAGTTTTCCCTATAAGGGATGAAAAATAGTATCACACCAAATAGCTCATGAAAATATTTTTCTCTATTTTAATGAAAAGGAAGAAGAAATAAGGATGAAATTCCTCCTTATGGAAAAAGAAAGATTAAAATGAGAAATTTAAAGGAAAATAATTTCCTTTTCCCCTTTTTTCCATGATAAATTAACCACCAAAAAGAACGGAGCATCAGAGGAGTAAGATCGAAGAAGAAACAAATATCGAAGAAGGAACAAATTTACCAGACAATTGACGCTAATATGCCAAACAACTAAGGGGGGTGTATTAGTTGTGGATTATGTGGGTTTTCTGGAGTCCTAAAAGTTTGTGGATTTTGGTGGATTTTCTATACAGAGTTTAGCAGATTTGTATTGATTGATTTACGTGGATTTTCATCTACTTTGTAAGAATGTGAAATCCAGCTCAAGTAATGAAACAATAACAGGCTAGCCTTAAATAATAATAATAAATAAATGTTCCTAGAAGTCGAGTGTTAAGCCCAAAGTCCATTAACTTATAGAAGCTGGGTTAAACACTATATAGGAGATTTCAGAGTTCAGATAAGAGTATATAGATAAGATTTTGCAGATAGGAGAAACACGTAAGAATGGATAAGCTGCAGTACAGTTCTCAGACTTGAAGGCCAATCTTTCAACAGTAGAATTAAACAGTAAATCATCTGTCTATAAATAGGAATCAGCCACTCATATTTTTTTTTTTTCAAATATCCAAGAAATGAGAAACACATAAAAACTCAGTTCTACACACGTACACACTTAAGAAGAAGAGAAGAAAGAAGAAAGAAGAAGCAAGCGGACCTCGATCCTATATAGTGAGGACCTATAGCTTCAAGTAAGCTTTCAAGCTCCTTTAGCTTCCTGTAAAATCGAATAGAGAGAATTAGAACATAAAAACATTATAATGACTTTCAGAATGAATAATGAGGACCTAGCAATATCTTTGAGCCTCAGTTAACCAAAAATAGAAATTCATCTTATGCATTAGTCCTTATAGTTGAATCAAAACAGCAAGAACACTGATATCAAACCAAGCACGTTTTGACCCCACAGATTTACCATGTTTATGGCCAGACAACAACAATTAGAACCACCCTATCAACATGTTTAAACCCAATTAGAACTCACCGTTTCAAGCTAATAATCGATAGCAACAGACACCACACTACTACTCGAAACTGAATCGAACTTAGTGACAAGCAGACTCAAACCATTTAATCGACTAAAAGCCTAAAACATTGTTCTTCGATAAACCATTATACGAGTGAGAGAAAGGGATTTATCTTCGAATCCGGACTCGACAAGTCGAATGAGGCAAAGAGGGCTGCATTCTGTGCAACGCGCTGCTGCTGCCCTACAACTGTTCCGGCAGTGGAAGCCGGGTAACATCGTGACGGAGCGGCAAAGGAGGGACATCGACGGCTCTGCCAGGCCTGAAATAGATAGAGAAATGTTAGCTGCATAATAAAAGAAGAAAATAAATAAGAGAAGAAGACGGATAGGAACTACCTGAATAGAGCCACGACGGCGTACTTTGGAGAGACAGCGTCGGCGGCGGCGTATTGTCAACAGTGGTGACGGCAACAATGACCATCTCGCCGGGGATGAGAGGGAGATCGATGCTAGGAATTTGGGAATTAGGGCTCTTAATTTGGGGATTTTCGGCTGCAAATGAGAGGAAAGTGACGCCGCCGTTTCCATGGCGGCGAAAGGAAGAAGAACGGCGGCGCAGCCACCCGCCGGTAAAGAGAGGAGATGGAAGCCCTGCTGCGTTGCTGCTTCTTCCTCATGTTAAATTCAGATAGCGAGAGAGAGAGAGAGGTGAAGGAGGGGCGACGCGGGGCGATGGTGATAAACGCCGGCGACGAGGATGTCGCCGGAGAAGACGAAGATGAGATGGAGAATGCTGCTACTGTTTCTCTTTGATCTCAGAGCGAAGGCAGAGAAGAGGACAGACGAGAGAGGTTATGGAGGCTATAGCTCCGGCCTGTAAGCTCACCGGAAAAACGGATTGGAGGGGAGGAGAGGCGGTAATGGAGATGAGAGGCAGAGAGTGAGGATAGATCGAACAGAAGAGAGAGAGAGAGAGAGAGAGAGCGACAAGATGAGAGAAGGTGAATTGTGGTGTTGAGGGTTCGGTAGATTTTTTTCAAGGAGACTTTACGTGCGTTGTACACCGAAACCAAACAAAACCAAACCAAACAAAACATACTCAGTATATCCCGCCGAGCTAGTGCAGGGAGGAGTAAGATGTCTGCACTACGCCCTACTTTTACTTAGAGGAAATTTGCTTCCATGAAGACCTCCAACTTAGTGCACATCAAAGTATTGAGTGATATATACATAGAAGCATATGATGCGAAAAAACTCAAAACCATACCTGAGCTCATGGCTTAATTCACATGAGACTTACCCATGGAAACTTTGGCAACTGCACGCTCGATGAACGCTGCTCTAACAGAAGAGAGGTTGACTCTGCGCACAGCTCCCTGTCAAAAATACACCACACGCAAAAGGCAATAGGATAAAATATACAATAAAAGTAAAAAAAAAAAAAAAATGCTCTAGGTCAAAGCTAACCGAGACAACCCAACCCTGAGGCTCTCAACTGCAGCACCGCTCTCTACAAAAGAATCAACAACTCTGATCTGGCGCCTCCAAGCGCACCTATCAATAGTCATGGTCTCGGAAAGGTTTAAGGCCTTCAAATCTAATCTCAGCTGCTCCTCCCACGTCCTCCTCGGTCTGCCTCTTCCCCTCTCCCCGATCACCAATAAACTCTCAACCCTCCTCACCGGAGCAGATGCCTGGCTCCTGCGGACGTGGCCAAACCATCTCAATCTCCCTTCCCTAACTTTCGCAGAAATAGGCGCCACTTCTAGCGCGTTCCTGAAAACCCCGTTCGGGATTCTATCCTGTAATACCCGGTTGTAATTCATTCGTTTTCATTCAGTATTAATCAGTCAGTAATTATCACTCAGTAATTTTCACTCATTATTAATCACTCATCATTCATGATTCATTTATTGCGTTCACTGTTGGCATGTTGTAACCGTATATCAGTTACCGATCGTCATTTCATCTCCGTTTATAGATCGAGACGGGAGTTTTATCATTTTCATCATGATTGGTAGTCTTGTAGTGGAAGTATCATCTTTGGCATGTGTTTGACTTGTTCACTTTCACATACGTATGGTATGTCGGATCATTGATCAATCGTAGCGAGAAATCGGAGTTATCGGATTTTCACCTTGTCCAGCAACGAGTTACGGCCGTAAGGATTTTCGGATACGGTCGTAACAGGCTTTCGTTGTTTTCAGGCCATTTTGGACGAACGGGACTTACGGCCGTAAGTTGAGCAGGTACGGTCGTAAGGCTTGGCCGGTTACGGCCGTACGTGTCGAGCAGGGTGCCCAGGCGTTTTTGGCCAAAGGCGAGTTACGGCCGTAAGATGGGCAGGATACGGCCGTAAGGGGTATTCCAATTTTTCAGGGTGTGTCGGACAAGAAGGACTTACGGCCGTAAGGGTTGCGGCATACGGCCGTAAGACGAGGAAGGTACGGCCGTAAGGCTTGGCCGGATACGGCCGTATGTTCTGCAGTGCACAGTGGTTTGAAGGGGGCTTACGCCCGTAAGTTAGGCCGGATACGGCTGTATCGGTCGAGTTACGCCCGTAAGGAGTGCCGGTACGGCCGTATGGCTGTCGGCAGGTGTTTTGGACGAGGGCAAGTTACGCCCGTAAGTCAGGTGCGGATACGGCCGTAAGGCTGTCGGCAGGTGTTTGGACGAAGCCGAGTTACGGCCGTACGAGTTGGATGGTTACGGCCGTAAGGCCGTTGACCTGGGATGTTACGGCCGTAAGAAGGCCGAGTCCCGGCCGTAACTTCCAGCAGTTTATAAGGGCTTGGCCGGGACTTTTTCCTCATTTTCCCATTTCCTCAACTTATATCCGAGAGAGAGAGAGCTTGAGGGAGAGATTTCCATCATCTATCACTTGGGTGTTCAGATTTTCATCATCTTCGATCGGTTGTGAAGCTCGGATAGTCGATCTAACGCGTGTTCATCGGATCAAAGTGTTGGGATCTTCAAAGGTAATATTCTTCAAACATCGTGGATTTCGATTTTGTATTGAGATATGATGTTTTGGACGTTAAAATCATATTGTATGAAGTGAAGTACGCATGATTATGGATATGTACGATTATTCAATGGATTATTGAAGGATTATTCAAGAACACTTTGAATATTGAGTTGGATTTGGGGGTTTTCGATTAATTGTTGTTGTAATCACGAATTTGGATATTCATTTTGGATTATTGATCATATTGAAGATGTTTTGTTGGTTTGAAACACTTCTTGGAGATTTGATATTGGTATAATTGAGGTTTGGTTGTTAACAATCGAAGATTGGCCACAACGTGTTCGATATAATGCCCCAATGAACTTAGTTTAGTCGTATCGACGTTCTGAGTTAATTAAAATCGTGTTTGATTCGTATATTGAGCGGATTATTGGTAATTGTGTTATTCAAGGTTGTTCGAGCGATCGACATCTCATTTAGGACGTTGTTCGTGGAAGGACATTCTTCATCGGTGTTGTGTAAGTTAATTCTTACTCGGTTAAAAGGATATTCATTCCTTTTGTTGTTGTTCATTCATAATCATAACTCATTCATCATTGTATTAACCGTATTGAGACTTGTAATTATCGAATAATCACTTCATTAACGAGGAACGACGGTTCCAATCATTTCATTGAACTATCATTCACTTCACTATTATTTTCATCTCGGTGAGTCATTCTTGACCTTGTCGGATTATTATTCATTGATATTCATTTTGGTCATTCTCATTCATATGACCTGCTGGGTTCATATTGCGTGGCCGGGTGCGGATGTGTGGAATTTTTAGTCCAGCACGCGATGGTCATGTATTGGGATCGATACATTGGACTGTGCACACGGTAACGATTACCTCCGTGAGACTAATTAGGTACAAGGACGGATGTGTCCGGTCATTCGTCTTGTACACTTGCACAGAACATTACGTGCGTACTATGATGCTCCTCTTCAGCGTAACTCATAACTAAGGATATTTCATAACTAAAGATATATCATGATTGTGTATTTTCAACCCTTGAGGATTGTTGTTCAGTAAATCGACCGCTGGGGATATTGTTTTCAGGTCACGGCAAGGCAAAGGCACGGGAACAGCATGTTGACGGCGAGGAGTCCCAGTGATACTAGTAGGGGCCCCCGATCCTTTCAGTCATTCATGATGTTGTCATTTATTTTCCGCTGCAGATTTTCATTCGGATACTCCGTTTCATTCAGTGTTGTGTATTTTATCTTCATATAAAATATACTAGTATTCGGTATTGTCCTGGTGTTTTGTACTTAAACTCCTCATCGGAGTAGTTGGTAATATAATGTGGTTCGGTGCTACAATTATATTATTTAATTCATTAATTTTCATTCGCCTGGTGGGTCCCAGTCGGGGCTCCACGGCACTGTAATATCCGCCCAGTTTGGGGTGTTACAGAGTTGGTATCGGAGCGTGGTTTTGAATACTACCTTCCGAGTCATGTCTCATTTGAAATCATCGTCATCGGACTAGTATCATTGCACTTTCGCATCACGTGTGACCTGTGCAAATGCCGAACCAATCAGACTGAAAGAACTGTAAGATTTCTAACGCCATGGTATAATTTCTGGCAATAAGAATCATTCATTCATCATTCATTAGTCAACAATCCTCATCATCATTCTTCATTTCACAGTTCAGTTGTTGATCTTGAAGATCATATCATTAATCTTGTTAACTTGTTCAAGATAATCATTTCAAGAATTTCATCAGATAATCATCTCACCTCAGTTAATCATTCATGTAATCACTGTGCTAGAGCGCGTATGCTCATTTTCATCATTTCATGACGTAATCATAATGTGATATTCATGCGAGAGATATAATCATCATGTGACTTTCCTACTTTAGTATGGAGAGAGCAGGCAGAAGACACGGAGGACAAGGCCGTGGTGCGGGCCGAGTCTCGAGAGCTCGTGTTAATACATGTGCGAACGCGAGGAATAATGCTAACTCATCAAGCAGCGACGCTGCCACTCATTCACCTGGGCATGATCATTCACTATCGGGGAGTCGTACCCGGGACACAGCTCAGTCAGAAGGTGTTCGGGTTGATCCACTCGCTTTTATGCAGGGCATGATGGCCCAAATGACTCAGATGACACAACTGATAGAGACGATGCATAACTCAGCTAATCAAAATCAACAGGCTCCTACGCCGCCACCTCAGAGGCAAGAGAGGAGTGTGGGCAGTATCATCGGCGACATCTCTCGCCAAAGGCCACCCACATTTGAGGGCTCATCTGAGCCGGCGGATATTGTTCATTGGCTCGAGCATTTCGAGAAGTTATTTGCTATGGTAGAGTGTCCCGAAGGACACAAAGTTTCAGTTGCGGCTTACTATCTGGGTAAGAGCGCTCATTCTTGGTGGTTGTCGTTGAAGCCCACCGACGGATCATGTACTTGGGATCAATTAAAGACTCTCATGATGGAGAGGTATTATCCGGCCCCACTCAGAGAGGCCAAGCTATCAGAATTACTCACTCCCGACCCCTCAGCAGACGAGGATGTTCTCGCCATTGCCGAGAAATTTCAGGAACTTCTTCCGTTCGCCTCATTTATCATTCACTCCGAGGCAGATAAGATTAAGTATTTCAGCAAGAGGCTAAAACCCCAGATGCGGATGCAGTTACTTAATCATAATTGCACCACTCTGGCCGAATTCATTGAGGAGGCTCTTACTTATGAGCTCACTGCTAAAGAGATTGCTAAGCAGCAACCTTGATCTGCTAGCAAGAAATCGAAGCATCGTAATCAGTCTGAAGGCAGTCAGACAACCTTCAAGAAGCCTCGTGCGGGCACTACTTTCTCTGAGCGACCTCCTGTGGCACCCATACCGGTGGAATCGTAGTCCCGAGCGGCCAATTCGGCCATCACCTGTTTTAACTGTGAGGATCTTGGTCATGTCAGCACCAAGTGCCCGAGGCATACTGTCACGTGCCATAACTGTGGCATTGCTGGGCATAAGGCCCGTTTTTGCCGAAGGGACTCCAAACCTACTCCGGCGTCATCTCAGGTCCCGAAGCAGTCAGCTGTTCATAATCAGGCCACTCAGTCTGCGTCGTTCAATACGACAGGAGCGAATAAAGGTGGAGCGTTTAGTCATCAGATGGGAGCGTCCGGTGTCGGGACTAGCAAGCCCTGAATTTATGAGATGAAGAAGACCGACGATCCAAAGGCCCGTATGATCTCAGGTACACTCGATATTCTATCTCAACCTGTGTGTACCCTTTTTGATACTGGTGCATCGCATTCATTCATTTCCGAGTCATGTTTGAGTAGACTACGTCTGGGTAGTGCTACTAGTTGTGAGCCTTATGTCATTGGTCTACCTGATGGTAGAAGAATTATCGAGAATCGTGAGATTCAGAATTATCCGATTCAGCTTCATGGCCGTGTATGTCTAGCAGACCTTATTGTGGTAGATTTGCCAAGAGACGACGTCATCTTGGGTATTGATTGGATGGATCGTCACGATGCCATCATTAGTGTCCGTAAGCGTATGGTCACTATCATTTCAGACGATGGGGTCGAATGTGTTTTTCAGGGGAGTAATCCTAGTTGTTCCGGGAGTGTCATCAACTTGATCAAAGCAGTGAAATTACTCAGTCAGGGGTGTATTGGTTATTGGTGCTATATGACCAAAACCGAGAAATCACCAATAATGTTGATGGATATTCCGGTAGTGAGGGAATATGCCGATGTATTTCCAGACGAGTTACCCGGTTTGCCTCCACAGAGAGATGTGGAATTCACGATTGAGTTGGAGCCTGGTACATCTCCAATATCGAAGGCACCGTACCGGATGGCCCCGACCGAAATGCAGGAGTTGAAGAATCAACTTGAGGAATTGTTCGAGAAAGGTTATATCCGACCGAGTGTATCCCCGTGGGGAGCACCAGTGTTGTTTGTCAAGAAGAAGGATGGTTCATTTCGCTTGTGTATTGATTATCGGGAGTTGAACAGGGTGACGATCAAGAATAAGTATCCTCTACCCCATATTGATGATCTCTTAGATCAACTTCAGGGAGCTTCAATATTTTCCAAGATCGACCTAAGATCTGGATATCATCAGTTGCGAATTCAAGAGTCGGATATCGCAAGGACAGCATTTTGTACACGCTATGGTCATTATGAGTTCGTGGTAATGCCGTTCGGGTTAAATAATGCACCTGCGGTATTTATGGAGTTAATGAATCGGGTTTTCATTGACTTTTTGGATCAATTTGTTGTTGTCTTCATCGATGACATTTTGATTTATTCTCGTGACCGAGAGGAGCACGAGGTTCACCTTCATCAGGTTCTCGACGTGTTGAGACGAGAACAACTTTATGGAAAGTTTTCCAAATGTGAGTTTTGGATGTCCGAAGTGACGTTTCTCATGCATGTAATTTCATCAGATGGAGTGCGTGTTGATCCTCAGAAGACGGAGGCTATCCAAGATTGGTTACCTCCGAAGAATGTTAAGGAAATCCGAAGCTTTCTCGGATTAGCCGGTTATTATCGGCGGTTTGTAGAGGGATTTTCTAAAATTGCTCAACCTTTGACGAACCTTTTGCGAAAGGATAAGAAATACACGTGGTCCGACGCGTGTCAGCGGAGTTTTTAGGAACTCAAGAGCCGGTTAATTTCAGCACCTGTACTTTCCTTGCCACACGGGACAGAAGGATTCGTGGTTTATAGTGACGCGTCCGGACACGGTCTCGGATGTGTATTAATGCAGAATGGGAAGGTTATTGCCTATGCTTCATGGCAATTGAGACCTTACGAGATTAATTATCCGACCCACGACCTGGAGTTAGCAGCTGTGGTTTTCGCGTTGAAGATTTGGCGTCATTACCTTTATGGCGTTACCTGTCAGATATTCACCGATCACAAGAGTTTGAAGTATATATTTACTCAGAAGGAGTTAAATATGCGACAGAGGCGGTGGTTGGAACTAATCAAAGATTATGATATCGAGATCCTGTACCACCCGGGTAAGGCAAACGTGGTTGCCGATGCCTTGAGTCGTAAGTCCATTCAGGAGCAAATGCTTGCTCGTTTAACAGTTCAGAAGGAGCTTCAGCAGGAATTCCTTAGACCCGAGATCGAGGTCTGGCTTCAACGAGTGCAACGGAAACTTTGCATGTTAGAGATTTCATCGCCACTTGAGGAGGCAATCAGAGAGAATCAGGGTTCAGACCCATCATTGTTGCGCATCCGTGAGGATGTGGCTCAGGTAGGGGTGAGCAGAAAAACCGATAATACCGAAAATACCGAAAAAACCGAAACCGAAAAACCGAACCAATAAGATATTGGTATGGTACGGTTCTTAAAATTTTGAAAACCGAATTATGCGGTTCGGTTTCGGTTTTAGATATGGATCTCGACTTTAAAAACCGAACCGAACCGATAAAACAGATGACTATTCTGCAGACTTTGTTTTTTCTTTGTGCAGGTTGTTATGAATTGATGGACCTGTGCTGAGGAGAAAATTCAAGACTTTTGTTTAATCTGATATTGGACTTTTTGAATCCTTAGTTATTATCATGTTATTGAAGTAGATTTTATTTTTATTCAAGCTTTGTAGTGGATTAATGATGTATAAATCCTTCTATTTGAACTTACAATTGTCTGATTTAGCCCAAGTAGTTCAATTTGGGCCTGGTGCAAGCCCAACTTAAGTGGCCCATTTAATCAGCCCATTGACACCGAACTGCTACCGAACCGACACCGAAACCGATCACACCGAGCCGATTTAAAACCGAATCATTTCGGTACTCAAATGCTAGATACCGATAAGATACGGTTCGGTATCGGTTTTAGCTCGAAACCGTACCAAACCGAACCGAGCTCACCCCTAGGCTCAGGGGAAAGCCCCTGGATTTGTGGTCCACGAGGATGGACTTTTGAGATTTAAGAATCAGTTGTGCATACCGGCGAATGACGAGTTGAAAAACTCGATTTTGAGAGAAGCTCATGCTACCCCTTATTCCGTTCATCCGGGGTCTAGTAATATGTACAAGGACTTGAAACAAAATTACTGGTGGAGTAATATGAAGCAAGAAGTTGCAGAATTTGTTTCGAGATGCTTAACCTGTCAGCAAGTCAAGATTGAACATAAGCGACCGGCAGGTATGCTGAGACCTCTCCCTATTCCAGAGTGGAAGTGGGAAGACATTTCGATGGATTTCATCACGAGTTTGCCGACGAGTCGTCGTGGCATGAATACAATCTGGGTAATTGTGGACCGTTTGACTAAGTCAGCTCATTTCCTTGAGATTAAGGATACGTGGGGTCCCGAGAGACTGGCCCAGTTGTTCAACAAAGAGATAGTGAGGTTGCATGGTACTCCTAAGAGTATCGTTTCCGATCGTGACGGACGGTTCGTGTCTCATTTTTGGAAATCAGTTCATCGTGCTATGGGAACTCAGCTTAATCTCAGTACCGCTTTTCATCCTCAGTCCGACGGACAATCAGAGAGGACTATTCAGACATTAGAGGACATGTTGAGGGCATGCGTCCTCGATTGGAAAGACGATTGGGAAGCCCAATTACCATTGATTGAGTTCACATACAATAATAGTTGGCATGCTTTGATTAAGATGGCACCTTACGAGGCCTTGTACGGTCGTCGTTGTCGATCTCCTTTGTGTTGGGACGACTTATCAGAGTCAATCGGTACCGAGCCCGATATGCTTATAGCCACCCGTAAGAAGGTAGCTTTGATCAGGAGTCGTCTGTTGACCGCTCAGAGTCGACAGAAATCATATGCAGATAATCGTCGTCGTCCACTAGAGTTCGAGACGGGTGACCACGTGTTGGTCAAGGTATCCCCGAGTCGAGGCATTTTCTGTTTCGGAAAATGGGGAAAGTTGAGTCCGAGATTCATTGGACCGTTTGAGATTTTAGATCGAGTAGGCGAGTTAGCTTATCGATTGGCTTTACCTCTGGCGTTGAGCCGAATTCATAATGTGAGCGTCTTATACGAGTTTTAGAGCGGCGAATCAAACAGTTGAGGAACAAGACGATTCCTTTGGTCAAGATTCAGTGGTCTAGACACGGAGTCGAAGAGGCTACTTGGGAAACCGAGGAGAGTAATCGGGAGAATTATCCCGAGTTGTTTGACCTTTAGTTTCGAGGACGAAACTCTTTTTAAGGGGGGGATTATGTAATACCCGGTTGTAATTCATTCATTTTCATTCAGTATTAATCAGTCAGTAATTATCACTCAGCAATTTTCACTCATTATTAATCACTCGTCATTCATGATTCATTCATTGCGTTCACTGTTGGCATGTTGTAACCGTATATCAGTTACCGATCGTCATTTCATCTCCGTTTATAGATCGAGACGGGAGTTTTATCATTTTCATCATGATTGGTAGTCTTGTGCTGGAAGTATCATCTTTGGCATGTGTTGGACTTGTTCACTTTCACATATGTATGGTATGTCAGATCATTCATCAATTATAGCGAGAAATCGGAGTTATTGGATTTTCACCTTGTCCAGCAACGAGTTACGGCCGTAACAGGCGTTCGTTGTTTTCAGGCCATTTTGGACGAACGGGACTTACGGCCGTAAGATTGCGGCATACAGCCGTAAGTTGAGCAGGTACGGCCGTAAGGCTTGGCCGGTTATGGCCGTACGTGTCGAGCAGGGTGCCCAGGCGTTTTTGGCCGAAGGCGAGTTACGGCCGTAAGGTGGGCAGGATACGGCCGTAAGGGGTATTCGTATTTTTCAGGGTGTGTCGGACGAGAAGGACTTACGGCTGTAAGGGTTGCGGCATACGACCGTAAGACGAGGAAGGTACGGCCGTAAGGCTTGGCCGGATACGGCCGTACGTTGCAGGCAGGGTGCCTGGTTAGTTTCGACGAAGGGGGCTTACGCCCGTAAGTTAGGTCGGATACGGCCGTATCGGTCGAGTTACGCCCGTAAGGTGTGCGGGTACGGCCGTATGGCTGTCGGCAGGTGTTTTGGACGAGGGCGAGTTACGCCCGTAAGTCAGGTGCGGATACGGCCGTAAGGCTATCGGCGGGTGTTTGGACGAAGCCGAGTTACGGCCGTACGAGTTGGCTTGTTACGGCCGTAAGGCCGTTGACCTGTGATGTTACGGCCGTAAGAAGGCCGAGTGCCGTCCGTAACTTCCGGCAGTTTATAAGGGCTTGGCCGGGACTTTTTCCTCATTTTCCCATTTCCTCAACTTATATCCGAGAGAGAGAGCTTGAGGGAGAGATTTCCATCATCTATCACTTGGGTATTCAGATTTTCATCATCTTCGATCGGTTGTGAAGCTCAGATAGTCGATCTAACGCGTGTTCATCAGATCAAAGTGTTGGGATCTTCAAAGGTAATATTCTTCAAACATCTTGGATTTCGATTTTGTATTGAGATATGATGTTTTGGACGTTAAAATCATGTTGTATGAAGTGAAGTACGCATGATTATGGATATGTACGATTATTCAATGGATTATTGAAGGATTATTCAAGAACACTTTGAATATTGAGTTGGATTTGGGGGTTTTCGATTAATTGTTGTTGTAATCACGAATTTGGATATTTATTTTGGATTATTGATCATATTGAAGATGTTTTGTTGGTTTGAAACACTTCTTAGGGATTTGATATTGGTATAATTGAGGTTTGATTGTTAACAATCGAAGATTGGCCACAACGTGTTCGATATAATGCCCCAATGAACTTAGTTTAGTCGTATCGACGTTCTGAGTTAATTAAAATCGTGTTTGATTCGTATATTGAGCGGATTATTGGTAATTGTGTTATTCAAGGTTGTTCGAGCGACCGACATCTCATTTAGGATGTTGTTCGTGGAAGGACATTCTTCATCGGTGTTGTGTAAGTTAATTCTTACTCGATTAAAAGGATATTCATTCCTTTTATTGTTGTTCATTCATAATCATAACTCATTCATCATTGTATTAACCGTATTGAAACTTGTAATTGTCGAATAATCACTTCATTAACGAGGAACGACGGTTCCAATCATTTCATTGAACTATCATTCACTTCACTATTATTTTCATCTCGGTGAGTCATTCTTGACCTTGTCGGATTATTATTCATTGATATTCATTTTGGTCATTCTCATTCATATGACTTTCTGGGTTCATATTGCGTGGCCGGGTGCGGATGTGTGGAATTTTTAGTCGAGCACGCGATGGTCATGTATTGGGATCGATACATTGGACTGTGCACACGGTAACGATTACCTCCATGAGACTAATTAGGTACAAGGACGGGTGTGTCCGGTCATTCTTCTTGTACACTTGCACAGAACATTACGGGCGTACTATGATGCTCCTCTTTAGCGTAATTCATAACTAAGGATATTTCATAACTAAAGATATATCATGATTGTGTATTTTCAACTCTTGAGGATTGTTGTTCAGTGTAACTGACCCCGTTGGGGGATATTTTTTTCAGGTCACGGCAAGGCAAAGGTACGGGAATAGCATGTCGACGGTGAGGAGTCCCAGTGATACTAGTAGGGGCCCCCGATCATTTCAGTCATTCATGATGTTGTCATTTATTTTCCGCTGCAGATTTTCATTCGGATACTCCGTTTCATTCAGTGTTGTGTATTTTATCTTCATATAAAATATACTAGTATTCGGTATTGTCCTGGTGTTTTGTACTTAAACTCCTCATCGGAGTAGTTGGTAATATAATGTAGTTCGGTGCTACAATTATATTATTTAATTCATTAATTTTCATTCGCCTAGTGGGTCCCAGTCGGGGGTCCACGGCACTGTAATATCCGCCCAGTTTGGGGTGTTACATATCCAACATTATGCGACCACACGACCAACGTAACATTCTCATTTTAGTAGCTTCCAACTTGCTCTCAAGCGACTTTTTCATCGCCCAACATTCGGAGCCATACAACATTGCAGGTCGGATTGCCGCTCTATAGAATTTACCCTTCAACTTTAGAGGGACTTTCTTGTCGCACATGACCCCTGTCGCTGCTCTCCACCTTAGCTACCCCGCCTTGATACGATGAGTGACATCATCTTCATATTCACCTTCCTTCTGAATGATCAAACTCAAATATTTGAACTTATCCGTACGGGGTACAATCTGATCCGCAATCATTACCTCTACATCTTTCTCGTTGGCCTCACCACTAAAGTTACACCAGAGATACTCGGTCTTAGACCGGCTCACACGCAAGCCCTGGATTCTAACTTAGACCTTCATAGCTCCAACTTCGAGTTCACTTCCCTTCTCGAATCCGGCACTAACATAATATCATCAGCAAAAAGCATGCACGACAGGACGTCATCCTGTAACCCCCGCGAAATAACGTGAAGGATTAGAGCGAAGAGAAAAGGGGTTAGCGCCGACCCCTGGTGTAGCCCTATCTCAACCGGGAAATACTGGGTGTCACCAACTGGGGTCCTAACGCAAGTCCTAGCTTGAGAGTACATGTCTTGGATCGCCCTAACGAACGGCAACGACACCCTCCTCTCTACTAGGCTCCTCCAAATAACATCGCGCGGAATGCTATCATACGTATTCTCTAGATCAATGAACACCATATGGAGGTCCTTACGCCGCTCTCTAAACTTCTCCATAAGGCGTCTGACTAGATGAATGGCCTCGGTCGTGGACCTCCCTGGCATGAAGCCAAATTGGTTCTCTGAGATCTCAACTTCTCTTCTAACCCTGCATTCCACCACTATTTCCCAAAGTTTCATAGTATGATTGAGGAGTTTAATGCCCCTATAGTTACTACAACTCTGTGTTGCACAAATTGTATCTAATTGTTGATTGCGTAATGTTTGAGTAAATTACTTAGTTGTTAGTATGATGGTGAGCCCCAAATATACAACAATCTATAAATCGTGCTGTCTCGTGACAATTTGTTAATGTTTACTTTTTTATATGTTTTGTTCGACACTAATTTTGATGCTGCTATAGGTTTTAGGTAAATGTTTGTAGCGTAATGTTAGTGTAAACGTGTTGCGTACATGTAATTTTTTTTGTCAATATTTAGTTCTAAGTTTCGGTTTTAGTTTTTAAGGTAGGATTTAGTTGTATTTGTATGTTTCGTTTATTCCTTTTGGGTCCCACTTTCTCTTAATTATTAGTGTTTTGCTAACGTATGCCCTCTGGGCACGTATTAACATATAAATAAAAGAAATCCATTCTTAAAATTACGAGTTACGCATAGTAGAGATAAACTTGTGAAACTATTAACATGCAATCTTTTAGCCTAACTATAGTAGGCAAGACCAAACGTAGTCGAAGAGGTAATTGATTTTTTTGCTATAAGACATGTAAAGAGCAAGCATATTATCCATTAATATCAATTACCTATTTGTTAACTCACAACTAAAGAAGTGTTGGTGATCTTGGTAAGTGGTATAAAGTTTGATGAATTTATTGCCTGATATTGATGAAGGTGGATAAAGAAGTATTATAGAGAAAATAGAATGAGAAAATTGTGATATAAAATCGACCAATATCCGGATAAATACTACATAATCTTTTAATTAATAATAAACACTCCTCTTATGAAAACTTGTAGTCATATCCTTGTTATCATAATAATATCACACATTTCTTTGTAATAAAAAAATTATCACACATCAACAACATCTTACAAAACGTGTTACACTACTACGAAACACCACAAAATTGTGTTTCCCAATCATGCATCGTGTATTAAATGTAATATGTAATGTTGGCCCTTGTACACACGTGTATGAGCATGCAAGGTTATATCTTGCATGTAAGACATGCTTATAAATAGAAAATTTCATTCAAAACTTAAGCACGTAACTCACTTTTATCCCAATATGCTCAAACTACCATGTTGTAACCATGCATGCGTTACGATTCAAACACACCATATCATCATCAAACATGCAAACCTATATCAATATTCAAACTTGCAAACCATGGTGGTATTGATATGTTGAAAATGGTGGTATTATATTTATTACTTAGTCTGAGGTCTTGCATATGTTTTTTAGAAGAGATCGACTTTCTTTTTAGTCAAGTCTTGCTTCCATTTCAGTAATTGATAGAACTCCTCTTTTGACATCCCAAGTACATACTCGAATTCTTCAAAAGATATATAAGCCTGAAAGGTCAAAGACGAAAAAATTGATACTTATATATGAGTTGATTCAGGTTATGTTTTATCTCCACCGAAGCAAATTCTACTTTTGACCCGAACCTATTAATGATAAAACATATTATGGAAAACTAACCTCTCTCCTCTTAAGGCCGATTCCAGGAACAGGGCTCTCTGACTTAACCCTCAATTGTTCGTACGTGAAAATGGATCGACTTGACAAAATGCCATTTTCGTCTTCCTCTATTGCTACCTGTGGTTCTCTATCGTCTTCTTCTGCAGCTGGCTCTTCAGCAGCTGCAGGTTCTTCATGAGCTTCTTTAGGCTTCTCTGCATATTCAAATAGTCATTCATGCATGAGAATCATATTAAGAAAACACCCTGAAAAAAATACTTTGTAGTGTTCGATCTGAAAACCAAAAACTTGTAAATTTAGCACACCCCCATATAGTTTTAGTTATGGCAGTGCATGGAATGTAATCATATGTTTGACTACCAGGTGAGGCGACAGGAGAGGGTTCATCGATTTTGGGATCAGCAATAACTCCGGATAAAGCAGCAATTGCTGCTCTTCTCTGAGTTCAAAGCTACCATGTCTGAAGCTCTTTGAGTTGCTCCACCACCTTGGCTCCCTTGGCCCTGAATTAACACCAAAAGTTAGTAAATTTGGTTGCATAAAGTTACTTTTATAAGGGTCATTTACCTCAGCAATGCCTGGCCCAAACAGTAGTGTAAGCTTATTCATCTTGAGATATCTACAACCGTGAATAAAGGAGGATACTCTTCTTTTAGAGTTTTGCACTTGGGTTATGGATGGGACTTGGATGCATAAGTCAATTGTATTTATACTTATAAGTCGACCTTTGGACATCTTCATCATCAATGCGGAATGGTTTGCATTCTTGAAATTGGAGGGACAGTTCATATTCGTCTTCCTCACTGATTCATTCCCATAAATAAATGATGCCTATGAATCAATAGAGACCTCAGTTGTAATTGATATAGCTTTGATGTGGCTTCAAGTATGTTGTACGGGACATGCTTTTGTGCATAATTCCTCTTCCACATTAAATTAAGCCACTCAATCTTTAGATATAAAATATTTGGGTATGGAATTTAAGTTTGGGCTAGACTAATTATTTGATTTGAGTATGGCATTTAAGTTTGGGCTCGACTAATTATTTGAGAATTGGGCTTGAATCAAAATTTAATTAAGAAGTCTCGGCCGATTAAATTCATAAGTTTGGGCCCGAATATTATAAGAGTTGGACTACCTTGATCAATTAATTATTGCTGATGGGCCAAATTAATTCACTGATTATGGGTCGAGTTTTATATACTATTGGGGCCCGATTGATTAATTAAAATACTACACTTAGACTCTGTTCTTTTGGACTGAATGAATCTGAACTGAACTGAATTGAAATATATATTAAGGATAAATAATAATAATAATGGTAAATAATAATAATAATAATAATAGTAATCAATAACAACAACGATAATAGTAATATTATTAGTAATAATAACAATAATAATAATTAAGATTAATAACAATAATAATAATAATAAGAAGAATTGAATCAATCGAATCGAATGGACTCAATCGAATTGAACAGGCGGACTGGGCCCTGTTCTTTTGGACTTATTTTTCGATTTTGATTCGATTCATTTCGATTGATTGGTCCATTCAATTGATTCGATTCGATTGAGTTCATTCATTCACTTATTATTATTATTATTATTATTATTATTGTTGTTGATTATTATTATTATTACTAATAATATTTACTACTATTAATAATAATATTTATTGTTGTTGTTGATTACTATTATTATTATTATTTTTCATTATTATCATTGTTATTATTATTATTATTACTATTATTATTTGTGATATTTGATACTTTTGTGAAATTTGGGACATTTGGGGCATATTTATTAGTATTATTATTTTTGTTATTATGATTGTAATTAATTATATTATTATTATTACGTTATTATTTTTTATTATTATTTTATTATTTTTCTTATTGTTTTATTATATTTATTATTTTTAATATTATTATATTATACAATCAGAGAGAACTATTCAGACATTGAAGGCATGTGTCCTCGATTGGAAAGATGATTGGGAAGTGATAAGTGTCAGTTTTATACATGGTTTGTATCGATAAATTTCACCCATAATTGAGCTAGTCTGCTCGTTTTTGCTTTTAATTAATTAGTTTATAATAATTTTATTTTTATCGGATGAAGATGTAAATCTAGTCTTAATCGGATTGAATTACTGATTTACTCAAGAAATAACATGTTTATAAAATATTCTCTTTGTTGAATTTTTATGTATTCATGTTGTAGGGCTTTCCGAGACGAGTTCGGCAGTCTTTCCGGATTCAAAATCAGAGTTATATATCAAAAGTTATCATCCGAAGTAGATTTGGGGCGAAAACGCAAAAGTCAGAAATTCTGGGCTAAAAATGAAGTCTGAAACTCCATACGGGCGTAACATCTAAAAGTTATGGGCGTAACTTACAAAGAAACTAATGTGCAAAAAGTCGTAGCCATGTTACGTCCGTAACTCCTCAATATTACGGCCGTAAGTCCTCATAGTTACGGCCGTAACTCCTCAAAGTTACGGCCGTAACTCTTGACAGATTTTTGATCATTGTCTAATTTTTTATACTTTTGGTCTATTATTGAGGGGATGGCTGGCATTGATCCGATCTAATGTAATAATGCTGGAGTTTTGGAGCTATTAGATGACTTTAGGTGTATAAATAGACCCCTTAGATCCATCATCATTCATCATTCATCTTATATTTTTCCACTTTTTGTAATATTTTCTTTTTGTGTGAAGAACACACTTGTGTTCTTGAGTGATTTGTGTAATAGTGGTATAGCATATGTTGTTAAGGGAGTTTATTGCTTCTTTCTCCTTTATCTACTAAGGGAGTTAGGATCAATTCTTTCTCTTTTTCAACTAATAATGACCACTAAGCTTGTATTATGTTTATTAAACCCTTCATGGGCTAAGTTACCTTAGTTGGGATTATAAACAAGGTTAGTCATGTTATTTAAATTTGTATAAAGATCTATTATGAATTACTTATTATTGTGTGTGATTTTCATTGTTTTAACAATGTTTATTTATTTGGCCAATAAATGACGATATTTATGGTCTTCATATGTTTAGAAAGAAAATATGTTTGATTAGATCAAATGATCTTCACTCTAAGTTATTCTAGGGGATAGAAATATACCTCTAGACCTTGGATGGTTCTTTGAGTTATTTTCATAAAACCTAATGCTATGTATTGAAGCCAATCAACATAGAAATATAGTGGATTGATTCAATATAAGGGGCGTTTTATAGTTCGAAAGAGAAACCGTCTTTTTAAGGAAAATCGAATCTACACAACATAATAAGTAAATTCATCTTATGATCTCCTATACATCTTCTATAACTAATGATGAACTAAGTTTGTAACCCCAACTATTTCATTATATCTTTTATTAATCTATTATTAGTGCAATCTTTTATTTCCTTGAATATTAGAACTATTATTGCATTTTCTTTGCAATTATTAAACCAAACTCTTAAATTGTGTGTTTCAATCATATATATCTCCATAACAAATAGACTAATAGTGTATAATTCAACATATAACCAAACTTCCTCGTGGGATCGATAAACCGGACTCAAAAAGTCCACTTACTACTTGATACGATATCGTGCACTTGCGATAGTTACACTAAAGACGTGTGTGTAACACCCCCAATCCGCTCAGGGATATTACACGCCGTAGAACCTTTCCTCAAGGATCTACCAGGCTGGTAACAACATATAACAACTCAACCATGCCTTTAAGGCTAACATGACTCAGTAGACCGATTTGGTCTTTCAATAAATACATACAACTCAAATACAACTCGTGCCCACGCAGGGGTCAAAACACAACCACACCCGTACAATGGGAAAAATATAGCAGCGGAAAATAAAGTACAACTGAACCAATACACGATGTACGGTTCCTCATGTGATTAGTATCGATCATCTTTAATCATCCTTCGTGCCGACCCTGTGTTATGCTCCAAAACCTGAATGCAAAAATAGACATCCACCCCCCGAATACCCGGGGGTTAGCAAAACTCCACTGTTTTGCTAGTGCAAGAACAAAGTGCAAATACGAGCCATACAATTCACATTCCACGAATAACAATAACCAGGAATCCTCAAGGATCCAAACGAAACGAAAAGCACTTCTCGAGGCAAGAATTTGAGAAAACGTTTGAAAATCGAAAGATCACAAATCAATGGAAAAATTTATAAAACAGTTTAGAATACCATCGAGAGTTTTAATAGAAAACAATTTAGGATTATCAAATCCCACTTTTCAAAATCCAAAAGACAAAAGGGGTCACCGCCCCAAAGGTTTACTTTCCATAAAATAACCTTTACCAAACCGTTGGGATTTTAGCCCCAAATCCGTCAAATGACCTTTACAAAACCGTTGGGATTTTAGCCCCAAATATCATCAACTCATAGTACATAAGAACGACCACAAGGTTCGTCTCCCAACATCAAAATCCACAAATAAAGGATTTAAAACAAACAACAAAACACTCTAGTGCCATCCTAGCCAAGTAGGCCAAACGAACAACTTACTTCTTACACACTTAGTCAATGCATGCAATCATGAAAACCGTTCAAAAGCACTCATTTCCGGAAATGCCATAATCAAATCACATTTGCAAAATGCACCACAATTAACCGTGGATCCACCCCTCCGTGGACCCCTACCGAGACCCCGTCGGATCTAACCCATTGTGGTTAAAAACAAGCTCGCGGATCCACCCCCCGTGGACCCCTACCGAGACCCCGTCGGATCTAACCCGTAGTGAGCATACACACACACACACGTTACTCATGCAATACTAACATGCTAAGAATGTAAGTTCATTAAGAATACTCACTAGAGATGGCCATTAACTCGACACCATTATCAAACTCTTCAAAACACAATAACAAGATTAAATACGGAATACACGATTCCATAACTTTAAACAGTAGGAGTACCATCATCAAATCCTTCAACGTTCAAAATAACCAAATCATAATCAATTCCCAAAACACGCCGTTCGCAAAACACACACGCATTTTGAAAGAAAGCCTTTAACGAGGCCGAACCGAAATCTTTTGAAACTTCATTTCAAACAACCAAACAAACACACCAAGACGATCACCGATCATCATATCCACAAAATAAGAAAAGTATGGGCAAGGTACTTGCCTCGAATAACCACAACGCGGAGAATCGGCCGAAGTAGGTTGGCACGAACCGACTACGAACTCGCCGACTCCACCGAATGACAATACACAACAATGAACTACGAACGAAAACAATAACAACGAAAATGAATTCCAAAGTACGACCCAAAGCCGCTGAATTCAAAGAACAAATGACGAAGGTTCAAGGATTTCCCCCAAAACGGCAAGAACACGATTCGTCCCGTCAAAACCCGAAAACGGAATTCCAAGTTGAAATATGGATATACAATCCATAGAATATGTTTAACAACATCATTTAACCATAATCGATCCATCGAAAACGGATGAAGAACGAGATCGGGGACAAATCCCCCAAAAAGTCAATTCGAAGGAAATCAAGAAATATACTTCGATTCGACGAAGAACAATGGATTAAATGATGTTAAACACAAGAATACTACCAAGATTAATCATACCCATCATGAATTAATCAACAACACTGAACGAATCGGACAAAAATGCAAAAACCCCCAAATTCACGAAATTAGGGTTCTAAGGAAGATTACCTTGATTCGCTGGATCAAAGGATGATAACGGATGATTGATTGATGTTATGAACTCAATAACTTCATGGATTTGTTGTTAAACAACATGGCTTCGTCACCCATGAATCGCCAGCCGCGGACGGAGAATGAAGGAAATGAAAAACGAGATGAAATGTGACTGCTCTGTCACATTTATACTGGGCCGGACTAGCGCGCGCTAGGCTGCCAAGCTAGCGTGCGCTATCGGCCCAGGGCGCGATCCAGTGGCCTCACTGCCCTACTGACTCGGCCAGGTAGCGTGCACAGCCTTCCGGCCGTAGCGTGCGCTACCTGCCGGCCGTAGCGTACGCAGCGTCCGACAGTAGCGTGCGCTACCTGCCGAGCCTAACCGATTCCAGAACCCCCAGGACTCCACTGTCCAGACCCGCTAGCGTGCGTTAGGCCAGCCGATAGCGTGCGCTACACCTGCCGGTTAGCGCGCGCAGCGTGCGCTACTCCGGTTCCTGCCGCACCCGTCCGGCCGGTGCCCGCAATCGTCCGGCCAGTCCCGCAACCGTCCGGCCAGTACCCGACCACCAGGGCTCGACGACCCGATTTCCGAAAACATACGGAACGAACACGACGAAAAGTTCGCGGACAACATCAACGACCCGAAATGAAAACATAATACCATAATTAATCATACGTGACCAAGAAACGGGTCGAGACAACAATTACAGATACGGATACCCCTAACTTTCAAGAAATTACAAATGGCCCAAAACGCCCGGAAATCACGATACGTGATCGAATAACCAAACCGAAGTTCACAACACGTCTAACAAAGTTAAACGGACTTACGGGAAACTCGAAACAGCAGTTTCGAATGAGATTCGCAAGAATCGAACTCAAGTGCGGAAAAGTCGCTAAAAAGCACGGAACTCAACAAAACTACACCGAAACGAACTCGGCTGTCAAAAAGTGCAGAATTAATCATTCTCAGAATGACGAAACGATCATGAGCGAGTCGTCAAAACGGACTCCGACCGAAAAAAAGAAATTTACCGAAAATCGAAAATTGCGGATATTACATTCTACCCTCCTTAAAAGAAGTTTCGTCCCGAAACTTAAAACAAGTCGGGAGAAGCAATATCCCGCCATAAAAACTCAACGAGATACGCAAGAAACGCGTAACTAATGCCCAACGGCGAAACGTTACAAACAACGCAACGGAATATACGGTGTGAAAACACGCTCCACGACGACCAACACAACGTCGCCGTTAGGGATATAATAAAACCAACAAGTGACAAGCGTCATCAAATGGATAATACAATCAAGTCAATTATCCGAACAATCACAAAACACAATGAACGAAAATCAATACGATTGACCAACCCAACGGTACATTGATCAAAACGCGAGCCAATCGCTGAACAAATACGGAATTCCACCGCCCAAGGGTTGGAAGATCGAAAACGAGACTAATTTCCCGAACTTAAGGGAATTACGAAGGAGCCTGAACGCTCAACAATCACGAAATGAGAACAAAAACCGAACAAACAAACGATCGAGACAACAAAAATCGAACAATCATGTCCGAAACACGAAGGATAATAAAATTCAAACAACAACTCCTAGGATGATCTGGTGAGAACTACAAGACATGCATTCCCATAAGATCCACAGAAAAGGGAATAGCGATTGAAAAGTCACAACGACAAACGAGTTATTCCGAAACGATACCACACTCGTTCGATAAACAAAAACAAGGGGCAGGACAAGCTCAGAAAATGTTAACGAGCATAAACGAGTCGATAGAGTCAAAAATACAGAAGTTCAAAATCCGATCCACTTCGAATAAAAGAACTAATAGAACCAGATAATGTCACTCCCGAACAAGGTTCACAAGAATCGAACTGAACCCGAAAAAGTCACATCGATAGCCAGATCGACCCACAACAAGATCACAGCTCATTCGGACGATGAAACCGAAATACAGAACAAGTTCATAAAGTATCAACGAACATGAGCGAATCGATAGACTGGAGAAAGAGAAAATACAGAAGTCAAAATAGTACGGGCATTACCTCCGACCTCATCCACGAAATTCACAAAAACGGGAGCAAGGTAGCAAGACATTAAACAACCGACACATAACGGAACCATCACTGATGCACACGGTCATACCAAACCAAGCTCTAACAGCTCGCACATGCGCGACAACGCAGAAATCACCACGAGGCGACAACATTCAACACCAACATCCCGCCTCTCACAGGGGGCTAACACAACAAATGTGTGGAAAACGACTCAACGCTCATACCGCCAATTCGATCATACTCGGGAGCAAATATCAAAATGACAACGCGAACATCATACATACATACCCAGCCCTCAAACGGGAATGGATAGGTTTTAAAAACGAAAACCTCATTTTGAAAATAATTTAGAAGAACACCGATTGATCTTGAGTATCACCTTTCAAAAAGCACAAACGTGAAACATCGTTATCGAGACTTTGGAGAACCATTTCGCATTTGATAAAAATGAGGACACTTTCTCTTAGTGAAAACTTTCAGAATATTCGACCCTCGGGTCTAAATAAAAGTGTTTCTAAAACATTGAAAATATCTCAAAGCATTTTGGTCCTCGAGGTAGAATTTTTTTGAAATATATTGTGGCACCTAGGATGTACCACAAGAAAATAACTCATTTGAAAAGTATGTCTCGAAATTTATTTTTCTAAGATACTCAAGGTTTTCAAAAATCCAATAGGCCAGAATGCCCAAAACTCACACATATCGACGTTCATTAAAACAACTCCTAGTACACGCATCAAAACGTTTAAAATCAAGACAATACATGTCTTTAAACGGAAATAAACGATAAAATACCACATTCAGAACAAAACCACTGACCCCATTCGAGGCCTCTAAAGACCCTCCCGCACTGGCTAGTGAACAAGTCGAACGTGTATAAGCACAAAGCTTCCACAAGAGAACTTGTAAAACGTGCAAATCGATTCGAAAATCATCGAACGGACAAAAACAACAATAAAAAGACATCACAAGCGACGACACTCCTCGTATAAATCAAATACGAGAGTCGACTAAATACATATCGTGAAATCAAAATTCACATAAGGATTCCATTACTTAACAAATAATCATAAAATAGCTCGTGTCATACGAGGCACAACACAAAGAAGTGAGACTTACTTCCACAGGTCGCACGAAGATGATGATCGCCCCACGATACTAATCACGACCAACAAACTCAAACGACGCGTCGCGACACGACTCAGTCAGATAAAATCCGACGAAACAAGACTCAAACAACACGACTTGACCCGGACCTAGGTTTCCTCAACCTAAGCTCTGATACCATTTATGTAACACCCCCAATCCGCTCAGGGATATTACACGCCGTAGAACCTTTCCTCAAGGATCTACCAGGCTGGTAACAACATATAACAACTCAACCATGCCTTTAAGGCTAACATGACTCAGTAGACCGATTTGGTCTTTCAATAAATACATACAACTCAAATACAACTCGTGCCCACGCAGGGGTCAAAACACAACCACACCCGTACAATGGGAAAAATATAGCAGTGGAAAATAAAGTACAACTGAACCAATACACGATGTACGGTTCCTCATGTGATTAGTATCGATCATCTTTAATCATCCTTCGTGCCGACCCTGTGTTATGCTCCAAAACCTGAATGCAAAAACAGACATCCACCCCCCGAATACTCGGGGGTTAGCAAAACTCCACTGTTTTGCTAGTGCAAGAACAAAGTGCAAATACGAGCCATACAATTCACATTCCACGAATAACAATAACCAGGAATCCTCAAGGATCCAAACGAAACGAAAAGCACTTCTCGAGGCAAGAATTTGAGAAAACGTTCCAAAATCGAAAGATCACAAATCAATGGAAAAATTTATAAAACAGTTTAGAATGCCATCGAGAGTTTTAATAGAAAACAATTTAGGATTATCAAATCCCACTTTTCAAAATCCAAAAGACAAAAGGGGTCACCGCCCCAAAGGTTTACTTTCCATAAAATAACCTTTACCAAACCGTTGGGATTTTAGCCCCAAATCCGTCAAATGACCTTTACAAAACTGTTGGGATTTTAGCCCCAAATATCATCAACTCACAGTACACAAGAACGACCACAAGGTTCGTCTCCCAACATCAAAATCCACAAATAAAGGATTTAAAACAAACAACAAAACACTCTAGTGCCATCCTAGCCAAGTAGGCCAAACGAACAACTTACCTCTTACACACTTAGTCAATGCATGCAATCATGAAAACCGTTCAAAAGCACTCATTTCCGGAAATGCCATAATCAAATCACATTTGCAAAATGCACCACAATTAACCGTGGATCCACCCCTCCGTGGACCCCTACCGAGACCCCGTCGGATCTAACCCATAGTGGTTAAAAACAAGCTCGCGGATCCACCCCCCCGTGGACCCCTACCGAGACCCCGTCGGATCTAACCCGTAGTGAGCATACACACACACACGTTACTCATGCAATACTAACATGCTAAGAATGTAAGTTCATTAAGAATACTCACTAGAGATGGCCATTAACTCGACACCATTATCAAACTCTTCAAAACACAATAACAAGATTAAATACGGAATACATGATTCCATAACTTTAAACAGTAGGAGTACCATCATCAAATCCTTCAACGTTCAAAATAACCAAATCATAATCAATTCCCAAAACACGCCGTTCGCAAAACACACACGCATTTTGAAAGAAAGCCTTTAACGAGGCCGAACCGAAATCTTTTGAAACTTCATTTCAAACAACCAAACAAACACACCAAGACGATCACCGATCATCATATCCACAAAATAAGAAAAGAATGGGCAAGGTACTTGCCTCGAATAACCACAGCGCGGAGAATCGGCCGAAGTAGGTTGGCACGAACCGACTACGAACTCGCCGACTCCACCGAACGACAATCCACAACAATGAACTACGAACGAAAACAATAAAAACGAAAATGAATTCCAAAGTACGACCCAAAGCCGCTGAATTCAAAGAACAAATGACGAAGGTTCAAGGATTTCCCCCAAAACGGCCAAGAACACGATTCGTCCCGTCAAAACCCAAAACGGAATTCCAAGTTGAAATATGGATATACAATCCATAGAATATGTTTAACAACATCATTTAACCATAATCGATCCATCGAAAACGGATGAAAAACGAGATCGGGGACAAATCCCCCAAAAAGTCAATTCGAAGGAAATCAAGAAATATACTTCGATTCGACGAAGAACAATGGATTAAATGATGTTAAACACAAGAATACTACCAAGATTAATCATACCCATCATGAATTAATCAACAACACGGAACGAATCGGACAAAAATGCAAAAACCCCCAAATTCACGAAATTAGGGTTCTAAGGAAGATTACCTTGATTCGCTAGATCAAAGGATGATAACGGATGATTGATTGATGTTATGAACTCAAGAACTTCATGGATTTGTTGTTAAACAACATGGCTTCACCCATGAATCGCCAAACATGGACGGAGAAGGAAGGAAATGAAAACGAGATGAAATGTGATCGCTCTGTCACATTTATATCGGGCCGGACTAGCGCGCGCTAGTCGCCAAGCTAGCGTGCGCTATCGGCCTGTGGTGCGATCTGGCCTCACCGCCCTACCGACTCGCCAGAAGCGCAGACGCCTTTCCGGCCAGAAGGCGTGCGCTACTGCCGGCCATAGCGTACGCAGATCCGGCAAAGAGCGTGCGCCACTCGCCGAGCCTCGACCGATTCCGTAACCCCTGTGACTCCACTGCCTGCACTCGCCAGCAGCGGCGTTAAAGCCGACACAGGCGCTACACCTGCCGGTTAGCGTGCGCAGCGTTCCGGCCGTAGCGTGTGCTACTCCGGTTCCTGCCGCACCCGTCCGGCCGGTGCCCGCAATCGTCCGGCCAGTCCCGCAACCGTCCGGCCAGTCCCGCAACCGTCCGGCCACTACCCGACCACTAGGGCTCGACGACCCGATTTCCGAAAACGTACGGAACGAACACGACGAAAAGTTCGCGGACAACATCAACGACCCGAAATGAAAACATAATACCATAATTAATCATACGCGACCAAGAAACGGGTCGAGACAACAATTACAGATACGGATACCCGTAACATTCAAGAAATTACAAAATAGCCCAAAACACCCGGAAATCATGATACGTGATCGAATAACCAAACCGAAGTTCACAACACGTCTAACAAATTTAAACGGACTTACGGGAAACTCGAAACAGCAGTTTCGAACGAGATTCGCAAGAATCGAACTCAAGCGCGGAAAAGTCGCTAAAAAGCACGGAACTCAACAAAACGACACCGAAACGAACTCGGATGTCAAAAAGTGCAGAATTAATCATTCTCAGAATGACGAAACGATCATGAGCGAGTCGTCAAAACGGACTCCAACCGAAAAAAAGAAATTTACCGAAAATCGAAAATTGCGGATATTACAGTGTGAAGTTTTTGGCGCCGTTGCCGGGGAAGTATAAGTGTTATAATTGAAATTTTACATTGTAAATTATTTTTATAAATACAATTTCTCGACGTTGTAACTTAGTACTCAATTGTGTTTGTTCGGTCAAGTGGCGGATAACGGTACTCCGTGACTATTAAAGTCGGAATTTTCAGTTTCCCACAACAACTGATATTTGTATATATTTTCTCCTATTATTTTCATTTTATTTATTTTTATTTTTTTATCATGGAAGAAACTTTGAATAAAATTGAAAAAAGATTTCTCTTTCTGAGCAAAAATGTCATTTTAAAAATTTACAAGACAAGACTTAAAAGGATGAGGTTGCTTATGAATAAAAGCATACCTTTTGACATTAGATTCATAATTGAAGCCAAAGTGAGAATATTAGGTGAATTCACAGAAATATCTACTAGATTTTTACCAGGGCTAGGAAAAAGTTCATATGCCAAGAAACGACGAGCAAGGATAATAGCTGTTTGCTATAAATGTGCTAGATGGAACTGTAATTTAAAATGTCGATCATTAGGAATTCCATCTACAAACAGAGAAGATAAAATTCAGTTCATTAAGGATGGTCTGAATAAAGAGAATTTAGATAATATCGAAATTTCTCTTGACACGCATCTTAGTGGACTCGTACATTACGGAATTCGATGTTTGTGGAATAAATTCAAACCAGAATATGAACTGTAATACCCGAGATTTCTGATATGTATTTGGGAACTTGTGATATTGTAATTGTTGCACTTTAATCTGAGTATTATTCTCCGTATCTCATAGTCCGGTGTTGTTGAGCGTATGATTTCATGAATGTGATATAAAAATTGTGATTCTGCGCATGTAGCGCACGCTATCGGCTATGTGTAGCGTACGCTAACATGGATCCATAGCGCACGCTACAAAGGAACATTAGCGCACGCTATGCGTGGTCAATATGATTGAGACGTGTGGTAGGTGAGATCAGGACGGCTTTCGGGAAAATCCAAGTCAACGCCTTAGCGCACGCTACTGGCATGTGAATAGCGCACGCTAAGTGCTGAGTACAGTGAAGTCAGTAAGACGTTAGCGCACGCTACGAGTATGGACTAGCGCGCTAATAACCATTTTCTATAAATAGACAAGATCCTTTTCGTATTTTCGCCTTTTCTCTTCCAACATCCGAATCCTTATACTTAGAGTATTACTCTCTACATCCTAAACACTTCCCATCAGCATCCTAGCTCGTGTTGAAGATTGTAGATCATTGAGGATTGGTGTTCAAGCCTTCGACGTTGGATTGCTTCGATTTCCTCCTTGTTCTTCACTACTTTGAGGTTGGTGATTCTTCACCAATATTAGTAGTGTTCTAAGGACGTTTGATTATGCTTATCTAGTCAGTTAGATTCGTTAATAGTCAATCATCATGTGTTAGAAGGATATTTTCGACGTTTCGGCACTTATTCATCGTATAATCCTTTGAACCTTTTTAGTGTTGGACTCCTAAACGTATTCATGTATCTTCAAAACTGTTTATGACCGGCATGGGGAGAACATCAAGTTCTTATGTTTTGACATGATAGAATCATACGTTTGGGACATGAAATGGATTGGACTTAGGATGTTTCTTGAAGATCAAAGATGAATTATGGTGTTGTGATGATTATACGTACCCTTGTATCTTGTAGTCGTTTAATCAGTAACAAACCGTATGAGCATGATATACACTGAGATGGCTTGTATTAACACTGAGGATTTCATGAGTTTCCATCACTTTTAGCTCAAGTTTTACCCAGTAGTGACTGCCATGCACGATTAGCGCACGCTAAGATGTATATATTAACGTGCGCTATCGGGAACGAGTAACGTGCGCTACGTTGGATACGTAACGTACGTTATATCATCAGGCAGGGCAGTCGGCTGTTCAGAGAAGACTGTCAGTACACAGCTAGCGCACGCTAAACCTGGTCATTTGCGTACGTTAACGGGCAGGCTTAGCGCACGTTACGTATAGTACGTAGCGCGCGCTAAGTAGTTCAGGCAGAATTCATTTTTAGAGCTTGCGGTCGTTAACCGGATTATTAGACGTTCGTACGACTTGAGGGGAATTCTTTATTATTTCTTAGGTCCGAGCCTTGCATAGGGGACGATCGAGGGGCGGCGGCATACGGACGCGTGTCATTTGTTGGAGTATTTCCATTCTTGCCATTTTCGAGGCAAGTATCATATGTCGAGTTCGATTTATATTGAAACTTGGATCATGCTTGTGGTTTTGTTCGTATTGTCGAATATGATATGTATTTCTGTAATTTATCATGGTATTCGTTGTTAATTGTTCGTATTGATGAACATATTGAAATGCATATATGTGTGCATAATTGATTGATTTATGGTATAAATGATCTGAGGGGATCATGAGGATCTATGCTGAGGGCGCTGGATCGAATGTCCACCATGCGTTGGTCCGACGGATCATCATGGGGATCTATCCGAGGGCGCTGGATCGCTGGATCGTTTTCCACCATGCGTTGGTCCGACGGGATCATCATGGGGATCTATACCAAGGGCGCCGGATCGCCGGATTACCCTGTCTTGTGTTGATGGAATCGTGAGGATTCGCATCGTTGGATTCCTGACGGAAGTCCGCTTGCATGTTTTATGATGCACCGATGATTTATGTATTATGATACTTGTACTAGCATTGTTTTGCTAACCCCTTCGGGGGTGGACATTGTTTTGATGTTCAAGTAGCCGAGGAGCGGGGAAGCAACCACAGTACCGACAGGACGATGAAATGGCTCAGTGATGTGGTTGATGTTTATTGTTATTGTGATTTGTCTTCTTGGTTCATTTAGTACCCGAGTACGTTTGTTTTAATAATGTCATTTCGATATGGTTGTATAAGTTAACTCATTTGATCAGTCGAATCAAATCTGTATTTGAACTTCAGTTGTACGATTGGATTATATTTACAATCCTTTTAAATTAGCCTTGTAAATCCTTACTTAAAGGGTTTACGGCGCTGTAATTATTCCGAATATCTCGGGGTGTTACAGAATATGGTATCGGAGCTAAGATTCATGGATATCTTGGCAGTCGGGTTAGTTGGGTCTGTTTACGTTATTTGATTATTGGTCGTTCGTAACATCACCGCCGAGCCAAAGATCGTCGTGTGGACCGTGGTTGTAAGTTTCCTAAATCTCAAATACTACCGTTTTATTTAATTCATGTTTGTGAACATTGATAGATGTACTTTTAGAAGTTTGCCCTGGATATTGAGTATTTGTGTTTACAGTATGTTGAGAGGAGGTCGTGGACGCGGACGCGGTCGTGGACGCGGACGTGGAAACGCGAGACAAGAAGATTCGGTGTCTACCCCAGAAATAACCGCTAGCCGAACGGATTCCCATTCCGGGGGACAACAGGGATCAGCAAATAATAATGCAGATCCTAACGTGCCATGAGTGCTTCAGCAGGTGGTTGCCCAGATAAACCACTTTGCTCAAGTTGTGGATCGCATGCAGACGGCGATGGGACAGCAGCATAACGTGGATAATCGAGGAGATAAATGGCTTATTGAGGTGATCAAATTGCATCCTCCGAAATTTGACGGTTCTGCTGAGACGCTTTCTTGGGATCACTGGCTGAAGGAATTAGAAAAGATTTTTGCGGGGATTAACTGTCCCAATGACAGAAAGGTTCCGGCCGCCAAGATCTTCCGACAGGAGGCTGATCGTGGGAGGCCATTCGACCGAGGAGCATAATGTTGACTGGACGGAATTCAAATTAATGATGGAAGCGCAGATTGTCCTCGCCTGATTAGAGAGGCCCGAGTTCGGGAGTTTTTCTCACCACAAAATTTAGAAGCATCTGTGACGGACGTGATTAAGACTTTTAATCACCAAATGACTTATGTGCGCCACTTGGTCGACCGAGGCGGAGAGGATTTTTCATTTTGACATGCGAATGAAGCCGGAAATTCAGCAATATATGTCCGGATTTGAATGTACCACTTTACGACAGATTCAGGACAAGGCGTTGGCCTATGATATGAAGGAGGCGCAGAGAGAAATCGACTAAGCAAAGAAGCAGAGAGTGGTCGCAACTTCACGGAGAATAAGAGTAGTGGGCCTCGCAGGCCAGTCCTCTTTCATTCATCCAGAGGCCTCCGCATCCTTCTCGAGGAGGAAAGAAGTTCCGGCAAGACCAACCGCTTTGCATATTGGGAAGAAATGTTATAACTGTGGCAAAGCGGGGCATATTCGACGTGACTGTTTCGCGCCTGCTGTGACCTGTTTCGAGTGTGGATAGGAAGGACATCGCGCAACATTTTGTGGGAATGCGACTAGATCTTTTGGCACTCGCACTCCTGTACCGGTTCCGAAGGACACTAGTATAAACCAGACGCAGCAGAGCGGTTTCCCGCAGCAGAATGTTGGGAAGAGAGAGGCATCCAGCGCTGGGTCCGTTCCTCCGCATATTTACGAGATGAAGAAGGATGATCAAAACACAACTGTTGCATCAGGTACGATTCAGATCCTTTTGCAACCAGTTAGTGTCTTGTTCGATTCGGGAGCTACGCATTCTTTTATATCTTTGAACTGTGTTAATCGTTTGAAAATCTCGTGCTTGTATAATTGTGAACCTTATGTTGTGGGTTTACGAAGCGGAGAGAAAATTGTAGGAACTCTAGAAGCTAGGGATTTTCCAGTATCTATAGGAGGGAGAGATTGGCTATCGAATCTTATTGTAGTTGACATCTTCGGTGACGATTTAATTCTCGGAGACGATTGGCTCAACCGTTATGGAGCTGTTCTGAATTACCGAAAGAGAGTTATTTCTATCATTGCTGATGACGGATCTGAACACTTATTCCGAGGATGGAGACCGGGAAGCTCGGGAAAATTGGTCAAAGCAATGAAAGCCGTGAAATTACTGAAGCAGGGATGTCATGGACTTTGGTGCTATGCCATGAGGAAAGATGAAGGAATAGAGCTCTCATCGATTCCAGTTGTGAATGAATTCTCCGACGTATTTCCTGACGAACTACCTGGGTTACCTCCGCAGAGAGAGGTGGAATTCACTATCGAATTAGAGCCTGGAGCCGCTCCTATTTCCAGAGCACCATACCGCATGGCGCCAACCGAGATGTATGAACTCAAGAAGCAACTGGAGGAATTGTCACAGAAGGGTTATATTCAACCTAGCGTTTCTTCTTAGGGAGCGCGCGTTCTCTTTGTCCGGAAGAAAGACGGATCCCTCCGACTGTGTATTGATTACAGGGAGCTCAACAAGATGACGATCAAGAATAAGTATCCTATACCTCGGATCGACGACTTGTTTGATCAACTGCAAGGGGCAAGGGTATTCTCGAAGATTGACTTGCGATCAGGATACCATCAGTTAAGAATTAAGGAATCGGATGTACCGAAGTCTGCTTTCAGGTCCCGGTACGGGCATTATGAATTTGTAGTGATGCCATTTGGACTTAACAATGCTCCTGCGGTGTTCATGCAATTGATGAATCGGGTATTCTTAGAATACTTGGATAAATTTGTGGTCGTCTTCATTGATGACATCTTGATATATTTGAAGGACGCAGAGGAGCATGCTGAACATTTGCGTGTGGTTTTGAGCACCTTGAGGAAGGAACAACTGTATGCAAAGCTTTCCAAATGCGAGTTCTGGCTTAGGGAAGTAACTTTCCTTGGGCATGTGATATCAGCTGACGGAGTTCAGGTGGACCCGAAGAAAGTCGAAGCAATCTTGGAATGGGAAGTTCCTAGTAACGTGAAAGAAGTACGAATATTACTAGGAATTGCTGGATATTAACGACACTTAGTAGAGGGATTTTCAAAAATTGCTCGTCCGCTCACTCACCAAGCGTAAAACTCAAAAGTTCACGTGGGATGAGAAGTGCCAGGCTGGTTTTGACGAACTTAAGAGGAGACTGACGACAGCACCTATATTAGCGCTACCAGAGGGAACTGATGGATTCATGGTATACAGCGACGCTTCAAATCAGGGTCTGGGATGTGTGTTGATGCAAAAGGATAAGGTGATTGCCTATGCTTCTCGGCAATTGAAACCGTATGAGGTTAATTACCCGACTCATGATCTGGAGCTAGCAGCTGTGGTCTTTGCCTTGAAAATTTGGCGACATTATTTGTACGGCACTCGTTGCCAGATCTTTACAGATCATAAGAGCCTCAAGTACATTTTCAGTCAGAAAGAATTAAACATGAGGCAGAGAAGGTGGCTGGAATTGATCAAGGATTACGACTTGGA
The DNA here is from genome assembly GCA_033398695.1 of Orobanche coerulescens. Taxonomy (NCBI): domain Eukaryota; kingdom Viridiplantae; phylum Streptophyta; class Magnoliopsida; order Lamiales; family Orobanchaceae; genus Orobanche; species Orobanche coerulescens. The sequence goes on from CM065804.1 coordinate 20,394,641, forward strand.
GATTCTCTATCATTCGGGGAAAGCAAACGTAGTAGTCGATGCTTTGAGCCGTAAACCTGTTTCTCTTCGAGTGTTGGAAGCACTTACATCTCAAACCAGCATTCATCGGGAACTGATTCGCGAAGGGATTGAAGTATGGGCACCAGGAATCCAAGGGCAACTATATGTGATGGAACTGACTTCATCACTAGTCGAGGAGATCAAATCTAAGCAGTTGAACGATTCTATGATCCTTCGGTTATGTGACGAAGTAAAGAAAGGAAAGGCCCCAGGATTCGTGATTCAAGATGATGGAGTTCTGAGATTTCAGAGTCGATTTTGCGTTCCCGACGATGATGGTTTGAGACGGACAATTCTGAAGGAAGCTCACAGCGCGCCCTATTCTATTCACCCTGGCAAAGAAATGTATAAAGATCTTAAACAAAACTTCGTGGGGGAATATGAAGAAGGACGTAGCAGTACGTTTCAAGTGTTTGAATTGTCGCAGTTAAGATTGAACATCGGCGACTCCGCCGAATGTTAAAGCCGCTTCCGATCCACGAGTGGAAGTGGGAGGATATCTCGATGGATTTCATCACCGATGCCAAGGACTAGAACGGGAATGAACATGATTTGGGTTATAGTTGATCGACTAACCAAGTCGGCTCATTTCCTAGAAATTAAAGATACATGGGGACCCGAGAGATTGGCGCGAGTATTTATTGCAGAGATAGTCAGATTGCATGGGACGCCAAAGACCATTATTTCGGATCGAGATGGTCGCTTCGTGTCGCACTTCTGAAAGGCAAGCCACGTGGCTTTGGGACCGAGCTCAACTTTAGCATGGCTTATCATCCCCAAACGGACGGCCATCCAAAGGACTATACAAATGAGAAGACATGCTTAGAGCCTGTGCTTTGGATTGGTCAACTGATTGGGAAGTTCATTTGCCATTGATTGAATTCACCTACAATAATAGTTGGCATGCTTCTATCAAGATGGCACCATTTGAAGCTTTGTACGAGAGAAGATGTCGATCACCCCTGTGCTGGGATGATTCTTCGGACTTGATCGGGACAGAACTGGAATTGATAGTTCAGACTCAAGAGAAGATAGCTTTGATTCGGGAAAGACTGTTGACTGCCCAGAGTCGACAGAAGTCTTATGCAGACGTAGGTCGTCGCCCTCTAGAGTTCGACGTCGGGGACCATGTACTATTGAAGGTGTCTCCTACACGAGGGATTTTCCATTTTGGGAGGAAAGGTAAGCTAAGTCCGAGATATATCGGGCCATTTGAGGTCCTAGAGAGAGTTGGGGATTTAGCATACAGGTTGGCTTTACCACCATCACTGAGTCACGTTCACAATGTGTTTCACGTATCCCAATTGCGGAAGTATGTACTGACCTACCACGTCATTGATTTCGACTAGATAGAGATAGCTAATGATTGCACCTTCAAGAGAGACCAATCAAGATACTTGAGAGTCGGATCAAACAATTGAGGAATAAACCAATACACTTGGTTAAAGTACAATGGTCACGACATGGAGTCAAGAAGCCACTTGGGAAACAGAGACAAGATGAAGGCTAGATATCCAGAGTTGTTTTCATCTTAAGTTTCGGACGAAACTTCTTTTTAGGGAGGAAGGATGTAATACCCGAGGTTTCGATATGTATTTGGGAACTTGTGATATTGTAATTGTTGCACTTTAATCGAGTATTATTCTCCGTATCTCATAGTCCGGTGTTGTTGAGCGTATGATTTCATGAATGTGATATAAAAATTGTGATTCTCGCGCATGTAGCGCACGCTATCGGCTATGTGTAGCGACGCTAACATGGATCCATAGCGCACGCTACAAAGGAACATTAGCGCACGCTATGCGTGGTCAATATGATTGAGACGTGTGGTAGGTGAGATCAGCCGGGATCTTGGTCGGTTTGTGTCGGGATGAACACGGACGGCTTTCGAAAAGCCAAGTCAACGCCTTAGCGCACGCCATCGGCATGTGAATAGCGCACGCTAAGTGCCGAGTACAATGAAGTCGTAAGACGTTAGCGCACGCTACGAGTATGGACTAGCGCGCTAATAATCATTTTCTATAAATAGACAAGATCCTTTTCGTATTTTCGCCTTTTCTCTTCCAACATCCGAATCCTTATACTTAGAGTATTACTCTCTACATCCTAAACACTTCCCATCAGCATCCTAGCTCGTGTTGAAGATTGTAGATCATTGAGGATTGGTGTTCAAGCCTTCGACGTTGGATTGCTTCGATTTCCTCCTTGTTCTTCACTACTTTGAGGTTGGTGATTCTTCACCAATATTAGTAGTGTTCTAAGGACGTTTGATTATGCTTATCTAGTCAGTTAGATTCGTTAATAGTCGATCATCATGTGTTAGAAGGATATTTTCGACGTTTCGGCACTTATTCATCGTATAATCCTTTGAACCTTTTTAGTGTTGGACTCCTAAACGTATTCATGTATCTTCAAAACTGTTTATGACCGGCATGGGGAGAACATCAAGTTCTTATTTTTGACATGATAGAATCATACGTTTGGGACATGAAATGGATTGGACTTAGGATGTTTCTTGAATATCAAAGATGAATTATGGTGTTGTGATGATTATACGTACCCTTGTATCTTGTAGTCGTTTAATCAGTAACAAACCGTATGAGCATGATATACTTTGAGATGGCTTGTATTAACACTGAGGATTTCATGACTTTCCATCACTTTTAGCTCAAGTTTTACCCAGTAGTGACTGCCATGCACGATTAGCGCATGCTAAGATGTATATATTAACGTGCGCTATCGGGAACGAGTAACGTGCGCTACGTTGGATACGTAACGTACGTTATATCATCAGGCAGGCGGCATTGCTCGTGAGAAGATCACGCATACGCTAGCGCACGATAAACCTGGTCATTTGCATACGTTAACGGGCAGGCTTAGCGCACGTTACGTATAGTACGTAGCGCGCGCTAAGTAGTTCAGGCAGAATTCATTTTTAGAGCTTGCGGTCGTTAACCGGATTATTAGACGTTCGTATGACTTGAGGGGAATTCTTTATTATTTCTTAGGTCCGAGCCTTGCATAGGGGACGATCGAGGGGCGGCGGCATACGGACGCGTGTCATTTGTTGGAGTATTTCCATTCTTGCCATTTTCGAGGCAAGTATCATATGTCGAGTTCGATTTATATTGAAACTTGGATCATGCTTGTGGTTTTGTTCGTATTGTCGAATGTGATATGTATTTCTGTAATTTCTCGTGGTATTCGTTGTTAATTGTTCGTATTGATGAACATATTGAAATGCATATATGTGTGCATAATTGATTGATTTATGGTATAAATGATCTGAGGGGATCATGAGGATCTATGCTGAGGGCGCTGGATCGAATGTCCACCATGCGTTGGTCCGACGGGATCATCATGGGGATCTATGCTGAGGGCGCTGGATCGCTGGACGGGTTTTCCACCATGCGTTGGTTCTACGGGATCATCATGGGGATCTATACCAAGGGCGTTGGATCGCTGGATTACCCTGTACTGTGTTGATGGAATCGTGAGGATTCGCATCGTTGGATTCCGGTGACGGAAGTCCATTTTGCATGTTTTATGATGCACTGATGATTTATGTATTATGATACTTGTACTAGCATTGTTTTGCTAACCCCTTCGGGGGTGGACATTGTTTTGATGTTCAGGTAGCCGAGGAGCGGGGAAGCAACCACAGTACCGATAGGACGATGAAATGGCTCAGTGATGTGGTTGATGTTTATTGTTATTGTGATTTGTCTTCTTGGTTCATTTAGTACTCGAGTACGTCTGTTTTAATAATGTCATTTCGATATGGTTGTATAAGTTAACTCATTTGATCGGTCGAATCAAATCTGTATTTGAACTTCAGTTGTACGATTGGATTATATTTACAATTCTTTTAAATTAGCCTTGTAAATCCTTACTTAAAGGGTTTACGACGCTGTAATTATTCCGAATATCTCAGGGTGTTACATGAACAACGTCTTGGGAATCTGACGTTAAAAGACCCTGTTTGCCAACTTGTAAGAAAATTGGATGGGAACCTTCTCCCCGACTCATAGAAGGCGTTTAGGCCATTTCTGAACATAAAATCAGATGAAGATGTGAGCCACAATCACAACTACTGTACATACACATGAGTATCTTTAATTTTCGTCGTATGGTGAGATTTTCTGAATAAAAAAGGTGATACGCAATAAATGCATTCATTATTCTATTGAGTAGTTGAAGCGCAATTAACGCAATCACAAATTTGTTAAACAATTTTACCTCATTTTTCTTCTATAAATAAGCTTTGTGCTTGTTTCTTTTATTCATCCCTCAAACTTGTACTTTTCTCTATTTCTCTCTAATAAATTTCTTTTCAAAAATGGAATCATCATCTTCCACAAAAAAAAATAGCACAGTGTGCATTTTTGGTGGAGCTAGTTATGGAAAAGAGGCATGCTTTACTGAAGCAGCCCACAACTTGGGTCGTACCTTAGGAGAAAAATGCATTCATGTAGTTTATGGAGGAGGAAGTCTAGGATTAATGGGACGAGTCAGCCGTCGCCTATATGGAAGGAGTAAGAGTGTTGGGAGTAATTCCAAAACCTCTGGCTGAAAGTAAAATCACCGGGGCAACTATTGGAGATGAGTTTAGATCTGTAAATATGCAAGATCGCATAACTCACATGATAAATAATTCTGGCGCCTTTATCACCCTTTCCGGTGGTTTTGGCACTCTTGAGGAACTTTTTCATGTGGTTACCAGAGCCCAACTAAATGTTCATAAAAAACCAATAGGTCTGCCTAATGTCAATGGTTTCTTTGATGGTTTACTATCTTTCATCGACTACTCTGCTGAAAAAGGTTTTATTTTCGAACGTGCTAAACGAATCATAGTCGTTGCAACAACACCAGAAAAACTAATCAAAAAACTCATTGAATTTGTTCCTCAACCAGATCCAGCTCTAGCTAAAATTGTCTGGATGGAAAATTTTACCGTGAGAAAACGAAAAGTGGATTCATTCCTCTCCCTTTGATAACCCATGTCGGACCTCTTGTATTTTTTTTACTTTCTGTTGTGTGTAAAAATCATGCTAAATGATGGCAGCTTAAGGAGTTTCTTCGTGATCTCTTGACGCGCATCTAATCGCGATTTATGTATTGTTATTTTATTGCTGTAATTTTTATTGTTTGTTTTTTATAAAAGCATTGATGGCAGCGTAAGGCGACTCTTCGGACTTTCTGGAAGCGCATCTTAGAAATTGTGTTATACTTCCGAGTATATTTTATTTTCTTTTGTTGTTTGCCTCGTATATTTATTCTCTTGCAGATTGTAAAAGCGCGTTAGCTCAAGCATCAACTTTCATAACTGGGAGTATTCTGTTTTTCTCCTTACTTTTTATTATTTTTTTTTTAAAAAAAACTGAGGATAATTTTATTTTCAAGTTTGGGGGTGGTATGTTTTAATTATTTTGGTGTGTTGGTTTTGATTATTTTGGTTATTTGCCTTAAATTTCTCTCTCTCTCTCTCTCTCTATCTATCTATCTATCTATCTATATATATATATATATATATATTATTTTGATTTGTGAGATTTCTAAATCTGGCCATAACACCAATAAATTAGCTATCTCAAATCTCCTGTGATTACGATTATAAACATTGCTATACGAATTATACACGAATGAAACGTAAACCATTCATTAAATACTATAAACTGAGCAAGTAATAACTTACCTCGATACCGATACCACGAAGCTGCTACCGAACACATTGCCTTTGTCTACGAGTTCCTCAGTCCCGATCCAAAGCAACACAACGGTCGTAATCCACGATCAATTATCGCAACCTAATGCAATAATCAAATGACAACGCATCCGATAATAATCAACAACCGGCAAAACCAACTAATCGAACTCAACGGTTCAACAAAAACCTTGAATAAACGCCGTCTGAACAAACCAAATCAAACCATCACGAATTCATAATCACAACACAAAAATACTGCACTGACTGCCTATTTAGCGCACGTTAAACGCATAACGTAGCGTGCGCTAAGTTGCTCCCGTTAACGTGCGCTAGCCTGTAAGCTTAGCGTGCGCTAATGCTGTGCAGTGGCATGCATTTCAAGCATCGTCTAACACTTCCATCATGTCAATGATCAACTCATCTAGATATTAAGGATTTCATAACATATTCGATTCCAACTTTTATCTTTAAACACGAATCAACAAGATTCTTTCTTGTTCATATTTAGTAACTTCATAGAACAATTTACCGGTTATTATCATGAATAATCATATTCCAAAGTCATCCGTAACCTTTCCAATTTCCAGTTCTTATTCATAACAATCATGACATATATAATTCAATAGTTCTTCAAGAACATGAATTATCCGAATTCACGTTCATGATCCATAAAATGACAAAATCCGATGTGTTCTAACATATAAAAATCCTTATTCATCATGTTCTTCGACATACAATTCATATAACTTCAAGAATCACAATAGCACCACCATAATCGTTACCATACGAAGTAACCAACGACAAAACATCAAAAATCCGAATTGAAGAAGGGAATTACATCAACATATCTCTTGAATTCCATCCAAAACCATACGAAACATATCAATACTCATATATTGATAACAACACTAACTTAGTACGGTAATCCAACTCGTTATCATGCTCATCACTCGAATATATGATAATCATCGACTCAAGAACATCAATAATCAATCCAAATGACATCCAAAAGTGAAGAACTATTACCTTGTATAGACGAACCATGAAGGAGAACAATCAACTTCATTCCAAGAATCATCAATAATTTCAAGAACAAGACTTTAATCCATGTTCCTCAGCTTAATCTTTGTTAAAGATTATCATCTCTCAGTGTTTGGGACCTCAAACTTCTCTCTAAAAACTCTCTATCTCTCGGTTGCAAGGAAGGAATGAACAAAATGCTTCATAACACCCTTTTGCCCCTTTTTATAAAGTATATTACTGGCGTGCGCTAAACCTTATGTTTAGCGTGCGCTAACTGACTTTGTTAGCGTGCGCTATCGCTGTCCAGAGGCTACTGTCTGGCTTCGTACATGTGCTTACGTACGTAATGCCCATGCATTATCATATGTAACTAATACTGTCTAGCATACGCAAGTCCTTACATTTAGCGTGCGCTAATACCAGTTGACTTGCTACAGTCAACACCTACCACGAAGATGCTCGTGACCCCACATGCCGAAAGCAACCAATAAAGCCAAGAATCCTTGTTGACCGATATACAGTTAGCGTGCGCTAATCAACATGCATTAGCGTGCGCTAACACTACATTACAACATCCGTTGACTTATCAGAACGTGCGCCGAAAGTTGCCTGGTCCACGCGTAGATTCCTTCCAATCGGACTGCATTAGCGTGCGTTATCTTATATCCGTAGCTTGCGCTAAACCTGCACGATAGCGTGCGCTACTCATGATTATTAGCGCGCGCTAATAATGTTACACTTAGCCATTTTCAGCTATTCTTGTCCAACGTCTCGACATACCAAAAACGAACATAAGACACACTGAACACAAACACTGAATCCAATAATATTCTTATACGATATACTCTATATCAAAAGTACGATAACCTGATACACGATATCCTCAAATGCAACTGTCGACCAGATACGACAATTATACCGATACTGACATCTCAGTCCTTTATTTATTTTATCCCTACTGTACAGATTCCACACTGTACAATATAACTCAGATAAAATATTATCAACAACAGTAGTAGAAATTCCGGATATTACATTATGCACCACTTAAAATAAGTTTCGTCCTCGAAACTTGCAATCCATCATAAAACAAACAAACATACCGTTCAACCCAAAATATCCCAAAACCATCACGACAATGATCAGTCATCATCACTATAGAATAACCACAACAGCATACTTACCAATGCGCAAAGTCGAGGATCTCCTGAGATACTAGCTAGTGACCTCATTGTAAAGTCTCAATACACTTTACAATCACAATTCCTTGAGTCTCAACAAAATATATCATCTTCGGATGAAGCACCGCCCAATCAAATTCCATCACCCGATTACATAATCAGGTCTCAATTCCGATAAGACGAATAATATACAATACATCTGCAAAACAACTGCCCAAAACAACGATAGGAATCCCAAAACGTTGACACAAAATCCGAACGCTCAGATGATCACCAACAATGATCAACAATCAACCGAATTTATCATCGACATGATAAATTCCAATATGACCAACCAGAGGTCAAAACACAATCGAGAATATCATCAACGTGATAAACTCCAACACGATCAACACAGAACCACAGAAACAGATATACGAAAGGATAACATTCTCAAAACGCTAAACAAATCACATACAGTAGATCTCAAAGAAACATACCCGGCTAGCGAACATACCCCTCGGTATATGAACAACCAATCACAACCGACGAACATATCCAATCATACATGGAGTGGGAATGACCACTCAATATCCAAAACAACTAGCATGGGGGCATCATCCCCAAATATACACTTACAAAGAAACCATTCAAAAACATTATGGTAGCGCATACGTCCCAGTTTCACAAAACCCAAAGTTCCAAAATTACATCTTGTGCATGAATTCTACATCACGCAGCATATTCTTCTTATCCGATCAATCAACCGATCATCCCTGGATAACCAACTACCATACTGAAGTTCGAATCTTTATTCATCGTTCCATACTGACGTCCTATCCATTTCGTGAGTCACACTCAGAACTTCACCATGATATGAATTATGCACTAAATGCGTATGTATATCAATCACATTTTCAAAACCAGTTTGAAATCATATATCTCATCAAGAAGACAAATTTTCGAAAGTTCCTTCAAAAATTTCAAAATTCAAAACATAAATTTTCGAAAAATTATATTAGCTCGCTGGTGCCAAGTATTCGATAACAGTTTCCTTCGATTCTACACGATTTCGAAGTTTAAAATGAAAATTATGCAAATGCTAGACTACATCCATACTACTGTATACTAATTCGGTTCGTCACCAATATCCACTGATATTCCATCGGAAAACCACACGATAGAGTTCCAAAATCTCAATATATAAACTCCGACCAAAAACTCCTTTTCCACATATGACTCGCAACGTCAACCATTAACCCATCCTGGAATACCTCAAATATGCTATGGCAAAACATTGAAACAAATCAACACAGCGAAAGACTTCCCGAGAAGTTTCATTTGAATAAGTAAGCCAAAACCCTGAAAGGTAATAATCAAATAGATAAACGATTGGTAAAGTGCTTTACAAATCTCGGGAGTTTTGGAAAACATGAAAAAGCCTTTTGAAACATTAGGGTCTCAGCCCGTATCTTGTTTCGTATTACAATAAGTTTAAAAAGTATAAAACCCCCTTTTTTTTTGGACCTCAAGTCATGAGTTACAAAACTATTTCAAAATCGATTAGGTCTCGGCCCAAATATCATTTTCCGTAAAACATCCGTAGAACATTCATTTTGAAAAGTATCATTTTCAAATGCTCAAAACAGTTCGCATATCTCAAAATGAACTAACATGACTACATATTCTCCTGAACAATCCATGATATTTCTCCCAAATGCAAAACTATGTTCCAAAACTTAATCGACATATTGATTTCCAAAATCATACTTTTCAAGATCATCAATCCTGTCCCAACTCTGTCATCTCATTCTGTAACGCATAATATCTTTCTGAATCTCAAAACGTATCAACTTAGAACGGCAATAAATCTCAATGAAATCCAAAATCCAAATACTTACAGATCGTGAAGCCGACGATTCCCCGTGATACTGGCACATGTCTCAACTCTAGAAAGTACTCGACACAGATATTTTCAAAACACACATTTTGCAAACACAGTTCAACTCGAGAACATAACATAGCTCTATCTGAAGAAACACATTGACATCATTTGGAAAAGTTTACAACAACCCCAGTACTACACTGATAAATCACATAACACACAAGCCCGAGTGAACAACAAAACCCAGAGCTCAAACACTTGTCAACCGACAACTCGAATGACACGACAAAAGCACGACCCAACTCGACCCAAATGCCTAGGTTTTCTCAACCTAAGCTCCGATACCATATTCTGTAACACCCCCAGATCCGACCGGGAATATTACAGCACTGTGGGCCCCGATATGGAACCCACAAGGCTGAAGGAAATTTTCGCAAACATTTACAAATTCCCAAGAGGCTAACGACGGTACTGTCTTTTAAAAACATTTGAAGACTTTATAAAACTCGTTTATCAAGACCGTCGTAAAATCTCATTTGAAACCACAAGGCCCGAAATGCCAAAACTCAACAGTTTAAAAACATACGTTAAGCTATCACTTACACGTACCGACATAAAAGATTTAGAAAATGATTGCCAAAGTGATCTAAGTTACCAGATACCAAAAGGTCATTTAAAAATACTCACGCAACGGATAAAGACAAACAATTAAAATACTCTAGCAGCGGAATACAACAACTGATCAGAAACTCAAAACACAAATACATGTCCTAGGCAATATCCTCCGGGAAGCTCATCTCTTCACGACCGCTACAAGCTTGATAATCCAAGAACCTAAAAAGAAAGCCCACGACGGGGTCAGCCATAATATCCAACAATGATAACCATCACATCACGTCAATAATTATATATCAATGGAAATACTAAGTAAGAATATGACCAATGTAATCTTACCATCGTAACTTTACGAAAATCCACGATTCGTATCCTTAACAACACAAATAAGATAATACCGAAATATCTGTACGGTATCTCAGCAATACCCAAGGTTCTCAAAACATTATCATAACTCGCGATACGGAAATTATACCAACCCTGGCCAATTCAATCCATCGGATAATGTCGACAATTCCAATACGATAATCGATTGTCCATCAAAGACAAGTACCAAGGAAATACGGAAACATACCTCAAGATACGAAATACCATTACCATCACGTCAGTCTAATCCGAGATCAGATCAACACAACATACGGACATGGTCCTAACACAAGACCTATAAATGCATACTCATATGACAACGTCAATATGATCACAACAATAACGACGATGTATACTTATGGCAAACCCATAATATACATATGCACAACAATAATACATGGCAATCCGATGATCCAGCGTTCACTGCCTAGATCCTCCGATGATCCCGTCAGACCAACCCGATGTGGAAAACCCGTCCGATGATCCAGCACATGCTAGCATAGATCCCCCGATGATCCCGTCGGACCAACACGAGGTGGACATATAACAACAATGCACAACTGCACAAAACAACAGTACACAATACACGACAACAACAATGCACAAATGCATGACAACAACGATACACAAATGTATCACGACATGATCGACACAAATGATAAAAATGAATAGAGTACTTGCCCCGAGTCCTTCGAGAACGATCTCAATGTCTAAACCATCACGAACCATTATCCTCAATACTCGACAGTCCAAAGTATCACGGATTGCAGATAATTCATATCTTCGTCTTTATCACAATATATCCTCGATATACAAGTATACCAATAACAAAAGTAAATCATATACATTACGATTTAGATTCCCAAAACTCGAATATGATTTATAATCACAAATCTCTTGTGATTACGATTATAAACATTGCTATACGAATTATACACGAATGAAACGGAAACCATTCATTAAATACTATAAACTGAGCAAGTAATAACTTACCTCAATACCGATACCACGAAGCTGCTACCGAACACATTGCCTTTGTCTACGAGCTCCTCAGTCCCGATCCAAAGCAATACAACAGTTGTAATCCACGATCAATTATCGCAACCTAATGCAATAATCAAATGACAACGCATCCGATAATAATCAACAACCGGCAAAACCAACTAATCGAACTCAACGGTTCAACAAAAACCTTGAATAAACACCGTCTCAACAAACCAAATCAAACCATCAAGAATTCATAATCACAACACAAAAATACTGCACTGACTGCCTATTTAGCGCACGTTAAACGCATAACGTAGCGTGCGCTAAGTTGCTCCCGTTAGCGTGCGCTAGCCTGTAAGCTTAGCGTGCGCTAATGCTGTGCAGTGGCATGCATTTCAAGCATCGTCTAACACTTCCATCATGTCAATGATCAACTCATCTCGATATTAAGGATGTCATAACATATTCGTTTCCAACTTTTATCTTTAAACACGAATCAACAAGATTCTTTCTTGTTCATATTTGGTAACTTCATAGAACAATTTACCGGTTATTATCATGAATAATCATATTCCAAAGTCATCCGTAACCTTTCCAATTTCCAGTTCTTATTCATAACAATCATGACATATATAATTCAATAGTTCTTCAAGAACATGAATTATCCGAATTCACGTTCATGATCCATAAAATGACAAAATCCGATGTGTTCTAACATCTAAAAATCCTTATTCATCATGTTCTTCGACATACAATTCATATAACTTCAAGAATCACAATAGCACCACCATAATCGTTACCATACGAAGTAACCAACGACAAAACATCAAAAATCCGAATTGAAGAAGGGAATTACATCAACATATCTCTTGAATTCCATCCAAAACCATACGAAACATATCAATACTCATATATTGATAACAACACTAACTTAGTACGGTAATCCAACTCGTTATCATGCTCATCACTCGAATATATGATAATCATCGACTCAAGAACATCAATAATCAATCCAAACGACATCCAAAAGTGAAGAACTATTACCTTGTATAGACGAACCATGAAGGACAACAATCAACTTCATTCCAAGAATCATCAATAATTTCAAGAACAAGACTTTAATCCATGTTCCTCAGCTTAATCTTTGTTAAAGATTATCATCTCTTAGTGTTTGGGACCTCAAACTTCTCTCTAAAAACTCTCTATCTCTCGGTTGCAAGGAAGGAATGAACAAAATGCTTCATAACACCCTTCTGCCCCTTTTTATAAAGTATATTACTGGCGTGCGCTAAACCTTATGTTTAGCGTGCGCAACAGCCTTAGCGTGCGCTAACTGACTTTGTTAGCGTGCGCTATCGCAGTCCAGGGGCTACTGTCTGGCTTCGTACATGTGCTTACGTACGTAATGCCCATGCATTAGCGTACGTAACTTACACTGTCTAGCATACGCAAGTCCTTACATTTAGCGTGCGCTAATACCAGTTGACTTGATCCAGTCTACACCTACCACGAAGATGCTCGTGACCCCACATGCCGAAAGAAACCAATAAAGTTGTTGCGATGTTTCGTTTAACGCAAGTGCACGTTATCGTAGACAAGTAATAAAGTGATGAGTGAGATATCGTTCCCACGAGGACTGAATCACTAAGTACCGATTTATATGTATTCTAATTTTATTTGAACTGTTGAAATTTGGGATGCAAATTAATAACTAAAGAAAACCAATAAAAGAACAAACAGTAAAAACGATCGCTCGAAGGAAGAAAATCAAATGATGAATAAGTCTAGGATTGTGAATCCACCTCGGTTTATCCGAATTTACTCTCGATTATCTGAAGTTAATGATTTCCCCAATATATTGAAGGCGAAGATTGCTAACATACTCTACTGCCTCTCCCGAGGTCAGTAGATTTTTCTAAGGCGAATAATACACTCTATCCCTAGGTGAATTAATTCGACAATAGGCAAAAAGCACAAAATCTTCAAAAGGCCACGTAGTTCCTATGAGTATATTCCTATCTCACAAGATAAAACGGTTCTCACCAATAGTTCCTCACCAACTCTCTTCTCCCGATTCGAGTTGCGTAATTAAAACAATCCAATTATAGGCCACACAATTGAAAGCATTAAAAACGATTGGGAAAACTCAACAGAAAAGGGAATTATATAGATAATCAAAAGCAAATTCGTTAAAACTTTGGTTTCATCAAAATCCTAGAACAGGGTTTTAGCCTGACATGCTGAAGAATAAAAATACAGAAATAATGAAAGGAAGCATCGAAATCAAACGCAGATGAGGAACTCGGATTCCTCCGTTCTTCTGACTTCCGCTCTCTGCTCCGGGATGTCTTCTGCTTCTTCTGGATGATCGATTCCTCTCTTCCGCGATCCTCTCAGTTCTGATCTTGCATGCTTATTTATAACTCTCTTTTGCCTCAAAAACGCGTCCGTGTGATTAGGTTGAGAACAGGCTCCAAAATGGCCCAAAACCGCGCAGAACACACCAAAACCGCCCCGTGGGCCGCGGATCACTTAATCTGTGCCGCGGCCCCTAGCCTTCAGCGGGATGCCTGGGCACTATTTTTTTCTTCTGGGACGCGGCTCAGCTTCTACGTGCCGCGGCTCACAGTACAGTGCGCTCGGTGCCTGCTGATTGCCTTCGTGTGCCGCGGCTCACTTGGTTTGTGCCGCGGCCCCAGGCCAAAATTTGCCGTTTTCGCCCGTTTTTCATCGTTCGAGCTTCTGGACTTCAATTTCCTGCCAAACATAAAAGAATAGTGCATTAAAGGCTCATTTATGCAGATTTAATCATGAAAAGAATACAAAATAATGATAAATAAGCGTATAAAAATACGCCTAACAAATACCCCCAAACTTGAGCTTTTGCTTGTCCTCAAGCAAAAAAATATCAATTTCAAACAAAAAAATATCGTGAATAATCGTGCAAGTCCATAGTGCTCAACTTAATTAATACTACCCTGAAATTCTCAAGGAATAACACAAGTATCGAAATAGGGAGTTACATCCAGGACACTGATTCCACAAAGTAAACAATTTCAGTCCTAATCAATCGTTCATGAAGAAAATCAAGCTCAAAGATTAACAAGCGTGAATTTAATCGACCGCCAATATGAAGGGTTAAAATAAACGAGCCAACTCGCCCAGTCCCACAGTCTAGTGGCAAAAATTTCAAGAGTTTCGTCATCTAAAATAACCCTCGGACAGTATTCCCTTATATATGCTCAATAATATGATTCGAGTTGACCACTAGGTTCGGATCTCGGGATGTTTCATCGGGATAATCCTAGGGTGGAATTCCATTCTCATGTATTGGGGAACCATTTGACGTAAAAGACACTTATGGGGCACATAGATGCTTCTAGTTACTAAGTTCCCCTCCACAGCGGAGAAACAACTCGAATAGCTATTCCCGCATGTCCGATTCAAGGTTGCTGTTTTACGCGAGAGTAAACAACGGGTCACGCGAATACCCCCGGTTAATAGGCTCCCAATCATCGGCACATGCGAAATCTCAAAACCACTAGTCTAATCAGGGTTTTCGTTTTACGCGAGAGTAAACAACGGGTCACGTGAATACCCCCGGTTACTAGACTTCCCATCATAGAACAAACAATATCTAGACTTTTTGGGGAAAAAAAACTGTCCGACTCTAAACTCAATTTAAGTGCTCACAAGACTTATGTTACTGGACGACTAGCTAATCGAAAAATGTAACCAAACGTATCGACGGCGATTTGAAAACACGTATGTCTCCTTTCTTATCTGCTAAGATTTCTACAAAAACGAAAAAAATTCGGACCTAGATGAATACTCAATAGAAACAGATATCGCTGACTACAACTCGACTAAAACTCAACCGTTTCTTCAGAGAGAAATCAGTATCGTAACATCAGTTTTACACAAAAAGAAGCACGGAAAATTCACAATTGCAAATAATATCATGACAAGCAAGGCTAATAACAAAAAGATAACGAAAGTGCAAACGAATAAGTACAACAATAATAATAGCAACAGAAAGTAAACCTTCCCAAACTTAGGATGTACATTGCCCTCAATGGACAAAAAGAATAATATGCAATAGAAGAAAAAGGTCAAGTACTCCCCTACAGTCTGCTCACGAACTTGGTAACGGCGTCGTCCGGCGAGGAGGGTGGCGTGGCTGGGCGAATGGGTGGAATGAATGGCCCGTCCGGGTGCATAATGTGGGCCGTCCATGCAGCAAGGTGCTCCTGGTGGTAAGCATCTCTCGCTGCCAGGCGCCTCGTCTCACGTCGGTTGGCCCGGCGGGCCTGCTCTCTCATCTCATCTCGGACGACAGCGATGATGCTCTCTCTCTCCGTCCGCCTCTCCTCTCTCAGGGCAGCCAGAAGGCTCTCTCTCTCCTCATCTCCTCTCTCTCTCTCCTCATCTCCTCTCTCAACCCGTCGAACATCGCCTGCAAGTGCTCTCTGTCAGGCGGCGGGCTGGACTCCATCTGCCCTTGCGTCAGAAGAAGAGGCTCGGGGGACTGCTCGTGTGCCTCATCAAGTAGAAATCCTCGCCCCCGAGCGTGTGCCGGTGCTCCTCCCCACTGATCGAAGTGAGAAATGATGCGATGGTCGATCGGGCCCTGGGGTGCTAACATCGGCTCGTCATCCGACCACGTCATCCCCGACTGCCGGCATAGAGCGCAGATGAGCGAGGGGTGCTTCAGCCCCGTCTTGGCCCCTCCCTGAATGCATAGAAGAATAGATCAGACCAGGAGAGGAGCCACATCGAATCGCAGCCCGGAAGTGATAGCATATAATGTACGGGCTCGAGAGAGTAAAACAGATCGGATCTGCGAGGTGGGATCAACACGAGCGCAGATGAAATACAACCAGGCTCACCCGAGCCGACTGAGGCGCGAGCTCTTAAAGTAGAAGGCCGACGAACCTGGAGCGCGCATCTCCCAGACAGAGCCGAGTTGAGTGAGTGTCTCGAGCAGGGCCTCCCTCGTGAGGCCGCTCATAGCTCGCGTATATGCTGTATCGTCAACCACAGGCAGCTCGAATAATATCCGGATGGCGGCCGCTGAGAAATCCACGGTAATACCTCGGACGACGACCTGCGTCCAAGTATCCGACTGCGGTATCATCTGCCCCGCCCGAATGTGCTTTAACAGAGCGCTCGCATAAAACTCTTGTACGATGGAGATCACCGCCGGCTCAGGAGGCGCAGCGAAACGGGCCCACCCCATCTCATCGATCATCGTCAGAAGCTCCCCGTCCTGGGGGGCTGGGGTGAATCCCCTCTCCGGTATCAAGGGTCGAGGACGAATCTTTTCATTGAAGATTTTATGAATCTCCGGGTCGGAGAATTGGTGCGCCTCCAACTCGGCTCGGCTCTGTGAAGTTTCCCCTCGTGTGGGGGACGACTGAGTCCTGGCCCTTGTGCTAACCTTTCTCTTTCTAGCCATAGAGAGTCCTGAAAAGATAAACACCGGAGTTTACTTACTTATGCAATAAGGAGAACAACACTTCTCGGCTAAGGATATGCAAAACGTGAATCAAGAATTTAACGAGCTAGCACCACCGTGAGAGAAAAATAAAATTGAGCTTTTCACGTTTAACATTGACGTAAGGGTTGGGGTTGCTGTAAATCCAGAAATGAATTTGTTGCACATAGTTTCAAAACATTGACTTAACAAGTAAGAATTTTTCATTCAAGCATTTCATCAAACACCTTGAAGGCATGAGTTCAAATGAAGAACAATCATTGTAATAGCTTGATTCAATCCCCATAAATAACAACCTCACATCGATCATCATGACAAACGTAATCAATTCATTCGTAATCGAAAAATAATCATCAATAATCAATCGAAACTTCATATTCCCAACTCAATTTTTGATAACAACAATCATAATCAATATTGTATGAAGAACAACATCTCATTTCGCAATTCCTGAAGCAATTTATACAAAGGATTGAGAATTACCTTGATTAGATTTGAGGGATGCAAGAAGAAGAAGGGGACAAGGGTATCGGCCGATCGCTGTGCAAAGAAAAGGAGGAAGTATACCTGGGGTCGGCCGAATTCGTGTTATAAATCTACCTGGGCTGTCTAACTTCCGAACGGGGGCCGCGGCACAACTTAAGTGAGCTGCGGCCCAGAGTACAGTCCGCCTGGGCTTCTTTGTTCCATCGCCATGTACCGCGGCTCAGCAAACGGGTGCCGCGGCTCATTTGGTCTGTGCCGCGGCATAGAGTACAGCCTTCTGGGCAGATTTTTGGTAATTGGCGTGCCGCGGCTCAGCAGCAACGTGCCGCGGCTCAGGAATCTGGTGTGCCGCGGCTCAGTAAGGTCGTGCCGCGACACAGAGTACAGTTTGGTTTGGCCCTTTTTTCTTCACTTGTGTGTGCCGCGGCTCGCTATCCTTGTGCCGCGGCTCAGGCATGAATTCTTCCCTGGGGTGATTTCTGCACAAAATTTTCAACAGAAAACGTCAAGAGCATGAGAGACAAGCATATCCAAGCTAAAATGACAAAAAATAAAGATCAAAAAAATGCAAGAAAATACTTAAATGCAAAAATCTACAACTAATACTCGGGTTGCCTCCCGAGAAGCGCTAAGTTTATAGTCTTCAGCCAGAATTTTTGAAGATCAATTCGCTTTTCGCAAAGACCATTTGAACTCCGCCCCGTCCATCGAACCGTTAAAATGTGTTTCAAATTTTTGACCATTGGTCTTTAATAATTTGATTTTCGGTTTGGGCACCCAATGTTCTTTGCGAAAAGATTTTAACAAAAACAATTTTCCGAAGCACCCCTTTTGCACATGACTTGGCACCCGTTTGACATCCGGCTTAATTTTCAACTTCACGGGCGAACTTAGGACAAAAGAAGAATTTTCCGATTGTGGATGAACGGATGTAACAGACGACATATTCAAATGCCTAAGATATGCGACTTGCTCTTCATTCTTATTAGGCGTCGGGGTAGCTGAAACAGATTCTGCCTTTTTCGACCGATAATTATTTCGGTGTGTGTCCTTCGCAAAGGTATCTACACTTTCAATCTGCGAACTCTTCTCGACACTACTTGGACACGGAATGGGTTGAAACACTTGGAAAGTGACATGCTCATCCTGAACCCGTAGAGTTAATCTCCCTTTTTCCACGTCTATGAGAGTTCGGCCGGTAGCTAAGAATGGTCTTCCCAAAATAATTGGGATGTCTTGATCCTCCTCCATATCGAGCACAATGAAATCAACTGGAAAGATGAACTTATCTACCTTTACTAAGACGTCCTCTATTATTCCCATCGGATATTTAATCGATCTATCGGCTAATTGCAGCGAGATTGTCGTCGGCTTTGCTTCCCTAATGTTTAGCTTCTTAAATATGGAAAGTGGCATCAGATTAATGCTGGCCCTGAGATCGCACAACCCCTTATCAAAAGAGAGGTTTCCTATGGTGCACGGTATATTGAAGCTTCCCGGATCCTTCAATTTTGGTGGAAGCTTTTTCTGAAGAATAGCGCTGCACTCCTCCGTCAATGCGACTGTCTCATACTCCTCGAGCTTTCTTTTGTTTGACAAGATTTCTTTCATGAATTTCACGTAACTCGGCATTTGTTCCAAGGAGTCGGCAAATGGAATGTTTATGTGCAGTTTCTTGAAGACGTCGAGGAACTTAGAGAATTGCTTGTCCACCTTTTTCTGTTGTAATCGCTGCAGAAACGGGACGGGTGGCACATATGCCTTCGGATTATCCGGAAACAGTATTGAGGGTCTAGACATTTGTGATTCCTCAGTCTCTGAATTTTTCTTCTCCTCATCCTCACTTCTCTTTTTGTTCTGCCTGGGCAGCTCACCCAATGCTTTCCCACTTCTCAACCCAATGGCATTGATACTCTCTCTGGGGTTTGTCTCGGTCGTACTTGGCAAGGTACCCTCCGGATGAGCTGTTAATACATTAGCAATCTAGCCCAGTTGGACTTCCAAGTTGCGGATAGAAGCGGAATGGTTTTGCAAGGTCGCTTCCATACGGGCCATGAACTGACTCGTGTTTGCTGCCAATTTCGCCATTGCTTATTCTAGAGAAATTTTTGGAGCGAGAGAAGGTTGCTGTTGGTGTTGAGCAAACTGAGGCTGGTTCGAGCTTTGTCCGTTTCTCCATGAGAAGTTAGGATGATTTCGCCATCCTGGATTACAAGTGTTGGAGTACGGATTATTTTGCCGGTTCCCGTTCCTCACGAACTGAGCTTTTTCCATCGGAGGTTGCTCGAAAGGGTTTCCGACTTGACATTCTGCGCTAGGATGAGATCCGTTACACCAATTGCATGATTCAATGGCAACGGGGGAAGGAGCTTGTGAAAAGGCTTGAAGTTGCTGCGTCAAGACGGCGACTTGAGCTGATAATTTAGAGATCGGATCATTATTGGAGATTTCCATTACTCGTTTCGGGTTTACTCGTTCGGACGGCCATTGATAAGCATTCGCAGCCATAACTTCCAATAAAGAGTGTGCTTCGGCCATCGTTTTTCCCATCAATGCTCCTCCAGCGGCTGCATCCACAAGAGTGCGTGTAGAAGCACTCAATCCATTATAGAACGTCTGAATTTGTAGCCAGTCCGGTAGGCCGTGATGTGGGCATCTCCTTAGAAAATCTTTGTATCGCTCCCACGCCTCGTGAAGCGACTCCATATCAAATTGCCCAAAGGTAGTGATCTCGTTCCGTAACCTCGCCGTCTTCGATGGTGGGAAGAACTTAGCCAGGAAAGCTTGCGCTAATTCTGCCATGTAGTGATCGACCCCGGCGGTAAAGAATTTAACCAAAATTTGGCTTTGTCCCTCAAAGAAAAAGGGAAAAGCCGCAGACGGATAGCATCGTCGGTAACACCATTTTTTTTAAAGGTGTCACAAATCTCGAGAAAAGACGCAATATGTGCGTTGGGGTCATCATTCGGCAATCCACAAAACTGGCTAGCTTGCACCATCTGAATAATAGCCGGCTTGATTTCGAAGTTGTTGGCTTGGATTTTCGGAAGCCGAATCCCCGAAAAGTTCGCATTTATTTGTGGCATAGCATAATCGCGGAGTGCTAATTCTCCGTGATTTTCGGTATTTTCGGCCATGGTCACTTTTGCTGGTAACTCTCTTTTCTCCTTCTTGCTTCTCCGAAGAGTGCGCTCGAGTTCGGTATCCAAAGGTAGTAGGCCTTCGTTACCGAATTTTCTCATGCACTAACCGGAAACTCCTGAAAGAAAAAAAAAACAAATAAATAAAATTACATAGAAACAAAAAAAAATGTTCAAACTAAGACTAGAAATACTGAAATCGATATTAGTAAAAAATCAGTCCGCGACAACGGCGCTAAAAACTTGTTGCGATGTTTCGTTTAACGCAAGTGCACGTTATCGTAGACAAGTAATAAAGCGATGAGTGAGATATCGTTCCCACGAGGACTGAATCACTAAGTACCGATTTATATGTATTCTAATTTTATTTGAACTGTCGAAATTTGGGATGCAAATTAATAACTAAAGAAAACCAATAAAAGAACAAACAGTAAAAACGATCGCTCGAAGGAAGAAAATCAAATGATGAATAAGTCTAGGATTGTGAATCCACCTCGGTTTATCCGAATTTACTCTCGATTATCTGAAGTTAATGATTTCCCCAATTTATTGAAGGCAAAGATTGCTAATATACTCTACCGCCTCTCCCGAGGTCAGTAGATTTTTCTAAGGCGAATAATACACTCTATCCCTAGGTGAATTATTTCGACAATCCAATTATAGGCCACACAATTTAAAGCATTAAAAACAATTGGGAAAACTCAACAGAAAAGGGAATTATATAGATAATCAAAAGCAAATTCGTTAAAACTTTGGTTTCATCAAAATCCTAGAACAGAGTTTTAGCCTAACATGCTGAAGAATAAAAATACAGAAATAATGAAAGGAAGCATCGAAATCAAACGCAGATGAAGAACTCGGATTCCTCCGTTCTTCTGACTTCCGCTCTCTGCTCCTGGATATCTTCTGCTTCTTCTGGATGATCGATTCCTCTCTTCCGCGATCCTCTCAATTCTGACCTTGCATGCTAATTTATAATTCTCTTTTGCCTCAAAAATGCGTCCGTGTGATTAGGTCGAGAACAGGCTCCAAAATGGCCCAAAACCGCACAGAACACACCAAAACCGCCCCGTGGGCCGCGGATCACTTAATCTGTGCCGCGGCCCCTAACCTTTAGCGGGATGCCTGGGCGCTATTTTTTTCTTCTGGGCCGCGGCTCAGCTTCTACGTGCCGCGGCTCACAGTACAGTGCGCTCGGTGCCTGCTAATTGCCTTCGTGTGCCGCGGCTCACTTGGTTTGTGCCGCGGCCCCAGGCCAAAATTTGCCGTTTTCGCCTGTTTTTCATCGATTGAGCTTCCGGACTTCAATTTTCTGCCAAACATAAAAGAGTAGTGCATTAAAGGCTCATTTATGCAAATTTAATCATGAAAAGAATACAAAATAATGATAAATAAGCGCATAAAAATACGCCTAACAAAAGCCAAGATTCCCTGTTGACCGATATACAGTTAGCGTGCGCTAATCAACATGCATTAGCGTGCGCTAACACTACATTACAACATCCGTTGACTTATCAGAACGTGCGCCGAAAGTGGCCTGGTCCACGCGTAGATTCCTTCCGATCGGACTGCATTAGCATGCGTTATCTTATATCCGTAGCGTGCGCTAAACCTGCACGATAGCGTGCGCTACTCATGATTATTAGCGTGCGCTAATAATGTTACACTTAGCCATTTTCAGCTATTCTTGTCCAACGTCTCGACATACCAAAAACGAACATAAGACACACTGAACACAAACACTGAATCCAATAATATTCTTATACGATATACTCTATATCGAAAGTACGATAACCTGATACACGATATCCTCAAATGCAACTGTCGACCAGATACGACAATTATACCGATACTGACATCTCAGTCCTTAATTTATTTTATCCCTACTGTACAGATTCCACGCTGTACAATATAACTCGGATAAAATATTATCAAACAACAGTAGTAGAAATTTCGGATATTACAGAAGCTCTGACAGAGTCCCACATGCAGATCCGGAATTGGCGCCGCAGCACATGGATCGTTGACCACAGCCTGTCAGCATCTTTCTACCAACCGACAGGCCCACCGAAAGGTGTACCGTGGGACCGCCCGTGACAGCAACTCAGGACGCGTGCCGGCTCCTCATTGGACCGCACAGCTGGCTGCCAGCAGCAGCCGCAAGCTTTATGCAGACAGCCCATGTGACATAAAGACGATCACCCCTTTATTATATTGCATAAAAGGCGATCGCCCGCCAGTAAACAGGGCATCTCAGCCCCTATAAATAGAATGCTGCCTGCACTCGGAAATCTCTCTGACTCTCTCTCTGTTTTTTCCCATAACTTGGATTTCTCTCTCTTGGCAACAGCTATCTCTCAGCTATTCTTCTCTATCAGCACCTCCTACACGAAAGACGGTCGGCAGAGAGCAAGAACACCAAAGCTTCGCTCAAGAGCTAGATAAATAGGATCTTTTACACTCATTGTAATCGCATTCTTACATTAATACTTGTATCCACGAATACTTGTATTCATAACATCTCGGGAGAGCATTCAAGCTCGGGCGTAACAAACCCGGCAAATCTTGTGTTTCTTCCATTCCCTCGGAAGTGCTCTCGCAATTTGCTGTTTCTCGACCATTCCAGCAATATCTATCTTCGGATAATATTTTGGGCAACAACAAGTAGTACCGCTCGAACCTTATTATTATATCGGAATTAAATCCACCTGCAGGGTTTAATATAATAATCATTATCGAGCTCCTCAAGGGGACATCATCAACCCGCACGAGTCGGGACACGATTTCTAGTAATAATAATAATTGTCTTATAAATAATATTATTGCCCAAGATACGAGGCTTATTGAGTCGATCATTTTGACTCTCACCTATGGTAAATCAAAGCAATAATTATTATAAATACACAATTAAATATTATATACTTAGAATTAAGAAATAATAATTATCCGAGATTTACGTTCTTCTTACAACAAGATGGTAAGACACTATCTCACCTCGATCCAGTTCAACGTATGCAAATACGCTAATGTATGCTAATAGTCAAGACCGACTATTCTCAAGCATACACTACAACCTTTTATATAATTTGTCTAATAATTATATAGGTTGTGAACTATTATATTATTTTATAAGGCACCGATAATGTGATCTTCCGTGTGACACCAACACACCACATTATATACAATATAAAATAATTAGACATTTCATTTGCATAACCATAACGTGAATAAATATGCAAAACATGTGATTAAATGTAATTAATATCCTCATAGGTGGTAACAGGGAAATTAGGTAATACAAGCATAAAGTATGCTTTGCAGTATACAATCCTAACAATCTCCCACTTATACTCAAAGCATGCTTTTAAGTATACTACTCTATTACATAGTCTCTCATTTCTCCCACTTATACTCAAAGCAATGCTTCCATACACCGTAATCCCATTCCTTCCACATGCCTTTCAAAAACTTTTGAAGGTAGGCCTTTCGTGAAAGGGTCAGCAAGATTATCTTCCGATGCAACCCTGGCTACAACTACGTCTCCTTCCTTTACGAAGTGTCGTATGATGTGGTACTTGCGGTTGATATGTTTACTTGCGTGATGGGCTCGTGGTTCCCTTGAATTTGTGACTGCACCAGTATGATCACAATAAAGTGTAATACCCTCTGGCAAATCGGGAATCACATCTAAGTCCTGCAGGAAGTACTTGAGCCACACTGCCTCCTTGGCTGCCTCAGAGGCTGCCACGTACCCGGCTTCCATGGTAGAGTCCGAGATGCATTTCTGCTTCACACTCCTCCAACTAATGGCTCCACCTCCCAGACTAAACACATAACCCGAAGTAGACTTGGACTTTTCTTTGTCCGATGAAAAATCTAAGTCAGTGTAACCCACCGGAAACAGGTCGTGTGATTGATATACAAGCATGTACTCCCTAGTCCTTCTCAGGTACTTGAGTATGTGCTTGACGGCAATCCAGTGTCCTGGTCCTGGGTTTGACTGATATCTAGCAGCCATGCCCACGGCATGACAGATATCTGGTCTAGTGCAAAGCATAGCATACATGAGACTTCCCACAGCAGATGCATAAGGGACCATCTTCATGTTATTTATCTCCTTTTGTGTCTTAGGACACATGTTCTTAGATAGTTGAATTCCATGCATGTAAGGTAGAAAACCTTTCTTGGAATTCTCCATGCCAAACCGCTTCAGCACTGTATCGATATAGGATGCCTGGGATAAGCACATCCTTTTTCTTCCGATCACGAAAGATCCTGATTCCAAGGATGTGTCCTGCTTCTCCTAGATCCTTCATATCAAACTGCTCAGATAGCCATACCCGTATGTCCGACAATTCCTTCACGTTGTTTCCAATCAGAAGGATATCGTCTACATACAGTACAAGAAACACCAACACGTTTCTATCGCATTTCTTATACACACAACTCTCACTCGGACATTGGACGAATTCATATGACTGGACAACTTCGTCAAAACGAGTGTTCCAAGATCTAGATGCTTGCTTAAGTCCATAAATGGATTTCTTAAGTTTGCACACCAAGTGCTCTTCTCCTTCAGCAATGAATCCCTCTGCTTGGCGCATATAGATTTCTTTGTCTAGACTCCCATTCAAGAATGCAGTCTTGACATCCATCTACCAAATTTCCAGATCCAAATGCGCAGCTATAGCTAAAAGAATCCGGATTGACTTAAGCATGGCTACCGGCGAAAAGGTTTCATCATAATCGATACCCTCTTTCTGAGTGTAACCTTTTGCAACAAGCCTCGCTTTGAAGGTTTCAACCTTCCCATCACGTCCTTTGTTTCGCTTGTAGACCCATTTACTCCCAATGGCTTGTACACCATCAAGTAGCTCTACTAGCTCCCACACTTGATTGGAATCTATTGATCCCATTTCTGAGTCCATTGCTACTTGCCAGGAGTCAACATCTTTATCTTGGATTGCCTCCTTATAGGTCCAGGGATCTGATTCATCTTCGCCTGGGATTGAGTCCGAAGACTTTCCCACGCCTATGAATCGTACGGACTGACGAACAACCCTCCCACTACGACGAGACAAATCCTGAGTTGGTGTAAAAGTATCAGAATCGATACGTGGTGCAGTGTTAGTTGGCGTTTGTACGATTGGTATAGACGGAGTCTCGCCCCTCAGCTCTTCCAGAATTATCTCGCTCATGGGCTTGTGACTAATCATATAATCCTCTTCCAGAAATCGGGCATTGGTGCTAACAATGACCTTCTAATCCTGGGGACTATAGAACAAGCCACCCTTCGTTCCCTTAGGATATCCCACAAACACTCGTACTTCTGTACGAGATGCCAACTTATCAGCTTCCTTATTCAGCACATTCGCTGGAGTACCCCAAATCCGAACATGTCCTAGACTGGGCTTACGCCCACTCCACAGTTCTGTGGGTGTTTTTTGGAATTGATTTCGAAGGCACCAGGTTTAGAATGTACGCCGCTGTTTCTAAGGCGTATCCCCAAAACGAAATAGGTAAATCTGAATAACTCATCATTGATCTAACCATTTCTAAAAGAGTCCTATTCCTTCTTTCAGCCACGCCATTTTGTTGTGGAGTTCCCAGCACGGTGGGCTGGGATGAAATCCCCTCATTCGCCAAGAAATCCAAAAACTCTCCACTAAGGTATTCGCCACCACAATCAGATCGTAGTGACGTGATACTCTTTCCATGACGCTTGTCCATTTCAGCCTTGAAGTCTCTGAACTTGTCAAAGGCTTCAGACTTACGTGGCATCAAATAGATGTATCCATATCTCGAATAATCATCTATGAACGTGATGAAGTATTCGAAACCACCCCTAGCCTGGGTATTCATTGGACCACATACATCAGTATGAACCAATTCTAACACATTCTGAGCACGGTTTCCCTTGGTTTTAAAAACTCTTTTGGTCATTTTACCTTCCAGACAAGATTCACAAATTGGAAATGACTCAACTTGGAGATCATCCAATGGGCCATCATCCACCAATCTTTGAATCCTTCCAAGGTTTACATGCCCCAACCGTAAATGCCACAGATATGTTTGGTTTATGCTTGAAGGTTCTTTTCTCTTTTTAGGTTTAGACAAAGAGTTAAGTGATTTATGCATAGGAGTTTGTTCAGTATTAACGACATATAGTCCATCATTAAAAGTACCTTTCCAAATATATTCACCGCTTCTTTTCTTAATAATGGCATCATCATCAAAAGAAACTGAATAACCATCGATTTTTAATTTAGAAACCGAAATTAAATTCATTCTAAAATCTGGTACTAATAATACATTATTGAGGACTAATAATTTATCATTAATCTTCAACTACACGACTCCCACTGCAACATCCATAAGCCTGGAATAATCGCCCCAGTTGATGGTAATCTCGCCCGCACTAAGCTGCTTGGTTACCTGAAAACCATGCGAGTCAAAACAAACATGATTAGTGGAGCCTGAATCAACTATCCACGAAGTGGAAGAACAAGCTGCCAAACATGTTTTGACTACTAGTGCACGAGACATACCTTTCTTAAGAGCAGGGCAGTCCGCTTTAAAATGTCCTTTCTGACCGCACTTGTAGCACTTTCCCTTTGGCTTTTTGTTCGCCTCGGGGTGAGGAGCCTTACTTTTCACCTTGAGGGTTGCCACTTGCTTATGGCCAACCTACTTCTTCTTCTTTCCCCATTTGGGTTTGGAAGAAGTAGCACCGGTTGCCGCAAGAACCTGATGATAACCTTATTTGAAGAGACCTTCAGCAGACTGAAGCTCTGTCAGAAGTTCCGCCAAACTATATGTCCTACAGTTCATATTGTAGTTAAGGCGGAACTGCTCAAAGATTCTAGGTAAGCTGCCTAAGATAATATCGACCCGCGTTTCCGCATCGATAGTAGCCCCCAGTATGCTCAGTTTGTTCAAATGAGACATCATTTTCAGAATATGATCCCTTACTGGGGTCCCTTCAGACATTTGGGTTGTCATCAATACCCTCATTGCATTTTGTCTAGCTGCCCGGCTCTGATGACCAAACATCTCGGTGAGACTTTTCATCATTTCTGCGGCCGAGCCCATCATCTGATGCTGATGCTGCAATACATTTGTCAGTGAAGTCAAAATGTAACAGCGAGCCATCTCATCAGACTTTTTCCATTTTCGGAATTCAGCCAACTCTTCGGGAGTGGCATCTGGTTCTGGTTCTAGAGGGCTCTCCTCGATTAAGACAAATTTATGCCCCTCAGCAGTCAGGACAATGTCAAGATTTCTTTTCCAATCGGCAAAGTTAGTGCCATCAAGTTTTTGTTTTCTTTGAGAATAACAGCTAGTTGATTGAAAGACATCTGAGATAAAAATTAAAAAAACATCCATCACATAATGCATAGCAAAATATATCGAAAAACCTCAAAACACAATATATATGCTAGCAACCAACACCTCGAAAAATCCGCACATGCAAGCCACGATCGTGTGGACGTTTACACACATATTTTCCAAGTAGAGTTTTACGTCTTTAATTTTACTATCTAGTCAAATTACGTTATGACAAGTAAAATTAATAGTTGGTTCCTCTTGGCCATGTATTAATTAACATAGACTCCGATGGGGAGCTTATTAATTAATACACCTAAGTGAACACCATAATTTAACATCCTTAAAATATTATCTTTTAAATAATAGTCCTACAGATGGAGAGGTCCTATCATAAAAAGTAATATTTACCTTATGTTATCATTTTGAAATTTAAAACTAGTGAACCTATAATTAGCACATCCGATATGGAGGAAGACTCTAATGTCAACGCGCATGCTAATTACTTCATAATTAAAATTAATTATGGAGGCCAATTTTGATTTTATTTTAAAAAAATAAAATAAATCAATTTAATCACTTAGTTATTTTATCCTTAAGGTTTTTAATTTTCTCGTCCTAACATGCAAGGAAACATATCACACATACATCCATACATGCCATACATCAAAACAATAAACAAACAAAAAAATAAAGCATGGATAATTAAATCATTGTTGAAGGGAAAATAACTTGAGACAAGAAAGTAGGGCAAAAGTGTTGTATTATTCCATCAATGAGATCCCTTAAATAGGGTGAAGTACATACAAACAGGCCTCAGCCAAATCCTATCTAGGAAAGCCCATAAACTAACAGACTTAGGCACACAACGTGTATTATTCCTTTAACACTCCCCCTTGTGCCTAGTCTACAAGCGCATGTCATGTTGCCTCGTTAAAACCTCGTCAAGCAAAAACTCAGTGGGAAAAATGTCTTGATCGTACGGAAAAGAGTACAGCATCTAGACACATAAAGTTTAGACTTCGTCCTTTGAATCTATCCTCTCATATGATCGTTACATTTGATCATAGT
Source organism: Orobanche coerulescens (assembly GCA_033398695.1). Classification (NCBI taxonomy): domain Eukaryota; kingdom Viridiplantae; phylum Streptophyta; class Magnoliopsida; order Lamiales; family Orobanchaceae; genus Orobanche; species Orobanche coerulescens. Next base: position 20,423,964 of record CM065804.1, read on the forward strand.
GCTACTAAGGTGACCATTCCATCGATCCCCAAAATTCGTACATCTTGTTACCTCGTTAAAGACCTTTCCAAGTGATAAAAACCCTGTGGGAAAAATGATCCTTGGAAGGAAAAGCGTATAACGTACGGTGTGGATGTAAGACTCCCCCTCAAGTCTACATCTCCCCCTGATTTGTACATCAATCAAGGATACTTTGAAAAACTTGTGCATGTGTCGTTTGCCTCATTAAAAACTTTGCCAAGTAACAAAACCCAATGGGAGAAAATAAACCTTGGTCAAAGAAAAGAGTACAACGTCGGTGAGTAAGTTTCTTTATGACTCACCCTTCTCCCTCTACCTTTACATCGATTTCGGGAGTTCGGAAATTCTCCGCATTCCGATACTTCTCACATATTTTTCAAACACGGCCTTGGGCAGAGATTTGGTGAACAAATTGGCCACATTCTCCTCAGATCTGACTTGCTTTACTTGAATATTGAGGAGAGCCTGTTGTTGCTGATTATAGAAGAATTTTGGAGATATGTGTTTTGTGTTATCCCCCTTGATATACCCAAGCTTCATCTGTTCGATGCAAGCTGCATTATATTCATATATGCATGTGGGTGCTCCAGTGACATTACTTAGTCCACTGTTACCTCGGATATGTGTAATGATAGCTCTTAACCAAATACACTCACGTACCGCCTCATGCAAAGCGATAATTTCGGCGTGATTAGATGAGGTAGCTACAAGGGTTTGCTTTGTGGATCTCCAAGATATAGCAGTGTTCCCAATAGCAAATACATAGCCAGTTTGGGAACGACCTTTGTGTGGGTCGGAGAGATACTCGTGACGCAAATCCTACCAATACGTTCGTCGGGGTAGGTTCTATGGCATTAGCATTTACTTTAGCATTTGCCTTTACTAAGCGACTTCCTTTGCCTGCTTGTAGGGAAAGAATAGTCCTAAGTCAATGGTTCCTTTTAGGTATCGGAATATATTCTTGATACCATTCCAATGACGTTGCGTCGGTGCTGAACTAAATCGAGCTAGTAAGTTTACTGAGAAGGCGATGTCCGGTCGCGTACATTGAGCTAAGTACAATAGAGCGCCTATTACACTTAAGTAGGGAATTTCAGCTCCCAAAAGCTCTTCGTCATCTTCCTTTGGACGAAATGGATCTTTCTTCGCATCCAAGCTACGACCGATCATGGGAGTGCTAACCGGGTGTGCTCTGTCCATGTTAAAACGTCTAAGCATCTTCTGGACATAAGCAGACTGGTGGATGAGAATTCCACAGACTCTATGTTCTATCTGAATACCAAGACAGAAACGAGTCTTCCCAAGATCTTTCATCTCAAACTCAGTTTTCAAGTATCCGGTGGTTTCTCTTATTTCATCAAGAGTGCCGATTATATTCATATCGTCGACATACACTGTGATGATCGCAAATCCGGAACTTGTTTTCTTTATAAAGATGCAAGGACACAGTTCATCGCTCTTGTATCCCTTTCCAATCAAGTATTCACTCAGACGGTTATACCACATCCTTCCGGATTGTTTCAAACCGTAAAGTGAGCGTTTCAAATGGACTGAATACGCACTCCGTGGTCTGGAGTTACTTGATTTGGGCAATGAAATGCCGTCGGGCACTTTCATGTAAATCTCCGTATCTAGATCCCCATAGAGATACGCAGTGACCACGTCCATTAGCTGTATTTCCAATCCTTCGGAAATAACTAGGCTGATTAGATAGCGGAACGTAATAACTTCCATTACGGGGGAGTACGTTTCCTCGTAATCTATACCAGGGCGTTGTGAGAAACCTTGTGAAACAAGGCGAGCCTTGTACCTCAGGACTTCGTGATTCTCATTATGCTTTCTGACAAGAACCCATTTGTGTCCAACAGGCTTTACACTTGGCGGAGTTAGCACTACTGGGCCAAGTACCTTGCGTTTTGTCAGAGAGTCAAGCTCTTCCTGGATAGCTTCTTTCCATTTAGGCCAATCGGCTCTTTGTTGACATTCTTCAACAGAGCATGGTTCGACATCATCGTGCTCTATGATTTCTTGAGCAACTGTGTATGCAAACACATCATCAATATGAGTGGTCGATCGTTCCATCAAATCAGACGCACTTTCATAATTGATCGAGATCTCTTTGTTTTCTAATGCTGAATTGATCTCCGGGGCGTCCCCAATTAATGATTCGTGGACATAGCTATAGTCAGAGATGATCTCGTGGGAAGGATTCCCAGTATTGATGATTAATGGGTTGGTTTGTGCCTCACCTGCCCTTTTCTTCCTTGGGAGGGTGTCTGTCGAACCGGGTGGCCTCCCCCTTTTCCTTTTGGGAGCCACGGCATCGATCGCGCTTCCACTCGGTGCGATCGCATCACTTGGTACGTTGGTGATGTGCCCTTTATTCGGGACTTCTAACCTTGCAGGCACATTTGCAGCTGGAATGTGTGATCTTGTCACTTTGGCGATATCGAAACGATCGTGCATCGAATGCGCTACGCTCAAGATCGAGGATTCGTTGTACTTCACGATCACATAATGAGGAAAGGGTATCATAATGATACAGACTCGGGACGTACCAGACAATTCCCGCTGCTCCTTGAGAAACTTCTTTTTCTCCTCTCCCCTAACGACGGAATTCGACTCATTGAAGTGACAATCCGCAAAACGCGTAAAAAGATCACTTGTCAAGGGTTCTAAGTAGCGGATAATTGTTGGGGATTCGATTCAACGTAAATACCTAAACGCCTCTCGAGGACCCATTTTATTGTGTTGTGGGGCGCAATCGGCACATATGTTGCACAACCAAATATGCGTAGGTGTAAAATATCCGGTTCATATCCGAGCTACCAAGGGTACGAGAAAATGGTTGGCCAACGGTGGGTCCAAGCGAATAAGTACGGCTGCATGTAGGACTGCATATCCCCAAGCAGATATGGGCAGATTGGTGCGCAAAACCAATGCCCGTGCTACCATTTGGATTCTTTTAATGGTTGCCTCTGCGAGACCATTTTGTGTATGCACATGGGGAACGGGATGCTCTACATCGATTCCGATTGACATGCAGTAGTCATCAAATACTTTAGATGTAAATTCTCCTGCATTATCGAGTCGAATAGACTTGATGGGGTGATCAGGATGGTGAGTCCTTAGACGAATGATCTGAGCTAGGAGTTTTGCAAATGCAACATTTCGAGTGGAAAGGAGTGCGACATGTGACCAGCGTGTCGAAGCATCCACCAATACCATAAAGTACTTAAATGGTCTGCATTCTGGGTAGATGGGTCCACAAATATCTCCTTGTATACGTTGTGAGAATGGGATGTTCGCTTTAGTATCTTTAGTGTAGGAAGGTCTCGCTCCTACTTTAGCTAAAGAGCAGGCTTTGCAGAATGAGCGATGTGCTTTTGACATAGTCAACTGCTTAGAAGGAGCATATGTCTCTATTTCTTTAGATGACATAGCATGATTAACATCAATACTGTTCTTCGTGTTGAGTTGTTGACCCTTTTTCGCTCAAAAGAAAGGATGTCCGTGCGAGTTATTTAGGATACGGATCATCATATCTCGACCAGGATGACCTAGTCTATCATGCCAAAGCCTATATGAGTCTTTGTCCCAAATTTCATTTATGGTGACAGCATAGGATTCGAATACCCTAATGGTTGTGGTGTACAGTCCACTATTTTGACTCTTAAGTTTTTCTAATATGCGTTTACGTCCACATTCATTAGATGTAATATAAAGGAACTCGATTCCATTCTCACAGTGGGTTTCGACGTGGAAACCATTGCTACGTATATCTTTAAAACTTAGTAAGGTTCGAGGGGCCCTAGGTGCGTATAGAGCATCGGTAACTCGGATAAGAGTGCCGTTAGGCAATAAAAATCGGGCATTGCCTCGCCCTTGGATGAGTTGGAAGGACCCAGTCATCGTGGTTACCGAGGTTTGACATGCAATTAATTCCGTGAATAGAATCCTATTCCTAAGAATGGTGTGGGTGGTCCCACTGTCAACCAAACATTCAAGTTCTCCCCGATTCATTCCTACGAAAAGGAGAGAAAAAAATTTTGAACCATAAACATGCAAGCAATATTCATTTCTTCAAAATAAAGCTAAGGATATAACGTAAGCAATAATAATATATTGTTCTAGAAAAACAAAGTTTCATCACACCATTATTGAAAATAAAACATCGATAAAATCATTCCGAGTTAACAATGCCAAATGTAAACGAGAAAGTAAACATAATGAAAACATTCAGTCATAAAGGGGTGCCTCTAATGACTGTGACACGTATGGCTCATTGCGATTATCGGTGACTGTGAAATTGACGTCGGGGGACTCGTCGAGAGCATCTTCCTCCATATAGTGAGCCTCCCGTTCTTTGGACTCTCTATATTTCTTGTAGTGTGCTGCGACTTATTTACTTGCATGGCAGTTCTTGTACCAATGTCCAGCATCTCCACATCGATAGCACGGTTCATTGCCAACTCTGACTTTGGGAGCGACATGGGGGGTAGGTGCTTTGTTTCCTTGGCCAGAAGAGCCGGGAGCACCAAGTCTACTCATTACATTGGAAGAACCCCCACGTCCTCGACCACTGTGCCCTCTTCCACGTTGTGGTTTGGGGTTGCATGACCAGTCCCCTGTGCATTGGGTTTCTTTCCACCTTTCACTTTGCCATAGTTGGCCTCGGGAACTTTCTTTGTCCCAGCCGGCCTGGCATTGTTGCTCACTAATACTTCATTGTGCCTCTCAGCCACTTGCAGTAGGTTGATAAGCTTATTGAAGGTAGTGATGCGTTTATTGTCATACTCCAGCCTATATTGGTTCGCTAGTATAAGGGCGGAAGTAGGGAAAGTGGAAAGAGTTTTCTGAATCATATCATCTTCTGTGAGGTCCTTTCCACATAAATTAAGGCGTGCCTTCAGACGGAGCATATCTTTGTTGAAATCGTTGATCCGTTTATAATCAAGCAAGCGGATTTCATTCCACTGCACGGTCAACTCTGGGAGCAAAGTATTGTGGATGTTCCCAAAACGGCCCTTAAGGGCATCCCACGATTCTTTCGGGATTTCAACTGCAGATATTCCCACCTTAGGCTCGGGTCGATATGTCGCCTAAGGAACATTAATGCACTAGCTTTGGTTTTGTCAGACGGTACTTCGCCTGCTTTTTCAAAGATAGTAGCACTATAGTCCTTAGCGATAAAAGTGGTCTCTACGTCAGAAACCCATCTATGGTACTCAAGCCCTTCCGAGTCCAAGATGTCAAATTCAGGACGAGTTGGATCAGCCATCTTGAGACAAGAAAAAAAAAGGAAAATAAATTTTCACAGTATATCATGAGTACTTTCCATGATAAAATTTTCAATAATGTGGAGGGTTATTATTTTTCAGAACCAAGATATGGTCAAAATTACTTTCGATGCTATTGGGGTTTTTATACCGATGAAATTACTTTATCACGGTTCGAGTTGATATAGATAGTAGAAATAAGTCCTCTAGGTTCTACTAATGATGAACTTAATATACATGCCATAACTAACAATGCATGCAAAATATATATATATAATTATAGATATAATCACATAGCCTATTAATATATCTATACACGTATAAATGCAGTCAAATAGGTATCTTATGCCGCAATAATTATTAATTCAACGTGAATTTATTTTAATTCAAGTTGCTTAAGCAATTTATTTTAATTTAATTAAAATTATGGATGCATCATGCTTTTGGTTTAATTAAGCATAAATAAATTCGGAGTATAATATGCAATTAATAGTAATTAAAAAAATGTAAATTCGCACATTGCAGATAGTAGGGTTCGTATTTGTGTACTTTGTTTTGTGAATAGGAGCAGAAACGAGCTGAAAACAAGACTGCGTGCGGGTCGGGTCAGCAACCGGATCTGGTTCGTTCAGCAATCGGGTCGGGTCTGTAACCGGGTTGAGTCAGCAACTGGGTCTGGATCGCGGGCCGCTGGGCTGCAGGCACGGTCGGGCTGGACAACTGGGCTGGATGAGCGGCCGGAATCTGGAACAGCGGGAGACGAGCAGGCTGGAAAAGGGGGTTGCGCGGGTTTGCAGATCTTCGCGTCGGAGCAGGGGAAAACGATGGGGAAAAAAACGAGCGGGAGCCGGAGGAGCAGGCCGATCTTCGCGTCGGAGCAGGGGGTTGCGCGGCGACTGAGGCGGGCTACCAACGATGGGTCGCGATCTGGTTGGGACTGGGGAAGACGACCGAATCGGTGTGCCAGGGGTGGAGGTCGCGACGCGCGGCAAGGGAGGAGATCGAGGGTTCAATCTGGTTCGATTGTCTAGTGTTCGGGATGATGGCGGTCGGTGGGGAAGGTGGTGGTTGCCGCAGGTCAGTGAAGAAGGTGACCTGTTTTCGGTGGTGGCGGATAGGGTTTCGTCCGATCTGGTCTGGTCTTGGACGGAGGACGAGCAGGCGACGAGCCGGAGGAGATGTCCACAGGCGACGGCGGCGGATGTGCAGAGTCGCTAGGGTTTTTTTTTTCGATTTTTTTTTTTTCAGAATTTCGGCCGGGATTTTTTCTCTCAGTGGTTGAACACGTGCTGATAATGTGTTGAAGAGAAAATAACTTGAGACAAGAAAGTAGGGCAAAAGTGTTGTATTATTCCATCAATGAGATCCCTTAAATAGGGTGAAGTACATACAAACAGGCCTCAGCCAAATCCTATCTAGGAAAGCCCATAAACTAACAGACTTAGGCACACAACGGGTATTATTCCTTTAACAATTATCATGGTCTTATTCCTTGAGTTGAATCCGATAAAATCTTCGACTCGATCTCTCCCACTGAATCAAGCATCTCGTCGCTCCTCCCCGGCCGGGCCGTGGATTTCCAAAATTAAAATTTTACTTTTATGCAAAATTATACATAAAAAAAATTAATTTTAAATCCCGACTCTCCAGCGGATGCAACGAACGGCGGCGAAACGGACCAGACCAAAATCGATTGGCGGCCGAACAATGGCCGGACAGTCGGACGCAGCGGCTGCGGCCGCTTCAGCTCTGACGGCCGTGTCTTTCAGCGGCCCTTGACTTCTTGCTTGTCGGCCGGCTGCGCCTATGATCCCGGTTACGCTCTATTTCTTCGTGATCCCGTCTTATCCGAATTCGATTACAATTTTATACGAAATAAAATACATCGAAATTACATCAAGATTACACGAAAAATAAAACCACCTAGAACTACCCGCGGATTTTCTCACGGGAAAAACCATTACATGCCTCAAAAACGGGCCAAACCAACAATTGCATAATTAATAAAAATAAATAAATAAATACACCATTCATATAAACCATGATAATTGGATCATATCACCTGCAAGAACACATCTAGCAAAATATTCCAATATCAAAATATATGAATATTTAAATTACTATCAATAAAATCACCAAAATTAATTAAATAGCAAAAGCCTAAAAATTCGGCTCTGATACCAATTGTTGGAAAGTAAAACGCAGCGGAAGCGAAGTTTGAGAAATATGATAATCGCGTTTTATGCATCTACGAGCATAAGATCTATTTAGGCATGCTAATTAATTAATTACTAAGACTAATAAGCAATTTAAATATTATTTATTATTTATTAATTAAATATGCTGATTATTAAAATATCCTAATCTAGATCCAAGATCATAGGATATTACCTTTTGAAGAGTATTGGTTACTTCCGTCTTGATCGCCTTGTATTTCTACCTTTAGATCTTCTAGAGTATGATCCGCCCTGAACCGGACGTTGTGTGGGCAACGAGCTACCGGATCTTTCTTGGACAACCTTTGGATCGGCCGATTTGTATCCCTCACAACTCTCGATTTTCTTTTCTTCAAGTTATTCCGATATGTAGTAAGAATAAAAGTGTTCTCTCAATTGTGGAATCAAAGACACAAGTCAAGATCCACAATTAAACACTTAGAAGAAAAAATCGAAATTCCTTGTGTATGAAAGTGATGAAAATCGGCCAACACCCAAGATGTCCTATTTATAGGCTCTCGGACTACTACTAGGGATCTAAAGGAGGATTATTGAAGGACTCCCTAATAAATTCATCTTACCTTATTAGGACTCTTCCTAATATAATGAATCTATTAATATCAACTTAGTCCACTAAAAAGTTGATATTGCACTTCCTACCAAAATCCCAAATTACGAAATTGGGCTCCTTATTAAATATATTATTTCCCGTGTTTAAGATATCGAATGTCCATTAATTAATTATAAGCCACTGACAGCTTTAATTAATTAATATCTTATCCAAGAGTAGTACCACTCCAACCTTATTATTATATCGGAATTAAATCCACCTGCATGGTTTAATATAATAATCATTATCGAGCTCCTCAAGGGGACATCATCAACCCGCACGAGTTGGGACACGATTTCTAGTAATAATAATAATTGTCGTATAAACAATATTATTGCCCAAGATACGAGGCTTATTGAGTCGATCATTTTGACTCTCACCTATGGTAAATCAAAGCAATAATTATTATAAATTCACAATTAAATATTATATACTTAGAATTAAGAAATAATAATTATCCGAGATTTACGTTCTTCTTACGGTCGATCTGAGAAGACACTATCTCACCTCGATCCAGTTCAATGTATGCAAATACGCTAATGTATGCTAATAGTCAAGACCGACTATTCTCAAGCATACACTACAACCTTTTATATAATTTGTCTAATAATTATATAGGTTGTGAACTATTATATTATTTTATAAGGCACTGATAATGTGATCTTCCGTGTGACACCAACACACCACATTATCTACAATATAAAATAATTAGACATTTCATTTGCATAACCATAACATGAATAAATATGCAAAACATGTGATTAAATATAATTAATATCCTCATAGGTAGTAACAGGGAAATTAGTAATACAAGCATAAAGTATGCTTTGCAGTATACAATCCTAACAACTGTGATGCGAATTGGATATCCAATACGAAAAGTTCTTTTTCTAAAAGTGGTTACGTGTTTACCATTGGGGGTGGAACTGTCTCGTGGAAGTCCATGAAACAAACGTGTATAGCCCGATCCACCATGGAATCGGAATTCATAGCTTTAGACAAAGCTGGTGAAGAAGCCGAGTGGCTCAGAAACTTTCTAGAAGATATTCCATGTTGGTCAAAGCCAGTGCCTGCAGTGATGATACACTACGATGGTCAAGCTGCTATTGGTAGGGCAAGAAGTAACGTGTATAATGGAAAGTCTCGACATATTCGTCGACGCCATAATACCGTGAGACATTTGATCAAAAGTGGGGTTATCTCTATTGACTATTTGAGGTCATTGGATAATCTTGCGGATCCGCTAACCAAAGGGTTAAACCGTTATCAAATGAATAAATTGCTAGAGGGAATGGGTTTAAAATCCACAAATTGAGAATTATCATAGTGGTAACCCAACCAAGATGACTGGAGATCCCAAGAACTTGATTCAATGGGAGAACTAAGCTATGAGAGTTCGTGTGAAACACTCATTTAAGTTCATTCCCTATAGATAAATTAAGTGTTGAAAACTTGCCTAGTGGTGAAGTTAAGTCTATGACTTTTAATGATTCCTAAAGACCTCGAGGAGGTTGAGTATGGCAAGATACTCGATAAAAAACCACCTATATAAGTGAGAAGTGGGGGCCGCTTCATGAAATACACTTATGAATCTAAAGAGGTGTCCAAGGCCCGCAAAGGACACAAAACGTGAGAACGGATGAGGTTGGGGTGTTCAAGTGTTAACACTATTGTCTCGGTCCACGCCGTAGGGGAATAGTTCAAAGCATCAAGCCACTAATCCGCCTGTGTACCCGATGATGTTAACTATGGAAGGTTCAAAGTCACGAACTACCTATCCTTATACTTTAACGCCTCTTGAGGACTGAGCTTGAGTCTGCTATTTTCACTCATGTGGGGGATTGTTGGAATCGTTAATGATTTTAATTTTATTTTGTAAAATTAAATATTATAAGATCGATCTACGTTCCGAGTAGATGATCGTGGTATATTCACTTTCTTTAAACCGATTCCCAGTGAGTGAGAAATAGTGAATTAAAGTTTGTCACTTAATTGTGAATTAATAAGGGATGGTATCCCACATTGAATAATGAACCATTATTATTCTATTATATATAAGGAGTTACCTTTATTCATGTAATAATTAATGGCACATGTGTATGGGCTTAAAGCCCACACGCGCGCGCCGTCGCTCGCCCACCTCGCCTCGGCCTCGGCCACGGCCGCGGCCGCGTGCCGCGTGTCGTGGACCGTGGACCTTGGCCTTGATCTTGATCTTTGATCTTGGATCTTGGCAATTGGTGTTTGGGTGGTCTTTGGGCTGTTCTGTGGACTTGGTCGTGGACTTGGTCTTGGGCTAGGCCTTGGCATGCCTAAAGAACTTTTTGGATAAGCTCAACAACGTAGTTGGGCTCGTATGTGCACATAAGGATACATCTCTCAAGCGGTTAAGGAGTTGATTACAGTTCAGGTGCGTCCGGACTGTTCAAACTAAGCCAAAAAGTGGGCAGTAACCTCCCAGGTGTTATGAGGAGGAGTTAAGGCTGCCTGTTCAAATTCAAAACGGGCAGTAACCACTGCATTTGAATTGTGTAACTCCAACGTTCAATGCAGGCATGAATGCCTGCATTATGACAGCCATTATTGCTGTGTTTAAATCCCCTGCAGGTGAGATGGCCAATAAATAGGCATGCATACCTTTGCTACTGCACAAGCAATTTTCGAAACCCTGCCATACAGCATAAAGCATACAGTTCGTAGTTCATAGTAACAGCTTTGTCCTCACCTCGTTCAAGTTCGCCGGAGCTCGTAGGTCTTGTGGTGCTACTACATTCGAGACGCTGCCGTTTTATCTTTGGAGGCGATACGTCAGAACCGAGAGCACTACCGGGGCGTATTTCGTCTTGCGGATAGAAAATTCCTCGACTCGGCATTAGTTTACGGTTTTATAATTTAGTTTCTTGTATTTTTAGTTCTGTTTCGAGTTTTGTAATTTTCATTTCCATACAAGTCTGTAATTTCTGTTTTCGAGTTGTAATTTTAGTTTCCAGTTGTAATTTATTTTTCCGCCCAGCAAGTTTCTACGACAGAATACCAACATTCAGAGAAAGCATTGGCCATCTCTCGACCACATACAAAGAGCTCAAATCTCTCTGTCAAGCCTGCATGTCCGAAGATCATGTAAAAATGAGTACTTCAAAACATTTTGTGTGTTTGCATATAAACAGTTGTTCTCAAAGAGAAATACTATCCACCCCGCAGAGAAAATGATTTGTTCTTTAACACATGAATAATTATCCGAGCAAAGCTTAATCATGTTGAGCCCATAAAATTCCAATTTTGCAGCATTTTTCCTTTGAATTAAATAAAACAAAACTTTGCATTAAATAAGGCAAAAGGAGATTAAGGCTCGTGAAAGCTTAAACACCTTCTATGCGGTTTCGCCAGTGAACATAGAGCAGTTTTTTTGGTAAATCTTGCAGAATTTACTAATATTCAGTTTTGTTTACTAACACATGATCAAACCTCATTGAGAACATGACCAACATAAGGACATACTTCTATGGAACTTTTACTTTGTTTATCACCAGCAACGTCGAGCGCTTGCAAAGCAACTTCTTTGGCAACAGTAAGTGTTGGAAATGGTTTAGTAATTAACCATTTATTAAGAATAAATATTGTTAATTAAATAATTATTATTTAATTAAAATATTTATTGAATGTTAATCTACGTCATGAGTAGATGAACATGGTATATTTAATATTTCTAAACCGATTTCCGGTGAGTGAGATATTATATGTTAAAGTTGGATGTTGGGTAAGGCTAACATGATGTTAGTTATCCCACATTGATTGTGGATGGATGTTTTGACTTGTATTTAAAGTCTTTGCCTTTATGGGCTTAATAACAAGTGGGTTGGTGTGTATGGGTGTCCTCGCGCACACACACACGCGCGCGCCGCCGCCGACCGACCGACCGTCCGTCCGTCCGTCCGGGTCGGGCACGGGCTCGGGCTCGCGCTCGGGCTCAGTCCAGGCCCAGGACTTGGACCTTGGCAATTGGTGCTTTGGGCTGGTGTTTGGGAAATGGACAAGACTCTTGAGTTGGCTTGACTCTTGAGTTGGCAAGACTCTTCATCCGACCAGCCCTTTGGGCGTCTGAAACCGCCAGCCTTCATGGCAGTAGTAAATGGCGACGAGTCCCTTCACCTGATCAAGGAGTGCTATATATACATAAGCATTCTGGTCATTGCAGAACACACGAAAATCAGTGCATATTTAGCATATCATATCTGATTCGGTCTTCGTTCGATCCGATTCGCAGTGCTCTGGTCGGTTGCGGTCTTGCTACTCGAGACGTTCGAATCGCTTTAACCTTTGGGGACGAGCCGCTTCACCGTGAGCACTACCGGGGCGTATTCTCGTCTTGCGGGCAGAAGCACTAGCTTCGGACGATCTTCTGTAGTTTACTTAAACTTCTTCGTTAGTTTCAAGTGTAATATTTTATTTCTGTTCTTCGTTATACTTAAGTTCAGAATTTTAATTGTAATACACGTGCAAGTACCGAATTACTTCTTACAATCGCAAGACGAGAATAATCGACCATACTTGTTCGTGTCATCCGAAAACTTTTGCTGGAGAAAAATGTCGTTCAATGCAAGCACCAGCGCATCCACTAATCAATCCACCGGTTCTGGAACTATTGGATCTTCAAGCTCTTCAATGGCTCCCATTCACAATGCTGCTCGGCTAATGCCTATCGCCGAGAAACCTCCTGTTTTCTCGGGCTCCGACTTCAAACGTTGGTCTCAAAAGATGCTGTTTTACATTACCACAATGGGGCTTGCGAGTTTCCTTCGTGAAGAAAAACCTCCTGTCCCTGCTGAGAACGAGGCGAATGTTCAAGTGCGTACCGACTATGATACCTGGGTTCATTCCGACTATCTGTGTCGGAATATGTTGCTGAACGGGCTTGATGATGGCCTGTTCAATGTGTTCAACATCAAGAAGACTGCCAAAGAAATTTGAGATGCTCTTGAGTTGAAATACCGTGTTAATCCTGCTAGCACGAAGAAGTTTGTTGTGACGAGGCTCTCCGAATTCCAAATGGTGGATTCTCGTCCAATGATGCCCCAAGTACAAGAGTTCCAAACTCTTATACATGATGTTCATTCTGAGGGGATGCCTCTACCCGAGGCGTACACTGTGACGCTCTTGGTCGACAAGTTGCCGCCTAGTTGGAAGGAGTTCAAGGGATACCTTAAGCATAAGCGAAAGAAAATGACTCTAGAAATTTTGGTTGCTAAGCTCCAAACTGAAGCTCAAGTCCGTGATCAAGACTTGAGAACCAAAGCTCCTATGGATGCTAAGGCTAATCTGACTGAAGGTAGGGGCGGACCTTCCAAAAAGCGTCCACTTCCTACCAAAGGCAAGGGAAAGGATGTGGCACCTCCGACGAAGTTTACCGGAACGTGCTACAACTGTGACAAGCCCGGCCATATGGCGAAAAACTGCCGAAAGCCGAAGAAGAACAAGGGAAAAGGCAAAGTCAACCATGTCGAGAAGGACTTTGACTCTTGGGACAAAGATGATCTTGCTGCCATGATCACTGAGGTAAATCATGTCTCGGAACCTAACCCAGTTACTTGGTTTCTTGATACAGGTGCGACTGTTCACATCTATGTGAACCGAGACTTGTTTTTCACTTACAAGGAGATTCAAGACCGCTTCATCACAGAGGCAAGTGATCGTACCTCTCCAGTTCTTGGAATTGGGCTGTTGTGCTTCAATTCACCTCCTGTGGAGATAACTCAAGGATGTCCGCATGCTCCGGCAATCCGCAAGAATTTGGTGTCTGGTGTCAAATTAGTTAGAGCTAAATTTGATGTAGACCTTCGTAGCGATTTTATGATAATACGCAAGTTTGGTAAGACTCTCGGGAAAGGTCATATTGTCGAGGACATGTTCAAACTTAGCATTCGTACTTGTAAGCCTCCAAAGGCGATTGCTAATAATAATGCTACTACTTACCTTATTTGCTTGAGTGCTCAAATTTATGGCATTGTAGATTAGGTCATGTGAATCTAAATGCTATAAAAAGATTAGTAAACTTAGATTTACTAAAATTAAATGAAATCAAAAATCAAAACAAATACGAGATTTGTGTTGAGGCAAAAATGACGAAACTACCGTTTCATTCGGTAAAACGGGACACAAAACCCCTTGAATTAATTCACACAGACGTGTGTGATTTAAAATTTGTGCAAACTAGAGGTGGTAAGAAGTACTTTATCACTTTCATCGATGATTGCACAAGATATTGTTATCTTTATCTTTTGAGAAGTAAAGATGAGGCTATTGAAGCCTTTAAGAACTTCAAGAATGAAGCCGAGAATCAATTAGGCTGTCGTATTAAGATGGTTCGAAGTGATAGAGGAGGTGAATATGTAGCTCCATTTGAGGAATTATGAAACGAAAGTGGTATAATTCATCAAACCACGGCTCCATATGCTCCACAATCTAATGGCGTTGCCGAACATAAGAATCGAACACTTAAAGATATGATGAATGCGTTATTAATTAGTTCAGGGTTGCCCCAGAACATGTGGGGGGAAGCTATCTTGACAGCCAACTACATATTGAACAAAATTCCACGCAAAGGTAAGGATGTTACTCCTTATGAGTTGTGGAAAGGAAGAAAACCATCATACAAATATCTCAAAGTGTGGGGGTGTTTGGCGAAAGTTGAAGTGCCTCTACCTAAACAAGTTAAAATTGGTCCTAAGACGATCAATTGTATCTTTATTGGTTATGCACTTAACAGCAGCGCCTACAGGTTTGTTGTACACAAATCCGAGATACCCGACATTCATGTAAATACAACGATTGAATCAAGGAATACTGTATTCTTTGAAAATATCTATCCTTATAAGAATAAGGTTGATCCTAACTCTAGCAAAGGAGTTGATGATGAAGCTACAAGTTCTAAACTTGTAGATGAGCCTATGTGTTATGAAACCATAGATGAAGCATCTAGCCCGAATCCGGTGTTATCTGAACGACCGAACATAAAGCGACCTAGGTCTACGCCAGTCAACGTAGAACCTAGACGAGGTACTAGAATACGGAAAGTAAAGATATACGGACCCGACTACGTCGTTTTGATGTTAGACGGTGAACCAGTATCTGTAAAAGAAGCTTTATCCAGGTCAGATGCGGCTTTCTGGAAAGAGGCAATAGACATTGAGATTGAGTCTATTATGCTGAATCATACTTGGGTGTTAGTTGAACTACCACAGGGTTGTAAGGCTTTAGGATGCAAATGGATCCTAAAGAAGAAGTACAAGTCTGACGGTACTATTGACAAATATAAGGCCCGACTTGTAGTTCAAGGCTTTAGGCAAAAGGCTGGTTATGATTTCTTTGATACCTACTTCGTGACAAGACTTACTTCTATTAGGGTGCTACTCGCTATTGCTGCTTTACGCAATCTCGAGATTCATCAAATGGATGTTAAGACTGCATTCTTGTATGGGGAGCTAGAAGATGAAATCTATATGAAACAACCGGAAGGGTTTGCAGTAAGAGCACATGGTATGCAAACTACAACGGTCTTTATATGGTTTGAAACAAGCACCTCTGCGGTGGCATTTGAAATTTGACGAAGTGATGTTGTCAAATGGTTTCAATATCAATGAGAGTGACAAATGTGTCTATGTTAAGAAAACGGGTGACAATTACGTCATTGTTTGTCTATATGTAGATGACATTTTGATAATGGGTAGCAACTCTCGTGTGATTGGTGAAACGAAACGAATGCTAAGTAAGAATTTTAGCATGAAAGACATGGGTTTGGCTGATACTATTCTTGGAATTAAGATTCTGAAAACGCCTAACGGAATTGCTTTGACGCAATCTCATTATGTTGAGAAAGTGTTAAGGAAATTCAACGCTTTTGATAAACCTATTGCTAAGACTCCTTGGGAACCGAATGTTCATCTGAATTATCATAAGGGTGAACCTGTGGGTCAAGATGAATATGTTAAGATCATTGGGAGTTTGATGTATCTGTCAAATTGTACCCGTCCTGATATAGCATGTTCGGTTCACAAGTTGAGTAGCTACACAGCTAATCCAAGTAAAGAACATTGGAGGGCTCTAGAACGAGTACTGAGTTATTTAAAATATACTCAGAACTTTGCGATTCATTATTCAAGAGAGCCTGCTGTACTTGAAGGGTATTGTGATGCTAATTGGATAGCCGAATCGAAAGACTCATTTTCTATGAGTGGATATGTGTTCACTATTGGAGGTGGTGCTGTATCTTGGAAGTCCAAGAAACAAACTTGTATTGCTAGGTCTACCATGGAGTCTGAATTCATAGCTTTGGATAAAGCTGGTGAAGAAGCTGAATGGCTTAAAAATTTCCTCGAGGATATTCCATGTTGGACGAGACGTGTGCTGTCTGTGTTGATACACTGTGATAGACAAGCTGCTATTGGATGGGCACAAAATATATTTTATAACGGTAAGTCTCGACATATTCGTCGACGACATAATGCCGTGAGACATTTGATCTTGAGTGGGATTATCTTAATTGACTATGTAAGGTCAATAGATAATCTGGCGGATCCGGTGACGAAGAGTATTAATCGAGATCAAATGTATAAATTGTTAGAGGGAATAGGTGTTAAATCCACATCTTAAGGATGATTATAGTGGAAACCCAACCTTGTAGATTGGAGGATCCCAAGAGCTTGGTTCAATGGGATAACGAAGTTATAATAATCCGTGTGTTAAAACACTCAAACATACAGTGAGTGATTGTTTACCTACATGTGGTGAGGTTAAGTCTTATGATTTTTAATGATTCTTGATTACCTCGGAGAGGTCAAGTATAGTAGGATACTTGGGAATAAGAATCACCTATATAAGTGTGAAGTGAGGGCCGCTTCAGTTGATACACTTATGAATCCAAAGGGGTGTCCAAGGCCGAAAAGGACACAAAACGTTAGAACGGAAGGAATTGAGATGATATTGTGTCTATATTATTGTCTCAGTATACACCATGGAGGACTAGTTCAAGGTTTTCATGACCACTATGCCGCCAGTATACTCGATGATGTTGACAATGGATAGGTTCAAGGTCACAAGCCACCTAGCCAAATGCAATATTGTCTCTTGAGGACTGAACTATGCATTTGCATTCATTTTGCATTGGCATTCTCACTCATGTGGGGGATTGTTGGAAATGGTTTAGTAATTAACCATTTATTAAGAATAAATATTGTTAATTAAATAATTATTATTTAATTAAAATATTTATTGAATGTTAATCTACGTCATGAGTAGATGAACATGGTATATTTAATATTTCTAAACCGATTTCCGGTGAGTGAGATATTATATGTTAAAGTTGGATGTTGGAGTAGGAACTAACATGATGTTAGTTATTCCACATTGATTGTGGATGGATGTTTTGACTTGTATTTAAAGTCTTTGCCTTTATGGGCTTAATAACAAGTGGGTTGGTGTGTATGGGTGTCCTCGCGCACACACACACACGCGCGCCGCCGCCGCCGCCGACCGACCGACCGTCCGTCCGTCCGTCCGTCCGGGTCGGGTCGGGCACGAGCTCAGACTCAGGCTCAGTCTCAGTCTCAGTCCAGGCCCAGGACTTGGATCTTGGCAATTGGTGCTTTGGGCTGGTGTTTGGGCTTATCCTTTTGGCCCAAATCCGTAAGTCCACTAGCCTTTTGGCATGGACAAGACTCTTGAGTTGGCTTGACTCTTGAGTTGGCAAGACTCTTCATCCGACCAGCCCTTTGGGCGTCTGAAACCGCCAGCCTTCATGGCAGTAGTAAATGGCGACGAGTCCCTTCACCTGATCAAGGAGTGCTATATATACATAAGTATTCTGGTCATTGCAGAACACACGAAAATCAGTGCATATTTAGCATATCATATACAGTTCAGTCTTCGTTCCAGTCCAGTTCGCAGGTGCTCGGTCAGTTTGCGGTGCTGCTACTACCGAGACGTTCAGATCGCTTTAACCTTTGGGGACAAGCCGCTTCACCGTGAGCACTACCGGGGCGTATTCTCGTCTTGCGGGCAGAAGCACTAGCTTCGGACGATCTTCTGTAGTTTACTTAAACTTCTTCGTTAGTTTCAAGTGTAATATTTTATTTCTGTTCTTCGTTATACTTAAGTTCAGAATTTTAATTGTAATACACGTGCAAGTACCGAATTACTTCTTATAAGAAATTATGTATGTTGTCCATATATATGTGTCAACTATGAAAGATCTGTAGGAATTGTTTCCAAAATTATAGGAAAGAACAACAGTAGGCCGCGGCACATCTCGACCGAGCCGCGGCCCCCGGATCTTCCTTAAAACTGTCGAGCCTTCTGTACTCTGGGCCGCGGCCCCTGCCGGCTGGGCCGCGGCCCCTGCCGAACACCCCCTGTCGAGCACTGCCGAACACTCCCTGCCGAGCGCTGCCGATCACCTGGGGTTGCGGCACATCCCTGTCGAGCCGTGGCCCCCGTCCTTGTTTCATATGGCCGGCACGCCTGTACTCTGGGCCGCGGCCCCTGCCGATATCCTGGGCGCGTTTTCTGTGTGTGTGCCGCGGCACACTTGGGCCGAGCCGAGGCACACGAGTCAATCCAGCTAAAGGGGATCTTTTTATGCAGACTTTCTTGCAGGATTTTCATCACTTTTCATTACACATGTTTGAAGAACAAGAGAGAGAGATAGAGAGAGAAACAAGAGAGAGAAATATATTTCTTCATTTTCCCGGAGATTTACCGGTTGGGTCGTCGTGATCTTTTGACAAGAGCTTGGTAGCTATTGGACAAATCTTTTTACCGGTGTAGATCGAGATTTTGAGTCCGGAAGTTCGGGTATTTCGTTAGCTCTTTGTGCAAGCTATTTACGGTTGTTTCTTATCTCGATCTTGTTGTTGATTCCAAATACTTGAAGAAAATTTATTACCAAGTATTTGACGATTGGTGTATACCCCTAGTGTTGGGCTTCGGTCCAGCATCCTGCCTGCATGAGCTTAAAAATGCGCGAGGCGCGGTGTGCGATTCGACCTGTGAGATCTGCACTAGAATGTGGTTAAATGTATTGATTTGGACTACTCATACCAACAAGATGCATCTTTTTTCTGGTAGCCATCTCATAGAAACTCCAAAGTTAAGCGTGCTTGGCCTGGAGTAGTTATGGGATGGGTGACCTCCTGGGAAGTTTCTCAGGTGCGCGTGAGTGAGGACAAAGTGCGCTAGAAGAGACTCGTGTTGGTATGATTAGTGCATAATTGATCTAAAATTCATATACAAAATATTCCTTTTTCCGGGCATAATCGTACTGATTTGTGATTAAAAATACATATTTTACAGATATGTCCAAACATGAGCTAAAAATGGTTATTTTACAGATTACTGACATGAAGCATCAAAAAGGACGGAAAACAAGGTCAAATCCAACGACGGAAATTTTTCAAGGCAAAACGACCATACAACACGGCGCAAAATGGACCGTGTTAGGTAGGCCGTTTCACATACGGCGCAACAAGGGCCTTGTCTTGGGCCATTTCACACACGACCGGCATTTAGCGCCGTGTCCTCGCGCGTATTCCGGAAGAGACCGAGTCACCACAAAACGGCGCACAACACGGGGCAAACTGGGCCGTTTTGCATCGCCGTTTTCAGGCTGATATTTGTGGAATTTTCCACATTTAGCATCTTGTGAGCTCAACAACTATGTATGAAGTCAATGATCTGAAAATCAAGACATGCAAGGAAGATCAAGTGTGAATCAAACACCAAAGACTTGTCAAAGATGCCACAAATTAAATAATCAATTGTATTCTTGAAAATCACCTATAAAAGGACATCTTCATCCATTGCAAAATCATCTCCTCTTCTTGCAAAAGAAACACTCCTTTCTTTTTAGCAATATATTTTCCTTAGAACTCTCAATTTTAGTTTGTATTTCATTTTCGGTTTGAAATTTTTCTTTCATTTAGTTTGTAATTGAAAAGGTGCTTGATCAATAAGCACTTAGTATTTTACTTTGTGTTTTACTTTCAATTTTTGTAAGCTTGTAACCTTTAAACAAGTTTGAAGTTATATTTTGAAGTATGTTTCTTGCACTTTGATTCATCATATTCAAGTAAGTTTTATCTATTGTAATTAAGTTATAGTAATTAAAAGTTTCTATATATATATATTATATATCAATTATTTCTATTATAATTTTAGTTTATATAAACCAATGAGTAGCTAATCTTTCTTCCTAGGGGAAGGGGGATTTCTATTAGGTTATATATTGAGTATTTGATTGGTTTACACTATTTTTAGGACTAATTGGTTTAAATAGAGATTGATCATATCCTATTTTTACTAATGAAACCTTCTTGATTGATTGTTGAGTGAATTGGAAATATATCTTTTCAATCTATCAAATATTAATCTTGTTATCAACATCTTAAGATTGCGAAAGTGGTCAAGACACCTTTGAATACGAAAGTTATGAGGTGAAAAGTTGATTACTCGATGAACAATCGTTTATCCTAAAAATAGTCAAGTTAAAGAAATGAAAGGATTAATTGGTTTAAATAGAGATTGATCATATCCTATTTCTACTAGTGAAACCTCATTGATTGATTGTTAAGTGTATTGGAAACACATCTTTTCAATCTATCAAGTGTTAATCTTATTATCAACATCTTAAAAAAGCGAAAGTGATTAAGACATCTTTGAATACGAAAGTTATGAGGTGAAAAGTTGATTACTCGATAAACATTCATTTTTCTTTTATATCCATATAAATCAATTCCTATACTTAATTAAATACCTAATTTAATGAACCCGTAATCCCCTAGATTTTATATTCCCAACTCATTTTAATTCTATTCATTTTCACTAGTAAAAAATAGTCTACTTTAAAAATAGTCTTAATATAAATAGTCTTAATATAAATAAATAGTCTAGTATAAATAGTCTTATTAAAAATAGTAGTATTAAAATAGTCTTACTAAAAATAAGTCTTATATAAATAGTCTTATTAAAAATAGTAGTATTAAAATAATCTTACTAAAAAATAGTCTAATATAAATAGTCTAATATAAATAATCTTGTTAAAATATTCTTATTAAAAATAGTTTAAATTAAAAATAGTGCATTTAATTTAGTTAATATTCAAAAACCCAAAAATATATTTTAGAATATTTTAGTATTTATTTCTTGCAATCTATACAAAATATTATACGAAGCCCTGTTGAACAATCCTCGAGAGAAAAGACCTTGGTAGAACTTACCACAAACTACTTCTACCTTGTATATATTTGCGAGCGACTCAAAAACTCCTATTTTTAGGATAAGTTTTTGACCGATCAAATTTTGGCGCCATTGTCGGGGATTGTTTTAGGCCAAATATAATTTTTTGTATACTTTTGTTTATATCTTGTTATTTTATCTTTCTTTATTTCTGCATATTTATTCTTCTGTCCGGTCAAGTGGCGGATAACGGTACTCCGTGACTATCAAAGTCGGATTTTTCAGTTTCCCACAACAACTGATATTTGTAGATATTTTCTTCAATTATTTTCATTTTATTATTTATTTATTTTTTTTTATCATGGAAGAAACATTGTATAAAATTGAAAAAAGATTTCCCTTTCTAAGCAAAAATGCAATTTTAAAGATTTACAAGACAAGGCTTGAAAGGATGAGGTTGCTTATGAATAAAACCATACCTTTTGACATAAGATTCATTATCGAAGCCAAAGTAAGAATAGAAGGTGAATTCACAGAAACACCGACTAGATTTTTACCAGGGCTTGGAAAAAGTTCATATGCCAAGAAACGACGAGCAAAGATGATAGCCGTTTGCTATAAATGTGCTAGATGGAACTGTAATTTAAAATGTCGATCTTTAGGAATTCCATATACAAACAGAGAAGATAAAATTCAATTCATTAAGGATGGTCTGAATAAAGAGAATTTAGATGATATCGAAATTTCTCTTGACACGCATCCTAGTGGACTCGTACATTACGCAATTCGATGTTTGTGGAATAAATTCAAACCAGAATATGAACAACGTCTTGGGAATCTGACGTTAAAAGACCCTGTTTGCCAATTTGTAAGAAAATTGGATGGGAAGTTTCTCCCCGACTCATAGAGGGCGTTTAGGCCGTTTCTGAACGTAAAATCAGAGTAAGATGTGAGCCACAATCACAACTACTGTGCATACGCGTAAGTATCTTTTATTTTTGTCGTGTGGTGAGATTTTCTGAATAAAAAATGTGATACGCGATAAATGTATTCATTATTCTATTGAGTAGTTGAAGCGCAATCAACGCAATCACAAACTTGTTAAACAATTTTTACCTTCTTTTTCTTCTATAAATAAACATTGTGCTTGTTTCTTTTATTCATCCCTCAAACTTGCACTTTTCTCTGTTTCTCTCTTAATAATTTCTTTTCAAAAATGGAGTCATCATCTTCATCAAAAAAATTTAGCACAGTCTGCATTTTTGGTGGAGCTAGTTATGGAAAAGAGGCATGTTTTACTGAAGCAGCCCACAACTTGGGTCATACCTTAGGAGAAAAATGCATTCATGTAGTTTACGGAGGAGGAAGTCTAGGATTAATGGGACGAGCTGCTACTTCTGCCTATATGGAAGGAGTAAGAGTGTTGGGAATAATTCCAAAACCTCTGGCTGAAAGTAAAATCACCGGGTCAACTATTGGAGATGAGTTTAGATCTGTAAATATGCAAGATCGCATAACTCACATGATAGATAATTCTGGCGCCTTTATCACCCTTCCCGGTGGTTTTGGCACTCTTGAGGAACTTTTTCATGTGGTTACCAGAGCTCAGCTAAATGTTCATCAAAACCAATAGGTTTGCTAAATGTCAATGGTTTCTTGATGGTTTACTATCTTTCATCGACTACTCTGCTGAAAAGGATTTTATTTCCGAGCGTGCTAAACGAATAATAGTCGTTGCAACAACACCAGAAGAACTGATAAAAAAACTCAATGAATTTGTTCCTCAACCAGATCCAGCTCTAGCTAAAATTGCCTGGATGGAAGATTTTACCGTGAGAAAATGAAAAGTAGATTCATTCATCTCCCTTTGATAACCCATATCAGACCTCTTGTATTTTTACTTTCTCTCGTGTGTAATAATCGTGCTAAATGGTGGCAGCTTAAGGAGTTTCATCTTGATCTCTTGGCGCGCGTCTATTCGCGATTTATGTATTGTTATTTTATTGCTGTAATTTTTATTGTGTGTGTTTTATAAAAGCATTGATGGCAGCGTAAGGCGACTCTTCAGACTTTCTTGATGCGCATCTTTAAAATTGTGTTATACTTCCGAGTATATTTTTTTTTGTGTGTGTGCCTCGTATATTTATTCTCTTGCATATTCTAAAAGGCGTTAGCTCAAGCATCAACTTTCTTAACAGGGAGTATTCTGCTTTTCTGCATTGCTTTTTATGTTATTTTTTTTAAAAGCTGAGGACAGTTTTATTTTCAAGTTTAGGGGTAGTATGTTTTGGTGTGTTAGTATTTTGGTGTGTTTTTATTTGCCTTAATTTTTTTTAGTATATATATATATATATAGTATTTTGTTTTGTGAGATTTCTAGATCTGGTCATAACACCAATAAAGTAGCTATATACAAGCTTCTAAAATCGTTTTAACCGGTAAAAAAAATTATATATTCCAAAATTTTTGAGCCTTAATCTCTCTTTCCAAGCCTTGTAGTTATCATATAAAATCGAGTCATTCGTTACCTTGAGAAAAGAAGAATCAGTCGGTTGATGAAAAATAGAACTGAAATTTACTTAATTTGTGGAGTTTTTGATTTTTCATGCTTAAATTAAGAAATGATTTTCTGCAAAAATTCTAATCCCTAAAAAAAAAAAAGGAGTCATTGGTGAAAAGAGCTACACGTTAACAAATAACGGTGTGAAAGCTATCACCTAAAAAAATAAATGACAAAAAAGAGAAGTGTTGAGCAGCAACAGCTGCCTAATTTTGGGGGTCTTAAAATTTTGCGAAAAATAAAGGACTAACCATTGTTGGTGCGTAGCTGCCGTCTCACAGAAAAATTGGTGAAAAGAGCTACACGTTAGCAAATAACGGTGTGAAAGCTATCACCTTTTAAAAAAAAGATAGAAATTGTGTTGGTGAAAAGAGCTACACGTTAGCAAATAACGGTGTGAAAGCTATCACTAAGGGATGTAGTTTATGAACAGACTTGAATTAATTAGCGGCTGAATTTCAATACACTCAATTTCGTGAAAAATCACAATATTTGATGACGCCAATGAAATTCTTCTTCATATTGAGTCGAAAAATAAACGAGTGATCGAGAGCAACCATTAAAGGGAGTCGTGTGAGTCACGAGTGGGAAAGAAATAATCAACCTTTTTGGGGGGAAAATCTTGCATTTTGGAATTACAAAAATAAAAACCGTGTTTTAACTTAAAAATCGTTAGTAGATTTATTTTGAATCTTGATTCATTTCTATCTACTGTACAAAGTTGGTTATTGTGTATTAATGGCATTTTGATCTCTTTTTATCTTTATATAAATTATTTTTCTTAAATTTATGTGTATTATTTTTTTTATTTTTTATTTTATGTCTTATTTTAATTTTTATTTTGTGTGTGAATAATAAAGAGTCTTGCTCGGGACTTGCAAGAATTTAAATGTGGGGTATTTGATTAGTGCATAATTGATCTAAAATTCATATACAAAATATTCCTTTTTCCGGGCATAATCGTACTGATTTGTGATTAAAAATACATATTTTACAGATATGTCCAAACATGAGCTAAAATGGTTATTTTACAGATTACTGACATGAAGCATCAAAAAGGACGGAAAACAAGATCAAATCCAACGACGAGAATTTTTCAAGGCAAAACGACCATACAACATGGCGCAAAATGGACCGTGTTAGGTAGGCCGTTTCACATACGGCGCAACAAGGGCCGTGTCTTGGGCCGTTTCACACACGACCGGCATTTAGCGCCGTGTCCTCGCGCGTATTCCGGAAGAGACCGAGTCACCACAAAACGGCGCACAACACGGGTCAAACTGGGCCGTTTTGCATCGCCGTTTTCAGGCTGATATTTGTGGAATTTTCCACATTTAGCATCTTGTGAGCTCAACAACTATGTCTGAAGTCAATGATCTGAAAATCAAGACATGCAAGGAAGATCAAGTGTGAATCAAAAACCAAAGACTTGTCAAAGATGCCACAAATTAAATAATCAATTGTATTCTTGAAAATCACCTATAAAAGGACATCTTCATCCATTGCAAAATCATCTCCTCTTCTTGCAAAAGAAACACTCCTTTCTTTTTAGCAATATATTTTCCTTAGAACTCTCAATTTTAGTTTGTATTTCATTTTCGGTTTGAAGTTTTTCTTTCATTTAGTTTGTAATTGAAAAGTGCTTGATCAATAAGCACTTAGTATTTTACTTAGTATTTTACTTTCAATTTTTGTAAGCTTGTAACCTTTAAACAAGTTTGAAGTTATATTTTGAAGTATGTTTCTTGCACTTTGATTCATCATATTCAAGTAAGTTTTATCTATTGTCATTAAGTTCTAGTAATTAAAAGTTTCTATATATATATATTATATATATATATATATCAATTATTTCTATAATAATTTTAGTTTATATAAACCAATGAGTAGCTAATCTTTCTTCCTAGGGGAAGGGGGATTTCTATTAGGTTATATATTGAGTATTTGATTGATTTACACTATTTTTAGGACTAATTAGTTTAAATAGAGATTGATCATATCCTATTTTTACTAATGAAACCTTCTTGATTGATTGTTGAGTGAATTGGAAACATATCTTTTCAATCTATCAAATGTTAATCTTGTTATCAACATCTTAAGATTGCGAAAGTGGTTAAGACACCTTTGAATACGAAAGTTATGAGGTGAAAAGTTGATTACTCGATGAACAATCGTTTATCCTAAAAATAGTCAAGTTAAAGAAATGAAAGGATTAATTGGTTTAAATAGAGATTGATCATATCCTATTTCTACTAGTGAAACCTCATTGATTGATTGTTAAGTGTATTGGAAACACATCTTTTCAATCTATCAAGTGTTAATCTTGTTATCAACATCTTAAAAAAGCGAAAGTGATTAAGACATCTTTGAATACGAAAGTTATGAGGTGAAAAGTTGATTACTCGATAAACATTCAGTTTTCTTTTATATCCATATAAATCAATTCCTATACTTAATTAAATACCTAATTTAATGAACCCGTAATCCCCTAAATTTTATATTCCCAACTCATTTTAATTCTATTCATTTTCACTAGTAAAAAATAGTCTACTTTAAAAATAGTCTTAATATAAATAGTCTTAATATAAATAAATAGTCTAGTATAAATAGTCTTATTAAAAATAGTAGTATTGAAATAGTCTTACTAAAAATAAGTCTTATATAAATAGTCTTATTAAAAATAGTATTATTAAAATATTCTTACTAAAAAATAGTCTAATATAAATAATCTTGTTAAAATATTCTTATTAAAAATAGTTTAAATTAAAAATAGTGCATTTAATTTAGTTAATATTTAAAAACCCAAAAATATATTTTAGAATATTTTAGTATTTATTTCTTGTAATCTATACAAAATATTATACGAAGCCCTGTTGAACAATCCTCGAGAGAAAAGACCTTGGTAGAACTTACCACAAACTACTTCTACCTCGTATATATTTGCGAGCGACTCAAAAACTCCTATTTTTAGGATAAGTTTTTGACCGATCATGGTACAGTGAGGATAGTCTTCATCATTCTTGGGACCAACACCTAGTTTGTATTAGGGACAATTGTGTATTGTGTGTATTGGTGATAGTGGATTTAAGCGACTTTGGTCCCGTGGTTTTTACTCTCGTCTTGAGAGGTTTTCCACTCTAAAATATTGTGTCTCATGTTTATTGTTTTTCGGACATCATTTGTATTTTTTTTTTTGTCGAGTTGTAATTGGTTTGCTCTACTCGTCGGTAACCACAAAATTGCAATTGAAGATTGGGAATTTGTCAAACGAGGTTCCGCATTTTTTCGTTGTGACGTTAGTCGTTGTTTTTCCCAACAAAGTGGTATCAGAGCCACGTGATTTGTTTGTTTCGTGGTTGTTTAGTATCTCAATTGTAAGATGGAAGCCAACACGAGTAGAATGGTTAACTTGATTGGTTCAAACTACCACGTATGGAAGGGGAAGATGGAAGACCTTCTATACGTGAAGGATTATTATTTACCGGTTTTTAGCAATTATAAACCGGAAGGGAAGTCCGACGTGGAGTGGACTATTTTACATCGCCAAGTTTGCGGATATATTCGACAATAGGTTGGTGACAACGTTTTGAACCATATTAGTGGAGAGAAGGATGCTCGAGAGTTATGGCACAAGCTCGAGCAATTGTATGCTCGGAAGACGGGGAATAATAAGTTATTCTTCATAAAACAAATGATGAATTTGAAATATCGAGACGGGACTCCTCTATTGGATCACTTGAATGCATTCCAAGACATAATTAATCAACTTGCCGGAATGGGAATTAAATTCGAAGAGTAGGTGCAAGCTTTGTGGTTGTTAGGCACATTGCCGTATTCTTGGGAGACGTTCCGAACGTCGTTGTCTAACTCTGCCTCCGATGGAGTCATTTCGATGGAATTAGCTAAAAGGAACATGTTGAATGAGGTGGTCCGAAGAAAAGCACAAGGATCTTCTTCACAGTCGGAAGTTCTAGTTACCGAAAGACGGGGGAGAGGTCAAAGTAGAGGTCCGAGTAATAGAGGGCCACTAAGGAGTAATTCCCGGGGGAAGTATGCCAATTTTGAGTGTTACCATTGTGGTAAGAAAGGGCATACAAAGAAATTTTGCCGACAATTGAAGAAGGAGAATTGCCAAGGCCGAGAGAATTCGCAAAAGAAGGAGAGCGGTAGTAATGATAAAGCCGAAGTTAATACTACTACTGAAGAATCTTTACTTGTTGCGACTATGATATGGTGAATCTTGCAAAAGATGATTCGAGTTGGGTGGTCGATAGTGGTGCTACGTGTCATGTTACATCACGTAGAGACTTTTATTCCTCATATACTCCGGGTGACTTTGGTATAGTAAAGATGGGTAACGATGGGTTATCCAAAATTGTTGGAGTGGGAGATGTTCATTTGAGATTCGACACCGGTATGGAACTTATTTTACGGAATGTAAAACATGTTACGGATATGAGACTTAATATTGTGTCCGTTGGTTTACTCGATGAAGATGGTTATCATAGTGGTTTTGGCCAGGGAGTGTGGAAACTCACTCGAGGCTCCTCGATTGTCGGAAGAGGTCAAAAGGAAGAAAAATTGTACGTGACACTTCCGAAGGTCATGACTAATTCCGTGAACACAATCGACAATAATGACATGGCCGAGCTATGGCATAAAATGCTCGGTCATATGAGTGAAAAAGGAATGGCGCTACTGTCGAAGAAAGAGGTGTTGTCCGGGGTTCATAAGGTACACCTTAAAAGATGCTCTCATTGTCTAGCTGGGAAGCAAATGAGAGTTACTTTTAAGAGTCATACTCCTTCACGGAAGGAAATGTGCTTGATCTTGTTCATTCCGATGTTTGTGGTCCTATGAAGACTAGGACGCTCGGTGGTTGCCGATATTTTGTCACATTCATCGACGATCACTCTAGGAAGGTGTGGGCTTACACCTTGAAGACCAAAGATCAAGTGTTAGACACTTTCAAACAATTTCATACCTCGGTGGAAAGAGAGACCGGGAAGAAACTAAAGTGCATCCGGACGGACAATGGTGGAGAGTACACCGGACCCTTTGATGAATATTGCCGAGAGCAAGGGATCCGACATCAAAAGACGCCCCCGAAACTCCGCAACTCAATGGCTTGGCGGAGAGAATGAACCGGACTTTGGTCGAGAGAGCTCGTTGTTTGCTCTCACATGCCGGATTGCCAAAGTCGTTTTGGGGAGAAGCTTTGAACACGGCGGTTCATGTTATTAATTTGACGCCGTGTGTTCCTTTGGAGTTTGATGTGCCGAGCTATGGCATAAGAGGCTCGGTCATATAATCGAGAAAGGAATGGCGCTATTGTCGAAGAAGGAGGCATTGTCCGGGGTTTACAAGGTACACCTTAAAAGATGCTCTCATTGTCTACCCGGGAAGCAAAGGAGAGTTACTTTTAAGAGTCATACTCCTTCACGGAAGGAAAATGTGCTTGATCTTGTTCATTCCGATGTTTGTGGTCCTATGAAGACTAGGACGCTCGGTGGTTGCCGATATTTTGTCACATTCATCGACGATCACTCTAGGAAGGTGTGGGCATACACCTTGCAGACCAAAGATCAAGTGTTAGACACTTTCAAGCAATTTCATGCCTCGGTGGAAAGAGAGACCGGGGAGAAGCTAAAGTGTATCCGGACAGACAATGGTGGAGAGTACACCGGACCCTTTGATGAATATTGCCGAGAACAAGGAATCCGACATCAAAAGACGCCCCCGAAGACTCCGCAACTCAATGGCTTGGCGGAGAGAATGAACCGGACTTTGGTTGAGAGAGCTCGATGTTTGCTCTCACATGCTGGATTGGCAAAGTCGTTTTGGGGAGAAGCTTTGAACACGGCGGTTCACGTAATTAATTTGACGCCATGTGTTCCCTTGAAATTTGATGTGTCGGATAAGGTGTGGAGCAGTAAACAATTCTTATACCGCCACTTGAGGGTTTTCGGATGTAAGGCTTTTGTTCACATTCCGAATGATGAGAGGTCCAAACTTGACTCCAAGACAAAGCCATGTATTTTTATTGGTTACGTGCTTGATGAATTTGGGTATAGATTGTATGACCCGGTTACAAAGAGGCTTGTTCGGTCAAGAGATGTTGTTTTCGTTGAAGATCAAACAATGAAGGATGTTGAGAATGGAGAGTCGGCTCCGCAACACGACTATGATCTTATTGATTTGGACCCATTCCTCCACAAAATATTGAGACACCCGTTGGAGATGACGTCCAAAATAATGAACAACATGATGACCATGAAAACGATGAATTGAGGCAAGATGACACCGATGGAGCTCATCCCGAGCTACCCGTGACGAACATGCCATCTTTTGTTCCACATAGGCGGTCAATGAGGGACCGTTATCCCTCTTTTCGTTATTCCGCCGATGAGTATGTCTTACTCACCGACGAGGGAGAGCCAGAATATTTTGCGGAGGCTATGGAGGATGAAAATAAGAAAGAGTGGATGGATGCCATGCAAGACGAGATGAGTTCTTTGCATGAGAATAACACGTACGAGTTGGTAAAGTTGCCGAAAGGCAAGAGAGCTTTGAGGAACAAGTGGGTGTATAGAGTGAAGTCGGAGGAGCACACTTCGTTGGCCCGATACAAAGCTAGACTCGTGGTGAAGGGATTTAGTCAAAAGAAGGGAGTTGACTTTGACAAGATTTTTTCTCCGGTTGTGAAGATAGGATCGATCCGATTGGTCCTTGGTATTGCCGCTAGTCTTGATCTTGAGGTTAAGCAAATGGATGTCAAGACGTCGTTTCTTCATTGGGATCTCGATAAGGAGATTTGTATGAGACAACCGTAAGGATTTGAGGTAAAAGGCAAAGAGGACTATGTTTGTAAACTCCGGAAGAGTTTATATGGGTTGAAGCAAGCACCGAGGCAATGGTACAAGAAGTTTGAGTCGGTTATGGGGGAGCAAGGTTACCGGAAGACGACTCTCGACCATTGCGTATTTTTCAAGAAATTCGGAGATAATGATTTTATCATTTTATTGCTCTATGTGGACGACATGTTGATCGTTGGCAAGAATGCCGAGAGGATTGCCAACTTGAAGGAAGAATTGAGTAAGTCTTTTGCCATGAAAGACTTGGGGGCGGCTAAACAAATTCTTGGAATAAGAATCACTCGGGATAGAGCAGCCCAGAAATTACACATGTCGCAAGAGCAATATATCGAGAAGGTGCTTAAACGCTTCAACATGGACAAAGCTAAAGTTGTTAGTTCGCCTCTTACTAACAATTTTAAATTGACGAGCCAAGATTGCCCTAAGACGAAGGAGGAGATTGAGGATATGGATAAAATTCCTTATGCCTCGGCGATCGGAAGTTTGATGTATGCCATGGTATGTACTAGGCCCGACATTGCTCATGCCTTAGGAGTGGTGAGCCGGTTTCTATCGAATCTGGGAAAGAAGCATTGGGAAGCCGTGAAATGGATATTTCGATATTTACGGGGTACTTCCAAACTGGGGATTACGTTTGGAAATGGGAAAGCAATGCTTGCTGGATATTCCGGTTCGGATATGGCCGGTAACGAAGATAACCAAAAATCTACTTCCGGTTATTTGATGATGTTTGCAGGGGGAGCCGTGTCATGGCAATCTATATTGCAAAAGTGCGTTGCCTTATCTACAACGGAGGCCGAGTATATTGCGGCAGTGGAAGCATGTAAAGATCTCTTATGGTTAAAAATATTTTTACGAGAGCTAAGCTTCCGACAACGACGTTACGTGGTTCTTTGTGACGGTCAAAGTGCGATTCATTTGGCTAAGAATACGACTTTTCACAAGAGAACGAAACATATCGATGTGAGGTATCATTGGATCTGAGATGCTTTGAAGGATGGTTTGTTTGAACTTGATAAAGTTCATACCGATGATAATGGTTCTGATATGTTAACCAAGGCGTTAAGTAGAGAGAAGCTGAAAGTATGTTGTTCGATCGCCGGAATGGCGAACTCTTCCTATATTTCGGAAAGGGGGAGTTTTGTAGGAATTGTTTCCAAAATTATAGGAAAGAACAGCACTGGGCCGCGGCACATCTCGGACGATCCGCGGCCCCCGGATCTTCCTTAAAACTGTCGAGCCTTTTGTACTCTGGGCCGCGGCCCCTGCCGAACACCCCCTGTAGAGCGCTGCCGAACACTTCCTGCCGAGCGCTGCCGATCACCTGGGGCCACGGCACATCCCTGCTGAGCTGCGACCCCCGTCCTTGTTTCATATGGCCGGCACGCCTGTACTCTGGGCCATGGCCGCGGCCCCTGCCGATATCCTGAGCGCGTTTTCTGTGTGTGTGCTGCGGCACACTTGGGTCGGGCCGCGGCACACGAGTCAACCCAGCTAAAGGAGATCTTTTTATGCAGACTTTCTTGCGGGATTTTCATCACTTTTCATTACACACCTTTGAAGAACAAGAGAGAGAGAGAGAGAGAGAGAGAGAGAGAGAGAGAGAGAAATACATTTCTTCATTTTTCCGGAGATTTATCGGTCGTATCATCGTAATCTTTTGACAAGAGCTTGATAGCTATTGGGCAAATCTTTTCACCGATATAGATCGGGATTTTGAGTCCGGAAGTTCGGGTATTTCGTTAGCTCTTTGTGTAAGCTATTTACGGTTGTTTCTTTTCTCGATCTTGTTGTTGTTGTTGATTCCAAATACTTGAAGAACTTTTATTACCAAGTATTTGACGATTGGTGTATACCCCTAGTTTGTATTAGGGACGATTGTGTATTGTGTGTATTGGTGATAATGGATTTAAGCAGTTTCGGTCCCGTGGTTTTTACTCTCATCTTGAGGGGTTTTCCACGCTAAAATATTGTGTCTCGTGTTTATTATTTTTCAGACATCATTTGTATTTTTTTTGTCGAGTTGTAATTGGTTTGCTCTATTCGTCGGTAACCACAAAGTTGCAATTGAAGATTGGGAATTTGTCAAACGAGATTCCGCATTTTTCGTTGTGACGTTAGTCGTTGTTTTTTCCAACAAGATCGAGGTATGAAATTTCATTAATGCCGTATGTGGTATCCAATTTGTGTATTTGAAAAACTTCTTATGGTTTGTAAGAATAAAAGAAATCGGTAATTAAATCTATGGTAATTTGAAAGCCACCACGAGGAGATGAATGGTGTGGAGAGGAAGAAAGGCAAGAGATGTATCCAGGATCGAAAAGATGCTAATTAGGAGCTGGAAAGAAAGTCAGAAGGCGATGGAAGATCCTAAATAACGATTACAAACCGGTGATTATACAAGAAATGAAAAAAAATCTATTGATTGAAATAGATGATTATTCGCGTCGGCAATAACTTTAGAGTTTCTCTTTACTATTTAAAGTCCCACGAACAAAGAAAATAACAACAAATTCCAACATAAGAACATATAATCAATCATTCAGTCGGATCCGATAGATGGCTTTGCTTCCAGAATAAACTTTAAGCCATGCGCTCTCTTCATATTGTAAACTCTTTAGGCTCTGTTCTCTTTGAAGATTAATTAAATATGAGTAAATAGGGGAAAAGGTAAAATATTATGCTTTAAATTTTCTATTTATTAATTCTTCTTCACCACAAAAAGAGTTTTACCATAATATTATCACACCAAATAGCTCATGAAACAATAACATGCTAGCCTCAAATAATAATAATAATAATAAATAAATAAATAAATATTAATAATAAATAAATAAATAAATAATAAGAATAAATAATAAAAATAATAATAAATAATAATAAAAAATAAATAATAATAATAATAATAGTAGTAAATAAAAATAATTAATAAATAATAATAATAAATATATAATAATAATAGTAATAATAAAGTAATAATAGTATAATAAAAATAAATAAATAAATAAATAAATATTAATATTAATAAATAATAATAATAATAAATAAATAAGAAGAATAATACCAATAGTAAATAATAATAAATAAATAAATAAATCAATAATAATAACAACAACAACAATAATAATAATAATAATAAATGAATGCAAATATGAAAATAAATGTTGAAGATGGGTTAGTCGCGCGCAGGGAGAGAAGAAATGTGAAAAAATCTATCAAAATCTCGTGTGATGAGATAAGATTTCTGAAGGATTTTTCTCTTTGTATTTTTGAGTGAAAATCCTACAAAATCCATGAGATTTTAAAATCTTTAAAAATCAATGGAGTTTTGAATATCTCATCTCATGGACTGTTCAAAATTCAGATTGAATACCTCAAGATTTTTAAAGATTTTTGAAAATCCGAATTGAATACCCACAAACTTTTAAAGTCCAAAAAAATCCAATAGAGTCTTAATCGGGTTCGGATCTGGTACAGTACAACATCATGCTGTCCACCAGATCCGTCGTCGGATCACACACGCGCACAAACACACCCGTGCGGGTGTGTGTGATCCGACGGTGGGGTGCAGCACAGCATGGTGCTGTACTGCACCAGATCCCCTTCCGTCTTAATCTAATACACCCCTAAAATTAAACCAAGAAAATAATAAAATGTGTATTCATCCATACCCTTAAAAAATGCGTCCTTTATTACGTTGGCATATTGGAAACGGGAAATTGGTCTCGTTCTGGTTTGACAACTGTTTAGAGACTGGAAGTTTAGCCAGTCGTGGTGTGGAGATTCGCCCAGAAGAAGCATAATTCAACGTGGCGGATGTGGTGAATCTAGACGGAAGTTGGAAGTTGGAAGAGATTGTTTCATACATACCTGGGCAACTTCTACAGGAGATCGAACACTTTTGCATAGAGCCAAACAACGAGGAGGATGAGATTTTATAGAGTAAAACCGCATCCGGTCACTTTACCTGTCAATCCGCGTATATGGCTTTTCAGGAGTCGAGAGATAAGTCCATCACATTTTTGACAGAACACGCACGAGTATGAAAGACAAATTTGTCAAACAAGTTAGAGCATTTTCTCTGGCTTGCCATACAAGGTCGATTGGCTACCAATGTATTGCGCAAAACAAGAAAGATGACAGATTCTGCGAGATGCCTACTGTGTAATGAGGATGACGAGTCTGTTCTTCACGTACTTCGACACTGTAAAGCCGCAAAACGGATTTGGGAAGAAGTTGTGCCAGATACGGAGTGGCAAACATTCTGTTCCTGTCCTGACGACGAATGGCTGAAAATGAATGCTTTCAAAACACAGTTAGCGAACAAATAAGCCGGAAGGAGAACTGGGTTTGGGTTTTTACGACAAGCCTCTGGGAGATATGGAAGGCACACAATGCCCGTGTGTTCAACCATAGCAAAATTCCTACCACATACGTAATCCACAAGATTAAATAGCTAAGTCTGGATTTTTTGTGCAGCTATGAAGAAGAAGAGAAACAAGGGGTAGTTACAGAAATGGCAGAAATCGACCATTGGATATGTCAAATTAAATGTCGACGGGAGTGTAAATCCACATGTTAACAAGGGGACAGTTGGTGGTTTATTACGAAATGAAGATGGCGAATGGATATGGGGCTTTCATAAACAACTCCTCTCCCCGTCCGTAAACAATGCAGAATCGGAGGCACTTAAAATGGGGCTGGAATATGCATGGGAAAGGCGCTACCAGAAGATAATAGTCGAAACCGATTCACAGTTGCTGTTCTGAATGATCACAGAGAACTTGGACGTGAACATGGATAATACAACACGCCAAAATGTAATACACTGCAAGGAACTTTTACGAAACCCGTGGCAAGTGGAATTTAATTGGATAGGAAGATCCGCTAATATGTGTGCAGATAGAATGTCGAAGTTAGATGCTAATATTTTGGAAGGAGGATGCTTTCGAGATTTAGCTCCTTCAGAACTTGTACTGTTTTTGAATTTTGACAAGTATAAGTACTGAATTTAACCGTGCCCTTGCGATCTATTCGCACAATGAATGCTTAATTATTCATTGTTAATGGACACCATGTTTTATGGCATTGTTTCGTAGCAACATTTTAAAGATACAGTAATAAATAAGAGAAATGCTACACATACACACATTCCTACACACATTCCTACACACTAACATCTCATCCATTTGTTTATTGTGGGACCCATTTGTTTATTGTGGGTCCCACAATAAATGAATGGATGAGATGTTAAGTGTGTATGAATGTGTGTATATGTAGCATTGCTCAATAAATAAATAGATAAGTATTAAAATAATACTTTTTATTTATATATTACTCCCTCCGTCCCAGTTAACATGAGCATTTTGACTTTATATGGTCAATAATTTTCAAGTTTGACTATAAATTAATCTCAAACTATAATGGTAAAATATTTAACAAAATTATATTATGAAACTTTAGATGGTGAAGTTTCATAATATAATTTTATTAAATATTTTACCATTATATTTTGAGATTAATTCTTAGTCAAACTTAGAAATTATTGACCATATAAAATCAAAATGCTCATGTTAGCTGGGACGAAGGGAGTATATAGATGGATCCATTAAGGGGATGCTTGGTAAAATAAGAAGGAATGAAAAGGGAATGAGAAAGAAAATGCAAAGTAATGATACTCATACCACTCAAATTATTGGAGTATGAGGAATTCCTCATTTTTTGGGAATTATAGTCATAGTAGTATAATTCCAAACACGACTTTGATTCCCCTAAATTACCCCCAAACCCCTCAACCAAGCCCTCACCAAAAGAAAAGAAAAGTAAGTAATCCTTGACGACGACTCGGGTTTCTCTTTATATACCCTAATCATTCCTCAGCCGCTGGTTCTCATCGTATGCAAATTCGATACTTTTGTTTGTTCTCTCGATTTTCCTTTCTCCGATCCTCAGCATAAACGTAAGGTATCTACTGCGAATCCTTGTTTATCGTCTTATTTGGTTGTTTGTAAGTTTCGGATTTATATATATGTACCTTTTAGTTTCCTTCTCAATCAGTATCATCGTTGATGTTTGCATTTGGATTTCAATTTGAATTTTCAATTTGAGGATTTATTGATTTTTCTGAATTCTTATGCTAATTGTGGTTGTGTAATTTGAAGATATATTTATTTTGTAACTGAAATCGGATGATCTATAGAAACTTTCTGTGATTTAGGATTAAATGATTAGATTGCAAATTGTTCTGTTTCCAGTTTCAAATTAATTAGATGTTACTGAATTGATTGCTGATTTGCCTTCATCTCCTCCTCCCAGTCGAGTCGATATAATGGCAAGCAAAGTTGAATCAGTGGTCGGTGCCGCAAGTGAAGGATGCGGAGCAGTGGTAGCTGATGATCCCTATGCCAATTACCGAATTGGTAGTCATAAGTATTTGGTAATTAGGGAGAATGGTGAATATAGCGTCTCCTTCAAACCGCAAAAAATCCCCGAAGGTGTTGTGGTTGAAGCAGACCCAGTTGATACTTGTAGAAAAGGTGTTCGTCGTTTTAGAGTTCGTAGGTATGGTTTTGACACTTTCGATCTTGTTACTGTTGGAACCATCACCATCCAAAATGGTTTTGCCTATATTGCCGGCCAGTGTAAGTACCTGGCTACTACTTGATCCACTAACTATATATATTTTCTTCCGATCCATCAAATTATATATATATATATATCTGAGGGGCGGAGGGAGTACTAATGTAGTATATAATGTGTATGTACGTGTGTTTGTTTAGACGTCGATGGAGAAGTACCGGATCGGTCCAATGAATTTGTCTTTATCCCACCATTTGTAATCGCATATTCCCTTAAGCCACCTGCTGACCGTGACCAAAACAAATTTGCTGTGAGTCATCTGATCTGATCCGTCCACTAATGCTATTCTATTCTGTTGCACTTGCATAATTGCATTGCATGATTAATTAATTGTGTTAATTATGCCTATCTATCTCTCTAGCTAATTTCTAGTTTTAATTCAATTGCAGAAGGAAATGGAAGATAAAGTACACAAACATTTGAAAGAACAAGTCGCTAAATATTGTCTATGCGCACCAGCAAACGTCCTCGATATTGACCTTAACAGGTAGTATGTATGTATGTATTTGGTTTATGATTAGTGACATATATACAATCAAGTCAAGAGAAGAAGATCCACTATTCCTATTCCTAACTTGATTTGATTTGTGATTTTATTGTATTGTACAAGGCGTTACAGCCTTCACCAACAAAATCTCTGTTGGAGGTGTGGGAATAAAATATACATAGGTGGCGTTGATATTTGTGAAGTTTGTTGTATGTACCTCTAAACTACTTGAACCACGATCACTGTGTGTGTATGTATATATATATACACTCAATCCCTATTAACCATTAATTAATCATTTGCTCATGCATACCATTCTTTTCTTTTATGATGCAGTTGAAGAAGATTTGGCAAAGAAGTCACATGTGAGGTAATTTATAAGAATTCCTTTGGATTTTTTGTGCAACAAATTCATTCTCTCCAATTTGGTTTTCTTAATTTTCACACACACACACACACACACACATATATATATATATATATATATATATATATATATAGTTCTTCAACCAATCATGAAGGTCGTGGAGGTGATAAAGTGGAAACACATCAAGCCAGCATGGATAAAGATGTGGAAGAAGGTGTGTGTTGGCCTCAAAACTTAATTCTCTATATATTTGTATATCAACCAATTATTTGCTCATATATACTACTATATTTTATGCGATTTAGATGACCATGACCATGGGCGTGGGAAAAAACGCCAGAGACTTGATTTGGTCAAGTGAGGTATGTTTGTATGAATATGAATTTGTACTAGTTTTCTATTATAGTACTATCCATTATTTGCATGCTTATATCTTGTGATTTTTTTATTTTTTCTTGCAGGTAGGGGTCTCATTGGGACTTTTTATGCTGGAATGTCAGGTGATTTCATTTGGTGTTTTTATGTTTTATGCTGGATTTTAGTGATGTTTAGTTGGTTTTTATGTACATGTATGTGGTTTTTGATTTTAGTCTAGTGTTTGGTATGATTTATCCTTGAGACTTTTAAGGATCAAACCAATACTATTCTGTTTGCATTTTGAAATTAATTTCGTATTTATACTCCATTAAAGTTCAGTGTTCTACAAGTACTAATATTCAATGCTGCGTGTTAAACTAAAATCAGGTTGGTGTATATTCAACTACGGGTGGGTGGTACGGTATACCGTATAATTTTCTTCATACCTTGTACCTTGGCGTAATTTATGGTATGAGGATTTTGATACCTTTACCTTACCGTACTTACCTTGATCCGGTATACCGAAATTTCGGTATGGAGAAAATTCATACTTATACCCATACCTTATTTTCTGTATACTGTTATTTAACGGTATACCCTTATATTATTTCATGTCGAAAAGTACAATATGTTGATATATCATTGCATGTCGCATAAATTTTATATAAACAATACATATATACATACCTTGTCGAAAATTACGGTATACCTTAAAGTCGTATTTTCGCTATATTTCCGAACGATAAATCTGGTATTTCGATATTTTTTCCCAACCCTATATTCAACCACACCATAGTCTTTGTGTTACTTTGAATTTAAGAAACTCAATCAATTCCACAACCTAAAAAGTAATCCAAATCTTTAACTATTTTAAAGTTGCGCTGCAAAATCATCTAAGAAAAATATGTTACAAAAAGTGTTCCGAAATAGATGGGTCTCTGCCCAACTGTCCATCTCAAGAATTAAAGCTATGGTGCTTGACATGATGGAAGCTTTCAAGCCGTCACCTCGGCTTGTGCGGGAAAGAGTGGAACCTGAAGCATACTGGAAAAAGCCTATTATGGGTTTTGTTAAACTCAATACAGATGAGACTGGAACCTGGAGCATCCATGGCATATAATTCGCAAGGAATGCCGGGCGTTTAAACGATTACCTTGGGAGATGAGGCTTATGCATACTAGGAGAAGCGGAAATGTTTGTGCAGATATGTTAGCTAAGATGAGTCATGAGCAGACCGGTTACACCAATGCTTGCGACGCAAGGAGGATGGAACTAGCATAAGCTAAGTTCGCTAAATTACTGCTGCTTGTAGCAGCTTTCTCTATAAGCAAAAAAAGAAAAACATGCTCCTCCATACAGAAAAAAAAAACAAACATAAATTTGCATTTCCTCCACATCATAATTTAGAGTTCAAATTTTGATTCAAATTGGTCTAATAAATGTATCCACATACATATATTATAATATTTAAAAGTAAAATTATTTTATTTATTTGGGACAGCAAAAAGAACATAATGGCGCTCTTTGGCAATTAGCTGTTAGCTGATAGCGGTTAGCTGATTGAGTTAGCTGTTTTGACTAGCGGATTGGGTTAGCTATTTTGACTAGCGGATTTAATTAGTTGTTTTATATGAAACTGTTTGGTAATTAGCTTTTTGAGTAGCCTTTTTATATCAACTAGACACATCACAATCCTCTAATTGAAAAAGTTCATCTAAGTAGTTTTTTGAAAATTAGCTTTTTGGGTCCAAAAAATTATTTCAATCCGCTAACTACCAAACACTAATATTATAGGTTTCATCCGGTCAAACCTCTAAACTTGGCTCAAACCTCTAATTTTTTCTCAAACACTTTAGTAGTAGCTAGAATGATTAGAATGAAACATTAACTAGATTGTGCTGGATTCCAGGCAAGTAATTTGATACGAGGCCAGTGTCTATGGATACCCCCACCCCACTCCCATGTAGCGTTGTTCTCGGTCCGTGTATTGTCTTCCCGGATCTGGACCGTTAAGGTATCGAGTATTATCAGTTTCGGTCCTTATCAATTTCGGGTCCCAACTTCAATACTTGTATCCATGCCGTTTACTTTTCGGGTGAGAATCGGTCCCGGGTATTTCGTGCTGATTCTCGAGTATCTTGGATCGTTAAAAGCCCTAATCACCAAAACCTCATAATCGAACAAGAATGGAGGATTTTTTTCAAATGTATGCTAAGGAAATTAAGAGATAAGGTCTTTTAAACTTATTTTTTCTATATGTGCTAATACCTTATATAATATATTGTGTACGATGTATGTTTACGAATAATTACCGGGTTAACGGTTTCGGTCCTTATCAGTTTCGGTTCTAACTTCGGTACCAGTATCCGGACCGCTAATGTTCCGGGTGAGTATCGGTCTGAGGTATTATCGGGCGGTTCTCGGGTATACTGCTAATAGCCCTACCCCTACTTCTATATATATCGGTCTGAGGTATTTTTTTTTTTTTTTATTGCAGGTGGATGGCAGGTGGATCTGAGTAACACTCAGTAGTGTGCTTAATATAAGAGAAATTCGGGGAGCGGTAATGATCAGAAAAATTCATTTACGTAATGAGTTTTAACTATGGTGGTGATGACGAGTACGAAGATGTTACGACAGATTTTTACAATCC
Source organism: Orobanche coerulescens (assembly GCA_033398695.1). NCBI lineage: Eukaryota > Viridiplantae > Streptophyta > Magnoliopsida > Lamiales > Orobanchaceae > Orobanche > Orobanche coerulescens. The sequence continues at coordinate 20,465,252 of CM065804.1, forward strand.
AGAGGAGGGTTTGAAAGGCATACAAGAGGTTGAACAATACGTTAGGGGAATTGCGGCTAGAAGAAACATCACATTAGCCAAACGTAATTTTGATCCATATAAGGTACGATTTATATGCAGTCGAGGTGGAAAGTATAGAAATCAAAAAACGAAGAATGAAAGAAATACAAAAACGCAAAAGTTAGATTGTCGTTTTCGTATAGTTGCTAAGCAATTTGATCTCTTCAATGATCTTTGGGAGATAAAAGTTTTGGAAGGGAAACACAATCATCCCTTCCCGGAACATTCGGAGGGTTCGAGACTAGGACAAATATCACGCGACCAATACAAAGAGTTACAACGGCTGGAAGCGTTACACACAAGTCCGAGTGGGCCCATCTACAAGAAACTTACAAGAAGTATCCAGCTTTAATTGCCTATTGCGAAGATACGTGGATTACACCCTTTGCAGATAGAGTGTTGGGCGCATATATCGATCTATCGCCTACACTATGGAAACTACACCACAAATAGGTAATTTTATCACCAATCAAACCATCGGTATTCAAATATTCTCTCATAACTAAAATTTTTGCTATGCGTAGGGTTGAGCAAGAGCATCATCGGGTGAAAATGAACCTCCCCGGCGGCCTACACCCATTTGACGTTATCTTCGATCGTCTTAATCAGGTCATGGAGTTGCAGATCTGCGAGATTAAACATAGACTTCTTCAGTGAGATAGTGCCCAATGTATCGTTCAAAGCGATCGACCTTATTCTCAAAGAATTTGCCGAGGATCTAGGCGAAAAAATGTGCGGGTGTTATCTTAGGAGAACACATGGGTTTCCGTGTCACTGCGAGCTTCTCTGGTACATGTCAGCACAAAAAAATATCCCTATTGCGTGTATTGATTCGTATTGGAGAACACTGAGTATTAATTTTCCAGATATTCCTACCAACAACAGAAACAATGATGATGTCGATGTTAATACGTGGAGAAAATTATTCGACGACACGGAAGACGTTGCTGCACCTCCGGCGGTTGAAAAAAAGAATAAGACGACTCGAAGCACAGATCGCAAACCTTCAATGTTTGAGCGTGTCGGCAAGATTTTCGGAGCTAAAAATGTGCGGGTGTTATCTTAGGAGCTAAAAATGTTTGAGCGTGTCGTCGAAAAAAATATCCCTATTGCGTGTATTGACTCGAAGCAAGTTTTAGCTCCGAAAATCTTGCCGACACGCTCAAACTCCCCCAACACAAAAAGGTAAAGGGAGAGTGGCGGCAACAAACGCAGGTCAGGATATTCCACTAGAAGGTCGTATAAAAAGCACGTCGGGAGCTCACAATACGGGGAACTTTGCTGAAGGTAGCAATAACAGATATATGCAAGGTCGTAAAAGTTGTTCTCACCAAATATTCCCAAATAATCACACTTCAAAGCCCCTCAAGTCCCCTGCTTCAAAAAATGTTCCGCCTCGGAACAACACCGCTCATCAGAGTCGGTCTCATTTTCAGGAAGACTTTTCCCCCTACATCAGAGATTATATTCAATCATACACGGATGTGATTGGAGATGGAAATTGTGGATTTAGAGCGGTTGCACTCGCCATCTACGGAAACGAAAACTTCTGGCCAAGGGTACGACAGGATATGCTAGATGAACTCCGCAAAAGAAGAGAAATATACGAAAATATTATATACGGTGTTACCACGGAAGGTTTGAAGGCACTTATTGATCACTTCAATTATGATTTTGAAACGAGAGATAAGTGGTTTTCAATGCCTGATTGTGGATACTTGGTTGCGACCGTGTATAATATTTTCGTTATTGCATTCAGTGATTATGGGGCATTTTTTATGTCCTCCCATAGCCTTGGATTCTTGTAATCCACCTCCGACCGCAAGGGTGGTGATAGGAAACGTGAACGGAAACACCCATTGGATATTGGTAACAAAAATGATATAATATTTATTTTGTATATAATATATTTTATGCAATTATAACTAACTATTATTATTGAACTTTAATTTTTGCAGTTGGAAATGATACCCGGGGATTATCCAAGAGCTCAGTCTCAATTTACGGCACACTAATAAACATACATCTGCAGCAGGCTTAGACTTACAATTTACAGCTTCGATAGGACTCTACAAAAAATTACAAGTAGAGTATGAACCGGAACGTGTACGTATATTTCAGGCTGAAAAACAAAAACGGCAGCAGAAAAGATACTAATATACCAATCGTTTCATATTGAATTTTGGTTTTTTTTTATTTTTTACCATTTCCATCGTGTTTCATGTTTTCCATTTTTTATCATTTTCGTCGTGGTTCATCATCATTGTTGTGCATAAGAAATTTTTCATCATTAAAAAATTATCATAAAAAATGAGTTGTTAGCAAGTAAATAAAAATAATTGGATTGGACCGAAATATTAAATAACAAGTAAACATTAAAGAAAAATTAATACTTTTTAAAATTACAACTTATACTATAAAAAATCACCATTTTTTAAATATAAAATAAAATTAAAAGCGTGGCGGCCTGCTAATGCGCCCAAATTGCCCCACAGAAAAAGGTAGCAATTAAGTCTGGGACGGAGGAAGTAAATAGTATAAATAATAATGATAAATATATGGTAAAAATTAAAAATTAAAAAATATTGATAGTGAGTATGTGGTGGAGATTAAAAAGGTAAAAAGTAATTATCCGATTTGATTGTGTAAATATAATAATATAAAATTTTTAAAAGGATAAATAATTATTAAAAGAATATATTCCATGCCCCTATTTAAAAGAATTTATTAAAAAAAAATTGTCGTTCCCAATCCCCCTAGGGCCACCTGTGCCTGCCTCACATCAATCACATCAATTCCAGCAGTCACATCACTGTGCTTATAGCAATGGTGGGGCCACCTGCGCCTGCTTCACATCAGTCGCATCACGTCCAGTGGTCACATCAGTGTGCTTATTGCAATGGTGCATTGCAGCCCATTAAAAACAAGTAAATAAAATAAAGGTAAATTACACATTATAATACCTTTTATAAAAGAGTTACAAAAATCTCACAAAAGTAAAATCATTACTAGAATAATTGATGCGACCCCCACACGACGTGTCGTGGTAACCGCTATCGCTAGTATGATTTTGGTTTCCAAGATCGTTCCAATATTAAGCAAATGATTGTTTTACTTCAAGCCCTCTACGTGACGCGCCGTAGCAAACCGGAAGGTGCGATTCAAACACGCCACGAGGTTTCTAACGCCTCGATAAGTGAATTGAAATCACGATTTATATTTTGGAGACACACTCAACAAAATAAGAAGAAAGTTTGTTAACACAAACACTCACAATTTTGATAAATTTCAAGTTGTCCTTACAAATGAAAATGAGGGCTATTTATAGCCAAAATTCCTACAACTATTACAATATAAAAATATAAAATAAAGACTAAGAAAATTATAAATTCAACATTCAAAACTCCTAAAATCTGATCAATGACTAATCAACCCATAAGTTAAGGAGTCAATACATTTTTTGGGGACAAAAACCAAGGACCAAGACTTATGTTTTGAAAATAAGAAATCAAAGTTAAAGAAAAATATGCTGTTGTCGTTTTAGTGGCATAACAGATCCTAAACCTCAGATTTTGGTCTTGATGTCTTCTAGATGATTGTAGTACTGCCTCTTAACTTTCCAAATCCACCAGAATCGTCTCAATCGAAAATCGGACGCGAAAGTTGTGACAAAAATACGAAGGTATATCGTATCTGAAATTTCCAACGCCTGCTTTCAATTGTATTGCATTTTCACCACTGAAGATATCTGATTTTGATGTCATGATGAACATAAAAATTTAGGACTTTCACTTAGCTTTCCGATGGTATAAATATGAGCTTAATTGGACACTGTATGTAGGAGATACATATGAATTACGAAAGCTGCTTCAGTTAGGCTTATTGCTTGGAATGATGACATCAACACTTTTGATCTAACATATGACGGCTTCAATAACACAAATAAAGATGTTATTATATTTATGGTCATCGGTCTGATTGAAATGATTTTGCACAAGCATTGTTAATGAATTCCTTTTCGCATTTGCTCGTGATCTTGTTATTGGTCCCACGGGAATGTATAGTTCTTCTTCTGACTGACTGACTGCTTCTTGATTCACATCATTCCCCCCGTCCTCAAAAAGATTCGTCCTCGAATCTGAAAATTCAAAAGGGCTTAAGTCAGTAACATTGAAGGTAGCAGAAACATTATATTTACCAGGTAGAGGTAGATCCACTTTGTAGGTATTATCATTGACGAGTTCTAAAATTTGAAATGGTCCGTCTCCCCTCGGCATCAACTTCGACTTCCTTTGTGCGGGGAACTTCTATTTCCTCAAGTGAATCCAAACCCAGTCACCTGGTTCAAATAATACTTGCTTCCGTCCCTTATTCTTTATTCAGATATTATGTTCGTTGCGTTTTTTAATTTGTTCTCGAACCTTTGCATGCAGTTGTTTGATCATTTCAGCCTTTTTCTTGTCATCGATGCTGCCCATGTCATCTATAGGAATAGGTAACAAGTCTAAAAGAGTTATCGGATTAAAACCATATACAATTTCAAAGGGAGAAAATGTAGTGGTAGAATGAATGGTTCTTTGTAAGCAAATTCAATGAATGGTATAGATGTTTCCCAATTTTTCAAGTTCTTGTTAACAACAGTTCGTAACAATTGACCAAGTGTTCGGTTAACGACCTCGGTTTGGCCATCAGTTTGGGGATGACAAGTTGTCGAATAAAGCAATTTCATTCCCAGTTTCGCCCACAAAACCTTCCAAAAATGGCTAAGAAATTTAGTATCCCGATCGACACTATACTTTATGGCATTCCATGTAAACGGATCTTTGAAAAATAAATTTGCAATATGAGTGGCAACGTCAGTTTTGTGACATGCAATGAAATATGCCATTTTGCTAAATCTATCAACAACGACAAATATCGAATCACACCTAGATTTTACCTTTGGTAACCCGAACACAAAGTCCATAGAAAGATCAACCCAAGGCTCGTTAGGAACTGAAAGTGGCATGTACAAACCATGTGGTAAAACTCATGATTTTGCCCTTCGACAAATAATGTATGAATTGACAATTTTATAAACATCATGTTTCATTTTAGGCCAAAAGAAGTGTTCATGCAATATTTCAAAAGTTTTGGAAATTCCGAAATGTCCCATTAATCCCCCACTATGTGCTTCCCTTACTAAAAACTCCCGTGTCGAACAAAAAGGAATGCAAAGTTTATTTTCACGGAATAAAAATCCATCAACCCGATAAAAGTTATCCACACTTTTTGTTTCGCAAGCAATATATGTTTCACCAAAATCTTTATCTCCCACGTAAGATCCTTTCAAGAGCTCAAATCCAACAATTTATAAGAAAGCGTATTAAGTAATACATACCTTCTCGACAATGCATCGGCAACGACGTTCTCCTTACCTTGTTTATACTTGATGATGCAAGGAAATGATTCGATCTCCTCTAACCATTTGGCATGTCTTTTACTCAACTTATTTTGTCCCTTGAGATGGTTCAATGATTCATGATCCGTGTGAATCACGAACTCCTTAGGCCATAAGTAGTGTCGCCACGTACGTAAAGCTCTAACCAAAGCATACAATTCTTTATCATATATAGGATAGTTCAACATCGCTCCTCCAAGTTTCTCGCTAAAGTAAGCAATCGGCCTCTTTCCCTGCATTAATACCGCTCCAATTCCTACTCCTGAAGCATCACACTCAACTTCAAAGTGTTAGAAAAATCTGGTAATGCTAAAACAGGTGCGGTGCATAATTTATCCTTTAATGTGTTAAAGTCATTTTCTTGATCATCACCCCAATGAAATTTAGCATGTTTCTTTACAAGTTCATTTAACGGGGCTGCAATCGTGCTAAAATCTTTAACAAAGCGTCGATAAAAACCTGTTAAACCGCGAAAGCTTCTTACCTCAGTTGTGTAACACCCCCAAAACCGTATGGGAATATTACACGGCGTAGACCCCTTTCCACAAGGATCTACCAGGCTAAACATCCATAAATAACCAAATGCTTGCCTGGCCAGGGTCAAACAATATAATAATACAGACCGTTAAGGTCACTTACACAAAAACACACGGACCGATGAGGTCACACAACTCTATCAACAGAACTTACTAACAACATTACCCACACAAGGGTCGAAACACAATACATCGGAAGACTGAATCAACTCTAATAATACAACCAAACTCTACCAACTCTCGACTCTTGATTAGTATCGCAGCTCGTCATCCTCTTGTGCCAATCCTGTGACTGCTCCTTAAATCTACATGTACCTGGACGCAAAACAGACATCCACCCCCCGATTACTCGGGGGTTAGTAAAACTCCACTGTTTTACTAGTGCAAGTATCAAATCATACGAAATATAACAAGCAAGTAATAATCGTGAATCAAATATAACAATCAAGTATCAAAATATCCCCGGGAGGTTTTCACAAGAAAATACAAGCTATGAAGCATTCGAAAATAAGATTATCATCTCGGGAATTTTTAGAATTTCAAAACCTTTCGAAAATCTCAGGGTCTTAACCCAATCTCAAAATTGTATTTCAACAATTTACAGTACGAAAACATTTCCATAAATCTCATGGGGCTCGGCCCAACATTCTTTTCTTAAAACTTTCTTACAAAAAGTTTGATTTACAAAACATGATTCGTGACACCGTGATCCCCTGTCACGTGTCTCCGTAGGTTCAACAACCCGCACGGACTGAACCAATCACCACAATCACAACAATCAATCATGCTCACGACTCCGTGATCACTTGCCACGAGTCTCCGTAGGTTCAACAACCCACACGGATTGAGCAAACACAACAATCACAACAAACAGTCCCGACCCCGTGAACCTGTGTCACGTGTCACTGTAGGTTCCGTCGAACCCGCACGATTGGACGTACTGTGTCCTGACTCAATGGACCTGTGCCATGAATCATCGTAGGCCTCGTCAGACCCGCACGATTGGACCTCAGCACCACACACTAAGTTCTGATCTCATGGACCTGTGCCATGAATCCTCGTAGGCCCCGTCGAACCCGCACGAGTGAACTTAGCATTCCAGCACATCACATTCACATTCACATTACATACACCAATGAGCACAGTTAGTCAATCACGTTGATCACCACAAAATCGTACATCATACGCACATAACACAATCTCAATACTCTCAACAAAACTATCATCAATCAACGACACACAACCAACATAACACACGTTTGGTACACAATACATTGCACAACCAAGTGTACAACCATCCATATGTACGTCGCAATCCTGCACAAATGGCACAACACCTAACATGTATACCAACATAGCACTATTATCACAAAGCCTTCAAATTGCGGAATACACAACCGATTCAAACGGAACATATTTACGAAGGCAAGCAAAATCATCATAAATATCATACGTGATTACTAGTCGCAAGATACAAGTCGTATAATAAGATACTTGCCTCGATAGTCGGCACCCGAATATTCCTACGAATACGGCACAACCCGGAAAACCCCGAACACCTACAATCCTCCGTGAAATTCAACGGAAACACGGTTACTACGAGAATAACAATTGAAAACAAAGGAAAACACGATCAAGAATCGAAGGGGGCCCTTTGAGACATTTAATCAGATACCAAATGTTCAAGGTTCCTTAGAAAACCAAAAATACCGATTGGGTTCCAACGAACTCGAAACACGGATATACCATCCGTAGAACACGTCCAAAACAACGTTTATACAACAATTAATTGATCAAAAATGGATTGGAATCGAAATCAAAAGGAGAAATCCCTAAAATCTTCAAAAACAAGGGTTCAAGCCAAAATACCTCGATTTGGACGAAGAACACGGATTAGATGATGATATAATCAACACAAGCCTCCAAAAGTGATGTTCTATGATGTTCCCGATCAAAAACCCCCAAATTCCGTCGAAGGGTCGCGAAAAACGAAGGAAAAAATGGAAAATGGCCGAGAGATCCACGTCCAGGCCTATAAATAGGCTGATCTGCACGGTGTGCCGCGGCCCAGCCGAAGTGTGCCGCGGCACAGGGCCAAAAATCGCGCCCAGTGATCGGCAGACCGCTCTGTGTGCCGCGGCCCTGTCGAAGTGTGCCGCGGCAATGACTCGGCATTGTGCCGCGGCCCTGTCGGCATGTGCCGCGGCACAAGGTACAATAGGTTTTGGCCGATAAGTGCCACACGGGTGTGCCGCGGCCCGGACTGATGTGTCGCGGCAGTGACTCGGCAGTGTGCCGCGGCCCTGCCGGCATGTGCCACGGCTCACGGTATACTGCCGAGCACTACCGGCTGTAACTCGGCCAGTGCCGGCCTGGGCCCAGATTGCCCGGCCATGACTCGGCCCGGGCCAACTCCGACGGCCCGAACGACCCCGAAACCCGAACCCGAATACGAATCGAAGATACGGTTACGAAATACTCGCAAAGACGAATTCGAGCACTAAGAGAACACACGATTCCGACCACCCGAAGGCTCGAAATTCGACCACGGAAACTTTGAGAAATTACGAAAATGGCCCAAAACGTTCGAAAATCACGATACGTGATCGCATAACTAAACCGAAGTTCCCAACACGTCTAACAGAGTTAAACGGACTTACGGGAAACTCGAGACAGCAGTTTCCAACGAGATTCGCAAGAATCGAACTCAAGTGCGGAAAAGTCGCCAAAAAGCACGGAACTCAACAAAACGACACCGAAACGAACTCGGATGACAAAAGGTTCAGAATTAATCATTCTCGGAATGACGAAACGGTCATGAGCGATTCGTCAAAACGGACTTCCGCCGAAAAAAGAAAATTACCGGAAATCCGAAATTGCGGATATTACATTCTACCCTCCTTAAAAGAAGTTTCGTCCCGAAACTTAAATCAAGTAGGGAGAAGCAATATCCCACTAGGAAAACTCAACGAGATACACAAGAACCGAAAAAAATCACGCCCAACGGCGAAACGTTACAAGCAACGCGAAAGAACATACGGCGTGAAAACACGCCCCACGACGACCATAACAACACCACTGGCAATGATTCAAAACAATAACGAGCAATTAACGACGCATCACATGCACACATTTAATCAAAGAAACGCACGCGACAACAAGTCGCACCCGACCACAACGACTATGCGGTAGAAACAAATAGAGTATTACGATAGAAATCATTCTGATTCTCATCAACAAGAAATGTCCGACGTCAAAACACAAACATTTCAAGATAACGGAAAACGAGGGTACCGGGTATTACATTCTATCACACAAAAAAATCAGTTTCGTCCCGAAACTTAAAATAAAACATCAGGGTAGAATACAAACAAAACCAAAAAGTTCACGCAACAAATATCAATCTCTACTCGAATTACAACACAAATACAACATGCAACTACGCTACTGGGCACTACTGAGCTCTCCATGCGTAGGGGCGGGATCTCGGCTCCCGAACATCTCAACGGCGGTCTCGCAGTGTACCGCCTGATGTCCCACATGTCCACACTTGAAACAGTTAACTTGCGGCGAGCGACAATTCTTCCGAGTATGGCCTACACGGCTACAATTGAAACATAACTTCACACCGCTTGTCTTACTCAGCTCGTGAGTAGGATTCTTAGACTGATCAAACGAACGAGGAGTGCTCCCAGAAGAAAACCGTGAAGCAACAGGCTCACAGATTTCACTTCTCTGGCCTCTTGAAAAGTTACTCGAGGTCTTCTGTCTCTTACTCTCTGAACCAGATTCCGATACAGAAACGGCCATCTCAATGGCTAAAGCTCGGTCCTGATATTCCTTCAGGGTGGTACACATGAGCGGAGCCATACTCTCACGGATATGGGGTTTCATGCCCATATTGAAGTATCGGACCTTGTCCGCTTCACTTCTCACTTGATCACGAACATAAGCCAGCTGTCGATTAAAATCGACTATGGCCTGGGATATCGACACATCCTGGGGCACAGCTGAGAAAAACTCAACGATCCTGCGTTCACGAACAGGCAATGGGCAATACTCTGCCTCCATAGCAGTCTTAAACTCAGCCCATGTAGGTGTACGATCTGCAGGCACTACAGCCTGCCACCAGTCTGCAGCTTCTTTGTCAAGCAAGTACTGAGCAATGGGTACCCTCTTCTCATACGGACAAGCTACAGCATCAAATGTTCTGTCCAACTGGAAGAGCCAGCCTTCCCAACCTAACGAGTCAGATGAACCCACAAAACGGGGCGGCTGCATCCTCATCACATCTCGTAACCACTTACTAGCCCCGTTATCCCCATCCGGGTTCTCATTCCGATGTACGGCCTGATTCATCTGCACTAACTGATCAACCACCTGACGAAGGATGGCGGCGGCGCCAAAATCAACATTAACGCTAGTCGAATGTCCCCGATCCGTACTAAGCTGATCGGTACTCGGCAAGGAGGGAGTCACCCTCTCACGCTCCTGATCACGGCCACGACTACGACCACGTCCTCGGCCATGACCTCTCGGCATACTGAACGGACGAGCAAACAGAATAACGCAACCATACAAACATCACAATGTCAACATAGGACGATAATAGCAGTACGATAAAGCATCAACTCCAAGTCATCACACATGTGCATGAACTAACACTGTAATTTAAGAACTTCATTCAAAAATAATTCGCACAGTCACATCAACAGAGGTGTTTGGATTTTACCCAACCAAACACAGTCAAAACCACACACGTATCGTAGGGATCAAACACTCGCAGCAAAAATAAAATATTTCCGTAGTATTATTCAAATGATAAAATTTTAAAATTCTCAAGTTTGAAAAAAAAAATTGGTGAAATGAAATTTTTGAAAACACTTTTAATGCCCCGATCGTCCAATCAAAACCATGTACCTCAACATTTAGAAAACACTAAAATATTCTCCGGCGAGTACCACAACACCACGAACTTATCACAACCACTTGCCCCAACACGTGGACATAAGAAGTTCAAAATTTCAAAAACCAAAAATCATTCTGCAAAATAAAAATTTCCCAAAATCCTTTAGCTCATAACCAAAACGACGGTAATATTTTACAATGTCCGAAATACTTCAAAACACATTTTTCAAATACCGCCTGACTGTGTCATTTGAAAATACACGACCCATTTGTCCAAGTTTAACAAATTTTAAAAATCCATATAAACCGTGGTTTGACCGCACTACCAAAACACTTTCCCAAAAATCGATTTCTACAAAAATTCTCAAACTGTAAAGTCCTTCAGAAAATATTCTTAAACTTATCCATAGCGGACAAAAATTACAACATTCTAAAAACAGTCGAATTTAAAACCACATACTCAAATGGCAACCAGGGTCGCCAATTCAATCAAATGCATCTCGTGGTATCAAGTTTAAACACACAGCAAAATCATTCATCGGAGTTTCTCACAAACTCTACCGTAAAACCCATCAAGGTTCAGAACTTTCACACCATACCAACCCACATGGTGGTTCAAGGGCCAAACATCAATACAACCAGTTCTATACCCATACTATGTGCCACAAGCGTCAAACACAACTATATTACACAATACTGTGTAAACAAAATCATGCACCGCAATTAACTCACTAAGATGAAATCGAGATACACAGGCATTACGCATAAAGGAGGAGACTTACATCCACAGGTCGCACGGAGGTGACAGTCGCCCACGATACTAATCTCGTCCGACAACATAACCGACACGTTGTGACTACGCACAACTCAACTTGTCACTGACGACTCGAACGACAAGACAACACATTACTCGACAAATCACGACTTGACTCGACCCGACAACCTAGGTTTCCGCAACCTAAGCTCTGATACCATAAATGTAACACCCCCAAAACCGTATGGGAATATTACACGCCGTAGACCCCTTTCCACAAGGATCTACCAGGCTAAACATCCATAAACAACCAAATGCTTGCCCGGCCAGGGTCAAACAATATAATAATACAGACCGTTAAGGTCACTTACACAAAAACACACGGACGGATGAGGTCACACAACTCTATCAACAGAACTGACTAACAACATTACCCACACAGGGGTCGAAACACAATACAGCGGAAGACTGAATCAACTCTAATAATACAACCAACCTCTACCAACTCTCGACTCTTGATTAGTATCGCAGCTCGTCATCCTCTTGTGCCAATCCTGTGACTGCTCCTTAAATCTGCATGTACCTGGACACAAAACAGACATCCACCCCCCGATTACTCGGGAGTTAGTAAAACTCCACTGTTTTACTAGTGCAAGTATCAAATCATACGAAATATAACAAGCAAGTAATAATCGTGAATCAAATATAACAATCAAGTATCAAAATATCCCCGGGGGGTTTTCACAAGAAAATATAAGCTATGAAGCATTCGAAAATAAGATTATCATCTCGGGAATTTTTAGAATTTCAAAACCTTTCGAAAATCTTAGGGTCTTAACCCAAATCTCAAAATTGTATTTCAACAATTTACAGTACGAAAACATTTCCATAAATCTCATGGGGCTCGGCCCAACATTCTTTTCTTAAAACTTTCTTACAAAAAATTTGATTTACAAAACATGATTCGTGACACCGTGATCCCCTGTCACGTGTCTCCGTAGGTTCAACAACTCGCACGGACTGAACCAATCACCACAATCACAACAATCAATCATGCTCACGACTCCGTGATCGCTTGCCACGAGTCTCCGTAGGTTCAACAACCCACACGGATTGAGCAAACACAACAATCACAACAAACAGTCCCGACCCCGTGAACCTGTGTCACGTGTCACCGTAGGTTCCGTCGAACCCGCACGGTTGGACGTACTGTGTCCTGACTCAATGGACCTGTGCCATGAATCATCGTAGGCCTCGTCAGACCCGCACGATTGGACCTCAGCACCACACACTAAGTTCTGATCCCATGGACCTGTGCCATGAATCCTCGTAGGCCCGGTCGAACCCGCACGAGTGAACTTAGCGTTCCAGCACATCACATTCACATTCACATTACATACAACAATGAGCACAGTTAGTCAATCACGTTGATCACCACAAAATCGTACATCATACGCACATAACACAATCTCAATACTCTCAACAAAACTATCATCAATCAACGACACACAACCAACATAACACACGTTTGGTACACAATACATTGCACAACCAAGTGTACAACCATCCATATGTACGTCGCAATCCTGCACAAATGGCACAACACCTAACATGTATACCAACATAGCACTATTATCACAAAGCCTTCAAATTGCGGAATACACAACCGATTCAAACGGAACATATTTACGAAGGCAAGCAAAATCATCATAAATATCATACGTGATTACTAGTCGCAAGATACAAGTCGTATAATAAGATACTTGCCTCGATAGTCGGCACCCGAATATTCCTACGAATACGGCACAACCCGGAAAACCCCGAACACCTACAATCCTCCGTGAAATTCAACGGAAACACGGTTACTACGAGAATAACAATTGAAAACAAAGGAAAACACGATCAAGAATCGAAGGGGGCCCTTTGAGACATTTAATCAGATACCAAATGTTCAAGGTTCCTTAGAAAACCAAAAATACCGATTGGGTTCCAACGAACTCGAAACACGGATATACCATCCGTAGAACACGTCCAAAACAACGTTTATACAACAATTAATTGATCAAAAATGGATTGGAATCGAAATCAAAAGGAGAAATCCCTAAAATCTTCAAAAACAAGGGTTCAAGCCAAAATACCTCGATTTGGACGAAGAACACGGATTAGATGATGATATAATCAACACAAGCCTCCAAAAGTGATGTTCTATGATGTTCCCGATCAAAACCCCCAAATTCCGAAGGGTCGCGAAAACGAAGGAAAAAATGGAAAATGGCCGAGAGATCCACGTCCGTGCCTATAAATAGGTGATCTGCACGGTGCCGCGGCCGAAGTGTGCCGCGGCACAGGCCAAAATCGCGCCCGGTGATCGGCCGCTCTGTGTGTCGCGGCAATGACTCGCATTGTGCGCGGCAATGACTCGGCATTGTGCCGCGGCCTGTCGGCATGTGCCGCGGCCACAAGGTCTGATAGGTTTTGGCGATAAGTGCCACACGGGTGTCTGCGGCCGGGTGATGTGTCGCGGTGACTCGGCAAGTGCCGCGGCCTGCCGGCATGTGCCACGGCTCACGGTATCTGCCGAGCACTACTGGCCGAACTCGGCGATCGGCACTGCCTGGCCCAGCCGGCCATGACTCGGCCCGGGCCAACTCCGACGGCCCGAACGACCCCGAAACCCGAACCCGAATACGAATCGAAGATACGGTTACGAAATACTCGCAAAGACGAATTCGAGCACTAAGAGAACACACGATTCCGACCACCCGAAGGCTCGAAATTCGACAACAGAAACTTTGAGAAATTACGAAAATGGCCCAAAACGTTCGAAAATCACGATACGTGATCGCATAACTAAACCGAAGTTCCCAACACGTCTAACAGAGTTAAACGGACTTACGGGAAACTCGAGACAAATGCTTCAACGAGATTCGCAAGAATCGAACTCAAGTGCGGAAAAGTCGCCAAAAAGCACGGAACTCAACAAAACGACACTGAAACGAACTCGGATGACAAAAAGTGCAGAATTAATCATTCTCGGAATGACGAAACGGTCATGAGCGAGTCGTCAAAATGGACTTCCGCCGAAAAAAGAAAATTACCGGAAATCCGAAATTGCGGATATTACAAGTTGCATTAGTCGGTTTAGGCCATTCTCGTATGGCCCTTGTCTCTTCATCAACTTTTATGCCGTCAATACTAACGACATACCCAAGGAATATAACCTCACTCATGCAAAAAGTACATTTCTTAAGACTAGCATATAATTGTTCCTTTCTCAAGGTAATTAAAACAATCTTAAATGTTCAACGTGTTCGTCTCTACTCTTGCTATAAATGAGAATATCATCAAAGTATACGACAACAAATTTTCCAATATAGGCATGCAAAACATGATTCATTAGCCGCATAAAAGTGCTCGGTGAATTTGTAAGACCAAAAGGTATTACCAACCATTCATATAATCCGTATTTAGTTTTAAAGGCCGTTTTCCATTCATCCCCTTCTTTCATACGAATTTGGTGATAACCTTTCATTAAATCAATTTTGCTAAACACACGCGAACTATGTAATTCGTCTAACATATCATCTAACCTTGGAATTGGATGTCCATACTTTACCGTGATATTGTTCATCGCTCGGCAGTCGGTGCACATTCTCCAAGTCCCGTCTTTCTTTGGTACGCCAATTATCGGAACGGCACAAGGAGTCAAACTTTCTCGGATATACCCAATACTTAATAACTCATCGACTTGCCGCTGAATCTCCTTCGTTTCTTCAGGATTATTTCGGTATGCCGGTCGGTTTGGAATGACGGCTCCTGGAACAAAGTCGATTTGGTGCTCGATCCCTTTTTGTGGTGACAAACCGGGTGGTAGCTCATCCGGAAAAACATCATTGAAGTCCTGCAATAAAATTTTTATAGTACTCGGAACATTCCGATTTTTATCATCGTCAAGAGTGCAAATTCGTTTGGTAAGAAGTATGCGGGTTGCCCCTCCTCAACTTCTTTAACGACTTCCTTTGCACTTATAAATAAACATTTTTTTTTATTTTTCATTTTTTTCTTTTTCTTTCTTTTCTTTTTCTTTTTCTCTTTGTTTTTCTTTTTCTTTCCTCTTTTTCTTTTTCTTTTCCTTTTTCTTTTTCTTTTTGGTTTTCTTTTTCCTTTCCTTTTTCTTTTTATTCAACTTCTTTTTGGAGTCGAATTTGATCTTCATGGACTTGTATTTTCGTCATGGGAACTAATTTGATTTTCCTCCCATCTTTCTCAAATGAGTAACGATTCTTCTTCCCGCTAAGTTGGGCATGTCGATCGTAATGCCATGGTCTCCCCAACAAAATATGGCAAGCGTGCATTGGTACAACGTCACATAGGATATCATCATGGTATTTTCCAATTGTGATGGTTATGAGTACCTATTTATTCACCCGAACCTCTCCGCAATCGTTTAGCCAATGAAGTCTATAAGGCTTAGGATGTCGCCTTGTTGGTAATTCTAACCCCTCGACTAGCATCGCACTAGCCATATTGGTGCAACTTTCGTTATCAATGATCACACTACAATTTTTATTTTTCACAAAACATCTAGTGTGAAAAAGATTTTCTCGTTGTTCGTTATCGTTGCTCTCTTCCTCCTTTGCCTTCACATTCAACACCCTCCTAATGACAAGTGCGGGTGCGAATTCTAGCTCCCCTTCATCACTTTCTTCTTTCCCTTCTTCCTCATCTTCATCATCTGTTTCATATTCTCCGTCCTCCCTAAGTATCATTGCTCATTTATTAGTGCACGGGGATGCAATGTGTCCTCGCCCGTGGCATCGAAAACACTTGATGTCCCTGTTTCTCGTGTTTGTATTTTCTACGGATGTAGATTTGATTTCGGGTTTTGTTCGACTAGCACTCCCCACCTCAAACTTCCCCTTCATGGTGCTTTTATCAAAACTACCCTTGGATACGTCTCGATTTCCTGTTTGAGGCTTCCAAGGAGTTGTGTACCCCGTGGAGTAAGTATTGTTGCCTCCCCTTCGCAAGTTCCTCTCAATTTTGATCGCTGCATATACCATGTCCTAGAACTCAACATAATGTTGTTTATCAACTTCTTTAGATATCTCCGCCCGCATGCCATGTAGAAATCTCGCCATTGTGGCCTCCCTTGACTCCCTCACATAGGCACGGATCATTAACATCTTCATTTCCTTTCGAAAATCTTCGATGCTCCTTGGACCTTGTTTTAAGGCTTGAAGGCGAGGAAATAGTTCCTTATGATAATAATTAGGAACAAATCTTCTACGCATTACAATCTTTAATTCCTCCCAACTATTAATTGGCCTCTCTCCATTCCTCCTTCTATCCGTCACAAGTTGGTCCCACCAAATGCTGGCATATTCGGAAAATTCGGTTATTGCTAACCTCATTTTCATAGTACTAGCATAGTTGTGGCAGTCAAATATAGTTTCCAACTTCCTCTCCCAGTCAAGGTATGTGTCGGGATCGCTCCGCCCTTCGAAGGCTGGGATTTTTATTTTTATATTTCCCATACTTCGGTCTTCCTCGTTTCGTCATTTCCTTTCATACCATCTACCTTGTTCTCTCTGACCTCCTCGACCACTTCCTCCTCAATTTTGGTAAGTTTCATCCTCGGAGAATGTTTCATCCTCGTACTCTCTATAGGAGATGGGACTCGGATTCCTTCTTCGACGGTGATGCTTGTCCTCTTTATCTTTTTGTAAATTTTTGATCACTTCTTCTTGTCGATCTTGTCTTCTAATTAATTGAGTGAGCATTTCTTGTATGTTCTGAAGGGCTTCGTTTCCTTCATTTTTCTCAATATCGGATTTCGACATTTTTTTTTTGCTTTTTTTTCTTCTTTTTTCTCTCTTTTTTTTTCCTTTTTTTTTTTCTTTTTTTCTTTTGCACGGTTCTTGTCTTCTATCACTCGGCTTTATATAAATGCCCCACAACTCACAAGGTGATTATATAGACTAGTATTTTGACAAGTATTTAATTTTACAGGGGCGGTAATCCGCACTCCAACTTTATATTTTTTTTATATTTCACTGTGGTGGTAGAACCGACCTTCGTGATAGATATGTATATGTATATATATTTATATATATTCACTGTGGTGGTAGAACCGACCTTCGTGATAGATATGTATATGTATATATATTCACTGTGGTGGTAGAACCGACCTTTGTGATAAATATGTATATTTATATATAAGTATTTTTTTGTATACTCTTTTTTTTTTGTATACTTTTTTTTATACTTTTTTTTATAATTTTTTTTTATACCTTTTTTTTTGTATACTTTTTTTCTATAACTTTTTTTTTGTATACCTTTTTTTTTGTATACTTTTTTTTATATATATATTAAGAAGACGGAGGGTTTAGAAGATAGAAAGAAATGATAGGATGGTAAGATAGGAAGATTATGAAAATGAAGGAAAATAGATACCACTTAGTAATGGAAAAAACCGAGCTCTGAAGCCAACTGATGCGACCCCCACACGACGTGCCGTGGTAACCGCTATCGCTAGTATGATTTTAGTCCCCAAGATCGTTTCAATATTAAGCAAATGATTGTTTTACTTCAAGCCCTCTACGTGACGCGCCGTAGCAAACCGGAAGGTGCGATTCAAACACGCCACGAGGTTTCTAACGCCTCGATAAGTGAATTGAAATCACGATTTATATTTTGGAGACACACTCAACAAAATAAGAAGAAAGTTTGTTAACACAAACACTCACAATTCTGATAAATTTCAAGCTGTCCTTACAAATGAAAATGAGGGCTATTTATAGCCAAAATTCCTACAACTATTACAATATAAAAATAAAAAATAAGACTAAGAAATTATAAATTCAATATTCAAAACTCCTAAAATCTGATCAATGGCTAATCAACCCATAAGTTAAGTAGTCAATACATTTTTAGGGGACAAAAATCAAGGACCAAGACTTATGTTTTGAAAATAAGAAATCAAAGTTAAAGAAAAATATGTTGTTGTCATTTTAGTGGCATAACAGATCCTAAACTTCGGATTTTGGTCTTGATATCTTCTAAACTAGTATAACACCCGTGTAATTACACGGGAATACAAAAAAGAACTTTTATGTAAATATATAATATGTAAATCGTTCATTATAAATTTCATAATACTTCTTTATAAACTACATTATTTGTTCTGTTTATGATTATATCATTCTCATCGCAAGAAAAATTTCTAGTTTTTCTTGATCTTCACTCTGTATATGACTACATAAAGCTAACCATGACGAATATGGATCTTGGAAGATACATACCGACATGAGAAAACTTTTGACATTGACTCTTAAATATAGTCATGGCAAAGCTCATAATAAATGGGAACTGGCGTATTTGAAATTTAAATGGTAATCTGATATATAAGGGGCTTAATATCAATTGAATAAATACTTTACTCCCAGAATTATTCCCCAAATTTTTTTGTCTTGGATAATTATTAATGACGTGACATTGTATAATTCTGATGATTGATCCATATCTTGAATTAGCATAATTGAAAGTCTAACTTACGATTTTAAGATGTGATTTGGAATTCTAGAAAACTTGATGCTATTCAAAAAAATCCATTGGATATACTTGATTTTGACTTTTAGAGGACAGAAATTTTGCATATACTATCATAACTGAGATATATCCGCTTGTCTTTTGAAATTATAGACATCACGTAATTGTTTACTATCTCCACAACGTCGTTTATTGGTGCCAGGATTGCTCTTCCTTCAAAAAATTACTTTAATATGATAGTGCTTTCAACAATGGCTGTAATATGATTTTCGGCATTCCGGATTAGTAAATATCAAGAATATCAATCAAGGCTTCTCACCATTTACAATTTTGAGGATTCATTCACAGAAGTCCTTAGTTTCTTGTAGATGATGAGATGACATTGTTTGTCCAACGATTAATCTCATATTCTTGGTCAGTCTTATGAGTTTGCAATGATGCCCAAGTGAAAAAGAGCTTATACTTGAATAACTGATATATGCATTGTCCTTTAGTACAACTTCATATGTAGAATTATACTAAAGAATTATGGCAAGGGTAATCTTAGTAATATTTAAAATTTAAAAAGCTTTTGGAAATACATAAGAGATTTTGACCGATAGCTTAAAATTAAGCACTTCTCAAATTGCAATAAAAAACACAATAGTAGTATATATAATTTAATTACTTGTATGACCTATTGTAAATATACCTGTTAATTTAGAAAACTACATCAAAGTCATGGTCTTAAAATTACCAAGAAATTTATCAATTTAGATTATAATATAAGAATAGCTTGGATAAGTTAAAAAATATGCATTAGAATTTTGTCCTAATTAAAAACAACCTTAAAATTTTAAAAAATTACAAAATAAAAAACTCAATTGATTTGATTGAAGTGAAACGGCATATTATGCTTATATGATATTTTTTCAAACATTTGGCTTCATATTTAAGAATATTGAAGTCTACCCATCTTACATTAAAAAATAGGAAAAGAGTTGAAGTACTTTTATTAATTTCGGAAACTTGTATTACAAAAAATCTCGGTGGCATTTGGTTGAAGTGAATATGTATATTCATTTTAAAAATAGAATTTGAAATTACAAAGTAAGGAGATTATGACTTATAACTTAAAATTAAGTACTTCCCAATTTGCCAAAAAAACAAAAAAGAAACAGCATGATCATATTATATATAAGTGAATTATTTGTATGACTGATTGTAAATATACTAATCGCAAGGGTAACTAATAAAACTATATCCACATCCTAGCCTAATTAAAATTATCCCTATTTTTTAAAAGTAAAAAATTTATCCAATTTTGTTTGTAATATAAGATGAGTCGGAAAATGTTATAGGGTACTTTTCAGGCATTGAACTTCATAATTAAGAGTACTAAATTCAAGAAATCTTACATTCAAAAGAAGAGAAAAATAATTAGAGTATTTTTAGTAATTTGTGAAACTTGTATTACAAAAAATCTAAGTGACATTTGGTTCAGTTGAAACTTTATATTATTTTTACATGATATTATTTTCAAAAAATTCAACTTAATATATAGAAGTATTAAAGTTGGCACATTTTACATTCAAGAGAACACATAAATAGTTGGACACCTTTAGTAATTTCGGAAACTCGTATTTGAAAAAAACTCCATTCATATCTGATTGTGTTAAACTGTATTTGATCAAATTTTAGTTCCACGTTCTTTTTTGGTTCTTTTTTTTTTGCCAAAATGATCCAAATCATCAATTATTTAACAGTTTCTGTTATATGGCCAAAAAAGAGATGATTTGATCCTTACATTTGAGAAAAAAATTACATAAATTATTTGGTTATAGTTTAAAATGCAAAAACAAATCCAAAAATTTCAAAAATATATAGTTGATTTTAAAAGTAGATAAATTTAAAACAAAAAATAATTAAAAAATCACTTAGAAAGCACTTAAAACGATCATTTTTTTATTTTATGAAATTCTCTTTGTACAAAGATCTACGGATTAGTATATTATATTAAATTTAATTTCTTATATATTTTTAAATATCTCTTTAAAAATTCATAAAATCAATAATTATATAATTTAGTAAATATTTTTTTCATTTATTTGGTTAGTTTATATTAATTAAATAAGATTTTAAAACTAAAATAGACTAATTGATTTATTCCATAGTTTCTTTGATCTATTTATAAATAATAATTAAAACCATTGTTTCTACACGTTCAACAATATTTTTTAATAAGATTATTTCGATTTATTTAATTGATTAGGACTTCAAGTACCTTTTTAATTATATATATATTCAACACTTCTTTTGCAATATTCCCAAGCATCTTTTATTTCAGTTGATATGTTTTTTATTGATATACATAATTATAGTGACTAACTAATATAAACTAATTAATTAGTTGAATATATAATATTTACGCGAGATTTTAGATTTAAGTTTTTAATATATAGTCCACACTACTATATTAAATTTCTCTTTGTTTGGGATTTATATTTTTAATTAATGAAAATACGAATTATTTTTGTAAATATAATCAATTCTTATTTATTCATAATTCATATTCTTTAATTCGCAAAAATTAATAAGGTAGGTAGGAGTTATTTGAGGTATAATTATAATGTAATTAATGCACTGATGATTAGGCCAGTAATTGAATATGTGTCAGCTGAAGCATGAGAGGCTGACACATATGCACCCGAAGCACCAGCAAAAGACATGTGGCAGCCAAAGCATGAGAAGCTGCCACTTAGGCTCAGCGTATTCTGCATTAGTATATAGGGGAGATGATTGTAGTACTGCCTCTTAACTTTCCAAATCCACCAGAATCGTCTCAATCGGACATCGGACGGGAAAGTTGTGATAAAAATACGAAGGTGTATCGTATCTGAAATTTCCAATGCCTGCTTTCAATTGTATCGCATTTTCACCACTGAAGATATCTGATTTTGATGTCATGATGAACATAAAAATTTAGGACTTTCTCTTAGCTTTCCGATGGTATAAATATGAGCTTAATTGGACACTGTATATAGGAGATACATCTGAATTACGAAAGCTGATTCAGTTAGGCTTATTGCTTGGAATGATGACATCAACACTTTTGCTCTAACATGTGACGACTTCAATAACACAAATAAAGATGTTATTATATTTATGGTCATCGGTCTGATTGAAATGATTTTGCACGAGCATTGTTAATGAATTCTTTATCGCATTTGCTCGTGATCTTGTTATTAGTCCCACAGGAATGTATAGTTCTTCTTCTGACTGACTGACTGCTTCTTGATTCACATCAATAACGATTTGTGTTGGTATCCAAATATAATATTCAGGTAACCAAACTACTAATGGTAGTATCCAACTACATTTTCACTTCATTAAATACTGAACATTGGATATCCATATGACTGGTATCCAAATACAATATTTCAGTAAACAAACTATCAATTGCAAGTATCTAATGCGTTAATTTTGTAATTATTTTCTTTATATCACATTTGTATAATTAATTTATTAATATTGTATAAATATGTAAGAACCCATAAAATAAATATAAAGAGCTCAACTTGGCAACTTGCAGCCCAATAAAGATTAGTAAATTAGAAAGAAAATGAACGAAACACGTAATTAGAGAAAAAGGGAACATAATCGGTGTTTCAAACGAAAGGGAACATAGTCAGTGTTTGCTCCTGCTCGTCGCGCTCGATTAGTAACTCAGTGTTCAAGTTCAACGCAATAAGATTTTTTTTGTTCTTCAATTTTTTCTTTCATTACGACGGCGAATTGCATTCTCCAACGGTCCAAATTATTCTAATCCCATCCAACTATTGAAGGTATTTAATTTTAAACGCTTTATATTTATTAATAGAAGGGTTAAATGCATGAAAATATACAAATTTAGGTTCATTTTTAACACAATCTTTCAAAAAATTCTTGAGAGGTTGACTAATTTACTTTTTGGAAAAAATGCAACTATACTATATTCATGTGAGTCTGTAACTACTATATATATATGATATATTATCATAAAAATATTTAATATAAATACCGGTACAGTACTATTTTTTCGATATTTAAGTCAAATTAATATCGTACTGTTACCGAAATTTCGGTTTTATAAAAACTAAAAATCATCTGTGTTGGTTTAAGTGGTTTATCGGTTTTTTTGGTACGGTTTTACAGTGCGGTGCGATTTTTCGGTTTAATCGGTTTTTTTGCAGACCCCTACCGAGAGGCTTCGAACTAGTTATATTGATAAGAGATGACCGTGTATGCTTTGTCCCAAATATTCTCCCTCCCATAATTTCATCCTAACAGAAAAATTTAATTTCAAAACATAACGTTATATTCAATACAACACTTATATAATACTTTCTCCGTCCCATCGATCTTGAGCATTTGCTTTTCGGCACGGGATTTAAGAAAAGCTGAAAAGTAGTGTATAAAGTGATGGTATGGATATATATTATTTAAAATTATGAGAGATAAAAGTGTCTTAAAAAGGAAATGACCAAGTATCTTGAGACGGCCCAAAAAGAATATGAACCAAAATCAGTGGGACGGAAGGAGTATTCTTTATAATTATTATACAAAATATAATATTAATTGATTTAAAATTAAAAAAAATGTGAAAATAGATAGTTTAGTACGAATGGTACATTCATCAAAATGACAAATTTAAAAGATCACATATTAATCAAAATATACTATTCAAATGGAACGAATGAAGTACTTATTTCTTCTACGTAGAGATTTTTCCCATTTACTAAGGGTGGCCAAAAACAAGCTACATCAGAACACAAAAGATAGAACTGAGAGGAGAAATCCATTCCATTCGGAGTTTGGTTCGCCTCTACTAATTTTTGCTGAGCTACCATCCTAGTCGACAACAATGAGACATTTATCCCACTACGTGGTATCGACTATATATGAATCATATATTTTTATACTAAAATTTCAAGTTTACACTTGATCAGTCTCAGAAAAGAACAACATCCGACCTCTCAGAACTGCTTCCAACTGCGGAAAATGTATTTGGCTCTCATGTTCTTAATATCATCAACTCCCATACAACGCACAAGGAGTCATCCCATTGCTCTATATTGCACCCCCAACTACCAAATGGCCGGTTTCCACTGCATCAGATGCTAGTTGTGCCCTCGATGATGCTTGTATCCCTCAATATTAATTGTTCCAACAACATACCACGGAGGAAACATGCCTAACCCATCAAACTCGGGCTCTCCACAAGGGAGGATGCTCGTCTCATACAAATTGTTAATATTCTGTTGTATCAATGTACACAAAAATGTGGTACACCAAAAAATCATCTCTACCTAATATGTTATGAACACTATTTGTATCAATCAAGCCTGCATTCAAGAGGGATACCATGGATATACTTTTTGTAGTCTGAGCAGTAATTATAGACCATGTAGTTCTTGTGTACCCACTGCATATTCTGCTTTCCAACTGCATCCAATTCATGACCCATCCATAGCTTCTTTGTGGGTGAATCATCATCATCATCATCATACGAAGATGATGATGATGATGATGATGATGACGCCCAAACAAAAGCATCAATTTTCAAGTTTCTATAAGATGCTGTGAAGGGTGCCTTACTCCAATCAATCTTAACTTTTCCACCCTGAGTAGCCCAGCTATCAGCATTCCATATGCTTGAATACAGTCTCATGGGCTGTCTACTTGTGTAAGGCACTCCCAATTTCTCATGGTTGGTGTACACTCTTATAGGGATCTCATCCACCATGAAACTGGAATTTCACAACAAAAAATAGAAAATTTCAGAAATCCCAACTATATGTCGGATTCAGTGGCATGAAAAATCATAGCGTTAATTAATGGTTTAGAAATATTCACACTATAAATTTCATGCAAAAGAAAAAGTATCAAAGTTTTGCGCCGGATACCCTTCGTGTCGCAAAATGAGATGAAATTCTAGGAACGTTATCATCAGAAGTTTTTTCATGGAAAATAAATAGTGTGAGATAGTGATAAGTCAAAATAATTGCTATAGACACGTCCTATTATATGATTGGTATTGTAAAATCAACATGTACTTCAGATCTCTAAGAGGGTTCATGAAGAAATCGGGCTTACATGACTCTTTTGGGATTCCAAATGATGGTGTAAGTGTGGAAATCCAGGGTAGGATCGAACCACATGTAGAATTGCATTTCCCTGCCGGCGTAACCCTGCGTGTAGATATTGGTGTGGACAATGTAAGGCTCCCCGGACACATTCCCCAAGAACTCAAAATCAATCTCATCATGTTCCGGTTCGTCTGAGGAGAGCTGCATCAAAAGATTGCATTTTTTAAGGTTAACGAAAGATACTTAAAATGTTATGTTTCCACAATCGTCCCACCCAGAACACGCGTAAAGCACTGGGCCCGTACATGCCAAAACAGTGTCACGTGTTGTGCCAGCGGCAGAGTTAGGGGTACTCCGACCTACTGGTTACGCCCCTCGTGGTGCCCCAGGTGCTGGGACGATAATGTCGTCCCACAACTGGAACATATCATTGGGAGCCTTGTTGAATCGAAATGCCGAGCATGTTAAATGTGGTCCCTCGATTTTTTTTCTCGAACTCCCTACGATTGAAGTATTTTGAGTGTGTTGTGTACATATCCTTACATTATAAATCATAATTTATAGTGTTTCGAGCTCGAAATGTTATTTATTAACCTATCTTTTTCTATCGTCAGATTAACATAAGATGTTGTTCTTTAAGGTCAAGAACAAGGTTGAATGCTAAATTAATCCCCTATAAATATTAAAAATCAACCCATATATTTTAAATTTATATAATATACTTTCTTTTAAGCCCCCCCAAACCGCCCCTGTTCGTGATGAAAGGTAATCGCAATAGAAATGAACCTGGGTTTATAAGGGAAAAGATAAAAGACAACAGATTCATACATAGAATGCGGTGACGGTGCCGGCAGAGTCGCCGGGAACAAGTCTGAGCTGCATATCGACCCTGCCGTACAAGTACTCATCCTTGGATCGGAAACCGGAGCCGGAGAATCGGTCCAGCGTGAGCGTAACGAGTTTGCCCCTTTCCAAAATCTGAGCTCTCTCTTCACCCCAGTTAATGTTTATGTGCCGGTGGAAACTCCCGACCGATGTAAAAGACACCAACACAAGAGAAGATCGGGACAGGGAAAGGAGAAGAATGGATAAGGAGAACAAAATTAATGAAAGCAAAAGTATGGCGTAGGATGCCATTCTTTTTTTCCTCCTCAGGTCGTTCCTCAGAGATTATTACTGTTACTATTAATGGTAATGGCAGAGGTTTAGGAGGAAGGAAGGGAGGAAAGAAGTGGCGAGTGGAGGAGATGGGAGTGGTTAAATAGAAAGGGAGACGATGTTGGCAACAGGGAAAGTTTGGGGAGGAGGGAGCTGGCGAAGTCCATGGGATAATATTAATTTAATACACGGGACTGAAATCTCGATCAATATTTCAAACTGTTTTGGATTATTGTATATTTTTTAAATACAACTTTTTGATTATACTCTCTTTTGGTCGGCTCCAAAAGTAACATTTCAATCGATCACCTTCAAAATCTTTCCGCCAGAAATCTATTCACTTCATCCCGTCTAAATACTACTCACTCCGTCCTACCTATTTTGAACATTTACTTTTCGGCACGAAATTTAAGAAAAACTGAAAAGTAATATATAAAGTGATAGTATGAATATATATTATTTAAAGTTGTGAGAGATAAATGTATCTTAAAAGGGAAATGACCAAGTATTTTGGGACGGCCCAAAAAGAAATATAAACCAAGATCGGTGGAACGGAGGGAGTATTAAGTTTCTGTTTAAAATAGTCGTTTGAGTAAGTTTACATATATCACTTTTTACAATTAAATTAAATAATTAATTTTTACTTTTTAATATTCACCATACACTCATCATCAACAATTTTTTTCCTTTTAATCTCTACCACACAATTATCATAATTACTCATACGAGGAGATGTACAAGCGCCTAGACTCCAAAGAAGGAGTGAATGCTATTTTTAAACTAGCGAAAGCTAGGGAAAGAGGGCGGCGCGACCTGGGTTCTGTTAAGTTTATTAATGATGATATTAAGGAGAGGTGGAATAGGTATTTTTTTTGAACTTTTCAATGAGGCTAATGGAAGCGACTTGGTGGTGCAAGGAGTTAGTCTATCTTCTGTTCGTTCGTTAAGTTCCTGTGAGAGCATCAGCAAGGAGGAAGTAAAGGGTGCCCTAATGAAGATGGGTAGAGCTAAGCCTGTAGGCCAGGATCAGATCCCTATTGAGGTGTGTCTTTGTTTGGGGGAGTTGGAGTTATGTGGCTAGCAGAGCGGTTCAACATCGTCCTTAGAGATTCTAACATGCCGACGGAGTGGAGGCATAATATTGTGGTGCCGTTTTTGAAGAACAAAGGCGATGCTCAGAACTGTAGTAACTACCGGGGTATTAAACTCCTAAGTCATACTATGAAACTTTGGGAAAGAGTGATGGAATGCAGGGTTAGAAGAGAAGTTGAGATCTCAGAGAACCAATTTGGCTTCATGCCGGGGAAGTCCACGACTGAGGCCATTCATCTCATCAGACGCCTTATGGAGAAGTTTAGAGAGCGGAGTAAGGGCCTCCATATGGTGTTCATTGATCTAGAGAAGACTTATGATAGCATTCCGCGTGATGTTATTTGGAGGAGCCTAGAAGAGAGGAGGGTGTCGTCGCCGTATGTTAGGACGATCCAAGACATGTAATTCCAAGCTAAGACATGCGTTAGGACTTCAGTTGGTGACACCCAATATTTTCCTATTGAGATAGGGCTACACCAGGGGTCGGCGCTCATCCCTCTTCTCTTCGCTCTAATCATTGACGTCATTTCGCGTGGGATACAAGATGGCGTCCTGTGGTGCATGCTTTTTGCTGACGACATTGTGTTAGTGGCGGAGTCGAGGGGGGAAGTGAACTCGAAGTTGGAGTTATGGAGGTCTAAGTTAGAATCCCAGGTCTTGCGTGTGATCCGGTACAAGATCGAGTATCTCTGGTCTAACTTTAGTGGTGAGACCAACGAGGAAAAAGTAGAGGTAATGATTGCTGATCTGATCGTACCCCGTACGGATAAGTTCAAGTATTTGGGTTCGATCATTCAGAAGGAAGGTAAGTGTGAAGATGATGTTACTCATCGTATCAAGGCGGGGTAGCTAAGGTGGAGAGCAGCGACAGGGGTCCTGTGCGACAAGAAAGTCCCTCTTAAGTTGAAGGGTAAATTCTATAGAGCGGCAGTCAGACCTGCAATGTTGTATGGCTCCGAATGTTGGGCGATGAAGAAGTCGCTTGAGAGAAAGTTGGAAGTTTCTGAAATGAGAATGTTACGTTGGTCGTGTAGTCGCACAATGTTGGATAAAATCCCGAACGTGGTTTTCAGGAATGCGCTAGAAGTGGCGCCCATTTCAGCGAAAGCTAGGAAAGGGAGATTGAGATGGTTTGGCCACGTCCGCAGGAGGCAGACCTCTGCTACGGTGAGGAGGGTCGAGCGTTTATTGGTTGTAGGGGAGAGGAGGAGATCCAGACCGAGGAGGACATGGGAGGAGCAGCTGAGTTTAGATTTGAAGGCCTTAAACTTATCCGAGACCATGACTGCTGATAGGTGCTCTTGGAGGCGCCAGATCAGAGTTGAGGATTCATTTGTAGGGAGCGGTGTAGTAGTAGAGAGCCTCAGGGTTGGGTTGTCTCGGTTAGCTTTGACCTAGAACCGTTTTTTTTGTGTGGTTTATTTTTGACAGGGAGCTATGTGCAGAGTCCCTCTTATGTTAGAGCAGCGTTCATCGAGAGTGTAACAGCCATAGTCCAGTCTCATGTGAATTAAGCCATGGGCTCAGGTATGGTTTTGAGCTTTTTCGAATCATATATATTTTGCTGTGCACTAAGTTGTGGGTCTTCACCAAAACATCCTCCCTACCGTAAAAGGTAGGGGTATGGTCTGCGTACATCTTACCCTCACCAGACCCTGCTCTGAGCGGGATATACTGTAATATCCGGGGGTAATTTTTTTTTCGTTTTACTGTTGTGTTGTATGTATTCATTTAGAATTGTACAGGTATTGTTTTTATTTGACGGATACAATATATATTGTATTGGGATATTTCGGAATCGAAATATTTATACTTGTCGTCGGTTTGGTTTCGTCGTTTGGATGTTGGTTGGAGAGCTTGGATTTTTGGCAAAGTATACTAGCCATAGTGTACGCTACATGGGTAGCATTGCGTACGCTATGAGATGGGTATTACGTACGTTAAACCTATAGGGTTACGTACGTAATGGGTGGTCGGTTGTAGGAACCTTCCTTGTGGTTAACTTTCGGTTGGTAGGGCCGGGAATCTTTTGATCAGATCTCACTATTGCAGTCAACGGATCCTTACGTACGTTAGGAGGAGAGATCTACGTACGTAATTCATGCAGCTTGTTAACGTACGTAAAAGGTGGTTCTTTACGCACGTTAAGGTATTCTTATTTTTGGTCAGTTGATTTTGGACTAGCATTACGTACATTAAGCTATTGATATAGCGTACGTAAAGTTCCTTACGTACGTTATGCTTGGTGTATAGTGTACGTAATATGATTGACAGGTTATATATTTTGGTTTCGTATTTCATTTCCTCACGAACCAACACCTCTCTTCTCTCCCTAGAACCGTCCCTCTGGACTTGTTCTTCACATTTAGCCTCTTCCAACATGTTTTTTTATCATCATAACTTTATTTGGAGCTTAGAGTTGGAAGCTTGTTGGTGCTCCTTTGGTGTTTGGAGAGTTCTTCTTGTTCTTTATTGGTAAGTTCTCTTAATCCCTTGTTCTTCAAGTGATTTTCGAATATGGTGATGTTGTTGTTGTTGGTTTCCTTGTATAGTTGGTGATTGTTGGAGTATATCATGATTCTTGATGAGTTTCTATAACTTATGATGAAGAACATGGTGATTGTGGTTTGATGAGGAGTTGTTCTTGATATTTTAGGATGTTTGGAGGTTTTAATCATGTCTAGGTAGGATTATGTTAAGATTGTTATATGATTAACATAGTCTTGATATGATTGATGTTGTTGTTTGTGTTTCTTGGGGAGATTATAACCATTTTGAGAAAGGATTATAATGAATTATGTAATGATTATCATAATCTTGCAATGGTTGATTTAATCTTGTTGAGTAATCTGAATTCATAATGAATTGGTGACTGACTATTGTTTAGACATCATGTTTGTTGTATTGGTGATGTTCTTGAGGTGATAGTGATAATATTGATGATATTATCATTGTAGGAGGATCAATTTGATGTTGTTCTTAAGTGATTCTTGTTGAATTATTTTCACAAGTGTTAAGAACGTTTGATCATATCGATCATTGAGGTGTTGGAGGATGTTAGAATTCATAGTTGGGAACTATGATATTCGTTTGTGGAGTTTAACCGATTCGGGGTTGAATCGGGATTTTCCTTGGTGTTGTTTTCTATTGATTTTGTGTTATTAAACGAATCGTATTTCATTCAAGGTTGTTCGAGTGCTTGTGATCATTGGAAGACGTTGTTCGTCGTTTCGTGGGAGGACATTGATCGTGGAAGGACTTTCTCGCCTTCGGTTTGAGGCAAGTTTTATACTTGTACTAGTCAATGAGGTAAATGTTATCATATATGTGTATGAATGTGTTGTATCATTTCGAGACTTGGTCTCTCTATGATTTTGTTGATATCAGGGGATTGTTTGATACGATGCCCTTCGGCAAATTATGCCAAATGTTGTTATTGTCCGATAAAATCCGTTCAGGGCTTTGAGTTACATCGTTGATGATGTTATTGTCGATAGCCGGTTCGCGGTATCGATGTATAAGTTGTTGTTGTTGTTGTTGATATTGATGTCGGTTTAAGACATTGTTGCGATCATTGTTATTGATATTGGTATTTTGCTATTGATGCTGTAATTGGCCAAGTGAAGGTATTGACGTGTTCGATTATCATCTCCATCGTCGGTAACCAATTAAAGGCACCGGGACATCTGTTCTAATCATTTCGTTGTTATCGATTGGCCATTCTAAGGCAATCGAGGTATTGAATTGGGATTATCGAAGATAACTCCCATCCGTTGTATCATTGTTTATCGATTGACCGTTCTAAAGTAATCGAGGTATTGAATTGGGATTATCGAAGATAATTTCCACCCGTTGTATCATTGTTTATCGATTGACCGTTCTAAGGCAATCGAGCTATTGAATTGGGATTATCAAAGATAATGCCCATCCGTTGTATCATTGTTTATCGATTGACTGTTCTAAGACAATCGAGGAGTTGAATTGGGATTATCGAAGATAATTCCCATCCATTGTATCATTGTTTATTGTTTGACCATTCCAAGATAATCGAGGTATTGAATTGGGATTATCGAAGATAATTCCCATCCGTTGTGTCATTGTACATCGATTGGCCATTCTAAGGCAATCGAGGTATTGAATTGGGATTATCGAGGATAATTCCCATATGTTGTATCGTTGTTGTCGATTGACCATTCTAAGGTAATCGATGTATTGAATTGGGACTATCGAGGATGGATCCCATCCGTTGATGTTGTTGTGATCGATTGGCTATTCCTAAGGCAGTCGAGGTATTTGAATTAGGACCGCCGAGGACGATGCCCATCCGTGAGTTATTGTTGTCGTGTTGGCCGATTCAAGGCAACACACTATTATTCTTGTGAATTTGCTTGGGATCGTTGTTGTGATCAATTGTGTTTTTGAGGCTAGTCTCGGCTAGTGCTCGATGGGTAAGTTTGGGGCTTGAACCTTCGCGGTTGGTTTCCCAACACCTGCAGCTCAGTAGGTCAAGGTCATGTTGATGATCTCATTATGGGTAAGTTTGGGGCTTGAACCTTCGCAGTTGGTTTCTCAACACCTACAACTCAGTAGGTCACTGTCATGTTGATGATCTCATTATAGGTAAGTTTGGGGCTTGAACCTTCACGGTTAGTTTGTAATATCCGTACTTTTTATTTTTGGTAATTTCTATTTTTGGTGTATGTTCATTCGGATGACTCGCTCGTTGCTGTTTTGGAATTCTTAATCCACTTTATTCTTTGAATTTTTCCCTCTGGACGAGTTTCGGGAATGTTTTTACGTATTTTCATTTTGAGTTGTATATTGTCGTATTTACGTTCGATTCCCATAAAACTCATCTGAATTCGTTATTTCTCTGTTCCCATGTGTTCGTATGGTTGGTTGGTTCATGTTGTGAGTTTCGGATTGTTATTCCGACGATTGTTTCGTAAATTTGGGACGTCTGGGCCATTTTTGTAAATTCGTGTTACTTTGGGTATTATTGTTATTATTTGTTCTTAACCGACCTTTGGTGGCCGTGGATTTGTATTAGTCGTGATCTTTGTCTCGTCAGTAGAGTATTGGAGGGTGTCCAGTGGTTCTACTTTGGTATTTTTATTTTCGGTAATTGTCGAGCCACTCATTCTTCGCTGCAGGCAGGATGCCCAATTTTCTGGGCTGGATTACGGCCGTAAGGATGCATGTATTACGGCCGTAAACCTCTGTACATTACGGCCGTAATGTCTTCTTTGTTACGGCTGAAACGATGTGATGATATCAGTCCAGTGAGTTCTGGACTACCATTACGGCCGTAATGGGTCTCATATTACGGCCGTAGCGCTGCCCAGTTTATTAGACTGGACAGCGGGTTTCTTTCTCATTTTTTTTCATTCTTGCACTTTCGCGACAGGAGCGATTTCTCCAGCCTAGGGTTCATCCGATTCCATCCAACCTTAGTTGTGAAGCAATTTTGGGACATCATATCATCACTCTATCATCAAACCATCCGTTGTTCATCTTCTAATGGAGGTATATTTCTCTAGAACCTTAGTTTTGGGGGATTTTGGGGTTTCGTCTTGATTCTTCCTTTTTAACCCGATTTAGCTTCGTTGAATTGTTAGATTATGATTATATAGTCGTAATACCTTATTTCAATTTAGTTTAACGGATTAAACTTCGAGGGTTTTCACCATTCATAGATTAGAATCCTTTTGACCGCGTATTGTTCGACGAATTGTTCCAACGGGTAGAACTAGGATGTAGTCCTACGTTTTCACAATATTGAGATTGGTTGCATATCGTTATTATGTTAGGAACGGATTTGTGAAGATTGTTCGGACCAGAACCTTACCTTTCAACCTTTTCTTTCCTTCGTCTCATTCAAGGCAAGTACTTCTTTACATTTTGTTATATAGAATGTAAAATTCGACATTGATGGAAAGTTGTGATAATTGTGTGTGTGCATATGTTGATGTTGTGTATTCCACCTGGGGATGGTTCGACGGGGCCTCTGGGGGTCGATACTAAGGGGTACGGTCACGGGTTACCAAGTATGGAATTGTATTGTAGTAATATGATGTTATGCTTTGCCTTGATAGGCATACCTTGTTGAGAAAAATGTGATATTCCGGAATATTATATTTCTAGTATTTTTTTTAAAGCATCTTCATGTGGGATTATACTCTTAAATAACATTATGTAAGTTGTACTTGCACTAGCTATTCGATTGCTAACCCCTTAAATGGGGGAAATGCGTCTTATGCATTTCAGGTACCGGAAGAGTTGAGGAGCAGGCACGGGATATGCATGCAAAGGATGGGCGGGCATGATTATGAGGCTCGAGTCTTTACTTATGGTTGGTCATTTATATTGTTTGAGTATTAGAGTCTGACTGACTTTTATTGAATTCGGTTAAGGTCCACTGTGTGGGCAATGATATGGTATTGATTTGTACTTCATGTACGTCTATTAAAATGTTTTGGCCGAGGCCACGACCAATTTTACATTGATGATTGTGTCGCTTTGGATTCCATATACGGATCATGCATCATGTGTTAGCCTGGTAGACCTCATGACGGTTCTACGGCGTGTAATATCCCATTTGTGATTTGGGGTGTTACATTTATGGTATCGGAGCCTTAGGTTATGAATGCCTAGACTGTCAGTTAATTTTGGGTCTGTCAGTTGTGTCATTAGAGTCAGTCGTTGAGCCTAATATCATCGTGCTACCATATTTTTGTGCGACCCGTGGCTGTAAGTCTCCTCGAAGTCTTATATTTCTGTAATTCATTTTCTTGCGTTGTTTGGAATTGTAAATTGTGAACCTTTCTGATCTTGTTCTTTCATATCTTTTCTTCAGTATGTTGAGAGGTCGTGGTAGACCGGCTAGAGGGCGCGACCGAGGCCGTGGTCATGGTGGTAATAACGAGGAAGGCGCACTTTCTCAGTCCTCTGTGGATTCGGCTTCTCATTCAGTGCCGTCGGGTAATAATGCCGACGCCGGGGCTACTGCCGTACTTCAGCAGTTGGTAGCCCAGCTCACTCAGATAGCTCAGGGTGGACGCCAATGTCATATCCGGTATTTTCATTTTCCGTTATCTTGGATTGTTTGTGTTTTGACTGTAACACCCCCGATATATTCAGGAATATTACCGTAAATCCTTTACATAGGGATTTACAAGGCTGAAGAAATGAAAAGACAATAACAGATACCAACGCATTTAAAGTAATCAAATAAGATACGTAGATTCGACCAATACTGAAAATACAAATGTCCAAAGGAAAAGTATTAATACATCACCAAATCCAAATTATCACAAACGACGACGTACCCGAGTACTTATTAAAATGATACAAACATCAGACAAATAAACCTGGCCGGAACATCACTCTGCACCCTCGTCGTCATGCAACTCCAGTGGTTGTTTCCCCGCTCTCCTGGATCCTGAACATAAACAAATATTCACCCCCGAAGGGGTTAGCACAACGATGCTAGTACAAGTACCACAACATATTATCCAACATCTCACGAAGAATAATAATTATATAAATGACAAAGAACCAAAGAGTCTTCTCCTACGAGAAACTCAATAATAACATACACATGATGATCATAACATGATATCACAACATACACATGGTAATTCCGATGATCCAGCGTTCACTGGCTAGACCCCCCGATGATTCCGTCAAACCAACCCGAGGTGGAAAAACCCATCCGATGATCCAACACACGCTAGCATATATCCCCCGATGATCCCGTCGGACCAACACGAAGTGGACATACAACAACGACATACATGTCCAACAATATGTATAACATCAACACATAAAACAATTAAGGTACTTGCCTCGATTCGAAGACAAGAAAGACTTCCACGAATATCAAAATGATCGAAGGTCATCCCCTTCGATTAAACAGGTTGCTAAGATCGAACCTTAACAAAAGAAATAATATAGAATTTATCTCACGTCGTACGAATGTCAAACAATCCAATTTACGGCCGAAAGTTCATAAAACATAATATGCCTGAACTGCTTAGCGTACGCTATATATTCTATGTAGCGTGCATTAAGCCTGCTCGTTAGCGCACGTAAACAACGAAGTCTAGCGTATGCTAACTATGTATCGACAGTCCTCTCTGATCATCCGACTGACTCGCCTGATGACATAACGTACGTTACGTACCAAACGTAGCGTACGCTAAACATGCCCGATAGCATACATTAATCTACATAGCTTAGCGTACGCTAAGCGTGCATGACAGTTTCACTACTGGGCAGCAGACTGTTCTAACAGTGATGAAACTTACGAACTCCTCAGTGATTAAGGTACGTTACCCGTCTACATATCATATTCATAACGTATGGATGATCTTAAGGATTCAATCATCTTTGAATTCAAGGAAATGAATATCATCAAAATTATTATATTCAACTCGATTATCATTCTTATGTGAAGTTCGGTGATCTCAGGTTGATGCACTAGATTCCATTGTCATAATACATTCAGACTTCATCTTAAAGGTGAACTACCAATTCCAACTTGTAAGAAAGGGTACAACCTAAGATGATTCTTTCTAAGGTCCTTTTAACAAAAGTGATATCAACTCCAAGTTTACGATCAATATGACAACGTTATTCATACGGATAATCAATCTCAGATATTCCTCTCATCATTTGACGTACTAGGATTCCAACTACGATGTTTCAACGACGATATCATAAGCATAATCATTCCAACTTCTAAACATGATATTTGTTTGAATAATTCACCAATGGAACTCAATATCTTGATAGCATGATTCATCTTATTCTTCAGAACACGAATCTAAGGCTGTAGATAGAATTAACATACCTTAAGATGAAGAAATCACTGAGCCAAAAAGGTAGAATCCAACTCCGGTTGTTTGTATGCCAATCCAAGGTGCTTCTCCACTTCAATGATCAATCACAAGTGACATCCAATCTTTAATGATCAAGTAGAGGTGGTCTAAGTGTGTTTAAGGAGGATATAAGGCTCTCTGGTCTCTCAAGAACGAAGGACAAGTGAAGGAAATGTAAACTAAGTAAAATGGGTTGCTGTCCCTTTTATAACATTTATGTACTTACGTTATTTAGCGCACGCTATCGCAATATCCTTAGCGCACGCTAACTAGTGTTGACTCCAAATCTATCCAAGTTCGCCCGTGGGAATCTTATCCGAACACACATCCGGCTGGCGCATGTGCTAGCCGCCCAACTCAATAATTGACTGGTTAACGCACGCTACGCTACATTCGTAGCGTACGCTAATTTTAACAGATAACGTACGTTAAGCTATCCTTGTTAGCGTATGTTATAACGTATTTGCATGGAAAAATTTACATGTTGCCATACTCATGTACAAGGGTTCAAATACGAGAATATCATACTTCAATTATCGATATCACAATTCTGAATAATACAGGGTTCAAAACAGATGAAATACACAATAATAAATCCGGATATTACATACTTTTCTACTAAAAAAGAGTTTCGTCCCGAAACTCAAGATGAAAATAACTCTGGATATCTGGACTTCATGCTATCTTCCATTTCCCAAGTGGCTTCTTCCACTCCGTGGCGTGACCACTGGACCTTGACCAATGAGATCGGTTTGTTTCTTAATTGCTTAACTCGGCTCTCGAGTATCCTGATCGGTCTTTCTTCAAACGTGCCATCCTGAGTGACTTCGATCTCGTCGAAGTCAATGACATGACAAGGATCTGGTATATACCTTTGTAACTGGGATACATGGAACACATTATGAACATGGCTCAATGACGGCGGTAATGCCAATCTGTATGCCAATTTCCCAACTCTCTCAAGAATTTCGAACGGTCCGATATACCTAGGACTCAACTTTCCCTTACTTCCAAAACGAAAGATTCCTCGAGTAGGAGAAACCTTTAAAAGTATGTGATCTCCAATACTGAACTCTAGTAGACGACGACGTACATCTACATAAGATTTCTGTCTACTCTGGGCAGTCAACAGCCTTTCGCGAATCAAAGCTATCTTCTCTCGAGTTTGCACGATCAACTCTGGTTCCGTTCCGATCAAATCTGATGAATTGTCCCAACATAGGGGCGATCTACATCTTCTCCCGTATAATGCCTCAAATAGTGCCATCTTAATAGAAACATGCCAACCATTGTTGTAGGTAAATTCAATCAACGGTAGATGAACTTCCCAGTCAGTTGACCAATCTAAGGCACAAGCCCTTAGCATATCTTCCACTATTTGAATAGTCCTCTCGGATTGTCCATCTGTCTGCAGGTGATAGGCTATGCTGAAGTTCAATTCGGTCCCCAAGGCTTTATGAACTGCTTTCCAAAAATGAGACACAAAACGACCGTCTCGGTCAGAAATAATGGTCTTCGATGTACCATGCAATCGGCCTATCTCTGAAATAAATACTCGTGCCAACCTTTCTGGTCCCCACGTATCCTTCATGTTCATTCCTGACTTGGTTCTCGGCATACTAGTAATAAAGTCCATCGATATGTCCTCCCACTTCCATTCAGGAATCGGGAGCGGCTTCAGCATTCCGGCAAGTCGTTGATGCTTGATCTTAACCTGCTGACAATTCAAGCATTTCGAAACATAATCCGCTACATCTTTCTTCATGTTACCCCACCAAAAGTTCTGCTTCAAGTCCTTATACATCTTACTGGTGCCCGGGTGGATAGAATAAGGCGTGCTGTGAGCTTCCTTCATAATCGTCTGTTTCAGAACATCGACATCGGGAACGGAAAGTCGGTTCTGAAATCTCAAAGCTCCATCATCATGAATTATGAATCCAGGGGCCTTTCCCTTGATCACTTCATCACATAACCGAATCATCAAAGGATCATCTGCTTGCTTATATTTGATCTCTTCGGTTAACGATGAAGTTATTTCCATCACGTACAGTTGTCCTTGGACTCTTTGTAACCATACTTCTATTCCTTCTCGAATCATCTCTCATTGAATGCTGAGCTGGGAGGTCAGTCTCCAGCATCTGAACAGAAACAGGCTTGCGGCTAAGTGCATCGGCCACTACATTTGCTTTGCCTGGATGATAAAGAATCTCCAAGTCATAGTCCTTAATAAGTTCCAGCCATCTTCTTTGCCGCATGTTCAACTCTTTCTGACTGAAGATGTATTTGAGACTCTTGTGATCCGTAAATATCTGACACTGAGTCCCGTACAGATAATGTCTCCATATTTTCAAAGCAAAAACTACTGCTGCTAGCTACAAATCATGCGTTGGGTAATTCACTTCATAAGGTTTCAGTTGGCGTGATGCATAAGCGATCACCTTATCATTCTGGATCAATACGCATCTGAGTCCTTGGTTCGAAGCATCACTGTAAACTATAAATCCTCCAGTTCCCCGTGGGAGTGATAAAATCGGTGCCGTCGTCAATCTCTTCTTCAATTCATCAAAGCTATTCTGGCACAACTCATTACACTCAAACTTTTGAGTTTTCTGCAGTAGTCGAGTAAGTGGGCGGGTAATTTTGGAAAACCCTTCCACGAACCGACGATAATATCCAGCAAGTCCTAAGAAACTCCGAACTTCTTTCACGTTCTTTGGAGGCTTCCAATCTATAACTGCTTCGATCTTCTGAGGATCTACTCGGACTCCTTCAGCTGATACCACATGGCCGAGGAACATTACTTCCTTTAGCCAGAATTCACACTTAGAAAGTTTGGCGTACAATTGTTCATTCCTCAACAGGTCTAACACAATCCGTAAATGCTGTGCATGCTCTTTCGGGCTCTTAGAATACACCAGAATGTCATCAATGAACACAACCACTAATTTATATAAATATTCGATGAACACTCAGTTCATCAATTGCATGAATACAGCAGGTGCGTTAGTGAGACCAAACAGCATCACTACAAA
The DNA here is from genome assembly GCA_033398695.1 of Orobanche coerulescens. Classification (NCBI taxonomy): domain Eukaryota; kingdom Viridiplantae; phylum Streptophyta; class Magnoliopsida; order Lamiales; family Orobanchaceae; genus Orobanche; species Orobanche coerulescens. Next base: position 20,504,772 of record CM065804.1, read on the forward strand.
CTCATAGTGTCCGTAACGAGTTCTGAACACTGATTTCGGAACATCAGATTCTTTAATCCTCAGCTGATGATATCCTGATCTCAGATCGATTTTAGAAAACACCGTTGCTCCTTGTTACTGGTCAAAAAAATCATCAATCCGTGGCAATGGATACTTGTTCTTAATCGTCATCTTGTTCAACTCTCGATAGTCAATACACAGTCGAAGCGATCCATCTTTCTTCCAGACAAAAAGAACTGGTGCTCCCCAAGGCAAAACGCTTGGCTGGATATAGCCTTTGTCCAGTAACTCCTCTAGTTGCTTTTTCAGTTCGTACATCTCAGTAGGTGCCATACGATACGGTGCCTTAGACATTGGTGTAGCTCTGGGTTCTAGCTCGATGGTGAATTCTACATCCCGTCGTGGAGGTAGTCCAGGTAACTCGTCAGGGAATACACCCGGAAATTCGTTCACAACAGGAATGGATGAAAGTTCCACAATTTCATCTTCTTTCTTCATTGCATAGCACCAGTATCCGGTACAGCCCTATTTCAACAATTTGACAGCATTCATTGCCTTGATCATTTTTCTTGAGTTTCCTGGTTTCCATCCTTCAAATAGTATTTCGGAACCATCGTCAGCGATCAACGAGATATTCCTCTTTCGGTAGTTTAAAATAGCTCCATGTCGATTAAGCCAATCATCTCCGAGTATCAGGTCTTCTCCTTGTATTTCTATCACAATCAAATTTGAGAGCCACTCTCTGCCTCCAAACGATACAGGAAAATCTCTAGTTTCCAAGTTTCCAACAATCCCCTCTCCTCTTGGTAAACCCACAACATAAGGTTCACAATCATGAAAACCAGAAATATTCAAACGATTTACACAAGAGAAGGATATAAATGAATGCGTAGCTCCTGTATCGAATAAAACGCTAACTGGCTGGGAAAGGATCTGAACACTACCTGATGCGACAGCAGCATCCTGATCGTCTGTTCTCCTCATCTCGTACAGACGTGGGGGAACAGATCTGGCACTCGATGTACCTTTTCGGTCCCACTGTCCCCTGCCTCGTCCGCGGCCAAAATTCTGAGGCATCTGAACACTTTGCTGTGTCTGTTAGGAACTGGCTTCCTTCTGAATTGGCTGTGGTGTACGGACTCTAAAAGACTTTGCAGCCTCTTGACAGAATACCGCACGATGTCCCTCTCGACCACAATCAAAACAAGTCACGGCAGGTAGGGGGCAATTCCGTCGATAGTGCCCCGTCTGGGCACAGTTAAAGCATTTCCTGGTGACATCCGTCGTGGTTGATGCTGCTTCTGCTCTTAGATGGGTGCGGAGGTTTCTTAAACGAATGGAAGGATGACTGGGCCTTGCGGGGCCCGCTGCTCTTGTGCTCCGTGAAACTACCGGAGACTTTCTGCTTCTTAGACTCTGCCAACTTCTCCATTGCTGCTTCCTTGATTTCATACGCCAATGCTTTATCCTGGTATTGATGGAGAGTGGTGTATTCAAAACCGGACATGTACCTCTGGATTTCTGGTTTCATTCTCATATCAAAATGGATCATCATTTCTGCATCTGTTCTGACCAGATGTCGAACAAATGCCAGCTGCTGGTTAAATGTCTTAATTGCCTGAGATACTGGCACATCTGAAGGCTGAGCGGAGAAAAACTCCCGAACTTTGGCTTCCCTCACAGGACGAGGGCAGTACTGAGCTTCCATCATCAATTTAAATTATGTCCAGTCCGCATCATGATCTGTAGGCCGGATGGCTTCCCACCACTCGGATGCTTCCCCTATCAGAAGGTATTGAGCAATAGAGGCTCTCCGGTCGTCTGGACAGTTAATCCCAGCAAAAATTTTCTCCAATTCCTTTAACCAATGATCCCAGGTGGGAGTCTCAGAAATACCATCGAATTTATGTGGTTGCATCTTTGCCTCCTCTTGAAGCCATCAGTCGCCTCGATTTCCCATGTCTGGGATACCCTGATGTCGATCTCCCTGTTGTAGCCCTACTGCCACCTGCATTCGGTCCACGACTTGGGCGAACTGAGTCATCTGGTTCACCACCTGACGAAGGATTTCGGGCACAGTAGGTTCTGGTTCATTATTAATAGATCTCTGTGGCTCGCCTGAGCTGTGGCTGGCCTGATTAGAAGGAAAAGATTCTCTTTCGGCATTCCTTCGTCCACGTCCACGATCGCGACCACGTCCACGTCCACCTCTCAACATACTGTAAGCATAAATACTCAATATACAGGAAATAATATTGTTCAATGTTCAAGTATAAAGAGATACAATATGAAAAGGACGAGATAGAGTTTAGGAACTTACAACCACCGCTCGCATGAAGACGTAGGCAGTACAGTGATGTTATTCGCGGCCGGTTACCTCAAAATACGTATACGACCCCTATTTTAACCCAACGGCCAAGATATCCATAATCTTAGCTCCGATACCATATTCTGTAACACCCCCAATATATTCAGGAATATTACAGCGCCGTAAATCCTTTAAATAGGGATTTACAAGGCTGAAGAAATGAAAAGACAATAACAGATACCAACGTACGAAAGTAATTGAAATAAGATACAACAGTTCTGACCAATACTGAAAATACAAATGTCCAAAGGAAATGTATTAATACATCACCAAATCTAAATTATCACAAACGACGACGTACTCGAGTACTTATTAAAATGATACAAACAACAGACAAATAAACCCGTCCGGAACATCACTCTGCACCCTCGTCGTCATGCAACTCCAGTGGTTGTTTCCCCACTCTCCTGGATCCTGAATATAAACAAATGTTCACCCCCGAAGGGGTTAGCACAACGATGCTAGTACAAGTACCACAACATATTATCCAACATCTCACGAAGAATAATAATTATATAAATGACAAAGAACCAAAGAGTCTTCTCCTACGAGAAACTCAATAATAACATATACATGATGATCATAACATGATATCACAACATACACATGGTAATTCCGATGATCCAGCATTCACTGGCTAGACCCCCCGATGATTCCGTCAAACCAACCCGAGGTGGAAAAACCCGTCCGATAATCCAGCGCATGCTAGCATAGATCCCTCGACGATCCCGTCGGACCAACACAAGGTGGACATACAACAACGACATACATGTACAACAATATGTATAACATCAATACATAAAACAATTAAGGTACTTGCCTTGATTCGAAGACAAGAAAGACTTCCACGAATATCAAACTGCTCGAAGGTCGTCCCCTTCGATTAAACACATTGCTAAGCTCGAACCTTAACAAAAGAAATAATATAGAATTTATCACACGTCGTACTAATGTCTAACAATCCAATTTACGGCCGAAAGTTCATAAAACATAATCTGCCTGAACTGCTTAGCGTACGCTATGTATTCTATGTAGCGTGCGTTAAGCCTGCTCGTTAGCGCACGTAAACAATGAAGTCTAGCGTACGCTAACTATGTATCGACAGTCCTCTCTGATCAGCCGACTGACTCGCCTGATGACATAACGTACGTTACGTACCAAACGTAGCGTCGCTAAACATGTCCGATAGCATACGTTAATCTACATAGCTTAGCGTACGCTAAGCGTGCATGGCAGTTTCACTACTGGGCAGCAGATTGTTCTAATGGTGATGAAACTTACGAACTCCTCAGTGATTAACGTACGTTACCCGTCTACATATCATATTCATAACTTATGAATGATCTTACGGATTCAATCATCTTTGAATTCAAGGAAATGAATATCATCACAATTCTTATATTTAACTCGATTATCATTCTTATGTGAAGTTCGGTGATCTCAGGTTGATGCACTAGATTCCATTGTCATAATACATTCAGACTTCATCTTAAAGGTGAACTACCAATTCCAACTTGTAAGAAAGGGTACAACCTAAGATGATTCTTTCTAAGGTCCTTTTAACAAAAGTGATATCAACTCCAAGTTTACGATCAATATGGCAACGTTATTCATACGGATAATCATCTCAGAATATTCCTCTCATCATTTGACGTACTAGGATTCCAACTACGATGTTTCAACGACGATATCATAAGCATAATCATTCCAACTTCTAAACATGATATTTGTTTGAATAATTCACCAATGGAACTCAATATCTTGATAGCATGATTCATCTTATTCTTCAGAACACGAATCTAAGACTGGAGATAGAATTAACATACCTTAACATGAAGAAATCACCGAGCCAAAAAGGTAGAATCCAACTCCGGTTGTTTGTATGCCAATTAAAGGTGCTTCTCCACTTCATTGATCAATCACAAGTGACATCTAATCTTTAATGATCAAGTAGAGGTGGTCTAAGTGTGTTTAAGGAGGATATAAGGCTCTCTGGTCTCTCAAGAACGAAGGACAAGTGAAGGAAATATAAACCAAGGAAAATGGGTTGATGTCCCTTTTATAACATTTCTGTACTTACGTTATTTAGCGCATGCTATGGCAATATCCTTAGCGCACGCTAACTAGCGTTGACTCCAAATATGTCCAAGTTCGCCCGCATGAATCTTATCGGACCCACGTCCGGCTAGTGAATGTGCTAGCCGCCCAGCTCAATAATTGACTGGTTAACGCACGCTAATTTTAACAGACAACGTACGTTAAGCTATCCTTGTTAGCGTACGTTATCACGTATTTGCATGGAAAAATTTATATGTTGCCATACTCATGTACAAGGGTTCAAATACGAGAATATCATGCTTCAATTATCGATATCACAATTCTGAATAATACAAGGTTCAAAACAGATGAAATACACAATAATAAATCCGGATATTACATTGACACCAGACATTTTCTTGTTGATGAGAATCAGAGTGATTTCTATCGTGATACTCTATTTGTTTCTATCGCATAGCCATTTTAGTCAGGTGCGACTTGTTGTCGCGTGCATTTCTTTGATTAAATATGTGCATGTGATGTGGTATGTGATGTGTCATTATTTGCTCGTTGATGTTTTGAATAATAGCCGGTAGCATTGTGTTGGTCGTCGTGGACGTGTTTTCACGCCGTATATTCCTTTGCGTCATTTGTAACGTTTCACCGATGGGTGAAAGTTCGGCGAAAGTTACGCGTTTCTTGTGTATCTCATTGAGTTTCCTGGCGGGATATTGCTTTTCCCTACTTGTTTTAAGTTTCGGGACGAAACTTCTTTTAAGGAGGGTAGTATGTAATATCCGCGATTTCGATTTTCGGTAATTTTCCCTTTTGGGCGAAAGTCCGTATTAGTGACTTTGTTGTGACCTTTTCGTCATTTCGAGAATGATTAATTCTGCACTTTTTGTCATCCGAGTTCGTTTTGCAAAACAGAAATTTTCCAAAAATCCTTCCGATCGTAATAAAAATGACGGTAGTATTTTGCAATGTCCGAAGTGTTTTAAAACACATTTTCCAAATACCGATTGATGGTGCTATTTGAAAATACATGAACAACTTGTCACAATTCAACCAATTTCAAAATCCACACAAACCGTTGTTTAACCGCACCATCAAAATATTTTCAAAAATTTTGATTTCCAAAAAAAAATGCTCAAACCAGTAGAGTCTTTCAGGAAGAACGTTTTCAAACCTACCCGCAGCGGGCATAACTACAACAATCCAAAATAGTCGAACTTAGAACCACGTGCCCAAACGGCAAACGGGATCACCAATTCAATCAAATGCATCTCATGGGCATCAAGTTAAACATACAATGAAACCATCTATTTGATTCTCTCACAAACTCTGCTGTCGGTAACTTTTTCGGAATGATCAAAGTTTACAACTTTCACATCATAACACCCCACACGGTGGTTCAAAGGTAAAACATCAATACGTCAAGTTCTATACACATACAATGTATCACAAGTATCGAATACAAACTCCATTACACAACACCGTTCAATTAACATTATGCACCACAAATATCACACATAAATGAAATCATGAACACAGATATTATGCATAAAAGAGGAGACTTACGTCTACAGGCCGCACGAAGATGACGGTCGCCCACGATACTAATCTCATCCGACAACATATCCAACACGTTGTGACTACGCACAACTCAACTTATCACCCGACATCTCGAATGACAAAACCACACGATAATCGACAAATCACGACTCTTCTTGACCCCACAGCCTAGGTTTCCGCAACCTAAGCTCCGATACCATAAATGTAACACTCCCAAAACCATATGGGAATATTACACGCCATAGACCCCTTTTCACGAGGATCTACCAGGCTATACCTTACAAAACGACCAAATGCTTGCCCGGTAGGGTCAAACAATAAAATAATACAGACCGTTAAGGTCACTTACACGCGAATACACAGACCGATGAGGTCACACAACTCAATCAACAAAATTGACTTATACAACATTACCCACACAGGGGTAGAAACACAATACAACGGAAGACTGAAATCAACTCGGACAACACAATGAAAATCAAAACAACTATCAACTCTTGATCCGCTGTCGTACTTTTTGTTTATGAGTGTATTTTACCCTTGCATGGGTACGAGTCGATATAGAAATGTATACTTTCATTTGTATGTTAGTGATAAAAGACCAACTTGGTCTATTGGTTCGTTATTTTGTCACGTCGGTATGTAATGTAATGTGTTGTTTTGATGTCTAGCCTGGTGGATCCTCACGGAGAGGGTCTACGGCGTGTAATATTCCCGGTTTGATTCTGGGGGTGTTATAGTTATGGTATCGGAGCTTAGGTTGAGGAAACCTAGGCTGTCGGGTCGAGTTGTGTATTGTCGAGTCTTGTATGGTCAGATTTTGTCTGACTGAGTCGTGTCGCGACGCGTCCCGACACCGTAGTCCACTGCCACGTGTCACCGTAAGCCCCGTCGAGCTCACCCGGTTGGACTCACTGTGCCCTAAACCCATGGTCCACTGCCATGTGTTATCGTAGGCCTCGTCAGACCAGCACGATTGGACCGCAGTACCTCACTAAGTTCTGACCCCGTAGTCCACTGCCACGAGTTCTCATAGGTCCCGTCGAACCATCACGAGTGAACTTAGCGGTCACACACATATTCACATTCATAGTTCATACAACCATGAGCACAATTAATGAATCACATTGATCACCACAAAAACGTACATCACGCGCACATAACACAATCTCAACACTCACAACAACTGTCATCAATCAACGACACAGAACCAACATAACTCACGATCGATACACAATACGTTGCACAACCAAGTGTACAACCATCCCGATGTACGTTGCAATCCTGCACAAATGGCACAACACCTAACACGTATAGCAATATAACATTATCACCACAAAACCTTCAAATTGCGGAATACACAACCAACTCAAACAAAACATATTTACGAAGACAAGCAAAATCATCATTAACCTAATACGTGACTTCTAGTCGCAAGATACAAGTCGTATAATAAGATACTTGCCTCGATAACCGCTACCGGACACTCCAAGGAACACGATTCAACCGGGAAGCTCGGACCCCGAAGAAGGCAACGAACGGGAGGGTTCCGAATCGAGTTCTTCACAAGAATTTCGTCTCTAAGTCATATCAATGATAAATCAACAATCGTACGATGAATAATAATCGCATAACGCCCGAATCCCCCTCTAAGACCTTTTATCGGACACTTTCAAGGCGTCGATTAAGAACTCGACCAAAACGACGAATCTATATAATCCAACCATGGAATGACAAGGAAAATGATAGAATATATCTAAATAATCATGAATATATCACAAACCTAAGTTATTTAGGTTAAATCGGACAAAAACAACAAAACCCCCAATTTTCCCAAACTAGGATTTTCAGGAAAATCTGACATGATTCGCTCGATCAAAGGATGTTATAGGATGAATAATCAATGATATGAACTCCAGGACTTCATGGATTCATAGCCTGACAACATTCCTGCACACCCACCAAGACTCCAGCCGCGAAAGAGGAAGAAACGAACGAGAAAATGGGTGTAAAACCCGTCTGCTGGCCTATATATAGGCAGCCTGTCGGCTGCCTTACGTACGTAATCGGCCATGGCTTATGGCCGTAACCGGCCATGGCCGAACTCCCTACCCAAAACAGCCGACCATGTTGCGTACGTAACCGTCCAGGGGCTTACGTACGTAACAAACATTACGACCGTTACTGCCGGCCCCTTGCGGCCGTAACTCGGCTAGGTGTGGCCTGGCCCAAAGATGCCCGGCCATGACTCGGCCGTGGTCAACTCCGACGGCCCGGACGAACCCGAAACCCAAACCTGAATATGAATCGAAGATACGGTTACGAAGTACTCGCAAAGACGAATCCAAGCGCTAAGACAACACACGATTCCGACCACCCGAGGGCTCGAAATTCGACAACGGAAGTAATTACCCCAAACTTTGGGAAATTATGAAAATGGCCCAAAACGTCCGAATACACGATACACGATCGAAACACCAAGCCAAAGCTCGCAACATGAATAATAACATTAAATGAACTTACGAGAAACTCAAAACAACAGTTCCGGACGAGATTCGCAAGAATCGAATTCAAGTGCGGAAAAGCCATTTAAGAACACGGAACTCAACAAAACGATACCGAAACGAACTTGGATGACAAAAAGTGCAGAATTAATCATTCTCGGAATGACGAAATGGTCACAACATAGTCAATAAGACGGACTTTCGCACAAAAGGGAAAATTACCAAAAATCGAAATCGCGGATATTACATACTACCCTCCTTAAAAGAAGTTTCGTCCCGAAACTTAAAACAAGTAGGGTGAAGCAATATCCCGCCAGGAAACTCAACGAGATACACAAGAAACGCATAACTTTCGCCCATCAGCGAAACGTTACAAACGACGCAAAGGAATATACGGCGTGAAAATACGTCCATGACGACCAACACAACCCTACCGGCTATGATTCAAAACATCAACGAGCAAATAACGACACACCACATACCACATCACATGCACACATCTAATCAAAGAAACGCACGCGACAACAAGTCACACCCGACTAAAACGGCTATGCGATAGAAACAAATAGAGTATCACGATAGAAATCACTCTGATTCTCATCAACAAGAAAATGTCCGGCGTCAAAACACAAACAATCCAAGATAATGGAAAATGAAAATACCGGATATGACATTCTATCCCACTAAAAATAAGTTTCGTCCCGAAACTTAAAATAAAACATCAGCGTAGAATACAAACAAAACCAAAAAGTTCACGCAACAAATATCAATCTCTACACGAATTACAGCACAAAGGACAACACACAACTACATCACTGGCCACCACTGGGTCCTCCAGAAGTAGGAATGGGACTCCGTTCCCCTATCATCTTGGCAACAATCTCGCAGTACTGAACTCGATGCCCCTCACATCCACAATTATAACAAGTCACCGACGGTTTCTTACAATGCGTGCGTTCATGGCCCAGAACGTTACAGTTGAAACACCTAGGAGTATTACCAGAACTCAAAGACACCGTCTAGGGTCTTTTAGATTCTCTAGCTGACCAAGAAGGTCTCGTACTCGACTGATATGAGGGTCGAGGTTTAGGAATCCCAATTCCCTCACTTCCCGATGCGTCATCAGAATTCTTCTGCTTCTTCGCTACCGATATAGACTCTGTAGACATCATAACCATTTCAAATGCTAAGGCTCGATCTTGATAGTCCTTCAACGTTGTACACATAAAAGGGGCCATACACTGCCGAACCTGAGGTTTCATACGCATATCAAAGTAACGAACCTTATCTGTCTCACTTCGCACTTGATCTCGAACGTAACACAACTGTCGATTGTAATCGACTATTGCTTGAGATATCGACACATCTCAGGGCGTAGCCGAGAAAAACTCGACAGTTCTACGCTCCTGATTCCGACCACCACCACGACCACGCTCTCGGCCTCTATCTCTCAGCATAATAAACGGCCACCGATCAGAACAACAAACAAATATCACATAATCAACATAGGGCAACAAACAGCAGCACAATAAAGTATTCACTCCAAATCATCACACGAGTACACGAACTAACACTACAATAATAGACTTAAATTCATAAGTAATTCGCACGGTTACACCAACAGAGGTGCACGACTTTTACCAAAGTAAACATAGTCACGACCACATACATGTCATTAAAATCAGGCATTTGTCACATTCTTTAAAAATAAAATTTTTCCCGAGGTATTTGTTCAAATGATAATATTTTTAAATTTGTGAGTTTGAAAGATTTTGCTGAAATGAATTTTTGAAGTCATTTTTAATACCTCGTCATTTATCCAAAACCATAAACTCATTATCAAAATTGTTTTGCTTGAAGTTATTTACAAAACAACATATTGAAACTTCAATCTTCTCGATAAACGATATCCTCAAAATGGCCTTGTCAATACATATATTATTATTATCATCGTTAACGACATACAGGATATTCACAGTCGTCCCTGGCGGACCATACGACTCTATCTACTGAAATCAATTGATTGGTAGAGGGCGCGGATATAACTATAACAACAAGGTTATTACCGCGACAGTCAAAAGCTTACGGCCGTAACATGTTGTTTACGGCCGTAACGCCTATGAGCTTACGACCGTAATGGGAAACATATTACGGCTGTAATCACTACCTGCAGGATAGCTGGATTGTCCTAGCAGCCCCGACACGTCTCCAAAGGTTAAGGATCGACTCCTAACAATGTACTCCGACCTATAGAAAACATTATAACATTCTCCGACAAGTATAACAACGTAACAGACTTGTCGTAACGACTTAGCCCCAACACAAAAACACATAACCTTTAAATTCCAAAAATTAGAGTCACGGATATTTCACATCATAACACCCCACACGGTGGTTCAAAGGCAAAACATCAATACGTCCAGTTCTACACACATACAGTGTATCACAAGTATCGAATACAAACTCCATTACACAACACCGTGCAATTAACATTATGCACCACAAATATCACACATAAATGAAATCATGAACACAGATATTATGCATAAAAGAGGCGCACGAAGATGACGGTCGCCCACGATACTAATCTCATCCGACAACATATCCAACACGTTGTGACTACGCATAACTCAGCTTGTCACCCGACATCTCGAATGACAAAACCACACGATAATCGACAAATCACGACTCTTCTTGACCCCACAGCCTAGGTTTCCGCAACCTAAGCTCCGATACCATAAATGTAACACCCCCAAAACCATATGGGAATATTACACGCCGTAGACCCCTTTTCACGAGGATCTACCAGGCTATACCTTACAAAACGACCAAATGCTTGCCCGGCCATGGTCAAACAATAAAATAATACAGACCGTTAAGGTCACTTACACGCGAATACACCGACCGATGAGGTCACACAAATCAATCAACAAAATTGACTTATACAACATTACCCACACAGGGGTCGAAACACAATACAACGGAAGACTGAAATCAACTCGGACAACACAACGAAAATCAAAACAACTCTCAACTCTTGATTAGTATCACAGCTCGTCATCCTCTTGTGCCAATCCTGTGACTGCTCCCCTGAACCTGCATGTACCTGGACACAAAATAGACATCCACCCCCTGATTACTCGGGGGTTAGTAAAACTCCACTGTTTTACTAGTGAAAGTATCAAATCATATAAAATGTAACAAGCAAACATTAATCGTGAATCAAATATAATAATCGAGTATCAAAATATTCCCGGGAGGTTTTCACAAGGGAAGATAAGCTATGAAGCATTCGAAAATAAGATTATCATCTCGAGAATTTTTAGAATTTCAAAACCTTTAAGAGCTCAAGTCCTGATTCACAAAACCTTTTGAAAAACTTTAGGGCCTTAACCCAAATCTTGTTTCATAACTCAACAGTTCTACATAAAACTTTTCCTTTAAAAACTTTGATTGCCAAAACATATTCATGACACCGTGATCCACTGTCACGTGTCTCCGTAGGTTCAACAACCCACACAAACTATTCCACACATAAATAACCAAATATAATTAATTCCGACATCGTGATCTACTGTCACGTGTCTCCGTAGGTTCAACAACCCACACGGATTATATCAATCACAACAATCACACACACAGTCCCGACACCGTAGTCCACTGCCATGTGTCACCGTAAGCCCCGTCGAGCTCACCCGGTTGGACGCACTGTGCCCTAAACCTATGGTCCACTGCCATGTGTTATCGTAGGCCTCGTCAGACCTGCACGATTAGACCTCAGTACCTCACTAAGTTCTGACCCCGTAGTCCACTGCCACGAGTCCTCGTAGGTCCCATCGAACCATCACGAGTGAACTTAGCAGTCACACACATATTCAAGTTCATAGTTCATACAACCATGAGCACAGTTAATCAATCACATTGATCACCACAAAAACGTACATCACGCGCACATAACACAATCTCAACACTCACAACAACTGTCATCAATCAATGACACAAAACCAACATAACTCATGATCGATACACAATACGTTGCACAACTAAGTGTACAACCATCCCGATGTACGTTGCAATCCAGCACAAATGGCACAACACCTAACACGTATACCAATATAACACTATCATCACAAAACCTTCAAATTGCGGAATACACAACCAACTCAAACGGAACATATTTACGAAGGCAAGCAAAATCATCATTAACCTAATACGTGACTTGTAGTCGCAAGATACAAGTCGTATAATAAGATACTTGCCTCGATAACTGCTACCGGACACTCGGAAGAACACGATTCAACTGGGAAGCTAGGACCCCGAAGTAGACAACAAATGGGAGGGTTCTGAATCGAGTTCTTCACAAGAATTTCGTCCCTAAGTCATATCAACAATAAATCAACAATCATACGATGAATAATAATCGCATAACGCCCGAATCCCCCTCTAAGACCTTTTATCGGACACCTTCAAGGCGTCGATTAAGAACTCGACCAAAACGACGAATCTATACAATCCAACCATGGAACAACAAGGAAAATGATAGAATATATCTAAATAATTATCAATCCATCACAAACCTAAGTTATTATGGTTAAATCAGACAAAAACAACAAAACCCCCAATTTTCCCAAACTAGGATTTTCAGGAAAATCTGACCTGATTCGCTCGATCAAAGGATGTTATATGATGAATAATCAATGATATGAACTCCAGGACTTCATGGATTCATAGTCTGACAACATTCCTCCATGCCCATCAAGACTCCAGCCGCAGAAGAGGAAGAAACGAACAAGAAAATGGGTGTAAAACCCGTTTGCTGGCCTATATATAGGCAGCTTGCCGGCCGCCTTACGTACGTAATCGGCCATGGCTTACGGCCGTAACCGGCCATGGCCGAACTCCCTGCCCAAAACTGCCGACCCTGTTGCGTACGTAACCGGACAGGGGATTACGTACATAACAGGCATTACGACCGTTACTGCCGGCCTCTTGCGGCCGTAACTCGGCCAGGTGTGGCCTGGCCCCAAGATGCCCGGCCATGACTCGGCCGTGGCCAACTCCGACGGCCCGGACGACCCCGAAACCCGAACCTGAATATGAATCAAAGATACGGTTACGAAGTACTCGCAAAGACGAATCCAAGCGCTAAGAGAACACACGATTCCGACCACCCGAGGGCTCGAAATTCGACAACAGAAGTAATTACCCCAAACTTTGGGAAATTACGAAAATGGCCCAAAACGTCCGAATACACGATACACGATCGAAACACCAAGAAAAAGCTTGCAACATGAATAATAACATTAAATTAACTTACGAGAAACTCGAAACAACAGTTCCAGACGAGATTCACAAGAATCGAACTCAAGTGCGGAAAATCCATTTAAGAACACGGAACTCAACAAAACGATACCGAAACGAACTCGGATGACAAAAAGTGCAGAATTAATCATTCTCGGAATGACCAAACGGTCACAATAGAGTCACTAAGACGGACTTTCGCCCAAAGGAGAAAATTACCGAAAATCGAAATCACGGATATTACAGCCAAAATCCACCCCCAACTCCAGAGGACGAAGCTAGTAAATGGCTTCAGAAAGTAACTAAGATGCACTCCTCATTTCTCTGGTTCTTCTGACTCGCTCGGTTGGGAGAATTGGCTCTTTCAGTTGAGCAGGACTTTCGATGCCGTAGCTTGTCCCGATGACAGGAGGGTACTTATTGCCCAATACGTCTTGGATAAGGAAGCTGCGGAATGGTGGGAGGCTGTGACACCCAGAGACTGCATAGTCACTTGGGAGGAATTTAAGGTTACTATGGAAGCAGAAAATTGCCCACCGCCAGTCAAGGAACGCAGAATTGTGGAATTCTTTACTGCTACACCTCAGGATGTGCCTATTTCTCAGGCCATCATCTCTTATAATCAGCAATTGGGATTCATGAAAGATCAGGTGAGGACCGAGGCCGACAAGATCCGTTATTTCATTATGCGCATGAAACTGCATATCAGACAGAGTATGGCACCGCTCATGTGTGCCACCTTGAAGGAGTATCAGGATGGTGCCCTAGCGATTGAGATGGCTGTCCCGGAATTAGAGTTAGGTTCCGAGGCCAAGAAATAGAAGACGTTCGGCAGTTTTCAGCCGGCAAGGGTGGTCGTTTTTCAAAATCTCAGTCTACTCCTACTTCGGGGAAGAAGCCGTTTCACCAGGCTGGAGGGTCTCAGAGTAACCGCTCAGTCCAGTCCCCTTTACCAGGCGGCAGAGTTTGTTTCAATTGTAGTCAGAGTGACCATTTGGCGAAGTATTGTCCAAATCCTCCAATCACATGTTTTTCGTGCGGATAGAGTGGTCATCGTGCGACTCACTGCGAGACAGTAGCCAAGATAGTCAGAACTCCTGTTGGCCACTAAGTATACTAGATACAGCTTGGAAAGTGTTTTAAACAACAAGCTGTACTGATTTTAAATCTGAGTGCGTAGCGGAAGTCTTAAATACAGTAAGTTGCTGTGGATACAACAACTCGATGTGCAGTGTATACTTAAATAATCACAGTAATTAATAAAACAAGTAAGGCAGAAGGTAAATAACACAGTATTTAAAGTGGTTCGAGGTAAACCCCTCTACGTCCACGGGTCCTCCACACAGGAGTAAAAAGTTTATTATAATTACTGCGTACACAACTATGTAATTATAACAACCCACAATCAATATATCGTTCACACATATTGATATAAAGATCGTAGCTTCAACCGTTCACACAGATTGGTTTGAGTTAACACTTTGACTGGCTTCTTCACACACAGTTCTGAAGCTTCGTCTTCTTCGATGCAATTCCTTCACACACAGTTCCAGAGTAGCAAAGATTACTCAGTCCACACAGGGCTGATATGGGTTTGTTCAAAGATAGAACAGGGTATGAACAACAGCTTTGACTTTCTGAGCTTCTAGCTGATGATGTGTTGTTCACGATTTGAGCACTGTATATCTCTTTATATCTGAATAGCAGTGAGCTTTGGAGATATGTTTTGCTCTGATGTATATGATAATAACTTCGTAAGATTTTCATTCGGTAATTGATGATCTTCAAACTCTGGAGAGATATATAGTCTTTGAAATATATCCGTTGGAGATCTATCCGTTGGGCAAGATTCTGTGACAACAGATATTCAACTGAGATCCGGATATTGCGGGATTTGAAGATCTTATGACTTATAGTATTTAAATACTTTATCCTTTAGTATTTAAATACTTATTTATCAACGGGACTTTACTTCTAGCGAATACTGAAGATTCCTTCTTTGTCCAGTTGAGAGTTGTATGGAAGGATTACGTATTGACGATTCGAGACAGCTTCCATACTTAGTCTTTATGAGACTTCTTTGTTGTACTAAATGCTGGATATACGAGAGGTCTTTGATACAGGTTGACACTTCAGCTTTTCGATACAGTTTGCTTACTGTATTCAGGATTGGCATATTGTCAAAACATCTTATCACCATTATTCGATACAGGGATTGTTTATCCTGACTGTTTTGATACCGGGCATTGTTATCCCAACAATTTTGATACAGGGTATTGTTATCCCAATAATTTCCCCCTTTTTGACAATTTGACAAGACTTAAATCTTTCAAGCTTTCTTGATGATGCCAAAACCTTCTTCATGAAGCGAATAACCTTCTTGATGACTTCAGGCAGATATCTTGGTCTTCTGTCGAATGATCTGGCTTTCAGCAACTTAGTCTAATTTTTGAACTGCTCGCAGGCGAGTTCGATACAGCTAACAGTTTTTACAACTTAAGCTTATGATTGGCGTGCAGGCACAATCTTACAATATATTCTAGATGCATATAACTGAATCTATGAACTGTTCGCAGACAAGTTCGTACAGCTTAATTTTTGAACAAGTTTCTATACTTGTGATTAATTTCAGCAATTAAATTAAATTAAATTACATAATCATACAATAACACGGTAGATTATGAGTTGTAATCTTTCAAGACAGGCAAATATTTTTATTTATATTCAAAATAGAGTACAAGGATTGCTGTTTTGAAAGAAAAATTACAAAAAAATACAAGGATTTCAGCTCCTATAATCAGAATGTCTCCATGGCCTTTTCTCTGGATCATGCTCGGTTCCACGCCACCAGTGCTGTAGGAAATCATTGCCTCGATCTAAGTAGATTGCTCTACCATCGTATGATCTGTCGAAGGCAAGAATCCACTCTTTTGGATGGGTGATCCGATCTCCTCTTCTATGCTTGGACTTCATTTCTTGTTGGAGAGGAATCTTTTATTCTTCTAACAACTTTGTAAATTTGTCTGCAGCCTCCGCTAATTTTTTATAACCTTTGAAGATGGCGGATTCCCTGACGAGTTTTGCAAAGTATCTCATCAGTTCATTTTTCCTCCATTGCTTCACTTCTTCAACAGTGGGATGGCGGTTGGTTGGCAGACGAATTTCAGAAGGTCTTTGGATAATGCTTTGCCATGGGACATTGGGATCATGGAACTCAGGTCGAGAACCTGAAATTCTGAAACTTTGTGTGGGTGGGGCTAATTTATTCAGCTCTGCAGTAATGCTGTCTTGAGCAGCATTAAATTCCCTTTCGTGCTGAAGCCTTGTTCTCCTTGCTGCTTCTCTCACTTCTTCCCCCTTTTTGGCATCATCAAGACGTCCTAGGATCTCCACTGCGGCATCCTGTTTCGTCTCAATGTTTGTCATTATCTCGACAAGGGAGGAGAGCACCTGCGACATATCTTTGATACTCTTGTCGTGAGTTTGCAGATGAGAGGTTGTTTCGATCATGGCTGCTACTGTCTTGGCCTCGGATATGCGAGTTTTAGATTCCTCTTCTCTCAGGATCTTTTCTTGCTTCTCTTGCAGATTAGCCAGGGCTTGCTTGAAGACATGTGGTAGTACAGTGAAGGCTTCGACAACACGAGAGACTTCATGCCTTAAACCAGTCATTTCTTCAACTACAGATGTGTGCATCCAATCCAAAGCTTTTTCAACTGAGTGAAGGGCATTCACTGCATCCTGAATGAATACTGTCTGGAGGCCAAGAGCACGCAATCGCTCTTTCTTAGTTTCAGTGCGAGGAGAGTCTGGCTGAGCAAAGTCCTCTGCTCCATTCAACCTTCTCAAATTCATGTTAGGGCGTGAATTGAGTTGGACATCCTCAGGTACAGTACCGTCGTCGGATTCCACAATTGATGGGTCAAAAGCAGCTGTTGTGGGTTCGGCGGTAGGAGGTGCGGTATCCTCCTGTTTCAAAGAGGTGTCTGTATACATGGGTACAGGAGGGACTGATTCCTCCTGATGTCTCTCAGCTTCCGCCTGTTCCGGCAGAGGGACTGATTCCTCTTGCTGGAAGGCGCTGGATTCTTCTTTTTCTTCGGCGACAGCAAGTTCGGGTGCCTGTTCCGAAACATTTTCTTCTTCTTCCTCGATAGGAGGGACTGATTCCTCCTGCTCGGGAATAATATCTGGCTGATGCGAGGGGGGCTCATGGCGGCTTGATGTCCCTTCATCATTTTGTTAAACCTGGGGGACTTCTCTTTCGTGAGCCTCCTCACGGCTCATTCTCAGACCTGCCTGAAAGGCATCGTCGTCGTTGTCTGAGTCGTGGTCTTCTTTTGGACTTAGGGGAGATTCCTCAGACTTATCTTTTCCTTTTCTTCTGGCATCTGATTTTTGCAAAAGATGGCTTTCAATCAACTCTTTGCAGTATAAATTGTCCCATTGGATCATGGCTTCAATTTCTGTGGAGTCCGTCACTTCCAACATGAATCTTTCTTTATTTCTCCACTCGCTCCAGTTGTACAGGGTATCGTACGGAGCTATCCTGTAGCTTTTCCATTGAAGAAATTTTTCATATGCCTGTTCAATTTGCACAGAGAGAAGGGTTTTATTGATAATAGTGTCCGGGGAGGGACTTCGTACAACGTCTGAGTCCGCTGTAGCGAGTGGTTCCTTTATAGGTGTGGGATCCTGTATGGAAGATGGATTCCTTATAGGAGATGGTTCCCCGAAGGAAGGTGGATCCTGTATGGGTGTGGAATCCCGCATAGGAGAGTTAGCTGTTGGCTCCAAAGGGGCAGCCGACTCGCTAGAGTCTTCCAAGTTGGCAGATGTCCTCGTATCCGTCGTTGCCACCAAAGGCTCGGGATTTACTTTCGATATAGTAACGGGCATCTCTTCCACAGGGGTTGGGCCCTGGGGTAGTTGTTCAGTGGGTTGCGCCACTATAGAAGCATCCTCGGAGGTTTTTGTGGATTTAACTTTAGAAAGCCTCCTTAGCTTCCTTTTCGGCTTTTCAGCAGCAACTGGTGTCTTGCTGTGAGATCTCTTTCTTTTCCTTGAAGATTCTACACTCTGGGACTTAGGAGAAACGTCCCTTGGATCTTCAGAAATCGGTAGGTTCTGGATAAAAGGCCTGTCTGCGATCAGAATACTTTGTTTGTAGGCAGTGGGCTTGACTCCTCCCAAGTATATCCTGGAACTTATCTTCTTTGCATCTGCGGATTGTGGAAGTCCGCACTTCGTCAAAATGTGGTTTAAGAATAAACCAAATAATTTCTTCTGAGTAGCAGGTTTGGACACTTCCTCCTGCAAGTGTTTCAGAATAATTTGACACCAATTGACCTTTTCACAGGTCATGATAGCTACCATCATTCTAAACCTAAGATTAGTGCACATCTCAAATGCACCAGTACGATTTTCAATGATGCGACAGCAAAAATCATGCAAATAAACAAATGGTAAGCAAAAGTTTTTCTTATGGCAGGTGGTGTGAATCACTTCAACCGTAGCCAAACCGGTGAACAAGCCATAATATTGGGTCAGCAACTATTGAGACCCAAATATCTCAAGTTCCTACATGGTCAGGCCTTCAGAGGGTAGCCTGTAAATATTTTTGAGAAGATCTCGGTCGATGCAGATCTCCACTCCATGAATGACTGCTGTGATATCAGCAACATGTCCTCCTAGGGCTAGAGGCAGAAAATGAACCACGGTGTTGAGGTAGAACTCCTCAACAAGGTGACCGTCATATTTCTCTGCGGTGTGACTCCCAATGCGGTAGAGGCCTTGTTGACGAAGTCTGGTGATGACGACTTGCATCGTATCGACGTCATCAATCTCAGCATGAATGCGCTCGATGATGACAGATCGGGTGAAGATCCATCCATTGATGAAGTTCAGAGACTTCTTGAGAGCGGGAGAAGATGTCTGAGTAGCCATTGGTGATTCTCAAGAAAAGATGAAAGAGATTAAGAGAAATTTGCAGTAAAACGCAGAAAAACTTGTAGGCTGTATTTGCTTGAATGCTCTCAAAATATCCAAAAGGCGTAAAGAGTCTCAAATGGCAATTGCAGTCCTTTTATAGTGGGCGGCGAAGAAGGGTCTTTCAGAGAACGAATGGTCAGATTTAAGGGATGGGAACCGGCTTTTGAAATGAACGGTCATGATGGATTGAGTGTAACTGGTACACTTATCCAGTGAATTTTAAAATAGGAGCGGGTCCCACTCCTGACATTTTTTATTACCCTCGATGCCTGAAACGGTGGTATTAAACATTAAACAATTTGAAAACATCGTGGCTTTTGAGATTCAGTTGTCTAGATGACGTTTGACATGAAAACAGGGCACGTGGACAAAAATTATTTAAAATGAAATATTATAATATAATATATATATATATACTGAATCAAAATCCTATTGTATATGCTGTATCCGCAACGATAAAGCGTTCCCCCTTAAAAGGTACATATAGGTTTTAATTCCATATAGCAACTTTTGGATTAATGCTGTATTCATGGGTCATACTGTATTCCCCCTTAATTATTGCACACGTTAGCTATAGGATGATTCATATATCTTTGTTCCCTACAGTGCTGTATTGAAGGCTCTGAGTGTACATATAATTAATGATGGATACTGTATTCTTGGGTCTTACAGCATTCCCCCTCAATTGTTGAGTAAAAACAGTCAATACTTACAGGGAGTCAGGCTGTAGCAATCCCAATTCTTGTCTAAGCATGTTGAATCTTGCTGTGTCGAGAGGGTTGGTGAAGATGTTGGCCAACTGAATATCTGTATGAACCTTTTCGAGCCGAACGTCCTTGTTCTCGACGTGATTCCTTATGAAATGATGCTTCATGTTGATATGCTTAGTGCGCGAGTGCAACACAGGATTGTGCGTAATTGCAATTGCACTCATGCTATCACACATGATTGGCGTTTCCTTGGCTTCAATCCCATAATCTGACAACTGTTGCTACATCCAAAGGATCTGCATACAGCAGCTACTAGCAGCATAGTATTCTGATTCAGCCTTGGAAAGTGAGTTTGTCAATTGCTTCTTACTGAACCAAGAAACAAGTCTAGGTCCAAGAAAGTGACAAGTTCCACTTGTACTCTTCCTATCTAGCTTGCAGCCTCCGAGATCCGAGTCGTTGTATCCAACTAAATCGAATCCGCCTTCTTTAGGATACCACAGTCCTACATCGACTGTTCCTTTAATATACTTCAGGATTCGTTTAGCTGCATTGAAGTGTGATTCCTTAGGTGCTACTTGATATCTCGCACACACTTCTACAACAAACTGGATATTGGGCCTACTAGCCGTTAGGTACAGGAGAGAGCCAATAAGCTTCCTGTAGAGTGATTGGTCAACCGGCTTTCCGGCTTTATCAGCACTAGTATGCACGGAAGTGCCCATGGGGGTTGACGATGATTTGGAAGTGTTCATTCCAAATTTGTTGAGAAGCTCCTTGCTGTATTTTTCCTGGTTGATGAAAATACCTATAGGCAACTGCTTTACCTGCAAACCTAGGAAATAACTAAGTTCTCCCATCATACTCATTTCAAATTTATTTTGCATGAGATGAGAGAACCTTTGACACAAACCAAGGTTAGTTGAACCAAAAATTATATCATCTACATAAATTTGGACCATTAGAAGGTCATCGCCTTTCTGTATTTTGAACAAGGTTTTGTCCACAACACCTTTTTCAAATCCATTATCGGTTAAATACTGGGACAGGGTTTCATACCATGCTCTAGGGGCTTGTTTAAGTCCATACATTGCTTCTCTCAGCCTGTATACTAGATCGATGCCGTCTGTGTTGGCAAACCCTGGTGGTTGTTCAACATAGACTTCTTCGGCAAGGTCTCCATTTAGGAATACACTTTTGACGTCCATTTGGTATACGATGAAGCTCTTATGGGAGGAAAAGGCTAAAAATATCCTAATAGCTTCTAGTCTGGCTACAGTGGCAAATGTCTCATCGTAGTCTATGCCTTCTTCCTATCTATAGCCTTGGGCGACTAGTCTGGATTTATTCCTGATAATGAGTCCATTTCGATCCTTCTTGTTTATAAATACCCATTTGGTTCCAATTACTGATTGATGCGTAGGTCTGGGTATAAGATACCATACGTTGTTTCTTTCGAAACCGTTAAGCTCTTCTTCCATAGATGTGATCCAATGAGAATTGTTGAGAGCTTCGTTGGTTGAAACAGGTTCAGACTGGGCTAAAAATACAGCAATAGTGCACATGTTGAGTCTTCTAAGCTCGGATTGAGATTTCCATTCAGGAAATGGTGATATCTCAATATCTAATTCTTCTTGTGCACAAAGTACATTTCCTTGTGTACTCTGTATTCTCCTTCGGGTAGACACACCAGCATCTATGTTTCCAATGATCAGCTCTTGCGGGTGATCTCTCAACCATCTTCGGTCGGGTTCTAATTCAGGGTCCCATAGTGTATCGATAGTTTCAGTAGATACAGCTTCAACTTGTACAACATCAGCTTCATCTACGTCAATTCTTACTACTGCGGGGTTGATTTATAGGTCAACAACAGGTTCTATGGGAGTTGGAGGATCTAAGATGGAGAGTTGTTGGATGTTTTGAGTTACATCTTCTACTCCTGTAGGGTCATGGTGAGTTTCGTCGAACACTACATGAACTGATTCTTCGATCGTCAGCTTCATTTTATTAAAGATTCTGTGAGCTTTGCTGACGGAGGAGTATCCTACAAATATTCCTTCATCTGATTTCTCATCAAAGGTTCTAAGTTGATCCTTCCCATTGTTCAACACATAGCACCTGCATCCAAAAATGTGAAAATATGAAACTAACGGAGTTTTGTTGTTCCATACCTCGTATGCTGTTTTGTTATGGTGCTTGTTGACGATACAGTGGTTTTGAGTGTAGCATGCTATATTGGTTGCTTCACCTCAGAAACGCTATGGCAACTTTCTTGCAGCAATCATTGTCCTTGTTGCTTCTTTCAGCGTCCTATTCTTTCGCTCGACAACACCATTTTGTTGAGGTGTACGGGTAGCTGAGTATTCGTGCTGTATCCCATTTTCCGAACAGTATTACTCTATAAGGCGGTTAGTAAATTCTGTACCTCTGTTGGAACGAATGGACACGATACTCAATGCCTTTTCATTTTGAAGCTTTCTCAGGAGCTCAGGCAGCTTTGATGTTGTTTCCTTCTTCTTGCTTAGGAAAATTTTCCAAGCATACCTGGAGTAATCATCAACAACAACAAGACAGTATTTCTTACCTCCCAAACTTACCGGGTCTACAGGACCGTAGAGATCCATGTGTAGCATCTCCAACACTCTGTGGGTTGAAAGATAGGATTTGCTCTTCAGGGTTGAATTGATTTGCTTGCCTTTCTGACATGGTCCGCAGATGCTGTCCTTTTTGAATGACACGTTTGGCAATCCTCTTACCATTCCCTGTCTTGAGAGCTTGTTGATTGTCTTGAAGTTGACGTGAGACATCCTCTTGTGCCATAACCAGCTAGATCTGCAGTACCTTTGGCAACAAAGCATGGAATTGAGGAGCTCATAGGCTTCCAGTCAGCAATATACATGTTATCTGATCTGCTTTCTGTAAGCACAACTTCTTTGGTCTGGATGTTCTTGACTCTACAACGATCTATATAGAATTTCACCGAGAACTATTTATCACAGAACTGGCTAATACTAAGTAGATTGTACTGTAAGCCTTCAACATATGCAACATCAGTGACTTTGAATTTTCCGACAATCAGGTTTCCTTTCCCTCTTGTTCTTCCTTTAGATTTATCACCGAAGCGCACTTTTAGACCGCGACCTTCTACGAAATCTGATAGCTTGCTTCTATCTCCTATCATGTGCCGAGAGCATCCACTATCGAAGTACCAGGTGTCCTCCTCTAGGATGTCCTGTATGCAAAGAGATTAGGTAGATTTAGGTCCCCTTTGATTTTTGGGTCCATGTATGTTAGTTCCTTTAGGTACCCAAATTTTTCTGACAGCAATTGGTTTACTGTAGGTCACATACGGTACAGTGTTGCGGTATTTACGTGGGGCATATACGTAGTCGCTATAACCATGATAATTGTTATGTATGTAAAATTCAGGGTTATTATTATTAGTCCAGTACGAGTGCCGTCTTGGAGGTGGAGCCATTTTCTTTGGCCTAATAGCTTGTCTTCTGGGTCTCCAGTTGGATTCCCAATGCTGTGGTTGATACTGTGCGGACACATGCTGTCTCGAGGAATAAAGGGTCTCCTTCTGAACGGCTGTTGGCGCTGTTGATATGCTCGGGGAGCATGTTGTTGAGTGCGCCTTTCAGGTCTGAATGACTGGTGATTCTGCTGTCTGGAGTATGATTGAGGTGGTGGAATGGCAGCCTTTGCTGTTCGCTGTGCAACAGGTTCTTTAACAGGACTCGAAGTTTCTTTTGATACAGGAATGTGTTCCACACCCCTGACAAACACTGTACTAGTTTTTCCTTTGTTTGAACATGAGCTGTATCCTAAGCCACTTTTATCATGAGCATGTTTCCCAGTGCTTAGAATTTCTTCCATTCTTTTGGACGATTTCTCGAAAGATTTCAGAATGGTCTCAAGTTCATCTTCTCGTTTTTCGAGAGTTTTGACTTTGGCTTGAAGTAGAACGGAATCATTTGTCTTGCTCTCGTTGTGAGTTTTAACCTCACTTAGTTCATGAGCAAGTTGATGATTGCTCTCCATGAGTTTTTCATAATCGACTTTGCTGGTTTCACAATCAATGGACATATTTTCATAATTTATTTTCAGCAAGTCATTTTCATCTTTCAGCTCTAGGTTAGACAGTTGGAGCTGTATATTCTCATTTTTCAATGTCTCATGGGCCTTTTGAATGTTTTTAAACTCATTCATCATGTTTTCAAAAGTATGAGATGCATTTACTGGAATAGCTGAGTTTGAGCTTACCTCATCATCGCTGTCTTCACCTTCCAGAATGTCCTTGGCCATAAAACACATATATGCTTTATCATCGAACTCGTCGTCAGATGAATAACCTTCAGTGACCACCTGAAGACATTCTTCGGACTTGGATGGTGCGGGGGAGGCTTCTTATTCTCCAATCAGGGCCTTGAGCTTGTTTTTCCAAGCACGTCTTCTTTCATCCCTCTCTTGTTGCTAGGATTTCGACAACCTTTGAACTTTGGGATGAGGACATTTGTTTGCATAATGCCCTGGTTTCCTGCAATTATAGCATAGGTTAGCATCACCGGATGAAGTTTCGGTACTTACCTTGTGGACAGGTTTGGGCCTGTAGGGAGTTTTTCCCGATTGCTTGATGAACTTCTTGAACTTATGCATGAGAAGCGCCATTTCATCTTGAGACAGGATGTCGTCGTCACTTCACAAGATTCTTGTGACTAGGCTTCGGCCAGTGGGCATCTTTGTGTCGACGGTTCGATACAGCGGCTAGTGCTGTAACCTTTGAAGGAGATTCTTCAGCTTTCTCTCTTCTGTCAATATCATACTCAAAAGCTTTGAGGTCAGAGAATAGATCAAAAGTAGATATTTCATTTAGATTACAAGACACACGCATAGATGTGGTCTTAATGTCCCATCGGGCAGGGAGAGATCTGAAAATTTTTAAATTCTTCTCCTTTTGGGTATAAATTTTGCCCAAAGCTTCAAGTTCATCAACAATACCAGTGAATCTGAGGTCAAGTTCCTCAAGTGTCTCAGTTGGTTTCATTTCAAAAGATTCAAATTGCTGAGTCAGGTTTGAAATTTTGTTTTCTTTTGAGAGATCAGTTCCCTCACAAATCAACTTGAGTTTATCCCAGATTTCCTTGGCTGTTTTACAGCTCTTTACCTTCAAGAACGTGCCTTTGTCAATAGTGACAAATAACGCGTTCTTAGCCACATTGTCGAGATTGGCGCGCTTTCTTTCATCTGTGGTCCATTGCTCGCATTACTTCTCGAGCATCTCAGCATGGGCTTGGCCTTCAACCCTTGCGGCCGTGTTTACCTTCATGATCTTGATGGGGCCATCCTGTATAACAAAAATCATCTCTTCGTGCATTGCTGCAAGATGAGCCTCCATCCTAATTCTCCAATCATCAAATTCATTAATAGAGAACATAGGCACTTTGTTGATCATAGATGTATCCATGTGAGAATAAAGGAATGAAAAAGACTGTTTTAAAAATTAAGTGATTTGGATCTGATTCGGTAAAAAATACGACTGATTCTTTTTAGAATCAACTGCCCCGATACCATTTGTTGGCCACTATGTATACTGGATACAGCTTGAAAAGTGTTTTAAACAACAAGCTGTACTGATTTTAAATCTGAGTGCGTAGCGAAAGTCTTAAATATAGTAAGTTGTTGTGGATACAGCAACTCGATGTGCAGTGTATACTTAAATAATCACAGTAATTAATAAAACAAGTAAGGCAGAAGGTAAATAACACAGTATTTAAAGTGGTTCGAGGTAAACCCCTCTACGTGCACTGGTCCTCCACACAGGAGTAAAAAGTTTATTATAATTACTGCGTACACAACTACGTAATTATAATAACACACAATCAATATATCGTTCACACAGACTGATATAAAGATCTTAGCTTCAACTGTTCACACAGATTGGTTTGAGCTAACACTTTGACTGGCTTCTTCACACACAATTCTGAAGCTTCGTCTTCTTCGATGCAATTCCTTCACACACAATTCCGGAGTTGCAAAGATTACTCAGTCCACACAGGGCTGATATGGGTTTGTTCAAAGATAGAACAGGGTATAAACAACAGCTTTGACTTTCTGAGCTTCTAGCTGATGATGTGTTGTTCACGATTTGAGCACTGTATATCTCTTTATATCTGAATAGCAGTGAGCTTTGGAGATATGTTTTGCTCTGATGTATATGATAATAACTTTGTAAGATTTTCGTTCGGTAACTGATGATCTTCAAACTCTGGAGATATATATAGTCTCTGAAATATATCCGTTGGAGATCTATCCATTGGGCAAGATTCTGTGACAACAGAGATTCAACTGAGATCCAGATATTGCGGGATTTGAAGATCTTCTGACTTATAGTATTTAAATACTTTATCCTTTAGTATTTAAATACTTCTTTATCAACGGGACTTGACTTCTAGCGAATACTGAAGATTCCTTCTTTCTCTAGTTGAGAGCTGTATGGAAGGATTACGTATTGACGATTCGAGACAGCTTCCATACTTAGTCTTTATGAGACTTCTTTGCTGTACTGAATGCTGGATATACGAGAGGTCTTCGATACAGGTTGACACTTTAGCTTTTCGATACAGTTTGCTTACTGTATTCAGGATTGGCATATTGTCAAAACATCTTATCACCATTATTCGATACAAGGATTGTTTATCCTGACTGTTTCGATACCGGACATTGTTATCCCAACAACTCCTATGGTAATTGCAGCATCAGGGGAACCAGTGTCGGCCAAAGAGCAGCAGTATCTCATAATCCTCAGGGTACGGTTCGTGGTAGAGGTTGTGGCCAGCCGGACCGCCGAGCTACTTCAAGTTCAGGCTCAGTGCACCCTCATTTGTACCAGATGAGACGCACAGAGGAGATAGATGTTCCAGTGGCTTCAGGTAGCACTCAAATCCTTTCTCATCCAGTTTCGGTGCTTTTTGATTAGGGTGCTACCCACTCTTTTATTGCTTCGGACTGTGTTTGTCGTATTGGTATTACATGCTTGTTCGAGTGTGAGCCATTTGTAGTGGGTATGCCTAGTGGGGATAGTATGGTTGGGGACCGGGAGGTTATAGATTGCCCAGTGAGGATCGGGAGCCGGGATTGGCCCTCGAATCTCATTGTTGTAGACCTTAAAGGAGATGATTTGATCCTCGGGGACGATTGGTTGGATCGTCACGGTGCTATTATGAATTATCGGACTCGCACCATCACGATAGTGGCTGAGGACGGCACCGAGCATACTCTCGTCGGTTGTAAGTTGGGTAGATCGGGAAGCATGATTAGAGCCTTGAAGGCGATGAAACTTTTGAACCAGGGTTGTGTCGGCTATTGGTGTTACGCTCTGCAGGCAGAAGATGGTGGAGTTGACATGTCGTTGATTCCAGTCATTAGCAAGTATCCCGACGTGTTTCCAGATGACTTTCTGGGATTACCACCACAGCGGGAGGTTGAGTTTCCTATTGATCTAGAGTCGAATGCGACCCCTGTTTCTCGAGCGCCATACCGTATGGCACCGTCGTAGATGTTAGAGCTGAAGAAGCAGTTGGGGGAATTGCTAGATAAAGGGTATATCCGACCGAGCGTATCGCCTTGGGGTGCGCCTGTGCTTTTTGTTAAGAAGAAAGATGGGTCGCTTCATTTATGCATCAATTATCGAGAATTAAACAAGCTGACCATCGAAAACAAATACCCTTTTCCCCAAATTGACGACTTGTTTGATCAGCTTCAGGGAGCGACAGTCTTTTCAAAGATTGATTTACGATCGGGCTACTACCAATTGAGGATTCGGGACAGTGATGTACCAAAAGCTGCTTTTCGGACGAGATGTGGCCATTACGAGTTTGTGGTTATGCGTTTCGGGCTAACCAATGCCCCAGCAGTGTTCATGCAGTTGATGAACAAAGTTTTTATCGAGTATCTGGACAAATTCGTAGTCGTCTTTATCGACGACATCATTATTTATTCCCAGAGTCGAGAGGAGTATGAGTCACATCTCCAGATCGTGTTAGACATTTTGAGAGCTGAGTAGTTATACGCAAAATTCTCTAAGTGTGAGTTTTGGATCGAGGAAGTGACGTTCCTCGGGCATGTGATTTCAGCGGAAGGAGTTTGGGTAGACCCGCAGAAAATAGAGGCAGTGACGGCATGGGAACCACCCAAGAATGTAAAGGAAGTGAGAAGTTTTCTCGGACTTGCAGGCTATTACCATAGATTCGTTTAGGGATTTTCTAAGATCGCTAGACCGCTCACTCAGTTACTTCAGAAGACTCAGAAGTTCGAGTGGACCACAGACAGACAGGATAGTTTTGACGAGTTGAAGAGACGATTGACTACCGCACCCATTTTAGCATTGCCTCAGGGGAACGAGGATTTCGTAGTGTATAGTGATGCTTCGGGCCTCGGGCTCGGGTGTGTGTTGATGCAGAGATATAGAGTTATTGCTTATGCATCCCGACAGTTGAAACCTTACGAAGCAAATTACCCCACGCACGATTTAGAGTTAGCTGCGGTTGTCTTCGCTTTAAAAATATGGAGGCATTATCTCCTTGGGTCGTCGTGTAAGATTTTTACGGATCACAAGTGTCTGAAGTATATCTTCAGTCAGAAAGAGTTGAATATGAGACAGCGTAGGTGGTTGGAGCTAATTAAAGATTATGACCTCGAGATACTTTACCATCCGGGTAAGGCTAATGTAGTGACTGATGCGTTGAGTCAGAATCCGATAGCGTTACATATGTTAGAGGAACTTACGCCACAGAGCAGGATCCGATGGGATTTAATTTGTCAGGATATCAAGGTTTGGGTTCAGAGAGTTCAGGGTCAGTTACGTGCTTTGGAAATCGCTTCGTCCTTGACTGATGATATCAAGGCGAAACAGTATGACGATCCATTTTTGGTCCAGTTGAGGGAGGATGTGAGGAAGGGGAAAGCCCCTGGGTTTGTGATTCAGGATGACGGAGTTTTGAGATTTCGCGGCAGATTATGTGTACCGAATGACATTGAGTTGAGGCAGAAGATCTTGAATGAGGCTCATACTACACCCTACTCTATACATCCTGGAACGAGCAAAATGTTCAAGGATGAAGGAGTAACTACTGGTGGTGTAATTTGAAGATGGACGTGAACGAGTTTGTGTCGAGGTGTTTAACCTGTCAGCAGGTTAAGATTGAGCATCAGCGACCCGTGGGATTGTTGCGACCACTTCCTATTCTGGAGTGGAAGT
Source organism: Orobanche coerulescens (assembly GCA_033398695.1). Classification (NCBI taxonomy): domain Eukaryota; kingdom Viridiplantae; phylum Streptophyta; class Magnoliopsida; order Lamiales; family Orobanchaceae; genus Orobanche; species Orobanche coerulescens. Next base: position 20,534,517 of record CM065804.1, read on the forward strand.
GGGAGGACATTTCCATGGATTTCATTACCAGTATGCCTAGGACTCGGGCCGGAATGAACATGATTTAGGTTATTATCGATCGACTAACCAAATCAGCTCACTTTCTGGGCATTAAGAATACTTGGGGGCCGGAGAGATTAGCACGAGTATTCATTGTGGAGATCGTGAGGTTACATGGGACTCCCAAGAGTATTATTTCGGATCGAGATGGTCAATTCATATCACATTTTTGGCAGGCCGTTCATCGAGCTTTGGGGACTGAATTGAAACTCAGTACATCCTACCACCCGAGACAGATGGACAGTCAGAGCGGACTATACAGACGCTGAAGGATATGTTGAGGGCCTGTGCTTTACACTGGAAGGATGATTGGGAGTCGCACTTGCCATTGATCGAGTTCACGTACAACAATAGTTGGCATGCCTCGATCAAAATGGCACCATTTGAGGCCTTGTATGGGAGGAGGTGCAGATCACTATTGTGTTGGGATGATGCATCCGAGCTAATTGGTACCGAGCTCGATATGATAGTCGAGACGAGAGATAAGATTGCTCTAATCCACGACAGGTTGTTGACAGCTCAGAGTCGACAGAAGTCCTATGCCGATACGTGTCGCCGGCCATTGGAGTTTGAGGTGGGGATCATGTCTTGCTTAAGGTGTCGCCGACACGGGGAGTTTACCGCTTCGGCTGGAAGGGTAAACTTAGTCCGAGATATATTGGACCATTCGAGATTTTAGAGAGAGTTGGAGAGCTTGCATATCGGTTAGGCTTGCCGTCGTCCCTGAGTCACGTACATAACGTATTTCATGTTTCCCAGCTTAGGAGGTATGTACCGGACCCTAGCCATATTATTGATTTTAGAGAGATCGAGTTGGGGCCCGACATGACCATCAAAGAGAGACCGACTCATATTTTAGAGCGTCGAGTGAAGCAACTTCGGCACAAAACCATTCCCTTGGTTAAAGTGAAATGGTCGAGACATGGATCTGAGGAAGCCACGTGGGAGACGGAAGAGAGTATGAAGTCGAGATACCCCGAGCTATTTGCGTTGTAAGTTTCGGGACGAAACTTGTCTTTAGGGGGAGTGAATGTAATATCCGTACTTTTTATTTTTGGTAATTTCTATTTTTGGTGTATGTTCATTCGGATGACTCGCTCGTTGCTGTTTTGGAATTCTTAATCTACTTTATTCTTTGAATTTTTCCCTCTGGACGAGTTTTGGGGATGTTTTTACATATTTTTATTTTGAGTTGTATTTTGTTGCATTTACGTTCGATTCTCGTAAAACTCATCTGAGTTCGTTATTTCTCTATTCTCATGTGTTCGTATGGTTGGTTGGTTCACGTTGTGAGTTTTGGATTGTTATTCCGACGATTGTTTCGTGAATTTGGGACGTCTGGGCCATTTTTGTAAATTCGTGTTACTTTGGTTATTGTTATTATTTGTTCTTAACCGACCTTCGAGTGGACGGGCATTTGTATTGGTCGTGATCTTTGTCTTGTCATTAGAGTATTAGAGGGTGTCCAGTGGTTCTACTCTGGTATTTTTATTTTTGGTAATTGTCGAGCCACTCATTCTTCGCTGCAGGCAGGCTGCCCAATTTTCTGGGCTGGATTACGGCCGTAAGGATGCATGTATTACGGCCGTAACAATATGATGAAATCAGTACAGTGAGTTCTGGACTACCATTACAGCCGTAATGAGTCTCATATTACGGCCGTAACGCTGCCCAGTTTATTAGACTGGACAACGGGTTTCTTTCTCATTTTTTTTCATTCTTTCACTTCCTTCGCGACGGGAGCGATTTCTCCAGCCTAGGGTTCGTCCGATTCCGTCCAACCACAGTTGTGAAGCAATTTTGGGACATCATATCATCACCCTAGCATCAAACCATCCGTTGTTCATCTTCTAATCGAGGTATATTTCTCTAGAACCCTAGTTTTGGGGGATTTTGGGGTTTTGTCTTGATTCTTCCTTTTTAACCTGATTTAGCTTCGTTGAATTGTTAGATTATGATTGTATAGTCGTAATACCTCATTTCAATTTAGTTTAACGGATTAAACTTCGAGGATTTTCACCGTTCATAGATTAGAATCCTTTTGACCGCGTAGTGTTCGACGAATTGTTCCAACGGGTAGAACTAGGATGTAGTCCTACGTTTTCACAATATTGAGATTGGTTGCATATCGTTATTATGTTAGGAATGGATTTGTGAAGATTGTTCGGACCAAAACCTTACCTTTCAACCTTTTCTTTCCTTTTTCTCATTCAAGGCAAGTACTTCTTTACATTTTGTTATATAGAATGTAAAATTCGACATTGATGGAAAGTTGTGATAATTGTATGTGTGCGTATGTTGATGTTGTGTATTCCACCTGGGGATGGTCCGAAGGGGCCTCTGGGGGTCGCTACTAAGGGGTATGATCGCGGAAGTGGTTTCCCACCTGGGAAGGGTCCGACGGGGCCTCTGGGGGTCGATACTAAGGGGTACGACCACGGGTTACCAAGTATGGAATTGTATTGTAGTAATGTGATGTTATGTTTTGCCTTGATAAGCAAACCTTGTTGAGAAAAATGTGATATTCCGGAATATTGTATTTCTAGTATTTTTTTTAAATCATCTTCATGTGGGATTATACTCTTAAATAACATTATGTAAGTTCTACTTGCACTAGCTATTCAAATACTAACCCCTTAAATGGGGGAAATGCATCTTATGCATTTCAGGTACCGGAAGAGCTGAGGAGCAGGCATGGGATATGCACGCAAAGGATGGACTGGCATGATTATGAGGCTCAAGTCTTTATTTATGGTTGGTCATTTATACTGTTTGAGTATCGGAGTCTGACTGACTTTTATTGAATTCGGTTTAGGTCCCCTGTATGGGCAATGATATGGTATTGATTTGTACTTCACGTATGTTTATTAAAATGTTTTGGCAGAGGCCACGGCCCATTTTACATTGATGATTGTGTCGCTTGGGATTCCATGTACGGATCATGCGTCATGTGTTAGCCTGGTAGACTATGAGGGTTCTATGGCGTGTAATGTCCCATTTGAGATTTGGGGTGTTACATAGTTTCCTGACACCTACAGTTCAGTAGGTCACGATCATGTTGATGATCTCATTATTGGTAAGTTTGGGGCTTGAACCTTCGCGATTGGTTTCCCAACACCTATAGTTTAGTAGGTCACGGTCACTGGGTGATCTCATTATGGGTAACTTTGGGGATTGAACCTTCGCAGTTGGTTTCCCAGCACCTATAATTCAGCAGGTCACGGTCATTGGATGATCTCATGTGATACAGCTTCGGGCTATTTTAGCTTTGGGCCATGGTGATGTTTTGGCAGCTTCGGGCTATTTGGCTTTCAGGCCAGTGTGATGTTTTGCAGCTTCGGCTGAGGGCTTTCAGGCCATTGTGATGTGTTATGGTTTTGTTGGAGTCTTCGGACATCGTGAAGAGACACGAAATTGAGGAGGCTATATGGAAGACAGAGAATAGTATATGGGAGATACTCCGAGTTGTCTACCCATTAAGCTCAAGGACGGAACTTCTTTTAGGGGGAGTATCTAATTGTCTATTTTTCTACTATTTTACTGTACATATTTATCTTGAAATGTATATTTAATGTTGTATTGGATTGATATTTGTTCATTCTCATCTTCGTGTTTTGCAGTCAAATAGCTGAATTTTGTAATTATTGCATTTCATGGGAGTTATGGCTGTACGTATGGGATATTATGGCCGTAATGAGAGTCTATGTCTGTATGTATGTTGTGTTACGACCATATTGATTCTGTTCGCATGATAGTTCCGACGATAGTACCATACGACCGTACATGATGGATATATAATTCTATAGGGAACGTATATGGTCGTACGTTGCTGGTATGCGACCGTATATAGTGGTTTGGAACGTATGGGTTTTGTTTGATGTACATGAGGTATGATCGTATATGTGCATGATACGACCATATATGATCTGGTTATGGGCGTATTATTGTCGTATCACGACCTTAAGTCGGCAGAATGGTGTTTTGATGCATTTTGCCGTAAGCAAGTTATGGTGGTATATATGGGATTATACAACCATATTATGAGAATTACGGCCATATCTTTAGAAAGGTACAACCGCATAGACAGTCGACCTTCGTGTTGAGTGGATGCCAGCCAACTGGGTAAATTAGGGCCGTATGACTGTTGATTATGGTCGTATATTGGTGTTGTTACCACCGTATGATGCTGAGTTACTGTTGTATCTTTTTGCAGTTTATATAGCTATAGATCGGGTTATCACCCATTTATTTCGTTCTCATCCATTTTTATCCGAGAGTTATGATGCTTTGAGAGGTTTTTGACATTCAAACACTCGAGTGTTCGTGGAAGTGGTCACCTGCCATGTTTGTGAAGCTTTAAAAGTGAATGAAGCGGATTGAACAATTATAAATGATCTGATTCTTCAAGACGTAATTTTCTTCAACTTGGATTTTATTTTAGAATGCAATATGATGTTTTTGGAGTTGTAATCATGATATATATATATATATTGATATGTATGATTATGAGATGAATATGATTATTTCTTGAGTTTGGGAATTATTATTGGAAGAACACTTTAATTATTGGATTAAATATCATAAATATGAAGATTATGTTGTTCTTGAGATTTCTATGATAATAGAGGATAATATTATAATGATTTTGTTGATAGAATGATTATTGTGTTGGAATATTTATTCCACACATTATTTAATTTGTGTTTTGATGATTAAAGTTGCTAAACAACAAAACAACATTAAGGCGAAGCAAAACGACGATGCATTTAAGTCGCAAAGTTGCAACTGATCGCATTAGCGCACGCTAAAGCATATATGTTAGCGCACGCTAACGGGAAGAAATCTGCATATCAGCCAAGTTCGAAGTAAGCTGAAGTGAAGTCAGCTGATGAGATAGCGTACGCTACTAGTTATCATTAACACACGCTATCGAGTCTTGTTACCGTTGTGAAGGAATTCAAACACAGAATAACGTATGCAATGAAGTCAGCATTAGCGCACGCTACAAAGTATGAATAGCGCACGCTAAGATGTTTGAATCAAGTCAATCAGAACGTTGGGAAAAGCAGGTCAAAGTCAGCATATCAAACGGATACTTTGGCAATCCATGCAATGGATATATTGGATTAGCGCACGCTACAATGTGTTATTAACGCACGCTAATACAAGAGGGTTACGTACGTAAGGCAGAAGGCATAACGTACGCTAAAGAAGAAACGAAGCTACTGGACTGAAACTGGGAACAGTCTAGCGCACGCTACAGGCACGCTAAGACATTAGCGCACGCTACCAGAGGAAGGCTAGCGCACGCTAGCAAGTCAAAACAGCCAGCAACGGCTAGTTTATGGGAAATGCCTATAAATACCATTCCTATGGTATTATTTGAGTACAACAACTTCAAGCAAACAAGTCATACATCTGAGATTCATATACTTACGTTGTTGTAATATTGAGCTATATATATTGTTAGTTTGAGCGTTTATACATTCAACATTATACACGAGAGGTAAAAGAAAAGATACGATTGGATTCAGTGTTATTAGGATCAAGTATCCGGCATTGTTAGAATCGCAATCGATATCTAAGTGAGGTTTATCTAGTACCCATAGAAAGCTAGAGTGGTTGATTCCTTATCCAATAGAAAAGGAAAAACGGTTTTACTCGGACCGATAGAAGACGAGCTTGTAACGGTAATCCCTCGATTGATAGAAGAGAGGCGTAGAGGTTTTGATCTTAATCCTAAAGAAAAAGATACATCGAGAGAGGACGTAGGCTTCGTTAATAGCCGAACCTCTATAAATCCTTGTGCGATTTATTTTCCGCAATTCATTTACGCTTCTGCACAAACGACGCAAATATCCGATTTTATACCAACAATTGGTATCGGAGCGGTACTCCATTACGTGGCTTAACATCCGAGGAGAATAAGATCAAATGGCGTTTCAAATGGCTCCAGTCGAAGGCCTTGGTCTCAACCGACCACCATTTTTTGATGGCGTGAACTTCATGACTTGGAAGAAGAAGATGTCGATATTCATTCGAGCTTACGACATCGAACTTTGGAAGGTGATTTGTCTTGGTCTAAAAATTCCAATGAATTCCAACGGTACACTTAAAAATTTTGAAGAATATGACGACTCCGATTGGAAAAACGACCATTTCAATTGTAAGGCAACTCAACTTCTTTATTGTGCCTTAAATAGGGAAGAACACAACCGGATATCATCGTGTGATAGTGCCAAAGAAATCTGGAAAATGCTTGAAGTAACACACGAAGGTACGTCTCAAGTCAAAGAGACGAAGATAAACATGCTCCTTCACGATTATGAATTATTCCAAATGAAGGACGACGAATCCATCTCAATTATGCTCGACCGATTTTCGGTCATCACTAATGGATTAGCATGTTTCGGAAAACCACTTTCGAGTAGTGAGAAAGTAAAGAAAATTCTCCGATCACTACCTCGAGAATGGGACGGTACGGTTACGGCAATAATGGAATCAAAAGATTTAAATACTCTCGATTTTAGTGCTCTCGTTGGTTCTCTTATCAACTACGAGATCGTTCTAAAATCTCGGAATGCCAAATCAAAACCGAAGGAAAAATCGATAGCCTTCAAGGCTAAGGTGCCGAGAAAGAAAGAAGAAATTCCGGTGGACGACAGCGACGAAGAAATGGCATATTATGCCAAGAATATTAATAAGTTCCAACACTTATTAAACCGGAGAAAGAAGGACATCCAAGCGGGCGAATCGAAGAAACCAGACAACACTTGTCGATTATGTGGCAAACCAGGCCACTTTGCTAAAAACTGTCGTGTAAAGCAAAAGGAGGTTCTAATCGCAACATGGAGCGACGAAGATCCCGATGAAGATTTTCTTGAACAAAATAATCTCGCTCTCATGGCCCGGAGTTCATTCGACGATAGCGACGTCGAAAGCCAAGTAAGTAACTCCTACGACGAACTCTTTGAAGCATTCGAGTTATTACATACGGACTATCAAAATGCTTTAAATGAAATTAAATCCCTCAAGTCTAAATATAAAACTTTGGAAATTGAAAATTCCAAAATACTTGAAAAAGGGAAATTTGTCGAAATTGATCATTCGAAATGCCTTGAAAATGAAAATATTTTGAAAAATGATCTTTTAAAAGTTCAAGATGAACTAAAAATTTTGATAAAGAAATTCTCGTGCGGTGTTGCGATATTTCCTACACGCAAGTGCACGTCATCGTTTACAAGTAATAAAGTGATAAGTAGAGTATCGTTCCCACGAGGATTGAATCTCTAACTACCGATATTTTCGTATTCCAATTTTATTTGAACAATCGAAGTTGGTTTTTGTGATTAATAACTAAAAGAATTAATAAAAGACTAAGCAGTAGAAAACAATATCTTGGATAAAAGGAATCAAATGATGAACAAGTCTAGGGTTCTGAATCCACCTTAGTTTATCCGAATTTACTCTCGATTATCCGTAATAAATAATTTTCCCAATTTATTGAAGGCGGAGATTGCTAATATATTCTACCGCCTCTCCCGAGGTCAATAGATTTATCTAACGGCGACTAACGCACTCTATCCCTAGGTGAATTATCTCGTCGATAGGCAAAAAGCATGAAATCTCCTAAAGGCCACGTAGTTCCTATGAGTATATTCCTATCTCACAGAATAAAACGGTCCTCACCAATAGTTCCTCACCAAATCTCCTCTCCCGATTCGAAGTGAATGATTAAATCAATACAACTATTGGCCAGATAATTGCAAGCATTAAACATAATTGGGAAAACTCAATAAAAAGGTAATAAATTGGATAATCTCAATCAATTCGTCAAAACAAAGGTTTCATCAAAACCCTAGATTAGGGCTTTTAGCCTGACATACTAAAAACTGAAAATACAGAATAAATAAACGAAAGCATAAAATTCAAACGCAGATGAAGCTCGGATTCCTCCGTTCTTCAGCTCCCGCCTTCTGCCCTTGAATTTTTCTGCTTTCCTCCTCTTCTGCCATCTCCAAGCTTAAGCTCTCCAAGGTATTAGATTCAATGACTCCAAGATAATTAAATTAGGCTCTTAAACCCTATTTATAGCTCAGCACCTCCACAATTCGCGTCCGTATTAGTCGGTCGAAAACTGGCTTCGAAACGGCCCAAAATCCGCGCAGACATACACCAACCGCCAAGTGTGCCGCGGCTCACTAAACCTGTGTCGCGGCACATCGCCAAAAGCTGAATGCCTGGGCGTAAATAAATTCTTCTGTGCCGCGGCTCACCTGGGCTGTGCCGCGGCACAGAGTACAGCTTACTCTGCCCTTCGGCTGGTGTCTTCCTGTGCCACGGCTCAGATTCCTTGTGCCGCGGCTCATAGTCCAGTTTTGCCGTTTTCGCCCGTTTTGCCTCGTTTTAGCTTCCGGACTTCAATATCCAGTCAATCATACAAAATCAAGGCATTAAAAGCTCATTTAGATGATTTCACTCACCAAAATACTACAAAATAATGATGAATAAGCGTATAAAAATACGCCTAACAAATACCCCCAAACTTAAGCCTTTGCTTGTCCTCAAGCAAAAAGAATTAAAGTCAATAAAAGAATGTCGTGAATCATCGTGCAACTCATAGTGTTCAACCTAATCAATACTATCCTGCCATTCTCTCTAAATAATACGGGTGTCATAAAAGCGAGCTGCACTCAGAATAATGATTCCGCAAAGTAATCAAGTTCAGTCCTAATCACTCGTTCATGAAGAAAACTCAGCTCAAAGATTAACAAAACATGAGTCAAATCGACCGTCAATATGAAAGGCTAACACAAACAAGCTAGTTCATCCTGTTCCACAGTCGAAAGGCACAATTTTCATGAGTTTCATAACAATTAAACCTCGGACAGTATTCCCTTATATATATGCTCAAGAATTTGATTCGAGTTGACCACTAGGTTAGGCTCTCGGGATGTTTCATCGGGATAATCCTAGGGTGGAACTTCCATTCTCATGTATTAGGAAACCGTTTGACGTAAAAGACACTCATGGGGCACATGGATGCTTCTAGTTACTAAGTTCCCGTCTACAGCGGAGAAACAACTCGAATATATAATTTCCGCATGTCCGAATCAAGGTTGCCGTTTTACGCGAGAGTAAACAGCGGGTCACGCGAATACCCCCGGTTACTAGGCTTCCTATCATTGGCACATGTGAAATTACTAAATCACTAGTCTAATCGGGGTCGTCGTTTTACGCGAGAGTAAACAACGGGTCACGCGAATACCCCCGGTTACTAGACTTCCCTTCATAGAACACTTTATCTCGACTTTTGGGAAAAACTGACCGACTCTAAACTCAATCTAAGTGCCAACACGACTAAAGAAACAGTACGACTCATTATCCGGAAAATGTAGCCAAACGTATTGATGGGAATTTAAAAACAAGTATGTATCGTCTCTTATCTGCCAAGACCTCTACAATCACGAAAAATTTCGGACCTAATTGAATACTAAGCAGAACAGAACTAACTGACTACAACTCGACTAGAACTCGCCCGCTTCTTCAGAGAGAAAGACAGTGTCGTAACATCAGTATCACACAAATAGAAGCACGAAAATTCACGAATAAAGAAAACTAAGACAAGCAAGGCTATCTAAAAAAATTTTATGCAAAGAAATGAAAAGTGCAACGAAATAGTGTACAGCAAGAAAATAAAATACAGCAATGAATGTAGAAACTGAAAGTAAATCCCCCCCCCCCCCAAACTTAGGACGTACATTGACCTCAATGGACAAAAAATGATATGCAAGAAAAATAAAAGGTCAAGTACTCCCCTCCAGTCTGCTCAGGAGCTGGTGCCGGCATCGTCCGGTGAGCTTGCATGCTTCTTGACTACATCATGCGGAATGTGAATAAACGAGCTTGCATCATCAAAAAGGAAGTTAAGTACGAGCTCTCAAGTTGAACATGATGTAGAGGTTGGGGATAATGTGACAACATGATTCATTGCATATAAGTTTGAAAATGCCTAGCTTACCCATTTTTCATTGCTGCAATTTATCAAACACCTTGTGTGCACAAGTTAAAATGAAGAACAAGAATTTTTATGGTTAATTCCAAATCCCAAAAATAATAACACAGATTATAACCCATAATTACAAAAACCATCATCAACAATTCGTTCATAAACATCAATTCCATCACAATAACAAATTCCCATATTCCAACTCCATTTTAGAAGCAACAATGAAGAACAACTAACAGTATAAAACTCCAAATCTTTTCACATCAATAATCACTTATGATTTAGAAATCAAAAATTACCTGGAGAATTTGAGAAGGAGACTAATAGAATGGAACCAACTAACCTCATCGTGTGCAGGAAGGAAGGAAGGGAGGAAGAAGTATCCTATGCAGCCGATCGACCGAATGAGCCTTACCTGGCCGTTCTTATTTTGCGACGGGGCCGCGGCACAATATAAGTGAGCCGCGGCCCAAAGTACTGATCGGGACGTTTTGATATGTCGTCGGGTGCCGCGGCTCAGATTTTGTGTGCCGCGGCTCAGTGTGTTCGTGTGCCTCGGCTCAGCTTTAGTGTGCCGCGGCACAAAGTACAGGCTCCCTGGGCGTTTCTTGATCATTTAGTGTGCCGCGGCTCAGTTATCGGGTGCCGCGGCTCAGCGACCTGGTGTGCCGCGGCTCAATAAGATCATGCCGCGGCACAGGGTACAGTTTGATCGGCCCTTTTTCATCAGCTGATGTGTGCCGCGGCTCACCTGGACTGTGCCGCGGCTCATCATTGAATTCCTCCCCTTTCCGATTCACCTGCAGAATTTTAACACGAAAACATCAAGACGAGAGGGAAGGATGGATCAAAGAAGAAAGAAGACAAAGAGAGACTCTAAAAATGCAAGCAAACAACAAAGAATCTACAACTAATACTCGGGTTGCCTCCCCTTGCGATCGATGTGTGCCGCGGCTCACAATACCTGTGCCGCGGCTCATACTCCAGTTTCTTCCCTGGGACTTTCCTGCACAGAATTTTGAGAAGACGACGTTAAAAACGAGAGGCAGAAGCAAATTGAAGCACAAAAAATGATGAAAAATAAGAATCACGAATACAAGAAAAATAAAGAAATGCAAAAATCTACAACTACGAACTCGGGTTGCCTCCCGAGAAGCGCTAAGTTTATAGTCTTCAGCCGGACCTATTGGACAACGTTAGTTCACTTTTCGCAAACTCCATTTGGCTTCCGCCCCGTTCATCGAACCGTTTATATTTTGGTTAAAATTATGACCATTGGTCATCAGTGGTTCGAGTTTCGGTTCGGTCATCAAATGTTGTTTGTGAAAAGGTTTCGACTTGAATAACTTTCCGAAACACCCGGTTTCTCCATGACTAATTTTCCACTTGGCTTTCGGCTCACTCTCCTCCTTCACAAACGAACTCACGATTGCAGCAGATTGTTCCTCATGCTCGAGGAACGCCACTCGTTCTACATCCTTCTTAAGACTTGGGCCATTTAACACAACATCTGAATTTTCCCACCGACGATGTTTTCGGTGCTTTCCTCTTTCAACGGCATCCACCCTCTCAATTTGTGATCCTTTATCAGCACTTCCGGGACATGGGAATGACTTGAATACTTGAAAAGTAACTTGTTCGTCTTGGACCCTCAGAGTTAACTCTCCCTTTTCCACATCTATAAGGGTTCGGCCCGTCGCTAGAAATGGTCGTCCCAAGATGATTGGAATATTTTCATCTTCCTCCATGTCTAGTACGATGAAATCGGCCGGAAAGATGAACTTATCAACTTTAACTAAAACATCCTCGATTACTCCCCTCGGATACTTTATCGATCGATCGCGATCAGTAATGAGACCGTGGTTGGCTTGGCTTCCCCAATATTCAGATTTTTGAAAATCGACAGAGGCATGAGGTTGATACTCGCACCAAGATCGCATAGTGCCTTATTAAACGAAAGATTCCCCATGGTGCACGGTATGTTGAAGCTTCCCGGATCTTTCAATTTAGGTGGGAGCTTCTTTTGAAGAATTGCACTGCACTCCTCTGTCAAGGCAACCGTTTCAAACTCCTCAAGCTTTCTCTTCTTCGATAATATCTCTTTCATGAACTTTACATAACTCGGCATCTGTTCCAATGCGTCGGCGAACGGAATATTTATGTGAAGCTTTTTGAACACATCCAGGAACTTAGAAAATTGTTTGTCCGCCCTTCTTTGCTGTAGTCTCTGAGGAAACGGAACGGGGGGGACACATGTCTTCAAGTTATCCGGCTTCAAATCCTTTGCCTCCTCTAGCTTTAAATCCTTCTCTTCTTCAATCTCCTTCTTCTCTTTACCCCGCTCGGGCTGATTCAGTACCTCTCTCCCGCTTCTCAAGCTAATTGCATTTAGACTCTCTCTAGGATTTGTCTCTGTTGTACTCGGCAATGCTCCCTCCGGACGAGCTGTCAACACATTAGCAATTTGGCCCAGCTGGACCTCCAAATTCCGAATGGAAGCAGAATGATTTTGTAATGTAGCTTCCGTACGAGTCATAAATTGACTCGTATTTGCTGCCAATTTTGCAAGTGCTTCCTCGAGAGACACTTTGGGAGCGGAAGGGGGTTGCTGTTGATTCTGGGCGAAAGGGGGCTGGTGTGCGTTCTGTCCGTTTCTCCATGAAAAGTTGGGATGACTTCGCCACCCCGGATTATAAGTATTGGAGTACGGGTTATTCGGTCGATTCCCACTTCCCACAAATTGAGCCTGCTCCATCTGATTTTGCTCGAACGGATTTCCAAATTGACATTCCGCACTCGGGTGTGATCCGTTACACCAATTGCAAGTCTCAATGGTAACAGGGGCTGGTGCGTGCGAAAATGTCTGGAGCTGTTGTGTCAAAGCGGCGACTTGAGCTGACAAGGTGGAAATCGGATCATTGCTTGAAACTTCCATTACTCTTTTCGGTGTCAATCTTTCTGATGGCCATTGGTATGCGTTTTCAGCCATATCTTCCAAAAGCACGTGAGCTTCGGCCATAGATTTTCCCATGAAGGTCCCACCGGAGGCCGCATCCACTAAAGTGCGTGTAGAAGCACTCAAACCACCATAAAACGTATGCAGCTGAAGCCAATCAGGAATGCCGTGATGAGGGCATCTTCGTAGCAATTCTTTATATCGCTCCCACGCCTCGTGGAGAGATTCCATATCGAACTGGGCAAAAGTAGTTATTTCATTTCTCAACCTCGCCGTCTTAGCTGGTGGGAAAAATTTGGCAAGGAAGGCTTGCGCTAACCTCTCCCATGTTGTAATCGACCCCGGCGGTAAGGAATTTAACCAAAACTTTGCTTTATCCCTCAAAGAGAAAGGGAAAAGCCTCAATCGGATGGCATCGTCGGTGACACCATTAGTTTTGAATGTATCGCATATCTCAAGGAACGAAGCAATGTGGGCATTCGGGTCGTCCTTGGCGATCCACGAATGGGCTCTTTGCACCATCCGAATAATGGCGGGCTTGATCTCAAAATTATTAGCTTGGATAGTGGGACGCGAATTCGAAAAATTTGCGTTGACTGCGGCATGGCATAATCTCGAAGAGCGAGTTCGGTTGAACTTGCCGCACTTGGTTGTCTCCTCCTTGGATTTCAATATTCTCGGCCATGTTGACCGTAAATGCGCAACTCTCTTTTCTCCTTTTTGTTCCTTCTTAGAGTGCGCTCGAGCTCGGTGTCCAAAGGTAGTAGGCCTTCGTTCACAGAGTCTTCTCATGCACTACGAAAGGTCTGAAAGGAAAACAAATAAACGAAATTAAATACACAAAAATAAAAATAAAAATAAAACGTTCAAATTAAGACGAAATACTTAAATCGATATTAGAAAAATTTCAATCCCGACAACGGCGCCAAAAACTTGTTGCGATATTTCCTACACGCAAGTGCACGTCATCGTTTACAAGTAATAAAGTGATAAGTAGAGTATCGTTCCCACGAGGATTGAATCTCTAACTACCGATATTTTCGTATTCCAATTTTATTTGAACAATCGAAGTTGGTTTTGTGATTAATAACTAAAAGAATTAATAAAAGACTAAGCGAGAAAACAATATCTTGGATAAAAGGAATCAAATGATGAACAAGTCTAGGGTTCTGAATCCACCTTAGTTTATCCGAATTTACTCTCGATTATCCGTAATAAATAATTTTCCCAATTTATTGAAGGCGGAGATTGCTAATATATTCTACCGCCTCTCCCGGTCAATAGATTTATCTAACGGCGACTAACGCACTCTATCCCTAGGTGAATTATCTCGTCGATAGGCAAAAGCATGAAATCTCCTAAAGGCCACGTAGTTCCTATGAGTATATTCCTATCTCACAGAATAAAACGGTCCTCACCAATAGTTCCTCACCAAATCTCCTCTCCCGATTCAAGTGAATGATTAAATCAATACAACTATTGGCCGATAATTGCAAGCATTAAACATAATTGGGAAAACTCAATAAAAAGGTAATAAATTGGATAATCTCAATCAATTCGTCAAAACAAAGGTTTCATCAAAACCCTAGATTAGGGCTTTAGCGACATACTAAAAGCGAAAATACAGAATAAATAAACGAAAGCATAAAATTCAAACAGATGAAGCTCGGATTCCTCCGTTCTTGACTCATATACGCCCTTGAATTTTTCTGCTTTCCTCCTCTTCTGCCGTCTCCAAGCTTAAGCTCTCCAAGGTATTAGATTCAATGACTCCAAGATAATTAAATTAGGGTCTTAAACCCTATTTAGAGCTCAGCACCTCCACAATTCGCGTCCGTATTAGTCGGTCGAAAACTGGCTTCGAAACGGCCCAAAATCCGCGCAGACATACACCAACCGCCAAGTGTGCCGCGGCTCACTAAACCTGTGCCGCGGCACATCGCCAAAAGCTGAATGCCTGGGCGTAAATAAATTCTTCTGTGCCGCGGCTCACCTGGGCTGTGCCGCGGCAGATCTGGCTTACTCGCCTTTGGTGGTGTCTTCCTGTGCCGCGGCTCAGATTCCTTGTGCCGCGGCTCATAGTCCAGTTTTGCCGTTTTCGCCCGTTTTGCCTCGTTTTAGCTTCCGGACTTCAATATCCTGTCAATCATACAAAATCAAGGCATTAAAAGCTCATTTAGATGATTTCACTCACCAAAATACTACAAAATAATGATGAATAAGCGTATAAAAATACGCCTAACATGCGGCAATGATAAATTTGAACAAATGTTATGTGTTCAAAAATATACTTTAAATAAAGAGGGGTTGGAATTCAAACCACGTTCGAAAAATGAATCCGTCAATTTCAAAATACCCCGATGCGAAAAATGTTTGAAAATCGGGCATCACATTTCAAATTGCAAAAGCCCAAGACGGACGATAAAAATTAAAAAGATTTGGGTTCCTAAAGGAACAAACATTTCAAATATCGTCTACGTTTCAAAAGAAAAACCAACTATAGGTTGGATCCCCAAAAATAAATTTTAACAAATGATATTTTACAAAGGGGGAGAAGGAATAATTTTTGAGGGATAAATAATATTTTCAGGGAGAGCTTATACCCTTATTAATGCATAAATTGGTATCATGCATATTTATATTTCATTTGATATACTCTATATTCTTATACTTTTTGATGAAGACAAAAAGGGGGAGAAGTAGATGAATTGAGATAAAAATGAGAAAAATCGAAATCGAAAAGAAAAGAAAAGCATACAAATAGGGGGAGTTGAAAAATGGAAAAACGACGGAGTCGAAAAATAAAGGAGATGTCGAAAAGAAATAAGCATTGGAGAAACTAACGAAACGATCAAAGCCGAAAACTTTGATTCGTAGAAATATACATATATTATTTTTATTTCAGGTTTTATCCAATTCAAGAGTTGTTTTGTAATCATCAAAAAGGGGGAGATTGTTGGAATATTTATTCCACACATTATTTAATTTGTGTTTTGATGATTAAAGTTGCTAAACAACAAAACAACATTAAGGCGAAGCAAAACGACGATGCAGACGAAGTCGCAAAAAGTTGCAATCTGGACTGCATTAGCGCACGCTAAAGCATATATGTTAGCGCACGCTAACGGGAAGAAATCTGCATATCAGCCAAGTTCGAAGTAAGCTGAAGTGAAGTCAGCTGATGAGATAGCGCACGCTACTAGTTATCATTAACGCACGCTATCGAGTCTTGTTACCGTTGTGAAGGAATTCAAACACAGAATAACGTATGCAATGAATTCAGCATTAGCGCACGCTACAAAGTATGAATAGCGCACGCTAAGATGTTTGAATCAAGTCAATCAGAACGTTGGGAAAAGCAGGTCAAAGTCAGCATATCAAACGGATACTTTGACAATCCATGCAACGGATATATTGGATTAGCGCACGCTACAATGTGTTATTAACGCACGCTAATACAAGAGGGTTACGTACGTAAGGCAGAAGGCATAACGTACGCTAAAGAAGAAACGAAGCTACTGGACTGAAATTGGGAACAGTCTAGCGCACGCTACAGGCACGCTAAGACATTAGCGCACGCTACCAGAGGAAGGCTAGCGCACGCTAGCAAGTCAAAACAGCCAGCAACGGCTAGTTTATGGGAAATGCCTATAAATACCATTCCTATGGTATTATTTGAGTACAACAACTTCAAGCAAACAAGTCATACATCTGAGATTCATATACTTACGTTGTTATAATATTGAGCTATATATATTGTTAGTTTGAGTGTTTATACATTCAACATTATACACGAGAGGTAAAAGAAAAGATACGATTGGATTCGGTGTTATTAGGATCAAGTATCCGGCATTGTTAGAATCGCAATCGATATCTAAGTGAGGTTTATCTAGTACCCATAGAAAGCTAGAGTGGTTGATTCCTTATCCAATAGAAAAGGAAAAACGGTTTTAATCGGACCGATAGAAGACGAGCTTGTAACGGTAATCTCTCGACCGATAGAAGAGAGGCGTAGAGGTTTTGATCTTAATCCTAAAGAAAAAGATACATCGAGAGAGGACGTAGGCTTCGTTAATAGCCAGACCTCTATAAATCCTTGTGCGATTTATTTTCCGCAATTCATTTACGCTTCCGCACAAACGGCGCAAATATCCGATTTTATACCAACATATTGTTCTTGGTTGTCTTGAAGAATTAGATTGTATAGGTAATAAGAACTATGTTATTCATATTTATATCATCATTTAAGATGGGTCGATGACTGTGGAGTCCATGGCTTAGGGTAGTGATATCTGGATAAGTTTATTAATCGATTCTTGTTGAATCGAGAATATCTATCGTGTTAATTTTGGTATCTGTATTGTGGAATTGTTGATGTTGAATGAATTGTGTTTCATTCAAGGTTGATCATGTGAGTATAGAGTTTATTAATTCATGCATTCATTCGTTCGAAGACGTCATATTCGTGTTAGAACATTATCTTCTCCAGTATTAAGGCAAATTTATTCTTGCCTAGTTATGAGGATAATGATTTTTTTATATTGTACCGTATGGCGTACGTTGGTTTTTATTTATCAATTCCTAAAGCACGCATGATTGCGTATGTTCGATCGTTTGATATTTGATATGTTATAGCATCTGGATTGCATATGTTCAATAACTTCAGATTTATTATCTTGTGTAACTCACCATATAATTTTGGGCGAAATATATTTTTATCGTACTTTAAATTAAGGGAAGACAAAGGCACGAGAAAAATATGATGATGGTGAATGTCTCGAGGAAATTAGTGGGGGGCCCGAGTCATCTTGATTCCAATTGTATTGGTTATGTTAGTCACGTATTTATTAGGTTGCATTGTACTCCGATATATTTTGCACTCTTTTGATATATCCATCTTCATATGGATTGTTCTTGTATTTTAACGATTTTGGATAGATTGACATTTGCTAGTCAGAGTATTATATAATCAGCTCCGGGTGTCCCATGATAATATGCACGAACATTATATCTAGGAAATTAGAATGAAAGTTGCACCTTTTTGCACATTGCACAACTATCTCGTAATCATATCTCTATTTAGGTTCTCTAATTTACGATAGCAGTAGCATACTTTTAGAAAGTTCCTAATATATTTCAGTGTAGTATCCAGGTAGACTCATTTATGATTTAATGAATAAAAGCAACCAAGTTGAGCGGTGCATTCAATTCATATTTTGTGGGATTTTTTGGATTTTAGAAATCCTATGATATTCAATTTTAATTGTTTTGAATCCATTAAAATAGAGAGGTGCATTCAATTGAGATTTTGTGGGATTTTTTGGATTTTAGAAATACTAAGATATTCAATTTGAATTGTTTTGAATTCATTAAAATCTTGAGGTATTCAATTAGGATTTCAGAATGTCATTTAAAATCTTGGTGTATTCAATTAGAATTTCAAAATATTATTGAAAATCTTGGTGTATTCAATCTGGATTTAAAACAATCCATTAAAATCTGAGGGTATTCAAAAATCCATGAATTTTGTTGGATTCATTAAAATAGTGGATTTTAATGGATTTGTTAGGATTTTTTGTAATTTTTGAAATTTCACCAAAATCAATGAGATTCTGAAGGATTTCTAAAAATCCATTTGTAAATCCGAAAGACTCTCCATCAATTTTATAAGATTCTACGATAATTATTATTAATCCATGTATTATTTCTAATCCGTCAAAATATTTAAAAATCCATTGATTATTATTAATCCACCAAAATCTGAATTGAATACACCCCTCTAAGTCTCTAGAGATATATAACATGTGAACATCAATAACTTTTCAACCCTAAAATCATATAAATTTTATTTATGCCATTATATGGACTTAAGAGAAGAAATCAAAATTATTAACTCATCTGTATTGTTGCAAAAAACCTAATAAGCTATATGTGTAGATGAAGGTATAATAAGCTAATTAATCTTAATTTTCTCAACTATTTCGGTGTTTTTAAATTTACTTACCCGTCTTTCAGATTTGCTATTTGTAGTAGATGGTTGTGGTAATAATATTCATTGAGAGCCAATAGAGATGTTTGTGTTGGGTTTTGTGAATTTCCAACAATATAATTACAATAAAAATTATAAAGAAAGGCAACCTAATACATCTTAATAAAATAAAAGCTGAATTGAAAATTACGACTTTAGCAGAGGCGAGTAGGACTCTTTCCGTATGATAATTTTGCCCCCATATAAGAGCATACGGCTCAGGCAATATGTCCCCATGATACAACCGCTACACGTTTCTGAGTTAGTTGCTCTCCAAAACTCATAACTCCGGCGAACGTTAAGTGCTGGAAACTGGGCACGAAAAACAAGAAAGAAATATGCTGCAATATGTGGTATGCTGTATTCGTTCTGTTGTGTGTTGTAAAATGAAATGCATAAGACCCCCTTTTATAGGGTCCAATTCCACTCCATCAGGTTGGGAAGTTACTACAAATTAAAGTGTCATTAATTCTCTTTAATCCTTCAGCTCAAGAGTTACCTCCATAATAGTCTCATTTAATTTGGACGTTACATTATGGAGTGTGAAGAGTCATATTCCAGAAGCTAAGTTTTTAACCTGCTTCATTTGAGTCGAGACCAAATATCATCTAAGTTTTCAACACCAAAATATCAGATGAGAGAGGTTTTCAGCCCAAATATCAGATCAGATGGGTTTTCAGCGCCAAATATCAGATCAGATGGGTTTCAGCCCAAATATCAGATCAGATAGGTTTTCAGCCCAAATATCAGATCAGATGGGTTTTCAGCCCCAAATATCAGATCAGATGGGTTTTCAGCCCCAAATATCAGATCAGAGAAGTTTTCAGCCCCAAATGTCAGATCAGATGGGTTTTCAGCTCAAATATCATATCAGATGGGTTTCAGCCCAAATATCAGATCAGATAGATTTTCAGCCCCAAATATCATATCGGTTTTCAGCCCCAAATATAAGATGGGTTTTCTACCCCAATATTAGATGGGTTTACAACCTCAAATATCAGATGGGTTTTCAACCTCAAATATCAGATGGGTTAACAGCCCCCAAATATCAGATGGGTTTTCAACCCCAAATATCAGATGGGTTTTCATCCTGGTTAACTCCTCACCTTTTCAATAAATGGCCAACTTTAATCAGTTATTTACCACTCACCGGAAATTAGATTTGAGAAAAATAAAATCCTCCATTCATCTTCTCGAAATGTAGATTCACAATTTATTATTTGATTCCCAAGAATTAAATATTTTTTCATTATTAAATTAGTTTAAATTGAGTTAAACTCATTTTTCTAAAACTAATTTCCAGCAATCCCCCACATGAGTGGAAATAAATGCATGCATGGATGCAGACTCACATACCCAGTTTTCGTATAACAATGCTGCATGGGGAAAGGTAGTTTGTGGCTTTGAACTAGAGCTGTTATTCGAGCCGAGCCGAGCTCGAGTACTTGATGCTCGAGCTCGGCTCGAGCTCTTAACGAGCCGAGCCGAGCTCGGCTCGATAACACTAACGAGTAAAGAGATGAGCTTGACTCGACTCGTAAACGAGTCTAACGAGCCTAACGAGCCTATCGAGCCGAGCCGAGCCCAACGAGCATAATGTAATTATAAGAAAAATCTTAGTTATCGAGCCTAACAAGTCGAGTTCGAGCCGGCTCGTTAATAAATCGAGCAACAAGTCGAGCTCGAGCTCGGCTCATTTAATATTCGAGTCGAGCTTTAACGAGCCTTAACGAGCCGAGCCGAGCCGAGCTTTCGAGCAGCTCGTTTCGCATAACAGCTCTACTTTGAACCTTCCTTAGTAAAATATCATCGGATATACCGACGGTTAGTGGGTATTGTGCCTTGAACTAATCCTCCTTGGTGTATACCGAGTCAACGACACATACACAACAATGTCTCAACTCCTTCCGTTCTCATAGTTGTGTCCGTTTTGGCCATGGACAACATATTGGTTTCCTAAGTGTTTATTCGAAGCATCCCATCCTCACACTTAGATAGATGGTTTCCTTTTATAAAGTACCCTTCAATACTTCTCATTTCCAAGGACAAGGAACCATTAAAAGTCCAGAGACTTAGGGGTTGTTTGTTTACCTCTTAATGGTTGCTTTAAGAGGCAACCTCTGAATCATTAAGAGGTAATTCTTGTTTGGCGAAAAAAGTGTCTGCCTCTTAATGGTTTCAAAACTCTCTGAATGGTTTTGTATCCTGACCCTCCCTTAACCATTAAGAGTCCTGATTTCATTTTGAACAAGTAAAAAACAATTATATTTCATTTTGCACTATATCATAAGACCCTCTTAATCATTCTGACCACTTAATCATTCTGCACCAAACCATTCAGCAACTGCCAAACAGTCCCTTAACCTCACCACAATAACATGACTTAGCACTTATTATGCTATATAAGGATGGATTTATTATAAGCGCTTTTCAATAGAACTTTCATAACTATGTTTTCCATTGAACCAAGTTTCTGGGATCTCCAGTCTTCAAGGTTGGGTTACCACTATGATTGTTCTTTCAAGATGTAGATTTTAATCTCATTCTCTCTAGAAATTTATGAAATTGATCTCTATTCAAACCTTTAGTGAGTGGATCCGCCAAATAAATATTTGACCTCACATAGTCAATAGATATAACTCTATTTTTTATCAATTGTCGCACGGTATTATGTCTCCGACGAACGTGTCGAGATTTACTATTATACATAAGGCTCTGTGCTCTTCCAATTGCAGCTTGGCTGTCGAAATGGGTCATAACACTGGGCACTGGCTTTTTCCAGCATGGAATATCCTCAAGAAAGTTACGGAGCCATTCAGATTCTTCTCCAGCTGTATCTAGAGTTATAAATTCCAATTCCATAGTGGATCAGGCTATACAAGCCTGCTTGCTTGATTTCCAAGATATAGCTCCACCCTCAATAGTAAATACATACCCACTTCTTGAGTGAGAGTCTTTCGTGTCTGAAATCCAATTAGCATCAGTATATCCTTCCAAAACTGTAGGATAATTACTATAAAATAGCCCATAACTTAGGGTGTACTTTGTTGTTACCTAAAATATTATTCGGAATGATCTGCTGGAAATGGCTTTGGGTGAGTAACAAACAAAATGCGAGAACACGTATGAGGGAATGTAAATAACACAAGATTTGCCGGGATTGTTAGTCCCAGGATTGAATGCTCTCGCGAGATATTATTAATACGAATACTGTTTTGGAGTACAAATATTAATGTTAGAGTACGATTACAATGAGTGTAATGACCCTAGTTATCTAGCTCTTGAGTGCTGGTGATTGCCGGACGAACCAGAGTTGATGCTCTGTGAGTTCTTGTAACAAAAATGGAATGCTTTTTTTTTAGCTGTAGGATTCAACTGTGTGAATTTAGCTGTGCGATTTCTCATGGGAAATCAACCGTTTTTCCTGTGATGGAAGTCTCTTTCTCCCTCCAAATGTTGGAGGTCTCCTACTTATAGGAGTGGAGGTAGTTGGGATGTCTTAATCCCAAATAGGCGATCGCCTTTCCTGTATTAAACTAAGCGGGCGATCGTCTCAACACATGGGCTGGTTTTCTTAAAGTCCACAGCTGCTACTGGTAGCTAGTTGTGCGAACCAATGAGAGGATAACACGTGCCTCACGTCGCAGTCTTGGGTGGTCCCACCTAGGACCTTTTGGTGGGTCTATCGGTAGGTGAGATGTTGTCCTTGTCACCACAGCTAGTGAGGGGATGAAGCCAAAAAGCCTTTCCTTGTGCCGCCTTTTGCGGATCTGCACCTGGGTTTTCACCCGAGATTCGGTCTTCGTAAACTTTGACAGATGTTGGCTTTACATGTGACATAAGACGGTCGTCCTTGATCGGGCACTAGAGTCGATCGCTAGGTGCCAAGAGACGATCGCCCTGGACGCCGATCGCTCGATACTTGGTCTTGATCTGGAATCTTCTTCTGGCAAATCAGCCTTGGTTTATTTGATGCTGACTTGGTCGCTCAGCCCTTGTGCCGATCGTCGCTGAGGCGTTTTAATCGCCGCACAACAATTGCCCCCCAGCTTGCTCCGATGTTGAAGACGTGGGGTGAGGTGGTTCTACTGGCGATCGCTTGATTTAGAGAAGCGACTCATCACTTTTGTGGGACAGATGATTATCTCTCGAACGGATTCTGGTTTTGAATTTGGACGACCTACTCGATCGCAGAAAAGAGCGTGAAGTGAAAGCGGTCTTGAAACGTCACTGGGGCACGTGTCGCACTCCTGTTGGGGGAGTCCGACGGTTTTGTCATACTGTCCTTTGGCGTGCCCTCGAAACAACGCGCACGCGGGTTTTGAGGGCAGCATTAAATACGGACTTTCGCGTCCTTTGCGCTTCGGCCCTTGAAACTTTGCTTATTTGCCCAGAAGCCCCCGCTCTCGCCTATAAAAGGGGGTAGGGTTTCTAGGTTACAACTTATTTGCATTTCATCTGAGAAGAAGACAGCCGAATTCCTTTGAAGCTTTGTGTGACGATCGTCATTCGACTCAGACTCTTTAGGTAAGAAAAAATCCTTTCTTTTCCCTTTCTTCTTAAGGATGTCCGGAGGAGTATCAAAGGTGTTTGAGGCAGGTAGTACTTCCGCCGCCGCGACTTCAATTGTCCGGGATGAAATCTCCACGGAGTTCCACGTGGAGACTGCCGTCGAGGCTATCCGCGCTGGGATTGAACCCGCGGAGGTTGAAGAACTTGTCAACGAAGCTGACGTGGCCAGGTCGGCAGAGGCGGAGCAAAAGTGCTCGCTGGCCGAAGAGGAGATGGCAATAAAAGCGTACTGGGAGCAAAATATTGCGTTCAGCAAGGCCTTTTCAGACTTTGCCGAGCTTATGGAGAGATGGGCCGGCCCATCCCCATGAACCCGAAAGGCGGACGCTGTTCCGGGCCGCGAGCCGCTCCTCGTGGTCCCTTGGCCAAAGCAGAAGCTCGGCGACCAGGAAAGACTTGGACCGCTGGAGGGCGAGGTTCCATGTCCCTTCTGGTGTTAGCCTCTATGCGCCCGCCGAGAACGAGCATGCCGACCAGCCCCCTGAGGGCATGGTCGCCGTTAATGAGGCGATAATGAAGACCGGGCTGTGATTTCCACTACTGTTCGCCGTTTCTTATTTGTTGGTTGCCTGGAATGTGGTGCCGCTCCAACTGACGCCGAACGCCTGGATGCAGATCGTCTGCACCCTCACTCTTTTCGGCGGTCACCAGCTGCTCCGTCTTCCTTCGCCGCTGGAGATGAACTATCTTTTCAGGCTGATGGCTCAGAAGGGTTCTGTTGGCGGTTATCATATTCAAGGTTGCTCGGGCCGGGTGATTCTTGGGGTGCCGAACAAGGTCCGGGGCGATCTAACCAAGTGTTTTTGGGTCAGCAGAGCGTGGAGATCGGCCATGAGTGACAATCCGACCGACGAGTTGGATATCCCCATCGGCTTCCGGGAGAGAAATCCGAGTAAGGGTTTTGACTCTCCCTTCATTCGGATACATTCTGAACTGATCTGATTTTGGCCTTCTTTTTACAGGTACCATTATTCCGGCGGCAGGCGATCTACCTTTTGATTTTGCGATCGTCTCGGAGCGAATACGTAGTCTTCCAGACAGTCATATCGACGCTCGCTGGATCAACAACGAAGCTGACTGGTTGGCCGCTCAGTTGTTTCATTTTCCCCGCCACTTAAGGGTCCCAGGTACAAATATTTACGATCTTCTTTGGCTTGACGATCGACTTTGATTGAAGATGGTGACTAACTTTTTGTCGATCGCTTTCTTTGCAGAAATTCGCTTCCCCCGCTATTTAGAGCCCCCGACCGAGGTTGCCATGTCAAACCCCGGGATCATGAGTCGCTTGCGCTAGGGGAGAAAGACGAGCCATGTCCCCCCGTGCCGATCCGTCCTATTCCGGAGGCGAGACCTGTCATGGAGCCGATCGCCGAAGATCAAGAGCCTCGGGAGGAGGGGGGCCTCCGGCTCAATCGCAAGAGGCGGAGGGAGGAGGAGCCCTCGGCCGCTGCTACTAGGGGATGTGCCTACCACGGTACTATTGATCGTCGTGCCTCCGCTTTCCGCAGTTCCAATGGCGGAGGGGTCCACGCCCTCTTCGAGTTTTCTGGAAGCCATGACAGTTGCTCGCGCTGAGACCCCTCGTGGGAGGCCATTCTTTAGCCGCGACCCAGATAAGGTCGCAAGATGAGTTTGATTGCATTTTTGGGTTGCGACATTTCCTTGTTGGAAATGTGCTAACTCTTTTTTTCTTGGTGCAGGGTCCGTCGCGCCGACCCGAACTGCTCGCCGATGGTGCTGGTCTTTTTATCGAGCAATTCCCCTCACGAGGCCTCCGAGATTCCTCATTATGTGGCTCGGGCTGCCGCCGCCCTGCCGAAGGCCTGGACGACTGATCTGGATGCGCGCACACCGGCGATCTGCAGACGGGATGCAGGCGACCCTCGCCTTGGCTCTTCAAACGGCGACGATCGATGGCTGCTCA
This sequence comes from Orobanche coerulescens, assembly GCA_033398695.1. Taxonomy (NCBI): domain Eukaryota; kingdom Viridiplantae; phylum Streptophyta; class Magnoliopsida; order Lamiales; family Orobanchaceae; genus Orobanche; species Orobanche coerulescens. The sequence continues at coordinate 20,560,066 of CM065804.1, forward strand.
GGCCGTGAAGGATTATGAGGGACGACCCTCCACAGCTCGTCTTCAGGTGGACCTCGAGACCGCTCGCAAATAGAATGCTGAGCTTACCAAAAAGCTCGTGGTAATGGAGAAGAGCTCAGTGGAGGCGGACAAGTAGGCGGGCCAAGACCTCGAGTGATCCCGGACAGCGAACGACCGGATACGGGATCAGATGACGGACACCCGCAGGTTGCACGCGTCCGCACAGAAGGAGGCAGCCGAGCTGTAGGCAGTTGTTGACCGGTTGACCGGTGAGCTGGCGTCGTCGAAGGGAGAGGTAGCTGCCAAGGTTGCCGAGCTCCAGGGCACACACCAGACGGTGGTGGAGCTGAGGGGAAAACTGGAGGCGACCGAGGCCGACCCCTTCCTTAACGTGGGGTACGTCAGCGAATTTGCCTATTATATGGCTTATGCTAACGCAATCCGCGTTGCTAAGAAGGGTGGGCTCGAGGTCGGCCCTTTGGTTGACAACTTCAAAGCCTACGTGCTTGAGCACCCTCTGTAGTCGGCCTTCTTTGTGCCGATCCTCGACCTCTCTGATCTGGGAGTCGACTTGAGCTGGTATCCATCGCTGGACAACCTCGTTCACCTGGATGCCCCAGAGGACGGGGGGCGGTGCCTGACGCCGGCGAGGGAGCGAATGCCGGTCTTGCGGCCGGGGGCGAAGGCTCGGCAGGGGCAGCTTGAGTTTGCCTACTCTTTTTGTTGTTGCTTGTAATTTTTTAGGCTTTCCCTTTTTTGTATTTTGACTTCGGGCTTCTTGTAATTTACCTTCGGGCGACTGCACTCATATTTTTGATTAAATGAAATAAATATTTCCTTCTCTGATTTCTTGTTTGTATGATCATCTATATGAATCTTTTGCATTTGACTTAATACAAGTGTTTGGGGAGCGATCGTCGTGCGTGCAGCTCCAAATGAATTGATATACTTAAACTCATAATAGTAATTTTCAGAACAAAATCGATCGTTGTGTGTATCTGAACAATGCCGGTCTTGCGACCGGGGGCGAAGGATCGGCAGGGGCAGCCTGAGTTTTCCTGCTCTTTTTGTTGTTGCTTGTAATTTTCTAGGCTTTCCTTTTTTGTATTTTGCCTTCGGGCTTCTTGTAATTTGCCTTCGGGCGACTGTACTCATATTTATGATGAAATGAAATAAATATTTCCTTCTCTGATTTCTTGTTTGTATGATCGTCTATCTGAATCTTTTGCATTTGACTTAATACAAGTGCTTGAGGAGCGATCGTCGTGCGTGCAGCTCCAAATGAATTGATATACTTAAACTCATACTGGTAATTTTCAGAACAAAGTCGATCGTTGTGTGTATCTGAACAATGCAGATCGTTGTATGTATATCTGAACAAAGACGATCGCCGTATGTATAGCTCCGCTCTCCCCCTTGTTTTTGTTTACTTAGTGAAAGTAAGGGAACGAAAATAAATCGTTTAGCGAGCTATCTTCGGTTTAGTTCTTGCGATCTTCAATTTTTGCAAATTCCTCGAGGAAGGCCGACCATCTTGGCCTAGAGGAACATTGCACGATCGTGGAGTTCGATGGAACCAACCTCGGCGACCATGTCTTGTGCGCGAGCGACATTCCACCTGTAGGTATGTGTCGCGACTCACTTTATTGTGAGGGTCGACTACGTTTTGCCTCGCAATGTAGCGATGGGGCGGACGATCTCTGCCTGGAGGAGTCCTTTCACGGGGTGCCGTCGGATGAATCGACTCTGCGACCGTGGATTGTTATCACTTTTCTGCCTGGGACCGACATGTTAGATAATGGACCTTTGAGGGAATACGTTGTGACGGGGGGAGGGACGCGTCGCATTGCCCGGGTCCACCATGTAGATGGTAGACCTTTGAGGGCGGGAGCGTGTCCACATATCTGTTTTGGAGGGTCCTTCGGCTACGCCCACCTCATATTTAAATGAAGGGCGAGCGATCTCTCCCCAAAGGAACCTTGCATGGACGGGTTGTCGGTTCCATCGACCTCCAGAACCATGTCTGCACTTTTCTACCTCAGATCGTCATGTTAGATGGCGGTCCTCGATGGTATACGTTGTGTTGGGAGAGATGATCGCTTGCCTAGGTCCATCATATTAGATGACGAACTTTAGAGGGTGAGCGAGTCATCCACTTTTTGGAGACGTTACTCGGGCAGTAGTCTTTGGTTTATTCTGGTGGAAACTGGGGAAAGACCTCCGAAGTTTCCACCTCTTGATTGAATCATATAGATCCGGCCTCCAGGGTTGATCGGGGGGCTCGACTCGTACAAGTCCTCCGGCTCGCCGTGTTTGATTCTGGTGATCGGATTGGGAGACTGATGATCGTCGTTCTGTCACCGATCGCGGCCCTTGGTCCTTTCCACCTGGGGCTCCGGCTAAGTTACTAGACTGTCCAGCTTGCCCTCCTCGAATCTCCAGAGTTGTCTGAGGAGGTCGCGACATTGGTCGGTATTGTGGTCGGGACTCTTGTGGTAAGCACAAAATTTGTCGCGATCCATATGTCCGTTGTCTCTTTTCGCCTTCGGATGGCGTAAATAATATAGGCTGGAGATAGATAGAGGTTGTGTAGGAGATGGGCTTCCACATCTTCGAAGGCCTTGAACTCACCGGGTGGCTTGGCGACCGCCCTTCTGGGCTTGGCGATCGCCTTTTTTGGTATGGGAGAGGGTGCCTTCCTCTCTACGGTTGCCCCATCACCTAGGCGAAGGATGAGCAACCTCTACCTGGCCAGGAAATCGGCGGCCTTGGCGCTAAAGATCGCGTAGGTCGGGGGGATGTCCTTCGTGAGGTGCCTGAACATGGGCGAAAGACCATCGAATCCCCCCAGGGACGAGTAAAGGGCGAGCTCGTCGCTTATGGGCTCACCAGTGAGGACTATTTCATCCACCCGGTCGATGTAATCTTCATCGAACTCTGCCTTTCCCCTGCCTGATCTTCATCATGTGGTGGGGACCTTCTAGCCGAGCGACCTTGGAGGTAAAGTACAACATGAAGTTGCTCGCCAATTTTTCAAAGGAATTGATTGAGCGCGGTGGAGATGAGATGTACCACCTATGGGCAAGATTGCCCAATGTTAATGGGAACATTCGGTATTTTGTCGCGTCTGACTCCCCGCATCTGGTCATGTAGATCCCGAACTTGCTTAACTGAGTCTCGGGGTCCGATCTCCCCTAATACAGAGGTGTTTGAGGAGGAGCGATCTTTGGTTTCACGGGGGAAAGCTCGATCTGGACCGCGAGCAGCTCACTCGGTCCGGTGACCTTTCTCTTGGCGCCTGCCCCAGTCTCTAGGAGCGCTTTCATATCGTCGAGCTAACTTTTCATTGCGGCCATCGCTGTAACCTAGCTGCTCGCGGTCTGGATCTCGTAGCGGGGGCCGAGACGATCATGTACCGATCTCCTAGCTCCATTGTAGGCGACAAGGTCTCTGCCGCCGAGCTTGATTTTTCGGCGAGTGGGAGCCAAATGGCTGGCCTGCGTTATGGGAGTCGGGTATGCCGAACTCCTGGTGACGGATTCAGACTCTGACGTCTCATGGCTGGGGCTAGAATGCCCCGGTCGCCATGATAGATCACTTCCTAGGTGGCTAAAGACGGAATTGTCCCACCTCGCGAGCGCCTTTTCTCGTGAATCGGGGCTTTCTCACGATTGCTCGACATATAACCCCTTGAGCCTTCGTTTGCCCACACAGCGAATGGCCGAAGGGGTAATAATGGGCGCATTGTATGCTCTCCGTTGCTCCCATAGGATGGCCATGGCCTCCTCGCTCTGTTCCGCGGTTTGGAACTGATCGAGTGAGAGGCTGGGGTCATCCCTCGGGGGCGGGATTGAGAGTCTCGCGTCGCCACGGCTGCCCTCCGCCGTAGGTTGGGACTCGATTTGGGCCGGAATAAGGCACTGGCTCTCTTCGAAGTGGTGGCCGACGTCATGGTTTCAAAGGTTTTTCTTTGAAGAACAGTGAGTGTTTCTTCAAGTATATGTTCCGGAGAACAGTGAGTGTTCTTCGAAACGGTCGGAGAGAAAAATAAAGGTAAAGCCCCCTTATTCTAGCGCCAATTGTTGTTACCCAAAATATTGTTTGGAATGATCTGCTGGAAATGGCTTTGGGTGAGTAACAAACAAAAAACGAGAACATGTCCGAGGGAATGTAAATAACATAAAATTTGCCAGGGTTGTTAGTCCCAGGATTAAATGCTCTCGCGAGATATTATTAATACGAATACTGCTTTAGAGTACAAATATTAATATTAGAGTACGATTACAATGACTGTAATGACCCTAGTTATCTAGCTATTGAATGATGGTGATTGCCGGAAGAACCATAGTTGATGCTTTGTGAGTTCTTGTATCAAAAATAGAATGCTGTGTTTTTAGCTGTAGGATTCAACTGTGTGAAGTTTGCTGTGCGATTTCTCATGGGAAATCAACCGTTTTTCCTGTGATGGAAGTCTCTTTCTCTCTCCAAATGCTAGAGGTCTCCTACTTATAGGAGTGGAGATTGTTGGGATGTGTTAATCCCAAACATGCGATCGCCTTTACTGTATTAAACTAAGCGGGCGATCGTCTCAGCACATGGCTGGTTTCCTTAAAGTCCGCATCTGCTACTGGTAGCCAGTTGTGCGAACCAATGGGAGGATAACACATGCCTCACATCACAGTATTGGGAGGTCCCACCTAGGACCTTTCGGCGGGTCTGTCGGTAGGTGAGAGGCTGTCCTTGTCACCCACAGCTGGTGAGAGGATGGAGCCAAAAAGCCTTTCCTTGCAGCGCCTTTTACGGATCTGCACGTGGGTCTTCACCCAAGATTCGGTCTTCGTAGACTTTGACAGATGTTGGCTTTACACGTGGCATAAGATGGTCATCCTTGATCGGGCACTAGAGTCGATCGCTAAGTGCCAAGAGACGATCGCCCTGGACGCCGATCGCTCGGTACTTGGTCTTGATCTGGAATCTTCATCTGGCAAATCTGCCTTGGTTTGTTTAATGCTGACTTGGTCGCTCGGCCCTTGTGCCGATCGTCGCCGAGGCATTTATATCATTGCAAACATACTTTAAGTATCTTAAAACCCTAGTCAGTGCATTCCAGTTCTATTTACTCGGATTACTCGTGAACTTGCTCAACTTGTTTACAGCAAATGCCAAGTCTGGCCGTGTACAATTTGTAATGTACATCAGGCTTCTGATTACTCTTGAATATTCGACTTGATCCACTGGATCACCTCTGTTCCTACTTAAGTGAATACTAGTATCAACAGGTGTTTTAACAGGTGGGCTACCAAAAGCGTTAAACTTCTTCAACACTTTCTCAACATAATGAGATTGTGATAATAAGATATCTTCTGACATTCTGATAATTTTAATTCCAAGAATTAAATCAGCTAAACGCAAATCCTTCATGTCGAAGTTTCTACTTAATTTTTTTTTTGTATTCACAATTACTTCATTACTACTACCCATGATCAACATATCGTCTACATATAGACAGACTATCACAAATGACTCCGGTGTGCCTTTAATATACACACATTTGTCACATTTGTTGATCTTGAATCTATTTTCTAACATAGTTGTGCCAGACTTCATATGCCATTGTTTAAGAGCTTGTTTTAGTCTATATAGTGACTTTAATAGTTAACGCGCTTTCTTTTCCTGACCAGGCACAATGAAACCTTCAGGTTGTTCCATATAAATTTCTTCTTCTAGTTCACCATTCAAGAATGTAGTTTTCACATCCATTTGATGAATTTCGAGATTGTACAAAGCAACAATAGTAATAAACACTCGAATGGAAGTTATTCTGATTACTGGTGAATATGTATCGAAGAAATCATAACCTTCTTTCTGTTTAAACCCTTTGGCAACAAGACGGGCTTAAACTTGTCTATCGACCAGTCATCTTTGTATTTCCTCTTTAGGATCTATTTACATTCTAAAAGCTTACATCATGGGGGAAGATCAACCAGTTCCCAAGTATAATTTTGCATGATGGAATCCATTTCACTATAAATAGCTTCCTTCCAAAAAGGAGCATCAGGACTAGCATAAACTTCCTGTATAGTCTTTGGATCATCGTCAACTGCATAAGTTTCAAAGTCAGGACCAAATGACTTAGCCTTTCGATCTCTCTTACTCTGTCTTGGCTCATCATTTATAGGATTTGAACTACTTGCAGTTTCAAGAGTTCTTTTATTTGAGCTTGTCACAATCCTCTCTTTACAAGGATAAATATTTTCAAAGAAAATGGCATTTCTTGACTCAATGACAGTTCCTTCATGCATATCAGGAATTTCAGATTTATGAATTAGAAATCGATATGCACTACTGTTGTATGCATAACCTATGAATATGCAATCAACTGTCTTTGGACCAATTCTTACTTGTTTTGGTTCAGGTACTTCAACCTTTGTCAAACACCCCCACACTTTAAGATATTTGAAAGAAGGCTTGCGCCCTTTCCATAACTCACGGAGTTTTATCTTTCCCTTTGTGTGGCACTTTATTCAGAATGTGGTTAGCTGTAAGAATAGCTTCCCCCCCACATGTTCTGTGGCAACCCTGAGCTTATTAATAAATCATTTATCATTTCTTTCAGGGTTCGATTTTTCCTTTCAGCAATTCTATTTGACTGAGGAGCATAAGGAGCACTCGTTTGATGAATTATGCCCGAATCAGCACATAACTGTTCAAACGGTGCTACATACTCACCACATCAGTCACTTTGGACTGCTTTTATTTTACAAGTCAGTTGATTTTCAACTTCATTTTTATACATCTTAATGGCCTCAATTGCTTCATCTTTGCTTCTCAAAAGAAACATATAACAATATCTTGTGCAATCATCTATAAAAGTGGCGAGGTATTTTTTACCTCCTCTAGTTTGCACAAATTTTAAGTCACACACGTCAGTGTGAATTAATTTTAGAGGAGTACTATTCCTTTCCACTGAATGAAAAGGCAATTTAGCCATTTTTGCTTCAATACACACTTCACAATTCTTATTAAGTTCAACATGGGTTTTTGGAATCAATTCTAGATTAATTAGTCTTTTAATCGATGTTACACTAACATGTCCCAATCTAGAATGCCATAAATCTGAACACTCGAGCAAGTAAATAGAAGAAGGAGCATTATTATTATTGCTTTTATTCTTTCCTTCATGGCTTATAGGCATTACATTCATTTCGAATAATCCCCTGTCAAGATAACCTCGACCAAGGAACATTCCAAACTTGCTCATAATAAATTTTTCAGACTAAAAAACTAGTCTAAACCCATGGCTAACGAGTAAAGAGCCTGAAATTAAATTTCTTCGGATGTCTGGGACATGCAGCACATCCTTAAGAAGAATCTCCTTTCCAGAGGTTAGCTTTAAGACCACATTCCCCACACCTGCAATCACAGGAAAAGCAGAGTTTGCCATATGTAATTTCCTACCATCAGTAATAGTGTAGGAAGAGAACATGTCTTTTTCAGAACAAACATGACGAGTAGCCCCAGTATCAACGTACCAGGTGCGGTGATTCTCCACCATATTGGTTTCAATCACCATAGCTGAGACCTCCTCGTCCAACTCCTAAACCATAGCTAACAACTCCAGATCTGGCATGTCAACATCGCCATATTCAACCACATTGGCAACTCGCTTGCCTTTATTTCACTGACCAGTTGAACTTATTGGCAAGCAACAGTCTTTTGCCTTATGGTTTGGTTTGCCACAGTTGTGGCAATTTTCAGTGAATTTCTTTGCCTTAAACAGCTTTTTTCCTTTATCCTGAACATGGTTCAGTTTCTTATTTTTGCTAGAGGAACCATGTTCAAGCAAATTTACTTTGGCCTCCATAGGGCCTCTCTTAAACTTAGAATCAGATTTTCGGTTGTCTTCCTCAATTCTGAACAACCAAATCCTCTAAGCTCATTTCCTTTCGTTTGTGTTTCAGGTAATTTTTGAAGTCCTTCCAACTAGGAGGCAACTTCTCAATTACCGTTCCCACAACAAACAGTTCAGGAAGGATCATCCCTTCAGCATTGATTTCATGTAAAAACAATTCAAATTGTTGGACTTGTTCAATAATGGTTTTGAAGTCCGTCATCTGAAAATCCAAGTAGCGTCCGATCATGAATTTCTTGGCACCAGCATCATCGATTTTATACTTTTTCTCCAAAGAATTCCAGAGCTCTTTGGAAGTCTTGATTTGACTGTACATGTTGTACAGAGAATCTAACAGCCCATTCAATATTATATTACGGCACATAAAGTCGCCGTTGCACCACTGATCGTTAGCAAAATGCTTCGTATGATCAGTTTCCGTTTCACTGACCACATGAGGATCATCCTTGAGATAAATAGCAATTCCCAAGGTAGTGAGATAAAATAGCATCTTTTGCTGCCATCTCTTGAAATCAACACCCGAGAACTTCTCGAGTTTCTAAGCCTGAACTGCAATAATAGATGCAACAGCTTTGGCAACGGCGACGGCAGCATCAGCATCGGTCGCCATTGGAAATTACAGAAAAATAAAAAATTATCTTACGATTGTTGGTTCAGTGAATTTCCAACAATGTAATTACAATAAAAATTACAAAGAAAGGCAATCTAATACAATCTTATTAAATTAAAAGTTGAATTGAAAATTACAACTTTAGCAGAGGCGAGTAGGACTCTTTCCGTAAGATAATTTTTCCCCCGTATAAGAGCAGACAGCTCAGGTAATATGTCCCCAAGATACAACCGCTACACGTTTCTGAGTTAGGTTCTCTCCAAAACTCAGAACTCCGGCGAATGTTAACTGTTGGAAATTGGGCACGAAAAACAAGAAAGAAATATGCTGCAATATGTGGTATGTTGTATTCGTTTTATTGTGTGTTGTAAAATGAAATGCATAAGACCCCCTTTTATAGGGTCCAATTCCACTCCATCACGTGGGGAGTTACTACAATTTAAAGTACCATTAATTCTCTTTAATCCTTCAGCTCAAGAGTTACCTCCATAATAGTCTCATTTAATTCGGATGTTAAATTATGGAGTGTGAAGAGTCATATTCCAGTAGCTAAGTTTTCAACCTGCTTTATTTCAGTCGAGACCAAATATCATTTGAGTTTTCAACACCCAAATATTAGATTAGATATGTTTTCGGCCCAAACATCAGATCAGATGGGTTTTCAGCCCCAAATATCAGATCAGATGGGTTTCAGCTCAAATATCAGATCGAACGGGTTTTCAGCCCCAAATATCAGATCGGATGGGTTTTCAGCCCCAAATATCAGATCATATGGATTTTCAGCCCCAAATATCAGATCATAGAGGTTTTCAGCCCCAAATATCAGATCAGATGGGTTTTCAGCCCAAATATCAGATCATATGAGTTTCAGCCCAAATATCAGATCATATGGGTTTCAGCCCAAATATTAGATCAGATAGGTTTTCAGCCCCAAATATCAGATGGGTTTTCAGCCCCCATGTAATATCCGACAGTAAATTCTTATCTACTGTTATATTGTTCGGATAATTTGAGTGTCGTAATCATGTTACATTCAGTTAATGTTTATTGATGTCGGGATATATCATAATAGACATGATTATGACTATCATTCGCATTTTGGTTGATTTCTTGACGTTGTGTAGATTGTTAGATTTTTTGGCTAAAATTTCTGTGTTTAACGTACGCTAAGGCTTTAACCTAAGGTACACTATTTTGTTGGCTTTACATATGTAATGGTGTGCTGGTTACGTACGTAATGCTTGGAATCTTATCTGATCTCAATTTCAGCATGGGGGCCCGGACATGATCCGGATAGATGGCGTTTTCGAGGCAGCCAGGTTGACATACATTACGTACGTAATGCCATGGTCCATAACGTACGTAATGATGTTAGTGTTTTGCGGCAGTAACATCTGGAGGTAGATTACGTACGTAACACTTTCGGTGTAGTGTACGTAAAGGGGTTAACACACATTATCTTCATGCGATAACGTACGTAACGAGCTATGCAGTTTATAAAAAGACAATTTGTGTTTTTATTTGCACGTCCAAACTCCGATTCTTCTCTGCAACATTCATCCCTCTGCCTCACTAGACCGTTTTACACCCTTCCAACTTGTGTTTGAGCTTTGCATCTTGCATTGGAGCTTGTTGATTGGAAGTTTAGAGTTGTTCTTGTAGTTTGGAGTGTGTTCTTGGTGGCTGTTCTTTGTTTCTGAAGGTATGTTGTACGATTCTACTCTACATTTTCATAGTTATAATGTTATGATATAGTATACTACACCTAGTTTTGATTTAATCAAGTAAAACATGTTTGTAGTTAAGCTTTTTAACACTTATTGATGAATATGGTAATTAAGGGCTTTTTAACACTTATTGATGAATGAGGTGTTCTTGATGTTTTAATGGTAATGATCATGTTTAAAAGAATCATACTCTTCTTGCTAGATTATTAACATCATTAAGACATTAATAATCCTTAGTTTCATCATAGTTAAGTGTAATCAATGGAATTATTGACATAAAATATATTAGAACACCTTGATGAATGTTAGAAATTAGAGTGTTGTTCTTGAACCTAAACTTCAATTTTATTTCTGTTTTTGGCTTAGCCAAGCCTTTGTAAGATGATAAAAGATATTGTTGAATAAAACCAAACTCTTATATGTTTATGATAATTGGTCGTATTGATGCCTTAGGAATATATTGAACATCATAATAAGTTAATAATGTTCTTAGGAAGATATTGTTGATCTTTGGTGATGTTCTTGGAAAGTTAAACGATATAAGATGATATGAATAAACATAAATGATTATTCAACATGTTCTTGATAAATTCTTATTCATAAAGAATCATGTGAGTATTTGAGAATATCTTGTAAACCGACCATAAGAATGAAATGTGGTAAATAGAGTTCTTGGAATAGAATTTTGGTATCTTGAGATAGTTGAACATTTCAAATTGAATTTAGGGTGTCGTCCCACTTAATTCGGTATCAATGATCATATGGATGTGTTATTGTGTGAAATGTATTTCATTCAAGGTCGATTTTTCGAGTAACCGATATTAGTCGAGGACCATTCGTTCGACAATGGAGGATTATTCTTGTCTCCGTATTGAGGCAAGTTATCTTGCTTGGTTATAATGATGATTGAATTCTTGTGATGGTTATATGTTTTGTATATATGAAACACTTATTGAATCTGAGATTCGTAGTTCGATATTGTTCTTGATGATGTTCCGTTTATCATCATGGGATTACATTCCCAAGTTCGTCACTTCGAATCGTTGGTCTCGTTGATCCTCATTGTCACTTCGGTGAGTTCTTCATCCTTAATCGGATATGTGATTTGTTGAATTTGTTGTCATGTTGTATCGTGATATATCTAGAATCATATCTGCATGCTGATTGGTTATTATGTAGGATTTTTAGCCAGGCACATATATAGTCATACGTGGATGTTTTCGTATTGGACTGTGCACATACATAGTTCATGAGGCTAATTAGGTACATTGTCACACGTATATTCTGGATTCCGTATACGGGGTGGACATGTACACGGACACATTTTCGGATCGGGCGTACTGTGATGTCCATCTTGAGCCATATTATTTGATCATTCATAGTCCATGTGTGTTTAGATATGTTCGACGGTTTGTGACTGATTGTTCACACGCCTGAGGGGTATGTTCAATAGTCGGGATGTTTTTTTAGATATAATATATGTGAATTGTATAATGTCGGGAGAATCATTTATCATGTGTATCTGACCCTGTTTTTTGGGCGAAATACTTGTGTTATATTTTAGGTCGAGGCAAAAGCAAGGCACGGGAAGAGCATGGTGACGGCGAAGGGTGCGAAGGATACTAGTTCGGGGGGCCCAAGTCTTGTGTTTTCCGGTTATGTTCAAACCATGTAATGTTACTTTATTCTGCTTCATTTAAACTATTGTCCGATTGTATTGTTATTTAAAGTATATTCCATCTCCATATGGTTTATACTTGTATTTCAGATCCTGTGTATAATAAGGTCGTTGGCCATACTATTAATAAACTCCTAATCGGAGTAGTGACTGTTTATTGTGGTTCGGTATCACAAGGTAATACATATTTAATATGTATTTTGGTATCGCCTGGTGGGTCCCAATGTGTGGTCCACGACACTGTAATAGCCGCCTTTTGGGGTGTTACAGAAGATGGTATCCGAGAGTCGTTTTCTCTTTAAAAGTCGTTGTGAAATGAACTAGTATCAAGAGATCTTCGTGCCATGTGTGACCTGTGCAAGTGCCTGACCCTATGATCCAAATACGGTATGTACATTACGAGCCATGATTTATTTACTAGCATGATATTGATATCGTAATGGATCTCTTTGTTGATCTTGATATTTGGAGGATCTGTGGTAGGATTTATTTGATTGATAATTTGAGGTAAATTCTGAATTGATTATGTGATTGAAATTGTTCGACTTGACGTCGATATGATATTCTGTGTGGCACTAGTAGTGTCGATAATTCATTATGAACGGTTTTCTTGAATATGTAGTTCCTTGTTGCTATTACTTAGTACGAATTTTGATTGGTCATAAAGTCGGTCATGAACTGTGCTTATGGTTATTATTATTGTTTGATTCTTTCAGTATGGAAAGAAATCTGAGAGATCGTGGTAGAGGGGGAAGAGGCCGCAGTAGGGGCCGAATCCCGATACCAAGATCCAACACGCACTCGAATGTGGAGCAGAGTTCCGCATGCAGTGATTCGCCTTCTAGGGACCAATCGCACCACACTGGACGCGAGGATGCGCATGTCGATCCTTACGTTGTTATGCAGGGCATGATGGCTAGGATGATCCAGATGGGTAAATTAATGGAAGCTATGCAGAGAGCTACTACTGGTCAGCAACAGGGGCCTCACCCTCCACCTCCTATACATGGCGGACCCATGAGTCGGATCATCAGCGACATCTCTCGCCAGTGACCCCCGACTTTTGAAGGCTCCTCTGAGCCTGCTGATATCGTACATTGGATTGAACACTTTGAGAAATTATTCGAGATGGTGGACTACCCAGAAGAGAATCGCATCTCTGTAGCAGCTTACAACCTTAGCAAGGGCGCCCACACCTGGTGGCTTTCTGTGAGGCCAGCTGATGGTGTATATACTTGGGAGGAATTTGAAAACCTCATGTTAGACCGTTACTATCCAGGGCCACTCCGTGAGGCCAAGCTGTCAGAAGTGCTGAACCCGAACCCATCTGAACACGATGATGTACTATTTGTCGCCGAGAAATTTCAGGCACTTCTTCCTTTCGCCTCGTCGATTGTCCGAACGGAGGCTGATAAGATTAAGTATTTTCTCAAGAGGAATGCAAATGTTGAATCACCACTGTACGACCCTACCAGAGTTCATTGAGAAAGCTCTGGAATACGAACTTACCGCAAAGGAGATTTCCAAGAAGCAACCACAGTCCAATTACAAAAGATCCAGGAACCAGAACCAGACCGATAGGGGTGGGGATGGGACGGGCATCCCACGTCCCGTCCCATGTAATAACAAGCGGGACGGGACGGGATTGGTGATTTCAGAATTTCATCCTGCACGGGCCTTATCCCAGTTGGGACGGGATGGAACAGTACGGGCTTAGTCCGATATAAAAAATTCAAAATATAAATTAGAAAAAAGTAAGAAAATCTATAATTTTATACATCTAAATTCGGGAAAAATATCCAACAAACTAATTTAATAGCCTAAATTAAACAATTATTAACATTGAATACAACATATCCATATTTTTTTGAAAAAACATCAGTTACTAACTTTATATCGGTTGATTAGGTGTGTGTATAATTATAATATACAGATAGTAAAAAATAAAAATAGTTTATTGTTAAAAAATAATTAAAAAAGGGTTACAAAAAATAAAAATATATGCTTTTAAAAGGGTTAAAACTTAGCGGGACGGGACAGGCCTAGTGTTTTTAATTTTGGATCCCGTGCCATCCCGGGTAATTTTGGGATGGAACCGGGACAGGATTGAAATTTTGATTTTTTGTGCCCACCCCTACAGACCGACAGTAACCGGGGGACATTGAAGAAGCCCCAGTCATTGCCGAACCCTTCTGAAAGACCACCCATGGCATCGAAGCCAGCCGGATCGCACTCTCGAGCGGTCAACTCATCTGTTGTGTGCTATAACTGTGGGGACCAAGGGCACATCAGCTCCAAATGCCCGAAGCCGTCCGTGGCATGCCATACTTATGGGAAGAATGGGCATCGTGCTTGTTATTGTAGGAATGGACCGGGACATGATCCAGTAGCATCTCATGCTCCAGTTCAGTCTTCTGTCCAGGACGGTGTACCTCCGTCCTCTTCTTATCAGAGCCATGGAAACCAAGCTGGTACATCTAGCGCTGATGTCCAGGACGGTGTACCGGGGCAAACAGAGGGATGAGCCATGGAAACCAAGCTGGTACATCTGGTGCTGGAGCTGCAAAACCTATGATTTACGGGATGAAGAAGGCCGACGATCCCGAAGCCAGCATGATTGCAGGTACTCTCGAGATTCGATCTCAGCCTGTTTGTGTTCTTTTTGATACTGGTGCTTCACACTCCTTTTTATCTGCTTCTTGTTTGAGTCGCTTGCAATTAGATCATGTTACCAATTGCGAACCTTATGTAATTGGTCTGCCCGATGGTAGAAGAATTGTTGGGAATCGTGAAGTGCAGAACTTTCCGATTCGCATGAACGACCGTGAGTGGTTGTCAAATTTAATTATGGTCGATTTACCTAAAGATGATGTAATCTTTGGTATCAATTGGATGGATCGTGATGATGCCATACTTAGCATCCACAAGCGGATAGTGACCATCACATCTGACGATGGTGTTGAGTGTATTTTTCAGGGTGATAATCCCAGCCGTTCCGGAAGAGTCATCAGCGCTATGAAAACAGTAAAACTGCTTAATCAAGGGTGTATTGGTTATTGGTGTTACATGAACAAAATAGCGGATCGACCGGTTGAATTGGCCGATATTCCGATAGTCCAGACTACCTAGATGTATTTCTAGATGAGTTGACAGCTTACCTCCACATCGTGATGTAGAGTTTACTATTGAATTAGAGCCAGGTATGTCCCCGCTTTCGAACTCATTGTATCGTATGGCTCCGACCGAGATGTAGGAGTTGAAGAACCAGCTTGAGGAGTTGTCTAAGAAAGGCTATATTCGACCTAGTTCGTCCCCTTGGGGAGCACCAGTGCTATTTGTACGGAAGAAAGACGGATCTCTGCATTTGTGTATTGATTACCGTGAGCTGAATAGGGTAACCATCAAGAACTAATATCCATTGCCTCGTATTTATGATCTATTGGATCAACTTCATGGAGCTGCTGTGTTTTCTAAGATCGACTTGAGGTCTGGGTATCATCAGTTGAGGATTCGAGAGTCTGACATTTCGAAGATCGCTTTTCGTACTCGCTATGGGCATTTTAAGTTCGTATTGATGCCTTTTGGACTGACTAATGAACTGGCTTTATTCATGGAGTTTATGAATCGGGTTTTTATTAATTATCTGGATCGATTTGTAGTCATTTTTATCGATGACATCCAGACTTACTCTTGTGACCATGAAGAGCATGAACGTCATCTTCATCAAGTTCTCGATGCATTGAGGCGGGAACAGCTTTATGGGAAGTTTTCTAAATATGAATTGTGGATGCCTGAGGTTATCTTTCTTGGGCATGTGATATCAGCCGAAGGGGTGAGAGTAGACCCACAGAAGACAAAAGCTATTCAAGACTGGCTACCTCCGAAGAACGTGAAGGAAGTACGCAGTTTCCTGGGCCTAGCAGGTTATTACCGACGGTTCATGGAAGGTTTTTCCAAGATTGCGCAACCGATGACTAACCTGTTGAGGAAGGATAAGAAGTATTTGTGGTCAGAGGAATGTCAGAAAAGTTTTGATGAACTCAAGAGTCGATTGATTTCAACACCTGTTTTGGTTTTACCAAAAGGAATGGAGGGATTCGTGGTGTATATTGACGCGTCGAGACAGGGCCTTGGATGTGTACTGATGCAGGAAGGGAAAGTGATTGCATATGCATCAAGACAATTTCGACCCTATGAAGTTAACTATCCGACCCATGATTTGGAGCTAGAAGCCGTGGTGTTTGCTTTGAAAATATGGCGTCACTATCTGTATGGAGTTACCTCACAGATCTTTACTGATCACAAGAGCCTGAAGTACATTTTTACTCAGAAGGAGTTGAACACGAGTCAGAGAATGTGGCTAGAAATAATAAAAGATTATGATATCGAGATCCTTTATGATCCAGGCAAAACAAATGTGGTTGCCAACGCCTTAAGCCGTAAGACAGTACAGGAGCAGATGCTTGCCCGCTTGACAGTTCAGAGAGAATTGCAGTTGGAGTTCGTGAGGCTGGAAATTGAAGTCTGGTTATGGCATATTCATGGACAACTCGGCACACTTGAGATTTCCTCATCCCTTGATGATATAATCAGATCGAAGCAGGTTACGGACCCATTCTTATCTCGAGTTTGGGATGAAGTAACTCAAGGGAAAGCCCATGAATCTATGATCCATGAAGATAGATTGATACACTTCAGGAATCGAGTTTGTGTACCTGCATATGAAGAGTTGAGGAACTCTATCCTGAAAGAGGCTCATGCTACCCCGTACCCCATTCACCCGGGATCTAGCAAGATGTATAAATATTTGAAACAATATTATTGGTGGGGGAATATGAAGCGAGTTTCGAGATGTTTAACCTGTCAGCAGGTTAAGATTGAGCATCAGCGACCCGCAAGAATGCTGAAACCGCTCCCAATTTCCGAGTGGAAATGGGAGGACATATCGATGGATTTTATCACTAGCTTGCCGACGAGTCATCGAGGGTTGAATATGATTTGGGTGATTGTGGACCGTCTAACCAAATCAGCCCACTTTTTGGAGATTAAAGACACATGGGGACCCGAGATATTGGCCCAGCTATTTATTAAAGAGATTGTAAGGTTACATGGTACCCCTAAGAGTATTGTATCGGATCGTGATGGGCGATTCGTGTCTCACTTCTGGAAATCAGTTAATCGTGCGATGGGTATGCAGTTGAACTTCAGTACGGCATTTCATCCACAGACTGATGGTCAGTCTGAAAGGACTATCCAAACTCTAGAGGATATGTTGAGGGCGTGCACTTTTGATTGGAAGGATGATTGGGAAGCCCAACTGTCTTTGGTGGAATTCACTTACAATAATAGTTGGCATGCTTCAATTCAGATGACACCTTATGAAGCATTGTATGGCCGTCGTTGTAGGTCTCCTTTGTGTTGGGACGACCTGTCTGATACGGAACCCGATATGTTGTTAGCATCCCGTGATAAGATTGCTCTTATTAGGAGTCGTTTGTTAATGGCTCAAAGACGACAGAAGTTTTACGCAGACAACCGTCGACGGCCGCTCGAGTTCGAGGTCGGAGACCATGTACTAATGAAGGTGTCCCCTACTTGAGGTGTTTTTCATTTTGGGAAGAGAGGTAAGCTGAGTCCGAGGTATATCGGGACGTTTGAGGTTTTGGAACGAGTAGGCGATCTGGCCTATCATCTGGCGTTGCCACCATCTCTGAGTTGGATTCATAACATGTTTCATTTCTCCCATATGAGGAAATATGTTGCTGATCCGAGTCATATACTTTAGTTTGATGATATCGAGATAGCGGAGGATCATTCGTACGAGGAGCGTCCCGTACAGATACTTGAGAGGAGGATCGAACAGTTGCGGAACAAGACGATTCCCCTACTGAAGGTTCAGCGGTCACGACACGGAGTCGAGGAGGCTACGTGGGAGATAGAGAGCAGCATACGAGAGAGGTATCCCGAGTTGTTTACCCCTTAGTTTCAAGGACGAAACTCCTTTTAAGGGGGGAGTATGTAATATCCGACAGTAAATTCTTATCTACCGTTGTATTGTTCGGATAATTTGAATGTCATTGTAATCATGTTACATTCAGTTAATGTTTATTAATGTCAGGATATATCATAATAGACTTGATTATGAGTATCATTCACAGTTTGGTTGATTTCTTGACGTTGTGTAGATTGTTACATTTTTGGGCTAAAATTTATGTGTTTAATGTACGCTAAGGCTTTAACCTAACGCATGCTATTTCGTTGGCTTTACGTACATAATGGTGTGATGGTTACGTACATAATGCTTGGAATCTTATCTGATCTCACTTTCGGCATGGGGGCCAGACATGATCCGGATAGATGGCCTTTTCGAGGCAGCCAAGTTGACATACATTACGTACGTAATGCCGTGGTCCATAACATACGTAATGATGTTAGTGTTTTGAGACAGTAACATCTGGAGGCAGATTATGTACGTAACACTTTCGGTGTAGCGTACGTAAAGGGGTTAACGCACATTATCTTCATGCGATAACGTGTGTTTTCAGACCATTTTTACACCCTTCCAACTTGTGTTTGATCTTTGCATCTTGGATTGGAGCTTGTTAATTGGAAGTTTAGAGTTGTTCTTGTATCTTGGAGTGTGTTCTTGTGTTATTGGTGGTTGTTCTTCGTTTCTTAAGGTATGTTGTACGATTCTACTCTACATTCTCATAGTTATAATATTAGTGATATAGTATACTACACCTAGTCTTGATTTAATCAAGTAAAACATGTTTGTAGTTAAGCTTTTTAACACTTATTGATGAATACGGTAATTAAGGGTTTGGAATGAGGTGTTCTTGATGTTTTAATGGTAATGATCATGTTTAAAAGAATCATACTCTTCTTGCTAGATTATTAGCATTATTAAGACATTAATAATCCTTAGTTTCATCATAGTTAAGTGTAATTCATGGAATTATTGACATAAAATGTATTAGAACACTTTGATGAATGTTAGAAATTAGAGTGTTGTTCTTGAACCTAAACTTCAATTTCATTTCTGTTTTTGGCTTAGCCAAGCCTTTGTAAGATGATAAAAGATATTGTTGAATACAACCAAACTCTTATATGTTTATGATAATCGGTCGTATTGATGCCTTAGGAATATATTGAACATCATAATAAGTTGATAATGTTCTTAGGAAGATATTGTTGATCTTTGGTGATGTTCTTGGACAGTTAAACGACATAAGATGATATGAATGAACACAAATGATTATTCAACATGTTCTTGATAAATTCTTATTCATAAAGAATCATGCGAGTATTTGAGAATATCTTGTAAACCGATCATAAGAATGAATTGAGGTAAATAGAGTTCTTGGAATAGAATTTTGATATCTTGAGATAGTTGAACATTTCAAATGACTTTAGGTGTCGTCCCACCGAATTCGATATCAATGATTATATGGATGTGTTATTGAGTGAAATGTATTTCATTCAAGGTCGATTGTTCGAGTAACCGATATTAGTTGGGGACTGTTCGTTCGTTCGACAAGGGAGGATTATTCTCGTCTCCGTATTGAGGCAAGTAATCTTGCTTGGTTATAATGATGATTAAATTCTTGTAATGGTTATACCTTTCGTGTATATGAAACACTTATTGAATCTGAGATTCGTAGTTCGATATTATTCTTGATGATGTTCCGTTTGTCATCATGGGATTGCATTCCCAAGTTCGTCATTTTGAATCATTAGTCTCATTGATCCTTATTATCACTTCGGTGAGTTCTTGATCCTTAATTGGATATGTGATTTGTTGAATTCGTTGTCATGTTGTATCGTGACATATCTAGAATCATATCTGCGTGTCGATTGGTTATTTTGTAGGATTTTTAGCCTGGCACATATAGTCATACGTGGATGTTTCCGTATTGGACTGTGCACACGAGACGTAGTTCGTGTGGCTAATTAGGTACATTGTCACACATAAATTCTGAATTCCGTATACGGGGTGGACATGTACACAGACATATTTTCGGATCGGGCGTACTGTGATGTCCATCTTGAGCCATATTGTTTGATCGTTCATAATCCATGGGTGATTGGATATGTTCGACGGTTTGTGACTGATTGTTCATACGCCCGAGGGGTATGTTCAATAGTCGGGATGTTTTCTTTGAGATCTAATATATGTGAATTGTATAATGTCGGGAGAATCATTTATCGTGTATATCTAACCCTGTGTTTTGGGAGAAATGCTTGTGTTGTATTTTAGATCGAGGCAAAGGCAAGGCACGGGAAGAGCATGGTGACGACGAAGGGTACGAAGGATACTAGTTCGGGGGGGGGCCAAGTCTTCTGTTGTCTGGTTATGTTCAAATGGTGTAATGTTACTTTATTCCGCTTCAATTAAACTATTGTCCGATTGTATAAATTAAAAAAAGTAAGAAAATTGGTTTGAGAAATATAAAATCCTACGTTCATCTTCTCGAAACGTAGATTCATAATTTATTATTCAATTTCCAAGAATTAAATATTTTATCATTATTAAATTGGTTTAAATTGAGTTAAACTCATTTTTCTAAAACCAATTTCCAACAGTTTAATGCATTGATTGTTTTTTCTTGCTCCTACATCCTTGTGTACATGTCCTTGAGTCTTATCCTCACTACCAAAATTAGCACTTTAGACGACGACTGACCAGAGAACGGCCGACGTCGGCCGTCGGCTAAAGTCAAGGTTTAGCCGGTGAGTGAAGTAGTCGTCGGCTAAACTATACACACTATAGTTTAGCCGACGACTTCAAGTCATGTCTTCTTCTAAACCTTCGACTGAGTCGTTGACTACCTATATACCATCGGCTAAAGCGTCTATACTTTAGCCGACGACCTATATACTGATGGACGACCACTTTAGCTGGCAATTGTCCGCTTTAGCCGACGATTTTTTGCTGTCGGATAAAGTATAGACATTGGTAGTGCCTTCGATTCATGCTCACGTATTTCACTATCTAGTTGTTTCTGGAGTAGGGTAATGAACTCTTTTGACGATCCTTTGGTGGAGGAATGTAGCGGCATTTAGTTGGAGCGACACCGTTCCATCACCCCTTACACGCCCACTAGCATGCTCTTTGACAAACGCAAGTGTGAGGGCATCAATCCTTGATCATTCTTTAATTTTCCATCTTCAATCTCCTTTTTGCGGTCATTATATACACCAATTATATCAAAATGTGTTAAATTCTAATTAAAGATTTATGCATTTACTTTAGTAAAGAATAAAGTTCGAGGAAGACACAATCTTCTTATAATTTTATTTGTCACATCCATAAAATCATCATCTTCGTATCTTACGTCTTTGTTTTCATGTGCCTCCCTCCACATCAAAGACCACACAGAAGTTCATCTTCGAAAAGTTCTTTATTTTAAATCTAGTAATTGTCAAATACACAATATTTTCATTTTTTAACTAAAATAATTAAGGGGTCTATTTACCATATAGTCCACCGACCAACCATTATTAATGTTAGCCGGACACCACCGCCACCACTGACCTATTATCAAAAACTGGTGAGTTTAGTTTGAAACAAGAGAACCATACAAAGATTTTAAACTGAAGAACCATAATAAGATACTAGATGCAAGAATAATAAGAGGATGCTATATGAAAGAATCATGTGAAGATGCTACACAGGAGAACCATAAGAAGATGCAACACCGAGCAACCATAAGAAGATTTTAAGAGAATCGTAAGAAGATAGCACATTTCCGTGAGAAGATGCTACATGTAAGAACCATAAAAAGATGTTAGGTGGTAGAACCAAAAGAAGATGTTAGGCGGAAGAATCATAAGAGGGTGTTATATGGAGAATCATGGGACGATATTACACATGGTCGAGAGAACCATAGTAATAGGCTATAAGAGAAAACAGTAACAAGATGTTACACGAAACAAACATAAGAAGACGCTATATGAAATAACCATAAAAAGATTCTACAGTGGAGAATTATAAGAAGATGCTAGACGAGAGAACCATAAGAAGATGTTAGATGAGAAAACTATAAAGAATATGGTAGATGAGAGAATTATAAGAGGATGATACATGAGAGAGCCAGAAGAATGTGATATAAGGACAGACAGGTATATAGCTTACGAAAGTGAAGACAATGTGTGATACTCGCAATATTTGGCATCTATTTCCATGTCATGTCAATAATTGGTAATGACTAGGAAATCTATCCTTTATAATCTCGTTTTTAGAATAATTGAGTTTGTGCTTACATTTATGATTTGTATTGCTACTTATGAAAGATCCTTTTTAGCAATGAATATTATTAGAACAAGCTTATTACTTAGGTATTTTAGAGATAATTCAGTTTTCGATTATGTAACTTGGGGTGAGTGCAGAAAAATTCATTGCAAAATATCAATTTTAGTCCATTATGTTAGGATATTGGTCCGTTTGAGGATAAATTTGTCATAAATCGTAAAAGCTACGAAAATTTGTGTTGAGGCTTTTTGAGTCGAGTATTATGTGTTAGGCTTCGGTCCAGCATCCTGTCTATGTGGACATAAAAATGCACGAGGGGCTACTTGCGATTTGAACCGTGAGATTTGTACTAGGAAGTAGTTAAATGAATTGATTTGGACTATTCATACCAACAAGATGCATCTTCTTTTTTGGTAGCCTTCTCATAGAAACTCCGAAGTTAAGCATGCTTGGCTTGGATTAGTTATGGGGTAGGTGACATCCTGAAAAGTTTCTCAGGGTGAGATTGAATAAGAACAAAGCGCGCTAGAAAAGACTCAAGTTGGTACAACAAGGATAATCTTCATCATTCTGGAGATAGCCATGGGTGCATAGTCCCTTGGAGTACAATGGAGGCTACTAGAGTGTTGCAACTAAGATACGAGCATGCATCAGAAATTGCCAGTTTACCGAAACTTAGATGATGGTGCAGTGGAGGTTGTCAAATGTTGGATGTTTATATGACCAAACCAAGTATTCTGGAACTGATATGCTGGCGCAGTGAAGGTAAAATCGAGCTGGAACAAATGCTAATGTCAAGTGTCGGAGGGCTGAGTGAGCAAATCCAATCGCTAAAAGATTGTGTGATCAAATCTAGTATGTGGAGGTTTCCAAGCTCTAGAGCTGACATGCTGTTAGGTACTGGAAGGGGGATTGTCTGTAATTTGGTCCCTGAGATCTGTATTATGGTGTGGTTACATGAATTGATGTAGATTACTCATACCAACAAGATGCATCTTCTTTTCTGGCAGTCCTCACATAGAAACTCCAAAATTAGGCATGCTTGACTTGGAGTAGTTATGGGATAGTGACCCCCTGGGAAATTTCCAAGGGTGCGCATGAGTGAGGATAAAAATACGTTAAAAAAGACTTGTGTTTATATAGAGAGGATAATATTCATGATTCTGGGACCAACCTTGTGTTATTCACTGAATTTAGTCTTTTCGGTCACTAAAATTGGACGAGCTATTACATTCAAAAACATGACGTGCGGTGCACTACACGCTAATGCCCTTGTGGAGTTTAGGATTAGAATGAGGCATCTTAAATACTATAACCTAGGAGTGGAATAATATTAAACCACCAAGAGTTAAAGCCCTAGTTTTAGTGAACACGTGCAAGACACGCAATCAATTCTGGTAGGTTTTATGATTTCTGATGAAATTTGTCCTCAAGTGGAATAATATCATAACCTATAGGATTAAATTTGATATTTTGCAATATACGAGACTTTTCTAAAATCTACTAAGGGGTGTTTGGTTTGCAGTATTCCAACGGAATTTGAAGGAATTGGAATGATCAATTCCATTGACCAAATTTCATTCAGGCATTTGGTTTGCCGATGGAATGGAATTCAATTCCACACATTCCAACATTCATGGATTTGGTCATCCCATCACAATTGAGAACGAATTCAATTCCATTCCATCCAATATTCTCAAAAAGACTAGATTATCCCATCCGTCACCTCCGGCCGCCACCTCCCTCCACCATCACCGGCCACCACCTATGACCACCACCACCGGCCACCATCTCCAGACACCACCACCATCCACCTCTGCTCCGTCCACCTCCACTTACCACCCCCTTCATCCACCACCATCCATCACCTCCAGCCACCTTCGGCCGCTGCCACCGTCCACCACCTTCGGCCGCTGCCATCGGCCACCACCTCTGGTTACCACCTCCGTCCAACACCACCATCCAACACCACCAGCCACCTCTCTTCCACCACCACCTCCGTCCACCACCACCAGCCACCTCTCCTCCGGCCACCACCTACGACCACCACCACCACCGACCACCATCTCCGTCCACCACCAGTGGCCACCTCTCCTCAGTCCACCACCACTGACCACCACCTTCGCCCACCAATGTCCATCACCTCCAGCCACCTTAGGCCGCCGCCACCACCAGACACCTCTCCTCCGGCCACCACCGGCCACCACCTCCGATTACTTGATTATTAAATGGTATTTTATTAGTTTTTTTAATTTAATCAAGAAATTAAAAAAAATATGTAAAGGGTATTTTCATCATTTACCAATATTTCATTCCAATTCCAAAGTTACATTCTGTGAACCAAATAGAGAGATTCCAATTCCTTTAACAATTTCCATTCTAATTTGTATCAAGCAAATAGGTGGTCAAACCAGTGTTGGAATCATTAATAATTTTAATTTTGTTTTGTAAAATTAAATATCATAGGACCAATCTACGTTCCGAGTAGATAATCATGGTATATTCACTTTCTCTAAACCGATTCTCGGTTAGTGAGAAATAGTGAATTAAAGTTTGTCACTTAATTATGAATTAATGAGGGATGGTATCCCACATTGAATAATGAGCTATCATTATTCAAGTATATAAGGAGTTACCTTTATTCATGTAATAATTAATGTCACATGTGTATGGGCTTAAAGCCCACATGCGCGTACACGCGCGCCGCCGCTGCCGCCGCCCGCCTGCCTCGCCTCGGCCGCGGCCGCGCCCGCGTGCCGCGTGCCGTGGACCATGGAATATGGACCGTGGACCTTGGCCTTGATCTTGATCTTGATCTTGATCTTGGATCTTAGATCTTGGATCTTGGCAATTGATCTTTGGGCCTGGTCTTGGGCTTGGCCTTGGCTTGCCTAAAGAATTTTTTGGACAAGCTCAACAATGTAGTTGGGCTCATATGTGCACATAAGGATGTCCAGGTGCATCCCTCAAGCGGTTAAGGAGCTGATTACAGTTCATGTGCATCTTGAATGTTCCAACTCAGCCAAAAACGGGTAGTAACATCCCAGGTATTATGAGGAGGAGTTAAGGTTGCCTGTTCAAATTCAAAATGGGCAGTAACCACTGCATTTGAATTGTTTAACTCCAGTGTTCAATGCAGGCATGAATGCCTGCATTATGACAGCCATTAGTGCTGTGTTTAAATCCCCTGCAGGCGAGATGCCTATATATATATGTGCATGCTCATTGCATTCCATACACTTGGAAAAACGAACATTACACTCAAACAGTTTTTCAGCATTCTCTTCATAAGTCAGAGCTTTGTCCTCACCTTTCCAGTTCGTCAGAGCTCTCCAGTTTGCGGTGTTGCTACTGTAGAGACGTAAAGTCAATAATTTTTGTGGACGAGCTGCCAATCCGTGAATACTACTGGGGTGTTTCTCATCTTGCGGGCAGAAGGCATCTTCGGGCGACTTCTACAATAATCTGGTTTCATTTCTAGTTTTGTTATTTCGGTTATTTCTTTGTATTTCTAGTTTGGTTCTTGTTAGTTCAGATTCCATTTCCTTTTTCTTTGTATTCAATTCTGTCTCGAGTTCTGTAGTTTCTGGATTTCGAGTTGTAATTTTATTTTCCAGTTGTAATTTTTCCGCCCAGCAAGTTTCTACGACCGATTTACCAACAAGCGCAAGACGAGAAACATACTTGCTAAACTACCTCATCAACAACTCCATGGGCGTTTTCGAACCCCTTTATGACTACCGGTGGATCCACCTCGAGTGGCACCGTAGGTTACACTTTTAGTGGTGTAACACCCCCAATCCACTCAGGGATATTACACGCCGTAGACCCTCTCCTCGAGGATCTACCAGGCTGATAACTAAAATCAAACATCTAAACATCGCCTTTAAGGCTAAAATGACTCAGTAAACCGATTTGGTCTTTCAATAATAACATACAACTCAATTCCAAACACATACCCACGCAGGGGTCAAAATACAATGAACTCCCGTACAACGGGGAAAAGATACTGCAGCGGAAAAGAAAATACAACTAGACCAATACGACATCAACGGATCCTCGTATGATTAGTATCGTTCATCTTTCATCATCCTTCGTGCCGACCCTGTGTTATGCTCCAAAACCTGAATGCAAAAATAGACATCCACCCCCCGAATATTCGAGGGTTAGCAAAACTCCACTGTTTTGCTAGTGAAAATCAAAGTGCAAATACGAGCCATATAATTCAAGTTCCACGAATAACAATAACCAGGAATCCTCAAAAATCCAAAGTAACGAGAAGTACTTCCCGAGGCATGAGTTTGGGTAAAACATTTCAAAATCGAAAGATCACAAATCAAGAGAAAACAATTTATAAAACGGTTTAAAATGCCATCGAGATTTTTAATAGAAAATAATTTAGGATTATCAAATCCTTCCCTTTCCAAAATCAACAGGGTCACAACCCAAAGGTTTTGTTTTCGCAAATAGAAAACCGACAACAATTCAAAGGGCCAGAGCCCAACATCACGTGTCCTCGACGGATATAAAATCAACACAACGTAATCACGCACAAGCATCGCCTTGGGAACAGGGTAATACCATTGATCCCGCCCGAGGCCTCGAAGGACCCTCCCGAGCTGGCTAGCTAAACAAATCACAACACATGCATCGCCTTGGGAACAGAGTAATATCATTGATCCCGCCCGAGGCCTCGAAGGACCCTCCCGAGCTGGCTAGCTAAACAAATCACACACATATCACGGTTGGATCTATAATATCCGGAATTTCTACTATTGTTGTTTGATATTATTTTATCCGAGTTATATTGTACAGCGTGGAATCTGTACAGTATGGATAAAATAAATAAAGGACTGAGATGTCAGTATCGGTATAATTGTCGTATCTGGTCGACAGTTGCATTTGAGGATATCATGCATCAGATTATCGTACTTTCGATATAGGGTATAACGTATAAGAATGTTATTGGATCCAGTATATGTATTCAGTATGTTTGTATGTGTTTTCGGTATGTCGAGACAAAGCGTACGATTGAAATTGGCTAAGTATGAAATTATTACGTACGTTAACAAGGTGAGCTAACGTACGTAAGATTGGCACGGTTACGTACGTTAAGGCTAAGGTATTACGTACATAACGAGGGCATCGGACAAGACCGAGTCATGGTCGGCAGGTGGGACCCGGTGTCGGCAACTTTCGGCGGAGGATGTTGACAGGTGAGTCAACGTACGTGTTACGTACGTTATACAGGATGTGTTACGTACGTAACACGACCATAATACTGTAGCAAGTCAACGTACGTATTACGTACGCAACGGAATAAGTGTTACGTACGTTACGGGACGGCTGGCCGAGTCGTGGTCGAGAGGACCTGCTGTGGCCGATCATGGTCGGCAGTGACTCGCAGGGGTGGCCGATCACAGTCGGCAGTGACTCGCTGGGCGTAAGGACTGGCCGATAACGTACGTAAGGTACCGACCGGTTACGTACGTAACGATGCCGGCATTTCTGGGCAGAGACTTCGGTCATGGCCGGTTACGTACGTAAGGTATTGGCCGGTTACGTACGTAAGCGTCCGGCAGTGTCCGGCTATTTAAGGCCTGGACCGAGTCATATCCGGCATTTTCCACTTTTCTTCGTTCCTTCCGCGATTTTTCACCATAGATCGATGGTTTTGAGTAAGAACATCATGTAGCAACATGTTTTGGAAGTTGGAATCATGGATTAACATCATCTTCCATCCGGATCGAAGGTAAGAACACCTAAACACTTGGTTTTGGATAGTTTTGGAGTTTCTTGATGATTTGGCCGAGTTGATTCGTTTTAACTCAGATTATTGATGGAACCTTGTTGTATTCTTGAGATTATACATTATCCTTGAAGTTTTGTGGAACAAATTCGAGTATTTCTTCGTTAAAATGATTGTTTTGGATTATGCCTTCAAAGTGTTCGATGAAATGCCTCAGTGAGTAGAACTTGGGAAATTCTACATGTTTTCGTATGAATGGTGATGGAATTGATTGTGTTATGATTATTCTTGGTAATTATGGGAATTTTGTTAAGGGAAGATAATGAATTGATGATCAAATACCTTGATTATGTCGTTATGATTATGGAATCGTAGTAATCTCAATGTTCTTGATAGTTTGTTGTAATCCATGATGTTATGAGAAGTATATATGTTGAAGAACATGATTACATACACCTTGAATTGTGAATAAGGATGGTTTAGATGTTAGAACACACCGGATTATGCCGTTTGGGGACTTTGAATGTGATTTCGAATAAGTTGTGGAACTCTTGGAATATGATTATCTATAATTAATCGGATTGTCCGGATTGATGATGATAATCGGTAATTGGTTTTATTACGAATATACAAGGAGGAAACTTGTAAGTATTTAAGATTGAATGTGGAATCGTAGTGTTGTCTTGAATTCGTGTTTAATTGGTTTGAGTGGTATTGTTTGGTATTGTGTATGATCGAGGTATTGTTGAGCCGTTGAGTTTGATTGGTTGGCTATGTCGGTTATTGATTGTTATCGGATTGTATGTTAATCGATTATTTCAATAGGTTGAAATTATTGATCGGTGAGTATAACCGTATGTTGCGGTCATGTTCGAGTATGTTCGTGAATTGCTTCGGTCGGGGCCGAGGAGCCCGTAGATGAAGGCATTGTGACTGGTAGCGGCTTCATCATCATCGTATCGGTATCGAGGCAAGTTATTACTTGCTCAGTTATAATATTTAATGAATGGTTTCAGTTTCATTTCATTTATAATGCATATAGCGATGATTATCATTATTGTGAACTCTGGGTATTTTGATCGCCGAGCATTGAGGATAATCGTCGGTGATGATTGGACATCGAGGTTCCTCCCGAAGGACTCGGGGCAAGTATTCCATATTGGTTATGGTGTAGTGTTATCTGTTCTGGTCTCGTACATTTTCCTTCATGTTGTTGAACATGAAGTAGTCCTAGTAAATTGTCATGTTGTCGTGCATGTTATGTTGTTCAGGTTGATGAACGTGTTGATTTGCATATGTGTATGCATATTGTGTTGTTTATGTTGTGTTGATCCTGTGAGATCATGTGATTTATATGTTGTGTTGATCCTGTGAGATCATGTGATTTATACGTTGTGTTGATCCTGTGAGATCATGAGATCTATGCTGAGGGCGCTGGATCGGATGTCCACCATGCGTTGGTTCGACGGGATCATCATGGGGATCTATGCTGAGGGCGCTGGATCGTTGGACAGGTTTTCCACCATGCGTTGGTTCGACGGGATCATCATGGGGATCTATGCTGAGGGCGCTGGATCGTTGGATTACCAGTATTGTGTTGATGGAATCTTGTGAATTCGCATCATTGATTTTATCATGTGTTGTTGTTCACATGTGTATTGTTAGTTATCCACCTTATGTTGATCTGATAGGATCAACAAAGGGATGTATGCTGAGGGCGCTGGATCGTCGGATTTCCATTGAGTATACATGATTGTTATTGTTGTGATCATATTGACGAGGTCATATGAGTATGCAATTGTAGGTCTTGTGTTAGGACCCTGTCCGTATTGCATTGATCTGATCTCGGATCAGACTGGTATGATTGTCGTGGTACTTCATATCTCGAGGTATGTTCCGTATTTCCTTTGGTATTCGTCTTGATGGACGATCGGTTATCGTCTTGGGATTTGATGATGTTATTCGATGGATCGTATTGGTCAGAAATGGTATATTTCCGTATCGTGTGTTGGTTATGATAGTTTGAGAATCTTGAGTATTGTTTGAGGTACAATACAGATACTATGTTCGAGTTTATTGATTAATCGAGTACAGGATGTGAAATGTGATAAGGGTTATTCTGATGAGAATTACTTGAGTAAGTAAAGTTATGGCGGTAAGATTTCATTGGTCGTATTCTTGTTCTGTATTCTCATTGGTATGTATTATTGATGTGATGTGATTGATATCATTGTTGGATATTATGGCTGACCCCGTCGTGGGATTTCTTTTTAGGTTCTCGGAGTATCGAGCTAGTAGCGGTCGTGAAGAGATGAGCTTCCCGGAGGATACTGGCTAGGACATGTTGTGTGCATTGAGTTTCTTGTTTGGTTCTTGTATTCCGCTGCTAGAGTATCTTCTTGGTCGGTCTTTTTCCGCTGCGTGAGTATTTTGAAATGCTCTTTTGGTATCTAGTAACTGAGGTTACTTTGGGAATCATTTTCTAAACTTTTGTGTGTCGGCTGTTTGGCCTTGCTGTTTCAAATGAGTTTTTACGACGGTTTTTGATAAATGGATTTTATAAGTCTTTGTGAATTTTTAAAGATAGTACCGTCGTTGGCCTCTTGGGCATTTGTAAATGTTTGCGAAAACTTCATTTAGCCTTGTGGGTTCCATATCGGCCACTACGCCGTAATATTTCCGGTTAAATCTGGGGTGTTACAGAATATGGTATCGGAGCTTAGGTTGAGAAAACCTAGGCATTTGGGTCGAGTTGGGTCGTGTTTTTGTTGCGTCATTTGAGTTGTCGATTGACAAATATTAGAGCCGTGAGTCTTTGTTGTTCACTCAGGCTTGTGCGTTATCGGATTTGCCAGTATCGTACTGGGCTTGTTATAACTTTTCCAAATGGTGTTAACGAGATTCTCTGGAATGAGATGTATTGTGTTCTTGAGTTGAACTGATTTCGCAAAACGTGTGTTTTGAAAATATCCGTGTCGAGTATTTTCTTGAGTCGAGACATGTGCCAGTATCACGGGGAATCGTCGGCTTCACGATCTGTAAGTATTTGGATTTTTGAATTTCATTGAGATTTATTGCTGTTCTAAGTTGATATGTCTTGAGATTCAGCAGATATCATGCGTTACAGTATGAGATGTCAGAGTGGGACAGGATTGATGATCTTGAGAAACTATGATTTTGGGAATCAGTATGTTGGGTAGATTGTGGAACGGAATTGTGCATTTGGGGAGAAATATTGTGCATGGTTGAGAAGAACATGTAGCATGTTAATTCATTTTGAGATATATGAACTGCTTTTGATCATTTGAAAATGATACCTTTCAAAATGAATGTTTTATGGATGTTTTACGGAAAATGATTTTTGGGCCGAGACCCAATAGATTTTGAAATAGTTTTGTAACTCAGGACTTGGAGTCCGAAAAGTGTTTTCTACTTTTTAAACTTCTTGTAATGCGGAACGAGATACGGGATGAGACCCTAATGTTCAAAAGACTTTTCTGTTTTCCAAAACTCCCGAGATCTGGAAAACTCTTTACCAATTGTTTACCTATGTTATTTCCGCCTTTCGAGGCTTTGGTTTACTTGTTCAATTGGAATTTCGCGGGAAGTCTTTCGTCCTGTTTAATTTGTTGATTTGTTTCAACGTTTTGTCATATCATATTTGAGGTGATCCAGGAGGGGTAAATGGTTGACGTTGCGAGTCATACATGGAAAATGAGTTTTTATCGGAGTCTATATATTGAGGTTTTGGAACTCGATCGTGTGGTTTTCCCGATAGAATATCGGTGGATATTGGTGACAAGCTGAACTGATATACAGGAGTATGGATATGGACAAGCATTTGCATAAATTTCATTTTATTTAATCGTGTCTATTTGAAAAGAATTTTGATCGAGAACTCGGCACCAGCGAGCCGATTTATTTTTAAAATTGATTTCGTGGTCTTACGAAAATCTATGTTTTGAGTTTTCAAACTCTTGAAAGAACTTTCGAAAATTGTCTTCGTGACAAGAATATATGATTTCAAACTGGTTTTGAAAATGTGATTGATAACCATACGCATTTAGTGTATATTACATATCATAGTGAAGCTGTGAGTGTGACTCACGAACTGGATAATATATCAATGTGGAACGAGGAATAGGGATCCGAACTGTGGTATGGTCGTTTGGTTATGCATGGATGATCGATTGATTTATCGGATAAGAAAAATATGTCGTGTGTTGTAGAATCATGCACATAATATAATTTTGGAACTTTGGATTTTGTGAAACCGGGATATATGTGCTGTGTGATTCCATTGGTATGGTAATATTGTGACTTTACCATAAATGATTTTGAATGATTTCTTTTGTATATTTGGGGATGGTGACCCCATGTTGGTTGTTTTAGATGTTGAGCGGTCGTTTCTACTCCAGGTATGATTGGTTATTTTCGTCGACTTGATTGGTTGTTCGTATGCCGAGGAGTATGTTCGCCAGTTGGGTAGGTTTATTGAGATCTACTGTACGTGGTTTATTGGTCGTTTTGAGAATGTTATTCTTTCGTATATCTGTTTCTGTGGTTCTGTGTTGATCGTGTTGGAGTTTACCGTGTGAAGGTATTCTCGATTTTCGTTGATCGTTCATTGGTAATATTGGAGTTTATCACGTTGATGATATTCTCGATTGTGTTTTGACCTCTGGTTGGTCATATTGGAATTTATCATGTCGATGGTATTCTCAGTTAATTCGTTGGTTGATCATTGTTGATGATCGTATAAGTGTTCGAATTTTGTGTCGATGTTTCGAGATTGGTTGTCATTATTTTGGACAGTTGTTTCACAGATATATCGGATATTGTTTGTCTTATCGAAATTGGAACTTGATCATCCGATCAGGCAAACAGGATTTGTCACGGATAGATTATTTCATTTGACGATGATATAATTTTGTTGAGACTCATGGAATTGTGATTGTAAGCGTATTGAGGCTATACAGTGAGATCGCTTGCTAGTATCTCCGGAGATCGTCGACCTGCGTATTTGTAAGTATGCGGTTTTGGCTATTCAGAATGATGATGATTGATCGTTGTCGTGATGGTTTGGGATATTTTGGTTGAACCGTATGTTTGTTTGTTTTTATGACGGATTGCAAGTTTCGAGGCCGAAACTTATTTTAAGGGGTGTAGAATGTAATATCCGGAATTTCTACTATTGTTGTTTGATATTATTTTATCCGAGTTATATTGTACAGCGTGGAATCTGTACAGTATGGATAAAATAAATAAAGGACTGAGATGTCAGTATCGGTATAATTGTCGTATCTGGTCGACAGTTGCATTTGAGGATATCATGCATCAGATTATCGTACTTTCGATATAGGGTATATCGTATAAGAATGTTATTGGATCCAGTATATGTATTCAGTATGTTTGTATGTGTTTTCGGTATGTCGAGACAAAGTGTAACAGATTGAAATTGGCTAAGTATGAAATTATTACGACGTTAACAAGGTGAGCTAACGTCGTAAGATTGGCACGTTACGCACGTTAAGGCTAAGGTATTACGTGCGTAACGAGGGCATCGGACAAGACCGAGTCATGGTCGGCAGTGGGACCGGTGTCGGCAACTTTCGGCGGAGGATGATGACAGGTGAGTCAACGTCGTGTTACGACGTTATACAGATGTGTTACGACGTAACACGACCATAATATCAGAGCAAGTCAACGTCGTATTACGTGCGCAACGGAATAAGTGTTACGACGCGTTACGGGCTACCGCCGAGTCGTGGCCGAGAGGACCTGCTGTGGCCGATCATGGTCGGCAGTGACTCGCAGGGGTGGCCGATCACAGTTGGCAGTGACTCGCTGGGCGTAAGGACTGGCCGATAACGTACGTAAGGTACCGACCGGTTACGTACGTAACGATGCCGGCATTTCTGGGCAGAGACTTCGGTCATGGCCGGTTACGTACGTAAGGTACCGGCCGGTTACGTACGTAAGCGTCCGGCAGTGTCCGGCTATTTAAGGCCTGGACCGAGTCATATCCGGCATTTTCCACTTTTCTTCGTTCCTTCCGCGATTTTTCACCATAGATCGATGGTTTTGAGTAAGAACATCATGTAGCAACATGTTTTGGAAGTTGGAATCATGGATTAACATCATCTTCCATCCGGATCGAAGGTAAGAACACCTAAACACTTGGTTTTGGATAGTTTTGGAGTTTCTTGATGATTTGACCGAGTTGATTCGTTTTAACTCAGATTATTGATGGAACCTTGTTGTATTCTTGAGATTATACATTATCCTTGAAGTTTTGTGGAACAAATTCGAGTATTTCTTCGTTAAAATGATTGTTTTGGATTATGCCTTCAAAGTGTTCGATGAAATGCCTCAGTGAGTAGAACTTGGGAAATTCTACATGTTTTCGTATGAATGGTGATGGAATTGATTGTGTTATGATTATTCTTGGTAATTATGGGAATTTTGTTAAGGGAAGATAATGAATTGATGATCAAATACCTTGATTATGTCGTTATGATTATGGAATCGTAGTAATCTCAATGTTCTTGATAGTTTGTTGTAATCCATGATGTTATGAGAAGTATATATGTTGAAGAACATGATTACATACACCTTGAATTGTGAATAAGGATGGTTTAGATGTTAGAACACACCGGATTATGCCGTTTGGGGACTTTGAATGTGATTTCGGAATAAGTTGTGGAACTCTTGGAATATGATTATCTATAATTAATCGGATTGTCCGGATTGATGATGATAATCGGTAATTGGTTTTATTACGAATATACAAGGAGGAAACTTGTAAGTATTTAAGATTGAATGTGGAATCGTAGTGTTGTCTTGAATTCGTGTTTAATTGGTTTGAGTGGTATTGTTTGGTATTGTGTATGATCGAGGTATTGTTGAGCCGTTGAGTTTGATTGGTTGGCTATGTCGGTTATTGATTGTTATCGGATTGTATGTTAATCGATTATTTCAATAGGTTGAAATTATTGATCGGTGAGTATAACCGTATGTTGCGGTCATGTTCGAGTATGTTCGTGAATTGCTTCGGTCGGGGCCGAGGAGCCCGTAGATGAAGGCATTGTGACTGGTAGCGGCTTCATCATCATCGTATCGGTATCGAGGCAAGTTATTACTTGCTCAGTTATAATATTTAATGAATGGTTTCAGTTTCATTTCGTTTATAATGCATATAGCGATGATTATCATTATTGTGAACTCTGGGTATTTTGATCGCCGAGCATTGAGGATAATCGTCGGTGATGATTGGACATCGAGGTTGCTCCCGAAGGACTCGGGGCAAGTATTCCATATTGGTTATGGTGTAGTGTTATCTGTTCTGGTCTCGTACATTTTCCTTCATGTTGTTGAACATGAAGTAGTCCTAGTAAATTGTCATGTTGTCGTGCATGTTATGTTGTTCATGTTGATGAACGTGTTGATTTGCATATGTGTATGCATATTGTGTTGTTTATGTTGTGTTGATCCTGTGAGATCATGTGATTTATACGTTGTGTTGATCCTGTGAGATCATGTGATTTATACGTTGTGTTGATCCTGTGAGATCATGAGATCTATGCTGAGGGCGCTGGATCGGATGTCCACCATGCGTTGGTTCGACGGGATCATCATAGGGATCTATGCTGAGGGCGCTGGATCGTTGGACAGGTTTTCCACCATGCGTTGGTTCGACGGGATCATCATGGGGATCTATGCTGAGGGCGCTGGATCGTTGGATTACCAGTATTGTGTTGATGGAATCTTGTGAATTCGCATCATTGATTTTATCATGTGTTGTTGTTCACATGTGCATTGTTAGTTATCCACCTTATGTTGATCTGATAGGATCAACAAAGGGATCTATGCTGAGGGCGCTGGATCGTCGGATTTCCATTGAGTATACATGATTGTTATTGTTGTGATCATATTGACGAGGTCATATGAGTATGCAATTGTAGGTCTTGTGTTAGGACCCTGTCCGTATTGCATTGATCTGATCTCGGATCAGACTGGTATGATTGTCGTGGTACTTCATATCTCGAGGTATGTTCCGTATTTCCTTTGGTATTCGTCTTGATGGACGATCGGTTATCGTCTTGGGATTTGATGATGTTATTCGATGGATCGTATTGGTCAGAAATGGTATATTTCCGTATCGTGTGTTGGTTATGATAGTTTGAGAATCTTGAGTATTGTTTGAGGTACAATACAGATACTATGTTCGAGTTTATTGATTAATCGAGTACAGGATGTGAAATGTGATAAGGGTTATTCTGATGAGAATTACTTGAGTAAGTAAAGTTATGGCGGTAAGATTTCATTGGTCGTATTCTTGTTCTGTATTCTCATTGGTATGTATTATTGATGTGATGTGATTGATATCATTGTTGGATATTATGGCTGACCCCGTCGTGGGATTTCTTTTTAGGTTCTCGGAGTATCGAGCTAGTAGCGGTCGTGAAGAGATGAGCTTCCTGGAGGATACTGGCTAGGACATGTTGTGTGCATTGAGTTTCTTGTTTGGTTCTTGTATTCCGCTGCTAGAGTATCTTCTTGGTCGGTCTTTTTCCGCTGCGTGAGTATTTTGAAATGCTCTTTTGGTATCTAGTAACTGAGGTTACTTTGGGAATCATTTTTTAAACTTTTGTGTGTCGGCTGTTTGGCCTTGCTGTTTCAAATGAGTTTTTACGACAGTTTTTGATAAATGGATTTTATAAGTCTTTGTGAATTTTTAAAGATAGTACCGTCGTTGGCCTCTTGGGCATTTGTAAATGTTTGCGAAAACTTCATTTAGCCTTGTGGGTTCCATATCGGGGCCCACGGCGCTGTAATATTTCCGGTTAAATCTGGGGTGTTACAGGATCAATCGCTTGTTGCATCCTGGCCACATGATCGCATGCCATGTGCCACCGTAGATTATCTTTGGCGCTCACGGTTGGATCAATCACTTCTTGCATCCTGGCCACATGATCGCATGCCATGTGCCACCGTAGTTTTTATTAGGCTCTCACGGTTGGACCAATCGCTTGTTGCATCCTGGCCACATGATCGCATGCCATGTGCCACCGTAGGCCCCGCCCACATCCATACATTCACACACAACACAATACAACACATATATTCAAACAATTCACCCAGAGGCATCAAGCACTTAGTAAAAACACCACGTCAAACCACAACGCACCGAAATGAAATAATATACGTCCACACGCAATACCAAGTGCAACATCGACACCAAACATATCCATAGAATTTACATAGTCATTCACAAACCACACCATTCACAAAACATACGCATTTTGAAAGCAAGCCTTTAACAAGGCTAAACAGAATCTTTTGAAAGTTCAATTCAAACGACCAAACAACCACATTTAGACGATCACTAATTATCGTATCCATAAAACAAGAATTATATGGACAAGGTACTTGCCTCAAAATTGGCAAGCAAGTATCCCGAAGAACACGGCTCAACCGGAAAGCTTCGAAACGCCCGATGCTATCGAAAAGGAAGACGACAACGAACGGAAGGGTTCAACTCGGTTTCTTCGCAAGAAACTCGACCCTAACAACATATAATCAATAAATCATCGATTATACGAGGAAGAATAATCGTAGAACGCCCGAAAACCCCTCTAAGACATTTTACCGGACACCTTCAAGGCGTCGGTCAAGAACTTGACCCAAACAACGAATCGATACGATCCAACCATGGAATAATAAATGAAATGATATAATACATCTAAATAATCATCAATCCATCACAATCCTAAGTTAAATCGGATTAAACGGACGAAATCGAACAAAATACCCAAAATCCCCAAAATTAGATTTTTAGAAAATCTGACCTGATTCGGTAGATCGGAGGGTGTTATAGGATGGATGATTGATGATATGAACTCCAAGACTTCATGGATTTATTGTCCAACAACATCTCTCCATGACTAACCAAGCTCCAGCCGCGGAAGGGAAGAAAACAAGTGATAAATGGCTGAAGAAAAACGCTGCCAGGCCTTAAATAGGCCGACTGCCGGCCGCCTTACATACGTAACCGGCCATGGCTTACGTACGTAACCGGCCATGGCTTACGTACGTAACCGGCCATGGCCGACTCACTGCCTAGAATGCCGGAAACGTTACGTACGTTACCGGCAGGGCCTTATGTATGTAACCGTCCTTACGTACGTAACTGTCGAGCATTACCGGCCATAACTCGGCCAGTGCCGGCGTGGGCCCAGATTGCCCGGCCATGACTCGGCCGGGGCCAACTCCGACGGCCCGAACGACCCCGAAACCCGAACCTGAATATGAAACGAAGATACGGTTACGAAGTACTCGCAAAGAAAAATCCGAGCACTAAGAGAACACACGATTCCGACCATCCGAAGGCTCGAAATTCGACAACGGAAAGTAATTACCCTAAACTTTGGGAAATTACGAAAATGGCCCAAAACGCCCGAAAATCACGATACGTGATCGAATAACCAGACCGAAGTTCGCAACACGTCTAACAAAGTTAAACGGACTTACGGGAAACTCAAAACAGCAGTTTCGAACGAGATTCGCAAGAATCGAACTCAAGTGCGGAAAAGTCGTCAAAAAGCACAGAACTCAACAAAACGACACCGAAACGAACTCGGATGTCAAAAAGTGTAGAATTAATCATTCTCAGAATGACAAAACGGTCATGAGAGAGTCGTCAAAACGGACTTCCGCCGAAAAAAAAGGAATTACCGGAAATCGAAATTACGGGTTTTACAAGTGGTACCGTTAGATCCATGTTAGGACCTAGTGTTAGAGCCTACGGGTTCAACACGAGTGGTTCCTTTTTTGGAACAACCTCGGGGCCTAGGATGATGCCTACCGCCGAGAAGCCGCCAAAGTTTGGTGGAGCCGACTTTAAAAGGTGGCAACAAAAGATGTTGTTCTATTTGACAACACTGGGTTTTGAAAACTTCCTTAAGGAAGATATGCCAACGGCGCCAAGTGCTCAAGAGACTAGTTTCATAGTCTGAGCTGCCTATGACAACTGGCACAATAGAGACTATCTTTGTAAAAACTTTATTCTGAATTCTTTAGAAGATAGTTTCTACAATGTATACTCTATTGTAAACACATCAAAAGAGATGTGGGATGCACTTGAAAAGAAGTACCGTAGTGATGATGCAGGTACAAAGAAGTTTGTAGTCGCCAAATATTTGGACTACAAGATGGTTGACTCAAAACCAATCATGGAACAAGTGCAAGAGTTCCAACTCATCATTCATGATGTCAATGCCAAGGGAATGGTCCTGTCGAACGCTTTTACTGTTGCAACTGTGATCGAGAAGCTGCCTCCCAGTGGAAAGACTTTAAGAGATACCGCAAGCACAAGCGAAAAGAGATGACTCTTGAAGACTTGATTGTGAAATTGCGCATCGAGTCTGACGTGCGCAAGAATGATCATAAACCAAAAGGCCTGATTGATGCTAAGGTCAATCTGTTGGAGCATGGCGGTCCCTCCAATAAAACAGCTCACCCAAGTGTCTAAAACAAGAACAAAAGGAAGCAACCAGTCAAGAAGTTTGATGGCGATTGCTTCAACCGTGGCAAACATGGGCACGCGGCGAAGAACTGCCGGAAGCCGAAGGCCAAGAAAAAGAAGAAACATGTTGCCAACATCGCCGAGATTAACGGCGAATGGAAAAAGGATGACCTTGCTGCTGTGGTCACCGAGGAGGTCAACCACGTTGAGAACCAAGGTGGTTGGTACGTCGACACCGGTGTGACCGCCCACGTTGGTACCGATAGGAGCCAGTTTAAGAACTATCAAGCTGTTGAGGGGAGGAAGCTCAACATGGGGAATCCAGCTTCATCTGAGATTATCGGAGTTGGAGAAGTGGACCTCAAACTTACATCCGGACAGACACTCATCTTGAAAAATGTGCTTCATGTTCCGGATATGAGGAAGAACTTGATCTCGGGCTCTATACTAGTTAGTAAGGGGTTTAAACTAGTGTTTGAGTCAGATAGAATTATCATAAAAAAGTTTGATAGGTTTCTTGGTAAGGGTTACCTCACGGAGGGACTCTTTAAACTTAATGCTTTGGCTAAGTGCCATGTAACAAAGTCTGCTAATGAAAATGTTACTGCTTCCTCTTATTTGACTGAATGTTCTGATTTATGGCATTGTAGATTAGGTCATGTGAATCTAAATGCTATAAAAAGATTAGTAAAGTTAGATTTACTAAAACTAAACAAAGTCAATACTCAAAACAAATGTGAGATTTTTGTTGAAGCAAAAATGGCGAAACTTCCGTTTTATTCGGTAAAATGGAACACAAAACCCCTTGAATTAATTCACACAGACGTGTGTGATTTAAAGTTTGTGCAAACTAGAGGTGGTAAGAAGTACTTTATCACTTTTATCGATGACTGCACAAGATATTGTTATCTTTATCTTTTGAGAAGTAAAGATGAGGCTATTGAAGCTTTTAAGAACTTCAAGAATGAAGCCGAGAATCAATTAGGCTGTCATATTAAGATGGTTCGAAGCGATAGAGGTGGCGAATATGTATCCCGTTTGAGGAATTATGCAACACAAGTGGTATTATTCATCAAACAACAGCTCCATACACACCACAATCTAATGGCGTTGCTGAACGTAAGAATCGAACCCTTAAATATATGATGAATGCCTTATTGATTAGTTCAGGGTTGCCCCAGAACATATGGGGGGAAGTTGTCTTGACAGCCAACTACATATTGAACAAAATTCCGCGCAAAGGTAAGAATGTTACTCCTTATGAGTTGTGAAAAGGTAGAAAACCTTCATACAAATATCTCAAAGTGTGGGGGTGTTTGGCTAAGGTCGAGGTGCCTCTACCTAAACAAGTTAAAATCGGTCCTAAGATAGTCGATTGTATCTTTATTAGGTATGCACTGAACAGTGGTGCCTATCGGTTTGTTATCCACAAGTCAGAAGTACCAGAAATGACTGTGGGAACAACAATTGAATCAAGGAATGCTGTATTCTTTGAAAATATATATCCTTGTAAGGACAATGATAAAGTTGAGCACAATTCTAGCAATAGAGTTGAAAATGAAGAAACAAGTTCAAAACCTGTGGATGTATATCCAAAGTCACGTAAGCGATCGAGATCTAATCTGTAATAGGTAGAACCGAGACGTGGTAGTAGGGTTATGACACCAAAGTCATTTGGACCTGACTACATAGCATTCATGTTGGATGAAGAACCAACATCTATCAATGTAGATTATGCTAGACCAGATGGGTTGCTCTGGAAAGAAGCTGTTCAGAGTGAAATTGACTCAATTTTACAAAACCAAACTTGGGTTTTAGTTGATTTAATTGAAGGTTATAAGCCCTTAGGATGCAAATGGATCCTTAAAAGAAAGTACAAGGCTGATGGGTCAATTGATAAGTATAAAGCTCGTTTAATAGTCAAAGGTTTCAAGCAGAAGGAAGGGTATGATTTTTTCGATACCTATTCAGCTGTAACAAGAATTACATCTATTCGAGTGCTTCTCGCGATTGCTGCTTTGCACGATCTTGAGATTCATCAAATGGATGTTAAGACTGTTTTTCGAATGGTGATCTGGATGAAGAGATCTATATGGAACAACCTGAAGGGTTTGTAGTACCTGGACAAGAGAAAAAGGGATGCAAACTAGTTAAGTCTCTATATGGATTGAAACAAGCTCCACTAAAGTGGCACTTGAAATTTGATAATCTAATGTTATCAAATGGTTTCAAAATAAACGAGTGTGATAAATGTGTATATTAAGAACACTAATAACGGCTATGTTATTGTGTGTCTTTATATAGATGACATGTTAATCATAGGTAACAATATACAAGTGATTAATGACACTAAGAACATGTTAAAAAGAAATTTTGACATGAAAGACATGGGGCTAGCCGATGTGATTCTTGGAATGAAAATTTTGAGAAAATCAGATGGAATCATATTGACACAATCTCACTATGCCGAGAAAGTTCTCAAGAAATTTAATGTGTTTGATAGCTCGCCGGCTAAGACTCCAATAGAGTTAAATGTTCACTTGAGCAAAAATCAAGGGGAGCCCGTTGCACAAGAAGAATGTGCACGAGTCATTGGGTGTATGTATTTTACAAATTGCACTCGACCCGATTTAGCTTGTGCTGTGAACAAATTGAGTCGTTACACGATCAATCCAAGCAAAGAGCATTGGAAAGCTCTCGTTAGAGTTTTGAGGTACTTAAAGTCTACTCAAAACCTTGGGTTACACTATTCGAGATACCCTCGGTACTTGAAGGGTACTGTGATGCGAATTAGATATCTGATACGAAAAGTTCATTTTCTACAAGTGGTTACGTGTTTACCATTGGGGGTGGAACGGTCTCGTGGAAGTCCGCTAGACAAACATGTATAGCCCGATCCACCATAGAATCAGAATTCATGGCTTTGGACAAAGCTGGTGAAGAAGCCGAGTGGCTTAGAAACTTTCTAGAAGATATTCCATGTTGGTCAAAGCCAGTGCCTGCAGTGATGATTCACTGTGATATCCAAGCTGCTATTGGTAGGGCTAGAAGTAACGTGTATAATGAAAAGTCTCGACATATTCGACGATGCCATAATACTGTGAGACATTTGATCAAAAGTGGGATTATCTTTATTGACTACGTGAGGTCACTAGATAATCTAGCGGATCCGCTAACCCAAGGGTTAAACCATGATCAAATGAATAAATTGCTAGAGGGAATGGGTTTAAAATCAACAAATTGAGAATTATAATAGTGGTAACCCAACCAAGATGACTGGAGATCCCAAGAACTTGGTTCAATGGGAGAACTACGCTATGAGAGTTCGTGTGAAACACTCATCTAAGTTTACTCCCTATAGAGCAATTGAGTGTTGAAAGCTTACCTAGTGGTGAGGTTAAGTCTATGACTTTTAATAATTCCTAAAGACATCGAGGAGGTTGAGTATGGAAAGATACTTGATAAAGAATCACCTATATAAGTGAGAAGTGTGGGCCGCTTCATAAAATACACTTATGAATCCAAAGGGGTGTCCAAGGCCCGCAAAGGACACAAAACGTGAGAACGGATGAGGTTGAGGTGTTCAAGTGTTAGCACCATTGTCTCGGTGCACGCCGTGGGGGAATAGTTCAAAGCTTCAAGCTACTAATCCGCCTGTGTACCTGATGATGTTAACTATGGAAGGTTCAAAGTCACGAACTATCTATCCTTATACTTTAATGCCTCTTGAGGACTGAGCTTGAGTCTGCATATTGCATTTGGGCTATTTTCACTCATGTGGGGGATTGTTGGAATCATTAATGACTTTAATTTTATTTTGTAAAATTAAATATCATAGGATCGATCTACGTTCCGAGTAGATAATCGTGGTATATTCAATTTCTCTAAATCGATTCCCAGTGAGTGAGAAATAGTGAATTA
Source organism: Orobanche coerulescens (assembly GCA_033398695.1). Taxonomy (NCBI): domain Eukaryota; kingdom Viridiplantae; phylum Streptophyta; class Magnoliopsida; order Lamiales; family Orobanchaceae; genus Orobanche; species Orobanche coerulescens. Next base: position 20,603,445 of record CM065804.1, read on the forward strand.
AAGTTTGTCACTTAATTGTGAATTAATGAGGGATGGTATCCCACATTGAATAATGAGCTATCATTATTCAAGTATATAAGGAGTTACCTTTATTTATGTAATAATTGGGCTTAAAGCCCACATGTGCACACGCGCGCCGCCGCCGCCCGCCCACCTCGCCTCGGCCTCAGCCGCGGCCGTGTGTCGCGAGCCGTGAGCTGCGTGCCGCGTGCCGTTTATCTTTATCTTGATCTTGATCTTGGACTTGCACTTTGTTGGCCACTAAGTATACAGGATACAGCTTGGAAAGTGTTTGAAACAACAGGCTGTACGGTTTTCAAATCTAAGTACGTAGCGGAAGTCTTTAATATAGTAATTTGCTGTCGATACAGCAACTAAGTGTGCAGTGTATACTTAAATAATCACAATTAATAAAACAATAAAGGCAGAAGGTAAATAACATAATATTTAAAGTGGTTCGAGGTAAACCTCTCTACGTCCACTGGTCCTCCACACAGGAGTAAGAGTTTATTATAATTACTGCGTACACAACTACGTAATTATAACCAAACCTAATCAATATATCGTTCACACAGATTGATATAATGATCTTAGCCTTCAACCGTTCACACGGATTGGTTTGAGCTAACACGTGACTGGCTTCTTCACACACAGTTCAGAAGCTTCGTCTTCTTCAATGCAAGTCCGTCACACACAGTTCAGGAATAGCAAGGATTCTCAGTCCACACAGGGCTGATGGGTTTTGTTCAAGGGTAGAACAATATATGAACAACAACTTTGAGTTTCTGAGCTTATAGTTGATGATGTGTTGTTCACGGTTTGAGCACTGTATATCTCTTCTTTCAGAATAGCAGAATGCTTTGGGAGATATATTTTGCTCTGAATATTCGTGTAAGCACTTGTTGGTTGTTGTTGCAAGAGTGTACGATCTTCAAACTCTGGATATATATAGCCTTTGAAATATATCCATTGAAATAGATCCGTTGAGCAAGATTCTGTGACAACTTGATAGTTAACTTGAATAGACTGAGATCCGGATATTGCGGGATTTGAAGATCTTCTGATGACTTACAGTATTTAAATACTTTATCCTTTAATATTTAAATACTTCTTTATCAAACGGGACTTGACTTCTAGCGAATACTGAAGATTCCTTCTTGTCCTGTTTGAGGGCTGTATGGAAGGATTGCTGTATTGAAGTTTTGAGACAGCTTCCATACTTAGCTTTGCGGGAATCTTTGTTGTATGATAGATTCACTGTATTTTGGGAAGTCTTCGATATAGGTTAATACCTTGGATCAGATTTTCGATACATCTATTAGCGGTATGCAGGATTTGGCATATTGTCAAAACATTCTGTTAACACGATCGATACAGAGATTGTTTATCCCAACAGATTCGATACCGGGTATTTGTTATCCCAACAATTTCCCCATTTTTGATAATTTGCCAAGTCCTTCCGAGTCTTCCTTTTAAAACCTTATGATGTTATCCAAACATCCTTGATGATGCCAAAACTTTGACACTTAGCAGTTTGAAGTTGGGCAGACTTCTTGGTCTTCTTTCGAATGTTCTGGTCTTCAGCATTTGGCTTAACACTAAGAAATGCTCGCAGGCAAGTTCAGCTTTTATCAAAAGAAAGTTACATTTGAAAACTTATGATTGGCGCACAGGCACAATCTTACATTGTATTCTAGATACATACAACTTAAACTATGAACTGTTCGCAGACAAGTTCTTACAGTTTGTGTATTGAGATAAGTTTCATAATTTGAATACAGCAAGAATAAATTAAGTGTTTGTAAACATACAAAAACACAGTAGATTACAAGTTGTAATCTTTCAAGACAGGCAAAAATTTTATTGATATTGAAATGAAGAGTACAAAATTTTGTTGTTCTGAAAATAAGATTACAAAATTATAATACAAGAAAATTTAACTTCTGTAGTCTGAATGCCTCCATGGCCTTATAGGGTCATTCTTGGTACCCTTCCACCAGTTTTGATGTACTTCCCTATCTCGATTCAGATATAAGGCTCAACCTTCATATGATTTATCGAAGACTAGGATCCAATCCTCTGGGTGGGTAACCAAGTCACCATTCTTGTGCTTTGACTTCATCTGCAGCTGTAACGGGAGCGTTCCATCTTCCAGCTTTTTCTTGAACTCCTCTGCGGCTTCCTGTACCGTTCTGCATCTATTGAACATTTAGGAATAACTGATAAGTACAAGAAAGTATCTTAGCAGTTCATTTCTCCTCCAGTTCTTGATCTCTGCAGCAGTAGGCTGTCGGTCCGCCGGGAGGTTCATAGCTTGCGGCTTTCGGACTAGGCTTTTCTAAGGATACTTAGGATCTTGGAATTCTGGTCAGTCTCCCTGTATCCTAATGTTTGGCGTTGAGATACGGGCTATATCTGCAGTGATGGAGTCTTAAAAAGGAGCTAACATTTCTTTCTCTTGCTCCAACCTCGTTCTCCTAGCAGCTTCCCTCGATTCTTCCCCCTTTTTGGCGTCATCAAGGTATGACACCTTTTCATCAAGACGTTCCAGGATTTGTAGAGCGGCATCCTGTTTCATCTCGAGACTTGTCATTTTCTCGACCAGGGAGGTGAGCACCTGTGACATATCTTTAATGTTTTTGTCGTGGGCTCGAAGTTTGGAACCGGTTTCGATCAAAGCAGATGCTGTCTTGGCATCAGACACGCGAAGTTTAGATTGCTCGTCTCTTAGGATCTGCTCCTGTTTTTCTTGCAGTTGGCTCAGGGCCTGCTTGAAGATGTGTGGCAAGATAGTGAAGGCTTCTACCACTCGGGAGACTTCGTGCTTCAGTCCGGTCATCTCTTCAACGGCAGATGTGTGTAGCCAATCAAGAGCTTTTTCCACAGAGTACAAGGAATTGACGGCATCCTGGATGAAAACAGTTTGGAGGCCAAGAGCATGTAATCACTCTTTTCTTTCGGCTGTTCTGGGAGAGTCTGGCTGGGAAAAATCCTCAACTCCGTTTAACCGTCTCAAATTCATATTGGGACGTGAATTGAGTTGGACATCCTCAGGTATTATACCGTCGTTGGATTCCAAGGCAGTTGATGGTGTGGGAGTATCAGATTCTGGATCGACGACAGAGGGTGCTGCATCCTCCTGTGCTGAAGTGGTATCTGAAGACATGGATACAGGAGGGACCAATTCCTCCTACTATCTCTCAGCATCCGCCTTCTCCGGCAGAGGGACTGATTGCTCGTGCGGGATGGCGTTAGATTCTCCTTCTACTTGGGCAGCGACAGGCTCGGGTGTCTGTTGTGAAATAGATTGTTCCTCCGCGACATGAGGGACTAAATCCTCGTTGTCGGGAACAGTGTCTAGTTGATGGGGAGGTGATTGGTGATGACTCGATGATCCTGCACCCATCGGAAATTCAGATTCTTCGCGACTCTGTCTTAGACCAGCCTGAAGGGCATCGTCATCATCGTCTTTGCTGGGATCTGATCTTGGATTTTCGGTAGATTCCACGGACTTAGCTTTACCTTTCTTTCGTGATTCGGCTTTTTCAAACAGATGGCTCTCAATAAGCTCTTTAACGAATAGGTTGTCCCATTGGATCAGGACAGCAATTTCTTGAGTGTCTATCACTTACAAAACAAATCTTTCTTCATTACTCCATTCGCTCCAGTTGTACAGAGTTTCATACGGAGCAAGTCTGTAACTTTTCCATTGGAGAAACCGCTCGTAAGCCTGTTCGATTTGCACAAAAAGTAGGGTTTTGTGGATGATTGTGTCTGGGGAGGGGCTGCGTACAATGCCTGGGTTCGCTGTAGGCATGGGTTCCTCTACAGGTGTGGAATCCTGTATCAGAAAGGGATTCCTTACAGGGGTTGGTACCCTGATGGGAGATGGATCCTGAGGGGGTGTGGGATCCCGTATAGGAGAAGTAGCTTTTGGCTCCAAAGTGGCAGCTGACTCGCTAGAGTCTTGTATGTTGGCAGATGTCCTAGCATCCGTCGTAGCCGCCAAGGGCTCGGGATCTACTGTATCGACAGTAGTGGGCATCTCTTCCACAGGGGTTGGGCCTTGGGGGACTTGATCAGTGGGTTGAGCCACGGAAGGAGCAACCTTGGAGGTTTCTGTAGCCTTAACTTTTGTAAGCCTCCTTAGTTTCCTTTTCGGCTTCTCAACAGCAGCTGGAGTTTTGCTGTGAGATTGTTTTCTCTTTCGCTAGGATTCAACACTTTGGGACTTTGAAGAAACATCCCTCGGATCGGCATATAGAGGCATTCTATGGACAAAAGGTCTGTTGGCAATCAGGTTGCTTTGGTTGAAGACAGTAGGCCTGATGCCTCCTAATATATCTGTGAACTAATTTTCTTTGCCTTTATGGATTGCGGAACTCCGCATTTCGTCAAAATGTAGTTAAAAAACAATCCAAACGATTTCTTCTGAGAGGCAGGCTTAGACACTTCTTCCTGCAAAGGCTTGAGGATGATTTGACACCAATTGACCTTTTCACAAGTCATTATAGCAACCATCATTCTGAACCTGAGATTGGTGCACATCTCAAAAGCACCTGTTCTATTTTCAATAACACGACAACAGAAATCGTGTAAGTAGACAAAAGGTAAACACAAATTTTTCTTATGGCAAGTGGTATGAACCGTTTCCACCGTCGCTGAATCAGTGAATAAGCCATAATAATGTGTCAAGAGGTCTTGGGAACCGAAGGTCTCAAGTTCTTCCATGGTCAGGCCATCACCAGGTAGCCTGTAGATGTTCTAGAGTAGTTCTTGGTCGACACGGATCTCTACTCAGTGAATGACGGCTATGATGTCAGCAACATGTCATCCTTGAGCCAGTGAAAGGAATCGAACGGCAGCATTGAGGTAGAAATCCTCAACCAAATGAACATCAAATCTTTCAGCAGAGTGGCTGCCAAGGCGATAGAGGCCTTGTTGACGAATCCTAGTTATGATGTATTCCATTGATTCGATGTCGTCTCCTTCGGCATGAATGCGTTCAAGCACAATATATATGGAGAAGATCCATCTGTCGATGATGGTTGATGATTTCTTGAGAGAGGTGGAAGATGTCTCGGTAGACGCCATTGATGATTTCTCAAGGAACGGTGAAAAATTTTCAAGAAGAATGCAGTAAACACCGAGAATTTGTAGGCTGTATGCTCGAGAACTCTTAAAATATGCAGAAAGCGTAAAGAGTCTCAAATGGCATTTACAGTCCTTTTATAGTAGGCGGCGAAGAAGGGTTTTCAGAGAACGAATGGTCAGATTTAAGGGATGGAAACCGGTGTTTAAAATGAACGGTCATGATGGACTGAGTGTAACTGGTGCATTTATCCATTGAATTTTAAAATAGGAGCAGGTCCCACTTCTGACATTTCAAATTACCCTTAATGCCTGAAACGGCGGTGTAAAATATATTAAACAATTTGAAACATCACGGCGTACGATATGTTGTTGTCCAGATGTCGAGTAAAACATTTAATGCAAAAGACATTTGACATGAAACAGGGCACGTGGACAAAAATTGTTTTAAAATAAAATATTATTATATAATGAAGCGCGTTCCCATAGTATGTGCTGTATCCGCGACAAGACAGTGTTCCCCCTTAAAAGGTACATATGGCTTCAATTGCATACAACAACTTTTGGATTAATGCTGTATTTATGGGTCATACTGTATTCCCCCTTAATTATTGCACACATCAGCTATAGGATGATTCATATCGCTTTGTTTCCACAGTGCTGTATTCAAGGCTCTGAGTGTACAGATAATTAACGGTAGATACTATATTCTTGGGTCTTACATCATTCCCCCTCAATTATTGAGTAAAAACAGTAAATACTTACAGGGAGTCAGGCTGTTGCAATCCCAATTCTTGTCGAAGCATGTTGAATCTGTAATACCTGATTGTAATTCAGTAATTATCATTCAGTATTTATCATTCAGTAATTGATACTCAGTAATTTCACTCATTAATGATCAATTGTCACTCATATTCAATCATGGTATTCATCATTCAGAGTAATTGTATCGTGTATCAATCGTCATTCGTCACTAATCTTATTGGAGTTTCGTGCCGTGTTTATCATCGTTGTCATTTTCGTTGTGGGCTGTGCGTGAGGAGTAGCGCACGCTACGTACTCTTTTTAGCGTACGCTAATTGAGTACAGGTAGCGCACGCTACCACTCAGCATTAGCGCACGCTAATGTTACCCTGGTTGCAGTCCAGAAGGTACTGGACTGCAGGTGAGTTATATGTAGCGCACACTACGAGTGGTAAGTAGCGCGCGCTAGTGGGTTGTAGTAGCGCACGCTAAATATGTGGAGTAGCGCGCGCTAGGGACGGATCAGGTTGAGTCCAGTGGCTACTGGAGTGCACTGGATTAATTCATAGCGCACGCTATGAGTGATATTTAGCGTACGCAATCGATATTATAGCGCACGCTAATCGTTGGTTGTAGCGTACGCTATCGAGATCAGACAGAAGGTTTCTGGATTCCAGTACTGGGCATCACATAATTCGTTAGCGCACGCTAACAATGGGTATTAGCGCACGCTAATGGCATGACCGTAGCGCACGCTACAAAAAGGTACGTAGCGCGCGCTACCGTGTTCGGACAGTGGGTACTGGACTACCCAAATTACCCGTTAGCGCACGCTACGCACAAGGGCTAGCGCACGCTAACCTGGAATGGCTATATATTGGACAGTTAGCCTGAGTTCGTCATTTTATCATCCTTTCTCATTTCCTCATCGGTTTCGGGTGATTTTGGGCATTTTGGAGAGTTCTCTTCGAGCTTCTATCATCCATCATCATCTTCAAGTCTTTGAGTTGGATTATCATCACTTCATCATCTCCTTAACATCGAATCAAAGGTATTAATCTCCTGGATCTAGGATTTCGGATTTTTGGGTTTTTCCTTCCGATTTCTTCGTGTAAGCTTGGATTATCATTGGAATATGTTAGATATGGATTATCTACATTGGATAAGTATATTCTTACGGATTTAATGGTTATTTTCGGAATTATTTCAAGAACCCTTGGGGTTGACTTCGGTTAATTGGGGATTTTCCGATTGATGTAGTTGTAATCTCGAATTGTGGATTCCTAATGGATTATTGATATCATTGAAGTGTTTTGTTAATTCGATACACTCATTTTGGTTTTGGTTTCGATATATTCGGGATTGGATATTTTCGAAGTCGTGTGGTTGGTTACGTATTCGTTAGAATGCCCCTATGAGTTTGATTATCGTTGTTTTCGACCTTTGGGTTAGTCGTGTTTAGTTGCTTGATACGTGTATTGAACGGTTGTTGGTAATTATTGTTATTCAAGGTTGTTTGAGCGACCGGCATTTCATTTAGGACGTTGTTCGTGGACGGACATTCTTCATAGGTATTGTGTAAGTTAATTCTTACTCGGTTAAAAGGATATTCATTCCTTTTGATGTTGTTCATTCATAATCGTAACTCGTTCATCATTGTATTAACCACATCAAAACTTGTCATTGTCAATTAATCACCTCAGTCATAAGGAACGACGGTTCCAATCATTTCATTGAGCTGTCATTCATTTCACCATCATTTCATCTTGGTGAGTCATTATTCATTTTCGTTGTCACTTTTGTTATATCGTGGCATTCCGGGTCATACTGGCGTGCCGGTTGGTATGTGTAGGATTTTCATGTCGGGCACATTATAGTCGTGTGTTGGTTGGTGGCCTCACATTGGACTGTGCACACGAGTTGATGGCTTCGTGAGACTGATTAGGTACAAGACCACACGTGTATTCGATCGATGCTCGTTGGTGGCTTGTGCACGGACACATTTCCATCCCGGATGTAGTGTGGCGCCATTCCTTTGAGCCGTATCATTAGTTGATTCATATGGCATGTTTGATTGCGTATGTTTCGACAGGATATTTCATAACTGTGGATAACTCATGATTGTGTATTTTCAACTCTTGAGGATTGTTGTTCTGTGTAACTGACCCCGTTGGGGGATATTGTTTTTCAGGTCATAGCAAGGCTAAAGCACGGGAAGAGCACGGTGTCGGCGAGGAGTCCCAGTGATACTAGTAGGGGGCCCCAGTCTTTTCAGTCATTTATGTTTCCTTCATTTATTCCGTTGCAGACATTCCGTTTGAATATTCATTTCACTCATTGTTGTATATTTTATCTCCATATAAAATATACTTGTATTCAGTATCATCCTGGGTGTGTTGTATGAAACTCCTCATCGGAGTAATTAATTGTGTAATGTGGTTCGGTACTACATTTACCCTGCGTGATTCACTCATTTTCATTAGCCTGGTGGGTCCCAGTCGGGGGTCCACGGCACTGTAATATCCGCCTAGTTTGGGGTGTTACAGAATCTAGCTGTGTCGAGAGGCTTGGTGAATATGTCGCCCAACTGCATATCTGTATGAAATTTTTCCAGACGAACATCCTTGTTCTCGATATGATTCCTGATAAAATGATGCTTCATGTTGATATGCTTAGTGCGCGAGTGCAATATAGGGTTGTGCGTTATTGCAATTGCACTCGTGCTATCGCACATAATGGGCGTTTCCTTGGCTTCAATCCCATAATCTGACAATTGTTGCTGCATCCAAAGGATCTGCATACAGCAACTACCAACAGCATAGTACTCTGATTCAGCCGTGGAAAGCGAGTTTGCCAATTGCTTCTTGCTGAACCAAGATACAAGTCTAGGTCCAAGAAAGTGACAAGTTCCACTTGTACTCTTCCTATCTAGCTTGCAGCCTCCGAGATCCGAGTCGTTGTATCCAACTAAATCGAATCCGCCACAGTCCTACATCGACTGTTCCTTTAATATACTTCAGGATTCGTTTAGCTGTATTGAAGTGTGATTCCTTAGGTGCTACTTGATATCTCGCACACACTCCTACAGCAAACTGGATATCGGGCCTGCTAGCCGTTAGGTATAGGAGAGAACCAATAAGCTTCCTGTAGAGTGATTGGTCAACCGGCTTTCTGGCTTTATCAGCACTAATCTGCACGGAAGTGCTCATGGGGGTTGACGATGATTTAGAAGTGTTCATTCCAAATTTGTTGAGAAGCTCCTTGCTATATTTTTCCTGGTTGATGAAAATACCTATAGGCAACTGCTTTACCTGCAAACCGAGGAAATAACTAAGTTCTCCCATCATACTCATTTCAAATTTACTTTGCATGCGATGAGAGAACCTTTGACATAAAGCAAGGTTAGTTGAACCAAATATAATATCATCTACATAAATTTGAACCATTAGAAGGTCATCTCCTTCCTGTATTTTGAACAAGGTCTTGTCCACGGCACCTTTCTCAATTCCATTATCCATTAGATACTGGGACAGGGTCTCATACCATGCTCTAGGAGCTTGCTTAAGTCCATACAGTGCTTTCCTTAGCCTGTATACTAGGTCTTTGCCTTCTGGATTGACAAACCCTGGTGGTTGTTCAACATATACTTCTTCAGCGAGGTCTCCATTTAGGAATGTACTTTTGACGTCCATTTGGTATACAATGAAGCTCTTATGGGCGGCAAAGGCTAAAAATATCCTAATAGCTTCTAGTCTGGCTACAGGGGCAAATGTCTCATCGTAATCTATGCCTTCTTCCTGTCTATATCCTTGGGCGACTAGTCTGGATTTACTCCTGATAATGAGTCCATTTCGACCCTTCTTGTTTCTAAATACCCATTTGGTTCCAATTACTGATTGATGCGTAGGTCTGGGTACAAGATACCATACGTTGTTTCTTTCGAAACCGTTAAGCTCTTCTTCCATAGATGTGATCCAATGAGAATTGTTGAGAGCTTCTTTGGTTGAAACAGGTTCGGACTGGGCTAAGAATACAGCAATAGTGCACATATTGAGTCTTCTAAGCTCGGATTGAGATTTCTATTGAGGAAATGGTGATATCTCAGTATTGGGTTCTTCTTGCGCACATAGTACATTTCCTTGTGTACTCTGTATTCTCCTACGGGTAGAAACACCAACATCAATGTTTCCAATGATCAGCTCTTGCAGGTGATCTCTCAACCATCTTCGGTCGGGTTCTAATTCGGGGTCCCGTACTGTATCTTGAGTTGTTGTAGTTTCGGCTTCAGCTTGTACAGCATCGGATTCATCTACGTCGATTCTTACAGCTGCGGGGTTGATTTCTAGGTCAACGACAGGTTCTATAGGAGTTGGTGGATCTATGATGAAAAGTTGTTGGATGTTCTGAGAAAGGTCTTCTACTCCTGTAGGATCATGGTGAGGTTCATCGAACACTACATGAACTGATTCCTCAATTGTTAGCTTCCTTTTATTGAAGATCCTGTAAGCTTTGCTAACAGAGGAATATCCTACAAATATCCCTTCATCCGATTTCTCATCAAAGGTTCTAAGTTGATCCTTACCGTTGTTCAAAACGTAACACCTGCATCCAAATATGTGAAAATACGAAACTAATGGAGTTTTGTTGTTCCATACCTCGTATGCTGTTTTGTTGTGGTGCTTATTGACGATACAGCGGTTTTGAGTGTAGCACGCTGTATTGGTTGCTTCGCCCCAGCAACGCTGTGGCAACTTGCTTGCGGCAATCATTGTCCTTGTTGCTTCCTCCAGCGTCCTGTTCTTTCGCTCGGCAACACCATTTTGTTGAGGTGTACGGGTAGCTGAGTATTCGTGTTGTATCCCATTTTCCGAATAGTATTGCTCTATAAAGCAGTTAGTGAATTCTGTACCTCTGTTGGAACGAATGGACACGATACTCGACCCTTTTTCATTTTGAAGTTCCTCAGGTGCTCTGGCAGCTTTGATGTTGTTTCCTTCTTCTTGCTTAAGAATATTGTCCAAGCATACCTGGAATTAGGGGTGTAAACGAGACGAGACAACTCACGAGCTACTTGAGATTGACTCGGTCAAAACTCGGTCAACACTCGACTCGAGTAGACGCTCGACTCGAACTCGAGCTGACTCGACATACTAATGAGTCGAGTCGAGCTACCCAATACTCGACTCGATAAACTCGTGAGATACTCGAATCTTTTTTATATATAGTTAGTTTTTATAATATACTTTGTAAAAATATAATATAAAAAATATTAATTGGCCAAAAAAATAAAAAATTAATAATACATATTAGATTTCTATTTTAAATAAAAGAAATAACTATTTATTGGTGAAAAATTAAAATTACTAGATAATAAAAAATCGAAATTATTCTATATTGGTTAAGGGTGTTTGAAGTGTTTACACAAGTTAAAAGCAAAATAGCTTCTCCCACATCGGTTTGTTGCTGTTTATTTTGGCTCACAAGTGGGTAATAAATTTAAGCCAAATTTCTTATCCCACATCGCCCATGTAATTATGATTGTGACTCAAATGAGATTTTTAAAGGAGGTTGGAAGGCTCTCTTTTAATATATTTGGCTATGTGCCCTCACCCAAGGGTACTATGTGGGGGTGTAAACTAGACGAATCAACTCGCGAGCTACTCGCGATCGACTCGGTCACAACTCGGTCAACACTCGACTCGAGTAGGCTCGACTCGACATACTAACGAGTCGAGTCGAGCTTGGATTTTAACTACTCGCCAGTTTTCGAGTCGAGTTCGAGCCTGAGAAATGACTATCGAGTTCGAGTCGAGTATACCAATACTCGAGCTCGACTCGCATCATTTACACCCCTACCTGGAATAATCATCAACAATAACGAGACAGTATTTCTTACCTCCCAAACTTACCGGGTCTACAGGACCATAGAGATCCATATGTAGCATTTCCATAATTCTATGGGTTGAAAGGTAGGATTTGCTCTTCATGGTGGACTTGATTTGCTTGCCTTTTTGACATGGTCCACAGATACTGTATTTTTGGAATAACACATTCGGCAATCCTTTAACCAATCCCTATCTTGATAGCTTGTTGATCGTCTTGAAGTTGACGTGTGACATCCTCTTGTGCCATAACCATCTTTGATCTGTAGTGCCTTTGGAAACAAAATAAGGAATTGTGGAGCTCGTAGGCATCCAGTCAGCTATATACATATTACCTGATCTGCTTCCTGTGAGCACAACTTCTTTGGTCAGGATGTTCTTGACTCTACAGTGATCTATATATAATTTCACGGAGAACTGTTTGTCACAGAACTGGCTAATACTAAGTAGATTGTACTGTAAGCCTTCAACATAAGCTACATCGGTGACTTTGAATTTTCCGACAAGAAGGTTTCCTTTGCCTCTTGTTCTTCCTTTAGATTTATCACCGAAGCGCAATTTTTGGACCGTAACCTTCTACAAAATCTGATAGCTTGCTTCTATCTCCTGTCATGTGCCGGGAGCATCCGCTGTCGAAGTACCATATGTCCTTTTCCAAAATGTCCTGTAGCAAACAAATTAGGTAGATTTAGGTCCCCTTTGATTGTTGGGTCCATGGATATTAGTGCCTTTTGGTACCCAAATTTTCCTGACAACAATTGGCTTACTGTAGGTTACATTAGGTACATTTTGCGGTATCTACGTGGGGCATGTACGTAGTTACTGTAGCCATGATAATTATTATGCATGTAAAAATCAGGGTTATTATTATTAACCCAGTACTTATGCCGTCTCGGAGGTGGAGTCATTTTCTTTGGTCTTACAGCTTGCCTTCTGGGTTTCCAGTTAGATTCCCAAAGCTGTTGTCAATGTTGTGCGGACACCTGCTTTCTTGATGGATAATGCGGCTCCTGTATCCAAGACTATGCGTCTCAGACCGAAATCTTGCCGTGCGGGCCTTTGGTATTTGGATACAGCCTTCTTTCTGAACGGTTATTGGCGCTGTTGATATGCTCGGGGAGCATGCTATTGCGTGCGCCTTACAGGTTGGAATGTCTTATGATTCCGCTGTCTCGAATAGGACTGTGAGGGCGGAATGGCAGCATTTGCTTTTCGCGGTGCAGCAGGTTCCTTCATAAGACTTGTAGTTTCTTCCGATACAGGAATGTGTTCCACACCCCTGACGAACACAGTACTAGTTTTCCCTTTGTTGGAAAATGAGTTGTATCCTAAGCCACTTTTGTCATGATCATGTTGCCCAGTGCTTAGAATTTCTTCCATTCTTTTAGATGATTTCTCGAAATATTTCAGAATGGTCTCAAGTTCGCCTTCTCGCTTTTCAAGAGTATTAAATTTGGCTTGAAGTAGAACAAAATCATTTGTCTTGCTTCCATTTTGAGACTTAGTCTCACTTAGTTCATGAGCAAGTTGATGATTTCTCTCCACGAGTTTTTCATGCTCGACCTTGCTGTTTTCACAATCAATTGACATATTTTCATAGTTTATCTTCAGCAAGTCGTTTTCTTCTTTCAGCTCTATGTTGGAAAGTTGAAGCTGAATGTTTCCATTTTTCAGAGTCTCGTGGGCTTTTTTAATATTCTTAAATTCATTCATCATGTTTTCGAAAGTATGCGATTTATTTACTGGAATAATTGAGGTTGAGCTTACCTCATCATCGATATCTTCTTCTTCTTCCGGAATGTCCTTTGCCATAAAGCACATATATGCCTTATCTTCGAATTCATCGTCAGATGAGTCACTGTCAGTGACTACCTGAAGACATTCTTCGGATTTGGATGGTGTGGGGGAGGCTTCTGATTCAACTATTAGGGCCTTGAGCTTGTTTTTCCAAGCACGTCTTCATTCATCCCTCTCTTATTGCTCGGCTTCCGGCAACCTTTGAACTTTAGGATGAGGACATTTGTTTTCATAATGTCCTGGTTTCCTGCAATTATAGCACAGGTTAGCATCGCCAGAGGAGGTTTCAGTATTTACCTTGTGAACAGGCTTGGGCCTGTATGGAGTCTTTCCAGACTGCTTGATGAACTTTTTGAACTTGTGCATGAGGAGCGCCATTTCGTCTTGTGACAGGATGTCGTCGTCGCTGTCAGCATTCTTATGATTAGGCTTTGATGGGCTGGGCATGCTTTGTCATCGGTTGGATACAGCGGCTAAGGTTGTAGTCTTAGCGGGAGATTATTCAGCTCTCTCTCCTGTGTATATCGTACTCAAATGCTTTGAGGTCAGATAAGAGATCAAAAGTAGATATTGCACTAAGATTACACGAGACACGCATAGCTGTTGTCTTAATGTCCCATCGGGCAGGGAGAGATCTGAAAATCTTTAGATTTTTCTCCCTTTGAGTATAAATTTTGCCCAAAGCTTCAAGTTCACCAACAATTCCAATGAATCTGAGGTCAAGTTCCTCAAGTGTTTCAGTTTGTTTCATTTCAAAAGATTCAAATTGCTGAGTTAATTTTGAAATCTTGTTTTCTTTTGAGAGCTCAGTTCCCTCACAAATTAACTTGAGTTTATCCCAGATTTCCTTGGTTGTTTTACAGCTCTTTACCTTAGAGAATGTGCCTTTTTCAAGAGTGACAAATAGCACATTCTTCGCGACATTGTCGAGGTTGGCGTGTTTCTGATCATCTGTGGTCCATTGATCGCGCTCTTTCTCGAGCATCTCAGCACGAGCTTGGCCTTCAATCCTAGGGGCCGGATTTACCTTCATAATTTTGATGGGGCCATCCTGTATTACAAAAATCATCTCTTCGTGCATTGCTGCAAGATGAGCCTCCATCCTGATTCTCCAATCATCAAACTCATTAATAGAGAACATAGGAACTTTGTTGATCATTGATGTATCCATATGAGAATATAAGAATGAAAAAGACTGTTTTATAAAAATAAGTGATTTTGGATCTGATTCAGTTAAAAATACGACTGATTCGTTTTAGAATCAACCGCTCTGATACCACTTGTTGGCCACTAAGTATACAGGATACATCTTGAAAAGTGTTTGAAACAACAGGATGTACGGTTTTCAAATCTGAGTGCGTAGCGGAAGTCTTTAATACAGTAAGTTGCTGTCGATACAGCAACTAGGTGTGAAGTGTATACTTAAATAATCACAATTAATAAAACAATAAAGACAGAAGGTAAATAACACAATATTTAAAGTGGTTCGAGGTAAACCCCTCTACGTCCACTGGTCCTCCACACAGGAGTAAGAGTTTATTATAATTACTGTGTACACAACTATGTAATTATAACCAAACCTAACTTATATATCGTTCACACATATTGATATAATGATCTTAGCCTTCAACCGTTCACACAGATTGGTTTGAGCTAACACGTAACTGGCTTCTTCACACACAGTTCTGAATCTTCGTCTTCTTCAATGCAAGTCCGTCACACACAGTTCAGGAATAGCAAGGATTCTCAGTCCACACAGGGCTGATGGGTTTTGTTCAAGGGTAGAACAATATATGAACAACAGCTTTGACTTTCTGAGCTTATAGCTGATTATGTGTTGTTCACGGTTTGAGCACTGTATATCCCTTCTTTCAGAATAGCAGAATGCTTTGGGAGATATGTTTTGCTCTGAATATTCGAGTAAGCACTGGTTGGTTGTTGTTGCAAGAGTGTACGATCTTCAAACTCTGGAGATATATATAGCCTTTGAAATATATCCGTTGAAATAGATCTGTTGATCAAGATTCTATGACAACTTGATAGTTGACTTGAATAGACTAAGATCCGGATATTGCGGGATTTGAAGATATTCTGATGACTTACAGTATTTAAATAATTTATCCTTTAGTATTTAAATACTTCTTTATCAAACGGGACTTGACTTCTAGCGAATACTGAAGATTCCTTTTTGTCCTGTTTGAGGGCTGTATGGAAGGATTGTTGTATTAATGTTTTGAGACAGCTTCCATACTTAGATTTGCGGGACTCTTTGTTGTATGATAGATTCACTATAGTTTGGGACTACGAGAAGTCTTCGATTGATCAGGTTTTCGATACAGCTATTAGCGGTATGCAGGATTTGGTATATTGTCAAAACATTATGTTAACACGATCGATACAGGGATTGTTTATCCCAACAGATTCGATACCAGGTATTTGTTATCCCAACAGACTTGGATCTTAGATCTTGGCAATTGGTCTTTGGGTGGTCTTTGGGCTGTTCTTTGGGCCTGGTCTTAGGCTTGGCCTTTGCTTACCTAAAGAATTTTTTGGACAAGCTCAACAATGTAGTTGGGCTCATATGTTCACATAAGGATGTCCAGGTGTATCCCTCAAGCGGTTAAGGAGCTGATTATAGTCCAGGTGCATCCTGACTATTCAAACTCAGCCAAAAACGGGCAGTAATCTCCCAGGTGTTATGAGGAGGAGTTAAGGCTGCCTGTTCAAATTCAAAATGGGCAGTAACCACTGCATTTAAATTGTGTAACTCCAGTGTTCAATGTAGGCATGAATGCCTGCATTATGACAACCATTAGTGCTGTGTTTAAATCCCCTGCAGGTGAGATGCCTATATATATAGGTGCATGCTCATTGCATTCCATATACTTGGAAAAACGAACATTACATTCAAACAGTTTTTCAGCATTCTCTGCATTTCATAAGTCAGAGCTTTGTCCTCACCTCTTCCAGTTCATCGGAGCTCTCTAGCTACGGTGTTGCTACTGTAGAGCGTAAAGTCATTGACCTTTGGGGACGAGCCGCTAATCCATCAACACTACTAGGGCATTTCTCGTCTTGCGGGCAGAAGGCATCTTCGGCCGAATTCTACAACAATCTGGTTTTGTTTCTAGTTTTGTTGTTTCGGTTATTTCCTTGTATTTCTAGTTTGGCTCTTTTTAGTTCAGATTCCATTTCCTTTTTCATTGTATTTTCAATTCTGTCTCGAGTTCTGTAGTTTCTGGATTTCGAGTTGTAATTTTATTTTCCAGTTGTAATTTAATTTTCCGCCCAGCAAGTTTCTACGACCGATTTACCAACAACCTGATAACATTCCATTCCAATTCCTTCAACGTCAAATTACCTTGACAGATTCCATTCCATCCTAAAGTATTATGTGAATCAAACCTAAAGTTACATGACCAAAAATAAAATTTTCTCATTAATTCGGTCTATTGATTCAATTTTGCATGATTCAACAAATATATTATTTCTGCATTTCGAAGGATGTTTGAAAGCGAATCAGTTGATTTTATCGTGTAGATGTAAAACTGTACTGAAATAGGATAAAAGTATGTTGCATTATTTTCTAGATTTAAATTGAGCATCTGAAGAATGAATATGGTTTACAAATTTCTGAATTTTCTACATCTGTCGAGTAGAAAATAATTCTTTTACATCAGTTTGGAAAATTACTGATGTTAAAGATCATTCTTTGTACATCGTGTTGACATCTGATTTTCTCAACGTCACGTGTGCTGATCTGGACAAATGAATCGAAGCCACGTAGAAAACAATAAAAAAGATGGAAAAAGTTGGATCACTAAATTTTATTAATGATCGTAATTTTTGATAGGTTCGGGCTGAAGATTGTAAACCGGCCTACATTTTTTGCTTATTTATTACAAGTCTTATTCTTTTTCTCCCTCTTTTTCCTGTGCTCTACGCCTTCCTAGTAGCTGCCCCATTCAAACAATTCATGTCCAAGGCAACAACTCCAAAGGTCTGGAGCAACTTGCATGTCTCGAAGCTTGCAAGAAGCTTCGTGAAGTTGGCTCCCTCATGGATAACCTTATTCCGGACATTGTTGAGGAAGAAGCAGAAACCCAAGAATATGGACATGTACCATATTTGGACGAACATCCTAAATATTTCCCGAAGGAATCAGTTGGCCGTAATGGCAATGAGTCAGGAATTTTTCACTGCTATTTAATTATGCTACAATCAAGTTTCCAATATGAGGTCAAATTTCAAGAAGTTGTGTTGGCCGTTCGTGAAAGGCTAGATAACGATCTCGAAAATTTGAGTATAGCTTTGGATCACTGCATGTGAAATGTTATTCCAACCCTCACGATTTTAGAGGCAATCACAGTGGAGAAAAACCAATTTACAAAATCCAGAGCGAGGTAGGCCATGCTCATGAGAAGAGGTATAAATGCTCTGTTGAAATTGAAATAAGTAAAGGTGTACTCTTTATGAGGGGGTACGAAAGATGGCGGAGAACTCTGCAGCTTCGGTAATACTTCGTTGTCTAAGGAACTCCAACTACATTGGATTTCACCAGAACATGCTCGTACTGATTTTAAGTTGCATCACGTAATTCAAGGCTAGTTATTCAGAAGCGAAGGAAAATGGGGCCTGAGCGGCAGAAGGGGCTAGAAGAGGAAGTCATGAAGCTAATCGATAATGGATTCATCAGGGAAGCCACATAACCGACCTGGATGGTCAACCCAGTCCTGGTGAAAAAGCCGACCGGGCTGGGGAGGCTCTGCATTGACTTCTCCGGATACAATCAGATCCAGATGCATCCTACTGATGGAGAAAACACCTCCTTCAGTTCGGCCCGCAGCCTGTATTGCTACCGCCTGATGCCTTTCGGGCTCAAAACCGCCGACGCAACCTATCAACGCCTGATAAATAAAATGTTCAGTAGCTTGATAGGTCATACGATGGAGGTGTATGTAGATGATATGCTAGTGAAATCTTTGCGTTCGGCCGACCATATAAATGACCTCAATAAAATGTTTGTGATTTTGCGAGAGTACAATATGAAGTTAAATCCAAAGAAATGTTCATTTGGGGTAGGCTCTGGAAAATTCCTCGGCTACATGGTGAGACAAAGAGGGATTGAAGCCAACCCCGATAAAATTAGGGTAGTGACCGAACTTCTTTCACCAAATTCGGTCAAAAAAGTGCAGAGCCTAACTGTCCGACTATCCGCGCTAAGTCGATTTATCTCTCTTTCAATCGATAAATGCAAACCTTTCTTTAAAGCGATAAAAAAGAACAAAGATTTTCAGTGGACCGACCCTTACCAAAAAGCCTTTGAGGCCATCAAGAAAGTCTTGGCAGAAGCGCCAATCCTACAGCAACCGGCCCGAGGAGAACCTCTCAAGTTGTATCTTGCAGTGTCTGACTCCACAACCAGCGTTGCTCTTATCCGGACGGAAAATGTGGTTCAACATCCGGTTTATTATGTTAGTCAGGCCCTTCATGGTGCCAAGATCAGATATGCCTCGATGGAAAAGCTGGCCTATGCGCTCATAATGGCGTCCCGAATGTTAAGACCCTACTTTCTGGAATATTAGGTAGTTGTCTTAACAAACTACCCCTTAAAACAAGTCGTGCGCCGACCCGACGTATCCGGCCGGATGATCAAATGGGCCGTCGATCTCGGAGAGTTTGACTTGACTTTTGAATCGCGTACTGCCATAAAAGGTCAGGTCCTAACAGATTTCATCGCGGAGTTCACACCAGCCATCACACAAGAGAATGACCGATCATAGGAGTGGTCACGCTATGTAGACGGGTCATCAACTGCCGACAGGGTAGGTGCAGGAATAGTCCTCGTCAGTTTCAATCAATGTTTGTTCTGCTCGGCCATTCGTCTGGATTTTCCAGCCACTAACAATGAAGCAGAGTATGAAGCCCTCCTGGCCGGTCTGGAAATGGCGACCTCACTCGGTCTCGTTCGCCTCGCTATCTTAAGTGATTCTCAATTGGTAGTAAACCAAATTAGGGGCGAATACGAGGCCAAGGAGCCTAAACTGGTCAAGTACATCCACTTGGTGCGGACCCGACTGCAAGATTTTTGGAGAACTATACAACACATCCCCCGAACCGAGAACATCCAAGCTGACTCCTTGGCCAAAGTTGCGTCCAGCTATGGAGCCGAACATATGGACGAGGTCAGCATAGGATACCATGCATCATCAGCCCTAGAAATGGCCGAAGTCTAGGCAGCCGAACAATCAAAACTGCATGGATGAATGTAGCCTATAATTCGATATCTTCATAGCGGCATTTTACCCGAGGACCGATCCAGGCACGATCACTTCGAACTCAGTCCGCCCGGTTCACCATCGTGGATGGGACTTCATACAAGAGAGGGTATTCGGTCCCATTCCTGAAATGCCTGTCCGAGTCGAAAGCAGAGTACACCCTTAGAGAGGTGCATGAGAGAATATGTGGCAACCACTCCGGCGGCCAGGCACTGGCCTATGAATTGATCCGGCAAGGATATTACTCGCCGAATATTTAAAAAGATGCCACCGCGCTCGCGCGGAAGTGCGACCGATGCCAAACCTTCGCTCCTCAGATCTGATTCCCACCAGAAACACTCACTTCCATTTATTACCCGTGGCCATTCGCCGAGTGGGGGATTAATCTGATGAGCCCTTTACCCAAAGGGCGGAGAGGAGTATAATATGCTATCGTTGCAGTTGATTATTTCACAAAATGGGCAGAGGTCGAGCCTATGGCACGGACAACCGAGCATAAAATAGTCGATTTTATTTGGAGATCTCTCATCTGCCAGTTCGGGATCCCTCGGTCAATTGTCTCCGATAATGCCAAGCAACTTGACCATAAGAAATTTCAGGCAGGTCTCCACATACGGAACAACTTTTCCATGCCGTACTATCCACAGTCCAATGGACAGGTCGAGGCGATCAACGAAATTATAAAGCAACATCTTAAGACCCCCCTCGAAGAACTCAAAGGTTCCTATCCCGAAGAACTCCCTGGAGCATTATGGGCTTATAAAACGCATCGGTCCACCACTGGAGAAACTCCTTTCTCCTTAGCTTTCGACATTGAGGCAGTCACCCCGATTGAAATCGGGGCACCTACCTATCGGGTAACCCATTTCGAAGAACAAGATAATGACTTGGCCCTCCAAGTGAGCCTGGACCTCATCGCCAAAAACGGACCCAAGCAGAAATGCGGAACGTCATTTATAAAAGAAGATGCGAAATATATTACAACTCAAGGTTCACCTTAGAAGATTCCAGGTCGGAGACCTCGTTCTTAAACGGGTATTGGGGCCGGATCCTGGACCACTTAAGCCCAAGTGGGAAGGACCATACAAGATTAGCAAAGTCCTTCAGAATAGAGCCTACTAGCTAGAATATTTTAACGGCCATGGATTCACTCATCCGTGGAGGGCTATGTATTCAAAAAGGTATTATCAATAAAATTTGACTTCATTCCATTCGTAGCTTTGGCACTATAAGACCAAGCCTGACTCGGCACGTCGAATGACTGGCTCCCCCGGCACCATAAGACTGAGCCTGGCTTGGCACCTCGAAAGACCGGCTCCTCCGGCACTACAAGACCGAGCCTGACTCGGCACTATGAATGACCGGCTCCTCCGGTACTATAAGACCGAGCTCGCCTCAGCACAATGAATGACTGGCTCCTTTAGCACTATAAGACCGAACTCGGCTCGGCACAATAAATGACTGGCTCCTCCAGCACTATAAGACTGAGCTCACCTCAGCACAATGAATGACTGGCTCCTCCGACACTATAAGACCGAGCTCGCCTCGGCACTATGAATGACCAGCTTCTCCGGCAGTATAAGACCGAGCTTGGCTCGGCACTATAAGGCCAAGCCTGACTCGGCACCTCAAATGACCAGCTCTACCGGAACCATAAGACCGAGCCTGGCTTGGCACCTCGAAATACCGGCTCCTCCGGCACTATAAGACCGATCCTGACTCGACACCTCGAAAGATCGGTTCATCCAGTACTATAAGACCGAGCTTGACTCGGCACTATGAAAGTCCGAGCCTGCCTCGGCACAACCAACAAGAGATGAACAAGAAAAAAGGCAACGATCGAACCAACTCGACCCGAACATCCAGAAGAAAGAAACTAAACAGGTGCTATAAAGAAGATTTTATTCATTCAAGGAAACATTTTCACAAAGTACATGCGAAAAAAGAAAGGAAAGGAAAGACTGGCACGCAGGCCATACATGAAACAAAATCAAAAAACTACTCGGCTCCGCCATCCCGTCCAGCCGCCTGGAAAAACTGTCCTTCACCTTCACCAGGGGGAGTCGATCTTGGACCTCCAGCAGCCTCGACGGCTTTCGGCTCATCAGCTTCAAGAGACTAAACATGCAGGTCAGCTGCCTGAGACTCTATATAGGCCTGGACCTCCTCAACTGTCTTCCCTTCCTTCATAAGATCTAATATCTCGTAGCAGGTGGAGACATAGTTCAGGTTGATCAGCTCCTCGAACTCAGGCGTCTTCTTAAAGGCAGCCGCCCCATCAGCCAGACCCTTGGCATAGCCCTCGGCTTCGCAGACACCAACCCGCTCGGTCATACGTTCGATTTGAGCAGTGGTTTCCTTCAGATAAGCCTCGTGCTCTGCCCTGGTCTCCAGACACCGCTGTTGCTACCCAAAATATTATACGGAGATAGATATTGCTGGAATGGATGGATAGCAAACAAATGCGAGAACACTTCCGTGAGAAAGATAATAACACAAGATTTGCCGAGGTTGTTAGTCCCGGGCTTGAATGCTCTCGCGAGATATTATTAATACTAATATTCGGGGATACAAGTATTAATGTAAGAATACTATTACAATGAGTGTAAAGATTCTTGTTATCTTAGCTAGTGAGCGTGTAGATTGCCGGAAGAACCAAATATGATGCTCTGTGAGTTCTTGTAACAACGGAGATGAACAGTGGCAGTGGTGAGAGATCGACAGTCTCTCACGGCGAGTATTAGCTGTATGTTTAAGCTCCTGGATTTGTATGTCTCTCGGAATCTATACTGTGGAGACTTCTTACCTCTGCCGACCGTCTTCTGGATGAGAGGTTCTGAGAGAGAAATCCTGAGGTAGATTCTGGAGAGAAAGCTGGGAGCCTGATGGTATGTATGTTCTTCTGTATTTCGGTGGATAGGTGTATGAAATCATAACTGAAAGCGGAACCTTTTTCCATTAGGAGGAGGTTCTCTATTTATAGGACTTGGACATGTTGGGCGATCGTCTTTGCTGTATTATAATAAGCGGGCGATCTTCTTTTAGCACATGGGCTTGTCTCTTTAAAGTCTGCAGGAGTTGCTGGTAGTCAGTCGCGCGGTCCAATGAGAAGCCTGCACGCGTCTGAGTCGCTGTCATGGGCGGTCTCACCTTGTGCCTTTCGGCGGGCTTGTCGGTAGGTAAAGCCGTCCTAGTCAGAGACAGCTGTTGATTGTCAATGATCCGTGAAATGTGGATCTTGTCTCGGATCTGCACATGGGTGCTGTTTTGAGATCTAGTCTTCGTGGACTTTGTTGGACGATCGTATCTGTTCGGCGCGTAGGACGGTCATCCTTTGCAGGACATTAGAGACGATCGCTAGGTGCCAAAGGGCGATCGTATTTGGAGACGATCGTCAGATACATGAAGGTGGTCTGGTATCTTCGTTTAGGCGAGCTAGCCATAGTTTGGCAGGTGTTGACTCGGTCGCTCGGCCTTGTATTCGATCGCCTGTCGAGTCGAATAAATCTCGACACAACAATTTCCCCCCAGCTCGCTCCTATGTTGAAAACGTGGGGTGAGGTGGTTCTGCTGGCGATCGCTGAATTTCGACGAGCGACTCTGCGTTTTACTGAACTGGCGATCGTCATTGAGCTGATTGAAACTGAATTTGGACGACCTGGCTGGCCGCTAAACTGCACGGGAAATGGCAATGGGTGTGGATAAGTCTCCGCGCACGTGTCGGGCTTTTGTTGGAGGATATCAACGGTCATTAATGACTCCTCGACTGACGCATCCTTGAAAAGACGCGTACGCGGGTCTCGAGGGAGTCAATAAATGCGACGGCTGCACTTCCGACCCCTGGGATTCTTCTTAATTGCACAGGAGTCCTTTTCGCCTCCTATAAAAGGACGTGAGGACGCAGCATCAAAACTCTTACGCGCTTCATCACTGGAGAAAGAAGGACTTTGCTGAAGAACGCTTCGGAGAGATTCGACTGCCGATCGTAGATCAATTTCATCTTTGGGTAAGAAAAAATCCTTTTCTCCTTTCTTTCTTTGAGAATGGCTGGAACGTCATCATCACATAGAGTGGGTACCAGTTCCGCCGCTGGGACATCGACTGTCCGGGGAGGACCTTCTTCTGACTTACACCTGGAGATGGCCGCTGAGGCTATTCGGGCCGGAATTGACCCTGCTGAAATCGAGGCTTTATTTAATGAAGCCGACGCCGAAGCGAAGTCAAGACAGACGATCGAAGATAGAGAGAGATCTGGCGATTAGGGCCTACTGGGAGCAGCATAGCGCTTTCGGCCGGGCCTATCTGGCTTTTGCTGAGATTATGGAGAAGTTGGCCGGTCCGTCTCCGAGATTCGATTTCCGGGGTTACTCGGTCGCCTACCCTTATCAGTTTGCCAAACGGTCACAGTTCCGGGCTGCGCAGCGATCTCTGTGGTCGCTTGGCCAAATCAGGAGTTCAGCGACCAGGTAATACCTGGCCGTCTGGAGGACGAGGTTCCATGTTCCTTCAGATGTGGATATACTCGCGCCGGTGGATAATGAGCGAGCCGATCAGCCTCCGATGGGTATGGTCGCCGTGAATGAGGCGATTATGGAGGCCGGGCTGCGCTTCCCTCTATTTTTTGCTGTCTCCCACCTACTGGCTGCTTGGAACGTGGTGCCACTTCAGTTGACGCCGAACGCTTGGCTCCAGATAATATGCACCCTCACTCTGTTTGGCGGTCACCGCCTGTACCGCCTCCCTTCGCCGTCAGTGATGAACCACTTGTTCAAGCTGATGGCTCAGAAAGGGTCGGTCGGAGGTCACCATATTCAGGGCCGATCTGGTCGGGTAATCCTCGAAGTCCCGAATAAGGCGCGGGGCGACCCGACGAAGTGGTTCTGGGTCGCCGGCGCGTGGAGGGCTTCTGCGAGCGACAATCCTTCGGGCAAGCTGGAGATCCCTACTGAGTTTCGGGAGAGGAATCCCAGTAAGGGTTTAGACACTCCCTTCGTTCGGATGTGTTTTGAACTGATCTAATTTGATTTCGGCTTTGCAGGTTTTCACATTCTGGCGGTCGAGGAGCTGCCCTTTGATTTCCTGGTTGTCTGGGAGCGGATACGGAGCTTGTCGGACGACGACCTTGATGCTAGCCGGATCAATAAGGAAAGTCGTTGGTTGTCTGTAACGCCCCCAAAATGAACCGGGTCGCCACAGTGCCGTAGATCCCATGGGGGACCCACAAGGCAAGTTTTTGAAAATATTTTCTAAAATATTTTATTTAACAGTGGTAATATACGGAAGTAATTAAGAAAGTCTTCGTACAACCCAAAGCACCAAAAGCAAATAGTGTCCGTACATACGGTTATTACACAACGTGGAATGTTCAAATTATTTAAGAAATTAATGTGCCTTCTTCCAACACACTCATGCCCGGCCGTAACCTTCGGGGTGTCCTGCACAAATTCAACAATTTACTGCACGACATGTCGTGCAAGAACCTAGGTCGAAACAATCCAAACCAAACTCAAAGGTAAAATCTAATAATTTCAAGGAATAAAGTTGTCACCGAATGTTCCATGTTATTCCTCTTATCAGCACATAAACTCCCAAGGTCGCAACCAAGGGTCACGGAAGTATCTACACAGGACTACTCCGGACGTGGGTACCATTCAGGTTTTATCCCGCAACACGGTCCAACAAGAAAACTCCCAAGGCCGCGGCCAAGGGTCACGGTAGTATCTACTCAGGAATACTCCGGACAAGATAATCGTAAGAGCACCATTCCACAATAGTAACATTACTATGTCTAAAATTATAAGACGTAAAGTCTGAGCAAGATTCACTTGCCTCAAATCCGACGCGAGTTATTTCTTGACAAGGCAACGGCTTGAACGATCGCACTTGGAAATCCGACCTATTACATGTTTGTCGATTAACATCTTATGTTAATAATAATGATCAACGACGTTCCTCCCCCTCTCGCCTGTTAGAACCCTATCCTAGTTCCTTATGATGTCGGAATCGAATTTCTCCATTTTTATCCATAATGCGTGCCATTAATTTCTTTAGGTTCGGCAACATTCTTAATAAGTTATCCTTCCGCTAAACAATAGTGTTCTAACACAACATTCCTAGTTAATGATAACCAACAATCATCAAGATTCCATCGTTGTCTCATTATGCAAGTCTAGAACGATTAATCCATCATCTAAACATGTTTCGGTATCTATTTGGCTAGAAATTGTTGGTAACTTCATCAAGGATTCATTAACTGTTTTATTCAATATGATAATACGGTTATACATGAAATCCTTCAAGATGATTCCTAGAAGTTGGTGATTAGCAATATGATTATGAGTTCTACCATTATTCATTCCAATTTCAAGCTTTGATGGATATCGATTAACAATTGCGATAGCTATATACCGGTTCGATTATTACGGAGGGTTCTAAGCTACCCAAGGCATCCGAGGTTTACTAAAACTTACTAAACAATACTGAAATGAGTTCAAGGTTGGATAAACTTACCTTTACTGACAAAAGATGATAAAGAACGACGGTGGACGAAGGAGAACGAGAGGATAACACCTTCAAGACCTTCCCCGAAGCTTGATTATCGTACTCTAATAGGATAGCACTTGAATTGGGAGGTTAGAATTGGTTCAATGATGGTGGAGAGTAGTGTACAAGGGAGAGGAATGATTTTTGGGACGGAAGAAATGAAAGGCAAAGTGTTATTTTATAAACTCAGATTGCCCTTACGTACGTTATGCCTTACGGTTTACGTACGTAAGAGGCTTTACGTACGTTATGGCAAAATACTTAACGTACGTAAGGAACTCGCTGGAACGATTCACTCACATCGTTACGTACGTAACGAAAGCGGGTTAACGTACGTAACACCTCGTTGACTTGCCTGTCGCAATTGCGCTGAAAGTTGGTCGACACGCGTACTACCGGATGAAGATTCATGTCCGAAGACCGAAGACCGATGTTATGTACGTAAGGGCCAATATTTAACGTACGTAATGGCTCAGATATAGCGTGCGTAATGAGTCGGAGTATAACGTACGTAAAGGACAGTTTTGTTTGCCAAATTATCATCACATTAATTTCTTATGACACGACTCCCTCTCCATGTCGTCTGGAAATCTCTCGGGGAACAAGACGTTGGCCACCGTCATATTCGCACCGATAATTACCTAACGACATCGAGGTATGTCACTGAAAATTCGTCAATCATCATACCATCACAATACACGAATAATAGATGCGATACCGTACAACCATATTATACAAAATATGTTTTATTGCAATGGAGTACATTTATTTATCAAACATGAGAAATAGACATGAGCGCCCAAAGTGAAAAAGCATGTAATACTGGTGGTATTACATACCACCCCCCTTAAAAATAGTTTCATCCCGAAACTAAGAAAATAACTCGGGATGATTCTCTCTCATGCTTGCCTCGGTCTCCCAAGTCGCTTCTTCCGTACCGTGGTGCGACCACTGAACTTTAACAAGGGGTATGTTCTTGTTCCTTAGAGTCTTTACGCGTCGATCCAAAATTGCTGTTGGAACTTCCCTAAAGGTAGCATCATTGGAAATCTCTACTTCCTCGAAGTTGATCTTGTGGCTAGGATCGTACACGTACTTTCTCAGCTGGGAGACGTGGAAGACATTATGCACTCCGTCTAACGATGGTGGTAATGCTAGCCGATAAGCGAGTCTACCGACTCGGTCCAGTATTTCGAACGGGCCAATAAATCTCGGGCTTAGCTTGCCCTTCTGGCCGAAGCGTCGAATGCCCCGCATTGGCGATACTTTAACCCAAACATGATCCCCAACCATAAATTCCAACGGTCGCTGCCGGTCCATAGCGTAAGACTTTTGCGACTCGCCGCCAACATGTGTTTTCGAACAATGGATATCTTCTTAATAGATTCCTGGATTAGATCCAACTGGTGGTGATGACATCGGATGCATCGTCCCAACATAGGGGAGACTTGCACTTTCTACCATACAAGGCCTCAAAGGGGGCCATGCCTATGCTTGCATGCCAGCTGTTGTTGTACGAAAATTCCGCTAAGCAGAGGTGTTTAGCCCAGTACTTGCCCCAATCGAGTACACATGCTCTCAACATATCTTCCAGGGTCTGTATAGTGCGTTCTGTTTGTCCATCCGTTTGAGGATGATAGGCAATCTTGAAATGCGCTTGAGTACCCATGGCACGGTGGACACTCTCTTCCGTGCGGGACACATATCTAGTGTCTCTATCCGAAATAATCCCGAGGGAACGCCATGTAACCTCACGATTTCCGAACAAAGATGGTAGCCACTGCTCTGCTCGATGGCCTCCCGAATTGAATGAAGTGTGCCGACTTTGTCAGTCGGTCTACAATAACCCATATCGTGTCCTTTCCCCCCGCCGTCACTGGTAACTTGGTGACAAAGTCCATTGATATGCTCTCCCATTTCCATTCCGGAATGGGTAAGGGCTGCATGATTCCGGCCGGTCTACGGTGTTCAATCTTCACCTGTTGACATATCATACATCGAGCGACAAACCTTGCTACCTCTTGCTTCATATTCTTCCACCAGAAACTCTTTCGCAGGTCTTTGTACATTTTGCTCGCCCCGGGATGTATCGAATAGGGAGTAGAATGAGCTTCCTTGAGTATAGTTTGCTTAAGCTCGTCTTTAGGTGGAATGCAAATTCTGTTCTTGAATCTAACTAAGCCCCCTTGGATCCTGTAGTCTAAAATAACTCCCCCTTCGGCCTTTGCGCCGATCGCACGAAGTTCTGGGTCCTCCATCTGTGCTAGGCGTATCTCGTCCAGCAGGGACGAGCGAATATCAATCGAGCACAACTGTCCCTGGCGGTGTTGTATCCACACTTCAATGTCATTTTTACGGAGATCTTGCTGCAACTCCAGCTGTACTGTGAAACCAGATAGTGTCACCTCCTGCGCAGTTTTCCGACTCAGTGCGTCTGCTACGACGTTGGCCTTCCCAGGGTGATATAGAATCTCTACATCGTAATCCTTGATTAACTCCAGCCAATGCCTCTGTCTCATATTTAACTCCTTCTGCGTGAAAATGTACTTTAAACTCTTGTGGTCCGTAAAGATCTTACAGGTAACCCCATATAGGTAATGTCTCCAAATCTTAAGAGCGTGGACCACTGCAGCTAGTTCCAAGTCATGTGTCGGGTAGTTCACCTCATAAGGTTTAAGTTGACGAGAGGCATAAGCGATAACCCTGTCATTTTGCATGAACACACATCCCAGCCCGTGCTTAGACGCATCGGTGCATATTACGAATCCCTCCGTACCCTGCGGTAGTACCAACACTGGGGCAGTAGTAAGCTTCCTTTTTAGCCTGTCGAAACTCTCCTGACAATCTGTTGTCCAGACAAACTTGGTGTTCTTCCTAAGCAGATTTGTTAATGGCTGAGCGATACAGGAGAAGGCCTCGACGAACCGTCGATAATATCCCGCCAACCCCAGGAAACTTCTCACCTCTTTGACATTTCTAGGTGGTTCCCAATTCATAACTGTCTCGATCTTCTGGGGGTCTACTTTAACGCCTCCTGCTGAAATCACATGCCCCAAAAAGGTTACCTCCGCATCCGTAACTCGCATTTAGAAAGTTTAGCATACAGCTGATGTTGCCTTAAAACGCTCAACACCCGCCTCAAGTGTTCCTCATGCTCCCATCGTCTTCGGGAATTAATTAAAATATCGTCAATGAAAACCACCACACACTTATCGAGAAACTCGCGTAACCCCTGTTCATCAATTCCATAAAAACAGCTGGAGCATTAGTCAGGCCAAACGACACCACCATGTGCCCATATCTCGATCGAAATGCGGTCTTAGGAATATCCTCCTCTCGAATTCTCAATTGGTGATATCCCGAACGTAAGTCGATCTTTGAAAACACAGTCGCCCCTTGCAGCTGGTCCAGTAAATCATCAATCCTTGGAAGTGGGTAACGGTTCTTAATAGTGACCTTATTAAGTTCCCTGTAATCGATACACAGCGCAGAGCGGTCCTTTTTCTTCACAAAAGAACTGGCGCACCCCATGGCGAAGTACTTGGACAAATGAGCCCCTTCCTTAGCAATTCTTCGAGTTGTGACTTTAGATCCTTCATTTCGGCTGGTGCCATCCAGTATGGTGCCTTTGAGATAGGCATCGATCCTGTCTCAAGTTAGATTGAGAGATCGACCTCCCTTTGTGGTGGCAATCCGTAGTTCGTCGGGAATATGTCCTAAATTCGTTCACTTCAGGAATATTAGCAACCGACAAGTGTGACGTGCCCTCCTGAAGAATATAGCAACAGTAATACGCTCTGCGATCATCCCGAGGTGCTACCGAAAGGAGACCGAGGGACCCTTTGTGCCAAGTGCTCTCGCCTCTAATTGTGTGAGTGGCACCGCCATGGGTCGTAATAGAAACGGTTTGGTGATAGGTATCCAATATCGTCTTGTGCATCGTCATCCACCCATACCTAAAATCACATCTTCGTTTTGGAGTGGAAAGACCATGAGATCGGCCGGCCCACCTGCATTATTGATACGAATCGATGGGCCAACTTCCAAATTACCCTCCACCCCGCCGCCTCGGGTAGTTTAATAGTAAAGGACTCACAGGTACACAAGGGAGATGAAAACGGTTAACACATTCTACGGATATAAACGAGTGGGTTGCTCCAAGATCAAACAAAGACATGAACAGCCGAGATTTAATAAGGAGTGTACCGAGACACAGGAGTGGTCCGGCCGCGCAGCCCTTAGTTTGAACACGCGGGACGGCAGTGTCCCCGAGGAGGGTGCGCACTCCCCGCGACCACGTCCTCTTCCGGCACCGTGTAGAGGAGACTGGTGAGGTGGAGATCGGTATTCGGACATGGCAGACGCTCTGGATGTCTGTACCGAGCCTTGTTGACTCTGAGGAGCTGGGTTTGGTGTAGGTTTGATCCGAGAACAGTAGCGAGACATGTGCCCACCCCTTCCGCATGAAAAGCACTTTGTCGATGCTTTATGACACTGACTCATGGTATGCCCTGCTATGCCACAATTGAAACAGCTACGGCGAGAAGGCCCGTCAGATGTTCCTTTCTGTTGGGACGAAGCTGCTGATTTGGAGGGGAACCCAATTCCCAAATTCACTCTGTTGGTGCTCCCGGACTGATTTGCGGTATTCTGCTTCTTTTGGTTGTGCCCGGCATCCGAACTGACAACCGTACCGGCGTATGCTGTGACTACATCCTCATATGCCCTCAACGTGGTGCAATGAAACCCCGCCGCGTAGCGTTGGACATCCTCCGGCAACCGTTGAGCAAGGTGACAAATTTGCTGATCTTCGGATGGAACCATCTGTGCGACATAGCTTAGCTCGGTCCTGTATGCCCGAATGATTTCTTGTACTGGCAAATTCTGAGGGCCTGCGCTGAAGAAACTCCGCGCTCGTGCAGTTTGAACTGATCGGGACAAGATTGCCTCTCAATAGTTTGAAAACTCGCCATCCGACTATTCTGTCCTCTCGGCTTATAGGTCCTCCACCATCGGCCACGGTGTCACGGAGCTGGTTGATCCGGAGTGGCACTTTTCGCCCTCGGCGCCCGATCACCTCAAGGCGCCTCCATTTCCGAGATCCAATCGTCCACGTGCTTATCCCCTGACCCGTCGAATAATGGCGGTCTGGCCTTCAGCATTTCTCCCAGCCAACGGTCCTTTCCAGTGTTCTCTTCTATGTTAATGACTGGTACTTGTTCTGCCCGGTTGACCTGAGCGATTCCCATGGCAATGGCCTGGGCGAGAGTCTGAACGAAGGCTGGATCAAATCCCCCGTTGTTTTGGTGTTCCGCTTCCTGTTCGTTCTGATTAACAGGTGGTGGTTGATTTCCGGCCGGATTAGTTTCTCCGGTGTTTCGCCTTCCCGGGTTCATAGCGGAACCTTGTGCGTCATTTACGTTTCTTCTAGCTCCTCGACGTGCCATTGGTGATGTTCGTTTAATCTAACAGGTTAGTTTAATGCAAACATTCTCTGAGTTCTTACAGAATCCAAACATCATACTTGATCCTTAAGAATTTACATGTATTTTACCTCGACATCCCTCGAGGAGTTACGGTCGTCAGAAGTGTTGGATTTTGAAGGCAAAACGTTTTCAAAATATTTTTGGTAAAACTTTCCACGTGAGTGCTTAGGCTCTGATACCATTTTCTGTAACGCCCCCAAAATGAACCGGGTCGCCACAGTGCCGTAGATCCCATGGAGGACCCACAAGGCAAGTTTTTGAAAATATTTTCTAAAATATTTTATTTAACAGTGGTAATATACGGAAGTAATTAAGAAAGTCTTCGTACAACCCAAAGCACCAAAAGCAAATAGTGTTCGTACATACGGTTATTACACGACGTGGAATGTTCAAATTATTTAAGAAATTAACAGGCCTTCTTCCAACACAGCTCATGCCTGGCCATAACCTTCGGGGGTGTCCTGCACAAATTCAACAAATTTACCTGGCACGACATGTCGTACCAGTAACCTAGGTCAGAAATAATACAAACCAAACTCAAAGGTAAAATCTAATCATTTCAAGGAATAAAGTTGTCACCGAATGTTCCATGTTATTCCTCTTATCAGCACATAAACTCCCAAGGTCGCAACCAAGGGTCACGGATGTATCTACACAGGACTACTCCGGACGTGGGTACCATTCAGGTTTTATCCCGCAACACGGTCCAACAAGAAAACTCCCAAGGCCGCGGACAAGGGTCACGGTAGTATCTACTCGGGAATACTCCGGACAAGATAATCGTAAGAGCACCATTCCACAATAGTAACATTACTATGTCTAAAATTATAAGACGTAAAGTCTGAGCAAGATTCACTTGCCTCAAATCCGACGCGAGTTATTTCTTGACAAGGCAACGGCTTGAACGATCGCACTTGGAAATCCGACCTATTACATGTTTGTCGATTAACATCTTATGATAATAATAATTATCAACGACGTTCCTCCCCCTCCCGCCTGTTAGAACCCTATCCTAGTTGCTTATGATGTCGGAATCGAATTTCTCCATTTTTATCCATAATGCGTGCCATTAATTTCTTTAGGTTCGGCAACATTCTTAATAAGTTATCCTTCCGCTAAACAATAGTGTTCTAACACAACATTCCTAGTTAATGATAACCAACAATCATCAAGATTTCATCGTTGTCTTATTATGCAAGTCTAGAACGATTAATCCATCATCTAAACATGTTTCGGTATCTATTTGGCTAGAAATTGTTGGTAACTTCATCAAGGATTCATTAACGGTTTTATTCAACATGATAATACGGTTATACATGAAATCCTTCAAGATGATTCCGAGAAGTTTGTGATTAGCAATATGATTATGAGTTCTACCATTATTCATTCCAATTTCAAGCTTTGATGGATATCGATTAACAATTGCGATAGCTATATACCGGTTCGATTATTACGGAGGGTTCTAAGCTACCCAAGGCATCCGAGGTTTACTAAAACTTACTAAACAATACTGAAATGAGTTCAAGGTTGGATAAACTTACCTTTACTGACAAAAGATGATAAAGAACGACGGTGGACGAAGGAGAACGAGAGGATAACACCTTCAAGACCTTCCCCGAAGCTTGATTATCGTACTCTAATAGGATAGCACTTGAATTGGGAGGTTAGAATTGGTTCAATGATGGTGGAGAGTAGTGTACAAGGGAGAGGAATGATTTTTGGGACGGAAGAAATGAAAGGCAAAGTGTTCTTTTATAAACTCAGATTGCCCTTACGTACGTTATGCCTTACGCTTTACGTACGTAAGAGGCTTTACGTACGTTATGGCAAAATACTTAACGTACGTAAGGAACTCGCTGGAACGATTCACTCACATCGTTACGTATGTAACGAAAGCGGGTTAACGTACGTAACACCTCGTTGACTTGCCTGTCGCAATCGCACCGAAAGTTGGTCGGCACGCGTACTACCGGATGAAGATTCCTGTCCGAAGACCGAAGACCGATGTTATGTACGTAAGGGCCGATATTTAACGTACGTAATGGCTCAGATATAGCGTGCGTAATGAGTCGGAGTATAACATACGTAAAGGACAGTTTTGTTTGCCAAATTATCATCACATTAATTTCTTATGACACGACTACCTCTCCATGTCGTCTGGAAATATCTCGGGGAACAATACGTTGGCCACCGTCATATTCGCACCGATAATTACCTAACGACATCGAGGTATGTCACTGAAAATTTGTCAATCATCATACCATCACAATACACGAATAATAGATGCGATACCGTACAACCATATTATACAAAATATGTTTTATTGCAATGGAGTACATTTATTTATCAAACAGGAGAAATAGACATGAGCGCCCAAAGTGAAAAAGCATGTAATACTGGTGGTATTACATTGTCGGCTCGGCTATTCCATTTCCCGAGACATCTCTCGGTACCAGGTATGAGTTACTGCGACCTTCACTTTCTAGGCGATCGCCTTACTTGAGGAAAATATCTAACTGTTGATCGATCGTCTTAACTGTAGAGGTTCGCTTTCCTCTCTTTTTGGAGCCCCCGCCGGAGATCGCCATGTCGAATCCTGGAGTTCTGGGCCGTCTCCGCCACAAGAAGTCGTCTCGGGCCCCACCTGTTGCGCTGCCAATTATTCCGGAGGCGGAGCCCCGCGTGGAGCCGATCGTGGATGAGGAGGGAGTTCCGGATAAGGGGCTTCGAACGAATCGCAAAAGGCCGAGGTCGGAAGAAACTCCGGTTCCTGCCCCCGCTAATGAGGTGCCGATCGCCACGCCTCCGATCACCGTTCTCTCTCTGGAGAATGAGCCGCCCTCTGTGACTTTTATGCGAGAGATGGCGATCGCTGACGCTGAGACTCCTCGAGGGAAACCATACTTCGGTCGCGACCCCGAGAGGGCTGAGAGGTAGAATGCATTTTTGGGTTGAAACTTGCATTTGTGTAGGAGTTGTGTTAACTTTGTTGTTTTGATGTAGAATCCGTCGCACAGATCCATCTTGACCGCCGATGGTGTTGGATTTCTTTGCGAGCCGATCTCCTCGCCAGTCCTGTGACATCCCGCAATACGTCAGGAAGGCTGCTTCTGCTCTACCGAAGGCCTGGACGACCGATCTAGATGCGATCGCTCGTCAGCGATCGGGGAGTACGATGCAGGCTGTTCTCGCCATTTCTCTCCAGACGGCGACCATGGCTGTCCAGGCTGCGCAGGAGTTTGAGGGGCGACCTTCCACTATTCGCCTGCAGGCGGATCTCGAGGCGGCTCGGAAAGAGAACGCCGAGTTCGCCGACAAGATCGCGGCAATGGAGAAGGACTCTTTGGAGGTATCCAAGTGGGCGAGCCAAGAGCTTGAGCTGGCGAGGAAGGAAGCCGAGATGTCTCGTTTGGCGGTTGACCAATTCCGGGACAGGATGACGAATGCCGTCCGGGCGCAGAAGGTTGCTGAGGATGAGGCCGATCGTCAGAAGGTGACGATCGCTCGGTTGACTAGCGAGCTGGCGGAGTCGAGTGAGAAGATAGCTGCGAGGGAGGTCGAGCTCCAAGGGTCGCAACAGGCGATGGCGGAGCTGAAAGGGGAGGTAGATGCGACCAAGGCCAATCCCTTCCTTAACTTGAAGTTTATCAGCGAGTTTGCCTATTATATGGCGTTCGTTGACTCGATCCGGGATGCCAAGAAGGGAGGGCTGGAGGTCGGCCCTCTTGCCGAGAATTTCAAGGCGTATGCGCTGGAGCATCCTCTCCATCCTGCCTTCTCCTTGCGGATTCTGGATCTCTCGGAGCTTGGCGTGGATCTGAGCTGGTATCCGACTCCGGCGAACCTCGTTCATCCTGACGATCCGGAGGACGGGTAGGCCGCTCCGGAAACTAGGGAAGGGTCGCAGGTCGAGCCGGCGGCTGAAGGCGAAGGCCAGGCGGGGGCATGAGGCTCTTCGCTCTTTCTTGCGTGTTTTAGCTTTTTTGTCTCGTAGTTTTGTAGTTTTCTCTTTGTAGCATTTTGACCTTCGGGCGACCATGTATTTTGATCTTTCAAGCAACGAAATGAATGTTTGATTTTCTGACTTATCACTTGAATGATTGCTATTTTTTAGTCTTTGTTTGACTTTGTACAAATGTGTGAGGAGAGATCATTGCGAGGGTAGTTCCAAATGAATTGATAAACTCATAAAGATAACTTTTACAACAAATTCGATCACTGCACAACATCTGAAAATGGCGATCTCCGTATGTGGTTGAATAGGGACGATCGTCGTTTAGGTAGTCCGCACTCTTCCCCCTTGTTTTTATTCACTTAGTAAAAGTAAGGGGATGAAAATAATTCGTTGAGTGAGCGGTCTTCAGTTTTGTCGAATCCTCGAGGACGGTCGTCCGTCTTGAGGAAACGTGCACGATCGCGGAGTTCGATGGACAGACTCCATGACCATGTCTTTTGCGCGAACGACATTGTCTGTCTCGTGACTCATTTTATTGTGAGGGTCCTCTGTTAGGCTGCGCCTCGCCTCGTATTTAAACGAAGGCCGTGCGGTCTTGGTCTAGAGGAGTCCTTGCGCGGGGCAGCGTCGGATGATTCAAATCTACGCCTGCGGCTTGTTAGCTCTACTTCCACCTCGGGTCGCCATGACGATGGCGACCCTCGACGGTGTACGTTGAGACGGGGGTAGTGACGCGTCGCATTGTCCGGGTTCACCATGTTGAATGATGAAACTTTGAGGGCGTGCGATCGTGTCCACTGATTAGTTTTGGAGGGCCCTCAGACTACGCCGGCCTCGTATTCAAACGAAGGGCGGGCGATCTTGGCCCAAAGGGACCTTGCATGGCCTAAGCAGCCGGTTCCATCGACCACCAGGACCATGGCTGCACTCTTCTACCTCGGATCGTCATGTAGATGCCGACCTTTGATAGCGTACGTTGTGTGGGGGAGGCGATCTCGTGCCTTAGTCCATCACGTTAGATGGTGAACTGTAGATGGCGAACGAGTCCTCCAGTTTCTTCAATGAGGAGGGAGATCGGGGAGAGACTTCCGAGGTTCCCTTCTCCTGATTGAAGCATGTAGAGACGATCGCCGAGGTTGATCTAGGGGTCGGCTCGTATGAGCTTCCCAACCTATTTGTGTTTGACTCGGACGATTGTGTATAGAGATTGATAGGGGCTTCGGCTAAGCCAATAAGCTGTCCAACTTGCCCTCCTCGAACAATCTCCAGAGCTGTTTGAGGAGGTCGCGGCATTGGTTGGTGCTGTGGCCGGTACTCTTATGGTAGGCACAATATTGATTGTTGTCCAGGTGATCGTGGTCCCTTATCGCCTTTGGCTTGTTTAGCGGTTCGTGCCCCTTGATGGCATAGAAAATGTGGGCCGGAGTTCGGTTGAACGTATGGAGGAGATGGGCTTCCATGTCCTCGAAGGCCTTGAGATCTCCGGGTGTTTTGGCGATCGCCTTCTTTGTTTTGGCGGTCGCCATCTTCTGGACAGGAGGTGGCGTTTCCTCGCCTAGGTGGAGGGTGAGTAGCCTTTGCCTGGCCAGAAAGTCGGCAGCCTTAGCGCGGAAGATCACGTAGGTTGGGGGAATATCCTTGGTGAGGTGTCTAAACATAGGTGAATGACCGTAGAATCCCCCCAGGACATAATAGAGAGCGAGCTCGTCACTGACGGGTTCGCCAGTTTGGATGATTTCGCCTACCCGGTCGATGTAATCTGCGTCGGTTTCGTCCTTCCCCTGCCTGATTTTTATCACGCGTTGGGGGCCTTCTGGTCTGGCGACCTGGGTGGCGAAGTATGACGTGAAGTCATTCGCCAGTTTCTCAAAGGAGATGATCGATCGTGGTGGTAGTGAGGCGTACCACCTATGGGCCAGCTCGCCCAATGTTAACGGGAAGATCCGGCACTTGGTTGCATCAGATGCCCCACACCCAGTCATGTAGATTCGTAATTTACTCAGGTGGGTTTCGGGGTCCGATCTCCCTTCATACAGAGGTGTTCTGGGAGGAGCGATCGTTGGTTGCACGGGGGCAAGCTCGATGTGGATCGCCAGTGGCTCGGTCGTCCCGGTGATCTTCCTGCTGGCGCTTGCCCCAGTGTCCAAGAGTGCTTTCATCTCGTCGAGCTAGCGTTGTATAGCGGCCATCGCCGTGGCCTGGCTGCTCGCGGCTCGGCGCTCGGAGCGGGAGCCGAGGCGATCGAGTGCGATCCACAGCGATCGGGCGGGAGTCGACGCGACTGCGTTCGGCTGTGAGTTGCGTAGGCTGAACTCCTGGTGACGGATTCGGATTCCGTCTTTTCGTGGTTGGAAACAGAATGCCCCGGTTGCCAGGATGGGTCGCGCCCCAAGCGATTGAATACGGTCCGTCCGGTCGTGCGAGAGCCCTTTCTCGCGAATTAGGGCTTTCTGAAGATCGCTCGCTCAGTAGCCCGTTGAATTTCCGTTTTCCCATGCGACGGACGATCGAGGGAGTTATAGCGGGCGACGCACATGCTCTCCGTCGCTCCTCTAGGATGGCCATAGCCTCCTCGATCTGTTCCTAGGTTTGGAACTGGTCGAGTGAGAGGTTGGGGCCATCTCTCAGGTGCGATATCGAGAGTCTCGCGTTGCCGCGGCTTCCCCCGGTCGTCGGT
Source organism: Orobanche coerulescens (assembly GCA_033398695.1). NCBI lineage: Eukaryota > Viridiplantae > Streptophyta > Magnoliopsida > Lamiales > Orobanchaceae > Orobanche > Orobanche coerulescens. Next base: position 20,641,898 of record CM065804.1, read on the forward strand.
TGGGGTTTGGATTGAGCCGGGATATGGTGTCCGGCGGTTCGGAGAGTGGCTCTCTTCGATGTACCGGCGGATGTCATGATTCTGAAGGTTTTCTTTGAAGCGCAGTGAGTGTCACTTCAAGTATATGCCCCAAGAACAGTGAGTGTTCTTCGGGACGGTAGGAATGAAAAATGAAGGTATAGATGCCCTTCTTCTAGCGCCAATTGTTGCTACCCAAAATATTATCCGGAGATAGATATTGCTGGAATGGATGGATAGCAAACAAATGCCAGAACACTTCCGTGAGAAAGATAAATAACACAAGATTTGCCGGGGTTGTTAGTCCCGGGCTTGAATGCTCTCGCGAGATATTATTAATACTAATATTCGGGGATACAAGTACTAATGTAAGAATACTATTACAATGAGTGTAAAGATTCTTGTTATCTTAGCTAGTGAACGTGTAGATTGCCGGAAGAACCAGATATGATGCTCTGTGAGTTCTTGTAACAACGGAGATGAACAGTGGCGGCGGTGAGAGATCGACAGTCTCTCACGGCGAGTATTAGTTGTATGTTTAAGCTCCTGGATTTGTATGTCTCTCGGAATCTATACTGTGGAGACTTCTTACCTCTGCCGACCGTCTTCTGGATAAGAGGTTCTGAGATAGAAATCCTGAGGTAGATTCTGGAGAGAAAGCTGGGAGCCTGATGGTATGTATGTTCTTCTGTATTTCGGTGGATAGGTGCATGAAATCAGAACTGAAAGCGGAACCTTTTTCCAGTAGGAGGAGGTTCTCTATTTATAGGACTTGGACATGTTGGGTGATCGTCTTTGCTGTATTATAATAAGCGGGCGATCGTCTTTTAGCACATGGGCTTGTCTCCTTAAAGTCTGCAGGAGTTGCTGGCAGTCAGTTGCGCGGTCCAATGAGAAGCCTACACGCGTCTGAGTCGCTCTCATGGGCGGTCCCACCTTGTGCCTTTCGGCGGGCTTTTCGGTAGGTAAAGCCGTCCTAGTCAGAGACAGCTGTTGATGGTCAATGATCCGTGAAATGTGGATCTTGTCTTGGATCTGCACATGTGTGCTGTTTTGAGATCTAGTCTTCGTGGACTTTGATGGACGATCGTCTCTGTTCGGCACGTAGGATGGTCATCCTTTGCAGGACATTAGAGACGATCGCTAGGTGCCAAAGGGCGATCGTCTTTGGAGACGATCGTCAGATACATGAAGGTGGTCTGGTATCTTCGTTTAGGCGAGCTAGCCATAGTTTGGCAGGTGTTGACTCGGTCGCTCGGCCTTGTAGTCGATCGTCTGTCGAGTCGAATAAATCTCGACACAACAACCGCTTATGCGCCAGCTCGGCCGCAGCGGTCATCTCCCTGGCTCGCACCTTCCACATATCGGCCTTGATGTCCCGGCTCTCCAGAATCTCCATGTCACCCTTCAGGGAGACTATCTCCCCCTCCAAGGTCTTGATCATTGAAGGACAGAGATGGTGCTCCTCGCGGAGGGTTTGAAGCTCGGCCACCACCTTCTTGTGCTTCTCAACCAGGTCCTTGAACTCCCCGGTGGCCTTCACATAAGTGCCCAATGCACGGCCGAGCAGAGCATTTCCAAATTGGAACTGCTTAGCCGGACCCATGTGATTACTCACCAGCTCCATCTTGGGTGTCTAGCCCCGAATAGAGATGTGGCTGGACTCTTCCACCGCCTGAGGGACCCGGTCGAGCATCAAAGCGGTTGGGGTAGCCGCCCGGACATGCCGCCGCCCCTTCATCTGAGCATAAGGGTCCTCCCGATCCTTATTAACTGGAAGGTAATGCCGCTCTAAATCGACTAAGGCCTCCTTGTAATACCTGGTTGTAATTCAGTCATTATCATTCAGTAACTATCATTCAGTAATTGTCACTCAGTAATTTTCACTCATTAATGATCATTCATCATTCATATTCATTCATTGTATTCACCGTTAGGAGTATATTGGTATCACGTATCAGTTTTATTCATCATTCAACCCGGTTGGATAGTCGGGCTGAGCGTATCATCATTGTCATCTTCATTGTGGGTTGTGTGTGATGAGTAGCGCACGCTACGTACTCTATTTAGCGCGCGCTAATTGAGTACAGGTAGCGCACGCTACCACTCAGCATTAGCGCACGCTAATGTTGTCCTGGCTGACAGTCCAGAAGGCACTGGACTGCAGGTGAGTTATAAGTAGCGCATGCTACGAATGGTAAGTAGCGCGCGCTAGTGGTTTGTAGTAGCGCACGCTAACATTTGTTGTAGCGCGCGCTAAGGTCGGACAGGCAGAGTCCAGTGGGTACTGGACTGAATTGGATTAATTCATAGCGCACGCTATGAGTGGTTTTTAGCGTACGCAAACGGTGTAGTAGCGTACGCTAAATGTTGATTGTAGCGCACGCTACCAAGAGCGGATCAGAGAACAGGAGGTTCTGGACTTCAGTACTGGGCATTAGATCTTTAAGTTAGCGCACGCTAACATATTGGGGTTAGCGCACGCTAAGTGTACAGCCGTAGCGCACGCTACAAAAGGTACATAACGCACGCTACCGTTTTCGGACAGTGGGTACTGGACTACCCAAACACACGTTACCGCATGCTAAGAACTGGAGTTAGCGCGCGCTAAACTGGGATTGCTATAAATAGGACAGTTCAGCCCTTTCTTCGTCAGTTGTCTTTTCTCTTCATTCCTTCATCGGTTTTGGGCGATTTGGAGCTTCTTGAGGAATGTTCTTCGAGGTGGAATCAGCTATCAACATTTCCAAGCATATAATTTGGAATAATCATCATTTCATCATATTCAAACATCATAATCAAGGTAATCACCTCTTGAATCTAGAAATTCGGAGTTCAAGTGTTTTATTTCCGATCTATTCATGTGGGCTCGATATTATGTTGGAATGCCTTAGATATGGTTTATCTACCCTGTATACACGTATTCCTATGGATTATTCGGTGTATATTTCGGATTTAATGGTTATTTGGGGAATTATTTCAAGAACCCTTGGGTTGACTTCGGTTAATTTGGGGATTTTCCGATTGATGTTGTTGTGATCTTGAATTATGGATTCCTATGGGATTATTAATAACATTGAATTTGTTTGGTTGGTTTGAAATGCTCATTTTGGTTTTGGTTTCGATATATTCGGGATTTGGGTATTATCGAAGGACATGTTCAATATGTAGTCGTTAGAACGCCTCAATGAGTTTGGATATTGTTGTATCGACATTTTGAGTTCGTTTTATTCGTGTTTGATTCGTATGTTGAATGGATTGTTGGTAATTATGTTATTCAAGGTTGTTCGAGCGACCGATATCTCAATTAGGACGTTCGTGGAAGGATAATTGTCACCGGTGTTGGGTAAGTTAATTCTTACTCGGTTAAAAGGATATTCATTCCTTTTGTTGTTTTTCATTCATAATCATAGCTCATTCATCATTGAATTAACCGTATTGAGACTTGTAGTTGTCGAATAGTCACTTCATTCATGAGGAACGACGGTTCCAATCATTTCATTGAACTATCAATCACTTCACTAATATTTTCATCTCGGTGAGTCATTCTTGATTTTGTCGAATTATTATTGGTTGGTATTTCATTTTGGTCATTCTCGTTCATATGACCTTCTGGGTTCATATTGCGTGGCCGGGTGCGGATGTGTGGAATTTTTAGTCGAGCACGCGATGGTCATGTATTGGGATCGATACATTAGACTGTGCACACGGTAACGATTACCTCCGTGAGACTAATTAGGTACAGGGACGGGTGTGTTCGGTCATCCGTCTTGTACACTTGCACAGAACACTACGGGCATACTATGATGCTCCTCTTCAGCGTAATTCATAACTAAGGATATTTCATAACTAAAGATATATCATGATTGTGTATTTTCAACCCTTAAGGATTGTTGTTCTGTGTAACTGACCCCGTTGGGGGATTTTGTTTTCAGGTCACGGCAAGGCAAAAGCACGGGAATAGAACGTTGACGGCGAGGAGTCCCAGTGATACTAGTAGGGGGCCCCAATCCTTTCGGTCATTCATGTTGTTGTCATTTATTTTCCGCTGCAGATTTTCATTTGGATACTCCGTTTCATTCAGTGTTGTGTATTTTATCTTCATATAAAATACACTAGTATTCGGTATTGTCCTGGTGTTTTGTATTTAAACTCCTCATCGGAGTGTTTGGTAATATAATGTGATTCGGTACTACAATTATATTATTTAATTCATCGGTTTCATTCGCCTGGTGGGTCCCAGTCGGGGATCCACGGCACTGTAATATTCGCCTAGTTTGGGGTGTTACAGAGTTGGTCTCGGAGCGTGGTTTTGAATACTACCTCCCGAGTCATGTCTCATTTGAAATCATCGTCATCATACTAGTATCATTGGACTTTCGCGTCACGTGTGACCTGTGCAAATGCCGAGCCAATCAGACCGAAAGAACTGTAAGACTCCTACGCCATGGTATAATTTCTGGCAATAATCATTCATTCATCATTCATCGGTTAACAATCCTCAAACATCATCATTCATTATGATCAGGACGATCATGTTAACTCATTAATCACTCAATTCATTTAATTACTCAGTTGTTGATCTGGAAGATCATATCATTAATCTTGTTAACTTGTTCAAGATACTCATTTCAAGAATTTCATCAGATAATCATGTCACCTCAGTTAATCATTCATGTAATCACTGTATTAGAGCGCGTATGCTCATTTTCATCATTTCATGACGTAAATCATGATGCGGTACTCATACAAGATCTATGATTATCATGCGACCTTCCTACTTCAGTATGGAAAGAGCTGTCAGGGGATGCACGGGGAGAGACCGCGGTGCGGGCCGAATCCCAGGGAATAATCACTCACTGTCGGGAAACCGTACTCAGGACTCCGCTCGATCGGAAGATGTTCAGATTGATCCACTCACTTTTATGCAGGTCATGATGACCCATATGCAATTGCTTAATCGTCATTGCGCCACTCTGACCGAATTAATTGAGAGAACTCTCCCGTATGAGCCTGCTGCTAAGGAAATTGCTGAGCAACAACCTTCAGCCGTCAGCAAGAAATCAACGAAGCGTAATCAGTCCGAAGGCGGTCGGTCAAAGAAGCCTCGTGCGGACCCTAACGTTTCTGAGCGACTTCCTTCGACGCATAATCGTGCGGGATCTCAGTCCCGAGCGGCCAGTTCGGCCATCATCTGTTTCAACTGTGGAGCGCCAGGTCATTACAGCACACAGTGTCTGAAACCGTCTATCACGTGCCATAATTGTGGGATTTTTGGGCATAAGGCCCGTTTTTGCCGAAAGGACTCCAAGTCAACTCCGGCGGCATCTCGGGCCCCGAAGAAATCAGCGATTCAGAACCAAACTGCTCTGTCAGCGTCGTTTAAGACGATGGAAGCGAATAAAGGCGGAGCTCATATTTATCAGACGGGAGCGTCCGGTTCGGGGGGCCGGCAAGTCCCGGAATCACGCGATGAAGGGGACCGACGATCTGGTGGCCCGAATGACCTCAGGTATACTCGCATTTTATCTCAACCTGTGTGTACCCTTTTTGATACTGGTGCATCGCATTCATTCATTTCCGAATCATTTTTTTTTAGACTTAATTTGGATAGTCCTATTGATTGTGGACCTCATATCATCGGTCTACCTGACGATGGAAGAATTTTCGGAAATCATACCGAAGTAAGCTTAATGACCGTGATTTGGTTGGTGGACCTAATCGTGGTGGATTTACCTAAGGACGATGTAATATTGGGTATTAGTTGGATGGATCGTCATGATACTATCCTCAGTGTTCGTAAGCGTTTGGTCACTATCATTCCAGTCGTTGGAGACAAGTGTGTATTTCAAGGAGGTAATCCCCGTTGTTCCAGAAGAATTATTAATATGATGGAAGCAGAGAAATTTCAATCGAGGTGTTCAATCATTCATTGTATCATTTTCATCGATTGGCCGTTCTAAGGCAATCGAGTTGTTCAATCATTCATTGTATCATTTTCATCGATTGGCCGTTCTAAGGCAATCGAGTTGTTAAATCACTCATTGTATCATTTTCATCGATTGGCCGTTCTAAGGCAATCGAGTTGTTCAATCATTCATTGTACCATTTTCATCGATTGACCGTTCTAGGGCAATCGAGATGTTCAATCATTCATTGTATCATTGTCATCGATTGACCGTTCTAGGGCAATCGAGATGTTCAATCATTCGTGGTATCATTGTCATCGATTGACGATGTATTCCCAGACGAGTTACCTGGTTTGCCTCCACAGAGAGATGTGGAATTCACGAGTGAGTTGTAGCCCGGTACGTCCCCGTTATCGAAGGCACCGTATCGGATGGCCCCGACCGAAATGCAGGAGTTGAAGATTCAACTTGAGGAATAGTTCAAGAAAGGTTATTTCCGACCGAGTGCGTACCCGTGGGGAGCACCAGTGTGATCTGTCAAGGAGAAGGATGGTTCGTTTCGTGTGTGTAGTAATTATCAGGAGTTGAACAGGGTGATGATCAAGATTAGTATCCTCTACCCCGTATTGATGATCTCTTAGATCAACTTCAGGGAACTTCAGTATTTTTCCAAGATCCACTTAAGATCTGGATATCATCAGTTGCGAATTTGAGAGTCGGATATCGCGAGGACGGCGTTTCGAACACGCTGCGGTCATTTTGAGTTCGTGGTAATGCCGTTTGGGTTACCTAATGCATCTGCGGTATTCATGGAATCAATGAATCGGGCTTTCATCGACTTTTGGGACCAGTTTGTGGTTGTCTTCAGTGATGATATTTTAATTTATTCTCGTGACCAGGAAGAACACGAGTTTCACCTTCATCAGGTTCTCGACGTGTTGAGACGAGAGCAACTCTATGGAAAGTTTTCCAAATGTGAGTTCTCGATGTCCGAAGTGTCGTTTCTCGGGCATGTAATTTCATCAGACGGTGTGCGTGTTGATCCTCAGAAGGCGGAGGCTATCCAAGATTGGTTACCTCCGAAGAATGATAAGGAAATCCGAAGCTTTCTCGGATTAGCCGGTTATTATCGGCGAATTGTGGAAGGATTTTCTAAAATCGCTCAATCAATGACGAACCTTTTGCGAAAGGGTAAGAAATACATGTGTCCGACGTGTGTCAGCGGAGTTTTGAGGAACTCAAGAACCGGTTAATTTCAGCACCTGTCCTTTCCTTGCCACAAGGGACGAAAGGATTCGTGGTTTTTAGTAACGCGTCCGGACACGGTCTCGGATGTGTATTAATGCAGGATGGGAAGGTTATTACCTATGCTTCACGGCAATTGCGACCTTACGAGGTTAATTATCCGACCCACGACCTGGAGCTAGCAGCCGTGGTTTTCGCGTTGGGAATTTGGCGTCATTACCTTTATGGCGTCACCTGTCAGTTATTCACCGATCATAAGAGTCTGAAGTATATATTTACACTGAAGGAGTTATATATGCGACAGAGTCGGTGGTTGGAACTAATCAAAGATTATGATATCGAGATCCTGTACCACCCGGGTAAGGCAAACGTGGTTGCCGATGCCTTGAGTCGTAAGTCCGGTCAGGAGCAAATGTTTGCTCGTTTAACAATTGAGAAGGAGCTTCAGCAAGAATTCCTTAGACCCGAGATCGGGGTCCGGCTTCAGCTAGTGCAAGGGAAACTTTGCATGTTAGAGATTTCATCGCCACTTGAGGAGGCAATCAGAGAGAATCAGGGTTCGGACCCATCATTGTTGTGCATCCGTGAGGATGTGGCTCAGGGGAAAGCCCCTGGATTTGTGGTCCACGAGGATGGACTTTTGCGATTTAAGAATCAGTTGTGCATACCGGCGAACGACGAGTTGAAAAACTCGATTTTGAGAGAAGCTCATGCTACCCCTTTTTCCGTTCATCCGGGGTCTAGCAAGATGTACAAGGACTTGAAACAAAAATTACTGGTGGAGTAATATGAAGCGAGAAGTCGCGGAATTTGTTTCGAGATGTTTAACCTGTCAGCAAGTCATGATTGAACATCAACGACCAGCGGGTATGCTGAAACTTCTCCCTATTCCAGAGTGGAAGTGGGAAGACATTTCTATGGATTTTATCACGAGTTTACCGACGAGTCATCGTAGTATGAATACAATTTGGGTGATTATGGACCGCTTAACTAAGTCAGCTCATTTTCTTGAGATTAAGGATACGTGGGGTCCCGAGAGACTGGCCCAGTTGTTCATCAAAGAGATAGTTAGATTGCATGGTACTCCTAAGAGTATTGTTTCCGATCGTGACGAACAATTTGCGGCACATTTTTGGAAATCGGTTCATCGTGCTATGGAAACTCACCTTAATCTCAGTACCGCTTTTCATCCTCAGTCCGACGGACAATCAGAGAGGCTATTCAGGCATTGGAGGACATGTTGAGGGCATGCGTCCTCGATTAGAAAGACGATTGGGAAGCCCAATTACCGTTGTTTGAGTTCACGTACAATAATAGTTGGCATGCTGCGATTAAGATAGCACCTTACGAGGACTTGTACGGTCGTCGTTGTCGATCTCCTTTGTGTTGGGATGACTTATCAGGATCAATCGGCACCGAGCCCGATATGCTTACAGCCGCCCGTGAGAAGGTAGCTTTGATCAGGAGTCGTATGTTGACATTTCAGTCGGCGAAATCATATGCGTATAATCGTAAATCGACCACTAGAGTTCGAGACGGGTGACCACGTTTTGGTCAAGGTATCCCCGAGTCGAGGTATTTTCTGTTTCGGAAAACGGGGAAAGTTGAGTCCGAGATTCATTGGATGTTTGAGATTCTGGATCGAGTAGGCGAGTTAGCTTATCGATTGGCTTTACCTCTGGCATTGATCCGAATTCATAATGTGTTTCACGTCTCTCAGTTACGGAAATATGTTGCCGACCCGAGTCACATACTTCAGTTCGACAAAATCGAGATCGCGGATGATCATTCGTATGAGGAGCGTCCTATACGAGTTTTAGAGCGGCGAATCAAACAGTTGAGGAATAAGGCGATTCCTTTGGTTAAAATTCAGTGGTCTAAACACGGAGTCGAAGAGGCTACTTGGGAAACTGAGGATAGTATGCGGGAGAGTTATCCTGAGTTGTTTGACCCTTAGTTTCGGGGACGAAACTCTTTTAAGGGGTGGTGTATGTAATACCCGGTTGTAATTCAGTCATTATCATTCAGTAACTATCGTTCAGTAATTGTCACTCAGTAATTTTCACTCATTAATGATCATTCATCATTCATATTCATTCATTGTATTCACCGTTCGGAGTATATTGGTATCACGTATCAGTTTTATTCATCATTCAACCCGGTTGGATAGTCGGGCCGAGCGTATCATCATTGTCATCTTCATTGTGGGCTGTGTGTGAGGAGTAGCGCACGCTACGTACTCTCTTTAGCGCGCGCTAATTGAGTACAGGTAGCGCACGCTAACACTCAGCATTAACGCAAGCTAATGTTGTCCTGGCTGACAGTCCAGAAGGCACTGGACTGCAGGTGAGTTATAAGTAGCGCACGCTATGAATGGTAAGTAGCGCACGCTAGTGGTTTGAAGTAGCGCACGCTAACATTTGGTGTAGCGCGCGCTAAGGTCGGACAGGCAGAGTCCAGTGGGTACTGGACTGAATTAGATTAATTCATAGCGCACGCTATGAGTGGTTTTTAGCGTACGCAAATGGTGTAGTAGCGTACGCTAAATGTTGATTATAGTGCACACTACCGAGAGCGGATCAGAGAACAGGAGGTTCTGGACTTCAGTACTGGGCATCAGATCTTTAAGTTAGCGCACGCTAACATATTGGGGTTAGCGCACGCTAAGTGTACAGCCGTAGCACACGCTACAAAAGGTACGTAACGCACGCTACCGTTTTCGGACAGTGGGTACTGGACTACCCAAAACACCCGTTAGCGCACGCTAAGAACTGGAGTTAGCGCGCGCTAAACTGGGATTGCTATAAATAGGACAGTTCAGCCCTTTCTTCATCAGTTGTCTTTTCTCTTCATTCCTTCATCGGTTTTGGGCGATTTAGAGCTTCTTGAGGAGTGTTCTTCGAGGTGGAATCAGCTATCAACATTCCCAAGCATATAATTTGGAATAATCATCATTTCATCATCTTCAAACATCATAATCAAGGTAATCACCTCTTGAATCTAGAAATTCGGAGTTCAAGTGTTTTATTTCCGATCTATTCATGTGGGCTTGATATTATGTTGGAATGCCTTAGATATGGTTTATCTACCTTGTATACACGTATTCCTATAGATTATTCGGTGTATATTTCGGATTTAATGGTTATTTGGGGAATTATTTCAAGAACCCTTGGGGTTGACTTCGGTTAATTTGGGGATTTTCCGATTGATGTTGTTGTGATCTTGAATTGTGGATTCCTATGGGATTATTGATTTCATTGAAGTTGTTTGGTTGGTTTGAAATGCTCATTTTGGTTTTGGTTTTGATATATTCGGGATTTGGGTATTATCGAAGGACATGTTCAATACGTAGTCGTTCGAACGCCTCAATGAGTTTGGATATTGTTGTATCGACGTTTTGAGTTCTTTTTATTCGTGTTTGATTCGTATGTTGAACGGATTGCTGGTAATTGTGTTATTCAAGGTTGTTCGAGCGACCGATATCTCAATTAGGACGTTGTTCGTGGAAGGATAATTGTCACCGGTGTTGGGTAAGTTAATTCTTACTCGGTTAAAAGGATATTCATTCCTTTTGTTGTTGTTCATTCATAATCATAACTCATTCATCATTGAATTAACCGTATTGAGAGTTGTAGTTGTCGAATAGTCACTTCATTCACGAGGAACGACGGTTCCAATCATTTCATTGAACTATCAATCACTTCACTAATATTTTCATCTCGGTGAGTCATTCTTGATTTTGTCGAATTATTATTCGTTGGTATTTCATTTTGGTCATTCTCGTTCATATGACCTTCTGGGTTCATATTGCGTGGCTGGGTGCGGATGTGTGGAATTTTTAGTCGAGCACGCGATGGTCATGTATTGGGATCGATACATTGGACTGTGCACACGGTAACGATTACCTCCGTGAGATTAATTCGGTACAGGGACGGGTGTGTCCGGTCATCCATCTTGTACACTTGCACAGAACACTACGGGCGTACTATGATACTCCTCTTCAGCGTAATTCATAACTAAGGATATTTCATAACTAAAGATATATCATGATTGTGTATTTTCAACCCCTAAGGATTGTTGTTCTGTGTAACTGACCCCGTTGGGGAATTTTGTTTTCAGGTCACAGCAAGGCAAAAGCACGGGAATAGAACGTTGACGGCGAGGAGTCCCAGTGATACTAGTAGGGGGCCCCAATCCTTTCAGTCATTCATGCTGTCATTTATTTTCCGCTGCCGATTTTCATTTGGATACTCCGTTTCATTCAGTGTTGTGTATTTTCTCTTCATATAAAATACACTAGTATTCGGTACTGTCCTGGTGTTTTGTATTTAAACTCCTCATCGGAGTGTTTGGTAATATAATGTGGTTCGGTACTACAATTATATTATTTAATTCATCGGTTTCATTCGCCTGGTGGGTCCCAGTCGGGGATCCACGGCACTGTAATATCCGCCTAGTTTGGGGTGTTACACTCCTTGCTAGTCGCACGGCCCATCCGTACGGGACCCGACACGCATATAGGGACTTCAGGAGCGGGCTGAGCCTCCGCCTTGTTCACATTGCCCTCAGGCTCGGTCTCGCCCTTTTTCGCTTGCCCGTGCGCGCCCTTTGCTCGGTGGCCTCTGCAGCTAATCTCGCCACGCGCTGCGCAGGCATTTCCTTCCTCCCAGATGAAACCTTGTCCCTGGGGACTGGAAAAGGAAGAAAGGTTAAGAAAATACCTGAGGAAGACATGATGATTGGATCGGTGGATCGAAGGTCGGCCACACAGAGATTTTCTTCAGTAACTAAAAGATGCGACTTCCTATGCTCAGCGGGAAGATCCAAAAGATGGTCAATCCGGTCGTCAAACTCGGAGGATGTTTCCTGCGCGAGATGCGTTCTGCACAGAAAGCGAATGATGAGCGTTAGACAAAAAAAGGAACAGAATAAGAAAACACAATACTTACGCATTTTTGCAATAAAGTGTAGGGGGTCAAAAGCTCCGCGTCTATGACGCCGGGCTCAAACTCATCCACCGAGCTCCTCCAAGACCTCCAGACGAAAAACCACTGCTCCTTCCAATTGTGTATGGTCTCCGGCACATCCAGCACCTCCTTGTGCATGGCATGTCGAGCTGTCAGATAAAACCAGTCCGAGCCGGATCTACCGACCGATCTCCACAAGAAGAAAGTGTTGAACTCCTCAAAGCTGGGCTCGAGCCATCCGTGCAGGTGGAAGAGGATGAAAAGGTCCACCACCCGAGCCTAAGAATTGGGAGGAATTTGGGCCAGAGGAAGACCCCACCGCCTCAGCCAACGGGAGAAGGACAACGGAAGCGGAAACCTCAACCCCGCCAAAAGAGAATGGTAATACACCACCGTGAAACCCATGGGCGGAAGATGAGGCCTCTCCTCAGGATCCGGGACAAACATCTGCACCGCCGCTGGGATTTTAAACCGCAGCCGCCAGGCCACCAGTTGCTCCTCCATCACAGTGCTGCAGATCGAGGCCGAGTTCCACTCCGCCTCCACGTAAAGGACCGGCCGGGGCCGAATCCAGGCCGCCTCAGGCTCAACTTCCTTTTCCTATGAAGCCTCGCTGACCACCATCAATGGCGCCACCACCTCCACGATTCCAGATCCCGGAGACCTCGCGACCTTGCCGCCTTTCTCCTCGTCACTCCAGTTAACGGGAACCCCGCCTATAGACAGATCCGCCACCTCCGTACGGTCCGGCGACATGGTCAACTCCTCTACTGCCGTATCATCCCTCAGCTTCGACATATTAAATCAAAAAGAAGAAAAGACTCACCGAAAATTTCTCTCTGAAATCGGGCAAGATACCGAAGTTCTGGTTTTTTCTCTCTGCAAAAACCAGCCACGAAAATGGCGGAAAGAAGAAGAAGAAGAGAGAAGGATGAGGGGGAACCCTTTATTTATAGGGAGGAAGGGGCGTTAAATGGCATTAAATGCGTAGCGCATGGCACATTAATGCAAGCTGGACTGTCGCGAAGACCAAGGACGCGTAGACGCGCCGCCAAATCAAATTCGGCCATGTGTCCCTCATTATGACACGGATATACGGAAATCGAACACGCACGTCTCTCCAAAAGACGCCCCTTCGAGAATCTGTTCTTCTTAGCAAGCCATATCGGCCTAACTATGTAACGACTCTAGCTCCGACCCTCAGCACGGCCCTGGACTCGGGGGCCCTTGTTGATAGCCCATCCGACTTGGCATCCACACAAGCGCTCCCCCCCAGCTCAACCATCCCAATTGAGAATACCAGAAGGCAAAAGAACTGAATTTCGGATAGACCGGCCGAGCAAAGCAACGATGGGGACCGACTGAGTAAGTATCATTTACTCCCAGGTCTATTAAAGACCAGACCAGACAGAAATATCGGGGACGACCAGATGATTAGACCAGAAGGGCCGACCAGATATAAGATAATTATTCTCCGAATTACCATCATGGAATGACCGATCAGAGCAGCAGGAGACCCGAGGGCTGACCCCAGAGTCGGCCACAATGGATAAGTATCGCCAAAATCATGTAGAACAGGCACACAGGACGGTTAATGCTTGTTGTCTTCCCTCTTCCCAAAGATTGCCACGTACGTGTCTAGGGGACACTCTCCCTATGACAAGTGTCTAGACCTATTTTCCGACTTCCTCCAGCTGTCGCCCGATGATTGGTACAGATTCTCTATATATATAGAAAAAATATATAAAAAGAAGGACTTTTTGGCCAGAGAGAGAAGGGAGAGGAAAAAAGAAAGATGGAGAAAAAGAATAAGACTTGTAATAAACAAGCAAAAAATGTAGGCCGGTTTACAATCTTCAGCCCGGCCCTATCAAAAATTATGATCACTAATAAAATTTAGTGATCAAACTTATTCCATATTTTTTATTGTTTTCTACGTGACTTCGATTCATTTGTCTAGATCAGCACACGTGAAGTTGACCAAATCAGTTGTCAACACATCATTATTTTGTAAACCACTGTGAGCACTTTCCTTATACATGTGGTCATGACTAGATAGATGTATAAAATATACTTACTATATAGGTTATTTTCGGAACCAATTTAGAAGATTTACTTTCTACACCGGTTTATGACTAGACATATGTAAGAGACGCTTACTACATCGATTATTTTACAAACTATTGTAGAAGAGTTATTTTCTCACTGGTTCATGACTGTATAGATGTAGAAGACATACTTTCTACATTGATTGTTTAACATATACTAAACATATGTATAAAACATACTTACATTGGTTATTCTCCGAACTAGTTTAGAAGAGTTGATTTCTACATAATTTAATGTTAGACCATTGTGGAAAATAAACTTGAACACCGATTATTGGACAGATCATTCCAAACATTGACAAACAAGATTAGTTTTTTTTACACAAATTGATGCAATAGTTGTTGTTTACATCCATTCCAGAATCGATGTAGAAAATCATGACCTTTCACATTGGATAGATCTATAACGAGTCCAGATCCAATGTGAAAAAAAATATTTTCACGGTATGTAAAGTATATTTTTCTCATTACTGATACTTCACTAGGCGACATGAAAGGACACAAATGAACTTAGTGTAACACGCCAAAAAGAAGGCCATTACAGTGCCGTTGACCTCACACTAGGACCCACCAGGCGATACCCAAAATACAGATTAAATACACAATACTTGTGATACCGAAGTGCAAGTACAATCCATATGGAGATGGAATATACCTTAAATAACAATATATTTGTCCATAATTAAAATAAAGCGGAAAGATAACATTACACAGTTCGAACAAGACCGGACAACAAAAGACTTGGGGCCCTCGAACTAGTATCCTTCGAACCCTTCGCCATCACCATGATCTTCCCGTGTCTTGCCTTTACCTCGACCTAAAATACAACACAAGTATTTCGCCCAACACAGGGTCAGATATACATGATAAATGACTCTCAAGATATTATACAATTCACATATATTATATTTCAAGGAAAACATCCCGACTAACGAACATACTCCTCGGGCGTATGAACGATTAATCACAAAATGTCGAACACATCCAAATATATAAATAGACTATGAACGACCCAAATAGTACGTCTCAATATGGACATCACAGTACGCCCGATCCGGAAATGTGTCAGTGTACATGTCCACCCCATATACGGAATACAAGATATACATGGGACAATGTACCTAATTAGCCTCACGAACTACGTCTCGTGTGCACAGTCCAATACGGAAACATCCACGCATGACTATATATGTGCCTGGCTAAAAATCCTACACATTTACCAATCGGAACACAGATATGATTATGGATATGTCACGATACAACATGACAATGAATTCAATAAATCACATATCCAATTAAGGATCAAGAAACTCACCGAAATGACAACAAGGATCAATGATATCAACGGTTCAAAAGTGAGGAACTTGGGAATGCAATCCCATGATGAAAACGAAACATCATCAAGAATAATATCAAATCACGGGTCACAAATTTATAAGTGTTTCATATACACGAAACGCATAATAATCACAAAAATCCAAACATCATTATAACCAAGCAAGATAACTTACCTCAATACGGATATGAGAATAATCCTTCCTTGTCGAACGAACGAATGGCCCTCGACATAATATCGGTTACTCGAACAATCAACCTTGTAAGGGATACAATCCATTCAATAACACATTCTCATAACTATCGATATCTAGTTCAACGAATCGATATCCTAAATTAAATTCGCTTAGTTCAACTATCTTTGTATCATAATTCCATTTCAAGGATTCATACTAGCTTCAATTTATACTCATTATTGGTTATCATTCAAGGTTTTCTCGGTTATTCGTATGGTTCAAATGGATGAGAATTTATCAAGAACAATCGTCAAGAAGAACTTTGCTAAAATTGATATGCCGATAGAATTTCTAAAAAAACAACATCAATGTTTTGAAAGGTATAATCCAAACAACTACGTTCCACAAAATATTGATCAAAATGAAGGTTACTCAGCGATTATCATTGTTCAACGAATCGTGGGTTTGTAAAATTATTACTATGTTCATCGGTTATGATTTCACATAGTTAGATTAACGATATAGTCGAGTTATTCATCACAAGATCATCATGAAATCATCATTAAGGTGAATTAAACACCTCTGAAACTTTGTTGATATAATTCAAGGTTCAACCAAATCCAATGAAGAACCTAAGTTCATCTAGTTTAGAATCTTCCTAAACATGATGGTTCGATTCAATATAATGATAACAATCTTACAAAACAACCTATCTACAATGAAACTAAGGATCATTATTGTCCTAGTGATGTTAATAGTTTAGAAAGAAGAGTGTGTTTCTACTAACCATGATTACTACCATTTAAAACATCAAGAACACATCATATCAAACCCTTAATCACCATATTCATCATTAAGTTGTTAAAAGCTTAACTACAAACATGTTTTGCTTGATTAATTCAACATTAGGTGAAGTATACTTCATCACTAACATTATAACTACGAAATTATAGAGTGAAATCGTATAACATACCTTCATAAATGAAGAACAATACACCAAACCACAAGAATACACTCTAAGCTTCAAGAATGACTCCAAACTTCCAATCAACAAGCTCCAAATCAAGATGTCAAAGCTAAAACACAAGTTGGAAGAAGGTATAATTGATCTAGGGAGGCAGAGGGATGATTATAGGGGAGAAAAATCGGAGTTGAACGTGCAAAATGAAAGACATAAGTTGTCTTTTTATAACTGCACAGTTTGTTACGTACGTTATACCCAAGAGGATAATGTACGTTAGTATCTTTACGTACGCTACACCAAAAGTGCTACGTACGTAAGCTAGTTCCAGAGGCTACTGGACTAAAATACGAACATCATTACGTATGTTACGACTTGTAGCTTTACGTACGTAATGTAGGTCAACTAGGTTGCAACAAAAAGGTCAGATATTCGAATCACGCCCGACCCCACACGCCGAAAGTTGAGATCAGATAAGACTACAAGAATTACGTACATAATCAGCACTTCCTTACATACGTAAAACCAACAAGATAGCGTACGCTATGCTAAGGGGTTAGCGTACGTCAAACACAGATATACTAGTCTAAAAATGCACTTATCTATACAACGTCGAGAAATCAATCATAGTGCGAATGATTATATTCAAGTCTATTATGATATATTCCAACATTAATAAACATTAAACAAATGCAGCAAGACTACAACAGTATTGAATTATCCGAATAATACAACAGTAGGTAAGAATTTCCGTAGGATATTACATACTCCCCCCCTTAAAAGAAGTTTCGTCCCCGAAACTAAGGGGTAAACAATTCGGGATACCTCTCTTGCATGCTGCTCTCCGTCTCACACGTGGCCTGCTCGACTCCATGTCGTGACCACTGAACTTTCAGTAGGGGAATCATCTTGTTCCGCAATTGTGTGATCCTCCTCTCAAGTATCCATACGGGGCGCTCTTCGTACCAATGATCTTCCACTATATTGATCTCATTGAACTGAAGTATATACCTCGGATCAGCAACATATTTTCTTAACTGGGAGACATGGAACACGTTATGAATCCGGCTCAGAGCTGGTGGCAATGCCAGGCGATAGGCTAGATCACCTACTCATTCTAAAACCTCAAACGGCCCGATATACCTCGGACTCAGCTTGCCTCTCTTCCCAAAATGAAAAACACCTCGAGTAGGGGAAACCTTCATTAGAACATATTCGCCGAACTCGAACTCAAGTGGTCGTCGGCGGTTGTCTGTGTAAGACTTCTGTTGGCTTTGAGCCATTAACAAATGACTCCTAATCAGAGCGATCTTCTCACAGGCTGCTAGCAACATATCAAGTTCCATACCCAAGGATTCAGATGGATCATCCCAACATAAAGGATATCGACAACGATGGCCATACAATGCTTCATAAGGTGCCATCTGAATCGAAGCGTGCGAGCTATTATTTTAAGTGAATTCCGCCAAAGGTAGTTGGGCCTCCCAATCATACTTCCAATCAAGAGCGCACACCCTTAACATATCCTCTAGAGTCTGGATAGTCCTCTCAGTCTGACCATCAGTCTGTGGATGAAATGCTGTGCTGATGTTCAATTGCCTACCCATCGCATGATGAACTGCTTTCCAAAAGGGTGACATGAATCGTCCATCACGATCCGATACAATACTCTTGGGGGTACCATATAACCTTACAATCTCTTTGATAAACAGCTGGGCCAATATCTCGGGTCCACATGTGTCTTTAATCTCCAAAAAGTGGGCTGATTTGGTCAGACGATCCACAATCACCCAAATCGTATTCATCCCTCATCGACTCATTGGCAAGATAGTGATAAAATCAATCGATATGTCCTCCTATTTCCACTCAAAAATCGGGAGCGGTTTCAGCATTCCTGCGGGTCGCTGATGCTGAATCTTAACTTGTTGACAGGTTAAACACCTCAAAACGAACTCTACAACTTCACGTTTCATACTCCCCCACCAATAATATTGTTTCAAATCTTTATACATTTTTCTAGACCCTGGTGAATGGAGTATGGGGTAGCATGAGCTTATCTCAGGATAGAGTTCCTCAATTCGTCGCTTGCGGGTACACAAACTCGATTCCTGAAGCATATCAATCCATCCTCGTGGATCACAAATCCAGGGGCTTTCCCTTGAGTTACTTCATCCCGAACTCGAGATAAGAATGGGTCTGTAACCTGCTTCGATCTAATTATATCCTCAAGGGATGATGAAATCGCAAGTGTGCAGAGTTGTCCCTAAATACGCTATAACCAGACTTCAATTTCCAGCCTCACCAACTCTAACTGCAATTCTCTCTGAAATGTCAAGCGGGCAAGCATCTGCTCCCGTATTGTTTTGCGACTCAAAGCATCGGCAACTACATTTGCTTTGCCCGGATGATAAAGGATCTCGATATCATAATCTTTGATGAGTTCTAGCCACCTCCTCTGCCTCATGTTTAACTCCTTCTGAGTAAAAATGTACTTCAGGCTCTTGTGATCGGTAAAAATCTTACAGGTAACTCCATACAGATAGTGACGCCAGATTTTTAAAGCAAACACCACGGCTGCATGTTCCAAATCATGGGTGGGGTAGTTGACCTCGTAAGGTCGCAGCTGTCTTGATGCATAGGAGATCACCTTCCGATTCTGCGTTAGTACACATCCAAGTCCCTGTTTAGATACGTCACTATACACCATGAATCCTTCCATTCCTTTCGGTAGAACCAATATAGGTGCCAAAATCAACCGACTCTTGAGTTCATCAAAAATCCGTTGACATGCCTCTGACCATAAATACTTCTTATCCTTCCTTAATAGGTTAGTAATTGGTTGCGCAATCTTGGAAAAACCTTCCACGAACCATCGGTAATAACCTGGTAGTCCAAGAAACTGCGTACTTCCTTCACGTTCTTTGGTGGTAGCCAGTCTTGGATAGCTTATGTCTTCTATGGGTCTACTCGCACCCCATCAGCTGATATCACATAGCCGAGAAAAATAACCACACGCATCCAATTCACATTTGGAAAATTTTCCATAAAGCTACTCCCTCCTCAACGCCTTGAGAACTTGATGGAGATGATGCTCATGCTCTTTCTGGCCACGAGAGTAGATCAGAATGTCGTCAATAAAAATGACTACAAAACAATCCAGATAATTAATAAAGACCCGGTTCATCAACTCCATGAATACTGACGGTGCATTAGTCAGTCCAAAAGGCATCACTACGAACTTAGAATGCCCAAATGTCAGACTCACGAATCCTCAGGTGATGGTAACCGAACCTCAAGTCGATCTTAGAAAACACAGTAGCCCCCTGAAGCTGGTCCAATAAATCATCAATACGCGGCAATTGATATTTGTTCTTAATGGTTACCCTGTTTAGCTCACGATAATCAATACACAGACGCAGGGATCCATCTTTCTTCCATACAAATAGCACCGGTGCTCCCCAAGGGGACGCACTAGGTCGAATATAGCCCTTCTCCGTCAAATCCTCAAGTTGGTTCTTTAATTCCTGCATCTCAGTCGGAGCCATACGATACGGTGCTTTCAAAAGCGGGGACGTACCTGGCTCTAACTCAATAGTAAACTCTACATCACGATGTGGAGGTAAGTCTGGCAACTCCTCTGGAAATACGTCTAGGTAGTCTCGGACTATTGGAATATCGGCCAATTCGACTGGTAGATACGATGTTTTGGTCATGAAACACCAATAGCCAATTCACCCCTGATTAAGCAGTTTAACTGCTTTCATAGCGCTGATGACTCTCCCAGAACGGCTGGGATTGTCACCCTGAAAAGTACAGTCAACACCATCGTCAGATGTGACGGTCACTGTTCGCTTGTGGACACTAAGTATGGCATCATGACGATTCATCCAATCGATACCCAAGATCACATCATCTTTAGGTAAATTGACCATAATTAAATTCGACAACCACTCACAGTCATTCATGCGAATCAGACAGTCCTGCACTTCACGATTCCCAACAATTCCTCTACCATTGGGTAGACCAACTATATAAGGTTCACAATTGGTAACATGATCTAATTGCAAACGACTCAAATAAGAAGCAGATAAAAAGGAGTGTGAAGCACCAGTATGAAAAAGAACACAGACAGGCTGAGATCGGATCTCGAGAGTACCTGAAATCATGCTGGCTTCGGGATCGTCGGCCTTCTTCATCTCGTAGACTCTGGGTTTTGCAGCCCCGGTACCAGATGTACCAGCTTGATTTCCACAGCCCATCCCTCTGTTTGCCCCAGTAGTTTGATAAGAAGCGAACGGCGGTACACGGTCCTGGACGGGAGACTGAACTGGAGCATGAGGTGCTGCTGGAGTACGTCCTGGTCCACTCCTACAATAACGAGCACGATGTCTATTCTTCCCACAAGTATGGCATGCAACGGCCGGCCTCGGGAATTTAGAATTGATATGCCCCTGGTCTCCACAGATATAGCACACAACAGATAGGCTGACCGCTCGAGATTGCGATCTAGTTGACTTCGACGCCATGGGTGGATGTTCAGAAAGATTTGGCACTAGTTGGGGTCTCTTGAATGTTACCCGGTTGCTGTCAGTCTGGTTCTGGTTCCTGAATTTCTTGTTGGACTGCAGTTGCTTCTTGGAAATTTTTTTCACGGTCAGTTCATAATCCATAGATTTCTCGATGAATTCCGGTAGGGTCGTACAGTGGTGATTCAACATTTGCATTCTCATTCGGAATTTAAGCCTCTTGAGAAAATATTTGATCTTATCAGCCTCCGTTCGGACAATCGCCGAGGCAAAAGGAAAAAGTGCCTAAAATTTCTCGGTAACAGATAGTACATCATCTTCGAATGGGTCTGGATTCAGCAATTCCGACAGTTTGGCCTCGCGGAGAGGACCCGGATAGTAACGGTCTAGCATGAGATTTTTAAATTCCTCCCAAGTATATACACCATCAGCTGGCCTCACCGAAAGCCACCAGGTGTGGGCGCCCTTTCCAAGGTAGTAAGCTGCTATGGAGACGCGATTCTCTGTTGGACAGTCTACCATATTGAATAATTTCTCGAAGTGTTCAATCCAATACACGATATCAGCAGGCTCAGAGGAGCCTTCAAAAGTCGGGGGTTGCTGGCGAAAGATGTCGTTGATGATCCGACTCATCGGTCCGCCATGTACAGAAGGTGGTCCCTATTGCTGGTCGGTAGTAGCTCTCTGCATAGCTTCCATTAACTGACCCATCTGGGTCATCTGAGCCATCATGCCCTGCATCACAGCGTAAGGATCGACACGCGCATCCTCGCATCCAGTGTGGTGCGATTGGTCCCTAGAAGGCGAATCACTGCCTGCGAAACAATGCTCTGCATTCGCATGCCTGTTGTCTCATGGTATCGGGATTCGGACCCTTCCGCGGCCTCGTTCCCCTCTACCACGGCCTTTCGGGTTTCTTTCCATACTGAAAGAATCAATTCATAATGATAACCATAAGTAGAGTTCATGATACCAATCAAAATCCATGCTAGGTTAATAGCAACAAGGAATTACATATTCAAGAAAACAGTTCATAATGAATTATTGACACTACGAGTGTCACACCGAATATCATATCGAAGTTGAGTCGAACAATTTCAATCATATAATCAATCCAGAATTTACTTCGAATTATCAATCAGATAAATCCTGCCACAAATCCTCAAAATATCAAGATCAACAAAGAGATCCACTCCGATATTAATATCATGCCAGTAATTAAATCATGGCTCATAAAGTACGTACCACATTTGGCTCATAGGATCAGGTGCTTGCATAGGTCACACGTGCCACAAAGGTTTCTTGATACTAGTTCAATACACAATGACTCTAAATAAAAAAAATCGACGCTCTCTGATACCATCTTCTGTACTCCCCAAAAAGGCGGCCATTACAGTGTTATGGACCCCACACTGGCACCCACCAGGCGATACCCAAAATACAGATTAAATACACAATACTTGTGATACCAAACCACAATACATAGTACTTACTCCGATTAGGAGTTCACAATAGTATGGCCAACGGCCTTATTATACAGAGGATCCAAAATATAAGTATAATCCATATGGAGATGGGATATACCTTAAATAACAATACATTTGTCCACAATTAAAATAAAGTGGAAAGATAACATTACACAGTTCGAACAAGACCGTAAAACAAAAGACTTTGGGGGCCCGAACTAGTATCCTTCGAACCCTTCGCCATCACCATGATCTTCCCGTGTCTTGCCTTTACCTCGACCTAAAATACAACACAAGTATTTCGCCCAACACAGGGTCAGATATACATGATAAATGATTCTCAAGATATTATACAATTCACATATATTAGATTTCAAGAAAAACATCCCGACTAACGAACATACTCCTCGGGCGTATGAACGATATTAATCACAAAATGTCGAATACATCCAAATATATAAATGGACTATGAACGACCCAAATAGTACGTCTCAAGATGGACATCACAGTACGCCCGATCCGGAAATGTGTCAGTGCACATGTCCACCCCGTATACGGAATTCAGGATATACATGGGATAATGTACCTAATTAGCCTCACGAACTACGTCTCGTGTGCACAGTCCAATACGGAAACATCCACGCATGACTATATATGTGCTGGCTAAAAATCCTACACAATAACCAATCGGAACGCAGATATGATTCCGGATATGTCACGATACAACATGACAATGAATTTAATAAATCACATATCCAATTATGGATCAAGAAACTCACCGAAATGACAACAAGGATCAATGATATCAACGGTTCAAAAGTGAGGAACTTGGGAATGCAATTCCACGATGAAAACGGAACATGATCAAGAATAATATCAAATCACGGGTCACAAATTTATAAGTGTTTCATATACACAAAATGCATAGTCATCACAATAATCCAAACATCATTATAACCAAACAAGATAACTTGCCTCAATACGGAGACGAGAATAATCCTTTCTTGTCGAACGAATGAACGGCCCTCAACTTAATATCGGTTACTCGAACAATCAACCTTGTAAGAGATACAATCCATTCAATAACACATTCTCATAACTATCGATATCTATTTCAATGAATCGATATCCTGAATTCAATTCGCTTAGTTCAACTATCTTTGTATCATAATTCCATTTCAAGGATTCATACTAGCTTCAATTAATACTCATTATCGGTTATCATTCAAGGTGTTCTCGGTTATTCGTATGGTTCAAACGGATGAGAATTTATCAAGAACAATCATCAAGGAGAACTTTGCTAAAATTGATATGTCGATAGAATTTCTTAAAAACAACATCAATGTTTTGAAAGATATAATCCAAACAACTACGTTCCACAAAATATTGATCAAAACGAAGGTTACTCAGCGATTATCATTGTTCAACGAATCGTGGGTTTGTAAAATTATTACTATGTTCATCGGTTATGAGTTCACCTAGTTAGATTAACGATATAGTCGAGTTATTCATCATCATCACGAAATAATCATTAAGGTGAATTAAATATCTCTGAAACTTTGTTGATATAATTCAAGGTTCAGCCAAATTCAATGAAGAACCTGAGTTTATCTAGTTTAGAATCTTTCTAAATATGATGGTTCAATTCAATATAATGATAACAATCCTACAAAACAACCTTATCTACAATGAAACTAAGGATCATTATTGTCCTAGTGATGTTAATAGTTCAGCAAGAAGAGTGTGTTTCTACTAACCATGATTGCTACCATTTAAAACATCAAGAACATATCATATCAAACCCTTAATTACCATATTCATCATTAAGTTGTTAAAAACTTAACTAAAAACATGTTTTGCTTGATTAATTCAATATTATGTGAAGTATATGTTGTTACCCAAAATATTATCCGAAGATAGTGTTGCTGGAATGATCGAGTAACCAACAAGTTCGGGAGCACGTCCGTGAGAAATTAAATGACACAAGATTTGCCGGGGTTGTTAATCCCGGGCTTGAATGCTCTCGCGAGATTTTATTAATAAGTATATTGTTGGGTACAAATATTAATGTTAGAATCTATCACAAAGAGTGTAAAGAATTCTAGTTTTCTAAGCTGTGGAGCGTATAGAATGCCGGAAGAATCAGATATGGAGTTCTGTGAATTCTTGCTATGGATGTTCTATGTGTGAGAATGTCTTTCTCTTTTCTCTCTCTTGTTTGCTGTGTTTTCGAAGCCCTTTATTCTGTGTTATGGGCCTTCTATTTATAGCAGACCAAGTTCCTGGGGCCCCCCTGCGATCGCAGGCGATCGCCGTTATTTATATTATAATAAGACGGCCGATCGTCTCGTCGCGTGGGGCTTTTCCCTTAAAGTCCGCGGTTGTTACCGATGTACTGCACGGTCCGACGGGAACTCGCATGCGCCCCGAGCCGCCACCCACCTTTTCGGCAGATCGTTGGTAGGTGAGGTAGGTGACAGATCGTGAGCATGTGTCTTGTCTGTCAAGACCTTTCGCAGTCTGCGGCCCTGTTGGTAGGTGAAGTAGGTGGCGGTGGGCACCGATCTTGTCTGTCGGCACCTTTTGAGATTCGCACGCGGTCCCGCCGAGATTTGGGCTTTGATGACCTTTGACGGATGTTGGATTAATACGTGGCACGAGACGATCGCCAATCAATAAAAGACGATCGCCAATCAACAAAAGGCGATCGCCGTGGGTGCCAAGTTCAGGGTGTTTGCCCCGAGCATCTCTCTTATGGTAGACTTCCCGACTGCTATGACGATCGCCTTCGAGGCGTGTTTAAATGCCGCACAACAATTGCCCCCCAGCTCGGCTCGATGTTGAAAACACGGGGTGAGGTGGCACTTTTGGCGATCGCCAATGTTTTAGACGACCGGGCGATCTGATTTCAAATTTGGACGATCTCCTTTTGCGCTGGGAGCGGCGGGAAAAGAAAAGTGGGCTCTCGAAACAATGCAAGGATACGCATCGCGTTTCTATTGAGGGAGCCCGACGGTTCGTCAGACTTTGTCGATTGGCGTGCCCTCGAAAAGACGCGTACGCGGGACTCGAGGGCCGCATTTATTGCGTTTCCCAACTGTCGGTTGCATCCCAGCCCTCGGACTTTCGCCTATTTGCACAGAGACCCCCGCCTCCATCTATAAAAGGGGCTAGGGCTACTCCATTTTCATCTTTTACGCGTCCCGCTTCCCGCCAAGCTCTGCAAAAATTTCTGTAGCTTGTTGTGCCGACCGTCTTCCTTTCTTTAGGTAAGAAACCCAATTTTTCTCTCTCCCTTAATTTTTTGAGAATATGTCGGGAGGATCTAAGGCCTTCGAGGTCGGAAGCACTTCTGCCGCCGCGGCTTCGCCGGACCGGGAGGAAATTCCTATGGGAATCCCCGTGGAAACGGCCGCAGAGGCTATTCGTGCGGGGATTGCACCCGCAGAGCTTGAGGAGCTTTTCAAAGAGGCCGTAGTGGCGGGCTCCGCGGCGGCGGAGGAGCTAGATGCGTCGCCGGTGGAGGAAGACGAACTGACGCGTTTGTCTTGGGAAAAAGATAGCGTCTCCGGCCCCGTCTATACGGCTTTTGCTAAACTTATGGAGGGGATTGCCGGGCCCTGTCCGGAGTTTGATTTCGAAGCTTACTCCGCCGCTCATCCCTACGTACATGTGAAGCGGACGGAGTTTCGGGCTGCTGAACCGTCTCAATGGACTCTTGGTCAGATTCAGAGCTCGGCGACCTGGAAGGACATGACCCGCTGGAGGGCCAAATATCATATCCCCTCTGATGTGTCTTTGCACGTGCCCTCCGAGAACGAACGTGCCGACCAGCCTCCCGAGGGTATGGTCGCCATCAACGAAATGACCACATTGCCCGGATCGCGGTTTCCCTTGCCGTTGCCGTTTCGTATCTGCGATCGCACTGAATTTGGCGCCTCTTGATTGACGCCGAGCGCTGTTGCAGTTATCGATTACATTGACATTATTTGGCGGTCACAGGTTGTTTCGCTTGCCTTCTGCGCTGGAGATGAATTATCTTTTTAAGCTTATTGTGCAGAAGGGATCGATCGGCGGTTACCATATCCAAGGTCGCCAGGGTAGGGTGGTTATTGGGGTGCCGAGCAAGACTCGGGGCGACCTGAAAAAATGGTGCTGGGTTGGTGGTGCATGGAGGTCGGCATCGAGCGATCCGCCGGAGGAGGAGTTGGATATCCCTACCAATTTTCGGGAGAGGAATCCAAGTAAGGGTTTCCATTCTCCCTTTATTTGGATACTCCTTGGACTGATCTAATTTATTTCCCTTTTTGCAGGATCCCTTGTTCCATCGATCGACGATCTCCCCTTTGATTTCTCAATCGTCTGGGAGCGGATTCGCGCATTGCCGGTTTCCTATAAAGACGTTCAATCAGTCAGCCACGAATCTCATCGGTTGGGAGCTCGACTGTTTCGCTTCCCTCGCCACCTGAAGGCACCTGGTATGACTTTTCATCCACTCTTTTCTGCGAGGCGATCGTCTCCAAGAGGTCGCCATGTTTACGTAAGTGTCTAACTTGTTTTAGTTTCTTCTTTGGCAGAGATTTATTTTCCCCGTATCACCGAGCTACCGCAGGAGATCGCCATGTCTAATCCCGGTTTTCTCGGTCGCCTTCATCTGGGGAAGAAAACGGGTCGCGTTGCTGCGACGTCGTCTCGCCCTGCCCTTGTGGTGAGGCCCGTTGCGGTGCCGGTCGCCGAACTGGAATCTCAAGGTGAGGAACAACTCCAGCGCAACCGCAAGAGGCGGAGGTCGGAGGCGTCCCTTCCGTCGGCTGAGGCGGATTTAGCTATTCTGGAGCCGCCGATCGCCGCTCCCCCCGTTTCTTCTGTTCCGATGGCGGAGGCGTCTGGTCCCAGGCCGTCGGCGTCCATCTCCAGGTCGTCTTCCGGCTACTTGAAAAGGACGGCGATCGCTGACGCCGAGACTCCTCGGAGAAAACCCTTTTTCGGCCGTGATCCAGAGCTGGTCAACAGGTGAGATTGGTTTGAACTTTCCGAGCTAGGCATTCTGAGTAAGTCTTAGGCTAACTCTTTTGGTTTCCTTGGTTTGCGCTGCAGGGTTCGTCTCGCCGATCCGGACGTTGCTCCCATGGTGCTGGACTTTCTGTCGAGCAAGGCTCCGCAACAACCTCTCGATGTCCCTGCTTACGTTCGCCAGGCCATCACCTCTTTGCCCAAGGCTTGGACGACCGACCTCGATGCGATCGCTCGTCGGCGATCTGGAGACGCCATGCAGGCGACCGTTGCCCTGGCTCTTCAGACGGCGACGATGGCCGTCCAAGCTGCAAGGGATTTTGAGGGGCGACCCTCCACTGCTCATCTCCATCGCGACCTCGAGGCCGCCCGGAACAAAAATATCGAGGATGTCAACCAGATCCGGGCTATGGAGAAGGAGTATGAGGAGACGGCCAAAAGGGCTAAGCAGGATGTGGATCGATTGATGCAGGAGCTGAGCCGCTCCATGGAGGCTGCCGATCGGTCCCGTGATGAGGAGAAAGAAACTCGCCAGAAGCTCGCGGCGTCGCAGGAGGAGGCGGCCGGACTGAAGGCGATGGTTGATCGGCTCAGCGGTGAGCTGGACCTGGCGAAGAAAGAGCTGGAGAAGGCCCAAGGTGAGAATGCCGCCAAGGTTGTCGAGCTGGCGGAGGCTGAGAAGACGGCCGCGGAGTTGAAGGGCCAACTGAAGGCGATCGAGACCGATCCCTACCAAAGTGTGGCGCTCGCCGGCGAGTTCGCCTATTACTTGGCCTATCTTGTGCCGTCAGGAGCCGCAAAAGAGGCAGGGATCGAGATCGGTCCCTTGATGGAGAGCTTCAAATCCTACGCCCTCGCGCATCCTTTGCACCCGGAGTTCTCCTTGCCGATCCTTGACTTGGCCGACTTCGGGATCGACTTGAGTTGGTATACGGGTAAACTCATTCATCCCGAGGCCGAAGCCGATCCGCAACACGAGGGCGAAGACCAGCAGGCGGGGCCTTGAGAGGCATTTTTTGTTTTCCTCTGTAACTTTGTACTTTTCGTTTTCCTTTTGTAATGCCTTCGGGCCCCGTAATGTACTAAACTTGCGTTATGAATAAAATGTTCTTCTTTTCATACGATCGCCTTTGAATGTTTGCGTGCAACTTTTACAAGTATGTGTATGATTGCTTTCGACGTTTTGTTCATCCGATCGATTGTCTGAGTGTTGAAAGCATTGATATGTTTTGAATCGGAATTCTTACTTGTAATTTTTGTTGGACGACTTCGATCGTCCTGCGCGTGTTTGAGCGAATGTGTTTGAGTGAGGCCGATCGTGTGTGGTTCCTTTTGTTCGATCGTATTTGGGATTAGCTCGACCCATCTCTGCCCCCTTGTTTTTGTTTGCTTATTGTAAGTAAGGAAACGAAAACTAGGTTGTCCGGCGGGCTATCTTCAGTTTCGTCGGTTCTGAAGAATCATGTATGGTTGGGGTGTTCGATGGACCGACCTCCCTTATCGTGTCTTTGTGTGCGAGGGATGTTGTGTATCCCGCGACTCACTTTTTGTGAGGGTCCTCCGTTAGACTACGCCTGCCTTGTGTTAAAATGAAAGGTGGGCGATCTTGGTCTGGGGGAATCCTTGCGCGGGGCGTCGTCGGTTTATTCG
Source organism: Orobanche coerulescens (assembly GCA_033398695.1). NCBI lineage: Eukaryota > Viridiplantae > Streptophyta > Magnoliopsida > Lamiales > Orobanchaceae > Orobanche > Orobanche coerulescens. Next base: position 20,671,272 of record CM065804.1, read on the forward strand.
ACTCCACGCCCGCGGCTTGTCAGCTCTGCTTCCACCTCGGCCCGCCATGAAGATGGCGACCCTCGACGGTGTATGTTGAGACGGGGGTAGTGGCACGTCGCATTGCCCGGGTTCACCAAGTTAGATGATGAACCATTGAGGGAGGGCGATCGTGTCCACTGATTAGTTTTGGAGGGTCCTTCGGCTACGCCGGCCTCGTATTCAAACGAAGGGCGGGCGATCTAAGCTCGAAGGAACCTTGCATGGGCGAAGCTGTTGGTTCCATCGACCTCCAGTGCCATGGCTGTATTGTTTTCTACCTCGGATTGTCATTCTTGAACGACGATCCTCTACGGTATGTAATATGCTAGTGGGGCGATCGCCAGAATAGATGGGATAGAGAACAAAAATATTTCATTATGTTCCTTGTATATTTGGCAGTTGAAAATGAATACAAAGTTATCATTGATAGTATTTCTTCAGATGTACAGCATTCCAGGGATACCGGTCCGGAATATCGTCGGGGTGTTCCAGCTCGTAGGCTCCCTTAGTTAGCCATTTCGATATTCTGAAGGGGCCTTCCCAACTTGGGCCAAAGACACCTGTGTGGGTTTGGATCTTTTTGAGGACGAGATCGCCCACTTGAAACCGCCTTTCCCTGACCTTCGAATTGAAGAACTTTTCGGATCTCCTTTTGTGGATAGTGTTCTTCATTTCCGAGGTCACTCGAGGTCGATCCGCCGGGCCACATCATTATCGATCGTCATCTCTTGCTCGGTTCGATGGCTGAGGACGGCGATCTCCGAGGGAATCACCGCTTCTGTTCCGAAGGCGAGGGCGAATGGGGTTTCGCCCGTTGAATTGCGGGTCGTTGTTCGGTAAGACCACAAAACGTCTGGGAGCTCGCTCGCCCATCGTCCTAGCCTGGATTCGAGTCGCGCTTTAATTGTGTGTTTGAGGATCTTGTTCACTGCCTCTACCTGCCCGTTCGTCTGAGGGTGATAGGGAGCCGAGAACAACCTTTTGATTCCCCACTTATCACAGAATTGCATGACTTCTAAACCGTCGAACTGCTTTCCATTGTCGGAGATGATGGCCTGGGGTAGACCGAACCGGCATATGACGTTTCTCCAGATAAACTTGATCACTTGCTCTTGGCCGATCTTGTTTAGCGGTTCGGCCTCTGCCCATTTGGTGAAATAGTCGACCCCGATGATGGCGAACTTCTGACCTCTGGAGCCGTCGGTAAGGGACCTATAAGATTGATGCCCCATTGAGCGAATGGCCATGGGCCGTACATTGAGGTGAGCTCGGGGAGATTTTAATACTTGGTCCCATTACTTGACATCTATGACACGACTGGCATAGGCGATCGCATCCTTCAAGTGATGGCGGAAAAACCTTGCTGGTTGTCTTATGGATGAGAGCTCGTCCGCGACGTGATTTCCACAGATCCGTCGTGGATCTCGGCTAAAGCAGTGTCCTTCCTCGGTGTAATACGATTGAGGAGGAAGGTCAAAGCTCGCTTGTAAAGACGATCGTCCAATAGGGTGTATCTGGTCGCTCGGAGCTGGAGTTGGCGAGCTTTGATACGGTCGTCAGAGACCGTCCCGTCCTTCAAGTATGTGATGAACGGAGTCATCCAGTTTTCTTCGGCAACGGCAACTGTGTCCACCAGGTTTCTTTCGATTGCCGGCCTTGCTGACTTTGTAATTTGGATATTAGAGAAATCGGCTGCCCCATCCGACGACGCTAGTTTGGATAGAGCATCGGCCTGAGAGTTGTGCTCTCTCGGGACTTGTTCGATTTGTACTTCTTCAAATTTCGTGCACATCTCGGCGACCAGCTCTTGGTATTTGATCATCTGTTCGCCACGTGCCTCATATTCTCCTTTGACTTGGTTCACGACCAGGAGGGAGTCCATGAAGATATTGAGGCGACGAACGTCTAGGGCGAGAGCCAGGTCGAGCCCGCCTACCAAGGCTTCGTATTCGGCTTCATTGTTGGTCGCACGAAACCCGAAACACACGACATTTGTGAAACTTTGTCCGTTGGGGCTAATGAGGACAATCCCTGCCCCTGATCGCGAGTTGGTCGCCGAACCGTCAACGTACAGCTTCCAGGCAGGACGACCGATATGGGTCGGACTGTGAGGGAATGTTAACTCCACCACGAAGTCCGCCAGAGCTTGGCCCTTGATCGCCGTGCGAGGAGCGTATGTGATGCCGTATTGGGCGATCTCTAGTGACCATTTGAGGAGTCGCCCGTTGGTGTCCAGTCGATGTAGAACTTGCCTTAGAGGGAGAGTTGTCAAAACCTCCACTTGATGGTCGAAAAAATAGGCTCTCAGCTTTCGGACACTCATGACTAGAGCGTAGGCGATCTTCTCCAAAGGTGTATAGCGTGTTTCAGCGTCGTGGAGCGCTTGACTAACATAGTAGATCGGTAAATGGACTGGTCCCTCCGCTCGCACCAAGACCGCACTCAGCGCGACCTCCGAGGCCGCTAGGTAAAGGAATAATTTCTCACCGGAGATCGGCTTTGCCAGGATCTGGGGGTTGGATAAATATTCCTTTATTTTGGCGAACGCCATCTGACTCTCCCTCGTCCATGCGAACTTTTTGTTCTTGATGGTCGCGAAGAAAGGCTTGCTTTTATCGCCGAGCCGAGATATGAAGCGGTTGAGGGCGGCCAAACAACCTGTGAGGCGTTGTACCTGCTTGATGTTCCGAGGTTCCTGCATGTCGAGGATCGCCTGTATCTTGGTGGGATTCGCCTCGATCCCCCTCTGGCTGACAATGTGCCCCAGGAATTTCCCGGAGCCCACCCCAAAGTTGCATTTCTTTGGGTTCAGCTTCATGTTGAACTTTTCGAGGATGGCGAATGTCTCGGCGAGATCGTTGAGGTGATCTTCCTTCTTGAGGCTTTTGACCACGATGTCGTCGATGTAGACCTCCATGGTCTTGCCGATCTGATTAGCAAACATCCTGTTGACCAGACGCTGGTAGGTCGCCCCTGCATTCTTCAAGCCGAACGGCATCCGGACCCAAAGGTATATGTCTTTTTCCGTGTGGAAAGATGTGTGTTTTATGTCTTTCTCCGCCATTGGGATTTGATGATATCCGGCGAAGGCATCCATAAACGACATCATTTCGCGACTGCAGATTATCGACCAAGTGATCAATATGAGGCATCGGAAAGTGATCTTTTGGACAAGCCGCGTTGAGGTCGGTGAAGTCGATGCATAACCTCCAGGAACCAGTTGGCTTCTTGACGAGTACCGCGTTGGCGACCCATTGTGGGTCGTCCGTAGCTACCCCGATTAACTTGTTGTCGAGCAACTTTTGGACCTCTATGTCGAGCGCCGCGTATTTTTCGGGGCCGAATTTCCTACGTTTTTGGTGAACAGGCTTCATCGCCGGGTCGATCTTTAGATAGTGGCAAGCGTGCTCGGGACTTATGGCAACCATATCTTGATGCGACCAGGCGATGACTCCGACGTTCTTACGTAGCAAATTGACCAGATCTCCTTTCAGTGCGAGGTCGATGCTTGCGCCGATCTGTACTTCCCGGTCTGGACGAGCCGGATCTATGGCTATACTCTCCAACTCTTCGATGGGGACCGTCGCTTCTTGCTTGGAACGATTTCCAGACTCGATCCTTGGATCGACGTCGAGACTCGGCTCGAAACCGATCCTTGGCTCGATGTCGTCCGTTAACTGATCCGAGATGGCGTCTACTGAGTTGGGTTGGTACGATGTGTTTGGTTCGTCGATCTCCATGGGTCGATCGTCGATCGTTTCAACGTTACACATATCGGGGGAAGTATTGAAAACAGTAACGACATAGGAGTAATTCAAACATCTTTTTGCCATTAGTTGATCCCCTTTTACAGTACCGACCGTCCCATCGGCAGTGGGGAATTTGATACAATAAAAGAAGGACGAAGCGACCGCCTCAAAGGTTTCTAAGAATGGACGACCTAGGAACCCAATATAGATGCTGGGTCTATCTATGATTACAAAATTTAGGTTCCTAGTAATCCTAACCTCGGGATCGTAAAAGCATATCAGCTCGACGGAGAGCTTGATCCTCCCATAGGCTTGGATGGTGCTGTCGCCGAATCCTTGGAGCACGGTGTCGAATGGCTTGATGAATTTGGTCAGGTTTTCGAGCTGATCCAGAGCTGTTTTGAATATGATATTGCAGAAGCTCCCGTTGTCAACCAGCACGCGGTCGATCGCCTTCCCAAGGATACAGGCAGAGATCACCAATGCATCCTCTTTGGGGCATTGTACCCCCTCCCTGTCTTTATTGGAGAAGGTGATGAGCGCGTCTCTAGCGATGGTCGGCTCTGGGGGCACCACAATATGGACTCCGGCGAATGCCCTCAGTTCGGCTTTCCGCTTCCTGTTTGCCGCGGTGGAAACCGAGGAAAGGCCCCCGAGGTTCCCACCTCCTGCTTGGAGCATATTAATCCGACCGCCAGGGTTGATCGGAGGAATCGATTCATCGGAATGCTCTGGCTCGTGTTCGATCCTGGCGACCGGATTGGGAGGCGTCCTTTCGATTTGCCGGAGCTCGCGCCCTCCGGTACTCTTTGTTCGAGGTTCTGGCTTGGTGACCAGGTTGTCTAATTTGCCTTCTTCGAACAGTCGCCAGAGTTGCCTGAGGAGGTCGCGGCATTGGCTGGTGTTGTGGCCGGGACTTTTGTGGTAGGCACAGAATTTGCTACGGTCTAGATGACCGTGGTCCCTTATTGGCTTTGGTTTGGAAAGCCACTCCCGCCCCTTAATTGCGTTGAAGATGTGGGCTGGAGATAAGTTGAGGTTGTGGAGGAGGTGAACCTCTACATCACCGAAGGCTTTGAATTCGCCAGGCGGCTTCGCGACCGCCTTTCTGGGCTTGGCGACCGCCTTCTTCTGAACATGGGATGGCATCTTCCCCTCTCCGGTGGGTTCCTCATCTAAACGGAGGGAGAGCATCCTCTGCCTGGCCAGGAAATCGGCGGCTCTGACGCGGAAGACCGAGTAGGTCGGGGGGATATCCTTTGTGAGATGCATGAACATGGGTGAGTGGCCGTAGAATCCCCGGAGATCGAATAGAGGGCGAGCTCGTCGCTAATGGGTTCGCCGGTGAGGACTATCTCGTCCACCCGGTCGATGTAATCTTCATCTGGCTCGTCCTTCCCCTGCTTGATTTTCATCATGCGGTGGGGGCCTTCAGGGCGAGCGACTTTGGCGGCGAAGTACGACGTAAAGTCGTTTGCCAACTTTTCGAAGCAATTGATTGAGCGAGGTGGCAGTGAGATGTACCACCTGTGGGCGAGGTCGCCCAGTGTTAGCGGGAACATCCGACACTTCGTCGCATCTGATGCTCCACATCCGGTCATGTAGATCCGGAATTTGCTCAAGTGGGTCTCCGGGTCCGATCTTCCCTCATATAGAGGTGTCTGTGGGGGAGCGATTGTTGGTTGAACCGGGGCGAGCTCGATCTGGACTGCGAGTGGTTCACTTGGTCCAGAGATCGATCTCCTGGCTCCTGCCCCAGTGTCTAGTAGCGCCTTCATTTCGTCGAGCTGGCGCTGCATTGCGGCCATCGCCGTGGCTTGACTGCTTGCTGAATGGCTACCGGAACGCGAGCCGAGGCGATCATGTACCGATCCCCTGCCCCCATGGTGGATGACGAGTTCTCTGCCCGCGGATTCATTTCTTGGGCGAGTGGGGGCCTGTCGACCGGCCTGTCTTCTGGGAGTCGGATATGCCGAACTCCTGGTGACGGATTCGGACTCCTATGCCTCCCGACTCGGGCCCGACTGCCCGGTTCGCCACGAGGGATCACTCCCTAGGCGACTGAAGACGGAGTCGTCCCGCCTAACGAGAGCCTTTGCCTGCGGCTCAGGGTTTCCTGTTGATTTCTCAACATATATCCCTTTGAGCTTCCGCTTGCCAGCTCGGCGGATGGTTGACGGAGTGATGGTGGGCGAGTCGCATGCAATCCGTCGCTCCCTGAGGACGGCTATGGCCTCCTCAACTGCTCCTTGATGCAGGCCCGATCGAGTGAGAGACTAGGGTCGTCCCTTGGGGGCGGGAGTGAGGACCTAGCGTCGCGCCGCGTCGCCCTCCGTCGCGGTGGGATTCGTCAGGTCGGAATGATATTTCCGGCTGATCTCAGGATGGCTCTCTTGGAAGTTGTTGCAGACGTCATTTTTATGAAGGTTGATTTCTTTTGAAGAACAGGGAGTGTTTCTTCAAGTGTGAGTCCGGAGAACAATGAGTGTTCTACGAGACGATCGGAATAAAAGTGAAGGTCCCCTTCCTCTAGCGCCAATTGTTGTTACCCAAAATATTATCCGAAGATAGTGTTGCTGGAATGATCGAGTAACCAACAAGTGCGGGAGCACGTCCTTGAGAAATTAAATGACACAAGATTTGCCGGGGTTGTTAATCCCGGGCTTGAATGCTCTCGCGAGATTTTATTAATAAGTATACTGTTGGGTACAAATATTAATGTTAGAATCTATCACAAAGAGTGTAAAGAATTCTAGTTTTCTACGCTGTGGAGCGTATAGAATGCCGGAAGAATCAGATATGGAGTTCTGTGAATTCTTGCTATGGATGTTCTATGTGTGAGAATGTCTTTCTCTTTTCTCTCTCTTGTTTGCTGTGTTTTCGAAGCCCTTTATTCTGTGTTATGGGCCTTCTATTTATAGCAGACCAAGTTCTTGGGGCCCCCCTGCGATCGCAGGCGATCGCCGTTATTTATATTATAATAAGACGGCCGATCGTCTCGTCGCGTGGGGCTTTTCCCTTAAAGTCATGGTTATTCTTGTACCGGTATGCAGTCTGACGGGGAACTCGCATGCGTCCGAGCCGTCACCCACCTTTTGGCGATCTTGTTGGTAGGTGAGGTAGGTGACAGACTGTGAGCACAGGTCTTGTCTGTCAGCACCTTTCGCAGGTCTGCGGCCCTGTTGGTAGGTGAAGTAGGTGACAGGCTGTGGGCACCGATCTTGTCTGTCAGCACCTTTTGAGATCTGCACGCGGGTCCCAGCCCGAGATTTGGGCTTTGATGACCTTTGACGGATGTTGGATTAATACGTGGCACGAGACGATCGCCAATCAATAAAAGACGATCGCCAATCAACAAAAGGCGATCGCCGTGGGTGCCAAGTTCAGGGTGTTTGCCCCGAGCATCTCTCTTATGGTAGACTTCCCGACTGCTATGACGATTGCCTTCGAGGCGTGTTTAAATGCCGCACAACAGTATACTTCATCACTAACAATATAACTACGAAATTATAGAGTGAAATCGTATAACATACCTTCAGAAATGAACAACAATACACTAAACCACAAGAATACACTCTAAGCTTCAAGAATGACTCTAAACTTCCAATCAACAAGCTCCAAATCAATATGCCAAATCTCAAACACAAGTTGGAAGAAGGTATAATTGATCTAGGGAGGTAGAGGGATGATTATAGGGGAGAAAAATCGGAGTTGAACGTGCAAAATGAAAGACACAAGTTGTCTTTTTATAACTGCACAGTTTGTTACATACGTTATACACAAGAGGATAACGTACGTTAGTATCTTTACATACGCTACACCAAAAGTGTTACGTACGTAAGCTAGTTCCAGAGGCTACTGGACTAAAATACGAACATCATTACATACGTTATGGCTTGGAGCTTTACGTACGTAATGTAGGTCAACTATGCTGCAACAAAAAGTTCAGATATTCGAATCACGCCCGACCCCACACGCCGAAAGTTGAGATCGGATAAGACTACAAGAATTACGTACGTAATCAGAGCTTCCTTACGTACATAAAACCAACAAGATGTTAGATTGGTACCGCCACTAGAAGGGGGGGAATAGTGCGGATAAGAGTTTTGAACTCTTTTGGTGCGGAAGCTAGAATATCGGAGTAAGTAAAATGCGGAAAAGAAAGAACACAAGAAATTGTTCGAGAGGTTCGGCTATTAACGAAGCCTACGTCCCCTACCTAGTTTTATCGACTAGGACTTTTCTTAGAACTTTAGAATGCACTTTCTAGTTTAGTGCCAACTCTTACAATTTCTTGATTTTCGGGCTCAAGAACAACCTCACTACAACTCTCTTGTTAATCCGGGTACAAGATAACCTTTACAGTAAAACAAATGCGAGTAGGAACTCGACTTTATACGATATATCGCTCTTTGATACAAGAATATAGATTAGAAATAATAGAGCAAATCTTCTCGTATCACAATATATAATAAGTATATCTCTCGAAATAATTGCTTGGAATAGCTTGAGTATGCTTGTAAGTTCAGATCACTTGTGTGTTTTTCATCTCCTTGAAGTGAGCTATTTATAGCCTTCTTAAGCTGATTTTCCCGTTGGAGCAGTTCGACTGCTTACGTACGTTAGGCTCTCTGAATTACGTACGTTATCATAGCTTCGTACGTAATATGATTTGAGTAGCGGCCGTAACGAACAGGGAAAATTGGTCCAGAGAAATCTGATAAAATGCATTACGTACGTTACACAAGGTATGCTTACGTACGTTATCTTTCAGTCAGAGATCCGTTGAGTGTGACGACTTGTTGCAACGGCTAATGACTTTTGCAACAGTCAGAATGTTTCAAACATTACGTACGTTAGATTGAACGAGTTACGTACGTTACCTGTACAAAATATCTTACAAAAACTATGAATGTTACGTACGTTATAAAGGTTTGGTTTACGTATGTTAGCTGAAGGAAAAATATGTTTAAGTAAATTTTGGTTAATAACGCATCATCAAAATGTATAAAATGATTTAAAAAATATTGTTCCAATAATCTACCCCTTTTTGATGATGACAAAATTTAAGTATGGGAGTTTTTGAAAAAAATGAGTTTGGAAAAAATTGAATAAACTCTCCCCCTGTGTAAGACTCCCCCTGAAACGAGCAAGGGTTATTTCAAAAACGATACATATTTTTCTCCCCCTTTTTGTCATTAACAAAGATAGTCAAAACAATCAAACACATTTAAAAAATAACAGATCATGCATGAAAATGAAATGAAATATTTGGTCTTAACAAAAAGGAAACATCATCATAAAAAAGAGAACACGACTAATCAAGGTCCGCATCCAGAGGTGTCGGCGGTATTCCGAAGTGAGTGAAAATACTTTTGACCATGATTTTTATCTCACTCATTTCTTTCTCCAGTCTATCCATCCGAGCGACCATCTGAGAAGAAGAGCTTTCCTGACGCGGGCGAGAGGTGCCAAGCTGAGACGAAGGGCGAGGTCGAGTATGATCAATCCCTCTAGACGTGATCCTCTCCTCTTGTCTCGGAAGAGAACCACCATCCACAAGGCGATCATCATCCTTGAGGTAAGCAAAGTATATCCACCCTCGGTTTCTCGTGCGGAGATACCTCATAGTCCGAATAGTCCCTTCGGTAACTAAGCTCCCCCTCGGAATAGGAATTCCATGAAGCCCTGTTAGATCAACTCTGACATTTTCAAAGATTTCCATCAAGATATACCCAAATGGCATTCCAGATTTCCTTTGGTGATCAACTTTAGCATAACTCTTTTTGTGGAAAATTTGTCCTTTTTCTACAAACCATTTAAGCACGATAAAAGCAAAGTTGACTTGATGATCTTTCCAGACGTGATAGATAATTTCCATGTAGATGTTTACCAAACGATGTTGAGCATTCACTTTCGGCATTAGACAACGAGTAATAACATCATGAAGCAAACAGATATTTATCCCAAAATCATTATTCTCAAAGCGTCCCGAATGGACATCGAGAACGGCTTTGCTCAACAAAAAATCACACACTTCAGATTCATGAACATCATGATTTTCATCACTATAGAGAGAATAATCAACAACTTCATCAGGAGCCGCAAACACTCCTTTACAACAAAATCCCTCGTCGGGGAGACCAAAAAGTTCCGATAGTTTTGCGGCATCAAAAGAAATTGGCTTGCCACGGACAAGCGAATTAACTACGGATAATCCATCGGAATCAAAAGTAACTAAGAAATTGGCATAAAACTCTTTCACACAATCCACAAAGACCGGACGGGCAAGACTAACAAACCGATTAATTCCAAGCATATCAAAAAGTTCGTCGATTCCTATACCGATAGAATTCAAAGATTCGAAATCGAAATGATGGCTCGGTGTTACCTCTTCATCGATGAGTATTTCGTTGAAAATTTTGCAGGCTTGAGCATTACGAAATGTGGGTTCTCCTTAGGTAGCCGATTGAGAGGTCTCGCCTCTACGCTTTTTGCCAGTTCTGGATGCCATCTGTAGGAATCGACCAAAAATATGGAGATATCGGACGGATTTTTGAAGTTTGGTCGGATTTGAGAAGAGTAGGAATGAGTTCGAACGCAGTCGATTTTAGGGATTGAGAAAGAATGAAAGGGGTCTGACGAAACGGGTATATAAGTATCAGGGTTAAAATCTTATTACGTACGTTATAAGGTTCCGGTAACGTACGTAGCGAGAATTCCCAAAATCCCTGTACTAAAACCTGCTTATTGTTACGTACGTAGCCTGAGGGCCTGTTACGTACGTAAGGTCCTTTTACGTACGTAATAAACCATCCTTAACGTCCGTAAGCATGACCAAATGAACAGTGTTTTCCTTTCGATGATGTCCCAATTTAAATGACCATTTAATGTAATTATGATGAATATGCAACACTTAAAAATGATCAACATGTCCCATTCCTAAATTTATGCGTATAAAATTGAAAGCCTCTTCGGGTAATGGTTTTGTAAAAATATCCGCCAATTGTTCATTAGAACCAACAAATTGGAGACGAACATTCCCGTTTTGGACATGGTCAGGAATAAAATGGTGACGAATTTCTATATGTTTTGTCCTACTATGCAAAATGGGGTTTTTGCTTAAATTGATGGCACTTGTGTTGTCACAGAAAATAGGAGTATTTTTAAGCTCAATGCCATAATCGAGTAATTGATTTTTGATCCAAAGGACTTATGCACATGCACTCCCCACAGCCACATATTCTGCTTCAGCTGTGGAAGTAGCGACACTAGTCTGTTTCTTACTCCCCCATAAAATCAAACATGAACTCATAAAATGACAAGTTCCGGTGGTGCTTTTTCTATCAATTTTACATCCACCGAAATCGGCATCACTATATGCAAAAGGTTGAAAATCAATGCTCGAAGGATACCACAGACCTAAGCCAGCAGTATGTTTTAAATACCGAAAAATCCTTTTGCATGCAATGAAATGTGATTCTTTGGGATTCGCTTGAAAACGAGCACATAAGCAAGTAGCAAACATAATATCTGGTCTAGATGCAGTTAAATAAAGTAAAGAGCCAATCATACCTCGATACTGTTTTTGGTCAACAGACTTACCTTTTTCATCTTTGTCGAGTTTAAGAGTGGAAGACATAGGAGTGGATGTTTCTTTACAATCTTCCATCTTAAGAGCGACAATCCGACCTGCAATGTTGTATGGCTCCGAATGTTGGGCGATGAAGAAGTCGCTTGAGAGCAAGTTGGATGTGGCTGAAATGAGAATGTTACGTTGGTCGTGTGGTCGCACAATGTTAGATAGAATTGCGAATGGGGTTTTCAGGCACGCGCTGGAAGTGGCGCCCATTTCAGCGAAAGTTAGGGAAGGGAGATTGAGATGGTCTTGCCACGTCCGCAGGAGGCAGGCATCTGCTCCGGTGAGAAGGGTCGAGAGTTTAATGGTTGTCGGGGAGAGGAGGATAGGCAGACCGAGGAGGACGTGGGAGGAGCAACTGAGATTAGATTTAAGGCCTTTCCGAGTCCATGACTGTTGATAGGTGCGCTTGGAGGCGCCAGATCAGAGTTGTGGATTCTTTTGTAGGGAGCGGTGCTGTAGTTGAGAGCCTCAGGGTTGGGTTTTCTCGGTTAGCTTTGACCTAGAGCATTGCATTTTTACTTTTATTGTATATTTTATCCTATTGTCTTTGCGTGTGGTGTATTTTTGACAGGGAGCTGTGCGCAGAGCCAACCTCTCTTTTGTTAGAGCAGCGTTCATCAGGAGTGAAGTAGCCAAATTCCGCTTCGGTAAGTCCCATGTGGATCAAGGCCATGGGCTCAGGTATGGTCTCGAGCTTTTTCGAATCATATGTTTTCCTTTGTTGTCACACAAGATTCTGTTGTGCACTAAGCTGGGGGTCTTCACGGAAACAGCCTCCCTACCATAATAAGTAGGGGCATGGTCTGCGTACATCTTACCCTCCCCAGACCCTGCTCTGAGCGGGATATACTGGGTATGTTTGGTTTGGTTTAGTTTTATCTTCCATCTTAAATTTCTTTAGGAGCTCATTGACGTACTTGGATTGGTGAATGAATATTCCGTCATTGAGTTACCTAATTTGGAGTCCGAGAAAGTTTTTAAACTCTCCCATCATACTCATTTCGAATTCTCCCTTCATAAGATTTGAAAATTCTTGGGACAGAGATTCTTTAGTTGCACCAAAAACAATGTTGTCCACATAAATTTGACAAATAAGCATATCATCACCTAAATTCTTAATGAATAGGGTACTATCAACATTACCTCTTTTATACCCATTTGAAATAAGAAAAGTGCTTAAACGATCATACCATGCTCTCGGAGCTTGCTTTAATCCATAGAGAGCTTTATGGAGCTTGTACACATGATCTGGATGATCATAATCTTCAAATCCCGTCGGTTGCTTGACATACACTTCCTCCTGGATGATTCCATTTAGGAACGCACTTTTTACATCCATTTGATGGAGTTTGATCTTCTTGTATGCGGCAAAGGCACATAGAAGATGAATAGCTTCAAGACGAGCAACATGAGCAAACATTTCTTCATAATCCAAGCCTTCTTATTGATTATAACCTTGGGCGACCAACCTCGATTTATTTTTAATTGGGAGACCATCATCATTGGTTTTAATTTTATGAACCTATTTGGTACCAATGATTGATTTGTCCACCGGTGCCAGAACTAATTCCCAAACATTATTTCTTTCGAATTGGTTTATCTCTTCTTGCATAGCAATAGCCCAATTCTCATCATTTATGGCCTCATCGATATTCTTTGGTTCTGTAAGAGAAATAAATGCAATATTGTTAATACAATCATTTATATTTCTCCTAGTTCGTACACCTTCATCGATTTTTCTGAGAATTTGTTCCATCGGATGGTCTTTCACATTTGCCCAATCTTTAGGAAGGTTGTAAGTATTGTCCTATTGCTTGTCCGAGCTTACGTCGAGCTTCTCCAACTCCTTTGATACTTCTGATATTTCTTTAGCTAGAACCATACCTGCATCATCATCAAAAACAACCTTTCTCGGGGGTAAAACTGTATTGTCGAATTTTACATGAATAGACCCTTCTACCGAGCCTCTTCTACAATTAAATACATGATACGCTTTACTGTTAGTAGAATAACCAAGAAATATTCCAATATCTGATTTTGAATCAAATTTACCCAAATTATCTTTACCATTATTATGAATAAACACTTTACAACCAAATAGATGAAAATAAGATAAATTGGGCTTTTTACCTTTAAATATCTCATAGGGAGTCATCATTTTGTTCCTCCTGAGATGGACACGATTAATAACATAACAAGCGGTGTTAACGGCTTCGGCCCAGAAATATTTAGGAAGACCATACTCATTGAGCATTGTCCGGCTCATTTCTTCTAGAGAGGGATTCTTCCTTTCGACAACTCCATTTTGTTGAGGTGTCCGAGGTGCCGAAAAGTTGTGCCTAATACCATAATTATCGCACCAATCTTCAAAGAGATTAGAATCAAATTCTCCACCATGATCGGTTCGGATGGCGATAATTGGTAATTCTTTTTCCTTCTGGATAACCTTACACCACTTAACAAACTCGTTAAATGCATCATCTTTATTTGCTAAGAATTTTACCCAAGTAAATCTCGAAAAATCATCGACAAGAACTAAAGTATAAAGTTTACCTGTTAAACAGGCATGTCGAGACAGACCAATTAAATCCATATGAATTAATTCAAGAATGCGACTAGTGGAAATTTCCATTTTCGGTTTAAACGAGCCTCTTGCATGTTTACCTTTAATACAGGCCTCACAAATGTAGTCTTTTCTGAAATTCAATTTTTGTAGACCACGGACAATATCGTTTTTGGTCAATTTTGAAAGAAGTGGTAAAGAGGCATGTCCCAATTTTTGGTGCCAAATAACGGCATTTTCATCGTATGAAAGTAAACATTTTTCGTTGAAGGAAGATTCATCTTGGAGATCAACAATGTAAATATTTCCATAACGTAATCCAATAAAAACGATTTGGTCTTTTCTCATTGCAGTGCGATGCGTACTTTCAAAAATTAATTTAAGACCGGTGTCACAAAGTTGGGAAACACTTAGAAGATTATGGCAAAGACCTTCAATAAATAGAACATTTTCAATGGTAGGTAAAGGTTTCTTACCGATTTTACCTGTCCCTTTTATTTGGCCCTTTTTATTATCGCCAAAGGTTACACAGCCACGATCTTCCTTTTTCAGCTTTATTTCCACTCATGTGATTTGAACATCCACTATCAACATACCATTTATTTGATAATGTTGTCTTCCTTGCTTGTACCTCGACTTTATCGTCACTATCTTCGGATGCGCGGGCCATTAGAGCAAAATTGGTTTGGATATGTGGTTCATCATCATCATCATCGCTCCATGTGGCGACATAGACTTCCTTCTTCTTGAACTTTTCGTGAGGCGGTTTTGATGAACTTATTGGAGCTGCAGCACGACAATCTTTTGTAAAATAGCCTGGAATGCCGCACCTTCGATAAGTGTTATCAAACTTTTTGTTTTGAGGGAAGTGAGTCTTTTTGGATTCATCCCTTGATTCTTGCTTGATGTCTCTCCGGCACCTTTGTAGAAGATTTTTGAATTTCTTTATGTTTTTAGCATAAAAGGCGGTTTTTTCGTCCTTTTCTTCGACAGGTTCATCCTCTAGATAGCTTTCTTCTTTGAGTTTGAAGGCGATTATCCTTTCTCTATCCTTGGGTTTTGGTTTCGAACTTCGAAATTTAATGACAATCTCGTAATTAATGAGAGATCCGATGAGAGCGCTGAATTCTATGGTGTTGAGGTCTTTCGACTCCATGATGGCCGTAACAGTAGCGTCCCGTTCTCTTGGTAGAGACCGAAGGATTTTCTTGGATTTATCACTACTTGATATCGGTTTCCCGAATGAAGCTAGCCCATTAGTGATTGCCGAGAAACGGTCAAGCATAGTGGTAATGCTTTCTTCTTCTTTCATAGTGAAGAGTTCATAATCGTGAAGAAGCATATTGATTTTGGTTTCCTTCACTTGACTCGTACCTTCGTGGGTGATCTCTAACATTTTCCAGATTTCTTTCACCGTCTTGCAAGAATAAATTCTATTGTGGTCTTCTGGATTGAGAGCACAGTAAAGCAGTTGAGTGTCTTTACTATTGAAGTGATCGTTCTTCCATTCGGCATCGTCGTACTCTTCGAAACTTTTGCGAGAGCCATCCGTCTTCTTAGGAATGGTAGGTCCAAGGGCAATGACCTTCCATATTTTGATGTCGTGAGCTCGGATGAAGATGGACATTTTCTTATTCCATGTCATGAAGTTTGAACCATCGAAGAACGGAGGGCGATTGAGAGCGTTGCCTTCAAGGGTGGAGTGGATAAAAGCCATTTCTGGATCTTTTCTCTAGCGGGTGTTAATCCTGTGGTAAAGAGACCTCTCCGATACCAATTGTTAGATTGGTACCGCCACTAGAAAGGGGGGGAATAGTGCGGATAAGAGTTTTGAACTCTTTTTGTGCGGAAGCTAGAATATCGGAGTAAGTAAAATGCGGAAAAGAAAGAACACAAGAAATTGTTCGAGAGGTTCAGCTATTAACGAAGCCTACGTCCCCTACCTAGTTTTATCGACTATGACTTTTCTTAGAACTTTAAAATGCACTTTCTAGTTTAGTGCCAACTCTTACAATTTCTTGATTTTCGGGCTCAAGAACAACCTCACTACAACTCTCTTGTTTTTCCGGGTACAAGATAACCTTTACAGTAAAACAAATGTGAGTAGGAACTCGACTTTATACGATATATCGCTCTTTAATACAAGAATATAGATTAGAAATAATAGAGCAAATCTTCTCATATCACAATATAGAATAAGTATATCTCTCGAAATAATTGCTTGGAATAGCTTGAGTATGCTTGTAAGCTCAGATCACTTGTGTGTTTTCCATCTCCTTGAAGTGAGCTATTTATAGCCTTCTTGAGTTGATTTTCCCGTTGGAGCAGTTCCACTGCTTACGTACGTTAGGCTCTCTGAATTACGTATGTTATCATAGCTACGTACGTTATATGATTTGAGTAGCGGCCGTAACGAACAGGGAAAAATGGTCCAGAGAAATCTGATAAAATGCATTACGTACGTTACGCAAGGTATGCTTACGTATATTATCTTCTAGTCAGAGATCCGTTGAGTGTGACGACTTGTTGTAACGGCTAATGACTTTTGCAACGGTCAGAATGTTTCAAACATTACGTATGTTGGATTGAACGAGTTACATACGTTACCTGTACAAAATATCTTACAAAAACTATGAATGTTACGTACGTTATAAAGGTTTGGTTTACGTACGTTAGCTGAAGGAAAAATATGTTTAAGTAAATTTTGGTTAATAACGCATCATCAAAATGTATAAAATGATTTAAAAAATATTGTTCCAACACAAGATAGCGTACGCTATACTAAGGGGTTAGCGTACGTTAAATACAGAAATAATAGTCCAAATATGCACTTATCTATACAACGTCGAGAAATCAATCATAGTGCGAATGATAGTTATATTTGAGTTTATTATGATATATTTCAACATTAATAAACATTAAACAAATGCAGCAAGACTACAGCAGTATTGAATTATCCGAATAATACAACAGTAGGTAAGAATTTCCGTCGGATATTACACTTAGCACAAAAGAGTATTGTAATAAAGTAGGTTAATGATCATGTAGTTTAATTCAATATATCTAGTGTTTCGGTTTGGTGCTTAATATACCGTTTCATAATATCAAATACTCTTCCACATTCTACTCGAAGATTTCATTCTAATGATTATAACTTGGGGGCGAGCGTCAACTTGATGCCCCTATCGACTTTTAGGAAGCTGAAAATTGGTTCCGCAAAACCACCACCATAGCACTACAAATGGCGGATAGATCTTTAAGTTCCCTGAAAGGGATAGTTAAAGATGTATTGGTTAAAGTTAAGGATCTTATTATCCCCTCGATTTTGTAGTGTTGGATATGGAGGAGGATATGGATGTGCTTTTGATTCTCGGGCATTGTTTTCTAGAAAACAGACGAGCTCTAATAGATGTTGAGAAAGGAGAGCTCGTTTTTCGTAACAATGAGCACATTACTTTTTATATTTATAAGACTATAAATAAATATGATAAGGGTGAACAAATTGAAGGGTGTAAAGTGATTGAGATAACCACATAATTACCTATTCAACGAGTGAACCCTTAGATTATTGCTTACAAGAGTCTTTTTTCTCATGTTTCGATCTTTCTCATGCTTCCCATGCTATTATTGAATGTGTTAACACTTATAGATATTTTGCAGGAAATTTCAAGAGGAAAGCCGAAATTTAAAGAGCTTGAACAAAGGAACGAGGACAAGCTAAGAGCAGCTTCGAATAGAATGTAAATAGCCCCAACACTCGAGCTCAAGCCACTACCAGAACACTTGATGTTTGATTACCTCGGTGAGAATGAGACATATGCGCTAATCGTTTCTTCTTAGCTTTCTGCATTCGGGTTAGATAGAATGTTGAGGGTTTTTAGAAAATATAAGTCGACAATAGATTGGTCCATTTAAGATATATATTAAGGAAATTAGATAATCTATATGCATGTATAGGATTTTCTTGAAGAAACCTATAAGTCATGTGTTCAAAAACAAAGGGGACTTAACCCAAATATGTAAGAAGTAGTTAGAAAAGAAGTCCTCAAATTATTAGATACGGGGATGATTTCTCTATCTCAGACAGTGAGTCCATAGAGGCAAAGAAGAGGGTGTATCATCGTAAATTAAATATTGCCACCCGTAAGGATCACTTTCCCTTCCCCTCTATAGATCAAATGCTTGATAGATTGGCGGGCTATGATTTTATTATTTCTCGATGGTTATTTCGGGTATAACCAAATCATGACTACACCGGAAGACCAAGAGAAAGCCACTTTTACTTGTCCTTACGGCATCTTCTCATATCATAGAATGTCATTCGACTTGTGTAATGCGCCTGTCGCCCTTCAAAAATGCATGATGTCTATTTTCCGTGGGTGGTTAATTGAAAATATCATGGAGGTGTTCATGGATGATTTTTCAGTATTTGGTTCTTCTTTCGATCATTCTTCTGGATAAGTTACATTGGTTTGGAAAATAATTGATGTTAATCATTCTTAGTACATCGATTATTTTGCGAGCCACTGTAAGCACTTTCTTTCTACATCGGGTCATGACTAGACATACGTCTAACATATACTTACTATATAGGTTATTTTCTGAACCAATTTAGAAGAGTTACTTTTTACATCGATTCATAACTGGACAGATGTAGGAGACGCTTACTACATCGATTATTTTACAAACTGATGTAGAAGAGCTATTTTCTCACTGGTTCATGATTGTATAGATGTAGAAGATATATTTGCTACATCAGTTATTTAACAAATGCTTGACAGACGTATAAAACATACTTACATTAGTTATTTTTGGAACCGATTTAGAAGGGTTAATTTCTATATCATTTAATGTTAGACCGATGTGGAAAATGCACTTAATACATCAATTTAATGGAGATGGTTTCGAAAAGACATACAAGATTAGTTTTTTTTTTTTAAAAAAACAAATTGGTGCAATAATTTACATCGATTCTTAGAAAATCATGACTTTTTACATTGGATGGATATATAACGAGTCCAAATTCAATGTAAAAAAATATTTACATGTGATGTAAAATGTATTTTTCCCATTAGTGATATTTCACTAGGCGACGTGAAAAAAAGTCAAAGCGTCCAAGTTAAAACATTGCCATTTTAAAAAAAAAAAAAGGAGGTAGTACAAAATCCTTTCAACTTTCTAAATAATTGAGAAAGACAAGAAAAGAAAGAATAATTAGAACAGATGAAAAGGAAAAGAGAAGATAGTATAATCTAAGAACTAAAACTACCACGATTTTTCAGTTACTAGTTCTTGTTTTTTTTTCCTTCTTTAATAAATGAATATGAGAGACAAATAAAATATTTGTTGGTATAAAATTACCAGCTGATCAGAATATCTCCTGCGGGTGGTTAAAATTCCGTTCTGCATTCTTGGAACGAAATCTTGTTCTTGTTCGTCAGCAAATTCTTCACTCTGAAATCACAGGAGATTTTGATGTTCTTCCGCTCATTTCTCACCCAGCTGCTCATCTCGATCGCCACCTCAATCTTCATCGCCATAGATTTCTCCGTGGACCCATTAATCAAGCCTTTCTCGATTTCCGGCGACAGTGCCGCCCCGTTTCCGACCAACGCCACCGGAAAATCAATGGCCCCGCCGCCGGGATCCTGCTTTATCGTCGATCGGATTTTACCTTGCCCGATTTTATGATTTTTGTAAACTAGGGACGCCTCGCCTGTTCCTCCCCCGTAAGAAACGGACAGTCTCGCGTTCGGGTTCTCGGCTCGGAGGGTGAGGTCGAATCCGGGCAGACGGCGGGGATTCGAGGGGTGTTCCAGATTCTTGGCCTGGATGCGAGCTACCGCGAACACCGGCGGCGTGGGGTTGTAGAGGGTGGCGCGGATGGCGAAGACTGCTACCACGGCGGCGGCAATGAGGATTATCGGGATGGCGGCCGCCCAACAGAGGGTTCTCCGGCAAGTGGTCCCCGGGTTATTGGAGCCACGGTTGAGGTAGCTCTCCACAATGCGGGCATGTTCCGGCGGTGGGATGCGGTAGATTTGGTCGCGGGGGATCTGAACGACGTAGGTTTCGAGATCGGCTGCGGGAGGCGGCGGAATAGGAGGAGGGTGGTCTTTGGTGGGGCCGGAGGGTGGTAGCCGCTCCTCCATTGGAAGATGAGGAGCGGTATACGGTGGCGGGGAAGGAGGCAAAAATATTTGGTGGTGGTAGTGTTAGTTGATATTTTGCATGGGGGCTAATATGCTAATTTTAGAGTGTTTGCATGGGAATAGGCTAAAGATTTGTTAGTAATCCAAGGGAAAAAATTATAAAAAAAATAAAAATAGTTTTACATCTGGCAGAAAATTAATTGGTGGAGAATTAATTGGTTTAATTTTTTTACTATTTACCTATATATTCGTTTTTGCGGTTGAAATCTGATAATGTTAGTGCAAATGGTGGTTTCTTGTGAGTATCTGATAGATTGGGGTTTTTAAGCTAGATGGTCTAATCGTCTTGCCTGACGTCCGACATCATTTAAAATGAGGAATGCTACACCCACAAATAAACGCCCACAAAAATACCTACAAAATGACGTGTCGGCGGGTGATTGGTGTATTTTGTAGAGGAGAGAGAAATTGTCAGAAAATACACCAATCACCCGTTGATACGTCATTTTGTGGGTGTTTTTGTGGGAGTTTGTTTGTGGATGTAGCATTCCTCATTTAAAATAGAGTAAACTATACCATTCGTCCTTGTGGTATGCGTTGACCGACAAGTTTCGTCCTTTGACCGAAAAAATTGCACTGTTCATCCTTAACTGCGAAACGTTATGTACCGTTGGTCCCTCGCCCTAACTGGCATCACTAACGGCCGTTATGCCTCGTCCACTCGAGAGTATTTTCGTCTTTTCCCACCCATAAGGACAAACGGTGCAATTTAGTCATTTTATTATTTATTTAACTTAATAAGTAATAGTTTTCATCCGTTTTTATTCATTTTCGCCCGTTTTTATACGTTTCCGTCCGTTTTTACACGTTTTTATCCGTTTTTGTCTGTTTTTATACATTTTCATCCGGTTTTATACGTTTTCATCCGGTTTTATACGTTTTCGTCCCATTTTCTTACGTTTTTATCCGTCTTTATCCGTTTTCATCCGCTTTTATACGTTTTCGTCCGTTTTTATACGTTTTAATACGTTTTAATTCGTTTTTATGCGTTTTTGTCTGTTTTTATACGTTTTCATCCAGTTTTATATGCTTTCGTCCGGTTTTCTTATGTTTTCATACTTTTTTATCCATCTTTATCCGTTTTTATACGTTTTCGTCCGCTTTTCTTACGTTTTCATACATTTTTATCCGTCTTTATCCATTTTCATCCGCTTTTATACGTTTTCGTCCGTTTTTATATGTTTTTATCCGTTTTTAATTCGTTTTTATGCGTTTTTGTCTGTTTTTATACGTTTTTATCCATTTTTAATTCATTTTTATGCGTTTCTATCTGTTTTTATACGTTTTCATCTGGTTTTATATGTTTTCGTCCGGTTTTCTTACGTTTTCATACTTTTTTATCCGTCTTTATCCATTTTCATCCGTTTTTATACGTTTTCGTCCGGTTTTCTTACGTTTTCATACGTTTTATCCGTCTTTATCCATTTTCATCCGTTTTTATACGTTTTCATCTGTTTTTATACATTTTCATCCGTTTTTAATATGTTTTTATGCGTTTTTGTCTGTTTTTATACGTTTTCATCTGCTTTTCTTACGTTTTCATACATTTTTATCTGTCTTTATCCATTTTCATCTGTTTTTATACTCTTTCGGATGAAAAGTTTTACCCTAATATATATATAGACCGATTCGGCCTATCGGCTGATTTTTGAAACATTGATAAAATGGATGAAAACGTATAAAAATGGACGAAAACGTATAAAACATAGGAAAACGTATAAAAATTGACAAAAACGTATAAAAACGAACGAAAGCATATAAAAACAGACGAAAATGTATAAAAATGGACGAAAGCGTATAAAAACGGATGAAAACGAATAAAAACAGACAAAAACGGATGAAAACGGGTAAAAATGTAAGGACAACGGACGAAAGCATATAAAAATGGAAGAAAACGTATAAAAACAAACAAAAATGCATAAAAACGATTGAAAACGGCAAAAAATGTATGAAAACGTAAGAAAACGGACGAAAGCGTATAAAATGGAAGAAAACGTATAAAAACGGACAAAAACGTATAAAAACGCATAAAAACGGATAAACACGTATAAAAGCGGACGAAAATGTATAAAAAGGGATGAAAACGGATAAATACGGATAAAAACATATGAAAACGTAAGAAAACCGGACGAAAGCGTGTAAAAACGGATAAAAACGAACAAAAAACACATAAAAACGGATGAAAACGAATAAAAACGTATGAAAACGTAAGAAAAACGGACAAAAGCGTATAAAAATGGATGAAAACGTATAAAAACGGACGAAAATGTGCAAAGACGGATGAAAACGGATAAAGACGGATAAAAACGTAAGAAAACCAGACCAAAACATATAAAACCAGATGAAAACACATAAAAACAAATAAAAACGGATAAAAACGTAAAAAAACGGACGAAAACGAATAAAAACGGATGAAAACTATTATTTATTAAGTTAAATAAATAATAAAATGACTAAATTGCACCGTTGGTCCTTATGGGTGGGAAAAGACGAAAATACCCTCGAGTGGACGAGGCATAACGGCCGTTAGTGATGCCAGTTAGGGCGAGGGACCAACGGTACATAACGTTTCGCAGTTAAAGATGGACGGTGCAATTTTTTCGATCAAAAGACGAAACTTGTCGGTCAACACATACCACAAGGACGAATGGTGTAGTTTACTCTTTAAAATATGTGTAATTATATTTTTATATCATGTTGCGATATAAAAGGTCAAGCATTTATAAATTATTGTAAAATATTCTTCGAAAAAATTGTGATTGGTTTATAGTAATTGCAAAATATTGCAGCGCAATCGCCTTTTATGTCGAGTGTGATCTATCACATAATTCAATTTATCAAATTCCAAGACTATAGAATACTTAACCCGATTTTACCAATATAATGTATTGCCATTATGCAAAAAATTAATCCATCAATATGTTCTAGTTCGTTTGATTAAAATTTATAATATAAAGGATAATAGTATTTTTTTATGATAGTTCGTACCGAAAAAAGAATATTGTACCCCTACCCTCTTTTTCTTTTCTTTTTTGTATTGAATTTAATAATATAATAACAATATCAAATATTGAACAACAATAACTTTTTAAACATATCTTTAAAATATTAAATTAAATTAAACTAAAGGACAATTAATTTTTGGAGAAAAATTTCATTTTTTACGGGATTTCTGAAGGACCTCCGGTCGCCCCGTTTTTTCGACCGGACCGCCACCTGTCGCCGGCAGACCGTCGGTGGCCTGCTAATTTTTTTACGCCAGGTCGTCGGCCTATATTCTGGCAGTTCACTGTCGGCAAGCGGCGGATTTCCGGCCGCCCATCAATTTTTTTTAAACGTCCGGCCAATCATGCATAGTGGTCTATCAATTACATGTGTTATGTCTATCATCATCTATTTTGAATGGTGTTGAGGTTCTTACTTCTAGTTTATCTTCTTCGAAATTGAGATCTGGTTTGGTGAGTTAGATTTTTGCGTTTTACTGGATTTTGGCAAGTCATTACTCTTGTATTTTCTTTTTGACAAAATTAAAAAAAATATATATTATATTTTTCAATGAAAATAGTGTTACCAATCGGCATCTAGAAACCTTAATATTAGAAAACAATAGTTATTAAAATATAAATAAAGTATTAACTTGCATTATTTTGCTACTTACCTTATATCAACTTTGACAAGACGGGCTTACAATTGTATCTTTTGAGACCAAGTTGTCATGACTATAGCGTTCTCGTTCATCTTTAAATTTTGTCCACAGAGCCATAAGGTCACGATAAACGTATCCACTGGGATGTTTATCAAGAATTTATTGGATATCATGATCCATAGATTCCTTCCTCAATCCATTTTTGATAAATGCTATTTTATCTTCTCGATTTCTGGACTCAAACCCTACAAATTTTCGTGTGCCACAGTTCCATCGAGCACATTTATAGCATCCACCTAATATTTCTTCTCTTTGTTTCTTTGTAAAACTACTCCTACCTGTACTTCGTAGGTACTTAAATGGATTTGAAAATTTGCTAGATAATCGAACCTGTGCTTTGATCAACCATTGAATATCTTCTGTAATGCCATTTCTCATTAGCGCCCTTAATCTTTCGAGTCGAGCTCGATAAATTCTTTTTATGATATTCACTGGAAGAGATCAGTAATATTTACGAATATTCGAGAGCATTGAATTTATTATGATATTCAAACCCTCGGTAGGATGAATTTTGTAAATACAATAATAATCTATTTATATATTAAAATTACGCGTATGAGATTTAACGCTGGGTTTGAATAGTTCATATCCTGAAGCGTATGAGCTACGGCTCTATATTTACAAATAAACATAATATGACATGTGGGAGCGGCGACTCCACATTGATAACCATGTGCAATTATGCACTAGTAGAAACAGCCCCTTCCTTGACCCTTTTTTTATGACCAACAGTCGAAGATGACTCTCGGAAATAGCTTAGTCACATAATCAGAGTCATAATGCGTAAAATTTCCATTAGCGATGACGCGAGTTTACATGTGTCAAAAAGTGGCAGTCATAATCTTTTAAAATTTATTGATATCGATGGCCAGCATTTTTGTTCGTCGTAAAATGGAGTCATAAATGAAAAACACGGAGTACCCCCGTGTATGCGGGTCATCTCCAAAACGTCGCGTTATAATTTTTTTAATCAAAACGACGTCTATATTCCCTCCTACTCCACTTATCAATTCATTCCCTCCTATTCCCGCTGAACACAAGAAACACACTCAAACACACACACTTAACCCAAATCTCACAAATCTCTCACAAACATCAGTCGATTCATCACTCAAATCACTCAAATCTCTCAAACACACACACTTAGTCGATTCACCACCAAATCTCACACACATCAGTTGATTTTGCCCCAAATCTCTCAAGCCCTAATTTCAGTCTATTTTGCCCTAATTTCAGTCGTTTTGTGGAAGTTGCAGTCGCGTAATCAAAAAGGTATGTTCATAAAACGTAATCAAAACTCTCATGGATAAATCTTGGATTCTGTCCGATAGATTATCAATCGCGTACGAGGAAGGTGTGAATGCATTTTTAGAGTTTGCACAATGTAATAATCCGAATTCGGACGCCATTCCATGTCCTTGTGTAAATCAGTATAAATTTGTGTCACACTTCGCCTAACGTGCGCTATCACTGTTTAAACACGGGTTCGATGAGAAGTATAAGGTTTGGTCCTTCCACGGAGAGAGTTTATCTAAGTCTCAACCTAATGAGTCTAATCGGCTAGACCTCCTCAGTTCGATTACGCGAAGGAGATGCTACATGATGCCTACACATATGCAGAGAATGAACCTAGTTCATTGAAGTCACTTCTTGAACAATGCGACAAGCCACTTTATGAAGGGTCTAACCATAATGCACTAAGTGGGTTGCTGAAATTCCAACATTTGAAGGGTCAATTTGGCTGGTCTGATACAAGCTTTGATGCTTTATTGGGCGAGCTATATGATGTTTTGCCTCCAAATAATGCAATCCCTAAGTCGCTATACGAAGCCAAGAAGTTGCTAAAAGGCCTAACTATAGAATACATAAAGTATCATGCTTGTGCTAATGACTGTGTCTTATTCTGGAAAGAACATGAGGATGCTACTCAATGTCCAACATGTGGCACTTCTCGGTGGAAGGAGAATACCAAGAACGTGCCGAGAAAAGTTGTTTGGTATTTTCCGCCAATTCCTAGATTTAGGAGAATGTTTGTAATACCCGGTTGTAATTCATTCATTTTCATTCAGTAATTATCAGTCTGTAATTGTCACTCAGCGTATTTTCACTCGATTATGATCATTCATCAATCATGTTCATTCACCGTGTTCACCGTTCGGAAAAACTTCGAGTGGTGTATCGTTATTGTTCATTGTTTCAACTTTCCTCATATGGGTTCGACTTTGTTAGATCACCATTAATTTTTGGTAATTCCAAAAATTCTAAATCTTTGCAATATTATAGAGCATCGAGTTAGCTTTCCAATGGTTCAAACGGTGAGTCAATCGGAGTCCGGACGAGAGAGTTATGGTCGTTTTAGCTCAACCGCTCATTTTTCGGTATTGGCGATCCGCCGATCGAACTCGGCCGTGTCGTCCGACACGGCCCGTGCCGCACTCGTCGGAAAGTGCGAAGTGTCTGCCTCGGGACCCGACCGTGTCGCTCAGCACGGCGAGTCGAACCCTTCCGGATAAGCGAGATCGTCGCCCGGCCACGCCCGACCGTGTCGTCAGCACGGCCGAAGTCATGCCGATCGGCGTCGGCGGGTCACTGTCGGTAGGCCCTCCGCGCCGCGACCGTGTCAAGCCGGACACGGTCGAGTTACTGTCGGTAGGCCCTCCGCGCCGCGACCGTGTCAAGCCGGACACGGTCGAGTCACTCTCGGCCACCTGTCGGCCAGCTGTGCGACACGACCGTGCCGATCGGCACGGGCCGTGTCCGGCAGGCAGTCAACTTCCTTAAATTCATTTTTTTTCAGCATTTCAGCCATTCCTTCCATTTTTCTTCACCTTCAACCGAGAGAGGAAGCTTGAGGGAGGGTTTTTCCTTCACAAATCATTTGAGTATTTGATTTTCTTCATCTCCTTTTGATCGTGAAGCCCGGATAATCGACCTAACGCGTGTTCTTCGGATTAAAGTGCTTGAATCTTCAAAGGTAATTCCTTCAACACCTTGAATTTCGATTCTATGTTGAGATATGATGTTTTGGACGTTATAATCATATTATATGAAGGGACATGTATATGATTATGAGTTTATATAAGGATTCATTGGATTATTGAGGGATTATTCAAGAACGCTTTGAATATCGAGTTGAAATTGGGGGTTTTCGATTAATTGTCGTTATAATCACGTTTTCGGATATTCATTTTGGATTATTGATAGTATTCATGAGGTTTTGTGGGTTTGAATCATTCATTGGAAGTTGGTTTCGGATGTAATTGAGTTTTGGTTGTAAACAATTGGAGATTGTTTACAACGCGTTTGTTTTAATGCCCCAATGAGTTTCGGGTATTTTTGTATCGACTTTTGAGTTGGTTGTGATCATGCTTGATTCGTGTATTAAGAGAATTGTTGGTATTTATGTTGTTCAAGGTTGTTCGAGCGGCCGATAATTTCATTAAGGACGTTGATCATGGAAGTACCTTCTCGCCTTCGGTTTGAGGCAAGTTTTATACTTGTACTAGCCAATGAGATTAATGTCATCATATATGTGTATAAATGTGTTGTATCATTCCGAGACTTAGTCTCTTCATGAATTCATTGATATTAAGAGATCGTTCGATACGATACCTTTCGGCAATTTTGCCAAATATTTATTGTTATTCCTTTCGGATTGTCATTAAAACTGTACACGCCGATTAAAGGCATTGGCTTATTCATTTCTCACCTTCTTCGTCGGTAACCGAGTAAAGGTACCGAGGCATCCTTCATATCATTGTTATCGAATTGCCGTTCGCAGGCAAATCGAAATGTTCAATCATTCACTATATCATTGTATCGATTGACCGTCCTAAGGCAATCGAGTTATTCAATCATTCATCATATCGTTCATATCGATTAGCCATTATAAGGAAATCGAAGCGCTCAAGCATTCATGGAATCATCCGCTGCATCATTGTCATCGGTTAGCCGTTCTAAGGCAATCGAGGTGATGAGTTGGGACTGTCGAGGATGGTGCTGGCCGACTCAAGACAGCATACCATCCCTAATTGTGATAGGTCTTTCATGCCGTGTCTTCGGCCCTTATTGTGTTTCGGCTTTCATGCCGTGGCTTCGGCCCTAATTGTGATACGGCTTTCATGCCGTGGCTTTGGCCCTAATTGTGATACGGCTTTCATGCCGTGGCTTCGGCCCTAATTGTGATACGGCTTTCATGCCGTGGCTTCTGCCCTAATTGTGATACGGCTTTCATGCCGTGGCTTCGCCCTAATCAATAACAGCTTCGGGCCGTTTCGGCTTCATGTGATTGTGATATTTGGATTTCAAATTGAGTGGTTTTTAGGCCTTGTGATTGTCCTGGTTAATTTCATTGAGCCTCCGGCATTGTGATTCATATTTAATCCCGATCTGGTTTGGTTCATGTCGTGTAATTCCTTGTGGTATTCTCGTGATTATGATTCGCCGTTGGGCACTTATGTTCTAACCTCGTCGAATGTATTAATAGTATGCCGTGGGCATAGTATTTCACGAATGCTCGGTTCTTACTTTGATTTGTGAGCATCTCGTATTATTATCATCATTATACCATTTCATTCTCGCTGATGCATATCATGTTATACATGTATTTGATGTTCATTATCTGGATGATCGACTCGGGGGCGGAACATGTTTTCATGTTTTAGGTGCTTGCGAGGAGAGAGTTGAGGCACAGGGGCATGACGATGGCGACGAGGCATTCGAGCGATACTAGTCCGAGTTGTTCATTGTTGGTCAGTCAGTTGGAGTGTACTCCAGTCTTGTCAGTTGTTGTCGTGTTGTATTACCCGAACAGATGTTCGTGGATGCTGTTGTATTTCATTTTGGCCATGTAGGCCACTTTTGTCATTGAAATTCCCCATCGGAATATTGTGTTGGATATCATGGTAGGGACTATGATTTTCCCTTGTTGTTTAATTTAACGTATTTTAGTCATGTTCGCCTGGTGGATCTCCTGGCGTGGGGTCCACGGCACTGTAATAACCCAATAGGATTTGGGGGTGTTACAGAAATGGTATCAGAGATTTGGGTTGTGAAATACCCTGAGATGTGAGTTATGTGGTCCTACCGATGCGGTAGTAGTGGGATTGTCAGGTTATGACAATCTAGTCAGTCAGGTTTTGTGAGTCGTAATATTAGTGCGACTGCACGAGTCATTCATTCATCGAGTCGTCGTCAGTGAAGACTAGTATCGCGAGACCTCGAAGCTTCGTATGACTCGTAAGGACTCGATTCTCTTTGTGTTCATACATCCATCATGTCATTAATCGCTCATGCTTTGTCAAACCTATATGTGATATTAGTGCTATGATTGATTCATGATTAATTGTTTTGGAGCACGTGTGACTTGTGTAAGCATTAAGGATCAACTCATTTATCGCTTAATAATTTTCAATCATCATTTTGATCTCATCACTCGCTTAATTCATTCATCACTCATCAATAACATCACCCGGATAATTCATTCATCACTCGCTAATTCATTCATCACTCACCAATATCATCACTCGATAATTCATCTATCACTCGCTTAATTCATTCCTCACTCACCAATATCATCACTCGGATAATTCATTCATCACCGATTAATTCATTCATCACTCACCAATATCATCACTCACATAATTCATTCATCACTCACCAATATCATCACTCGGATAATTCATCTATCACTCGCTTAATTCATTCCTCACCCACCAATATCATCACTCGATAATTCATTCATCGACTTGATTCATTCATCACTCACCAATATCATCACTCACATAATTCATTCATCACTCACCAATCTCATCGCTCGCTTAATTCATTCATCACTCGGTTGATCTCATTATTCAGATTAATTCATTAATCATTCACCACCTCACGGTTCGGTTGTTGACCTTGTGGATCGAATTTTCAACCTTGCAAACTTGTCCAAGGTAATTATTTCAGAATTTCATCGTATAATCATGTTGCCTCAATCGATCTTTCATGCGATCATATCATATCCCTGGCCATGTTGACGATCATTTTATTGCATAATTAATGCGTTCATTGTTGTATAGCGTGTATGTTCATCATTATCATTCAAGAATATAATCATAATGTGATCTTCATGCGAGACTCGTAATCATCATGTGGCTTTCCCGCTTCAAGATGGATAGAGCCGTCGAGGACGCGGGAGGAGGCGCGGTGCGGGCCGAAACCCGGATCTCGTGTGCATGCCCGTGCGAATGCGAGTGGTATCATTAATTCATCAAATAGCGAGGCTACTCATTCATCGCCAGATAATCGCCGTCAGGAGTCGTACTCCGAGAGGCATCTCACTCGGAAGGTGCTCGTTGACCCATTCATATTTATGTAGGGCATGATGGCCCAGATGACTCGGATGACGCAGATTATGGAGACCATGCAGACCTCGATGGTTCGTGGTCCACCGCAACAGAATTCCAGAGCCGTTTAATGGACAGATCGGGAGAGTGAATCGATTGTTGGCGATATCTCTCGCCGAGGCCGCCTACTTTTGAGGGTTCGTCGGAACCAAATGATATTGTTCATTGGCTTGAGCATTTTGATAAACTCTTCGACATGGTTCGGTCCTGAGGAGAGTAAAGTGGCGGTAGCGGCTTACTACTTGAGTAAGGGTGCTTATTCTTGGTGGCTTTCGTGAA
Source organism: Orobanche coerulescens (assembly GCA_033398695.1). Classification (NCBI taxonomy): domain Eukaryota; kingdom Viridiplantae; phylum Streptophyta; class Magnoliopsida; order Lamiales; family Orobanchaceae; genus Orobanche; species Orobanche coerulescens. The sequence goes on from CM065804.1 coordinate 20,701,836, forward strand.
ACCCACCGATCGAGATTGTGTTTGGGGCGAATTCAAGACTCTCATGATAGAGAGGTATTATCCGGCCCCACTTCGGGAAGCCAAGTTATCGAGGTTTTGAACTCGAACTGGCCGAGGACGAGGGTGTTATTGTCATTGCCGAGAAGTTTCGTGGACTACTTCGATTTGCTTCATCGCTATCCGTCTTCAAGCGGATAAGATCAAGTATTTTAGCAAGAGGCTAAATCAGCTGAGGATGCGATTGTTCAACCACAATTGTAATTCACTTAGTGAGTTCATCGGGAAGGCTCTTGGAGCAGAGCTTTTGATCAAGGAGCTTACTCGGAAACATCCTTCGCCTTCCTTCGGGTGAGAGGACTAGGATGCCGATTCGTCTGCAGGGACATCGGGCCCGACGTCCAAGAGGTCGCTTTTCACTGCCTTCGTGCCGAGAAGGCTTCTTCCTCTCGGACGACGAGTTCGACCGTTGTTTGCTTTAATCAGAATTCAGCAGGCACGTTAATACTCGGTGTACGGTGCCGCCTATTGTTTGTTTTCTCGTGTGGGAACCGGGACACCTTCGTAAATACCGCAGAGTTCGTGCCGCTAGATCTCGAGAGGGCTCACAAGCCTCGAGGGATTTTGTTACTCCATCCGTACTTCATCCAAGGGGTCCTATCGGGCTTCGAGAACCCGAGGTAAGGACATTCATCACCGATTTTGAACAAGTTAATTATTGCTCGGTAGTAGGACAATCATTCATTTCATTGTCGTTCACTCATTCATCTAATTCATTCATCATATATATCAATCATGTTGGGACTCATAATTATCGATTAATCATTCAATTCACGAGGAACGGCGGTTCCAATCACTTCGAGAGCTATCACTCATGACGTTATTAATTCACCTTGGTGAGTCATTCCAAATCCTTGTCGGATTTGTAGTCATTTATCATTCATCATTCATTTTAGTCACTTTCATTCTCGTGACCTTCCGAGATCATATTTAGCGGCGAGTTCATCTGGATATACCTTAAATCGTTGAGATAGAGGAGATCGATGACATGGAAGGATAACGATGTTGACTACATTTGAGATGTAACCTTGTTTTTGGATGACTGTAACTCAATCCGTAGTAATGTATCGTGGACTGTGGATCATTTATTCTTGATCTATTTTATTATGATCCTATTTGAGAATCTTGAGATTTGGATCAACTGTTGGGAGTTCATCCTTCGGCGTTGTGCTCAAGATTTCTTGATAATTTGGGAAATCATTCATCGAGATTCGAGACGTCAAGTCTTGGGGACTTGGGCGTGCGATTGATTTGGTCCCGAGGACTAGATGTGCATTAATGTTTTCAGATCTTGATGGATAGTTCATATCCCGAAGTTGTTTACTCCCGAGTTTCGAGGACGAAACTCCTTTTAAGGGGGTGTATGTAATACCCTTGTAATTCATTCATTTTCATTCAAGAATTATCACGTAATTGTCACTCAGCGTATTTTCACTCGATTATGATCATTCATCAATCATGTTCATTCACCGTGTTCACCGCTCGGAAAAACTTCGAGTGGTGTATCGTTATTGTTCATTGTTTCAACTTTCCTCATATGGGTTCGACTTTGTTAGATCACCATTAATTTTTGATAATTCCAAAAATTCTAAATCTTTGCAATATTATAGAGCATCGAGTTAGCTTTCCAATGGTTCAAACGGTGAGTCAATCGAGTCCGGACGAGAGAGTTATGGTCGTTTTAGCTCAACCGCTCATTTTTCAAGATTGCCGATCACGCCGATCGAACTCGGCCGTGTCGTCCGACACGGCCCGTGCCGTATTTCGTCCGAAAGTGCCGAAGTGTCGCCTCGAGACCCGACCGTGTCGCCGCACGGCCGAAGTCGAACCCTTCCGGATAAGCTGAGAATCGTCGCCCAGACGCCCGACCGTGTCGCCTGCACGGCCGAAGTCATGCCGAAGTCAGCCGTCGGCGGTCATCGGTAGGCCCTCGCGCCGCGACCGTGTCAAGCCGGACACGGTCGAGTCATCGCCGGTAGGCCCTCCGCGCCGCGACCGTGTCAAGCCGGACACGGCCGAGTCACTGCCGCCGTCGGCTGTCGGCCAGGTGACACGACCGCGCCGATCGGCACGGCCGTGTCCGGCAGCACCAACTTCCTTAAATTCATTTTTTTTCAGCATTTCAGCCATTCCTTCCATTTTTCTTCACCTTCAACCGAGAGAGGAAGCTTGAGGGAGGGTTTTTCCTTCACAAATCATTTGAGTATTTGATTTTCTTCATCTCCTTTTGATCGTGAAGCCTTGATAATCGACCTAACGCGTGTTCTTCGGATTAAAGTGCTTGAATCTTCAAAGGTAATTCCTTCAACACCTTGAATTTCGATTCTATGTTGAGATATGATGTTTTGGACGTTATAATCATATTATATGAAGGGACATGTATATGATTATGAGTTTATATAAGGATTCATTGGATTATTGAGGGATTATTCAAGAACGCTTTGAATATCGAGTTGAAATTGGGGGTTTTCGATTAATTGTCGTTATAATCACGTTTTCGGATATTCATTTTGGATTATTGATAGTATTCATGAGGTTTTGTGGGTTTGAATCATTCATTGGAAGTTGGTTTCGGATGTAATTGAGTTTTGGTTGTAAACAATTGGAGATTGTTTACAACGCGTTTGTTTTAATGCCCCAATGAGTTTCGGGTATTTTTGTATCGACTTTTGAGTTGGTTGTGATCATGCTTGATTCGTATTAAGAGAATTGTTGGTATTTATGTTGTTCAAGGTTGTTCGAGCGGCCGATAATTTCATTAAGGACGTTGATCATGGAAGTACCTTCTCGCCTTCGGTTTGAGGCAAGTTTTATACTTGTACTAGCCAATGAGATTAATGTCATCATATATGTGTATAAATGTGTTGTATCATTCCGAGACTTAGTCTCTTCATGAATTCATTGATATTAAGAGATCGTTCGATACGATACCTTTCGGCAATTTTGCCAAATATTTATTGTTATTCCTTTCGGATTGTCATTAAAACCGCATACGCCGATTAAAGGCATTGGCTTATTCATTTCTCACCTTCTTCGCTTGCAGAATCGAGTAAAGGTACCGAGGCATCCTTCATATCATTGTTATCGAATTGCCGTCGCAGCAAATCGAAATGTTCAATCATTCACTATATCATTGTATCGATTGACCGTCCTAAGGCAATCGAGTTATTCAATCATTCATCATATCGCTCATATCGATTAGCCATTATAAGGAAATCGAAGCGCTCAAGCATTCATGGAATCATCCGCCGCATCATTGTCATCGGTTAGCCGTTCTAAGGCAATCGAGGTGTTGAGTTGGGACTGCCGAGGATGGTGCTGGCCGACTCAAGACAAGATACCATCCCTAATTGTGATACGGCTTTCATGCCGTGGCTTCGCCCTAATTGTGATACGGCTTTCATGCCGTGGCTTCGCCCTAATTGTGATACGGCTTTCATGCCGTGGCTTCGCCCTAATTGTGATACGGCTTTCATGCCGTGGCTTCGCCCTAATTGTGATACGGCTTTCATGCCGTGGCTTCGGCCCTAATCAATAACAAATTTGGTCAAGCTTTGGCTTCATGTGATTGTGATATTTGACAGCTTTAAATGAGTGGTTTTTAGGCCTTGTGATTGTCTCGGTTAATTTCATTGGAGCCTCCGGCATTGTGATTCATATTTAATCCTGATCTGGTTTGGTTCATGTCGTGTAATTCCTTGTGGTATTCTCGTGATTATGATTCGCCGTTGGGCACTTATGTTCTAACCTCGTTGAATGTATTAATAGTATGCCGTGGGCATAGTATTTCACGAATGCTCGGTTCTTACTTTGATTTGTGAGCATCTCGTATTATTATCATCATTATACCGTTTCATTACGCTTTTGGATGCATATCATGTTATACATGTATTTGATGTTCATTATCTGGATGATCGACCAGTGGGGCGGAACATGTTTTCATGTTTTAGGTGCTTGCGAGGAGAGAGTTGAGGCACAGGGCATGACGATGGCGACGAGGCATTCGAGCGATACTAGTCCGAGTTGTTCATTGTTGGTCGATCGGTTGGAGTGTACTCCAGTCTTGTCGATTGTTGTCGTGTTGTATTACCCAATGATGTTCGTGGATGCCGTCAGATTTCATTTTGGCCATGTAGGCCACTTTTGTCGTTGAAATTCCCCATCGGAATATTGTGTTGGATATCATGGTAGGGACTATGATTTTCCCTTGTTGTTTAATTTAACGTATTTTAGTCATGTTCGCCTGGTGGATCTCCTGGCGTGGGGTCCACGGCACTGTAATAACCCAATAGGATTTGGGGGTGTTACAATGTTCGCGTCACCAGAAACCGCACGGGACCTGACTTCGCACGCGCAAGGTCGGGTCAGTGATGGAAAGCTGAGACATCCTTCTGATTCCCCATCTTGGAAACTTGTTGATGACAAGTGGAAAGACTTTGGAAACGAAGATAGGAATCTGAGGTTAACCTTGTCCGCGGACGGTATAAATCCTCATAAGTCATTAAGTGCAAAGTATAGTTGTTGGCCGGTTACCCTAGCAACATACAATCTGCCTTCTAATTTGTGTATGTCAAGAAAGTTCTTGATGTTGACTCTATTGATATCAGGTCCAAGGCAACCTGGTAACGATATCGATGTCTACTTGGCACCAATAATTGCAGATCTGAAAGAGTTGTGGGAACCGGGCGTTAAGACATACGATGCTTATAGGAAACAGTTCTTCAATTTAAAAGCAGTCTTACTTTGGACTATAAATGACTTTCCCACATATGGTGACCTGTCGGGGTGTGTTACCAAAGGTTATAAAGCGTGTCCAGTATGTTCCGAGGAGACCTACTCACAATGGCTGAAAAATTCCAAAAAAGTATGCTTCCTCGGGCATAGAAGATTCCTCCCAGTAACACATCCGTTTCGCAAAATAAAAAAGGATTTCAATAATCAACAAGAGAGCGGTCTGATTAGAAGACCGAAATCGGGTGAATAAGTTTACGAGTATCTTGAGGGGTTTGAGACTAAATGGGGTAAGAAGATTAAGGCAAAGAAGGATATTTACACGTGGAAGAAGAAAATATCAAAGAAGAAGAAGAAAATGCCACGTTTGCAGAGATCGAAAAAGATAAAAGAAACTGTCGATGCGAGATCGAAACTTTTTCATAAAAATCTATCTTTTTTGAACTAGAGTATCGAAGCATTTGCTTGTTCGTCACCAGCTAGATGTGATGCATATAGAAAAAATGTATGCGAGAGTATTTATGGGACGTTATCAATTTGCAAGGCAAGACGAAGGACGGTTTAAAGGCACGAAAAGATCTTAAAGAGTTGGGGATTAAGCCTGAGTTAATAAGTCAACCGAAAGGGTCTGGCCATTATCTTCCACCAGCTGTCTACTCATTAAACAGCTCGGAGAAACTTATGTTTTATGACACGCTGTCTAACATAAAAGTGCCCAAAGGCTATTCCTCCAATTTTAAGAATCTGGTGTCCAACGATTCGAAGTTAAATGGATTGAAGTCCAACGATTGTCACGTACTAATGCAACAGATTCTTCCTTTTGCAATCAAAGGGGTGTTAGACGTGAAAGTTAGGAAAACTATTATATCGTTGTGTCACTTCTTCAACGAGCTGTGTAGTAAAGTTGTTGATGTTAGTAAGCTAGGCAAGCTGCAAAATGACATCGTATTAACTTTGTGCTTATTAGAGAAGTATTTTCCGCCTTCGTTTTTCGATGTCATGATTCATTTGATGGTGCATTTAGTCAGAGAGGTTAGGTTATGTGGCCCAGTCCACTTTAGGTGGATGTATCCGTTTGAGAGGTACATGAAAACACTAAAGGGTTATGTACGAAACCATTATCGACCCGAGGGTTGCATGGCAGAATGTTATGTGGCAGAGGAAGCATTAGAGTTCTGTTCCGGTTACTTAGAAAACATGAAGTCTATTGGAAATCGTAATGATCGAGTTGACGAAAGAATTTGCACTGGTAAACCTTTATCAACGGCTACCATCCGTGTTGTGGATTCTAAGTTACTTGATCAGGCTCATCTCTATGTAATACGAAACACTACCGACGTTGAACCGTACATAAATCAGCATATGTTAGAACTTAAGGATCTTAACCCGCGTCGAAATAATACATGGCTGCAGACCCAACATAGTTGGACGTTTAGTGGCTGGTTTAAGAAGTTGGTTGAAAAGGGTTTGGCTAACGGGGAAAATATTTGTGAAACTGTTCGTTGGTTAGCAAAAGGCCCTGATTTTGTCGTTAGTGAATATACCGGTTATGCCATAAATGAATATAAATTCCATACAAAATCTCGCGATGAATCTAAAACCACTCAAGGTAGTTGAGTATCTATAGTTGCAAATACTATGCAGATTGCTAGTGCAAAAGACTCCAATCCGGTGTACGGTGTCACATTTACTTTGGCCGCATATGGAAATATGGGATCTTGATTATCGTACATTTACGGTTCCTGTTTTCATGTGTGAATGGGTAGATAGTCGTGGAGTAAGAAAAGATGATTTAGGGTTCATGAGTTAACTTTGATAGGCTTAGTCAACTGGCCCGAACCCTTCATATTAGCTAGTCAAGCAAGACAAGTTTTTTTCGTTAGGACCAACAAGATAGGAACTCGTTAGTTGTTGGCTTCACACCACATAGGATGCATAAATATGGAGATTTAAGTGAAAATGATGATGTGGGTGAATTTGATGTTACACAAGATATGAACCTGTCTTTAGTAGACCTAGACGATGATTTTAAGTGTACGCGCCCGGATGACGAGGGCATATTCGTCTTAGATCATTAGTTTTTGGTATGTTTATTTATTATTTAACTGTTTAGTTACTATTTAACTGTTTATTTATTATTTGTTAATCTGCTTATTTTGTTAATTTTAAACAGGTTGCTTTTTGGTAATAAGATGGCCTCGGGTTCAGTTCGATTCTGGACAATAAGATGTTTCGAACCGTTACTGTTCCGAGTCGGATCCCGAATTCGGTTCCAAGCAAAGAGGCCCAACAATAAAAGCAAAGGCGAAGAACAAAACAATAATTACTTATAATAAAAGAGGTGTGCCACTGACCTGGGCGAAGAAACTGCCAACTTTTGAGGGATTGGTTGCAAGATCTATGGTTCTCATAACCTATGATTCTTGGTTAGTTGTAGATGCTGAAACAAAGGAAGCTTGTTGGCAATATATTTTGGTAAGTATTGAAATATTTTATTCTAATTATGTTTTAGTTTTAGTAATTTATTCTAACGTGTTTTGTTACGTTTGAGACACATTTTGTAGTTAGCCTAAAGAGTCAAGCAAGTTCTCCACTAATCGGGTAAAGTGGAAAAACTTCAAGCATTATCTCTACAAGAAGTACATTAAGCCACTAAAGGATGATGAGTCCAGGAGGCCAAGGAGCGTAAATACTCGTCCCGCATGTTATCCGTCCGTGAAAAAAAAGACTGAAGTCGTCAGATCACAAAGAACTAAGAAAGCTTTTGAGGTATTTGTATTTGTTTAAGTTTGTTAAATAGTTATAATTTGTATTTGTTTAAGTTTCTAACTATTTGTATTTGTAAAACAGAAAGGAGTGCAAAGGCGTCGGCTATCCGGCACGTAATAAGTACAACCATCGTTTGAGCCGAAAGGGATATCTTTGGACTCATTTCGAGATGGTATATGTAATTTAATTTAATTTAATTTAATTATATTCTTATGTTAATTGACTTTTATTTTGTTGACAACTTAGATGACAAACTGCCTAGAGGAAGAAGAAATTGATCGGGTAGAATGTTGGAAAAAGCAAGAGAAAAGAAGAAAGGAGGTTTCGATCCAAATTGCCCAACAAGTTATCGATAAAATTGTAAGTTTCATATAGTCTCTTCTTTATTTTGGTATGTTATAAGTTTTTAAAAGTTTGACTTGTTGCTTGTTTGTTGTTAACTATTTTGGTATGTTTGACTTGTAATCTGGTTTGTGTATTCGGGAGGAGCTAAAGAAGGACAAAGATTTCATAGAAGATCCAATGGGAGCACAAGATTTGTTAATGAAGCTCTGGGTACCGAAGAACAACGTGGGCGTGTTCGTGGGATGGGTCGTTATATAACACCGCATCGATTTCTAATACCCAAAATGTCAAGCGAGACTGAGACAACATGATAAGAAGATGAACCAACGGCTCAGAGATGTTGAAGATGAGTTAGCAAGAATGAAAAGATGTGGAAGTAATGCTTCTGAGGGTGCAAGTAATTACCATTTCTGGAGCGATCAAGACGAAGAACCAAATGAACCAAGTGAACCAAATGTAAGTCATTTATATATTCTGTTTTGGATTTATAACTTAAACACTCAGGTTTACTAACATATAAATCTTGTGTAGGATAAATTATGCTATCTTGCGGTCGACGATCCTTCAAATATAGTCGCCAAAGGAACCATAGTGAATCCGTTTGTTGAAGGTATATATTTATATATATTTAAACTTTATATATATTCTTACTTATTTAATATTAATTTGTTCATATATTAGATGGGAACCTTCAAGTTACCGTTGATACATCTGTTCAAGGAGAAGCTAAGCTACCGAATCCAATTCCCGATGAGTTTGTTGAGACTGTTAAAGATGCCCTCGGGTACATACTAAGTTGGCCGACTCACCTAGTCATTCCATGTTCTCGTTTGGTATGTTTTTTATTATAAAACAGTTGACTTTTTTATGTTTAAGTTAGTTAATTAGTGTTAGTTATAGTTTGACTTGGTTATATTTGTGTAGAACAAGATAGCAGTGGCCAAAAAGATGGAGAAAAAGGATGCTGCCCAAGAAAAGGAGAAACGCAGAATCGAAGAAGCAAACAAGCGAAAAAAAGATGAAGAAGAAGCCAAAAGAAAAGAAGAAGAAGGAAAGAAGAATGGAGAGTTGGGAACTGTGACCCACCAGAAAAAAGAAAAGAAGAAGAAGCACCAACGAGAAGCCAACAACGAAGAACCGACAGTTGACAAAAAACGACCCGAGGTAAACTGATCGATCTTTGTATTTAACATTTATTATTTTTTCAAGTTTTTCTATTTTTATTAACAAAATGACCAAAATGTCCTCCTACTCAGGTTGACCAATTGCAGACAACATATATGGATGATGGGAAAAAGTTACACTTGGTTGCAGGTATTTTTTCTAGTTTTTCTATTTTTCAAGTTTTTGTAGTTGATATGTTGATACAGATACATGTTAGATAGATGTAAGTTGATACAGATACATGTTAGATAATAACCAGCTTGATATGTTGTAGTTGAAGTGAAGGATAAAGTCAAAAGTACGGAAACTCTCGCCTCTGTTCCTCGCACTAAGAAAAAGGCCGGAAATCCGTAGAGAAAAATGACGACGAGAGGGCAGAAGAGAGTACGGAAGAGAATTAACGAAAGGCTTGGGTTGAAAATGACTGCAATGATGGTTGATGGACAAGTTGCGAAGGTCGATTCCATTAAAGTGCAGTGCGAGGATGATTTGTTTGGGTACGACAGTTTCACGTAAGTTAGTTAATTTATAATTTAGTTATTTTAGCTAGTTAATTTAATTACTTAGTTAATTTAGTTAACTTTATTTTAACAGGTACTTAAACTGGAATGACTTTGACAAGCTTTTTGCGATGGATGAATTAAGCGGTGCTGTCGTTGCATCTTATACCATGTAAGTTAGTTAATTTAGTTAGTTAATTTAGTTAACTTATTATTTAGTAGTTAATTTAGTTAATTAACTCTATTTTAACAGGTTCTTGTATGAGCAAATCAAGAATGGGTCACAACAAGATCATGGAGTTTGTTTCATGACCCCGACTGCAACCATGAGTTCTGAACGTAAAGCGAGGGCCCAGAATATCGAGGATGCAAGTCGAGTCATTGCAAAATGATTATCTTCAAGGAAGCAAAATGACATTGTCATACTGCCATACAATCCCGGGTTAGATTTTCGACAATCTTCAAATTAATTAGTAAATATTAATCGCTTTTAACAGAATTTGATTTTTGTTTTTGTAGAAGACATTGGGTGTTGGGCGTCCTTAATATGAAGACAAGCACATGCTATTATCTCGATTCCCTCACGACAAGCGATGTCAATTCTCAGTTTAAGCAAATAGTGGATGCGTAAGTAATACAAATTCTCAGTTTAACTATTATCTCTATGATGTAATACTTAACTGGGTTAATTCGGTGTAGGGCAATTGCAATGTATGATGTACAAGTTGGAAGCGAGAAGAGAACCAAACTTATCTCAAGTTAATTCTAAGGTTAGTTAACTCGATCTAAGGTTATTATATATATTTCGTGATTATACAGGTCGGTAGTAATTAGTCTTGTGTTGTTTTAAGATATATAAAGTTAAGTTGTAGTAAAGTTAGTAATTAATTGTAACAATTATCTCGTATGCATTGTGTAGTGTCCACGTCAGCCCGGATTCACCGAATGTGGGTACTTCATGCTGAAGTTTATGAAGGAGGTTGTTAAGCATGGAGTTCGGGTTCTCGAAAATGACAATGTAAGTTAATTACTTAAAGTAGCTATAAAGTTTACTTTTTTATTAGTTTATTTGAAGTAGGTATGATTCTGAGTGTGAATGAAGTAGGTTAAAGTAGCTGGAATGGTTTGTCTTAACTGTTTTATGGTGTTTAGAGTCTGGTTTGATTTTGTTGATTTGTGTTGTTTTATGGTGTTTAGAGTCTGGTTTGAATCTCAGTTTTGTGACTGTGAATTGGCAGCTGGTTTTAGAGTTTAGATGCCGTTTCTCGGTTGTCCCTGTTATTGGCTAGTTAACTTGTCTAATTATGCTTGTTTTACTGTTTCGTAACTTGTAAGTGAAGGTTGTTTTACTGCTTGGTAATTCAATCACAGTTTATGTAGGTTATTGCCTAGTTAATTGATCATCTTGTTTTACTTGTAAGTGTAGGTTATTTGTTTTGTTAATATGAATTGGCAGCTGGTTTTAGTTGTAAGTGTAGGTTATTGCCGGCTCTCGGTTGTCCCTGTTATTGCCTAGTTTTGTGACTGCGAATTGTGGTTGTTGGTGATAATGAGTGAAGGGGATTATAGGGAACTTAGATCTCTTGCTTTGGTAGTGGGGAAGAGTCCGCAAAGTAGCTCTTATGGTATTTTTAAGCTGCATTTAGAGCTGAAGAACTTGCCTCGACTGTAATGACAACTTAATATGGATATCCTGCTTGATTTTGCAACACAAACTTGCATATGCCACTGTCATGAAGTTTCAGACTTTCATTTTGTTGGAATATTTATTCCACACATTATTTAATTTATGTTTTGATGATTAAAGTTGCTAAACTACAAAACAACATCGAGGCGAAGCAAAACAACGAAGCAGACGAAGACGCAAAAAGTTACAAACTGGACTGCATTAGCGCATGCTAAGTGATATATGTTAGCGCACGCTAACGAGGAGTCAGCTGCATTCCAGCCAAGTTTCGAAGTAAGCTGCAGTGAAGTCAGCAGATGGATAGCGCACGCTACACTCTATTAATAGCGCACGCTACACTCTATTATTAACGCACGCTATCGAAGTGTTGTTACTGTTGTGGAGATATTCAAATATAGAATGACGTATGCAATGAAGTCATCATTAGCGCACGCTACACAGTTTGATTAGCGCACGCTAAGATGTTTGAATCTAGTCAATCCGAACGTTGGGAAAAGCAGGTCAAAGTCAGCATATCAAACGGTCACTTTGACAATCCATGCAACGGATATATTGGATTAGCGCACGCTACAAAGGAAATGGTAGCGCACGCTAATCACAAGGCGAGCTACCGGATGAAATATAAAGTGATTAACGCACGCTACATGAAAGCCTTTACGCACGCTAGAGCAAAAATGTGCGATAGCGCACGCTAAGAAGGAAAGGCTAGCGCACGCTAGCTAGTCAAAACAGCCAGCAACGGCTAGTTTGTGGGAAATGCCTATAAATACCATTCCTATGGTATTGTTTGAGTACAACAACTTCAAGCAAACAAGTCATACATCTGAGAATCATATACTTACATTGTTGTTGTAATATTGAGCTTATTTTGTTAGTTTGAGTGTTTATACATTCAACATTATACACGAGAGGTAAAAGAAAAGATACGATTGGATTCGGTGTTATTAGGATCAAGTATCCGGCATTGTTAGAATCGCAATCGGTATCTAAGTGAGGTTTATCTAGTACCCATAGAAAGCTAGAGTGGTTGATTCCTTATCCAATAGAAAAGGAAAAACGGTTTTACTCGGACCGATAGAAGACGAGCTTGTAACGGTAATCCCTCGACCGATAGAAGAGAGGCGTAGAGGTTTTGATCTTAATCCTAAGAAAAAGATACATCGAGAGAGGACGTAGGCTTCGTTAATAGCCGAACCTCTATAAATCCTTGTGTGATTTATTTTCCGCAATTATTTACGCTTCCGCACAAACGGCGCAAATATCCAATTTGGTACCCAACAATTGGTATCGGAGCGGTTCTCCAATACGCGGCTTAACATCCGAGGAGAAGATCCAAAATGGCGTTTCAAATCTCTCCAGCCGAAGGCCTTGCTCTCAACCGACCACCATTTTTTGATGGCGCGAACTTCATGACTTGGAAGAAGAAGATGTCGATATTCATTCGAGCTTACGACATCGAACTTTGGAAAGTGATTTGTCTTGGTCCAAAAATCCCAATGAATTCCAACGATGCGCTTAAAAATTTTGAAGAATATGACGACTCCGATTGGAAAAACGACCATTTCAATTGTAAGGCAACTCAACTTCTTTATTGTGCCTTAAATCCTAAGAACACAACCGGATATCATCGTGTGATAGTGCCAAAGAAATCTGGAAAATGCTTGAGGTAACACACGAAGGTACGTCTCAAGTCAAGGAGACGAAGATAAACATGCTCCTTCACGATTATGAATTATTCCAAATGAAGGACGACGAATCCATCTCGATTATGCTCGACCGATTTTGGTCATCACTAATGGATTAGCATGTTTTGGAAAACCACTTTCGAGTAGTGAGAAAGTAAAGAAAATTCTCCGATCACTACCTCGAGAATGGGACAGTGCAGTTACGGCAATAATGGAATCCAAAGATTTAAATACTCTCGATTTTAGTGCTCTCGTTGGTTCTCTTATCAACTACGAGATTGTTCAAATCTCGGAATGCCAAACCGAAACCGAAGGAGAGGTCGATAGCCTTCAAGGCTAAAATGTCGAAAAGAAAGAAGAAACCCGGTGGACGAAAGCGACGAAGAAATGGCATATTATGCCAAAAATATTAATAAGTTCCAACACTTATTAAACCGGAGAAAGAAGGACATTCAAGCGGGCGAACCTAAGAAATTCGACAACACTTGTCGATTATGTGGTAAACCGTGCCACTTTGCTCGGAATCACGAGTAAAGCAAAAGGAGGTTCTAATCGCAACATGGAGCGACGAAGATCCCGATGAAGATTTTCTTGAACAAAATAATCTCGCGCTCATGGCCCGGAGTTCATTCGACGATAGCGACGTCGAAAGCCAAGTAAGTAATTCTTACGATGAACTTTTTGAAGCATTCGAGTTATTACATACGGACTATCAAAATGCTTTAAATGAAATTAAATCCCTCAAATCTAAATATAAAACTTTGGAAATTGAAAATTCCAAAATACTTGAAAAAGGGAAATTTGTTGAAATCGATCATTCGAAATGCCTTGAAAATGAAAATATTTTGAAAAATGATCTTTTAAAAGTTCAAGATGAACTAAAAACTTTAACAAAGAAATTTTCGTGCGGCAACGATAAATTTGAACAAATGTTATGTGTTCAAAAATATACTCTAAATAAAGAGGGGTTATGATTCAAATCACGTTCGAAAAACGAATCCGTTAATTTCAATATACCCCATTGCGAAAAATGTTTAAAAATCGGACATCATATTTCCAATTGCAAAAGCCCAAGACGGACGATAAAAACTAAAAGGATTTGGGTTCTTAAAGGAACAAACGTTTCAAACATCGTCTACGTTTCAAAAGAAAAACCAACTATCGGTTGGATCCCCAAAAATAAATTTTGACAAACGATATTTTACAAAGGGGGAGAAGGAAATAATATTTTCAGGGGGAGTTTAATACCCTTATTAATGCATAAATTGATATCACGCATATTTATATTTCTTTTGGTATCCCTTATATTTTTTTTTACTTTTTGATGAAGACAAAAAGGGGGAGAAGGATATGAATTGAGATAAAAAAGGAGAAGGATATGAATTGAGATAAAAATGAGAAAAATCGAAGAAGTCGAAAAGCAAAGAAAAGCATACAATTAGGGGGAGTCGAAAAATGAAAAACGACGGAGTTGAAAATTAAGGGAGATGTCGAAAAGAAAAGGATTGGAGAAACTAACGAAACGATCAAAGCCGAAAACTTTGATTCGTAGAAATATACATATATTATTTTTTTACAGATTATCCAATTCAAGAGTTGTTTTCTAATCATCAAAAAGGGGGAGATTGTTGGAATATTTATTCCACACATTATTTAATTTATGTTTTGATGATTAAAGTTGCTAAACTACAAAACAACATCGAGGCGAAGCAAAACAACGAAGGCATTTAAGACGCAAAAAGTTACAAACTGGACTGCATTAGCGCACGCTAAGTGATATATGTTAGCACACGCTAACGAGGAGTCAGCTGCATTCCAGCCAAGTTTCGAAGTAAGCTGCAGTGAAGTCAGCAGATGGATAGCGCACGCTACACTCTATTAATAGCGCACGCTACACTCTATTATTAACGCACGCTATCGAAGTGTTGTTACTGTTGTGGAGATATTCAAATATAGAATGACGTATGCAATGAAGTCATCATTAGCGCACGCTACACAGTTTGATTAGCGCACGCTAAGATGTTTGAATCTAGTCAATCCGAACGTTGGGAAAAGCAGGTCAAAGTCAGCATATCAAACGGTCACTTTGACAATCCATGCAACGGATATATTGGATTAGCGCACGCTACAAAGGAAATGGTAGCGCACGCTAACTGTCAAGGGCAGTAGCTACTGGACTGAAATATAAAGTGATTAACGCACGCTACATGAAAGCCTTTACGCACGCTAGAGCAAAAATGTGCGATAGCGCACGCTAAGAAGGAAAGGCTAGCGCACGCTAGCTAGTCAAAACAGCCAGCAACGGCTAGTTTGTGGGAAATGCCTATAAATACCATTCCTATGGTATTGTTTGAGTACAACAACTTCAAGCAAACAAGTCATACATCTGAGAATCATATACTTACATTGTTGTTGTAATATTGAGCTTATTTTGTTAGTTTGAGTGTTTATACATTCAACATTATACACGAGAGGTAAAAGAAAAGATACGATTGGATTCGGTGTTATTAGGATCAAGTATCCGGCATTGTTAGAATCGCAATCGGTATCTAAGTGAGGTTTATCTAGTACCCATAGAAAGCTAGAGTGGTTGATTCCTTATCCAATAGAAAAGGAAAAACGGTTTTACTTGGACCGATAGAAGACGAGCTTGTAACGGTAATCCCTCGACCGATAGAAGAGAGGCGTAGAGGTTTTGATCTTAATCCTAAGAAAAAGATACATCGAGAGAGGACGTAGGCTTCGTTAATAGCCGAACCTCTATAAATCCTTGTGTGATTTATTTTCCGCAATTATTTACGCTTCCGCACAAACGGCGCAAATATCCGATTTGGTACCCAACACATTTTATCTCACTGGAATTATTTATATTATTATTATTTTCATTCATTATGTGAGTAATGAGTCATGTTCCATGATGTACGTGTTGATTTTACAATATCAATCACGTAATGTGATATGACTATAGCAGTTATCTTTGAACCAACACTGTCTCATGATATTTTTTATATAACTGAAACATGTGATGTTGATGGCTTTGGAATCATATGATGCACATTTTTATTAAGCTTTTGCCATTAACTTTTGCTGACACATAAATCGGATCATACAGCAGTTACCATTGAGAATCTGAGATTTTAGAGGATTGATTGTTGCTTAGAACTACATTGACTTAGTAATAGGAACTTTCTGGTACTTATATTTGATCTAGCAGAGATTTGAATCGTCGTCTGACAAATTCTGTTATCCCATACATCGAAAAAGATATTCACCTTGCAGATTATCATACAAGTAAATAGTGTAACTGGAATCACTGGATAAGTTGATTCTGATCTATTTTTTTCATTAATCGGGTACCTTTATCCTAACTATCTTGTAGTTGGTCTTAGTTGTCTTATTTAAACTGTGAATTATGAATTGTGGTTGTTGGTCTTAGTTGTCTTATTTAAACTGTGAATTGAAGTTGTGACTGTGAATTGAAGTTGTCACTGTGAATTGTGACTGAATTGTGGTTTTGTGACTGGTCTTAGTTGTCTAGCTTAGTTAGTCCGCGGATCCTATTTAAACTGTTTTAACTTGTTGTTTTATTTGACTAGATTGGAGGTGAAAGCAACGACTACACTGATGCGGATTTCGACGACATTCGAGAATAATGGTGTACTTATGTGTCGAATTTTATTTTTAGGGAGTAAAACTGTTTGTAGGAATGGGTACAGTTGGTAGAAATGGGTACAATTGGTAGTAATCGTAAACTAGATAATATTGATCTGATTTTGACATGATCGAGTTTAGTCGAGTCATGTAATGAATTGGTAACGCATGGTTTTGCGATATATATGAAATGCGTTAATTTTGTACAATCGATCAGCAGGTTTTGTAATGAATTGGGTACAATTGGTATATAATTGCAGGTTTAGCAGGGGGGTCATAAAAGCCAGGAAAAAAAAATAAATAATTTTGAAGTTATGACACGCAAAAACTGAAATCAGAAAAAGGGGTCATAACTTTTATGACACGCATATATAGTTGTCAGAAAAAGACGTCATAAAGTGGGTGTCATAAGTGCGTGTCATTGTACAATGACGAACAAATGCGAGTCATAATGAGTTATGACTGGTCCTTCTATGACCAGCATTTGCGCGTCATAAAGGCCCTTTATGACGCCAAATGCGCGTCAAGAAAGACTCTTTTTCTACTAGTGATGGCACCTAAAGATGATGTGATGTGTCAATATAATATCTATGTGGTGATATAAACGCATCATGTCTTCATATATTTGTTCTCGATTAATAGTATCTATCCAACATTGTGAATGAATCCCTTGTGATTTGGAATATATTAAGGTGTAGCTTGGGCCCACTCCCTCTACATGTTAATTACTAGATATTATAGATCCACTAGATAGTCACATATGTATATGACTTATAATCGAAAATTTACGAGATGATTTGCTCACAGTTTGAGCATATATTCCAGATCACATAAAGCTAGTAATATATCCCAAATAAACTTGACTAGATCCATGAAGGATAAGATATGTGCATACAAGTAGGATATTATTTGGCAAATTATTTAAAGTCCTTAACCCAGTATCGAGAACATAATATATAAACTCCCATGACCGAAGATGAATATTGAGATACTGGCTTATGGGTTTGGTGCTCAGAAAGCTTTTAGCATGAGAGGGAGTATTAGTAGTTGGAAATATATGAAATGCATCACATTATATCCTCACAATTGAAATATGAACTTGAAGTTCAAACATGCATGATAGATTATTAATCTTTGATACCAACTACAACTGTTTTGATAAATAAATAAATAATAATTCTCTAAATATGAATCAAAGCAAATGATAAAGGAGGCATATACTTTTGAGAAAGTGTATAGACATAACTGTAATGTTTAATCCTATTGGATATTTGATAACGAGATATCTCGACAAGTTATGTCTCTATGGGGAAATAAATGAATGGAATGAAGATATCAATGAAATAAAGATATCATGAATAAAATGAAGATATCCATGAATAAAATGAGGACATCCATGAAAGCAATGGGAATAATAAGACTCATGATATATGAATATTGAAATCCATGATTGTGAAACATGGATATTAGAAATCAGGATATTGAAATCCATAGTTATGAAATGTGGGTAATAAAATCCATGTTGGTGAAATATGAATATTAGAAGTGAGGATATTGTAATTCATAATTTGTGAAAATGAGGATATTGAAATCCATCGAAATTGAAATATATATTCTTATAATAAACTTATAACATATGAGATTACTGAAAGTGAAAAGAAACTCCTTGTGAGATTTTAAATATATTATCAGTACGCGCAATGATTCAAAATAGAGAAATGCTATATCACGGGACAAGAGGTGCGAAACAAGTCCCGATTCCACCTGGCAAAATTAAGGGAGTACAAAGTGGACCCCAATTTTAGATTAAAATAATTTAAATACTTTTTATTTGTTTACTTTAAAATAATTTCACTGTGGCAAAATTAAGAAAGTACAAAGTGGATCCCAATTTTAGAATAAAATAATTTAAATGCTTTTCAGCAAATTGCATGTGCATAATTAATAATTAAAAAAGAAGTTTTGTTTTTTGGTTTTTTTACCTAAAAAACTTGCTTACGTTTATCTCTTCCAACCCATCTCCCTCTCTCTCCTCCTCCTTCTGCAGCCACCATCACCACACTTTAGATATTTCTCCAGCCACCATCACCACAACAGGTGCTTAAGTTTTATTTCTTGCAAAAAAAAATAACTTACATATTTTATAGAAAAACAGAGTTTCAGAGTTATGTGACCGATAAATATCACTTGTTACACTTGTTTTTGCAAATTATCCAAAAAATAATGCAAACTGACCCAACAGACTGAATTGAATCTGTCCAAAATGCTATCAAAAATACGCTCGAAGTGGTTGTCAAAAACTGAGTTTTATCTGCACGGTCTCCAGTGCATCTGAAAGAAATATGAGGCAACTTAGATATGCAACGGAAAATAAAGAGTAAGTTCACTACAGGTTACCATTACACTAACATTAGTAGTCCACATCAACCGGAGCTTCGTTTAGGTCATAACTCCATCTACTCTCTTGCGATACCTAGAACATAAAATTAAATATCATTGTAATAACATGCATGTTAAAAAAATGACATGACAAGATGTATAAAGAAATGCATACTTACAGTAACATTCACACTTTCTTGTGTGAGCACCTCATCAAATCTTCTTGCATGAGTGACAAGATTGCCTTGAGCTCGTGGAACCTTTTTCTTTGAATTCCTTCTGACAATTTTCTCAGATATTGATTGTTTTCTCTTAGTCGGCGGCCGTCCTATGCGAGGACCTTTTGGAGGATCACCGACGATATTTGATTGGTCTTGCGACATTTCCAATTCATTTTCCATATCATTACCCATCGTAGGAATATAAGGTACACATTTTTTGTCATGTAACTTATTCTCCGTAATAAATTCTCTCAACTTAATCGCCATCCTATTAGTCATAACAGCCGAATACATGGCCTCATCGGCGGCCTTGTTGAATAACTTCAATAAAGTGTCATACCGGCGCCATTCGGGCTTGCGTTCCCAGTTAGTATAACTCACCTTAATTTTTGTGTGACTCCTTACTAAGTTTTTCATCCACCGTCGTAGAATGTATTTTTTGGGAACTACGTTAAGCTTCTTTTTTGACCAAACCGAGATCATATGACTACACACCATACCCTTACTCTCAAACAATCGGCAATTACAATTAGTTTCTCTTGACTCCTCATCAAAATGAACAAGGAAAGAAACTATTTTAAATGTTGATTTATTTTTTCCAACAAGAATGTCCTGTTCAATTTCAAAATGTGAAATACCATTTACCATTGGCCCAATGGTCAAATTGCACCCAATCTTGTCACCTACTTGTTCTCGAAATTGCTTGCATTTTGCAATTGTGTAAGCTTGGTGAAACTGGTTCTCAAACCCATAAGGAGACACATTTTGAACTTGTAAATTCAAGCAACGTGCATCCTCCTCGTCTTCTTTTTGCACCTTCTTACGTAAAGCATTCTCATATTGATCTACGAATTCCTTCAATGTTGTATTGGAATGGACATAGCCATCAAAGAATGCGTTAATACTCTTGCTTCGTTGGGTTGTTGACATCCCCGCCCAAAAAACATCTTTCACAAAAGCCGGTACCCATCGGTGCCTCTCCTCGTACAATCCTTGTAACCAATCATTGCCCTTTAAATCATATGTATTGATGAGATTGTCCCAATTTTGCTCAAATTCCTCCATGCTCAAGGAATCATATACCGCACACTTCAATTTGTATTTAATTGGCTCATATTGATTGTAGCCCCTTAACTTTTCCGGAATTTTTTTCATAATATGCCACAAACACCAACGATGTCGTGCATTTGGAAAAACTTGACTTATGGCATTTTGCATGGCTCTACATTGATCGGTTATGATGGCGTTAGGGCTACAATCAAACATGCAAGAAAGCCAAGTCTCGAACAACCATATGAATGAAGTTGTGTCCTCCCGTGAAACCAAGCCACAACCAAACAAAATTGATTGCCCATGATGGTTAACACCTACAAATGGTGCAAAAGGCATATCGTATTTGTTAACAAGGTAAGTAGTGTCAAAAGTGACAACATCGCCAAACTCTTTGTATGCCTCTCTACTCCTCGCATCGGCCCAAAAGACGTTCCTTAATCGGTCATCCTCATCAAGATCGATGGCATAAAAAAAGTCACCATTGTTTTTTTGCATTTTGACAAAATATTTATGCATTGCTTCTGCATCTCCTTCTTTCAGCTGTAAACGCCTAACTTTATCCTTGTAGTTACGTGCATCTTTTTCTAACCAAGTCAAATTGTCAGCCCCCTCAACCTCCATTGCACATGAGGTAATGGTTTTGCTTAATTTGATTCCTAGCACCCCATTCAATTCAATTGTCCTTCTAGCGTGTGGTGGGATAGTCCTATAACACTTGAGATATTTCACTTTCTCCGGGTCCATTTCGTGGTTGTGGTTTAGTTCAATCGAATTCAACATCCATGTCCCGTCAACTTGCAAAGAGGCATTTATTCGAGCTTTACAATCTGTTTTAGTTGTTGGATGCATCTTTAGGGGATTCAAGCAATTACTCATGGACTTCCTACCCCGATGACAACCATAAGTTACATTATATTTCAACCCACCTTCACGCTTTTTAGATGATGCCAAGATCACACCAAAGCCTTTAGCTTTTGCATAACTGACATAACATTTTAGAACTTCATTTTCTGAATTGAATATTGTTCCAACCTTAAGTTCTAAAAGTTGTTCATCCTCCATACCCATGGCTCTAGAAACAATAAAAAATTAATAAATCAGTCACTGAAAATTGAATAACCAATAAGACAAAACTCAGGTTTATTTATATCACACTTAACAATGTGCATTTTCAGTATGCCTCTCTATATCATTACCAATCATCCACAAAAATTATTGAAGCCCCCAAAATGATTTTTATCTCCATTCAATAAAAAGATTAGGGTAAAACATGATTACCTTTGAATTTCATCACCGTTGGGAAGCAGTCGGAGGTGTTGATGTGTCGGGGTTGGTGATGCATCATGGATGGGGCTATTTGGGAAATGGTGCTGCTCAGGAGATGATGATGCATCAGACATGATTCTGCCCTGAAGTTTAGTGTTACTCGAGGAGCCGAGGAGGTGCAACATCAGCAACGATGGTGGTGGTGGTGGTGTTGTGGAGAGAGAGAGAGAGAGAGAGAGAGAGAGAGAGAGAGAGATAGAGAGAGAGAGAGAGAGAGAGAATGAGTCGTACTATTTTTTTTAAGCATGTGACTACCGGAGATGGAGGAGAGAAGAGAAGAGAGAGATGGGTTACAAGAGAGAGAAGGGAACTCCCGTGAACAAAAAAGTCAAAAGTAAATCTACCTATTTTTTAAAGTAAACAAATAAAAAGTATTTAAATTATTTTAATTTAAAATTGGGGTCCACTTTGTACTCCCTCAATTTTGCCAGGTGGAACTGACCCAACAGACTGAATTGAATCTGTCCAAAATGCTATCAAAAATACGCTCGAAGTGGTTGTCAAAAACTGAGTTTTATCTGCACGGTCTCCAGTGCATCTGAAAGAAATATGAGGCAACTTAGATATGCAATGGAAAATAAAGAGTAAGTTCACTACAGGTTACCATTACACTAACCTTAGTAGTCCACATCAACCGGAGCTTCGTTTAGGTCATAACTCCATCTACTCTCTTGCGATACCTAGAACATAAAATTAAATATCATTGTAATAACATGCATGTTAAAAAAATGACATGACAAGATGTATAAAGAAATGCATACTTACAGTAACATTCACACTTTCTTGTGTGAGCACCTCATCAAATCTTCTTGCATGAGTGACAAGATTGCCTTGAGCTCGTGGAACCTTTTTCTTTGAATTCCTTCTGACAATTTGCTCAGATATTGATTGTTTTCTCTTAGTCGGCGGACGTCCTATGCGAGGACCTTTTGGAGGATCACCGACGATATTTGATTGGTCTTGCGACATTTCCAATTCATTTTCCATATCATTACCCATCGTAGGAATATAAGGTACACATTTTTTGTCATGTAACTTATTCTCCGTAATAAATTCTCTCAACTTAATCGCCATCCTATTAGTCATAATAAATGAATACATGGCCTCATCGGCGGCCTCGTTGAATAACTTCAATAAAGTGTCATACCGACGCCATTCGGGCTTGCGTTCCCAGTTAGTATAACTCACCTTAATTTTTGTGTGACTCCTTACTAAGTTTTTCATCCACCGTCGTAGAATGTATTTTTTGGGAACTACGTTAAGCTTCTTTTTTGACCAAACCGAGATCATATGACTACACACCATACCCTTACTCTCAAACAATCGGCAATTACAATTAGTTTCTCTTGACTCCTCATCAAAATGAACAAGGAAAGAAACTGTTTTAAATGTTGATTTATTTTTTCCAACAAGAATGTCCTGTTCAATTTCAAAATGTGAAATACCATTTACCATTGGCCCAATGGTCAAATTGCACCCAATCTTGTCACCTACTTGTTCTCTAAATTGCTTGCATTTTGCAATTGTGTAAGCTTGGTGAAACTGGTTCTCAAACCCATAAGGAGACACATTTTGAACTTGTAAATTCAAGCAACGTGCATCCTCCTCGTCTTCTTTTTGCACCTTCTTACGTAAAGCATTCTCATATTGATCTACGAATTCCTTCAATGTTGTATTGGAATGGACATAGCCATCAAAGAATGCGTTAATACTCTTGATTCGTTGGGTTGTTGACATCCCCGCCCAAAAAACATCTTTCACAAAAGCCGGTACCCATCAGTGCCTCTCCTCGTACAATCCTTGTAACCAATCATTGCCCTTTAAATCATATGTATTGATGAGATTGTCCCAATTTTGCTCAAATTCCTCCATGCTCAAGGAATCATATACCGCACACTTCAATTTGTATTTAATTGGCTCATATTGGTTGTAGCCCCTTAACTTTTCCGGAATTTTTTTCATAATATGCCACAAACACCAACGATGTCGTGCATTTGGAAAAACTTGACTTATGGCATTTTGCATGGCTCTACATTGATCAGTTATGATGGCGTTAGGGCTACAATCAAACATGCAAGAAAGCCAAGTCTCAAACAACCATATGAATGAAGTTGTGTCCTCCCGTGAAACCAAGCCACAACCAAACAAAATTGATTGCCCATGATGGTTAACACCTACAAATGGTGCAAAAGGCATATCGTATTTGTTAACAAGGTAAGTAGTGTCAAAAGTGACAACATCGCCAAACTCTTTGTATGCCTCTCTACTCCTCGCATCGGCCCAAAAGACGTTCCTTAATCGGTCATCCTCATCAAGATCGATGGCATAAAAAAAGTCACCATTGTCTTTTTGCATTTTGACAAAATATTTATGCATTGCTTCTGCATCTCCTTCTTTCAGCTGTAAACGCCTAACTTTATCCTTGTAGTTACGTGCATCTTTTTCTAACCAAGTCAAATTGTCAGCCCCCTCAACCTCCATTGCACATGAGGTAATGGTTTTGCTTAATTTGATTCCGGCAGCCCCATTCAATTCAATTGTCCTTCTAGCGTGTGGTGGGATAGTCCTATAACACTTGAGATATTTCACTTTCTCCGGGTCCATTTCGTGGTTGTGGTTTAGTTCAATCGAATTCAACATCCATGTCCCGTCAACTTGCAAAGAGGCATTTATTCGGGCTTTACAATCTGTTTTAGTTGTTGGATGCATCTTTAGGGGATTCAAGCAATTACTCATGGACTTCCTACCCCGATGACAACCATAAGTTACATTATATTTCAACCCACCTTCACGCTTTTTAGATGATGCCAAGATCACACCAAAGCCTTTAGCTTTTGCATAACTGACATAACATTTTAGAACTTCATTTTCTGAATTGAATATTGTTCCAACCTTAAGTTCTAAAAGTTGTTCATCCTCCATACCCATGGCTCTAGAAACAATAAAAAATTAATAAATCAGTCACTCAAAATTGAATAACCAATAAGACAAAACTCGGGTTTATTTATATCACACTTAACAATGTGCATTTTCAGTATGCCTCTCTATATCATTACCAATCATCCACAAAAATTATTGAAGCCCCCAAAATGATTTTTATCTCCATTCAATAAAAAGATTAGGGTAAAACATGATTACCTTTGAATTTCATCACCGTTGGAAAGCAGTCGGAGGTGTTGATGTGTCGGAGTTGGTGATGCATCATGGATGGGGCTATTTGGGAAATGGTGCTGCTCAGGAGATGATGATGCATCAGACATGATTCTGCCCTGAAGTTTAGTGTTACTCGAGGAGCCGAGGAGGTGCAACATCAGCAACGGTGGTGGTGGTGGTGGTGTTGTGGAGAGAGAGAGAGAGAGAGAGAGAGAGAGAGAGAGAGAGAGAGAGAGAGAGAGAGAGAGAGAGAGAGAGAGAGAGAGAATGAGTCGTACTATTTTTTTTTAAGCATGTGACTACCGGAGATGGAGGAGAGAAGAGAAGAGAGAGATGGGTTACAAGAGAGAGAAGGGAACTCCCGTGAACAAAAAAGCCAAAAGTAAATCTACCTATTTTTTAAAGTAAACAAATAAAAAGTATTTAAATTATTTTAATCTAAAATTGGGGTCCACTTTGTACTCCCTCAATTTTGCCAGGTGGAACTGACCCAACAGACTGAATTGAATCTGTCCAAAATGCTATCAAAAATACGCTCGAAGTGGTTGTCAAAAACTGAGTTTTATCTGCACGGTCTCCAGTGCATCTGAAAGAAATATGAGGCAACTTAGATATGCAACGGAAAATAAAGAGTAAGTTCACTACAGGTTACCATTACACTAACCTTAGTAGTCCACATCAACCGGAGCTTCGTTTAGGTCATAACTCCATCTACTCTCTTGCGATACCTAGAACATAAAATTAAATATCATTGTAATAACATGCATGTTAAAAAAATGACATGACAAGATGTATAAAGAAATGCATACTTACAGTAACATTCACACTTTCTTGTGTGAGCACCTCATCAAATCTTCTTGCATGAGTGACAAGATTGCCTTGAGCTCGTGGAACCTTTTTCTTTGAATTCCTTCTGACAATTTGCTCAGATATTGATTGTTTTCTCTTAGTCGGCGGCCGTCCTATGCGAGGACCTTTTGGAGGATCACCGACGATATTTGATTGGTCTTGCGACATTTCCAATTCATTTTCCATATCATTACCCATCGTAGGAATATAAGGTACACATTTTTTGTCATGTAACTTATTCTCCGTAATAAATTCTCTCAACTTAATCGTCATCCTATTAGTCATAATAGAATACATGGCCTCATCGGCGGCCTCGTTGAATAACTTCAATAAAGTGTCATACCGACGCCATTCGGGCTTGCGTTCCCAGTTAGTATAACTCACCTTAATTTTTGTGTGACTCCTTACTAAGTTTTTCATCCACCGTCGTAGAATGTATTTTTTGGGAACTACGTTAAGCTTCTTTTTTGACCAAACCGAGATCATATGACTACACACCATACCCTTACTCTCAAACAATCGGCAATTACAATTAGTTTCTCTTGACTCCTCATCAAAATGAACAAGGAAAGAAACTGTTTTAAATGTTGATTTATTTTTTCCAACAAGAATGTCCTGTTCAATTTCAAAATGTGAAATACCATTTACCATTGGCCCAATGGTCAAATTGCACCCAATCTTGTCACCTACTTGTTCTCGAAATTGCTTGCATTTTGCAATTGTGTAAGCTTGGTGAAATCGGTTCTCAAACCCATAAGGAGACACATTTTGAACTTGTAAATTCAAGCAACGTGCATCCTCCTCGTCTTCTTTTTGCACCTTCTTACGTAAAGCATTCTCATATTGATCTACGAATTCCTTCAATGTTGTATTGGAATGGACATAGCCATCAAAGAATGCGTTAATACTCTTGCTTCGTTGGGTTGTTGACATCCCCGCCCAAAAAACATCTTTCACAAAAGCCGGTACCCATCGGTGCCTCTCCTCGTACAATCCTTGTAACCAATCATTGCCCTTTAAATCATATGTATTGATGAGATTGTCCCAATTTTGCTCAAATTCCTCCATGCTCAAGGAATCATATACCGCACACTTCAATTTGTATTTAATTGGCTCATATTGGTTGTAGCCCCTTAACTTTTCCGGAATTTTTTTCATAATATGCCACAAACACCAACGATGTCATGCATTTAGAAAAACTTGACTTATGGCATTTTGCATGGCTCTACATTGATCGGTTATGATGGCGTTAGGGCTACAATCAAACATGCAAGAAAGCCAAGTCTCGAACAACCATATGAATGAAGTTGTGTCCTCCCGTGAAACCAAGCCACAACCAAACAAAATTGATTGCCCATGATGGTTAACACCTACAAATGGTGCAAAAGGCATATCGTATTTGTTAACAAGGTAAGTAGTGTCAAAAGTGACAACATCGCCAAACTCTTTGTATGCCTCTCTACTCCTCGCATCGGCCCAAAAGACGTTCCTTAATCGGTCATCCTCATCAAGATTGATGGCATAAAAAAAGTCACCATTGTCTTTTTGCATTTTGACAAAATATTTATGCATTGCTTCTGCATCTCCTTCTTTCAGCTATAAACGCCTAACTTTATCCTTGTAGTTACGTGCATCTTTTTCTAACCAAGTCAAATTGTCAGCCCCCTCAACCTCCATTGCACATGAGGTAATGGTTTTGCTTAATTTGATTCCGGCAGCCCCATTCAATTCAATTGTCCTTCTAGCGTGTGGTGGGATAGTCCTATAACACTTGATATATTTCACTTTCTCCGGGTCCATTTCGTGGTTGTGGTTTAGTTCAATCGAATTCAACATCCATGTCCCGTCAACTTGCAAAGAGGCATTTATTCGGGCTTTACAATCTGTTTTAGTTGTTGGATGCATCTTTAGGGGATTCAAGCAATTACTCATGGACTTCCTACCCCGATGACAACCATAAGTTACATTATATTTCAACCCACCTTCACGCTTTTTAGATGATGCCAAGATCACACCAAAGCCTTTAGCTTTTGCATAACTGACATAACATTTTAGAACTTCATTTTCTGAATTGAATATTGTTCCAACCTTAAGTTCTAAAAGTTGTTCATCCTCCATACCCATGGCTCTAGAAACAATAAAAAATTAATAAATCAGTCACTCAAAATTGAATAACCAATAAGACAAAACTCGGGTTTATTTATATCACACTTAACAATGTGCATTTTCAGTATGCCTCTCTATATCATTACCAATCATCCACAAAAATTATTGAAGCCCCCAAAATGATTTTTATCTCCATTCAATAAAAATATTAGGGTAAAACATGATTACCTTTGAATTTCATCACCGTTGGGAAGCAGTCGGAGGTGTTGATGTGTCGGAGTTGGTGATGCATCATGGATGGGGCTATTTGGGAAATGGTGCTGCTCAGGAGATGATGATGCATCAGACATGATTCTGCCCTGAAGTTTAGTGTTACTCGAGGAGCCGAGGAGGTGCAACATCAGCAACGATGGTGGTGGTGGTGGTGGTGTTGTGGAGAGAGAGAGAGAGAGAGAATGAGTCGTACTATTTTTTTTTAAGCATGTGACTACCGGAGATGGAGGAGAGAAGAGAAGAGAGAGATGGGTTACAAGAGAGAGAAGGGAACTCCCGTGAACAAAAAAGTCAAAAGTAAATCTACCTATTTTTTAAAGTAAACAAATAAAAAGTATTTAAATTATTTTAATCTAAAATTGGGGTCCACTTTGTACTCCCTCAATTTTGCCAGGTGGAATCGGGACTTGTTTCGCACCTCTTGTCCCGTGATATAGCATTTTTCTTCAAAATAAGGTCTTGTGAAGGAAACTTATATGTTGTACTCTTTTTCTTGACCGAGTTTAATCCTACTGGGTTTTCCTAACAAGATTTTTAACGAGACAACTTAATTACAATTAATATTGGAATCTCCAAAAAAGATTATCAAGTATTGTAATATTATAGCAATATAAGTTGGAGATTACAAATTGCACTGAATATACTGTTTCATGGTGGATTTTTGTAATGCCTAGGGCATGCGTATAAAATACGCGTTGCACTCTTTTTTCCTTTACTGAGGTTTTGTCATTTTGGGTTCTCCTAGCAAAGTTTTTAACGAAGCAACTCGAATGACATATTAGCATAAATAATGTACTATTGTCCCTTCATTAAGATTTTTTCCACTGGATTTTCATTAGTAGCTGAAGTCCATTTATAGGAAAATTTCAGATGGCACGTAATTACATAATTACATCATGGGCATATAGTCATCCACACTATAAAAATAAAAGGGTAATTGACATGTCACTTTCATATCATTTTTATAAAATTCTCTCTTGAGTGACTATTTACAAATTTGAAGAAAAACCCGATGAGAGAAGAATCTCCAAATGGTTTGTAGTTGAGCTTGTGACAATTATACCATGATACATCATAATATTGATAGGAAAACCCTGTGGGATAAAACCTCAGCAATCTGTACTCTCATAAATTTGCTCTCCTTATCTCGATAATTCTTGTATGAGTATTCTTGTGCCATCTCAGTAAAACCTCGTGGGACAAAAACTAAGTGAATAAATGTTATTCTCTTCCATATATATCTTGATTGTAGAAATATCCATCAACTGCCTCAGTAAAACCTCTTGGGATAAAAACTGAGTGAATATATCATATATTTCATTTGGAGTAGCCACGTGTTGCCTCATTAAAATCTTGTCAATAAAACCAATGGGAAAAAACTTGACCAAAGAAAAAACAGTACAACTACTCCTTCTACTTTTAAATCTTTGAGGAAAATATTGATCTTTAAAGTGTTCTTCATTATGCCATGAATATGGGGATCATTCTCTATTCTCTCTAAATTTTCTCTCTATAATGCGGAGTTTTATAACAGGTTCTATGCTTTATATTCTAATGCTAATCTTGTCTATTACTCTATCTTCATGTTCTATTTCTTGTAGTCTTGTGATACGACTTTAACTTGATTGTCTGAGTCGCTACGTCGGGAACCCTCCCGACGCTCTTTTGCAAGACGAATAATGAGGTAGTTCAATCAGATTCTTGATGGTCGGAGGCCGGTCTCATTTTACTCATCATCTACTAGTACGAATACTTACTAAAAAATCCCCTCTATAAACATTCTTTTAGAAAAATAATATTCACATGATATAGAATAATAATAATACCTACGTTCTTTTATAACTGCAACATCTGGACTTTCACCCTTGTCAATGCACAACTTTGATTATTAATATCTTCAATTCTTTATTTTCAAAAATTATAGGACGTTGATATTTAGAAAGTATATTTCGAGATGAATCTAACAAGATCTCACATGACTATATTTTTTCATATGTATAAATCGTAAAAGATGGTCAAAGAAGAGTATGTGAACAGTATAATAATCAACACATTGCAATAATAAAGTAACAGAGAAATATTATCTTACAGTATAAAACTTATTAAAATAATTTATAAAATCACATGCAACACACGTTTTAATAAACAGTAGATGTGTAAAAGGGCAATGCTTTCCACTGTACCAATATAATGACAAGGAGTTCAACTATTTCATACTAGAATTTAATAAAATCACGAGTGACTGTGAGTGTAGTTATATACTTATCTATTTTGTAATAAATGTATTTTTTTTTTTTTGAGGTTGCATTTTGATCACAAGCTATCTCATAATTAATATATTAAAATTTATGAAAATTATATTGTTAAATTTGTATTAGAAAAATATTTATAGCATATTTTTTGTTAAGAAATATAATTTTTAGCATAATTTTTGTCAAGAAATTTATATTGTTAAATTTTGAGGTATAAGATGTAGTTAAAGTTAAACTCAAAGAAATAAAGCAAACACTTCATATGAAACTGATAGAGTATGTACGTGAAATGTGTTAGGCTCTATTCTTTTGGACTGAATGAATTTGAACTTAATCGAATCGAATCGAATCGAATGGATTTGAATCGAATCGAATCGAATCGAATCGCATGGACTCGAATCGAATCGAATCGAATCAAATACATATTAAGGGTAAATAATAATAATAATAATAATAATAATGGTAAATAATAATAATAATAATAATAGTAATTAACAACAACAACGATAATAGTAATATTATTAGTAATAATAACAATAATAATAATTAAGATTAATAATAATAATAAGAAGAAGAAGAATCGAATAATCGAATCGAATCAATCGAATCGAATGGACTCGAATCGAATCGAATCGAATCAAAATCGAAAAATAAGTCCAAAAGAACAAGGTTTTACACGTAATTAATTACTGATTGACATCTATTGTCAAAATGACTTGGATCAATCAATTCTTATCATCATCACCTACACTTTGATCTTAATTATATTAGGATCGCTTATATAAAAATTCTAGTGTCAATTAATTATCTAAAATTTATTAACATCATAACTTATATAAAAAAATAAGTCACTATCAAAATTCACACTTTAGCCGACGACTCGTAAAAAAACGGTCGCCGACTTTTAAGTGTCGTCGGCTAAACTTGTCACTTTAGCTGACGACTCGTACTACCGTCGGCTAAAATAGTTTAGCCGACGACCTGATCTGGGTCGTCGGTTAAAGTGCAACGTAGTCGTCGACTAAAGTGTTAAACTTTAGCTGACGACTTTTATAATGGTTTAGCCGACGACTTGATCTGGGTCGTCGTCTAAACCCTTTTCGAAAAAAATGGGGTTTAGCCGATGACCCAGATCAAGTCGTCGGCTAAACCTCCAATTTAAAGTTATATATAGTCCACGGAACACCAACCCAATATTGTGAGTTGCTACTTTCAGTTGCTACAATATTATGACCTTGTGAAAAAGATCAACCCGGTTCTTAGAAACTCCTTTGTGTATTTTTTGAGTTTGTGTTGCTACTTTGAGTTGTGCTAGCTGGGTTGACGAAGGTTTCTACTAGTTGTTATAATCACCATTTCCATTAATTAAGATATTTTATTGTATTTTTTATTATAATTTCGAAACTTTGTAGTATTATTCATGTTGTAGATTCGAAAGCTTTTCTGTATAACGATTAATTTCCGTGATGATAATCATTATGATTAATTGTTTGTTGTGATTCCATTTATAAACAATATTAGTTAGTTAGATTAATATTGGAAAATTTATACATTTTTAGGATGGACAAGAGCTGGATTGGGTTACGAAAATGGGATCCAAGAGTAATGGATGGGATGAAGCAGTTTATGAGATTTGTAAAAGAGCACGACAGTGGTAATACATTGCACTACTGTCCGTGTAATAAATGTAGATGTCGCAGTGATATGTATCGTTTTCCATTTGATGAGGTCTGGGAGCACCTAAAGAAGAATGGTTTTTGGAGTAAATATACATGTTGGATATACCACGGTGAAGCACCGAATCCAGTTATTCCGTATGATCACGGACAATTCAGTGGTAACGACAGGTTCACCGATCCGAAGAGGAGGTTGATTGATGATGTGTTTGGTTATTCCGAGACGTCTGTACCAACTGAGCCAATCCGATGACCCCGTAGATCGATGCCTTGCAATACTGCTGGGCTTGACAGGTACAACAAGTTAATTCAACTCCATCAGACCCCTCTATACCAGGGTGTAACATGACTGTTCTTGATTGTGTCATGGAAAGGATGAGATTAAAGGTGGAAAACAGATCATCCATCAAGTCTGTGGATGATTACATGGAGCTTACGAGTAATATGCTTCCACAGGGTCATCGTCTTCCTAACACATACCAAAATGAGATGAATTTTGAAAGATCTTGGTCTTTCCTACATTAAGATACACGTCTGCATGTATGATTGTGTTCTATTCAGGGGGCATCCTAATGAAGACCTCACGAGATGTCCTGTATGTGATACAGAGAGATATAGGATCACTCTTTCTGGAAAAGAGAAACTGGTGAAGGTACTTTGGTATTTTCCACTGAAGGACATGTTGGAACGGCTTCGCCGAGCCGCGCACTAATGACAGGGATACTACGATACACCCTTCGGATGGAGAGGCGTGGAAGAATATAGATAGGGAGTATCCGAATTTTTCTTCAGACATCCGAAATGTGAGGCTCGGGATTGCATCTGATGGTTTCAACCCTTTTGGTAACATGAGTCTTTCATATACCATATGGCCTGTTGTAGTGATTCCTTACAATCCTCCTCCGTGGATGTGTATGCGGAAGGAGTATAATATGTTTACCTTGTTAGTCCTGGGGCCGGGATATCCAGGGAAGTGTATCGATGTGTATATGAGACCTTTGATAGAGGATCTGAAATTGTTGTGGGAGCAAGGTCATCCCACGTACGACAGTTATTCGTCCGAGACGTTCTACTTGCACGCCATGTGTATCGGCACTATTAGTGATTTTCCTGCATATGGAATGTTGTCTGGATCTGTTATTAGCGGATATAGAGGTTGACCGCTGTGCTAGGTACCACTGTAGGAAAGTTATCTGAATGCGTCATCGGATATGGCTTGAGAGGGAACATGAGTGGCATATGGATGCTGCAGCATTTGATGGCACTGTAGAAATGGGCGAGCCACCACAACAGTGGACAGGTGATGAAATACTATCGATTCTTAATGAGTACGATTTTGGTCAGCTTAGCAACCATCCTGATGTGATTGCAGCAAGCCTTGAAAGGCCCGACAGGTATAAGTATTGGTCGCACAAAAGTATATTCTGGGAATTGCCTTACTGGTCCAAATTACTGGTAAGGAACTTCTTGGATGTCATGCACATTGAAAAGAATATTTGAAAAAGTGTGGTTGGGACAACCTTAGGTCGGGAGGGAAAGACCAAAGACGGGCCAAAAGCACACAAAGGTTTGGAAGAAATGAGCATAAGAAAACATTTGTAGTTGAAGACTGTCAAGGGAAAACAAAAAATGCCTAAGGCAGCTTACACCATCACTGCCGAGCAGAAAACTTAGATATTTTGGTGGATAAAGACTGGTAGGTATTCTACCGGGTATGCTGGAAATATAGGAAGATACATTAATTTCAGGGAGAACAAGTTAACTGGTTTGAAGAGTCATGATTGTCATATCCTACTTCAACGTCTATTTCCGGTATTTATTCGACCGTACTTACCAAAACAGGTGGTCAAGCAGTGTGTTGTATTGTCAAGATTTTTACATAAATTATGTACGAGAGAAGTGAAGAGATCTGATTTGCGTCAAATGCAAGAAGAGATCATCTATATCTTGTGCAAGTTTGAGCGAATATTTCCTCCAAACTTTTTTGACCTCATGCCTCACCTCATGATCCACCTTCCCCCGTAGTTATTGCTCACTGGTCCAGTGCACTACACGTGGATGTACTCGGTAGAAAGGTAACATAATTGTATGATATATATATATATAATATTGTCAAATCAAATATGGTTTCTAATACAATGACAATATTACAGGCAACTCGGTGATTACAAAGACTCCGTGGCCAATAAGTCTACACCGGAAGGATGCATTGCAGAATCTTACCTTGCGTCGGAGTGTATTACAGATATCAAGTTGTATTTGGGAACCTTCGAGCCCCCTTCCCGCTCTATTCCAGCAGATGAAAGACAATTCAATCTTTCTATTATCTTCACTGATGTTGACGTCTATAGGAGGTTGCCAGGAAGACAATTAGACCCGTACGAGTCACGAATTGCACATTGGTGGATATTTCTCAATTGTCCAGAAGTCCAGTACTGGAAAGACATCCACTTGTCATGCGATATGGTGCGAGGTGACACTAGATTCCACAATAACACTTTTACCGACTATTTTGGAGAATGAGTACGTATACATTCAGTTGCTATTGATTTTGGACTTGAGATATTTTTTTTACGTAAAAAGTTTATTTACGACAGATGACACATATACAAGATGACGGACACCCTAACTGGCCGCGTGAACTTATGCTTCTTTCTATGAAGCTGGTTATGTCAAGAATTTATTCGGAGGGCTGAGACCGCGGTCTGGATGATTGGGGGGGGGGGGGCGCTGTCACGCGGTGTGGATTTAGAACCGCGATCCGGGGAAAAAAATTTGGAGTTTAGCCGACGACTATTGAAAAAGTCGTCGGGTAAAGTATATTAGTTTTTTTTTTAAAAACTTTAGCCGACGACTTAGATCTTGTCGTCGGCTAAACCCCTAAACATTTATACATTTTTCCTCCTCTTTTTCTTACTTTTCTCTTCTTCCCCCAACCCCAGCCCCCCCGACCCCACCCCCCATCCCCAGCCTGCCCGACGCCCTCCGTCCGACAGCCCCCCGTCCGACTACCCCCGTCCGACAGCCCCCGTCCGACCGCCCGACGCCCTCTGTCCGACAGCACCCATTCGACCGCCTGACGCCCTCCGCCCGACCGCCCGCCGTCCGACATCCCCCGTCCCGCCGTCCGCCCGACGCCCTCCGCCCGCCGTCCGCCCGCCAGCCCCCGTCCCGCCGTCCGTCCGCCAGGTAACCATTTTCTCTTTTTTTTTATGAATTTATTGTAATTGTTTGATGAATTTGTTTAGATTATTTGATGAAATTAGTATTTTCCATATTTTGTGTTTAATTTAGTTTTGATCAATTGTTAGTTGTTAGTTGGATGAAATTTGATGAAATATGATGAATTTTTTGATGAATTAGGTAAATTGTTTGACGAGTTGTGAATTGATGAAATATTTGATGAACTTGTTTGAGGAGGAAGGGATTGTATAGTCGGCGTTAATCGAAAGATTAACGTGGTATGTCATTGATAATTACTGTTGTGTGATTGTTAATTTACTGTGGAAACTATGTCGAAATTTTGAATATATGTATGTTTCTTTATTTTTGAAGATGGATAGAATAAAGAAAGCGTTGGGGAAGAAGTCGACATAGTCGACCACTCCCGATTCGAGGGGAGTTCGATAGCCTCTAGTAGGGAGGATCACGCTACTTAGTACATATCTCAGAGTAGCGCTCATGCCCACCAGATAATAGAAGCTACCGGCATGAACGCTAATGATTTTATGAGGCCGACAGATGAGCCCGCTGCACTAGCGCGGCGTTTATCCTTTTAGACACCACAGTCGAATCCCTCGCAGACAGAGACTCGTATGCCTCCCATCCACCGACCCACGTCTATCCCTCATATATCAGGAGATGTACGGAGTTCCTCGTCGGCGGAGCCCCACGGTCCGCCGCCGAGTCTATTCATGCCTCCGATGGTTTCGACTATTCCGGAGGTCGATGAGACGGGAGTCCGAGTTCCCGTTTGATTGATTAACCCTGAGGAGACGTACGTACACGAGGATTGGCCATACAACATGCATTGGCAGAGTTGTCGGGTTTCGAAGACGAAATTGTACGAGGAGATAGAGAGGGAGAAGGAGAAGGGGAAAAATATAGTCGATGAGGAGAAGAAAAAGAAGAAGACTCGTGGACCGGCAAAGGGTATGGCGCTCGACTCGTACGTCAGTAAGCATGGCCGTTACGAGATTCCTCTAGACAGATACGAATGGCCGGTGATGTCTTCTGACGCTACGACATCATATAGCCGTAATGTGGGCTTTGTCATTCAGGATAGAGTCCCCGTTTTGTGGCCCGACTGGGGGGACGTGCCGCAGTGCGTGAAGGATGCTTTGAACAATGCTATGTCGGTAAGTTATTAAATATTTAATAAGTATTTTTCAATCAACGCGTAGTTCTTCAAAATGCAATATGTGATGTTTTTAAAATATTACTTATTTATATTGTTCATAGGTGTGGTTTGTCATTCCTGACTCTCTATTACGTACTTGGTGTGATGAGGTGCAGTCTACCAAGTAAGTCATTTTAATTTATTTTGTATCTACATTGTTTGCGTAATTTTTTTTCTTACGAATAGTATATGTTGTGCAACGTGTGTTGTAGGTACAAATCTTGGAAAAATGAGATGCACATGTTATGGACAGCCTGGGGTGATACCCGAGAGGCTACCCCAGAAGAATCAAGTTCCGGGAGTACGAGTGGAAGTGGCTACGCACCCATTTTCGCGACCCGGACTTCATGGTATGAAATTATTTTTAATATATATGTCATTTTTTAATTGTCTGTAAAATCTTGTAATTCTTGAAATATCTTTTTGAAGGCGACTAGCTTGACCAATACGACCAATCGTGCTGGTCTGACTAACCATCACAGTCTGGGTTCGCGGTCGTTAGCGAGAGTTGCACACGAGGCTACTTCTTCTGATTCGGTGGACGCATTTGCCTACGTGACTCAGAAAGCATACTCGAACCGTCCCGAAGAGCATGTAAGTCTTTTTTATTTTATTTTGGTAATAAACTAAATGCCTTTGTATCATACTTTTATTGATATTGAAATATTTATTTTCATAATAACTTAGGAGCGTGTGAGGGAGGAGTCTCAGAGGATGCTTGCTGAGATTGCTCGGGAGCAGTATCCGGACTTAGCGGATACCGACCTCGATTCCGCCATTGGATAGATCGATCAGGCCAATCCTTATGTTCGCGCTATGGTGTGGGGTACCATCTACCCTCCTAGAGGTAGTCGGTACCACACTAAGATAATGGGAGCTGAGGGTCACAGCCTATTGAAAGATACCCCCGGCTTTCGGCGCCCTCACGGACGGGATGCACGGACTGCCTATCTCGAGGAGCACTTGAGGGCAGAGAGAGAGCTCAGAGCTGAGGATGAAAGGAGGACTCACGCGGTTACACGAGAGCGAGCAGAGGACTAAGTCGCGGTTAGAGAGTTTCCAGAGACAGCAGCAGGCCATGATGGACTATATGATGACGCTGACTCAAACCATTACTCCGACTGGACTGCAGGTGTAATATCCGCAATTTTTGATTTTCGGTAATTTTTTTTTTGGCAGGAGTCCGTTGTAACGGCTCGCCTGTGATCGTTTCGCCATTCTGAGAATGATTCATTCCACACTTTTTGACATTCGAGTTCGTTTCGATGTCGTTTTGCTGAGTTCCGTGCTTTTGGCGACTTTTCCACATTTGATTTCGATTCTCACGAATCTCGTTCGAAACTATTGTTTCGTGTTCCCCGTAAGTCCGTTTAACCTTGTTAGACGTGTTGTGAACTTTGGTTTGGTTATTGACCAAGTATCGTGATTTCCGGGCACTTTGGACCATTTTGTGATTTCCCAAAATGTCGGTATCCGCCTTAGTATTTGTTGTCTTGACCTTTTTGTTATGGACGGGCATGATTAATTGTTGCATGGTATTTCATTTCGGATCGATGATGTTGTCTGTAGGCATTTCTTCATGTCCATTCCATGAGTTTTCGGAAATCGAATCCGCTTGCACGGGCAGGCACCGCCGGACAGTGCGAGGCACTGCTTGGAAGTCTTGGCACCGGCCGGACAGTGCGGTGCACTTGTCGGAAGTCTTTGGGTTATGGCGGGCAAAGCGCAAGAACCGGCATAGCGCACGCTACTGCCGGAAGACTGCGCACGCTAGCTCGGCAGGTATAGCGCACGCTAGATCGGCCGACCAACGCACGCTATCGAACTGGGCAGTGGGGTTTCTGGAGTTCTGGGCTCGGGGAGGATCGGCAGGTAGCGCACGCTACTGTCGGTCGTGGGGCGCGCTAATCGGCATGTATAGCGCACGCTGCCAGCCGACTAACGTATATTACCTGGTCGAGCAGTTTAGTCCAGAGAGTTCTGGACAGGTCGGCTAGCGCGCGCTAGCGTCCGCGCAGCGCACGCTATCGCGGGCGGAAAGGCAGGTCCCGGTCGGCAGACTGGGTCAGCAGTGCCGGGTTGTGCGGGCCCCGACCGAGGGTTCTGGGACAATACTGGCCGATAGCCCACGCTAGTCCGGAAGGCTAGCGCACGTTAGGCCGTGCCAGTATAAATATGACAAAGTAGTTATATTTTCACCCGTTTTTCATTTCCATCTTTTCCTCTCCACGGCTGAAGGCTTGGTTATCAAGGAGATATGTTGTCAAGCAATTAATCCACGAAGTTTGGGATTTCATATCATCGATTAATCCCTCCATAACCTCCTTTGATCCAGCGAGTCAAGGTTAGATTTCCTAGAACCCTATTTTGGGAAATTTTGGGGTTTTGGGATTTTTGTCCGATTGGTTTCGTATTGTTGATTAATCCATGATGGGTATGATTAATATTAGTAGTATTCTTGCGTTTAACATCATTTAATCCATTGTTCTTCGTCGAATCAAGGTATTTCTTGGTTTTTCTTCAAGTTGACTTTTTGGGAGTTTTGTTCTTGATTTCGTTTTCCATTCAGTTTTGATAAACCGATTGTTGTCTAATGATGTTATTAATCATATTTTATGGATTGTATATCCATACGTCGAGATGGTTTAACTCGATTGACGATTTGAGTGTTCTTGGGAATCATTGAACATTTAATGTTCGATTAAATGTTTTAATGAGTTTCTTTCAATGTCTTGATGTAATTCCTAGTGTTTTTGGTCTCGGTCCTCGTTGTGATCTTGTTTTTGTTGTTTCTTCCGGAGGATTATCGGTTCTCGAGGATTACGAGTCGATCATCATTTTGTGTTGGTAATTCGTGCGTTGTTATCCTCGTAGTTTTCGCGGTGCTATCAAAGTTTTCGCGGTGCTATCATGTGCTTGATTACGTTCAGGAATTCAGGGTTGCCCGACCGTATCTCATACATCGTCTCGCTTCAATCGTAGTTTCGAGGCAAGTATTTTCTTATACGAGTTGTGTCCTGCAAATAGAGTTTACATGTTGGATTTACGATGGTTGGTTTATCCTCGTGACTGTGATTCGTGTGAGTTGATTTTGATTTGATTATTTTCAACGTTGAAGGTTTTAATGATGTTTCCATTGGTTTAATGTTGTGGAATCATGTATTTCGTGTTAATTGTGTTGTTGTGTTTTGAAGAGTTTGATAATCATGTCGGATAAGTGGCCATCCCTAGTAAGTATTCTTGATGAGCTTACATTCTAAGCATATTAGTATTGCATGAGTAACATGTGTGTGTATGCTCACTATGGGTTAGATCCGACGGGGTCTCGGTAGGGGTCCACGTGTAATATCCGGATTTATTACGGTGTATTTCATTTGTATTCAAACCCTGTATTATTCGGATTGGTGATTTTGATTATTGGAGTATGATATTTCGTGCATTGATATCATTGTACATAAGTATAGAAACTTGCAAAATTGCTCTAGCAACCTCGTGATAGCACACGCTAAGAATGTATCTTAACGCGCGCTATCGGGCCATTATTAGCGCACGCTATGAAGATAGGAGTTGTGTGCGCTAAGAACTCAATTATTGAGCGGGACAGCTAACACATGCGCCAGCCGGGACATGGGTCTGGATAAGATTCCCGCGGACGCACCCGGACAATCCTGAAGTCAACCATTATTAGCGCACGCTAAGGAATGCTTAGTAGCGTGCGCTAACTTGTCAATAATGCAGAATATTATAAATGGGACAACAACCGTTTTGGCTTTCATTTCTTTCGCCCTTTCTTCATCCTTGAGAGTTCAGAGAGCTGTAGTAATACTTCTATACACTTAGAACACATCTTGTTGGTGTTTACATATTGGTTATCATTTGGGAATGATCATTGAAGAGTAAATACACCTTGGAGTGGCATACAACCAACCGGAGTTGGATTCTACCTTACGGTTCAGTGATGTTCATCATATTAAGGTATGATCAATCTATCTCAAGACTTAGAATTGGATTCTAACGATTTGGATGATCATGTTAGCAGGATATGGATTTTCATAGATGAATTATCCAAGTATATCATGTTTGGAATAGTGAGATGAATAAGCCTTAAATACCTTGATTATAATCATCATGATTCGAATCTTATTACACTGAATATGTGAAGAGAAGCTTCTATCATTGGTAAACCGAATCTAATAGATGATTTCATAGTAATCTTGGACTAGACGTTAACATCCTTATTGTTAGATAAATCTAAAGGTTTGATCATGGAAAGATTTATCTAGTATAGATAGGACGTTTAACAACTTCAGCATGATATTATGGATTTATATAGAGGTGTTAATATCAACCGTTAAGCTTTTCGGATCGTCATACGAAGAATTGTAGTCATAATGGAATATGGTTTATATGG
Organism: Orobanche coerulescens; assembly: GCA_033398695.1. Classification (NCBI taxonomy): domain Eukaryota; kingdom Viridiplantae; phylum Streptophyta; class Magnoliopsida; order Lamiales; family Orobanchaceae; genus Orobanche; species Orobanche coerulescens. Next base: position 20,742,523 of record CM065804.1, read on the forward strand.
TATGCATATCCTTGAATCCGAAGTTGTTATTATCCATAAGACCATTCAGAATCGTATATACATGGTGTTCATGGAAGTAACATGAATTATCACGCAAGATTTCATTGTTTCGATCATGGCAAGAACAGTTTACTGCTCAGCAGTAAACTGCCATGCACAGATAGCGCACGCTATGCTTTGATTATTAACGTGCGCTATCGAGCACGAGTTGGCGTGCGCTACGTTTGGTACGTAACGTACGCTAGACCATCAGACGAGTCAGTTGGCTGGTTAGTGAAGTACTGACCATGCATAGTTAGCGTACGCTAGTCTTTGTTGTTTGCGTGCGCTATCGGGCAGACTTAACGCACGCTACACAGAGTACTTAGCGTGCGCTAAGCAGTTCAGTCAGATTGCATTTTATGAACTTTTGGCCGTAAATCGAATTGTTAAACATCCGTATGACGTGAGATAAATCCTATATCATTTCTTTTGTTAAGGTTTGATCTTGTTGCATGATTGATTGAGGAGGACGACTTTCGAGTGTTCGTTTTTGTGGAAGTATTGTTCTTGTCTTCAAACCGAGGCAAGTACTCTAATTAGAATTGTTTATATTATGACAATTATGACGTGATTGTATCGTGTAAATATGTTGTGAATATATGTCCACCATGTGTTGATCCGACGGGAATCATCATGGGAATCTATAGTCAGGTGTTGGATCGTTGGACTGTAGTTCCACCATGTGTTGGTCCGACGGGATCATCATGGGAATCTATAGCTGTGTGCGCTGGATCGTTGGAATACCATCAGTATGTTGAAACTGTTATGATATGATATGTGTTGTGGATATTCTCGTTGGAGAAACTTGTTATGATATAATTGTTGATTATATCACTGTTGTATGATTATTGTACTTGTACTAGCATCGTTGTGCTAACCCCTTCGGGGGTGAACATTTGTGTATGTTCAGGATCTAGGAGAGCGGGAAAATAACTACTGGAGATGCATGACGACGAGGGTGCAGAGTGATGTTCCGAACGGGTTACTGTCTGTTATTTGTTGGTTATTTTAATAAGTACTCGAGTACGCCGTCGATTTATAATGTTTGGATTTTTGTGATGTAATAATAACTCTTCTTGTAATATTTGTAATTTCGGTTTTGAACCAGTCGGTTGAATTTTATTTCAGAAATTTCATAAACTGGTATCTGTTATTATCATTTCCTTTATTTAGCCTTGTAAATTCTTATTTAAAGGATTTACGGCGCTGTAATATTCCTGAATATATCGGGGGTGTTACAGAATATGGTATTGGAGCTAAGATTATGGATATCTTGGCCGTTGGATTTAAATAGGGGTCATTTATGTCTTTTGAGGTAACCGGTCGTAAATGACATCACTGCACTGCCTACGTCTTCATGCGAACGGTGGTTGTAAGTTCCTAAACTCTATCTCGTTGTGTACATATTGAATCTCTTTATACTCGAATATTAGAACGATGTTGTTTCCTGTATATTGAGTATTTATGCATACAGTATGTTGAGAGGCGGACGTGGACGCGGACGGAGAAATGCCGAAAGGGAAGCGTCGCCTTCTAACCAGGCCAGTCATAGCTCAGGCGAGCCGCAACAATCTATTAATAATGAACCAGATCCTGCTGTACCAGAGATCCTTCGTCAAGTGGTGAACCAGATGACTCAGTTCGCCCAGGTCGTAGACCGAATGCAAGTGGCGGTGGGACTACAGCAAGGAGAGAGACAGCAAGGGATCCCAAACATGGGAAACCGAGGTGACCGGTGGCTGCAAGAGGTGCCGAAGATGCAACCACCCAAATTCGACGGTATTTCTGAGACTCCCACCTAGGATCATTGGTTGAAAGAACTGGAGAAAATCTTTGCCGGAATCAACTGCCCAGACGACCGGAGAGCCTCTATCGCTCAATATTTTCTGATAGGGGAAGCATCCGAATGGTGGGAAGCCATCCGGCCTGTAGACCATGATGCCGATTGGACAGAGATTAGATTGATGATGGAAGCTCAGTATTGCCCTCGTCCTGTGAGGGAAGCCAAAGTTTGGGAGTTTTTCTCCGCTCAGCCTTCTGATGTGTCAGTATCCCAAGCGATCAAGACGTTTAACCAACAGCTGGCATTTGTTCGGCATCTGGTCAGAACAGATGCAGAAATGATGATTCATTTTGAAATGAGGATGAAACCAGAAATCCAGAGGTACATGTCCGGTTTTGAATGTACCACTCTCCGCCAATACCAGGATAAGGCGTTGGCGTACGAAATAAAAGAAGCAGCAATGGAGAAGTTTATGGAGTCGAAGAAACAGAAAGTCTCTGGTACTTTTATAGAGCACAAGAGCAGTGGGCCCCGCAAGGCCCCGTCTTCTTTTTCTTTCAAGAAACCTCCGCACCCATCTAAGAGCGGAAAGAATTACGGGACAATGTCAGCCACGACAGATACAGCTAGGAATTGCTTTAACTGTGGTCGCCCAGGCCACCTTTGGCGTGATTGTTTGCGCACTCCAGTTACATGTTTTGAGTGCGGACAGGAAGGGCACCGTGCGACGTTTTGTAAGGACGCCACTAAGTACAATGGAAACCGTTCATCACAGCCAGTTCAGAAGGAAGCCAGTGTCCAACAGACGCAGCAAAGTGTTCAGATGCCTCAGAATTTTGGCCGCGGGCGAGGCAGAGGACAATGGGACCGAAAGGGGACATCGAGTGCCGGATCTGTTCCCCCACGTTTGTATGAGATGAGGAGGACAAATGATCAGGATGCTGCTGTCGCATCAGGTACTGTCCAAATCCTTTCCCATCCAGTTAGCGTTTTGTTCGATACAGGAGCTACACATTCTTTCATATCTTTATCTTGTGTAAATCGTTTGAATATTTCCGGTTTTTATACTTGTGAACCTTATGTTGTTGGTTTACCGAGTGGAGAGAGAATTTTCGGAAATTTAGAAACTAGAAATTTCCCTGTATCATTTGGGGGCAGAGAGTGGCTCTCAAATCTGATCGTGATAGAAATGCAAGGAGATGACCTGATACTCGGAGATGATTGGCTTAATCGGTATGGAGCAATTGTAAACTACCGAAGGAGGAATATTTCACTGATCGCTGATGATGGCTCCGAAGTACTGTTCGAAGGATGGAAACCAGGAAGCTCAGGAAAATCGATCAAGGCGATGAAAGCTGTCAGATTGTTGAAACAGGGTTGTACCGGATATTGGTGTTATGCAATGAAGAAAGAAGACGAAATTGTGGAACTTTCATCCATTCCTGTTGTGAACGAATTCCCAGATGTGTTCCCTGACGAGTTACCTGGACTACCTCCACGAAGAGATATGGAATTTACCATTGAGCTGGAACCCGGAGCTACACCAATTTCTAAGGCGCCATATCGTATGGCACCTACTGATATGTACGAACTGAAGAAGCAGCTGGAAGAATTACTGGACAAGGGCTATATTCAGCCAAGCGTTTCGCCCTGGGGAGCGCCAGTTCTCTTTGTCCAAAAGAAGGATGGGTCGCTCCTACTGTGTATTGACTATCGAGAGCTGAACAAGATGACGATTAAGAACAAGTATCCGTTGCCATGGATTGATGATTTGTTTGACCAGCTGCAAGGGGCAACAGTATTTTCTAAAATCGATCTGAGATCAGGATACCATCAGCTGAGGATTAAGGAATCTGATGTTCCGAAATCAGCATTCAGAACTCGCTACGGGCATTATGAGTTTGTAGTGATGCCGTTTGGTCTCACTAACGCACCTGCTGTATTTATGCAACTGATGAACCGTGTGTTCATTGAATTTTTGGATAAATTTGTGGTCGTGTTTATTGATGACATTCTGGTGTATTCTAAGAGTCCAGAAGAACATGCGCAGCACTTGCGGATTGTATTGGAACTTTTGAGAAATGAGCAATTGTACGCCAAACTTTCTAAGTGTGAATTCTGGCTAAAGAAAGTAATGTTCCTCGTCCATGTAGTGTCAGCTGAAGGAGTCCGAGTAGATCCTCAGAAGATCGAAGCAATTATGAATTGGGAGCCTCCAAAGAACGTGAAAGAGGTCCGAAGCTTCTTGGGACTTGCTGGATATTATCGTCGATTCGTGGAAGGGTTTTCTAAAATCTCCCGCCCACTTACTCGACTCCTGCAGAAAACTCAAAAGTTTGAGTGGAATGAGCTATGTCAGGTTAGCTTTGATGAATTGAAGAAGAGATTGACGACGGCACCGATCCTATCACTTCCACAGGGAACTGAAGGATTCATAGTTTACAGTGATGCTTCGAACCAAGGACTTGGGTGCGTGTTGATGCAGAATGATAAGGTGATCGCTTATGCGTCGCGACAACTGAAACCTTATGAAGTGAATTACCCGACACATGATTTGGAGCTAGCAGCAGTAGTTTTTGCCTTGAAAATCTGGAGGCATTATCTGTACGGGACTCACTGTCAGATCTTTACGGATCATAAGAGTCTCAAGTACATATTTAGTCAGAAAGAGTTGAACATGCGGCAAACAAGATGGTTAGAACTGATTAAGGACTATGACTTGGAGATTTTATATCATCCAGGCAAAGCGAATGTAGTGGCCGATGCACTTAGCCGCAAGCCTGTATCTATTCAGATGCTGGAGACGCTGACATCCCAACTTAGCCTTCAACGAGAGATGATTCGTGAAGGGATTGAAGTGTGGTTATAAAGAGTCCAAGGACAACTGTGCGTGATGGAGATAACTTCATCTTTAACCGAAGAAATCAAATCTAGACAGGCAGATGATCCTCTGATGCTTCAGTTACATGATGAAGTGATCAAAGGAAAGGCCCCTGGATTCATAATTCATGACGATAGAGTTTTGAGATTTCAGAACCGACTCTGCGTTCCCGATGTTGATGTTCTGAAACAGACGATTATGAAGGAAGCTCATAGTTCGCCCTATTCTATCCACCCGGCACCAAGAAATGTATAAGGACTTGAAGCGGAATTTCGGTGGGGCAACATGAAGAAAGACGTAGCGGACTATGTTTCGAAATGCTTGACTTGTCAGCAGGTTAAGATCGAGCATCAACGGTCGGCTGGAATGTTGAAGCCGCTCCCGATTCCTGAATGGAAGTGGGAGGACATATCGATGGACTTTATCACTAATATGCCGAAAACCAGGACAGGAATGAACATGATTTGGGTGATAGTTGATCGTTTAACCAAATCGGCTCATTTTCTAGGTATTAAGGATACGTGGGGACCAGAGAGGTTGGCACGAGTATTTATTTCGGAGATAGTTCGATTGCATGGTACGCCGAAGACCATTGTTTCTGATCGAGACGGTCGTTTTGTGTCTCACTTTTGGAAAGCAGTTCATAAGGCATTGGGGACGGAATTGAACTTCAGTACAGCTTATCACCCGCAGACTGACGGACAATCTGAGAGAACTATACAAACGGTGGAAGACATGCTAAGGGCCTGTGCCTTAGATTGGACAAACGATTGGGAAGTTCATCTACCGTTGATTGAATTTACCTACAACAATAGTTGGCATGCTTCCATTAAGATGGCACCGTTTGAGGCATTATACGGAAGGAGATGCAGATCACCCCTATGCTGGGACGATTCATCGGACTTGATCGAATGTAACCAGAGTTGATCGAGCACTCGAGAGAAGATAGCCTTGATTCGTGAAAGGTCATAATGTTCTGCAGTCGCCAAATCCTATGCGGACGTACGCCACCGCCCATTGGAGTTCGATCGAGATCACGTACTTTTGAAGGTTTCTCCTACTCGGGAATCTTTCATTTCTAAGGAAAGGAAAGCCGAGTCCGAGATATATCGACCATTTGAGATCCTCGAGAGAGTTGGGAAGTTGGCATCTGATTGGCATTGCCGCCGTCATTGTGCCATGTTCATAACGTGTTCCACGTATCCCGCCACGAGATATATACCGGATCCACCATATCATTGATTTCGGCGAGATCGAAGTCAAGCAGGATGGAACGTTTGAAGAAAGACCGGTTAAGATACTCGAGAGTCGAATTAAGCAACTGAGGAACAAACCAATCGTTTTGGTCAAAGTTCAGTGGTCACGTCACGGAATGGAAGAAGCCACCTGGGAAACGGAAGCTGATATGAAGTCTAGATATCCCGAGTTATTTTCGTCTTGAGTTTCGGGACGAAACTCCTTTTTAGTAGGAGAGTATGTAATATCCGGATTTATTACGGTGTATTTCATCTGTATTCAAACCCTGTATTATTCGGATTGGTGATTTTGATTATTGGAGTATGATATTTCGTGCATTGATATCATTGTACATAAGTATAGAAAATTGCAAAATTGCTCTAGCAACCTCGTGATAGCGCACGCTAAGAATGTATCTTAACGCGCGCTATCGGGCCATTATTAGCGCACGCTATGAAGATAGGAGTTGCGTGCGCTAAGAACTCAATTATTGAGCGGGACAGCTAACACATGCGCCAGCCGGGACATGGGTCCGGATAAGATTCCCACGGACGCACCCGGACAATCCTGAAGTCAACCATTATTAGCGCACGCTAAGGAATGCTTAGTAGCGTGCGCTAACTTGTCAATAATGCAGAATATTATAAATGGGACAACAACCGTTTTGGCTTTCATTTCTTTCGCCCTTTCTTCATCCTTGAGAGTTCAGAGAGCTGTAGTAATACTTCTATACACTTAGAACACATCTTGTTGGTGTTTACATATTGGTTATCATTTGGGAATGATCATTGAAGAGGAAATACACCTTGGAGTGGCATACAACCAACCGGAGTTGGATTCTACCTTACGGTTCAGTGATGTTCATCATATTAAGGTATGTTCAATCTATCTCAAGACTTAGAATTGGATTCTAACGATTTGGATGATCATGTTAGCAGGATATGGATTTTCATAGATGAATTATCCAAGTATATCATGTTTGGGATAGTGAGATGAATAAGCCTTAAATACCTTGATTATAATCATCATGATTCGAATCTTATTACACTGAATATGTGAAGAGAAGCTTCTACCATTGGTAAACCGAATCTAATAGATGATTTCATAGTAATCTTGGACTAGACGTTAACATCCTTATTGTTAGATAAATCTAAAGGTTTGATCATGGAAAGATTTATCTAGTATAGATAGGACGTTTAACAACTTCAGCATGATATTATGGATTTATATAGAGGTGTTAATATCAACCGTTAAGCTTTTCGGATCGTCATACGAAGAATTGTAGTCATAATGGAATATGGTTTATATGGTATGCATATCCTTGAATCCGAAGTTGTTATTATCCATAAGACCATTCAGAATCGTATATACATGGTGTTCATGGAATTAACATGAATTATCACGCAAGATTTCATTGTTTCGATCATGGCAAGAACAGTTTACTGCTCAGCAGTAAACTGCCATGGACAGATAGCGCACGCTATGCTTTGATTATTAACGTGCGCTATCGAGCACGAGTTAGCGTGCGCTACGTTTGGTACGTAACGTACGCTAGACCATCAGACGAGTCAGTTGGCTGGTTAGTGAAGTACTGACCATGCATAGTTAGCGTACGCGAGTCTTTGTTGTTTGCGTGCGCTATCGGGCAGACTTAACGCACGCTACACAAAGTACTTAGCGTGCGCTAAGCAGTTCAGTCAGATTGCATTTTATGAACTTTTGGCCGTAAATCGAATTGTTAAACATCCGTATGACGTGAGATAAATCCTATATCATTTCTTTTGTTAAGGTTTGATCTTGTTGCATGATTGATTGAGGAGGACGACTTTCGAGTGTTCGTTTTTGTGGAAGTATTGTTCTTGTCTTCAAACCGAGGCAAGTACTCTAATTAGAATTGTTTATATTATGACAATTATGACGTGATTGTATCGTGTAAATATGTTGTGAATATATGTCCACCATGTGTTGATCCGACGGGAATCATCATGGGAATCTATAGCTGTGTGCGCTGGATCGTTGGACAGGTAGTTCCACCATGTGTTGGTCCGACGGGATCATCATGGGAATCTATAGCTGTGTGCGCTGGATCGTTGGAATACCATCAGTATGTTGAAACTGTTATGATATGATATGTGTTGTGGATATTCTCGTTGGAGAAACTTGTTATGATATAATTGTTGATTATATCACTGTTGTATGATTATTGTACTTGTACTAGCATCGTTGTGCTAACCCTTTCGGGGGTGAACATTTGTGTATGTTCAGGATCTAGGAGAGCGGGAAAACAACTACTGGAGATGCATGACGACGAGGGTGCAGAGTGATGTTCCGAACGGGTTATCATGCATTATTTGTTGGTTATTTTAATAAGTACTCGAGTACGTCGTCGATTTATAATGTTTGGATTTTTGTGATGTAATAATAACTCTTCTTGGAATATTTGTAATTTCGGTTTTGAACCAGTCGGTTGAATTTTATTTCAGAAATTTCATAAACTGGTATCTGTTATTATCATTTCCTTTATTTAGCCTTGTAAATTCTTATGTAAAGGATTTACGGCGCTGTAATATTCATGAATATATCGGGGGTGTTACACCACGGAGGGGTGGATCCGCGAGCTTGATTTTAACCACTATGGGTTAGATCCGATGGGGTCTCGGTAGGGGTCCACGGAGGGGTGGATCCACGATTAATTGTGGTGTATTTCACAAATGTGATTTGATTATGGCATTTTCGGAAATGAGTGCTTTTGAACGGTTTTCATGATTGCATGCATCGACTAAGTGTGTAAGAGGTAAGTTGTTCGTTTGGCTTACTTGGCTAGGATGGCACTAGAGTATTTTTTCGTCTGTGTTTACACCTTGGGTTGTGGATTTTTATGTTGGAAATCGGACCTTGCTATTGTCCTTTGGTACTATGATTTGATGAGATTCGGGACCAGATCCCAACGGTTTTGTAAAGGTCTTTTTATGGAAAGTGATTGTGGACCGAGACCCATTCGTTTTGAAATGGTTATTTTTCAACTAAGGACTTGAGGTCTAACAAAGTTTCTATTTTTAGAATCCCCGAGATGAGGAATTTATTTTTCAAACACTTCTTTGATGGTTCTTAATTAATAAAAACTTCTCGTGAAGTCTTTTGTAATTATTTGTCGTACTCGATTCATGATTTCTATTTGTTTGTTACATTTCGTATGACTGTACTAGCAAAATAATGAAATTTTGCTAACCCCCGAAAAATCAGGGGTGGATGTCTGTTTTGCATTCAGGTTTTGGGGAGCATGACACAGGGTCGGCACGAAGGATGATGAAAGATGATCGATACTAATCACATGAGGATCATACGATATCGTATTGGTTTTGTTGTACTTTATTTCCGCTGCAGTGTTCTACCCGTTGTACGGGAGTGCGTTATGTTTTGACCCCTGCGTGGGCATGTATTGAGATTGAGTTGTATGTATTTGTTGAAAGACCAAATCGGTCTACTGAGTCTTGTTAGCCTTAAAGGCATGGTTGAGTTGATTGATTTTGTTACCAGCCTGGTAGATCCTTGAGGAAAGGTTCTACGGCGTGTAATATCTCTGAGCGGATGTGGGTGTTACAGCAGGCACCCGCTCCACCGCATTCTCTCTTCGGACAGACCCCAATTTCATAGCCTCGTGACGAGGATCTAGGGGATGGTGGTAATCCTTCTACTTCTACATTTGGACATTTAGATTATTTTAGTAGTGGATTGTAGTTGTGTTGTTGTAGGACTCTTGTATATTTATATTTGCGTTAGAATTGTGTAAGTGATTTTGTTGACGCTATTAGTATGTTGATGAAATTTATGTTCGTGAATGTGTTGTGCGTTGTGTTGCATATAATGTTGGGCATATTATTGATGGTATTAGTTGAATGTGTTGTCCGTTGATTGTTGTTGATAATGGGAGCTGGTGTATAAAAATTGCAGGTGCAAAAAAACAGGTTTGGTATCCCAAAATCTGAACTAATTTTTTTTTATATTAGGTTTTAGCCGACGACCTTTACAAAAGTCGTCGGCTAAAGTATATATTTTTTTTAAAAAGTTTTAGCCGACGACCGTGCTAATTATCGTCGGCTAAAGTGTATATTTTTTTTAAAATACTTTAGCCCATGACTGTAGTTAAATGTCGTCGGCTAAAGTATATATTTATTTATTTTAAAAACACTTTAGCCGACAATATTTTTCTCGGTCGTCGGCTAAAACCTTAGCAATTTAGCCGACGGAATAAAGTCGTCGGCTAAAGCTGGAAGTTTAGCCGACGACTACCAAAAAATTTGTCGGCTAAACCTTGGCCGACGAATATCGGCCGATGATTTTTTAGCCGACGACTGAGGGGATTAGCCGACGACATTGACCTTTAGCCGACGACTTAAAGTCGTCGGCTAAACCCCCGATATTGGTAGTGAGTGGTAAAATTTACACGGATTATCCTTCCTGTCGCAACCTTTATACGAATGCGAAATAAAATTACAACAAGATGGAAGTCTAACGGGTAACAAGCTGCACCGCTACCCCCTTTGGATACAAAATTAATTCTCTTAAAAATTATATAATATGATATGGTTACAGTAATTATCTCGATTCATAGTAATATAACCATATCATATTACTACAACAAAAAAGGAATTCCAAAACTATTAATATTAAAAAAAATATTTACATGAAAAATATAATGAAATAATAATGAATCGAGATAATTATTATAATTATATCATATAAAGAGATTGATATTATAAAATGAATATGTAACTTATCAAACATGACTATACCTTGATTAATCGATGCGAGAAAAAAATGCTCAAAAGTGAAAGAAAGCTTTATTTCCTAAACAAAAATGACAAGAAATTAAAGTTGGCATCAAACAGCAGACAAAATGTTCATACTCACACGTCTACCAGTCACCACGTGCGACGACAATGGCCCCATTAATATTGCAATGCAATCTTAGCAACATGTATCTAAGGTTATTTACGTATTTATATAATATTTATAAATTAATTATATAAATTTTTTATATAATAAAAATAATTATAAAATCAGTTCATTAGATATGTATAATTAATAGTAAGTTGTTTGAAATGATATATTTGTATAATTAATAGTTAAGTTGTTTGAAATGATATATTTGGATATCAGTTATTTAGGCTCTGTTCTTTTGGACTGAATAAATCTAAACTAAATTGAATCGAATCAATCGAATCAATGGATTCGAATCGAATCGAATCGGCCCAGGCCCGAATGGACTCGAATCGAATCGAATCGAATCGAAATATATATTAAGGGTAAATATTAATAATAATAATAATGATAAATAATAATAATAATAATAGTAATTAACAACAACAACAATAATAGTAATATTATTAGTAATAATAACACTAATAATAATTAAGATTAATAATAATAATAATAATAAGAAGAATCGAAATAACCGAATCAATCAATGAGCCGAATGGACTGAATCGAATCGAATCGAATTGACTCGAATCGAATCGATCAATCGAACTAAACTAAAAAACTGAAAAATAAGTCCAAAATAACAGAGCTTTAGTATCTTAACTTCGAGTAAAGTATATTGCATTTGGATATTTGCAAATAACAATTTGATTACTTGATATATTGCATTTGAATATTGTTTCAATAGTAATTATTGTAATTATTTTAGTATTTGTTCCGGGAAATTCTTCCCGTATTGGTGTCTTACCTAATACTAGTTGTAGGGGGATAAGAGTTATGGAAGGTTCTGGACTCTTCCATAAGTAGTTGGATCCTGTTAGATGTCTTACCTTAACTAGGAATCCTATGTATGGAAAAACTCTCTTTGCAATGCCTATATAAAGGCCCCTCTATTCATTGTTATCAATACAATTGATTTGCTGTCTTTACTTTTCTCCTCAAACACGTTATCAGCACGTAGCTCGAACGAAAAAAAAATAAAATATCGGCCAGCCTCCACCGCCGGACCGCTGCCACCGCCGTCAGCTTCCGCCGCCGCCCACCGCCGGACCGCAGCCGCCACCCGCTGCCACCGCCGTCAGCTTCCGCCGCCAGCTGCGGCCGCAGTGCCACCAACGCCCGGCTACGCCGCCCGGCTGTGCCAGTCTGCCACTTGGCCGAACGCCGACCGCCACCGTCGAATCCGCCAGCGCCAACCTGGCCGCCCGAAGCCGCCGGACCGCCAGCGCCAGCAGCCTCGCCGCCCAGCGCCACCGCTGCCCGATCGCCGCCGAGCACCGCCGCCCTGCCGCCACCGCCTTCCGCCGCGCCACACCATCGCCCGCCCAGAGCCGCCCAACACAGCCGCCTGTGCAGCCACCGCCGCCTCCGCCGCAAACCGTCGCCCGACTCGGCTCAGTCCGGCTTAGTCCGGCGGTTCGACTCTCGGACCAAAACTCGAACATCAACTTATCTTGAGCCGCCAAAATTGCACCTCCGGTTTCACGTCGTCGCATCGAGTACCAACCGTAGATCGAAGCACACCACAGATCCAGCACGTGCCTAATTTTATAATCGAGGTAATTATCTAACTTGTCCCTATTTCAATTCTCTCCTTTTGGGAATTTTTCTTTTGGGGACACGGGTTTTGGGTTCTTTATCTCCCACGCTACTTTGCGGTGGATGAGACCGCGAGAGAAGTCGGTATCTCTGCGTGTCGAAGAAAACTGTGTGACGGTCCTGGGGGAGTCACGGAATTGTTGAAAAGTCGATACTTGTGGTTGTTGCATACACCACGTATCTGGGTGCGATCTGATATCGCCGTTTTTTTTGTCGACTTTACTAAACAACAATTAAGGGAAGTAAATCGAGTAACGGTTATGTTACACGCTTTTAAAAGCATCGATTGTGACCGTTTACATTGTCACTGAAAATCCAACAAGACTAACTTCCTCTTGTTTATATCTTGTAGATGGCACAAAGCTCCAATGTTCATCCGGAGTTCGACATCCTTGACCATGCTGGTAAGGAGTACCATAGGTGGGTCTCAGACGTTCGCTTGGCATTCGTCGGTAAGAGATTTACTACCACCATCTTTCCCTCTAACGAGCCTACCGCTCAAGAACCGAGCGAGGAAACCAAGGCTAATGCACTGATGTACTTGCGTAGACATATACATCCGTTGTTGAAAAAGTGTTATATGAACTTGCAAACCCCCAAAGAACTATGGGATACACTCGAACAACGATTTAATAATGTGCATGATCAGCGCTTCCCCGAATTGCAACTTCAGTGGGAGCAAATCCGATTTTTGGATTATGCGAATTTGGAAGCCTATAATCAAGCTATCCTCGATCTTCGCGCTGATCTTGGTTTTGTGGTGTCAAGAAGTCTGATCAAGATTTGATCGAGAAGACTCTTAACACGTTTCCCGTGGGAGCAAGTGTAATTGCTCATCAGCTACGTGTTGCCTATGAGGAAGGGAGAATTAAGAACTTTAGTGACCTTATCTCCCACCTCGCGAAAAAAGAAAGACACCATGAAATTATTCTCAATAGCAATGCGCGCCCAGCTGGTACAAAGCCGATTCCGGAAGTGAATCAGGCTACCCACAGGAAAGCACCACGACAAAATAGAAAAGGCAACGCTACTCAGTTTTTGCAAGCACCACGGATGCATGACTCGAGCAAGTGAGGGAAAAGACGAGGTCGTCGTTTCAACGTGTGGAAGAGGCAAGGTGGCTCGGCCACGGGACCTAGTGGAACCCAACCACGTGGGCCGCCTCCTGCCGCCGGGAATGGAACCACTCCAAAGGAAGGCCGGAATTGCTATACTTGCGGATCGAAGAACCATACTTACCGCAATTGCAAAGCGCCAAAGAACATCCAAGCTTACTACAAGCACTATAAACAATATTTGACTCAAGAGTCGAATTACATGGAAGAAGATAATGAGAATACGGAGGTGAACCATATTGAGATCCAGACTGAGATCCCTTCTCTCACCATTGCGGACAAAGACCAACATATGGATGTTGCCGACTTTGACTAGTTTTACGCTTTGGTTATGTTTTGTCTTGTTTCTAGTTTCCGAGAACTACTTTGGATTTTTATGAATGTAATAAAGTTGGCCATGATGAAAAAAATTCTTTTAATTGATGTGATTGTGCAAAGATGAATTTTATTTTTTCCCTTTGAAAGCATGTTTGGTTTATCACAAAATAATTGCTAGCAATGAATTTCTTGGTTAAAAATTTGATACATTGGTAGGATTTCATCAAAACTTTTGATCAAGACTAGGCGCATCCTCCTTGGTATTTGTTTATGCTTTGAGAGTTCAAACGGAATCGTTGGTTTTTAAACAAATTTTAGTCAGACCGACATTCCTACTTTCTCTGCAAGTCTACCAAGTTGGAGTTACCGAAAGGATCATTAGTAGAGATATAAATCGAAAACCAAGATGCGTTTTAAAGTATTTAAACGCTCCTATGGCCATATTTCCATAGTATTGTATCAACAATAATGCCTTTGAAAAAGGCTTCAACTTTGCTCTATCACTCAACAATAGGGAAATACCAAAATAGAAAATTGAAACGAGCACTGAGATCTGAGTTTAATGATCTAGAAAGTGCACGACCTATGGACAGAAATATACGGAAGTCTAGTTTCCAAAACAACTGACCGTTCGTCCATAGCCTTCTTAACGAAGAAGTTATTGCTGTTTTAGTGAACAAAGATCAAGCTGCGCAGAAATTATTTCCAGCGATTGTGCTAACTTTGATCCTAACCAACTTGGTCGAATTTCCCCAAACTCGATATTAATGAGTTTTCGCTATGTCTCTAATCATAAGACTAATTGAGTTTCATGCCTTATTGTAGATGTCTCGTGGCGAAATTGAGTGCCTTGCTGATAGTGGAACAACCCACACTATTCTTCGGAATAGGCAATTATTCAAGGATATTGTGCCATACATATCCTCAGTGACAACAATGATTGGTTCCTCCCAAGTAATTCAAGAGAGGGGACCTGCTCATTTCTTGCTACCTAATGGTACGCATATTAATGTCACAAATGCTCTCTATGCCCCAAGAGCAAACCGAACCTTGCTAAGTTTTAGGGACATCCGTGCTAACGGTTATCACCTTGATACACATTGTGAGAATGGGACAGAATTTTTGTGTGTTACTCTGGCAGAATGCGGAAGACGCCGCATTCTCAAGAAACTTATGAGTCTAAGTAGTGGTTTATACCAGACTACAATAAGGGTTATTGAATCCTATGCTGTGAGTCACGAACTGTGTGATTCTGAAGCATATCAACTATGGCATGACCGACTCGATCACCCTGGACGCGACATGATGATTCGCATTTTGAAAAACTCACATGGTCATCCGTTTTTCAAGTCCAGAAAACGATTGGAAGCACCACTCGATATCGGCATTGATGTGAGTGAGCTTGATACCGTATCACCGGGACTAAAGATCGCACGCCCTGATAAGGTTGATGGTGCATCTCTTGTAAATCCCGAGGCTTCCATGGCAATTTCTAATGCCCATAAATCGTTTTGTAAAGCCTGTTCACTAGCAAAGTTGATACCCTCTCCGTCATTTTCTAAAGACTCAACACAAAATATTCGCTTCTTACAAAGAATTCAAGGGGACATATGTGGACCTATTCAACCAGAGTGCGGACCATTCAGATATTTTATGGTTCTGGTTGATGCATCGATGCGATGGTCACACGTCGCTCTACTATCCACGAGAAACGCTGCATTTGCTAAACTCCTAGCACAAATCATCAAGTTACGGGCTAACCACCCCGACTTCCCAATCTCGTCATTAAGATTGGACAATGCTGGAGAGTTTACGTCAAAGTCTTTTGACGACTATTGCATGTCGATTGGGATTGATGTTGAACATCCCGTCCCCCACGTTCATTTGCAGAATGGCCTTGCCGAGGCTATGATTAAGCGGTTACAGCTTATCGCCCGAGCATTGGTATTGCGCACCAACTTGCCGATTTATGCCTGGGGTTATGTAATTTTGCATGCGGCTATACTTATTCGCTTTCGACCCACTGCCAATCAACCGTTTAGTGCGTACCAGTTGGTAACTGGATATGAGCCTGATATTTCACACTTACGCATTTTTGGTTGTGCGGTATATGTGCCAATTACGCCTCCACAGCGTACTAAAATGGGTCCGCGAAGACGATTAGGTATATATGTTGGCTATGAATCGCCTAAAATTATCCGCTATTTGGAACCTTTGACAGGAGATCTGTTCACTGCAAGATTTGCAGATTGTCACTTTGATGAGACAAACTTCCCGTCGTTAGGGGGAGAGAGGAATCGAACGATTCGATTGAACGCCAGAAATTATGCAGTGTGCTCCCTCCTTGCCTCATCAAGATCCCCGCACAGCTCAATCCGAGCTATAAGTGCAACGTATTCTCAGTCTTCAGAAAGTTACGGATTCGATGCCCGACAGCTTTACTGATACTGCGAAAGTGACAAGATCTACCATTCCCGCTGCGAATGTTCCTGCAAGGTTAGAAGTCCCAGTTATAGGGCAAGGTTCAGCCGTCCAAAGGAATGATGCCACCGGCGTCAACCTTATTGGTGGGACGGCTGCTTCGGCTGCTCTTATCCCTGCTCGAAAGAGGGGGAGGCCAGTGGGTAGAAAGGATACCGAACCTCGAAAGAGAAGAGGAACGGAGGCACAAAATCCTCTCATCATCGACACAGTGACTCCGTCACACGAAATTATCTCTGACTACGGATATGTCCTCGAATTAACAATGGAACAATCGACGGACGCGTCGGAAACTTTGTTGATGTCAGAAAATAAAGAAATCTCGATGCAATGTACGAGTGAATACGTACTATTGGACAGGTCGTCCACGCTAGTCGACGATGCTTTTGCCTACTCCGTCGCTCAAGAAATTATTGAAGACGACGACGCTGAGCCGCGCTCGGTTGCTGAGTGTCAACAACGAGCCGATTGGCCGAAATGGAAAGATGCAATGCAGGCTGAACTAGACTCAATGGCTAAATGTGAGGTATTTGGCCGTATCGAGCCAATACCCGTGGGCGTTAAACCAGTTGGACATAAATGGGTCTTTGTTCGTAAACGCAATGATAAGGATGAGGTCATGCGTTACAAAGCGAGACTAGTTGCCCAAGGCTTCTCGCAGCGCCCTGGCATTGACTACGAGGAGACGTATTCTCCCGTTATGGACATCATCACTTTCCGCTACTTAGTCAGTTTGGTAGTGTCCGAAAAACTGAACATGCAGCTTATGGATGTGGTTATAGCGTATCTTTATGGGGATCTAGATACGGATATCTATATGAAAGTCCCCGAAGGGATTTTATGGCCCAAATCAAGTAGCTCTAAACCACGGAGCGCGTACGCTGTGAAATTGCGTCGTTCACTGTATGGTTTGAAACAATCCAGAAGGATATGGTACAACCGCCTAAGTGAATACTTGGTTGGGAAGGGATACAAGAACAGTGACATCTGTCCATGCATATTCGTGAAAAGAACAGATGCAGGATTCGTGATTGTAGCCGTCTATGTAGATGACATGAATGTCATCGGTACCATAGATGAGGTCAATGAAACGGCCCGCTACCTTAAATCCGAATTCGAGATGAAAGATCTGGGGAGGACTCGATTCTGCTTGGGCTTAGAGCTAGAACATCGAGATGATGGTATACTCATTCATCAGTCTGCCTATGTCCACAAAATGCTCAGGCGATTTAGCATGGACAAGGCACATCCTCTTGCTACCCCCATGATTGGTCGAAGTCTGGAAATGAACAAGGATCCGTTTCGTCCTAAAGAGGAGGATGAAGAGGTCCTTGGAGCAGAAACACCGTACCTTAGCGCAATCGGTGCGTTGTTGTATCTGGCTCAATGTACTCGTCCATACATCGCATTCTCTGTGAATCTGTTAGCGAGATTTAGCTCCGCTCCCACGATAAGGCATTGGAATGGAGTAAAACACATCTTTCGATACTTGAAAGGCTCCAGTGACCTTGGATTGTTCTTTCCCTACGCAAGAGAGAGTGATATTCCGAAAGGAATTGTTGAGGTTAAGACGATGCATACCGACCGTCGATCTTCCTCTGATATTGCAGCTAAGCATGGTAGCTTGACTACCAGAAGTGCTAATGCGAGCAAGCTTACCCCTTATGCAGAGAATCCTAACGACACATTAGTTGGATTTGCTGATGCCGGTTATCTCCCTGACCCGCATAAAGGACGTTCCCAAACTGGTTATGTGTTCACCATTGGGAATACGGCGATATCTTGGCGATCTACCAAGCAGACCATAGTTGCTACTTCCTCGAACCATGCAGAGATAATTGCATTGCACGAATCCGTAAGGGAGTGCATTTGGCTCCTGGCCACCCTAGACCATATACGAGGAACGTGTGGATTAGATCCCACTACGGAACCCCTACTTGCATCTTTGAGGACAATGCGGCATGCATTGAGCGGATGAAGTTAGGTTTCATAAAGGGTGACAATACCAAGCATATTATTGAAGTTCTTTTATAATCGGCAGCAGCAGAAATTGTGAATATCGAAGTGAAACAAGTGAGTTCTCGATGAGAATATCGCAGACTTGTTCACTAAGTCTCCCGAAATCTACATTTGAGAAACATGTGAGAAGCATCGGCATGTGTCGATTATCCGAGCTCAACTAAAGATGGCTCGATGGAATGAGGTCATGTATACCTCGGGGAGTATACTTCACATGGTTCGACATTTGTAGTTGGTGCGTTGCGCTCTTTTCCTCACCAAAGTCTTTGTTTTTCCCACGGGTTTTATTTGACTTGGAAAGGTTTTTTACCGAGGCAACACCGTGTGCACCATGTTAGTATTAGCGTTCGACACGGGGAGTGTTAGGAAATCCTTTCTCTATTGGTGTCTTACCTAATACTAGTTGTAGGGGATAAGAGTTATGGAAGGTTCTGGACTCTTCCATAAGTAGTTGGATCCTGTTAGATGTCTTACCTTAACTAGGAATCCTATGTATGGAAAGACTCTCTTTGTAATGCCTATATAAAGGCCCCTCTATTCATTGTTATCAATACAATTGATTTGCTGTCTTTACTTTTCTCCTCAAACAGTATTATTATTTTTTATAATACTTTTATAAAATATGCTACATATTGTAATTTGCCCATCTATCTATTATTTGGTGCAGTTCGACCAAATTATTAAAAAATCACATATGAAGCCAAAATTAACATCACTATTAAGTAGGATTGTAAATTAGCCGAGGTGCTCGTGAGCGTACGCGAGCATATTCAGTCAAAGCTCGACTCGAGCTTGAGTTGACCAAGCTTGCTCAAACTTGACTCGAGCTCGTAAATACTTAGCTCGTGAGTTCGCGCGTGAGCATTTAATTATTTTTTAAATTTTGTTATATATATATGTATAAATATCAATAATATTTAACTATTTATTAATAATAACTAACAATGTTATATTTATTAAAATAGACAATTTTTTTACTATTTTAATAAAATGTAAAAATAAATAAGTCAAAGATAATTAAAAAAAGAATAATGAAATAAAAAAATATGTTTGTGAACTACTCGAGGCGATAGAAGATATTGCTCTAGTCGAGTTCAAGCTCGAATTTTGCAGTTCGTCAAGCTCGACTCTATTAATATGACTCGTTAAGATTAAAACTTCACTCGATTTCGTTTATATTCCTAAATTCAAGAAAAGCCAAACGACATATAGTAAAAGCATGGATTCGGATTCTCCACAGTACTACTGCTACACGCTGTTGGATCCGCCACACACACAAACTTGTATGGATGTGTGTCATGTGATGATGGGATGGAGCAGAGCTGTGGTGCATATAATCCGCATCCTAAAAGCATTCACATAGATGTAATCATTTGATATTAAATTATAAAAATGTTAAAACAAGAGAGCCACTTCCCCCTCCTAAATATTTAATCAAATCTATCACATCATGTGTTCTTTTAAATTTTCCACTAAATACCCCTCCCCCTCTTCATCGCTCCTCCTGCCCCCCCACCCCCACCCACCCCCACGCGCCCATCCCCCTGCTGCCACCCCCCCCTCCCCCTGCTGCGCTGGCAGCTCTTTTTTTTTGTTTTAGTTTTTTGCTTTTTAATTTAATTTATTTAATTATAAAAATATATAATTTATGTAAAAAAAGAAATATATTATTTAAATAGACATATATTATATACAATGACTCAATTCAAGAAAAATTTATGTAAGATAATATAAATATTATTATATAAAGTGGCTCGACTCGAAATTTTTTTTAACAAATTTATGTAAGATAATAGAGAAAATAGAGAAATACAATTATGTTGATGCACAAGAAAAAATATCATCAATAGAAGACAATAATGCTAAATCCCTGTCAGAGACAAGCACAAATGATAGTAATACCTTCTTTTCAAGAATCATTTTCTTAAGACAATTTAATGTCCAAGTATATTGGTCGATCTTGTCGTCACTCATATAAGCTCATAAGTGAATATGTTCGTTGAATGGATGTGACACCAACAATCTCTAAGA
The DNA here is from genome assembly GCA_033398695.1 of Orobanche coerulescens. Lineage (NCBI taxonomy): Eukaryota > Viridiplantae > Streptophyta > Magnoliopsida > Lamiales > Orobanchaceae > Orobanche > Orobanche coerulescens. The sequence continues at coordinate 20,763,008 of CM065804.1, forward strand.
ATAGAGCCCGAAATTCGTTTGTCTGGAAAATTGGACATATAAGTCCATGCTAACTTGATAAATCCAAAGGAGGTCTGTAACTTCTTGGGTATCTGGATTTGTACTATAAATATACAAATATCCTTCATGTAACAAAAAGAATTAATTAATAAATATTTAAAATTAATGGCCCTATTTGACAATTAGCGGTTAGCAGTTAGCTGTAGCAGATTAAGTTAACTGTTTTGACTAGCTGTTTGAATTAGTTGTTTTGATTAGCGATTTGAATTAGTAGTTTGAATAAAATTCTTGGTAAATAACTATTAGCGGTTAGCTATTTCAATATGTAAAATGACTAATAAGGATATTAATATATATTATTATTTAAGTTTTATAATTGTTAAAATAATAAATAAATAAAAACAAATAAACAACATTCATAATTATATTAAAAACATTCATTTATATACATACACACACACACACACACACACATATATATATATATATATATGAATGCATGAAACTTAAATATCAAAGTCACTGACAAAATAGTATTTTCATAACATTAGTTACGATTCTCTAATTGAAAAAGCTCCTACAAGTAGGTTTTTTGAAAGCAGCGGATTGGACCCAATCCGCTACTTAAATATGTTAACCACCAAACACTTATATTAGAGGAGTTATCGAGTCAAACCTATAAATGAGCTCAATCCTCTAATTTCTCATCAAACCTCTAAGGCCCTGTTCTTTTGGACTTATTTTCGATTTTCGATTCGATTCGATTAAGTCGAGTCCATTCGAGCCTTTGATTCGAGTCCATTCGATTCAGTCCATTCGGGCCTGGTCATTTCGGCACCATTTCGCTTCTTCTTCTTATTATTATTATTAATCTTAATTATTATTATTGTTATTATTACGAATAATATTACTATTATCGTTGTTGTTGTTAATTACTATTATTATTATTATTATTATTTACCATTATTATTATTATTATTATTATTTACCCTTAATATATATTTGATTCGATTCGATTCGAGTCCATTCACTCGATTCATTCGAATCCATTCAGCCTGATTCGATTCGATTCATTTAGTCCAAGAACAAAGCCTAACTCCCTAACACCCCCAATATATTTTGAAAATTTATTAAAATGAAGAAACTACCTTTAGTAAGAAGTTGAGATAGTGCATATGGGATAGTATTCAATGAACCTCTTTTTGTCTTCCTTACTTTATGAAGCTCATTGTAAAAACTTGCAATATTTGTAGTGTTTGTTGGGTCACGCTCTTCTAAAGAGCCAAGAATATGTGGAACAGTGATCTCGACCAATTTGCGAGATTTTTTTTCCTTCTGGTTTTAGTCTTAATGGATACTTATGACCTTCCAAATATTGAGCAAGCTCGTGATTATGCTCTATGCACACAACCTTAATACCCCACATGACACCAAGAATTGGTACATTTTTAGAAGAAATAGTCAATTACACCTTTTTGTATTGGTACGTCTTTGCAAATATTCTCCAAGTTAAAGATATCTGGGTGGCTGGTATCCCCCCTCCCGGTCACAAATGAAAAATTAGGAAGTTTATTATCAATTTTGTTGGCCGACTTATCAATAACTATTACAAAGCCGTTACTAAGTCTCATCGTCTTTGCCCAGTTTGTCATATCATCTCTACTTTGAAATATCTATACACAATAATTGAACTTATAACAAGCAATATTTGATAATTACACAAAGTATTTACTTAGAAAACATTCTTGATCTGTAGTGAACTCATCTATGGATTTGAAGGTAAAATAGAGTTTGAAAAATTGGAACAAAATAAAATATGAAAGAGAGAATTAAGTATCAGAAATGGTATTTATGCTCATATTTATAACATGGAGGAAGCAACATATGTTGAAATAAGTGAGAGAATCCAAAAATTTATGAAAAGATAAGTCACAATTAGAAATAGAATCACTAATCCCCCTTCCCAACTAGACATATAAGTCATAATTTAATATGAAAGGAGGAAAATATCTTGAAAAATATGAAAGAGTCCACAAATATACTATAATTTATGAAAAGACACAATTAGAAATAAAATTACTAATCTCCTCTCCCAACTTGACAAATAAGTCACAATTCAATGTGAAAGGAAAATAATATCTTGAAAAATATGAAAGAGTAAAAAAATGTACTATAATTTATGAAAAGATAAGTTACAATTAAAAATAAAATCACTAATCCACCCTCCATCAACCTGGTAAATAAGTCACAATTCAATGTGAAAGAAACAAAATATCTTGAAAAATATGAAAGAGTCCAAGAATGTACTATAATTTATGAAAAACAAGTCATCATTAAAAATAAAATCACTAATCTCCCTCACAACGTGATAAAATATCAAAAAAATAGATCGACGATATTGTGATTGAATGTATAGTACTTTTAATAAAAAAATCTGTATTTTAAATAAATATATTTTATAAGATATCGTTTTTTAATGTACAGTATTTTTAATAAAATATTTTTTCTATTTTTAATAAATATATTTTATAATTTTTATATTAATATATTTTAATTAAAGACTATCTACAATTAATAATATATCATACATAATATATTTATATAACAATTAAATAAGGATAATGGTATTTTTGTAAAATAGGCTATTTTTCAAAAGGGGAGGATTAGTGGTTTTTGGGGAGGGGGAGGAGGCTCCCAAAAACAACTGCAACCTTGATCCAGTAATAATATTTTTTCCGTCCTCCTAGAGAGTACTTTTAAACACGATTTCTGTTATAATATACCATGAAAGTGACGTTTCAATTACCCCTTTGTTTTTATATAGTGTGAATGACTATTATGCCCATGATGTAATTATATAATTACGATTGTGCCATCTGAAGTTTTGCTATAACTAGGACTTCAGTTATTAATGAACAACACACCTGAGAATCATTCTCTATTCTCTCTCTCTAAATTCTCTCTCTATAATATTTTGATTTTATAACACGTTATCAGCACGACTCTAACCATTTGAGTAATATGATGAGAGTATGCTCTACAGTTGCATCTGTAAGATAATCATTTGTATCAGAAATCGGATAATTACAAATAAACAAGATTGTGATCCCCAATTCAAGAGAGAAACCACAACCACCGCCATCACCCATTTCCTACTTCAACGAGGCGGAAACGAGAAGAAAAAAACATCCCTCTTTTCACTATGGATTTCATCCTCCTCAAAAAAACCCTTCTTTCTTCACCATTGTCGTCGCCAAAGTAGTATCCAAGCTACGCGGCAAGAAATTTAAGCTCCCCAGGCCCATTCCCTGTCCCGATTTTTGGGAATTGGCTCCAGGTAGGCGACGACCTGAACCACCGCAATCTCACCGAAAAAGATTCAGCGAACTATTCCTTCTCCGTATGAGGCGCCGCAACTTAGTGGTCGTCTCCTCGCCAGATCTCGCCAAGGACATCCTTCGCACGCAGGGTTCGAGTTCGAGTCACGTACCCGAAAGGTCGTGTTCGACATATTTACCGGAAAGAGACAGGATATGGTTTTCACATGTTACGACGAGCACTGGCGCATGATGCGCCGAATCATGACCGTCCCCTTCTTTACCAACAAGATTTTCCAGCAATACCGCCACGAATGGGAGGCGGAGGCCGCCGCGATGGTAGAGGACGTGAAGAAGAATCCTGGAAATGGCGAGGTGCAGAACCTGTTTGATTCAAGGTAAGAAATGATATTTTAATATATTAATCAAATAGTTTTTCAATTACAAAACTGACGGACTTGGTTGGAAGTTGAAAAAAAAGGGGAAACATAAAAGAAGAACAGCGATATGAAGAAAACGCAACAGGAAGAAAAAGATAAAATATAAATATAGTACTACTTATGTAATACCCGGTTGTAATTCAGTCATTATCGTGTAGTAATTATCGCTCAGTAATTGTCACTCAGTAATTTTCACTCATTAATGATCATTTGTCACTCATATTCATTCATTGTTTTCACCATGTGGAGTAATTTGTATCATGTATCACTAGTTATTCATCATTCAACCCGGTTGGATAGTCGGGCCGAGCGTATCATCATTGTCACCTTTGTAGTGGGCTGTGTGTGAGAAGTAGCGCACGCTACGAATGGTAAGTAGCGCGCGCTAGTGGGTTGTAGTAGCGCATGTTATATAATTGGTGTAGCGCGTGCTAAGGTCGGACAGGCAGAGTCCAGTGGGTACTGGACTGAATTGGATTAATTCATAGCGCACGCTATGAATGGTTTTTAGCGTACGCAATTGGTGTAGTAGCGCACGCTAAATATTGAATGTAGCACACGCTATCGCGAGCAGGTCAGAGGACAGAAGGTCTGGACTTCAGTTACTGGGTATCAGATTTTTAGTTAGCGCACGCTAAATATTGTGATTAACGCACGCTAGGTATACAGTCGTAGCGCACGCTACAAAAGGTATGTAGCGCATGCTACCGTTACAGTCAGAGTGTACTGGACTACCCAGTACACCCGTTAGCGCACGCTAAGAACGGGGACTAGCGGACGCTAACTGGGATTGCTATAAATAGGACAGTCCGGCCCAGATTCATCATTTTCACTTCTCACTTCATTTATGGGCGATTACGGGCGATTTTGGACGATTTGAAGAGTGTTCTCCGAGCTATTATCACCTGTCATCATCTTCAAGCTTTTGAGTTGGATTAATCATCATTTCATCATCCCTATCACATCAAATCAAGGTAATGATTTCTTGAATCTAGAATTTCAGATTTTGGGTATTTTTCTTCCGATTTCTTCGTGTAAGCTGGAACTTATGTTGGAATATGTTAGATATGGATTATCTACCTTGAATAAATGTATTCCTATGGATTTATTATCGTATATTTCGGATTTCATGAATATTGGGGTTGAATCAAGAACACTTTGGGGTTGACTTTGATATTTTTGGGGGTTTTCGATTAGATGTTGTCGTTAACTCGAGTTGTGGATTCCTATGGGATTATTAATATCATTGAAGGTGTTTTGTTGGTTTGAAATACTCATTTTGGAGTTTGGGTTCGATATATTCAGGATTGGATATTATCAAAGGATGTATGTTTACTAAGTATTCGTTAGAATGCCTCAATGAGTTTGGATATTGTTGTATCGATGTTTGAGTTGGTTATAATCGTGTTTGATATGTATATTGAGCGTTTGTTGGTAATCATGTCATTCAAGGTTGTTCAAGCGACCGACATCTCATTGTAGGATGTTTGTTCGAGGAAGGACATTCTTCACCGGTTGTGTAAGTTAATTCTTACTCGGTTAAAAGGATATTCATTCCTTTCGTTGTTGTTCATTCATAATCATAATTCATTCATAATGTATTAACTGTATTGAGACTTGTAATTGTCAATTAATCACTTCATTCACGAGGAACGACGGTTCCAATCATTACATTGAGCTATCATTCATTTCACTATCATTTCATCTCGGTGAGTCATTCTTGACTTTGTCGGATTGTTATTCATTATTATTCTTCATGGTCATTTCTTGTCTATGACCTTATGGGTTCATATTGCGTGGTCGGGTGGGGATGTGTGGAATTTTTAGTCGGGCACGTGATGGTCATGTGTTGGGTTCACCGACACATTGGACTGTGCACACGGTAACGTACTTCCGTGAGACTAATTAGGTACAAGGACGGGTGTGTCCGGACACTCGTCTTGTGCACTTGCACATACCATTACGGGCGTACTATGATGCCTCTCTTCAGCATCATTTCATAATTAAGATATATCATGATTGTGTTTATTCAACTCTTGAGGATTGTTGTGCTGTGTAATTGACCCCGTTGGGGGATGTTGTTTTCAGGTCATGGCAAGGCTAAGGCACGGGAAGAGAACGTTGACGGCGAGGAGTCCCAGTGATACTAGTAGGGGGGCCCAGTCCTTTCAGTCTTCATGTTTTCTTCATTTGTATTCCGCTGCAGACTTCCTTTTAGATACTCATATTAATTGGTGTTGTATATTTCATCTTTATATAAAATATACATGTATTCTATTTTATCCTGGTATGTTGTACTTGAACTCCTTATCGGAGTAATTAATTATATACTGTGGTTCGGTACTACAATTATATCATTTAATTCATAAATTTTCATTGGCCTAGTGGGTCCCAGTTGGGGGTCCACGACACTGTAATATTTGCCTAGTTTGGGGTGTTACAGAGTTGGTATCGGAGCGTGGTTTTGAATACTACCTTCTGAGTCATGTCTCATTTTAAATCATCGTTCATCAAACTAGTATCATTTGACTTTCGCGTCACGTGTGACCTGTGCAAGAGCCGAGCCCCTCAGACCAAAGAACAGTAAGATTTCTGACGCCATGGTATAATTTGTGGCAATAAGAATCACTCATTCATCAGTCAACAGTCAACAATCCTCTTTCATCATTTTCATTTTTGATCAAGTCGATCATGTTTATTCATCAATCACTCAGTTCATTTCATTGTTCAGTTGTTGATCTTGAGGATCATATCATTAATCTTGTTAACTTGTTCAAGATAATCATTTCAAGAATTTCATCAGATAATCACGTCACTTCAGTTGATCATTCATGTAATCATTGTGTTTGAGCGCGTATGCTCATTTTCATCATTTCATAACGTAATCATAATGTGATTCATACGAGATATATAATTACCTTATGACTTTCCACTTCAGTATGGAAAGAGCTGGCAGAGGACGCGGGGGAAGAGGCCGTGGTGCGGGCCGAAACCCGAGAGCTCGTGTGAATACACGCGCGAACGCGAGGAATAATGCGAATTCATCGAGCAGCGATGCTGCCACTCATTCACCCAGAAATGATCACTCACTGTCAGGGAGTCGTACCCGGGACACAGCTCAATCAGAAGGTGTTCGGGTCGATCCACTCGCTTTTATATAGGGCATGATGGCCCAGATGACTCAAATGGCACGCCTCATGGAGACGATGCAGAACTCAGCTACTCAGAATCAACAGGCTCCTCCTCCGCCATCTCAAGGGCAAGAGAGGGGTGTAAGCAGTATCATTGGCGACATCTCTCGCCAGAGGCCACCTACTTTTGAGGGCTCATCTGAGCCGGCGGATATTAATTGTTTACTGGATTGATCATTTCGAGAAGTTGTTTGCTATGGTGGAGTGTCCCGAAGGGCACAAAGTTTCAGTTGCGGCTTACTATCTTGGTAAGGGCGCACATTCATGGTGGTTATCATTGAAGCCCACCGATGGATCTTGTACTTGGGATCAATTCAGGACTCTCATGATGGAGAGGTATTATCCAGCCCCACTCAGGGAGGCCAATTTGTCAGAATTACTCACTCCTGACCTCTCAACGGACGACGATGTTCTCGCCATCGCCGAGAAATTTCAGGAGCTACTTCCTTTCGCCTCATCCATTATTCACTCTGAGGCGGACAAGATCAAATATTTCAGCAAGAGGTTGAAGCCTCGTATGCGGATACAGTTGCTTAATCACAATTGCACCACTCTGGCCGAATTCATTGAGAAATCTCTTACTTATGAGCTTACTGCTAAGGATATTGCTAAGCAGCAACCTTCATCTACTGGCAAGAAGTCAAAGAACCGTAACCAGTCTGACGGCAGTCAGGCCACTTTCAAGAAACCTCGTGCGGGCTCTACTTTTTCTGAGTGACCCCCTATGGCACCTAGACCCGCGGAATCTCAGTCACGAGCGTCCAGTTCGGCTATCACCTGTTTTAACTGTGAACAACAGGGTCATTTCAGCACCAAGTGTCCGAGGCAGACTGTCACGTGCCATAACTGTGGGATTGCTGGGCATAAGGCCCGTTTTTCCGAAGAGACTCTAAACCTACTCCAGTGTCATCTCAGGCCCCGAGGCATTCGGCGGTGCAGAATCAGGACACTCAGTCCGCGTCGTTCAAGACGACAGGAGCAAACAAAGGCGGAGCCAAGAGCTATCAGACGGGAGCGTCCGGTTCGAGGGCCGGCAAGCCCCAAATTTATGAGATGAAGAGGACCGACAATCCGGAGGCCCGGATGATCTCAGGTACACTCGAAATTCTATCTCAACCCATGTGTACACTTTTTGATACTGGTGTATCACATTCATTCATTTCTGAGTCATGTTTGAGTAGACTACGTCTGGGTAGTGCTACTAGTTGTGAGCCTTATGTCATTGGTCTACCTGATGGTAAAAGAATTATCGGGAATCGTGAGATTAAGGATTGTCCGATTCAGCTTCATGGACGTGTTTGGTTAGCAGACCTAATCGTGGTAGATTTACCGAGGGACGACGTCATCCTGGGTATTGATTGGATGGATCATCACGATGCCGTCATTAGTGTCTGTAAGCGTATGGTCACTATCATTTCAGACGATGGAGTCGAGTGTGTATTTCAGGGAGGTAATCCCAGCTGTTCTGGTAAGATCATTAATATGATGAAAGCAATGAAATTACTCAATCAGGGGTGTGTCGGTTATTGGTGCTATATGACCAAGACCGAGAAATCATCAGTGATGTTGGTGGATATTCCTGTAGTGAGAGAATAAGCTGATATTTTTCCAGATGAGTTGCCTAGTTTGCCTCCACAGAGAGATGTGGAATTCACGATTGAGTTGGAGCCTGGTACGTCTCCAATATAGAAGGCACCGTACCGGATGGCCCCGTCCGAAATGCAGGAGTTGAAGAATCAATTAGAGGATTTGACCGAGAAGGGTTATATTCGACCGAGTGCGTCCCCGTGGGGAGCACCAGTGTTATTTGTCAAGAAGAAGGATGGTTCGTTCCGCTTGTGTTTGATTACCGGGAATTGAACCGGGTGACGATCAAGAATAAATATCCTCTACCCCGTATCGATAATCATTTAGATCAACTTCAGGGAGCTTCCGTATTTTCCAAGATCGACTTAAGATATGGATATCCTCAGTTGCGAATTCGAGAGTCGGATATAACAAGGACGGCATTCCGAAGACGCTATGTTCATTATGAGTTTGTGGTAATGCCGTTTGGGTTAACTAATGCACCTGCGGTATTCATGGAGTTAATGAATCGGGTTTTCATTGACTATTTGGACCCGTTCGTGGTTGTCTTTATCGATGACATTTTAATTTATTCTCGTGACCGGGAGGAACACGAGTTTCACCTTCATCAGGTGCTCGACGTGTTGAGACGAGAGCAACTTTATGGAAAGTTTTCCAAATGTGAGTTCTGGATGTCTGAAGTGACGTTTCTCGGACACGTAATTTCATCAGACGGAGTTCGTGTCGACCCTCAGAAGACGGAGGCTATCTGAGATTGGCAACCTTCAAAGAATGTTAAAGAAATCTGAAGTTTCCTCGGATTAGCTGGTTATTATCGGCGATTTGTGGAAGGATTTTCTAAAATCGCTCAACACATGACGAACCTTTTAAGTAAAGATAAGAAATACACATGGTCCGACGCGTGTCAACAGAGTTTTGAGGAACTCAAGAGCCGGTTAATTTCAGCACCTGTCCTTTCTTTACCGTAAGGGACAGAAGGATTTGTGGTTTATAGTGATGTGTCCGGACAGGGTCTCAGATGTGTACTAATGCATAATGGGAAGGTTATTGCTTCTGCTTCATGGTAATTGAGAGCTTACAAGGTTAATTATCCGACCCACGACCTGGAGCTAGCAGCCGTGGTATTCACGTTGAAGATTTGGCGTCATTATCTTTATGGCATTACCTGTAAGATATTCACCGATCATAAGAGTTTAAAGTATATATTTATTCAGAAGGAGTTAAATATGCGACAGAGATGGTGGTTGGAACTAATCAAAGATTATGATATTGAGATAAATATTCACCGATCATAAGAGTTTAAAGTATATATTTACTCAGAAGGAGTTAAATATGCGACAGAAATGGTGGTTGGAACTAATCAAAGATTATGATATTGAGATACTTTACCACCCGGGTAAGGCAAATGTTGTCGCCGACGCCTTGAGTTGTAAGTCCGTTTAGGAGCAGATGCTTGCTTGATTAACAGTTCAGAAGGAATTTCTGAGGCCTGAGATCGAGGTCTGGTTACAACGAGTACAAGGGTAACTTTGTACATTAGAGATTTCATCGCCACTCGAGGAGGCGATCAGGGAGAATTAGGGTTCGAACCCATTTTTATTACGCATTCGAGATGATGTGGCTCAGGGGAAAGCCCCTGGATTTGTGGTCCACGAGGATGGACTTTTGCGATTTAAGAATTAGTTGTGCGTACCGGCGAATGACGAGCTAAAAAACTCGATTTTGAGAGAAGCTCATGCTACCCCTTATTCCGTTCATCCAGGGTCTACCAAGATGTACAAAGACTTGAAACAAAATTACTGGTGGAGTAATATGAAGCGAGAAGTCGCAGAATTTATTTCGAGATGCTTAACCTGTCAGGAAGTCAAGATAGAATACCAGCGACCTGCGGGTATGCTGAAACCTCTCCCTATTCCAGAGTGGAAGTGGGAAGATATTTCAATGGACTTCATCACGAGTTTGCCGATGAGTCATCGTGGCATGAATACAATTTGGGTAATTGTGGACCGCTTAACTAAGTCAGCTCATTTCCTTGAGATTAAGGATACGTGGGGTCCCGAGAGACTAGCCCAGTTGTTCATCAAACAGATAGTGAGACTGCACGGTACTCCTAAAAGTATCATTTCCGATTGTGACGGGAGATTCGTGTCTCATTTTTGGAAATTAGTTCATCGTGCTATGGGAACTCAGCTTAATCTCAGTATAGATTTTCATCCTCAGTCCGACGGACAATCAGAGAGGACTATTCAGACTTTGGAGGACATATTGAGGGCATGTGTTCTCGATTGAAAAGATCATTGGGAAGCCCAACTACCGTTGATCAATTTCATGTACAATAATAGTTGGCATGCTTCGATTAAGATGGCACCTTACGAGGCCTTGTACGGTCGTCATTGTCGATCTCCTTTGTGTTGGGATGACTTATCAGAATCAATCGGCACCGAGTCCGATATGCTTATAGCCGCCCGTGAGAAGGTAGCTTTGATCAGGAGTCATTTGTTGACCTCTCAGATTCGACAGAAATCTTATGCAGATAACCTTCGTCGGTCATGTAATATCCGCAAATTTTCGATTTTCGGTAAATTTCTTTTTTCGGACGAAGTCCGTTTTGACGACTCGCTTTTGACCGTTTCGTCATTCGGAGAATATTTAATTCTGCACTTTTTGTCATCCGAGTTCGTTTCGGTGCTGCTTTGTTGAGTTCTGTGCTTTTTAGCGACTTTTCCGCGCTTGAGTTCGGTTCTTGCGAATCTCGTTCGAAACTGTCGTTTGGGGTTTTTCGTAGGTTCATTTAACGTTGTTATACGTGTTGTGAGCTTCGGTTTGATTATTCGTTGTCGTATGGTGATTTTCGGGCATTTGGGCCATTTTCGTAATTTCCCAAAGTTTGGGGTAATTACCTCCCATTGTCGAATTTCGAGCCTTCGGGTGGTCGGAATCGTGTGTCCTACTAGCTATTAGATTCGTCTTTGTGAGTACTTCGTAACCGTATCTTCGGTTCGTATTCAGGTTCGGGTTTCGGTGTCGTTTTGTTGAATTCAGGATTACTAAACGACTTTTCTAAGTATGAGTTCGACTTTGTTAGATCACCATTAATTTTTGGTAACTCCAAAAATTCTGAATCTTTGCAATATTATAGAGCATCGAGTTAGCTTTCCAATGGTTCGAACGGTGAGTCAATCGGAGTCCGGACGAGAGAGTTATGGTCGTTTTAGCTCACCCGCTCGTTATTGGCCGATCACTGCCGGCCGAACTCGGCCGTGTCGTCCGACACGGCCCGTGCCGTACTCGTCCGGAAATGCCGGAGTCTCTGCCTCAGGACCCGACCGTGTCGCCTGGCACGGCCGAGCCGAACTCTTCCGGATAAGCCGGAACCGACTGCCCAGAGGCCCGACCGTGTTCCAGGACACGGTCGAGTCAATGCCGAGCGCCGCGGACAGGTCACTATCGGTAGGCCCCTCAGCGGCGCGACCGTGTCTAGCAGGACACGGTCGAGTCCCTGCCGGCCAGCTGCGCGCCACGACCGTGTCAGGCGGACACGGTCGAGTCTGTCAGCCTATTTAAGGCCCTGCAGACGTTTTTCTTGCCATTTTTCACCTTCTTCTTCTCCTCTTCCGCAGCTGGGCGTGTTCTAAGCTTGAAGCCATGTTGTTTAGCAACATATCCATGGAGTTCCTTGGGTTATATCATCAATCATTCGTCCGATATCATCCCTTGATCCAGCGAATCAAGGTTAGATCTTTAGAACCCTACTTTTGGTAAAATTGGGGGTTTTCGTGTTTTTGTCCGATTCGTTCCGTTTTGTCGATTAATTCATGATGAATATGATTAATCTTGTTGGTATTCTTAGTTTCCCTACGGATTCATGGTATATTTCGTGATTTTTACGGAATCGAGAGGGTTTGGTTGCGGTCCGCCCTCGTTGTTGTTTATATACGAATATACATGAATCGTAGGCGGATTTTCGGGTGTATTCCAATTCCGTATTCATTTAGAAATGGTTGTGATTGTATTCTTCGAATCGTTAGGTTCGGTCTCGTTGGTTCCTAGCGTTCATCGGTGACTTTCCTTTCCGTTCGTTGCGTCGTCAATAATTCAAGGCAAGTATTTTTGGAAACCTTTAAGCTTAACATGAAATGGTGATGTATATTATTTGTGTGTAACTCACCTTGTGTTGGCCCGACGGGGTCAAGGAGGGAAATCTATGCTGCCGCCCTGGATTTCACGAGTTTCGTACCGCTAGCCAACTCGTTAGGGTCCTTGTGAGGCCTCGAGTGAGAATGTATGCTGCCGCCCTGTTCTCACGACATAGCGTATGCGTAGTTTTGTTTTTCTGTAATTGTAGCCAACTCGGTAGGGTCCCTATGAGGCCTCGAGTGAGAATGTATGCTGCCGCCCTGTTCTCAAGGCTAATTGTGGACTGTATGTTTTCTGGAAAAGACATGTCTGGTTTTGACTTTTTGAAATTGATATTGGTGCATGTACTATGAAATGTGTAAGCGATTGGTTTGCCTTGAATAATTGTACTAGCGTAATTGCTAACCCCTCTGGGGACCCGTTGTCGGGGAAATTCTTGTTATGGATTTCAGGTTATGTTCATTTGACGAGCGGGCGCTGGGATGGTACTAGGATGTCGGCCAAGGTTGTTGACATGTGCAATCGAGTCTTGTTATTTCTTACTGTCTCTTTTGATGTGGATGTTTTCCAAATTGTAAACTTATAGATTGTACTCGCGAGTACTTAGGCTTTTCCTTTCAGATTGTGATTGGTCTTCGTTGGAGTTACTGTATTTGTCGGTTGATGTTATTTATGCCGGTTGTACCGGACGTGTTGTTTTATGTTCTTATTGTTAACAATTGTTTCCTTGCTAACCGAGGCGGTTAGTCGAGTGGTGTTTTCTTGTGTTAGCCTGGTGGGTCCCATGTAGGGGTCCACGGCGCTGTAATATACTCTGAATATCTCGGGGTGTTACAGAAATGGTATCAGAGATCTAGGTTTATGGATACCTAGGCTTGTTGGTTATTTGGGTCTAGTTGTGTTTTGTTTTGCACATTGTCACACACCGCCGCATCTCAAGACATCCAAAGGCTCGTAAGTTTTCCTTACTCAATTCTCTTGTTTTCTCGTATTGAAATTCCACTTCTTGAGCTGTGATTGCCTCTCTCATACTTATCGTCGAGTTGTTTTTTTTTCGATCCATCCGGTTCGTGTACTTTTGATTCTAGTATTGCGCAGTCCTTTATCTCTCTGGAGTATGTGCGCCATTCTGGGCTTGACCGTTTGTCGTTTTGCGAGCCTTCCGTCACCAAACTTCCTAGCATTGGTGGGATCGTTGGTGATCGAAAGATCCGAGTTTTGCTCCGTGGTATATTGTGAGAGGGCTTGACTCTCTAGTCTTTTGCTGTGTGATGGAATCTGTGTTTGGTAATTGCGATATACTAAATGTATGTTGAGCCGAATGTACCGATGAGTTGGACACCGAAGGGTGCAGTATGATGTAGAAGTTTTGAACATTGATATGTTCCGGTATAGGTATTGATGGCAGAGTTTGTTGAGAAACTCACATAGCTGGTTTCGATATATGTCCAAATCGGTGATCTTTGGTTACGCTGTTAAACTTGAAGAGATAGTTTGACATATGCTTGGAATTAGTATTTCCGAGTTGCGCTTTTTGAACTGGTGATTTTTGAATGTCGTATATGAGTGTGTCCGGGAATTGTTGGTACTTGGCTAATTATTATTATTTACAACCAATGTGTTTCTATTAATAATAATACATGCGGCGTGCATGCTTGAAAATTTCTTAGACTTGATCGTATTGTGGGTTTTGAAAATGACATGAATTTGGGCGAGCCACTTGTATTTTCAAATAAAACCTTGTGTCGGTATTTAAAGGTCGTGTATAAAAGTGTTTAGGACATTTTATAAAATGCTACCACTGTTAAGCCCTTGTCGTGTTTAAAAGGGTCTTGAAAACGATTTTTAACTTATCGGTTTTATTTTGGAATAACTAGAGTATACGATTTTAAAATCGATTAGCCTGGAAAACCTAGGTCATCGAGCCAAGTTGTGTTGGTTGAGTTTTGTCTCGTCGGATTTTGTCGACTTAGTCGCATCGCGACGCGTCGATTGAGATCATTGGTCGTGATTAGTATCAAAGGGCGGTCGTCACTTACGTGCGACCTATGGATGTAAAACTCCCTTCCTTGTGTTGTGCCTCGTGTGACACGAGTTATTTGTATGATTAGTCGATTGAATGATGGAATCCTTCTATGGATTTTGATTTCACGATATGTGTTTATTAGACTCTCGTATTTGGTTCATACGAGGAGTGTCGTCCTCTTGATGTATTTTCGCACCGTATTTTATCCATTGCGTGAGTTCTTTCAAACGGCTTTCGGTATTTTGCAAACTGAGTTTTATTTCGTAAAACCGATTCCTTGAATCAAGTTTTGGCATTTTGGCCTTGAATATTTCATGATGGTTTGACAAATGAGTTTGTGAGTTTTGGAAAATATCACCGTCATTGGTCTTTTTAGCATTTTCGAAATGAGATGGGAAATCATGCTTAGCCTGGTAAATCCTTGTGAGAAGGGTTTACGGCATGTAATTTTTATGATATGTTCTGTTGTTGTCTCTGTGAATTGTTAGCGCACGCTACGCTTTACGGCTTACACGCGCGAGAGTACGTTGGTAGCACGCTAAAGGGAGAATAACGCACGCTACCTGGTAGTTCAGAGCAGTCCAGGAACTACTGGACTGGGTCTGAAGTTCTCGTTAGCGCACGCTAACACTTGGGATTAGCGCACGCTAACAGTGTATTTTTTTGGTCATGAGTTTTGTTTGGTGCCGTGATAGCGCACGCTAACCTTAATAATTAGCGCACGCTAATTGTGTCCAGTATAAATACCGGACACCAGTCTAGAAGTTGCATTTTTCTTCATTTTTCTTCTTCCTCCATGAGATTGAGACGTAGCGACTAGGTTTCGCATTGGGGCTGATTTTTTTCTTCCATCCAAAGGTGTTTTGGAGTATCCTAGACGATTTTTAACATCATCTAATCCATTGTTCTTCGCCGAATCCAAGCAATTTTTCTTGAATCCCTAGAGTTGACTTTTTGGAGTTTTGTTCTTGATGTCGTTTTCCATCCGGTTTTGATAAACCGATCGTTGTTTTAACGATGTTGTTAAGCATATCCTAGGGATTGTATATCACTGTCTTGATTGTGAACGATTTAATGAGTGTGCTATGATGTGTTTAAATGAATATTGACAAGTGTGAATTATGGGCATTTTGGCCTATTGTACTTCTGAAAAACCTTGAGTATCTTAGAAAATAAATTTCGAGACGTTCTTTTAAAATGAATTATTTTCTCGTAGTACATACAAGGTGCCACAACACGTTTCAAAATTCTTCTACCTCGAGGACCAAAATGCTTTGAGATATTTTCAATGTTTTAGAAACACTTTTATTTAGACCCGAGGGTCGAATATTCTGAAAGTTTTCACTAAGAGAAAGTGTCCTCATTTTTATCAAATGCGAAATGGTTCTCCAAAGTCTCGATAACGATGTTTCACGTTTGTACTTTTTGAAAGGTGATACTCAAGATCAACCGGTGTTCTTCTAAATTATTTTCAAAATGAGGTTTTCGTTTTTAAAACCTATCCATTCCCGTTTGAGGGATGGGTATATATGTATGATGTTCGCGTTGTCGTTATGATGTTTGCTCCCGAGTATGATCAGATTAGTGGCATGAACGTCGAGGCGTTGCCACGCATTTGTTGTGAGAGGTGGGATGTTAGTGTCGAATGTTGCCGCCTCGTAGTGATTTCTACGTTGTCGCGCATGTGCGAGCTGTTAGAGCTTGGTTTGGTATGACCGTGTGCATCGGTGATCGTTCCGTTATGTGTCGGTTGTTTAATGTCTTGTTACCTTGCTCCTGTTTTTGTGAATTTCGTGGATGAGGTCGAGGATACTACCCATACTATTTTGACTTCTGTATTTTCTCTTTCTCCAGTTTATCGATTCGCTCGTGTTCGTTGATACTGTCTGAACTTGTTTTGTATTTCGGGTTCATCATTCGAACGAGCTGTGATCTTGTTTTGGGTCGATCTGGTTATCGCTGTGACTTTTCCGAGTTTGGTTCGATTCTTGTGAACCTTGTTCGGAAGTAACATCTTTTGGTTCTACTAGTTCTTTTATTCGAAGTGGATCGGATTTGGAACTTCTGTATTTTCGACCCTGTCGACTCGTTTATGTTCGTTGACATTTCTGAACTTTCCCTATCCCTTGCTTTTGTTGATCGAACGAGTGTGGTATTGTTTTGGAATAACTCGTTTGTCGCTGTAACTTTTCAATCGCTATTCCCTATCATGTGGATCTTATGGGAATGCATTCCTTGTAGTTCTCACCAGATCATCCTGGGAGTTGTTGTTTGAGTTTTATTATCCTTCGTGTTTCGGACATGATTGTTCGATTTTTGTTGTCTCGATCGTTTGTTTGTTCGGTTTTTGTTCTCGTTTTGTGATCGTTGTGCATTCAGGCTCCTTCCTAATTCCCTTAAGTTTGGGAAATTAGTCTCGTTTTCGATCTTCCAACCCTTGGGCGGTGGAATTCAGTATTAGTTCAGCGATTGGCTCGCGTTTTGATTGATGTACCGTTGGGTTGGTCAATCATATTGATTTTCGTTCGTTGTGTTTTGTGATTGTCGGATAATTGACTTGGCTATATTATCCGTTAGATGACGCTTGTCATTTGTTGGTTTTTTTATATTCCTAACGGCGACGTTGTGTTGGTCGCCGTGGAGCGTATTTTCACGCCGTATATTCCTTTGCGTTGATTGTAACATTTCGCCGTTGGGCATTAGTTACGCATTCTTGTGTATCTTGTTGAGTTTTTCCTAGCGGAATATTTCTTCCCCCTACTTGTTTTAAGTTTCGGGACGAAACTTCTTTTAAGGAGGGTAGAATGTAATATCCGCAAATTTTCGATTTTCGATAAATTTCTTTTTTCGGCCGAAGTCCGTTTTGACGACTCGCTTTTGACCTTTTCGTCATTCGGAGAATATTTAATTCTGCACTTTTTGTCATCCGAGTTCGTTTCGGTGCTGCTTTGTTGAGTTCTGTGCTTTTTAGCGACTTTTCCGCGCTTGAGTTCGGTTCTTGCGAATCTCGTTCGAAACAGTCGTTTGGGGTTTTTTGTAAGTTCATTTAACGTTGTTATACGTGTTGTGAGCTTCGGTTTGATTATTCGTTGTCGTATGGTGATTTTCGGGCATTTGGGCTATTTTCGTAATTTCCCAAAGTTTGGGGTAATTACCTCCCATTGTCGAATTTCGAGCCTTCGGGTGGTCGGAATCGTGTGTCCTACTAGCTCTTAGATTCGTATTTATGAGTACTTCGTAACCGTATCTTCGGTTCGTATTCAGGTTCGGGTTTCGGTGTCGTTTTGTTGAATTCAGGATTACTAAACGACTTTTCTAAGTATGAGTTCGACTTTGTTAGATCACCATTAATTTTTGGTAACTCCAAAAATTATGAATCTTTGCAATATTATAGAGCATCGAGTTAGCTTTCCAATGGTTGGAACGGTGAGTCAATCGGAGTCCGGACGAGAGAGTTATGTTCGTTTTAGCTCACCCGCTCGTTATTGGCCGATCACTGCCGGCCGAACTCGGCCGTGTCGTCCGACACGGCCCGTGCCGTACTTGTCCGGATAATCCAGAAGTCTCTGCCTCAGGACCCGACCGTGTCGCCTGGCACGGCCAAGCTGAACTCTTCCGGATAAGCCGGAACCGACTGCCCAGAGGCCCGACCGTGTTCCAGACACGGCCGAGTCAATGCCGAGCGCCGCGGACAGTCACTATCGGTAGGCCCTCACGGCGCGACCGTGTCTAGCAGACACGGTCGAGTCCTCGCCGCCAGCTTGCGCCACGACCGTGTCGGGCGGACACGGCCGAGTCTGTCGGCTATTTAAGGCCCCGCAGACGTTTTCTTGCCATTTTTCACCTTCTTCTTCTCCTCTTCCGCAAGGCGTGTTCTAAGCTTGAAGCCATGTTGTTTAGCAACATATCCATGGAGTTCCTTGGGTTATATCATCAATCATTCGTCCGATATCATCCCTTGATCCAAATAATCAAGGTTAGATCTTTAGAACCCTACTTTTGGTAAAATTGGGGTTTTCGTGTTTTTGTCCGATTCGTTCCGTTTTGTCGATTAATTCATGATGAATATGATTAATCTTGTTGGTATTCTTAGTTTCCCTACGGATTCATGGTATATTTCGTGATTTTTACGGAATCGAGAGGGTTTGGTTGCGGTCCGCCCTCGTTGTTGTTTATATACGAATATACATGAATCGTAGGCGGATTTTCGGGTGTATTCCAATTCCGTATTCATTTAGAAATGGTTGTGATTGTATTCTTCGAATCGTTAGGTTCGGTCTCGTTGGTTCCTAGCGTTCGTCGGTGACTTTCCTTTCCGTTCGTTGCGTCGTCAATAATTCAAGGCAAGTATTTTTGGAAACCTTTAAGCTTAACATGAAATGGTGATGTATATTATTTGTGTGTAACTCACCTTGTGTTGGCCCGACGGGGTCAAGGAGGGAAATCTATGCTGCCGCCCTGGATTTCACGAGTTTCGTACCGCTAGCCAACTCGTTAGGGTCCTTGTGAGGCCTCGAGTGAGAATGTATGCTGCCGCCCTGTTCTCACGGCATAGCGTATGCGTAGTTTTGTTTTTCTGTAATTGTAGCCAACTCGGTAGGGTCCCTATTGTTAGGAATATGCCCTCGAATGCCACTCAGGGGATGAGAGAGTAAGGGCATTATACTTGTAATTATGGAATAATTAATAAAAAGGCAATACGATTCATTCACTGTTTATTGTATTTCAATTGCATTCTTGACTTGGTAAACATTGAAGTGAAGTCCATGTAAATAAATCGAACATTCCATTCTCGTTATGGGATAAGAGAAAATGTACTGGAAGTGTTTAAAGTTTATTTACGTAAATTGTTCGCAAGTCAATAAACTTAAAATGGGCATTAAGTTTTAATATGACTTGTATAACTGATGCTAGGACGTGTGCACGTCTTGATAGCATAGTTATAAGTATATTGGTGGGGCCAGTATACTCGAACACGACTCATACTCGATTCAGTCACACGGTATTCACTCTCGGAGAGTCGATGACGAATCGAAAGGTTGTGATAGTATACGTGGACCTTTGACTTGAGGGTTCAAAGAGAAGATGTGCCCGTGACGTTTAGTTTGTCATTAGAGTAGTTAGACTCATTTGCTTAATTGCCGAGTCGACCTCGAAGTGCGGACTATACGGGCAGTAGCGCTTTACCGTACACCAAGAAAGGATTCTATCTCCCGTTAGTGAGCAGCGAATGTCCTATACGGTTAATGGCAAATAAGATCATAAGTCTTTGGCAAAGCATTCGATATAGTCGTATTAGATACACTATTAATCACGGTTTTGATTTGCATTAACACATGTATAGAGTTTAGTCAACATGAGGTTTGACTTTACCGTGACCCGAAGACTTGACCGGGACATCGATGAAGGGTCTATACGTATATAGTATTCACGACATAATGGTTCGGAATGATCCCTTCATTCGTTCTCGCCTGGTTTACAGAGGCGGCCCGCTAGTCGGGCTAAGTCTTGCCCGCACTCATTGGTTCCTCCCAATGCCTACCGAGACGGACCTACTGAGTCGCGCATCGGGAGCGTTGACGGATAAATGTGAATTTATTATCTCTCTATTAATATTAGATATTGGATATCTAATTATGATTTATTAGATAAATCAAAATAGCGGTCTTATGAATTAAAATTAAGTTACCGGTAATTAATTTAATTCATAAATTATATTTCTTAGAGAAATATATTTGTATTTGATATTATTAATTAATTAGATTAATTAATTAATATAAATACATTGGTGATTAAACGGAGTGTATTTAACGGAGTCGTTTGACGAACGTCCGGGACACCAGCCCAGTGACTCGGCTCGTATTCTAGGAAACTTCCACCATGGGCCACCTTCCCTCTCCCCACATCACATGGAATCATTTCCATGCATGTGTATGTGTTAGTTGTATTTTTGTTATTATGTGTTGACATTTTATCTCATTATTAGACATATTAATTATATGTTTGAGAGATATATATTAAACACACATGATAACAACTATAAAAACACACACACATACTTTCTTGCTGAACTCCAGCCGTGAAGTATTCTTGAGGGAGAGAGAAAAAATTTTATATTTTCAAGTTATTTTCATCTTAGAGGTGAAAGAAATTCAAGAAAATAGAGAGAAAATTCCTACGGTAACTTCCTAGCCGTGTTCTTGGAGAACGGTTACGTCGAATTTTCCGGCAACTTCCGACGCGTGTGAAGTAGAGGCTTCAATTTTCGGTGCTTGGAACGAAGGGATTTCGTGTTCGGGACGGATCGTGATCATCGTCTACATTTTACGAAGATTTATTTCAAAGGCTTCAAGGGTATGAATCTTTATCTTTGTATTTATTTTTTCGTATATACGTTACTTGATCGATCCTGTTTGGGATTCGTTTTTATTTCCGCTGCGTTTTTCGTTTTTTTTTTTTTCGGAATCCCAACAGTGGTATCGGAGCGAGGTCAATGTTTCCGTATATACGATTATTTGTGCATTTTGAATGCTTTTGAATGATGATTATGATTTAGAATCATGTTTGGAATAATTTTAGATTTTAAATTGTTCGTTGTAGCATCACGTTTTTGAAACGGGCCGAAAAACGAAGAAACGGGGCTGTCGGCAGGGTGCTGGCAGCACTGCCTGGGCTGCCTGCCCAGGCTGCCGAGCATGCTCGGCCATGACTCGGCCAGGAGCTGAGAGTGCTCGGCCAGGGGGCCGAGCATGATCGGCCAGTCTGCCCAGCAGTGGCTCGGCCAGGCAGCCCTCGGATTTTTGGCCCGATTTTGAATCGGGCCGCGGGCTGGGCCTAAACCGGATTGTCCGGGACTCCGTTTTAAGTTTATATTTCGTTGTAATTATTTCCCAAAATTTATATTGGATTTTAATTTGACTAAATTAATATTTGGTATATTTTTGTGTTAAGGGAAATAAATTAAACGAGAATATTATTTTGGCCGGATTACTTCGAACGAATTAAAATGACGATTATTAGTATTAATTGGATTAATACCATTAAAATTGAATAGATTAATTTTATATTGATTGGATTAATATATTAATTGATTATTTAATTTTAATGCCACTTTATATTAATTGGATTAATATAGTAGAAATTGAATAGATTAATTTATAGATTAACTAGATTAATTTATATTAAAGATTAATTGTTTAATTTCGTTGCCATTACATGTTGTATGGAATCCTTATGTGATGGTGATATAGCTCGTGGACTTAGTTTTTGATTTGTTCGATTCGATTGGGTTGTAAAGGCCATTTTGAGCCTATTTATATTTACTAGAAAATTTGTATAGGATGCATTTTTCAATGATGTAAGTATTATTTTGGGTATGACGAAGACCGAAGACAACCGACCGAGAAGACGAAGAATCAAGATCGTATTTTTTTATTTATTGGGTCATTCGCGCCCAAGATTTAGAATTAGGTCCATGAGCTATATGTTGGTAGTAACTAGGTTACTATTTTCTGCTTTTCATTTTGAATGATTGACAAACATACAAACGCGTATAAATGAATTAATGTGCAAAGTGTAACATTAATCGCGAAATTCTCCCGACAACAAATGACTAAGTTTGAAAAAGGTTACGAGGTTTCCTACCCTCCATCAAACTCGTAGAAAATTGATACCCGAGCGATGTGCTATGCTTCCGAGTTATCGGGTAGTACATTTGGTAGAGGTTGAAAAATTCTTGAGTGCATTAGATGCCTTCGGTTGGTGATAAATTTCGCCCTAGAAACCCGATAGGTTGCCGGTGAGATTCAATAGTCAAACCGATAGACGTTGATGGTCAACAACTTAGATAGTCCTGATTGCCAAGAAACCCGATAGGTTGAGGGCATGAAGACTAGGGTAAAAGAAGATCAAATCATCCGTTAGACGGGTTGGTGTTAGACACCACTTTACGTAAATTAATTGGCAAGAAACCCGATAGGTTGCGTCATTAAAATTTGTAAAGAACTTGATCACCACTAAGAAGTCGATCTAACCATGATTTCCGGATTATAACATGGGAGTGTATAATTCGATAAAATTAGTGGGAGCCGAGACAAGAATTATACAAAGCCCTTAAGTTCTATACTCGGTCATAATTAAACAAGTCACTAATTTAATCTTGTCTAAATCTTTGCGTAAAACGAAATTGAATCTCTCTAAAATGGCTAAAACCCACTTGCAATACTACTTGAAAAGAATCTCCTAATCGGCCCTAACTTTGTTGGATCAAGTTGCGGAATCGATGATTGTACTCGGCATGGAGTCTCTCGGGATACGTCTTGGAGGCGGACATTCCACCGACTCCAATCCGACTAGGGGTAATCAGAAGACATTGACGCCCATGAAAAATGGGTCAAGGATGATGTGCTAGTCCGTGGTTTTATGATGGGCTCAATGACTAATGAGTGCAGAGAGCGCACGAGAAAATGACTTCGCTAGGCGATTCTCGCACACTTGACCGAACTTTATGGAGAGCACAGTAGGATCGCTAGATATGAGATATCAAAGCAGTTGTTCAAAGGCTAGGATGAAAGAAGGGGAGAAAGTGGGAGACCACGTCCTCAAGATGATCTCTATGATTGAGAGGCTCGAGGTGCTCAACTTTAATATGGATTTATCCCTTCAAATTGATCTCATCCTTCAATCTCTACCCGACTCTTTCACGCAGCTTGTAATGAATTTCAACCGTAATGAAATTACATGCACATTAGTGGGCTAATGAATAAACCGGTGACGGCGCACTAACATGAAGACTAAACTGAGAGAGGCGCTCTTGTGATTTCTTCTCGGGCCTAAGAGGTCCAAGAACAAGAAGAAAAAGACCTACGAGCAAGACAAACCCAAGAAAGGGGTGCAAAAGGAAAGGGCAAGGCCGAAAGGTTCAAAAGGTAGGCGGTCCAAAACCTACGGACAAATGCCTTGAATGCGGTGAGTGGGCCCTGCGAAGGACTTGTCCCAAGATTAATGGCGCATCAGTACGGAACTTTTGTTTTTGAAACTAATTGTTCCGCTCTTGTATATTACGCTTCATGGATTCTCGATTCAGTGCCACTTCTCACATTTGTACTATGAATCAGATCTGGAACGAAGTAGAAAACTTGAAGTCGGGAAATAATGATCACCGCTGGAAGCGGACAAAGTGTCGAGGCAACCGATATTGGATCAATCCTTCGGGTTTAGAATCTGGTTTTATTTTGACATTAGATGAAGTACTTGTTTTGCCCAAGGGCATAAAACATTGTATCCATTCAGTCTTGGACCGGAAAGGATTTTGTTTCTTCATTGGCAATGGCGCTTGTAAAATTTATTTTCAAATAAATTGGTTGGAACAAATACATTGTTGAATGGATTATATCATCCGAACATGCAAAATAAAACAAAGTGAACACTATAACTAGGAAACGTGGTAGGCAAGATACTAATCAAGCTCTTAAATGGCACCTTAGACTTGGTCATGTTGGTCGACCAAGGTTCGTAAAATGGAGAAAGATGGACTTTTAAGTCCATTGGGTGTAGAACCCTATCCAACTTGTGAATCTTGCCTTAGAGGCAAAATGACTAAGTTCCCTTCACAGGACTTTTGAAAGGGTGCCGATAAACTTGGATTGGTGCATACCGATGTTTGTGGTGCTTTAGAAGTAGCCCGAGACGGATATCAATATTTCATAACGTTCACGCATGATCATACTAGGTATGGGATTGTGTACTTAATGAAACATAAATCAAGCCTTTGCTAAATTCAAAGAATTTAAGGCCCTAGTTGAAAAACAAACTGGATGTCATATCAAAGCACTTCGGTCGGACCGAGGTGGCGAATATATGAGCACCGAGTTTGATGAGTTCCTTAAGGAACATGGAATAGTTTCACAATTCACGCCTCCAGAACCCCACAGTTAAATGGTGTTTCGTAAAGGAGAAATCGGACTTTGTTGGACATGGTTCGCTCCATGTTAAATTACACCGATTTACCTATTTACCTATGGGGGTATGCCTTACTAACCGCCTATATCCTAAATAGATGTCCTTCCAAATCTGTTCCTATCACTCCGCATGAGATGTGGAAGGGTAAGAAACCAAGCCTTAATCACATAAGGATCTGGGGATGTCCACCTATGTCAAAAAGGCTAAGGTGGACAACCGAAGCGAGGTCCATAAAAGGACGTTTCATAGGATACCCAGAGGACTCGATGGGTTATCTATTCTACATGCCGAAGACTATAGGGTCGTTGTGGCATTACAAGCGCACTTCCTTGAGGATGAATTCATTCAGAAGGTGGCTCGGGTAGAAATATCTCTTTGGAAGAGCATAATGAAACTCCTAAGGAGACATCGATCGTGGATCAAGAACCGAACCTATTGTAACACAACCTCCACTCCGAAGGTCCGATAGGGTATCTCACTTACTCGAGAGGTATGGCTATACACATGTCGAGGAACCTGGTCTCCACGACACACCCGATAGCAAGTGAAAACGACTGTCACCTATGACCAAGCGATAGTGGATGTAGACTCCGATAAATGGCAAGAAGCAATGAAAGCCGAGATAGACTCGATGCATACCAATCAGTCTGGACTCTAGTAGATCTTCCAACCGGCATGAGGACTATTGGAAATAAATGGATCTATAAGAGAAAGAGATGGGGATGGCAAGGTTGATGCCTATAAGGCCGGGCTTGTGGCAAAGGGTTATACCCAAAGGGAAGGAATCGATTATCATGATACCTTCTCGCCCGTAGCTATGATAAAGTCGATTCGCATGATGCTTGCCATTGCTGCCTATTATGATTATGAAATATGGCAAATGGATGTCAAAACGGCTTTTCTAAATGGATACCTCGAGGAGGAAATCTATATGGAACAGCCTAAAGGTTTTGTGTCCAAAGCTAATATTCATAAAGTGTGTAAGCTGCAACGAGCCATTTATGGTCTGAAGCAAGCTTCTGAGTTGGAACCTTCGATTTGACGAAGCAGTTAAGGACTTTGACTTCGAACGAAATGAGGAGGAACCGTGTGTTTACAAAAGATCAGTGGGAGCAACATTGCGTTCTTAGTACTATATGTAGATGATATTCTACTTATAGGAAATAACATAGCAATGCTCAGCACTGTGAAAGCTTGGCTTTCTAAAACGTTCTCCATGAAAGACTTGGGAGAAGCTTCCTATATTCTAGGGATCCGTCTTTACAGAGATAGACCACGAAGAATGATAGGACTTTCCCAAGCCCTTTATATCGATAAAATCCTGAGAAGATTCAAGATGGATGAATCTAAAAGAGGGTTCCTTCCCATGCGACATGGAATTCATCTCACCACGAAAATGTGTCCTCAAAGTGAGGAAGACAAGAGAGAGATGAGTAAGGTACCCTATGCCTCGGCAAAGGGTAGCCTCATGTACGCTATGTTGTGTACGAGACCAGACTTAGCCTACGCTGTGAGTATGGTAAGTCGATTTCAAGCAAACCTGGGAAGGGAACATTGGACAGTCGTAAAGAACATTCTTAATTACTTAAGAAGAACTAGAGATTTAGTTCTTACTTATGGTGGTGGAGAACCGAAGGTGATTGGATTCACCGATTCGATTTTCAAGGAGACAATGACGACTCTAAGTCGACATCCGGGTATTTATTTACTCTCAATGGAGGAGCAGATTCTTGGAGAAGCTCCAAGCAAACCGCTCTGCAGATTCCACCGCCAAGCAGTATCAAGCCGCCTCGCAGGCTAGCAAAGAAGCATTTTGGATGCGAAGTTTATACAAGAACTTCAAGTGGTGCCTAACGCGGAGTTGCCTATATCACTATTCGTGATAATGATGGAGTATCGCCCAAGCCAAGGAGCCGAGGGCTCACCACAACACCAAGCATATAGAGAGAAAGTACCACATCGTTCGAGAGATGGTGGAAAAAGGATATGTTTCATTGGAAAGAGTAGACTCGTAAGACAATGTCTCGACCACGACTAAGCCATTATCTCAGCCGTCTTAGAAAGACATCTCAAGAGCATGGGTATTGGATACCATGATGTGTGGCATTGAGTGCAAGTGGGAGATTGTTAGGAATATGCCCTCGAATGCCACTCGGGGATGAGAGAGTAAGGGCATTATACTTGTAATTATGGAATAATTAATAAAAGGCAATACGATTCATTCACTGCTTATTGTATTTCAATTGCATTCTTGACTTGGTAAACATTGAAGTGAAGTCCATGTAAATAAATCGAACATTCCATTCTAGTTATTGGATAAGAGAAAATGTACTCGAAGTGTTTAAAGTTAATATACGAAAAATGTTCGCAAGTCAAAAAACTTAAAATGGGCATGAAGTTATAATATGACTTGTATAATCGATGCTAGGACGTGTGCACGTCTTGATAGCATAGTTATAAGTATATTGGTGGGGCCAGATACTCGAACACGACTCATACTCGATTCACCACACGGTATTCACTCTCGGAGAGTCGATGACGAATCGAAAGGTTGTGATAGTATACGTGGACCTTTGACTTGAGGGTTCAGTAGAAGATGTGCCCGTGACGTTTAGTTTGTCATTAGAGTAGTTAGACTCATTTGCTTAATTGCCGAGTCGACCTCGAAGTGCGGACTATACGGGCAGTAGCGCCTTTACCGTACACCAAGAAAGGATTCTATCTCCTGTTAGTGAGCAGCGAATGTCCTATACGGTTAATGGCAAATAAGATCATAAGTCTTTGGCCAAAGCATTCTGATATAGTCGTATTAGATACACTATTAATCATCGGTTTTGATTTGCATTAACACATGTATAGAGTTTAGTCAACAAGTAGGGTTTGACTTTACCGTGACCCGAAGACTTGACCGACATCCGATGAAGGGTCTATACGTATATAGTATTCACGACATAATGGTTCTGGAATGATCCCTTCATTCGTTCTCGCCGGGGTTTACAGATCGGCCGCTAAGTGGCTAAGTCTTGCCCGCACTCATTGGTTCCTCCCAATGCCGGCCGAGACGGACCTACGAGTCGCGCATCGAGCGTTGACGGATAAATGTGAATTTATTATCTCTCTATTAATATTAGATATTCGATATCTAATTATGATTTATTAGATAAATCAAAATAGCGGTCTTATGAATTAAAATTAAGTTACCGTAATTAATTTAATTCATAAATTATATTTCTTAGAGAAATATATTTGTATTTGATATTATTAATTAATTAGATTAATTAATTAATATAAATACATTGGTGATTAAACGGAGTGTATTTAACGGAGTCGTTTGACGAACGTCCGGTACGAGCCGAGTGACTCGGCTCGCTTTCTAGAAACTTCCACCATGGGCCACCTTCCCTCTCCCCACATCACATGGAATCATTTCCATGCATGTGTATGTGTTAGTTGTATTTTGTTATTATGTGTTGACATTTTATCTCATTATTAGACATATTAATTATATGTTTGAGAGATATATATTAAACACACATGATAACAACTATAAAAACACACACACATACTTTCTTCTGAACTCCACCCGTGAAGTATTCTTGAGGAGAGAGAAAAAAATTTTATTTTCAAGTTATTTTCATCTTAGAGGTGAAAGAAATTCAAGAAAAAATAGAGAGAAAATTCCTACGGTAACTTCCTAGCCGTGTTCTTGGAGAACGAAGTTACGTCGAATTTTCCGGGCAACTTCCGACGCGTGTGAAGTAGAGGCTTCGAATTTTCGGTGCTTGGAACGAAGGGATTTCGTGTTCGGGACGGGATCGTGATCATCGTCTACATTTTACGAAGATTTATTTCAAAGGCTTCAAGGGTATGAATCTTTATCTTTGTATTTATTTTTTCGTATATACGTTACTTGATCGATCCTGTTTGGGATTCGTTTTTATTTCCGCTGCGTTTTTCGTTTTTTTTTTTTTCGGAATCCCAACACCTATGAGGCCTCGAGTGAGAATGTATGCTGCCGCCCTGTTCTCAAGGCTAATTGTGGACTGTATGTTTTCCGGAAAAGACATGTCTGGTTTTGACTTTTTGAAATTGATATTGGTGCATGTACTATGAAATGTGTAAGCGATTGGTTTGCCTTGAATACTTGTACTAGCGTAATTGCTAACCCCTCTGGGGACCCGTTGTCGGGGAAATTCTTGTTATGGATTTGTGTTATGTTCAAATGCAGACGAGCTGCTACTGGATGGTACTAGGATGTCGGCCAAGGTTGTTGACATGTGCAATCGAGTCTTGTTATTTCTTACTGTCTCTTTTGATGTGGATGTTTTCCAAATTGTAAACTTATAGATTGTACTCGCGAGTACTTAGGCTTTTCCTTTCAGATTGTGATTGGTCTTCGTTGGAGTTACTGTATTTGTCGGTTGATGTTATTTATGCCGGTTGTACCGGACGTGTTGTTTTATGTTCTTATTGTTAACAATTGTTTCCTTGCTAACTGAGGCGGTTAGTCGAGTGGTGTTTTCTTGTGTTAGCCTGGTGGGTCCCATGTAGGGGTCCACGGCGCTGTAATATACTCTGAATATCTCGGGGTGTTACAGGTCATTAGAGTTCGAGACGGGTGACCATGTTTTGGTCAAGGTATCCCCGAGTCGAGGTATCTTCCGTTTTGGGAAGACGGGAAAGTTGAGTCCGAGATTCATTGGACCGTTTGAGATTTTGGATCGAGTAGGCGAGTTAGCTTATCGATTGGCCTTACCTTCGGCATTGAGCCGAATTCATAATGTGTTTCACGTCTCTCAGTTACGGAAGTATGTTGCCGACCCGAGTCACATACTTCAGTTCGACAAAATCGAGATCACTGATGATCATTCATATGAGGAGCGTCATATACGAGTCTTAGAGCGACGAATCAAACAGTTGAGGAACAAAACGATTCCTTTGGTCAAAATTCAGTGGTCTAGACACGGAGTCGAAGAGGCTACTTGGGAAACCGAGGATAGTATGTGGGAGAGTCATCCCGAGTTGTTTGACCCTTAGTTTCAGGAACAAAACTCTTTTAAAGGGGGGTGTATGTAATACCCGGTTCTAATTCAGTCATTATCATTCAGTAATTATCATTCACTAATTTTCACTCATTAATGATCATTTGTCACTCATATTCATTCATTGTTTTCACCATGGGGAGTAATTTGTATCATGTATCAGTGGTTATTCATCATTCAACCCGGTTGGATAGTCGGGCCGAGCGTATCATCATTGTCACCTTTGTAGTGGGCTGTGTGTGAGGAGTAGCGCACGCTACGTACTCTCTTTAGCGCGCGCTAATTGAGTACAGGTAGCGCACGCTAATGTTGTTCGGGCTGATAGTCCATAAGGCACTGGACTGCAGTTGAGTTATAAGTAGCGCACGCTACGAATGGTAAGTAACACGCGCTAGTGGGTTGTAGTAGCGCACGTTATACAATTGGTGTAGCGAGCGCTAAGGTCGGACAGGCAGAGTCCAGTGGGTACTGGATTGAATTGGATTAATTCATAGTGCACGCTATGAGTGGTTTTTAGCGTACGCAATTGGTGTAGTAGCGCACGCTAAATATTGAATGTAGCGCACGCTATCGCGAGCAGGTCAGAGGATAGAAGGTCTGGACTTCAGTTACTGGGCATCAGATTTTCAGTTAGCGCACGCTAAATATTGTGATTAACGCACACTAGGTATACAGTTGTAGCGCACGCTACAAAAGGTACGTAGTGCACGCCACCGTTACAGTCAGAGGGTACTGGACTACCCAGTACACCCGTTAGTGCACGCTAAGAACGGGGACTAGCACACGCTAACTGGGATTGCTATAAATAGGACAGTCCGACCCACATTCATCATTTTCACTTCTCACTTCGTTTGTGGGTGATTCCGGGCGATTTTGGATGATTTGAAGAGTGTTCTCCGAGCTACTGTCACCTGTCATAATCTTCAAGCTTTTGAGTTGGATTAATAATCATTTCATCATCCCCATCACATCAAATCAAGGTAATGATTTCTTGAATCTAGAATTTCGGATTTTGGGTATTTTCCTTCCAATTTCTTCATGTAAGCTGGAACTTATGTTGGAATATGTTAGATATGGATTATCTACCTTGGATAAATGTATTCCTACGGATTTATTGTCGTATATTTCGGATTTCATGAATATTGGGGTTGAATCAAGAACACTTTGGGGTTTGTAACACCCCCAATCCGCTCAGGGATATTACACGCCGTAGAACCTTTCCTCAAGGATCTACCAGGCTGGTAATACATATAACAACTCAACCATGCCTTTAAGGCTAAAATGACTCAGTAGACCGATTTGGTCTTTCAATAAATACATACAACTCAAATACAACTCATGCCCACGCAGGGGTCAAAACACAACCACACCCGTACAACGGGAAAAATATAGCAGCGGAAAATAAAGTACAACTTGTAACACCCCCAAACCCTTCGGGAATATTACAGCGCCGCAGACCCCCTCCGTGAGGATCTACCAGGCTAAATACAGAAAACACATTAACACTATACATGCCGACATGGCTAACAAACGAACCATTAGACCGATTTGGTCTTTTACCACAACATACACATCGAACATACATTACTCTTTCTCGTAACTCATACCCACGCAGGGGTTAACATAAATCAACAATCCCGCATAGGGGAAAGTAAACACAACGGAAAGACAAAACAAAACATCACCAAATATTCAACACCGGTCTTCATGTGATTAGTATCGCCGTCTTCCATCATCCTTCGTAACGATCCTGTGAATTGCTCCCGAGAACTCGCAAATACCGGACGCAATACAGACATCCACCCCGAATACTGGGGTTAGCAAAACCCCACCTGTTTTGCTAGTGCAAGTATAAATACAAAGACAGCCATACAAATCATACTCCAAGAACATAGAAATCATGAATATACTTCCCGAGATAATTCACTTGATCAAAACAATTTAGATTACGAAAGATAAGAATAAAACCATTTTACAACTTACAAAACATTTTACGATCTCGGAGTTTTTGAAAACGTTTGGGATTTAAGAATTTTCAAGCCTTTCAAATGCTTGGGGACATAGCTCAACAATCGCTTATTTCAAAATACAAGTCCGATAGCGTATAACAGGCCCACGACCCAATTATAACATTCCAATCACAACACAGGGTCCACGACCCAAATCATCCACATCACATACTCGCAAGAATACCCCGTGGAAATTACACCGTATCCAACATTACCATGACAACAGCCTCACTCATCGTACCACGAGCTACAATGCACAGAGCAACCACATGACTCACGTACCCATACCAAATTATCACAACCAAGAGACAATTCATTCACAACACATTTATTAGTGCCATTCCACAAGTACGATACCATTTGAACCGCCATTCTAATCGACGAAATATGCGCCAAAGATCACAGCTTCTCCAACAAAACACTTCAAAGTTAACCTTGGTACGAGACTCACGGCCACCGTACTCGCAGAGCCCCGTCGGACATCCCCGGGTGGTTAACCATAGTTCGCGATACGAAACTCACGGCAACGTATCCCTAGAGGCCTCGCTGACCGTCCCTAGGTGAACATACACATATCATCCACAACGCCACGGGAAGCCATAATTCGAATACTAGAATATGCATACAAATGTTAGGTACTTCGCTAGAATGGCCACTATAGTCGACGTACACTCACAACTAATGTCTCACCACCACAAGCAAATACCAATACCAAACAACACCAAGTGTCACAATCTCCTCACGAAGGAATAACAACCAATATCGCACACATTACGTTCTTACCGAACAAGTACACATAACATTACGTAATCCCCGGCAAAGGATTACGGTCTATTAAACTCACTCAAAGTGATCGTAGCATCTTTCAACATACAAAACCAACACATATATTCCGAGAACACATATATTCACGAATTACAAGAATTATTGTTGAAAGACAACATTTATCGAGAACATACCGATCCCTTTTTACGTTCATTAAACATTGGATTTCGCATAAAATCATTTATCAATAATTATGCCTACGAAACATGAAATGTATGGACAAGATACTTGCCTCAAAATCGGTACGCAAGTATTCCGACGAACACGGCTCAACCGGAAAGCTTCGAAACGCCCAATGCTATCGAAACGGAAGACGACGACGAACGAAAGGGTTCAACGCGGTTTCTTCGCAAGAAACACGACCCTAACATCATACAATCAATAAATCATCGACCATACGAGGAAGAATAATCGTAGAACGCCCGAAAACCCCTCTAAGGCATTTTACCGACACCTTCAAGGCGTCGGTCAAGAACTCAACTCAAACAACGAATCGATACGATCCAACCATGGAATAACAAGGGAAATGATATAATACATCTAAATAATCATCAATCCATCAACAAAACGGAAAGAATCGGACAAAACCCCAAAATCCCCAATTATCCAAAAAGGTAGGGTTTCAAGAGACATTACCTTGAGTGATTCAAGTGTTAAGATCCGTAGAACACGCGTTAGATTGATTATCCGAGCCTCACAACCGAAAAGAAATGATGAAAATCGACCCGGATGAAGAATTCTCTCTCCTCTATATCTCTCTCGCGACGCCGTGCAAAATGGGGAAGGAAATGAGCAGTTCGCTCAAAACGACACATTTATAGTGTAACACAAAGACTTATCGCCGCCTATCGGCCGATAGGCCCAACCGATAGCCATACGAAATGCCGGCAAGAGGGTCTATCGACCCCCTATCGGCCGAAAGGATCCCGAAGGTGCCCGACAAATGATACCTTTCACTAAAACGACCATAACTCTCTCGTCCGGACCATTGACTCACCGCTTGAACCATTGGAAAGCTAACTCGATGTTCTATAATATTGCAAAGATTTATAATTTTTGGAGTTACAAAAATTAATGATGATCTAACAAAGACGAACTCATACTTAGAAAAGTCGTTTAGTAAATCCCGAATTCAACAAAACGACACCGAAACCCGAACCCGAATACGAACCGAAGATGCGGTTACGAAGTACTCACAAAGACGAATCTAAGAGCTAGTAGAACACACAATTCCGACCACCCGAAGGCTCGAGATTCGACAACGGAAGGTAATTACCCCAAACTTTGGGAAATTACGAAAATGGCCCAAATGCCCGAAAATCACCATACGTGATCGAATAACCAAACCGAAGTTCACCACGCGTCTAACAAAGTTAAACGGACTTATGAAACTCAAACAAATAGCTTGGTCGAGATTCGCAAGAATCGAACTCAAGTGCGGAAAAGTCGCTAAAAAGCACGTAACTCAACGAAACGATACCGAAACGAACTCGGATGTCAAAAAGTGTAGAATTAATCATTCTCGTAATGACGGAACGGTCATGAGCGAGTTGTCAAAACGGACTCCGACCGAAAAAAGAAGTTACCGGAAATCGAAAATTGCGGATATTACATTCTACCCTCCTTAAAAGAAGTTTCGTCCAAACTTAAAACAAGTAGGGAGAAGAAATATTTCGCCAGAAAAAACTCAACGAGACCCACAAGAATGCGTAACTAATGCCCAACGGCGAAATGTTACAAACAACGCAAAGGAATATACGGCGTGTAAACACGCTCCACGGTGACCAACACAACGTCGCCGTTAGGGATATAATAAAACCGACAAGTGACAAGCGTCATCAAACGGATACTATAGCCAAGTCAATTATCCGATAATCACAAAACACAACGAACGAAAATCAATATGATTGATCAACCCAACGGTACATCAATCAAAACGCGAGTCAACCGAACAAACACGGAATCCCATCGCCTAAGGGATGGTAGATTGAAATGGAAACGCATTTCCCGAACTATAGGGAATTACGAAGGAGCCCGAACGCTCAACAATCACGAAACGAGAACAAAAACCGAACAAACAAACGATCGAGACAACAAAAATCGAAGAATCATGTTCGAATCACGAAGAACAATAAAGTTCGACAATAACTCCCGTGATGATCCGTGAGAACTACAAGACATGCATTCCCATAAGATCCACAGGAAGGGAATAGCGATTGAAAAGTCACAACGACAAATATGTTATTCGAAATGATATCACACTCGCTCGATAAACAAAAACAAGGGCAGACAAGCTCGAAATGTCAACGAACATAAATGAGTCGACAAAGTAGAAAATACAAGTTCAAAATCCGATCCCTTCAATAAAAGGACTAGTAGAACCAAATGATGTTACTCCCGAACAAAGTTCACAAGAATCGAACCGAACTCGAAAAAGTCACACCGATAACCAGATCGCCCACAACAAGATCACACTGCTCGGACGATGAAATCAAATACCGAACAAGTTCATAAAGTACCAACGAACATGAGCGAATCGATAGATCGGGAAGAGAAAACACAAGTCAAAATAGTACGGCATTACCACCGACTCGTCCACGAAATTCACAAAAACGGAGCAAGGTAATAAGACATTAAACAACCGACACAAAACGGAACCATCACCGATGCACACGGTCATACCAAACCAAGCTCTAACACCGCACATGCGCGACAACGCAGAAATCACCACGAGGCGACAACATTCAACACCAACATCCCGCCTCTCACAGGGGCTAGCACAACCCATGTGTGGAAAGCGACTCAACGCTCACACCGCCAATTCGACCATACTCGGGAGAAAGTATCAAAATGACAACGCGAACATCATACATTCATACCCACCCCAAACGGGAATGGATAGGTTTTAAAACGAAAACCTCATTTTGAAAATAATTTAGAAGAACACCGGTTGATCTTGAGTATCACCTTTCAAAAAGTACGAACTTGAAACATCGTTATCGAGACATTGGAGAACCATTTCGCATTTGATAAAAATGAGGACACTTTCTCTTAGTGAAAACTTTCAAAATACTCGACCCTCGGGTCTAAATAAAAGTGTTGAAAATATCTCAAAACATTTTGGTCCTCGAGGTAGAAAAATTTTGAAATATATTGTGACATCTAGGATGTACCACAAGAAAATAACTCACTTGAAAAGTATGTCTCGAAATTTATTTTTCTAAGATACTCAAGGTTTTCAAAAATCCAATAGCCGTAATGCCCAAAACTCACACATACCGACGTTCACTAAAACGACTCCTAGCACACGCATCAAAACGCGTTTAAAATCAAGACAATACATGTCTTTAAACGAAAATAAACGATAAAATACCACATTCGTAACAAAACCACCGATAAAATACCCTCCCGCATCAAGCTAGTGAACAAGTCGAACGCGTATAAGCACAAAGCTTCCACAAGAGACTTGTAAAGCGTGCAAATCGATTCAAAATCATCAACAACGAACAAAAACAACAATAAAAAGATATCACAAGCGATTTACACTCCTCGTATAAATCAAATACGAGCGTTGACTAAATACATATCGTGAAAATCAAAATTCACATAAAATTCCACCACTTAACAAATAATCATAAAAATAGCTCGTGTCACACGAGGCACAACACAAAGAAGGGAGACTTACTTCCACAGTCGCACGAAGATGATGGCCGCACCTCGATACTAATCACGACCGACACCTCGCAGCGACGCGTCGCGACACGACTCACCTGCACAAAATCGACAAGACAAGACAAGACAAGACCCAACAACACACAACCTCGACCCGACACCCTAGGTTTCCGCAACCTAAGCTCCGATACCATATTCGTAACACTCAAACCCTTCTGGGAATATTACAACACGTTGCACTTCTCCGTGAGGATCTACCAAAGCAAATACGTAAAACACATTAACACTATACATGCCGACATGGCTAACAAACGAACCATTAGACCGATTTGGTCTTTTACCACAACATACACATCGAACATACATTACTCTTTCTCGTAACTCATACCCACGCAGGGGTTAACATAAATCAACAATCCCGCATAGGGAAAGTAAACACAACGGAAAGACAAAACAAAACATCACCAAATATTCAACACCGGTCTTCATGTGATTAGTATCGCCGTCTTCCATCATCCTTCGTAACGATCCTGTGAATTGCTCCCAAAGAACCTGCAAATACCTGGACGCAATACAGACATCCACCCCGAATACTGGGGTTAGCAAAACCCCACTGCTTTGCTAGTGCAAGTATAAATACAAAGACAGGCCATACAAATCATACTCCAAGAACATAGAAATCATGAATATACTTCCCGAGATAATTCACTTGATCAAAACAATTTAGATTACGAAAGATAAGAATAAAACCATTTTACAACTTACAAAACATTTTACGATCTCGGGAGTTTTTGAAAACGTTTGGGATTTAAGAATTTTCAAGCCTTTCGAAATGCTTGGGGACATAGCTCAACAATCGTTTATTTCAAAATACAAGTCCGATAGCAGATAACAGGGCCCACGACCCAATTATAACATTCCAATCACAACACAGGGGTCCACGACCCAAATCATCCACATCACATACTCGCAAGAATACCCCGGTGGAAATTACACCGTATCCAACATTACCATGACAACAGTCTCACTCATCGTACTACGAGCTACAATGCACAGAGCAACCACATGACTCACGTACCCATACCAAATTATCACATCCAATAGACAATTCATTCAAAACACTTTTATTATTGCCATTCCAAACAAGTACGATACCATTTGAACCGCCATTCTAATCGATTGAAATATGCGCCAAAGATCACAGCTTCTCCAACAAAACACTTCAAAGTTAACCTTGGTACGAGACTCACGGCCACCGCATTCTCGCAGAGCCCCGTCGGACATCCCCGGGTGGTTAACCATAGTTCGCGATACGAAACTCACGGCAACGTATCCCTAGAGGCCTCGCTGACCGTCCCTAGGTGAACATACACATATCATCCACAACGCCACGGGAAGCCATAATTCGAATACTAGAATATGCATACAAATGTTAGGTACTTCGCTAGAATGGCCACTATAGTCGACGTACACTCACAACTAATGTCTCACCACCACAAGCAAATACCAATACCAAACAACACCAAGTGTCACAATCTCCTCACGAAGGAATAACAACTAATATCGCACACATTACGTTCTTACCGAACAAGTACACATAACATTACGTAATCCCCGGCAAAGGATTACGGTCTATTAAACTCACTCAAAGTGATCGTAGCATCTTTCAACATACAAAACCAACACATATATTCCGAGAACACATATATTCACGAATTACAAGAATTATTGTTGAAAGACAACATTTATCGAGAACATACCGATCCCTTTTTACGTTCATTAAACATTGGATTTCGCATAAAATCATTTATCAATAATTATGCCTACGAAACATGAAATGTATGGACAAGATACTTGCCTCAAAATCGCACGCAAGTATTCCGACGAACACGGCTCAACCTAAAGCTTCAAACGCCCAATGCTATCGAAACGGAAGACGACGACGAACGAAAGGGTTCAACGCGTTTCTTCGCAAGAAACACGACCCTAACATCATACAATCAATAAATCATCGACCATACGAGGAAGAATAATCGTAGAACGCCCGAAAACCCCTCTAAGGCATTTTACCGACACCTTCAAGGCGTCGGTCAAGAACTCAACTCAAACAACGAATCGATACGATCCAACCATGGAATAACAAGGGAAATGATATAATACATCTAAATAATCATCAATCCATCAACAAAACGGAAAGAATCGGACAAAACCCCAAAATCCCCAATTATCCAAAAAGGTAGGGTTTCAAGAGACATTACCTTGAGTGATTCAAGTGTTAAGATCCGTAGAACACGCGTTAGATTGATTATCCGAGCCTCACAACCGAAAAGAAATGATGAAAATCGACCCTGATGAAGAATTCTCTCTCCCTCTCGCGACGCCGTGCAAAATGGGGAAGGAAATGAGCAGTTCGCTCAAAACGACACATTTATAGTGTAACACAGCAGACCCTATCGGCCGGCCTATCGGCCGATAGGCCCAACCGATAGCCATACGAAATGCCGGCAGTAGGGTCTATCGACCCCCCCTATCGGCCGAAAGGATCCTGGAAGGTGCCCGACAGCTGACAGTCTTTCACTAAAACGACCATAACTCTCTCGTCCGGACTCCGATTGACTCACCGTTTGAACCATTGGAAAGCTAACTCGATGTTCTATAATATTGCAAAGATTTATAATTTTTGGAGTTACCAAAAATTAATGATGATCTAACAAAGACGAACTCATACTTAGAAAAGTCGTTTAGTAAATCCTGAATTCAACAAAACGACACCGAAACCCGAACCTGAATACGAACCGAAGATGCGGTTACGAAGTACTCACAAAGACGAATCTAAGAGCTAGTAGAACACACAATTCCGACCACCCGAAGGCTCGAGATTCGACAACGGAAGGTAATTACCCCAAACTTTGGGAAATTACGAAAATGGCCCAAATGCCCGAAAATCACCATACGTGATCGAATAACCAAACCGGTTCACCACGCGTCTAACAAAGTTAAACGGAC
The DNA here is from genome assembly GCA_033398695.1 of Orobanche coerulescens. NCBI lineage: Eukaryota > Viridiplantae > Streptophyta > Magnoliopsida > Lamiales > Orobanchaceae > Orobanche > Orobanche coerulescens. The sequence continues at coordinate 20,802,220 of CM065804.1, forward strand.
TTGCGGGAAACTCAAACAATAGCTTCGGTCGAGATTCGCAAGAATCGAACTCAAGTGCGGAAAAGTCGCTAAAAAGCACAGAACTCAACGAAACGATACCGAAACGAACTCGGATGTCAAAAAGTGTAGAATTAATCATTCTCAGAATGACGGAACGGTCATGAGCGAGTTGTCAAAACGGACTCCGACCGAAAAAAAAAGAAGTTACCGGAAATCGAAAATTGCGGATATTACACAACTGAACCAATAAACAATGTACGGTTCCTCATGTGATTAGTATCGATCATCTTTCATCATCCTTCGTGCCGACCCTGTGTTATGCTCCAAAACCTGAATGCAAAAATAGACATCCACCCCCCGAATACTCGGGGGTTAGCAAAACTCCACTATTTTGCTAGTGCAAGAACAAAGTGCAAATACGAGCCATACGATTCACATTCCACGAACGATAATAATTCGGAATCCTCAAAGATTCAAATACAACAAGATGAACACTTCCCGAGGCAAGAGTTTGAGTAAAGACTTCCCAAATTTCAAGATCAAAATATCAAGGGAAACAATTTATAAAATGATTTGAAATACCATCGGGAGTTTTAATAGAAAACAATTTAGGATTATCAAATCCTACTTTTCAGAACCCAAAAGACAAAAGGGGGTCACCGCCCCAAAGGTTTACTTTCCGAAAAATGACCTTTACCAAACCGTTGGGATTTTAGCCCCAAATCCGTAAAATGACTTTTACAAAATCATTGGGATTTTAGCCCCAAATCTCATCAACTCACAGTACACAAGAACGACCACAAGGTTCGTCTTCCAACATCAAAATCCATAATTAAAGGATTTAACACAAACAACAAAATACTCTAGTGCCATCCTAGCCAAGTAGGCCAAACGAACAACTTATCTCTTACACACACCGAAATCCTTTGAAATTTTATTTCAAACAACCAACAAACACACCAATACGATCACCGATCATCATATCCACAAAATAAGAAAAGTATGGGCAAGGTACTTGCCTCGAAACCACAATCGCAACAATACGACGGATGAAATATGGTCGAACGGCTCCGAACTCCCGAACACTATCAAGAACGTGATAGCGCCGCAATTACTACGGGAAAACACCACACGAATCATCAATCACCAACGAGATTCAACATCAGAATACTCGAGCACCTATAAACCTCCGGAAGGAACAATAACACATGATTACAACGAGAATCAAAGCAAAAAACAACGGAAATCCCAACAATTATCGAAGGGAAACTCATTGGGACATTTAATCGAACACTCAACATTCGATAACTCCCAAGAACACTCGAATCACTAATCGAGTTGAACAAACTTGAAGTATGGATATACAACCCATAGAACACGATTAATAACATCATACTACACCAACCGATGTATCAAAATCGGACTAGAATCGAAATCAAGAACAATTTCTCCGAAAAGTCAACTTGAAGGAAAATCAAGAAATATACCTTGATTCGACGAAATACACGGATTAGATGATGATATAATCAACAAGAATCTTCCAAAACATCTTGGAATTGATTAGAATCGACCAAGAACCCTATTTCCCGTCGCACCCGTCCGATAGCCGCAAGAAAAGTGAAGAAATGAGTAAAAACGGGCTGCCAGGCCTTATATAACCGGTCACTGCCGGACACTTACGGTCGTAACCGGCAGTGACTTACGGCCGTAACTCGGCCCATACGGCCGTACTTGGCAAGCCTTACGGCCGTAACCGGCACACATTACGGCCGTAACCGGCCTTCGTCAGGAAGCTGCCAGGCACCATACGGCCGTAACTCTCGGCCCCTTATGGCCGTAACTCGGCCAGGCCAGGCCCTGCTCCGGCCGTGACTCGGCTGTGGCCACTCCGACGGCCCAGACGATCCCAAAACCCGAACCTGAGTAAAAACCGAAGATACGGTTACGAAGTACTCGCAAAGAAGAATCCGAGCACTAAGAGAACACACGATTCCGACCACCCGAAGGCTCGAAATTCGACAACGGAAAGTAATTACCCCAAACTTTGGGAAATTACGAAAATGGCCCAAAACGTCCGAAATACACGATACATGATCGAAACACCAAACCGAAGTTCACAACATGTATAACAAAGTTAAACGAACTTACGGAAACTCAAATGTTAGCTATGCACCGAGATTCGCAAGAATCGAACTCAAGTGCGGAAAAGTCGCTAAAAAGCACGGAACTCAACAAAACGACACCGAAACGAACTCGGATGTCAAAAAGTGTAGAATTAATCATTCTCAGAATGACGAGACGGTCATGGGCGAGTCGTCAAAACGGACTTTCGCCGAAAAAAAAAGAAATAACCGGAAATCGAAATTACGGGTATTACACACTACCCTCCTTAAAAGAAGTTTCGTCCCGAAACTTAAAATAAGTAGGGAGAAGTAATGTCCCGCCAGGAAAACTCAACGAGATACACAAGAAAGTCGTATCTTACGCCCATCGGCAAAACGTTACAAGCAACGCAAAGGAATATATGGCGTGCAAACACGCTCCACGACGACCAACACAACGTTGCCGTTAGGGATATAATAAAACCAACAAGTGACAAGCGTCATCAAACGGATAATACAATCAAGTCAATTATCCGAACAATCAAAAAACACAACGAACGAAAATCAATACGATTGACCAACCCAACGGTTCATCAATCACAACGCGAGCCAAACCCTCAACAAATACGGAATTCCACCGCTCAAGGGTTGGAAGATTGAAACGAGACTAATTTCCCGAAGGAGTCTGAACGTTCAACAATCACGAGACGAGATAAACAAAAACCGAACAATCAAACGATCGAACCACAACGATCGAGACAACAAAAATCGAACAATCATGTTCGAACCACGAAGGATAATAAAATTCAAACAACAACTCCCAGGATGATCTGGTGAGAACAACAAGACGTGCATTCCCATAAGATCCACAGGAAAGGGAATAGCGATTGAAAAGTCACAACGACAAACGAGTTATTCCGAAACAATACCACCCTCGTTCGATCAACAAAAGCAAGGGATAGGGAAAGTTCAGAAAATGTTAATGAACATAAACGAGTCGACAGAGTCGAAAACACAGGAGTTCCAAATCCGATCCACTTCGAATAAAAGAACTAATAGAACCAAATGATGTCACTTCCGAACAAGGTTCACAAGAATCGAACCGAACTCGAAAAAGTCACAGCAATAACCAGATCGACCAACAACAAGATCACAGTTCGTTTGGACGATGAAACCGAAATACAGAACAAGTTCATAAAGTCTCAACGAACATGAGCGAATCGATAGACCGGAGAAAGAGAAAATATAGAAGTCAAAATAGTACGGGTATTACCTTCGACCTCGTCCACGAAATTCACAAAAACGGGAGCAAGGTAACAAGTCATTAAACAACCGACATATAACGGAACAATCACCGATGCACACGGTCATACCAAACCAAGCTCTAACAGCTCGCACATGCGCGACAACGCAGAAATCACTACGAGGCGGCAACATCCAACACCAACATCCCACCTCTCACAGAGGGCTAACACAACAAATATGTGGAAAACGACTCAACGCTCACACCGCCAATTCGATCATACTCGGGAGCAAACATTATAATGACAACGCGAACATCATATATACATACCCAGCCCTCAAACGAGAATGGATAGGTTTTAAAAAAACGAAGACCTCATTTTGAAAATAATTTAGAAGAACACCGGTTGATCTTGAGTATCACCTTTCAAGAAAGTACAAACGTGAAACATCGTTATCGAGACTTTGGAGAACCATTTCGCATTTGATAAAAATGAGGACACTTTCTATTGGTGAAAACTTTCAGAATATTCGACCCTCGGGTCTAAGTAAAAGTGTTTCTAAAACATTGAAAATATCTCAAAACATTTTGGCCCTCGAGGTAGAAGAATTTTGAAATATTTGTGGCATCTTGGATGTACCACGAGAAAATAACTCATTTCAAAAGTACGTCTCGAAATTTATTTTTCTAAGATACTCAAGGTTTTCAAAAATCCAATAGGCCAGAATGCCCAAAGCTCACACATATCGACATACGCTAAAACACTTCCTAGTACACGCATCAAAACGTTTAAAATCAAGACAATACATGTCTTTTAACGGAAAATAAACGGTAACATACCACAGTTCCAAAACATCACGGTTTGAATAACTAGAAACCCATATCACAACATCACGCTACCACCACACCGGTAGAGCCACATAACACACATGCCCGGTTTTCACAAAACCTAGGATTCGGAACAAAACCACTGACCCCATTCGAGGCCTCTAAGGACCCTCCCGCACTGGCTAGTGAACAAGTCGAATGCGTATAAGCACAAAGCTTCCACAAGAGAACTTGTAAAAAGAGCAAATTGATTCGAAAATCATCAACAACGAACAAAAACAATAGTAAAAAGACATCAGCAGCGACGACACTCCTCGTATAAACCAAATACGAGAGTCGACTAAATACATATCGTGAAATCAAAATCCACAGAAGGATTTCATCACTTAACAAATAATCATAAAAATAGCTCGTGTCACACGAGGCACAAGACAAAGAAGAGAGACTTACATCCACAGGTCGCACGAAGATGATGATCGCCCCACGATACTAATCACGACCAACAAACTCAGACGACGCATCGCGACACGACTCAGTCAGACAAAATCCGACGAGACAAAACTCAACAGACACAACTTAACCCGACAGCCTAGGTTTCCACAACCTAAGCTCTGATACCATTTATGTAACACCCCCAATCCTCTCAGGGATATTACACGCCGTAGAACCTTTCCTCAAGGATCTACCAGGCTGATAATACATATAACAACTCAACCATGCCTTTAAGGCTAAAATGACTCAGTAGACCGATTTGGTCTTTCAATAAATACATACAAATCAAATACAACTCATGCCCACGCAGGGGTCAAAACACAACCACACCCGTACAACGGGAAAAATATAGCAAATGAAAATAAAGTACAACTGAACCAATAAACAATGCACGGTTCCTCATGTGATTAGTATCGATCATCTTTCATCATCCTTCGTGCCGACCCTGTGTTATGCTCCAAAACCTGAATGCAAAAATAGACATCCACCCCCCGAATACTCGGGGGTTAGCAAAACTCCACTGTTTTGCTAGTGCAAGAACAAAGTGCAAATACGAGCCATACGATTCACATTCCACGAACGATAATAATTCAGAATCCTCAAAGATTCAAATACAATAAGATGAACACTTCCCGAGGCAAGAGTTTGAGTAAAGACTTCCCAAATTTCAAGATCAAAATATCAAGGGAAACAATTTATAAAATGATTTGAAATGCCATCGGGAGTTTTAATAGAAAACAATTTAGGATTATCAAATCCTACTTTTCAAAACCCAAAAGACAAAAGGGGGTCACCGCCCCAAAGGTTTACTTTCCGAAAAATGACCTTTACCAAACCGTTGGGATTTTAGCCCCAAATCCGTAAAATGACTTTTACAAAACCATTGGGATTTTAGCCCCAAATCTCATCAACTCAGAGTACACAAGAACGACCACAAGGTTCGTCTTCCAACATCAAAATCCACAATTAAAGGATTTAACACAAACAACAAAATACTCTAGTGCCATCCTAGCCAAGTAGGCCAAACGAACAACTTATCTCTTACACACTTAGTCAATGCATGCAATCATGAAAACCGTTCAAAAGCACTCATTTCCGGAAATGCCAATATCGAAACAAATTTGCAAAATGCACCACAATTAACCGTGGATCCACCCCTCCGTGGACCCCTACCGAGACCTCGTCGGATCTAACCCATAGTGGTTAAAAGCAAGCTCGCGGATCCACGTCTCTGTGGACCCCTACCGAGACCCCGTCGGATCTAACCCATAGTGAGCATACACACACACACGTTACTCATGCAATACTAATATGCTAAGAATGTAAGTACATCAAGAATACTTACTAGAGGTGGCCACTAATCCGACACCATTATCAAACTCTTCAAAAACATAATAACAAGATTAAATACGGAATACACGATTCCATAACTTTAAACAACAGGGATATCATCAAAGCCTTCAACGTTCAAAATGATCAAATCATAATCAATTCCCAAACACACCGTTCACAAAACACACACGCGTTTTGAAAGAGAGCCTTTAACAAGTCCAAACCGAAATCCTTTGAAACTTCATTTCAAACAACCAACAAACACACCAAGACGATCACCGATCATCATATCCACAAAATAAGAAAAGTATGGGCAAGGTACTTGCCTCGAAACCATAATCGCAACAATACGACGGATGAAATATGGTCGAACGGCTCCGAACTCCCGAACACTATCAAGAACGTGATAGCACCGCAATTACTACGGGAAAACACCACACGAATCATCAATCACCAACGAGATTCAACATCGGAATCCTCGAGCACCTATAAACCTCCGGAAGGAACAATAACACATGATTACAACGAGAATCAAAGCCAAAAACAACGGAAATCCCAACAATTATCGAAGGGAAACTCATTGGGACATTTAATCGAACACTCAACGCGTTCGATAACTCCCAAGAACACTCGAATCACTAATCGAGTTGAACAAACTTGAAGTATGGATATAAAACCCATAGAAAACGATTAATAACATCATACTACACCAACCGATGTATCAAAATCGGACTAGAATCGAAATCAAGAACAATTTCTCCGAAAAGTCAACTTGAAGAAAAATCAAGAAATATACCTTGATTCGACGAAATACATGGATTGGATGATGATATAATCAACAAGAATCTTCCAAAACATCTTGGAATTGATTAGAATCGACCAAGAACCCTATTTCTCGTCGCACCCGTCCGATAGCCGCAAGAAAAGTGAAGAAATGAGTAAAAACGGGCTGCCAGGCCTTATATAGCCGGTCACTGCCGAACACTTACGGCCGTAACCGGCAGTGACTTATGGCCGTAACTCGGCCCATACGGCCGTACTTGGCAAGCCTTACGGCCAGAATCGCATTCGCTGCAAAATCGCCAAAGACTGTCGGACACTTACGGCCGTAACTGGCACACATTACGGCCGTAACCGACCTTCGTCAGGAAGCTGCCAGGCGCCATACGGCCGTAACTCTCGGCCCCTTACGACCGTAACTCGGCCAGGCCAGGCCCTGCTCCGGCCGTGATTCGGCCGTGGCCACTCCGACGGCCCAGACGACCCCGAAACCCGAACCTGAGTAAAAACCGAAGATACGGTTACGAAGTACTCGCTAAGACGAATCCGAGCACTAAGAGAACACACGATTCCGACCACCCGAAGGCTCGAAATTCGACAACGGAAAGTAATTACCCTAAATTTTGGGAAATTACGGAAATGGCCCAAAACGTCCGAAATACACGATGCATGATCGAAACACCAAACCGAAGTTCACAACACGTATAACAAAGTTAAACGAACTTACGGGAAACTCGAAACAGCAGTTTCGACCGAGATTCGCAAGAATCGAACTCAAGTGCGGAAAAGTCGCTAAAAAGCACGGAACTCAACAAAACGACACCGAAACAAACTCGGATGTCAAAAAGTGTAGAATTAATCATTCTCAGAATGACGAAACGGTCATGGGAGAGTCGTCAAAATAGACTTTCGCTGAAAAAAATAAATAACCAGAAATCGAAATTACGGGTATTACAGGGTTGACTTTGATATTTTTGGGGGGTTTCGATTAGATGTTGTCGTTAACTCGAGTTGTGGATTCCTATGGGATTATTGATATCATTGAAGGTGTTTTTTTGGTTTGAAATACTCATTTTGGAGTTTGGGTTCGATATATTCGGGATTGGATATTATCAAAGGATGTATGTTTGCTAAGTATTCGTTAGAATGTCTCAATGAGTTTGGATATTTATGTATCGACATTTGAGTTGGTTATAATCGTGTTTGATACGTATATTGAGCGTTTGTTGGTAATCATGTCATTCAAGGTTGTTCGAGCGACCGACATCTCATTGTAGGATGTTTGTTCGAGGAAGGACATTCTTCACCGGTTTTGTAAGTTAATTCTTACTCGGTTAAAAGGATATTCATTCCTTTCGTTGTTGTTCATTCATAATCATAATTCATTCATAATGTATTAACTGTATTGAGACTTGTAATTGTCAATTAATCACTTCATTCACGAGGAACGACAGTTCCAATCATTTCATTGAGCTATCATTCATTTCACTATCATTTCATCTTGGTGTGTCATTCTTGACTTTATCGGATTTTTATTCATTATTATTCTTCATGGTCATTTCTTGTCCATATGACCTTCTGGGTTCATATTGCGTGGCCGGGTGGGGATGTGTGGAATTTTTAGTCGGGCACGTGATGGTCATGTGTTGGGTTCACCGACACATTGGACTGTACACACGGTAACGTACTTCCGTAAGACTAATTAGGTACAAGGACGGGTGTGTCCGGACACTCGTCTTGTGCACTTGCACATACCATTACGGGCGTACTACGATGCCTCTCTTCAACGTCATTTCATAATTAAGATATATCATGATTGTGTTTATTCAACTCTTGAGGATTGTTGTTCTGTGTAACTGACCCCGTTGGGGGATGTTGTTTTTAGGACATGGCAAGGCTAAGGCACGGGAAGAGAACGTTGACGGTGAGGAGTCCCAGTGATACTAGTAGGGGCCCCCAGTCCTTTCAGTCTTCATGTTTTCTTCATTTGTATTCCGCTGCAGACTTCCTTTTAGATACTCATTTTAATTGGTGTTGTATATTTTATCTTCATATAAAATATACATGTATTCTGTTTTATCCTGGTATGTTGTACTTGAACTCCTCATCGGAGTAATTAATGATATACTGTGGTTCAGTACTACAATTATATCATCTAATTCATAAATTTTCATTCGCCTAGTGGGTCCCAGACGGGGTCCACGGCACTATAATATTCACCTAGTTTGGGGTGTTACAACTTAAACAATATGATTGTGACTTGTATTGTCAGAAGAAAAGTAAATAAATTAATAAACAAATAAAAATAAAAGATAAAGCAACAGCAGAATAAAAAAAAGAAAAGAAGGGATAGTCGCAATCCCCCAAACTCAAGTAAGTGGTAAAACTGTAGAAGACATATAAATTAATAAAATAATAAAAGAATAAAATATTCATTTAATTTATTAAATCATACATTCGTTTTTTTACATATAAGATACATATGCTATCAGAATTGATTTTTCTTGATACCATCGTGATTCATTTTACGAGAGCTCACAAATATTGATATGTGTGTCAACTCTTCTCATATAGGACATTATTAAATTTATTAGAAAGTACGAATTAATATCCAACTCCGGAAATCGCAAATATTTATGAATACATACCCTTACACATGCTATTAACGGCAGTTGATATTTTGAGCTATACCTTGACGAGGACTATATTTTGAGGAATTGATTGGATGATCCTGCTTTGGTAGAAGCAGTTAATTATTTTTGTAGTTTAATTTCTATCTCTTATTTATCTCAGAGTGTGGTTTGAAACCACACATTTATCGAATTTAATATTCTGTAATTAAAATACCTCTCATGTGATGAGTTCAATTATCATAAAATGGATGGTTTTACATATGCAATTTATATATTATATATCACGATCGTGGTTGGTTATACCACATGAATAGTTAATAAATCCTGCTCTCGAGAAGCAGTTGATAAAAAAATAAATCCTACTCTGGAGAAGTAGTTGATCGATTATCTAAATCATGCTCTCGAGAAGCAGTTGATAAAAAAATAAATCATACTCTGAAGAAGTAGTTGATCGATTATCTAAATCCTGCTCTCGAGAAGCAGTTGATAAAAAAACAAATCATACTCTGAAGAAGTAGTTGATCGATTATCTAAATCCTGCTCTCGACGAAGAAGCAGTTGATGAAAATAATATTCGGACTCCATGATTATTAAACACGAACGGAGAAAATTGAGCAAGTGATACCAAATGCTATCACCAATTAATTAAAGAAAATCCCATTCAAATACACCACATGGTGGGATCATCTGACAACTGATATGAAGAGATGTCACTGAAACATAATTGCTCAATAAGTTCCATGTTGATTATATCACATGGCGGGATCATTGAAATCATATTGATTGACAATATTTATGTAACACCCCCAATCCGCTCAGGGATATTACACGCCGTAGAACCTTTCCTCAAGGATCTACCAGGCTGGTAACAACATTAAACATCTCGACAATGCCTTTAAGGCTAAAATGACTCAGTAGACCGATTTGGTCTTTCAATAAATACATACAACTCAATCACAATATATGCCCACACAGGGGTCGAAATACAACCACACCCGTACAACGGGAAAAGTATAGCAGCGGAAAATAAAGTACAACTGAACCAATAAACAATATACGGTTCCTCATGTGATTAGTATCGATCATCTTTCATCATCCTTCGTGCCGACCCTGTGTTATGCTCCAAAACCTGAATGCAAAAATAGACATCCACCCCCCGAATACTCGGGGGTTAGCAAAACTCCACTGTTTTGCTAGTGCAAGAACAAAGTGCAAATACGAGCCATACAATTCACATTCCACGAATGATAATAATCAAGGATCCTCAAATATCCAAACGAAACGAAAAGTACTTCCCGAGGCAAGAGTTTGAGAAAACATTTCAAAATCGAAATATTATAAATCAATGGAAGTAATTTATAAAACGGTTTAGAATGCCATCGAGAGTTTTAATAGAAAATAATTTAGGATTATCAAATCCTACTTTTCAAAATCCAAAAGACAAAAGGGGTCACCGCCCCAAAAGTTTACTTTCCGTAAAATAACCTTTACCAAACCGTTGGGATTTTAGCCCCAAATCCGTCAAATGACCTTTACAAAAACGTTGGGATTTTAGCCCCAATCTCATCAACTCACAGTACACAAGAACGACCACAAGGTTCGTCTCCCAACATCAAAATCCACAAATAAAGGATTTAACACAAACAACAAAATACTCTAGAGCCATCCTAGCCAAGTAAGCCAAACGAACAACTTACCTCTTACACACTTAGTCAATGCATGCAATCATGAAAACCATTCGAAAGCACTCATTTCCGGAAATGCCATAATCAAATCACATTTGCAAAATGCATCATAATTAACTGTGGATCCACCCCTCCGTGGACCCCTACCGAGACCCCGTCGGATCTAACCCATAGTGGTTAAAAGCAAGCTCGCGGATCCACCCCTCCGTGGACCCCTACCGAGACCCCGTCGGATCTAACCCGTAGTGAGCATACACCCACACACACGTTACTCATGCAATACTAACATGCTAAGAATGTAAGTTCATTAAGAATACTCACTAGAGATGGCCATTAACTCAACACCATTACCAAACTCTTCAAAAATACAATAACAAGATTAAATACGGAATACACGATTCCATAACTTTAAACAATAGGAGTATCATCATAAAATCCTTCAACGTTCAAAATAATCAAATCATAATCAATTCTCAAAACACCGTTCACAAAACACACGCATTTTGAAAGAAAGCCTTTAACGAGGCCAAACCGAAATCCTTTGGAAATTCATTTTAAAATAACCAAACAAACACACCAAGACGACCACCGATCATCATATCCATAAAACGAGAAAAGTATGGGCAAGGTACTTGCCTCTAAATTGGCACGCAAGTATTCCGACGAACACGGCTCAACCGGAAAGCTTCGAAACGCCCGATGCTATCGAAAAGGAAGACGACGATGAACGGAAGGGTTCAACACGGTTTCTTCGCAAGAAACACGACCCTAACATCATACAATTAATAAATCAACGATCATACGATGAAGAATAATCGTAGAACGCCCGAAAACCCCTCTATGACATTCTACCGGACACCTTCAAGGCGTCGATCAAGAACTTGACCAAAACAACGAATCGATACGATCCAACCATGGAATAACAAGGGAAATGATATAATACATCTAAATAATCATCAATCCATAATAATCCTAAGTTAAATCGGATTAATCGGACGAAAACAACCAAAACACCCAAATTCCCCAAAACTAGATTTCTAGGAAATCTGACCTGATTCGGTAGATCGGAGGGTGTTATAGGATGGATGATTGATGATATGAACTCCAAAACTTCATGGATTGATTGTCCAACAACATCTCGCCATGATTAACCAAGATCCAGTCGCGGAAGGGAAGAAAACGAGTGAGAAAAATGGCCAAAAACCCATCTGCAGGGCCATAAATAAGCCGCATAGCAGTGCCGCGGCACGTGCCCAAAATGGCTCCCATTGGTCGGCAGCAGCCGCGGCTCGGCCGGAGTGTGCCGCGGCACCTGACACGGCTTGGGCCGAAAATGCCACAGAGTGTGCCGCCTCACAAAGATGTGCCGCGGCCCACGGATCGCTCGGCCAGAGCCGCTGAGCACCGCCGGCCGTGACTCGGCGAGCCGCCGAGCACTACCGCCGTGACTCGCCAAGCCGGCCTCGGCCTGTTGCCCGGCCATGACTCGGCCGGGGCCAACTCCGACGGCCCGAACGACCCCGAAACCCGAACCTGAATACGAATCGATGATACGGTTACGACGTACTCGCAAAGACGAATCTAAGAGCTAAGAGAACACACAATTCCGACCACCCGAAGGCTCGGAATTCAACAACGAAAGTAATTACCCAAAACTTTGGGAAATTACGAAAATGGCCCAAAACGTCCGAAAATCACGATACGCGATCGAAACACCAAACCAAAGCTCGCAACATGAATAATAACATCAAATGAACTTACGAGAAACTCGAAACAATAGTTTCGGACGAGATTCGCAAGAATCGAGCTCAAGTGCGGAAAAGTCGCTAAAAAGCTCGGAACTCAACAAAACGATACCGAAATGAACTCGGATGACAAAAAGTGCAGAATTAATCATTCTCGAAATGACGAAACGGTCATGAGCGAGTCGTCAAAACGGACTCCGGACGAAAAAAGAAATTTACCGAAAATCGAAAATTGCGGATATTACATTCTACCCTCCTTAAAAGAAGTTTTGTCCCGAAACTTAAAACAAGTAGGGAGAAGCAATATACCGCCAGGAAAACTCAACGAGATACGCAAGGAAGCGCGTAACTTATGCCCATCGGCGAAACGTTACAAGCAACACAAAGGAATATACGGCGTGAAAACACGCTCCACGACGACCAACACAACGTCGCCGTTAGGGATATAATAAAACCAACAAGTAACAAGCGTCATCAAATGGATAATACAATCAAGTCAATTATCCGAACAATCACAAAACATAACGAACGAAAATCAATACGATTGACCAACCCAACGGTGCATCAATCAAAACGCGAGCCAAACGCTGAACAAATACGGAATTCCACCGCCCAAGGGTTGGAAGATCGAAAACGAGAATAATTTCCCGAACTTAAGGAAATTAGGAAGGAGCCTGAATGCTCAACAATCACGAAACGAGGACAAAACCGAACAAACAAACGGCCGAGACAACAAAAATCGAACAATCATGTCCGAAACACGAAGGATAATAAAATTCAAACAACAACTCCCAGGATGATCTGGTGAGTACTACAAGACATACATTCCCATAAGATCCACAGGAAAGGGAATAGTGATTGAAAAGTCACAACGACAAATGAGTTATTCCGAAACAACACCACCCTCGTTCGATCAACAAAAGCAAGGGATAGGGAAAGTTCAGAAAATGTCAACGAACATAAACGAGTCGACAGAGTCGAAAACACAGGAGTTCCAAATCCGATCCACTTCGAATAAAGGAACTAACAAATCCAGATGATGTCACTTCCGAACAAGGTTCACAAGAATCGAACCGAACTCGAAAAAATCACAGCGATAACCAGATCAACCCACAACAAGATCACAGTTCGTTCGGACGATGAAACCGAAATACAGAACAAGTTCAGAAAGTATCAACGAATACGAGCGAGTCGAAAGAATGGAGAAAGAGAAAATACATAAGTCAAAATAGTACGGGTATTCCCTCCGACCTCATCCACGAAATTCACAAAAACAGGAGCAAGGTAACAAGACATTAAACAACCGACACATAACAGAACGATCACCGATGCACACGGCCATACCAACCCAAGCTCTAACAGCTCGCACATGCGCGACAACACAGAAATCACCACGAGGCGACAATATTCAATACCAACATCCCACCTCTCACAGAGGGCTAACACAACAAATGTGTGGAAAACGACTCAACGCTCACACCGCCAATTCGGTCATACTCGGGAGCAAACATCAAAATGACAATGCGAACATCATACATACATACCCATCCCTCAAACGGGAATGGATAGGTTTTAAAAACGAAAACCTCATTTTGAAAATAATTTAGAAGAACACCGGTTGATCTTTAGTATCACTTTTCAAAAAGTACAAACATGAAACATCGTTATCGAGACTTTGAAAACCATCATGCATTTGGTAAAAATGAGGACATCTTCTTTTAGCGAAAGACTTTCAGAAATATTCGAACCTCGGGTCTAAGTATAAGTGTTTCTAAACATCGAAAATATCTCAAAATACTTTTGGTCCTCAATTGGAAATTTTTTTGAAATATATTGCGGCACGAGAAAGCACCTCGAAAACACCGCAAGAAAATAATTCGTTTTAAAAGTACGTCTCGAAATTTAATTTTCTAAGATACTCAAGGTTTTCAAAAATCTAATAGGCCAGAATGCCCAAAACTCACACATATCGACGTTCGCTAAAACAACTCCTAGTACACGCATCAAAACGTTTAAAACCAAGAAAATACATGTCTTTAAACAGAAGTAAACGATAAAATACCACATTCAGAACAAAACCACTGACCCCATTCGAGGCCTCTAAGGACCCTCCCGCACTGGCTAGTGAACAAGTCGAACGCGTATAAGCACAAAAGCCTCCACAAGAGAACTTGTAAAACGTGCAAATTGATTCGAAAATCATCAGCAACGGACAAAAACAACAATAAAAAGACATCACAAGTGACGACACTCCTCGTATAAATCAAATACGAGAGTCTACTAAATACATATCGTGAAATCAAAATCCACATAAGGATTCCCTCACTTAACAAATAATCATAAAAATAGCTCGTGTCACACGAGGCACAACACAAAGAAGGGAGACTTGCTTCCACAGGTCGCACGGAGATGATGATCGCCCCACGATACTAATCACGACCAACAAACTCAAACGACGCGTCGCGACACGACTCAGTCAGATAAAATCCGACGAAACAAGACTCAAAAAACACGACTTGACCCGACAGCCTAGGTTTCCTCAACCTAATCTCGGATAGCATTTATGTAACACCCCCAATCCGCTCAGGGATATTACACGCCGTAGAACCTTTCCTCAAGGATCTACCAGGCTGGTAACAACATTAAACATCTCGACAATGCCTTTAAGGCTAAAATGACTCAGTAGACCGATTTGGTCTTTCAATAAATACATACAACTCAATCACAATATATGCCCACGCAGGGGTCGAAATACAACCACACCCGTACAACGGGAAAAGCATAGCAGCGGAAAATAAAGTACAACTGAACCAATAAACAATATACGGTTCCTCATGTGATTAGTATCGATCATCTTTCATCATCCTTCGTGCCGACCCTGTGTTATGCTCCAAAACCTGAATGCAAAAATAGACATCCACCCCCCGAATACTCGGGGGTTAGCAAAACTCCACTGTTTTGCTAGTGCAAGAACAAAGTGCAAATACGAGCCATACAATTCACATTCCACGAATGATAATAATCAAGGATCCTCAAATATACAAACGAAACGAAAAGTACTTCCCGAGGCAAGAGTTTGAGAAAACATTTCAAAATCGAAATATTATAAATCAATGGAAGTAATTTATAAAACGGTTTAGAATGCCATCGAGAGTTTTAATAGAAAACAATTTAAGATTATCAAATCTTACTTTTCAAAATCCAAAAGACAAAAGGGGTCACCGCCCCAAAAGTTTACTTTCCGTAAAATAACCTTTACCAAACCGTTGGGATTTTAGCCCCAAATCCGTCAAATGACCTTTACAAAAACGTTGGGATTTTAGCCCCAATCTCATCAACTCACAGTACACAAGAACGACCACAAGGTTCGTCTCCCAACATCAAAATCCACAAATAAAGGATTTAACACAAACAACAAAATACTCTAGAGCCATCCTAGCCAAGTAGGCCAAACGAACAACTTACCTCTTACACACTTAGTCAATGCATGCAATCATGAAAACCATTCGAAAGCACTCATTTCCGGAAATGCCATAATCAAATCACATTTGCAAAATGTACCACAATTAACCGTGGATCCACCCCTCCGTGGACCCCTACCGAGACCCCGTCGGATCTAACCCATAGTGGTTAAAAGCAAGCTCGCGGATCCACCCCTCCGTGGACCCCTACCGAGACCCCGTCGGATCTAACCCGTAGTGAGCATACACCCACACACACGTTACTCATGCAATACTAACATGCTAAGAATCTAAGTTCATTAAGAATACTCACTAGAGATGGCCATTAACTCAACACCATTACCAAACTCTTCAAAAATACAATAACAAGATTAAATACGGAATACACGATTCCATAACTTTAAACAATAGGAGTATCATCATAAAATCCGTCAACGTTCAAAATAATCAAATCATAATCAATTCTCAAAACACCGTTCACAAAACACACGCGTTTTGAAAGAAAGCCTTTAACGAGGCCAAACCGAAATCCTTTGGAAATTCATTTTAAAATAACCAAACAAACACACCAAGACGACCACCGATCATCATATCCATAAAACGAGAAAAGTATGGGCAAGGTACTTGCCTCTAAATTGGCACGCAAGTATTCCGACGAACACGGCTCAACCGGAAAGCTTCGAAACGCCCGATGCTATCGAAAAGGAAGACGACGATGAACGGAAGGGTTCAACACGGTTTCTTCGCAAGAAACACGACCCTAACATCATACAATTAATAAATCAACGATCATACGATGAAGAATAATCGTAGAACGCCCGAAAACCCCTCTATGACATTCTACCGGACACCTTCAAGGCGTCGATCAAGAACTTGACCAAAACAACGAATCGATACGATCCAACCATGGAATAACAAGGGAAATGATATAATACATCTAAATAATAATCAATCCATAATAATCCTAAGTTAAATCGGATTAATCGGACGAAAACAACCAAAACACCCAAATTCCCCAAAACTAGATTTCTAGGAAATCTGACCTGATTCGGTAGATCGGAGGGTGTTATAGGATGGATGATTGATGATATGAACTCCAAAACTTCATGGATTGATTGTCCAACAACATCTCGCCATGATTAACCAAACTCCAGTTGCGGAAGAGAAGAAAACGAGTGAGAAAAATGGCCAAAAACCCGTCTGCAGGGCCATAAATAGGCTGCACAGTGTGCCGCGGCCCAGCGGGAGTGTGCCGCGGCACAGGCCCAAAAATGGCTCCTGGTGGCAGCAGGCCGCGGCTCGGCCGGAGTGTGCCGCGGCACCCGGTACAGTCGGTTTGGCCGAAAAATGCCACAGAGTGTGTCGCTGCCCTGCCAGCATGTGCCGCGGCCCACGGACTGCTCGGCCAGAAGCTGCCGAGCACTGCCGGCCTGGGCCCAGGTTGCCCGGCCATGACTCGGCCGGGGCCAACTCCGACGGCCCGAACGACCCCGAAACCCGAACCTGAATACGAATCGATGATACGGTTACGACGTACTCGCAAAGACGAATCTAAGAGCTAAGAGAACACACAATTCCGACCACCCGAAGGCTCGGAATTCAACAACGGAAGTAATTACCCAAAACTTTGGGAAATTACGAAAATGGCCCAAAACGTCCGAAAATCACGATACGCGATCGAAACACCAAACCAAAGCTCGCAACATGAATAATAACATCAAATGAACTTACGAGAAACTCGAAACAATAGTTTCGGACGAGATTCGCAAGAATCGAGCTCAAGTGCGGAAAAGTCGCTAAAAAGATCGGAACTCAACAAAACGATACCGAAAAGAACTCGGATGACAAAAAGTGCAGAATTAATCATTCTCGAAATGACGAAACGGTCATGAACGAGTCGTCAAAACGGACTCCGGACGAAAAAAGAAATTTACCGAAAATCGAAAATTGCGGATATTACAATTTATGGAGAAACATATATCACATATTCGTGATAATAATGTATTTGTATAAAGGCAAAAGATGATCTTATTATTGCTGGAAGAAGCACACAACAGTCGGAGTGAAAATATCGAAACTAGCTGAAAGGCAGTAAACACTCGACAATATGAAACGCGAAAAAGAAAATACATATGAAACCCATAAAAAGAAAAGGGGTGCGTCTCGAGAGTATAAAACTCTGTAACTCTGCCACCCCCTGGCATCAGGGTTTATAATGAAAGAAATAAAGGATCTAAACTTCTTTTTCTTTTGGCGCCAATACTTTGTGGCTGATGAGCTTTGACTTTCAAATTCTTAAGTGTAATATATGCCTAAAACTTTATAAGTAGATCAGCAACAGTGTCAGCACATATTATTATATCTCGTGATGGCTTAGATATAAACTTTTGATCTACTCCTTGATCCAGAAAGGCAAGCAAATCGCTGAAGAAATTATTAATATTCAACAAACCTATAGGTTTGGTATGGAAGTCCCGCTCAGCCCATGATGTGATGTTGAATATCTCATTGAGTATGCCATAGCCACCTGGAAAAACAATAAAGGCATCACTATTATTCACCACATACATCAAACTATCATACATGTTGTTGGTTGATTCTTTAGTCTTATACTCGCAAGCGCACGATTTGTTCGATGTAGATATGCGGTGCAAGGTCGATTCCACAGGGAGGACTATAATAGTGAAGTCAAATTAATCCTATCGTTTTGAACCAAATTATATTAAATTCTAACCTAGTCCCAAATAATTTTATTTTTGAATGGTTATAATAATTGCATTAAATAACAGTAATTTTTAAGTAGATTTTAGATAAATTGATTTTAAATAATTTACTAGGGTTTAGAGTCCACCAATGTCTATTTATTATTTATTTTATATTTTAATTCCAAGAAATTCAGGGAATAGAGATTCTGAAATCAATCTCACTATTTCCCTATAGATCTGACAATAAGTACAAAATTATAATTCAAATATAGATTTTCCTTCGCTTAAAAAAATGTAATTTCTAAGTATTATATGTATCCAATTTAATGGAAAACAAATAATCAAAGAAATTAACTAATATCAATAATCACAAAGCAATGGGGAATTTATAACTATAAAAAATACGTGATATAATTGATGAAATAATATTCTCCTATTGAAGCGAAAATCATAACCGTTAAAAATATTTATTTGCAATTATTATATAAATATTAATAATAATATAGACATGGTTTCATCATAACCCCAGTAAAAGAAAATTACTCACTCATAATAACAACACAAATAAATAAATATTTCATAATATTATTACTCAAATATAATTTTACTACACACTATTTTTATTTCTCTCCCTTACAATAATTTCTCTCTATTTTTTCTCCTTTTTTCTCCTCCCCCCAAACACTACACATTCATCCCCTATTTATACTACTTCAAAATCAATAAAATAATAATTTTTACAATTAAAAAATCCCACCACCTAATAATTCACGGCTGCCCATGAGGTGCTGATGTCATGGATGACATCAGCACAGAGTTGAAATTCCGGTCCAATCAGGTGTTGACACGTGGCACAATATGGTCCGTCTATTTAATTGTCCTTCGAACGGTCATAACTTCTTCATACGAACTCGGATTTGGATGAATTTTTTTTAAAACGATCATTTCGACGAGACGAATAAAGTGAGACCAGTCGTGACTATATTTGAGTTTTGTAAAAATATCGCCCTTGAACCAATTGATCTGTCTTGTACCGGTTGGTTAACCTGCAGATATAATTTAATTCCAATTAATTATCCAAAAATGACATAAAATTATAGAAAATTCTAACAAAATGAAATAATATAAATATATGGTAAAACGAATAAATTATCACACAAAACACATAATTATATACATAAAATACTAATAAAAATATTACTCAAAATATACTAAACAAATTCCCCCACACTTATCTTTTGCACGTCCTCGGGCAAATCTTATACCCGAGTTATAATACTCATATGCTGAAAAAATCATGACAAAACCAATATCAAGAGAGAACAAGTGATCATGACCCAAGTAAGATCAGAGAAAAATAGGATGCCGCACCAAATTCTAACAACTTCATTGAGAATCGAATGCCAAAAGATTCAAGACTTCACAAGTGGATATCACTCTTCACTCAAGTGTATATACGGGATATTCGAGAAGAGTTCACTCATATCAAAGCATAATGTGTCATTACCATATGCTTGGTCAAAAATCAAATCTCCACTACTTAAAAATAAACTCATGCATAAATCAAAAGGTCTTTCTTTTGGTTGTAATGTGGCTTTGGGTATGGGTAGGATAAAGGGAAAATTATGAGGTTTGCTAGCCAAGATCAATTGTGAATTTAGATGCATGACAAATCCTACAAATAACAATCAACACCCCCCCTTGTGTAATGAAAACTCTCAACCCATCATCCCCAAGTTATTCTGTACATGGTATTTGAATATTCACCTGGTAAGGTCATACTCTTGTGTAAGGAAAAGTATGCAATGGATCTTCTGGAAGGATTTATGTATCACTTAAGGGATAGTTCAAGTGCTATTTTATGTATATATAGTGATGATTTTCGCACTTGACCTCCCATTTTTTTTTTCAATTTTTTTTTTAATCGGGCCGTTTTTTTTTTTTTTTTTGATTTTTTTTGGCCTTTATTTATATTTTTTTTTGGTTCAATACTCCAATGTACTTCACACCCTTTCACTTTCAACAAAAGCTCTTAATCTCCACAATACTCTTATGAACATCGGCCCCTATTTGTCACACATCTAGTTCACAATTAAATCTTTGACTAGAGGGTGCAAATGGATGAGTCATCAACAAGAATGGATAATGGCTAAAGTAATGTGCTTGATCAAAGAAATAGGCTCAGGCTCAATGGGGCTTCTAAGGATAAAATGTAATGGGTGGGAAAAATATAAGCCAACAAGGGTTAATCCTAATTGCCTTTATCATCTTAATACAAGAGTTTATGAATGTAGTCTCGAAATGTATAAATGAGCAAGTTCTAGAATGAACACAATATGTTTGACCACACAACAAAAAATATAGAGCGTATATATAAGGATTGCTCTAAGGCTCAAAACTCACAAAAAGGGTGTTGTGTACTGAATCCCATACACCTTCATCCAAATCCATTATCAAAACCAGTGAAACATCCCAAAAATGATTTTTTCACTAACGTTTTCTCAAGAAAATGGTGCTGTGATTTTCAGTCTTTTTTTTATTTAATATTGCATATATATATATATATATAGATATACACCTTCCCCCACACTTAATGATAAACAATATCCTTATTGTGTAAAAAGAACAATGGAGTAAGGGTTTAAATAAGGCGTCCCTGTTTATGAAAGACGACGCTTTGCTCAAGCCTTTTTTTTTTTTGGACCTGCAAGAAATAAGTGTGGCAAAACAAAAGAAAATATATACCCGGAAGTATAACACAAACAACCTAGATGTGCTTCAAGAGAGTCCGAAGAGTCGCCTTACGCTGCCATCAATACTTTTATTAAAAACAAACAGAAAAAGTACAGTAATAGAAATAACAATACATAAATCGTGGATAGATGCGCGTCAAGAGATCGAAAAGAAAACTCCTTAAGCTGCCATCATTTTCACGATTTTTACACTCGCTAAAAAGTAAAAACAACAAGAGGGATGAAGTGGGATATCAGAGGGAAAGGAATGTATCAATTTTGCGTTTCCGCACAGTGAAATCTTCCATCCAAACAATATTAGCTAGAGCTGGGTTTGGTTCAGGAACAAATGCAATAAGTTTTTTGATCAGCTCTTCTGGTGTTGTTGCAACAACTATGATTCGTTTAGCACGCTCAGAAATAAAACCTTTTTCAGAAGAGTAGTTGATGAAAGATAGTAAACCATCGAAGAAACCATTGACATTTAGCAGACCTATTGGTTTCATATGAACATTTAGCTGGGCTCTGGTAACCACATGAAAAAGTTCCTCAAGAGTGCCAAAACCACCGGGAAGGGTGATAAAGACATCAGCATTATTTATCATGTGAGTTATGCGGTCTTGCATATTCACAGCTCTGAACTCATCTCCAATGGTTGCTCTAGTGATTTTACTTTCAGCCAGAGGTTTTGGAATGATTCCCAACACTCTTTCTCCTTCCATATAGGCAGAAGCAGCAGCACGTCCCATTAATCCTAGACTTCCTCCTCCGTAAACTACATGAATGCATTTTTTTCCTAAGGTACAACCCAAGTTGTGGGCTGCTTCAGTAAAGCAAGCCTCTTTTCCATGACTAGCTCCACCAAAAATGCAGATGGAGTTAAATCTTTTTGCGGAAGATGATGATTCCATTTTTTTTTTAAAAGAAAATTACTTAGAGAGATAATGAAAAGAATACAAGTTTGAGGGATGCAGAAAACAAACAACTGCAATGTTTATTTATAGATGCAAAATAAAGTAAAAAGATTTATCAAATCTGTGACCGCGTTAATTGCGCTTCAACTACTCAATAGAATAATGAATGCATTTATTGCGTATCACGCTTTTTATTCAGAAAATCTAAAAAAAATGACAAAAAGTAAAGATACTCATGTGTATGTACAGTAGTTGTGATTGTGGCTCACATCTTCCTCTGATTTTACGTTCAGAAACGGCTTAAACGCCTTCTATGAGTCGGGGAGAAGCTTCCCATCCAATTTTCTTACAAATTGGCAAACAGGGTCTTTTAACGTCAGATTCCCAAGACGTTGTTCATATTCTGGTTTGAATTTATTCCACAAACATCGAATCCCGTAATGTACGAGTCCACTAGGATGCGTGTCAAGAGAAATTTCGATATCATCTAAATTCTCCTTATTCAGACCATCCTTGATGAACTGAATTTTATCTTCTCTGTTTGTGGAAGGAATTCCTAAAGATCGACATCTTGAATCACAGTTCCACCTAGCACATTTGTAGCAAACAGCGATTTTCTTTGCTCGTCGTTTCTTGGCATATGAACTTTTTCCAAGCCCTGGTAAAAATCTAGTTGGTGTTTCCGTGAATTCACCCGCTATTCTCACTTTGGCTTCAATAATGAATCGAATATCAAAAGGTATGCCGTTATTCATAAGCAACCTCATTCTTTCAACTCTGGCTTGGTAAAGTTTCAAAATGACTTTTTTACTAAGAAAGGGAAATCTTTTTTCAATTGTTTTCAAAGTTTCTTCCATAATTAAAAATAAAATAAAAATATCTACAAAATCAGTTGTTGTGGGAAACTGAAAAATCCGACTTTACTAGCCACGGAGTACCGTTATCCGCCACTTGACCGGGCAAACACAATGGAGTATTAATCCACAATATCGGGGTCCTTAAGAAGAATCTCTTCTACCTCAAAAGATTTTAATTCCAAATATGGTTTTAACCGTTGACCATTCACTTTGAAAATATTACCATTTTTTGGATTTTCAATTTCTACAGCTCCGTGAGGATAGACCGTATGAATAATAAATGGACCAGACCATCGTGAACGCAACTTGCCTGGAAATAATAACAAACGAGAGTTAAAAAGAAGGACTTTTTGACCAGAGAAAAGTTTTTCTCAAAATGTGTTTATCATGAAAAATTTCATTTTGTCCTTATATTTCCTTGCACAATTGTAAGCATCATTTCGATTTCTTCCAATTCATTTAGTTGAAGTTTCCTATGAATTCCACCATGTCTAATGAAAAATTTAATCGTTTTATGGCCCAAGATGCTCTATGTTCCAATTCAACAGCAAATGACATGGTTTTCCAAAGACAAGCCTAAATGGAGACATTAGATGGGAGTTTTAAAAGCGACGGTAAGCCCACAATGCATCATTCAATCGCAAAGACCAATCTTTCCTTGTAGGATTAACGGTTTTTCAAGAATATGTTTGATTTCTCTGTTTGAAATTTCAACTTGGCCACTTGTTTGAGGGTGATAAGGAGTAGCAACTTTATGTGTAACACCATATTTTTTAAATAAATGATTCAAAAATTTATTACAAAAATGTTTTCCTCCATCACTTATAATTGCTCGTGGTGTTCCAAATCTGGAAAAAATATTTTCTTTCAAAAATTTTACCACGACTTTGTGGTCATTTGTTTTGCAAGCAATTGCTTCTACCCATTTTGAAACATAATCGACGGCCACAAGGATGTAAAGATTGCCAAAATAAATTGGAAAAGGTCCCATAAAATCTATGCCACAAACATCAAATATTTCAATAATTAAAATTGGGTTTAAAGGCATCATATTTTGTTTAGAAATTCGACCTAATCTTTGACATCTATCACATGTGCTGCAATATGAATGTGTATCTTTGAAAAGTGTTGGCCAATAAAAACCACATTGCAGAATTTTAGCAGTTGTTTTCTTTGAACTAAAATGACCTACACATGCATGATCATGACAAAAGGAAATGATATTTTGTTGTTCATGTTCTGGCACACATCTCCTAATAATTTGATCAGGACAATATTTGAACAAATATGGATCATCCCAAAAGAATTTTTTTACTTCGTCTAAAATTTTTGTTTTATCTTGATTATTCCAATGAGATGGCATGTTACCAGTAACAAGGTAATTGACAATGTCTGCATACCAAGGTATTTGAGAAACAGACATGAGTTGTTCATCAGGGAAAGTTTCATTAATGAGAGGTTCTTTATCAGTAAAATTCACGATTAGCTTAGACAAATGATCAGCAACAACATTTTCAACACCTTTTTTATCTTGAATTTCTAAGTCAAACTCTTGTAACAATAGAATCCAACGGATCAAGCGAGGTTTAGCATCTTTCTTAGAAAGAAGATATTTTAATGCAGCATGATCGGAGTAAATTATGACTTTTGAACCAATCAAGTAAGGTCGAAATTTGTCTAAAGCAAAAACGACTGCAAGCAATTCTTTTCGATTGTAGAATAATTTAATTGGGCATCATTTAGAGTTCTCGCTTGCATAATATATTACTTGGCAATTTATTTTCTCTTTGACCCAATACTACACCGACGGCATAGTCGGATGCATCACACATTATTTCAAAAGGAAGATTCCATTTGGAGATTTGATGATAGGTGCGAGCTCAACATAGATTTGAGTGTCTTAAAAGCTTTTAGACAATGATCATCAAATACGAAAGGTGTGTCTTTTGAAAGTAAATTACATAATGGCCTTGAGATTTTACTAAAATCTTTGATGAATCGACAGTAAAAACCAAAGATGGCCTAAGAATGACCGAATTTCTTTAATCGTTCGTGGGGGTGGAAGACTGGATATTAAATCAACTTTAGATTTGTCCACCTCAATTCCTTTTCGAAATCACATGTCCTAAGACAATTCCTTTTTTAACCATAAAATGACATTTTTCCCAGTTTAGGACAAGATTCTTCTCCTTACACCTAACCAACACTTGGGTTAAGTGGTGTAAACATTCATCAAAGCTAGACCCGAATACAGAAAAATCATCCATAAAAATTTCCAAAAAACGCTCAACCATGTCAGAGAAAATGCTCATCATACACCGCTAAAAAGTAGCAGGTGCATTACACAGACCAAATGGCATTCGTCGGTGAGCAAAAGTTCCGAAAGGACAGGTAAAAGTGGTTTTTTCTTGATCTTCAGGAGCAATGGGAATTTGGTTATAGCCGGAATATCCATCAAGAAAATAATAATAAGCATGGCCGGCTAACCTTTCTAGCATTTGATCAATAAAAGGAAGTGGAAAGTGATCTTTTCTTGTAACAGAGTTCAATTTTCTGTAATCAATACATACTCTCCATCTAGTTTGAATTTTGGTTGGAACAAGTTCATTTTCTTCATTCGTAATTACAGTTATGCCAGATTTCTTTGGAACTATATGAACAGGACTGACCCAAGAGCTATCAGAAATAGGGTAGATGATCCCTACATCTAAGAGTTTGATTATTTCAGCTCTTACAACTTCTTTCAAATTAGGATTTAGTCTTCTTTGAAATTCTCGGGAAGTTTTCGCATTTTCTTCAAGGTGAATTCGATGCATGCATATAGAAGGACTAATACCTTTAATATCGGAGATGGTCCAGCCTATTGCTTCTTTATGTTCTTTAAGAACATTTATTAACTTATCTTCTCGTTCTTCATCTAAATCAGATGCTATGATGACAGGCAGGGTTTCTGATGGTCCTAAAAATGCATATTTTAGAGATTCAGGTAATGGATTGAGCTCTATCTTTGAATCCTCAATAGTTACTTCATTATTCATTTGGCTCTCAAGTGGTTCGGTTTTAGCTTTCCATTTATCATTATCCAATAATGGTGTAGACTCTAGTAAAGAATTTACTTCATTAATTGAATTGTCGATGTCAAAATCTGAGCCAAAATGAGCAAGACAGCTTTCAAAAAGATCATCATCATCCATTTTTGGAAAGAAATAAGGACCCATACTCTCTATCATATTTACCTCACAGACATCATCAAGATCATCATGTTGTTGAGAAATGTTAAACATATTTAGTTCAACAGTCATATTTCCAAAAGAAAATTTTATGATGCCATTTCTACGCTTAATTAATGCATTTGAAGTAGCTAAAAATGGCCTTCCTAAAATTACAGGATTTGATCTTTGGTATTCTCAACGGTGTTCGGTGTCTATGACTATAAAATCAACAGAAAGTAGAATTTATCTACTTGAATCGTAACATCCTCTACGATTCCTCGAGGTATTTTTATAGATCTATCAGCTAGTTGAAGTATCACGGATGTTGATTTTAGCTCCCCTAATCCAAGTTGTGTATAAACAGAATATGGTAATAAATTCACACTGGCTCCTAAATCAAGCAAGGCTCGTTTAATGATGTGATCTCCAATGACACAAGATATTGTAGGACTACCAAGATCTTTATACTTAACGGGAGTTTTATTTTGGATTATTGAGCTAACATGTTCAGCTAAAAATGCCTTTCTTGGAACATTTGTTCTTCTTTTTACAGTGCAAAGATCTTTCAAGAACTTAGAATAAGCAGGCACTTGTTTAATAGCATCAAGGAATGGAATATTTATTCGAACTTGTTTAAATATTTCCATTATATCTTTGTATTGCGCACTTTTATCTTTTGGAATAAGTCTTTCAGGAAATGGAGCTTTTGGAACGTAAGGCTTTTCTTTTTTCCTTAGAATCTTTTGGTTTTGAAACTTGTGGTTCATTTGATTTTTCTTCCGGATCATATTCAGGCTTTTGTATTTCTTTTCCACTTCTAAGGGTAGTTATGGACTGAATTTCTGCGTTAGAAGAGTTTACTTCATATTGTCCTTTAGGATTAGGGATGGACTGACTCGGAAATTTTCCCTTTTCTCTTTCAGCTAAAGTTGTTGCAAGTTGACCAATTTGTGTTTCAAGCTTAGAAATAGCCTGTGAGTTTGACTGTACAGCTTGCTGAGTTGATTGGAACATTTGTTGAGTAGATTGCATGAATTGTTGCAACGTATCTTCCAAAGATGGTTTCTTTGGCACTATAGAAGGATACTGATAAGTATTTGGAGGATATTGATTAGGACGGACATTTTGTTGATTTGACATATTCATTTGATGTCCTCCTTGATTCATTGGAGGCATATTTTGCTTCCAGGAAAAATTTGGATGATTCCTCCAATTTGGATTATAAGTTGGAGCAAATGGACTGTCCGAAGATTTTCCATATGAATGTAACACATTGACTTCTTCATTAAAAATTTCTTGATTTTGTGGACCAGAGGGGCAAGATTGAGATGAATGAAATGATTCCGCACATGAAATGCAAAATTCATTTTTTGAGTTTGACGAGGGGATGGATTGCTTCAAGACTAACGCATCCACTTTTCGTACTAAATCATCTATGGTAGATTTTATTTCAACATCTTGTTTAACCTCGTAAATTCCACCTTTTTTTGGGGTCGTATGCATCGATTTGGCTCTAGAGTCGAGTGAATTCCATTGTTGTGAATTAATTGACATATTTTCAAGTGCATTCCAAGCTTCGTCTCCAATAAGGTGAAGAAATTTTCCACCATGCATTGATTGGATTAATTGGCGATTGTTTGGAGTTAAACCGTCATAAAAATATTTTACCAAACGCCATATTTCAAAACCATGATGGGGACACTTAAGGATTAAATCATTAAATCTTTCCCAACACTCGTAAAATTCTTCATTTTCTTTTTGGAAAAATTCAGATATTTCTCTTCTAAGACTATCAGTTTTGGACATTGGAAAAAATTTTGCGAGAAATTTATTCACTAGTTGGTCCCAACTAGTAATTGTTCTTGCTTGAAGAGAATTTAGCCAGAATTTTGCTTTATCTTTGAGAGAAAATGGAAATAATCTAAGTTTGACAGATTCATCAGAGAAATTTTGGAATCGGAAAGTAGAACAAATATTGAGAAATTCCTTGACATGCATATACGGATCTTCTCTTTCCAAACCGTGAAAAGATGGAAGAAGTTGAATTATTGATGGTTTAAGTTCGAAATGAGTTGCATTAGTCGTAGGCAACACTATGCAAGAGGGAGAATTAGCACTCACTGGAGAAAAATATTCTATTAAAGTTTTTTCTTTTGCAACTTGATTATTCCGATTTTTGATTTCGTCCATTTTTGGTATCGGTTTCGTTTGTTGAACTTCAATTTTAGTTAAGGACAATTTTCTTCTCGTTAATCGACCTTTATTATTTCGTTGCCAAACTTGCATTTACCGATATTACAATTTTTTTAACTTTGCATACAAACCAAATTATGATAGTCGATCGAACTTCCAGATCGTTGGAGACGTCACAACGGTCGCACTTAAAATCCAACTTTCTTCGGCATGTACAACAGAGGCCTTTTTGCCAAAATTCAATCGATTTTCAAAATCAGTTTGTACAAGATTGATATTTAGCTTTTCTCTATTCAAATCGAACAAAGTAGTGAGTGAAAAATATCAATCCCTTGTTGAATCTTTTAAAGGATTTTATTGTTTTAATTATTTTTTTTGAGTTTTTATATTTTTATTATTATTAATAATACAATGATAGTTATTACAATTATTACTAAAATTATAGGATGTAATAGATTGCAAAGGAATAAATTTACTAATTGATCTACAAAAGCAATATCTATTGATAAACTAAATTGTACGACGAGAAATATTACAACTAAACTAAATGTCTAAGAATAATGTAAATAGAAAATAACAACTAAAAACACAATCTAAATTTACCACTAGAAGATTCTATTAAAACTAAAGACAAGATATAAAAATTAAAAAAAAAATTCTGATTTTTTTATATTTTTTTTAGTTTTTATATTTTTATATTTATTATAATTTTATTATATTTTTAGACTAATAATATTGAGCTAAAAAATATATATATATATCCAGATATATTATTTACTTTTTTTCACAAAAAAGAATTCAGATTTTTTTTTTAGAAAATAAAAATAAAAATTACAAACTTTTATTTTATTTATGCAAACAATAAAAATAGTTTTTTTATTATAAATTTTCGTTTCTGTTTTTTTTTATAAAATTTTCAGGTTTTTAATTTTTTTTAGTATTTTCCCTTTTTTATTAAAATATTGTAATTTATTTTAAAAAAAATAAATTCTGTTTTTATTAAAAAAATTTAAAGTCCAGAATTTTTATTTTATTATATATATTCCAGATTATTTAAATTATTAATTCTTAATCTGATTTTTTTTTAGATTTTTATGAAAATTAAATTTTTTAATAAAACTAGCAGGTTTTACTTTTTAAAAATAAAATAAAATAATTCAGATTTTTATTTATTACGGAAAATAATATTCCAGATTATTTTTAATTTATTTTTACTATTTTTCATTTTTTTTTCGAATTTAAATTAAAAATTTTGATTTTTATAATATTAATATACCAAAATTACAAAAATATTACCTTAAAATCTGAAACTTTTTTTGTATTTTCCAGATCTTTTTTTTTTAAATAAAAATAAATAAGTTCTGAATTTTTTAAACTTTTTCAGATTTTTTTTATATTTTTATATATTTTTGGACTTTTTTAATTTTTTTATTATTTTATTATTATTTTTACGAAAATGAACAGTAGATTTTATTATTATTACTTATATGAAACCCATAAAAAGAAAAGGGGTGCGTCTCGAGAGTATAAAACTCTGTAACTCTGCCACCCCCTGGCATCAGGGTTTATAATGAAAGAAATAAAGGATCTAAACTTCTTTTTCTTTTGGCGCCAATACTCTGTGGCTGATGAGCTTTGACTTTCAAATTCTTAAGTGTAATATATGCCTAAAACTTTATAATTAGATCAGCAACAGTGTCAGCACATATTATTATATCTCGTGATGGCTTAGATATAAACTTTTGATCTACTCCTTGATCCAGAAAGGCAAGCAAATCGCTGAAGAAATTATTAATATTCAACAAACCTATAGGTTTGGTATGGAAGTCCCGCTCAGCCCATGATGTGATGTTGAATATCTCATTGAGTATGCCATAGCCACCTGGAAAAACAATAAAGGCATCACTATTATTCACCACATACATCAAACTATCATACATGTTGTTGGTTGATTATTTAGTCTTATACTCGCAAGCGCACGATTTGTTCGATGTAGATATGCGGTGCAAGGTCGATTCCACAGGGAGGACTATAATAGTGAAGTCAAATTAATCCTATCGTTTTGAACCAAATTATATTAAATTCTAACCTAGTCCCAAATAATTTTATTTTTGAATGGTTATAATAATTGCATTAAATAACAGTAATTTTTAAGTAGATTTTAGATAAATTGATTTTAAATAATTTACTAGGGTTTAGAGTCCACCAATGTCTATTTATTATTTATTTTATATTTTAATTCCAAGACATTCAGGGAATAGATTCTGAAATCAATCTCACTATTTCCCTATAGATCTGACAATAAGTACAAAATTATAATTCAAATATAGATTTTCCTTCGCTTAAAAAAATGTAATTTCTAAGTATTATATGTATCCAATTTAATGGAAAACAAATAATCAAAGAAATTAACTAATATCAATAATCACAAAGCAATGGGAAATTTATAACTATCAAAAATACGTGATATAATTGATGAAATAATATTCCCCTATTGAAGCGAAAATCATAACCGTTAAAAATATTTATTTAGAATTATTATATAAATATTAATAATAATATAGACATGGTTTCATCATAACCTCAGTAAAAGAAAATTACTCACTCATAATAACAACACAAATAAATAAATATTTTATAATATTATTACTCAAATATAATTTTACTACACACTATTTTTATTTCTCTTCCTTACAATAATTTCTCTCTATTTTTTCTCTTTTTTTCTCCTCCCCCAAAACACTACACATTCATCCCCTATTTATACTACTTCAAAATCAATAAAATAATAATTTTTACAATTAAAAAATCCCACCACCTAATAATTCACGGCTGCCCATGAGGTGCTGATGTCATGGATGACATCAGCACAGAGTTGAAATTCCGGTCCAATCAGGTGTTGACACGTGGCACAATATGGTCTGTGTATTTAATTGTCCTTCGAACGGTCATAACTTCTTCATACGAACTCGGATTTGAATTTTTTTTTTAAAACGATCGTTTCGACGAGACGAATAAAGTGAGACCAATCGTGACTATATTTGAGTTTTGTAAAAATATCGCCCTTGAACCAATTGATCTGTCTTGTACCGGTTGGTTAACCTGCAGATATAATTTAATTCCAATTAATTATCCAAAAATGACATAAAATTATAGAAAATTCTAACAAAATGAAATAATATAAATATATGGTAAAACGAATAAATTATCACACAAAATACATAATTATATACATAAAATACTAATAAAAATATTACTCAAAATATACTAAACAATACACAGACTCTGTTTGAAGCATCAACCCAGTTGAACCCCCTATACTACTGGTTCTAATTGTGGGATAATGCAAGGCACTTGTTACTCTTATTCTCCCATTTTGTGCAGCCTCTAAAAGATAACCCAAAAATCTATAATTACTCCCACCATACAATATATCGATTTAGTGTTTTCCTAATTCTTTTACGAATTGATATGTCATATCTATATGCTGGATATGACCTATCAGTTTGGATCCACCTAAAACACATATAGTTTTAATTGGATGAGATCTATATGAAGATTCTGAGAACTCCATCTTTCTACACTAGACTTTCAAAATACTTTTATGAGAGATATATTTTCTGATTTGTGGATCCCAAATTTAAAGAACAAACTTCTTTCTAAACGACAAATGACTTCATTATTTTCATTGAAAATGGAGCGGCAGATAAGTCATTATTTTTGACAAAATTGCAAAAGAAAACGATATATATGATATTATATTTTTCAATGAAAATGACGTTACCGATCGACAGCTGAGAAATTTAAATATTGAAAAATAATATTCATCAAGTTGCATTATTTTTCTATTACCTTATAGCAACTTTGACACAACGGACTTACAAACTGGATCTTTTGAGACTATTTTTTAATTACTATAACGTTACCGTTCATCCTTAAATTGTATCCACAAAGCCATTAGTTCACGATGAACGTATCCACTGGGATATGCATCAAGAATCTGTTGGATATCATGATCCATATATTCCTTACTCAATCCATCCTTGATAAATTCTATTTTATCTTCTCGATTTTTGGATACAAACCCCACAGATTTGCATCGTGTGTCACATGTCTACCGAGCACATTTATAGCACCCACCTAATCTTTTTTCTCTCCGTTTCTTTGCAAAACTACTTTTACCTGTACCTGGCATGTACTTAAATGAATTTGAAAATTCGCCAGATAATCGAATTTGTGCTTCGATCAACCATCGAATATCTTCTGGGATGCCATTTCTCATTGGCACCCTTAATCTTTCGAGTTGAGCTCGATAAATTCTTTTTATAATATTCACTGGAAGAGATGGATAATATTTACGAAGATTCGAAAGCATTGAATCCATTATGATATTCAGACCCTCGGTATGGGTGAATTTTGTGAATACAATGATAATCTATTTATAGATTGGAATTACGCGTATGAGATTTGACTCCGCGTCCTGAAGCGTATGAAGTACGGCTCCATATTTGAATAATGAACATAATATGACATGTGGGAGCAGCGACTCCATGTTGATAATGATGTGCAATAATAGCACCGAAAGATGATGTGATATGCTGGTAAAATATCTATATGGTGATATAGACATATCATGTCTTCAAATATTTGTTCTCGATTAATATCACTACTAGCTAATATTGGGAATGAATCCCTAATAAATTTGGAATATATTAAGGGGGAGTATGAGCCCACTTCCTCTACATGTGAACTACTAGATATTATGGATCCACTAGATAGTCACATGTGTATATGACTCGTAATCAGAAATTTACGAGATGATTTGCTCATAATTTGAGCATATATTCCAGATCAGAGTAAGCTAGTAAAATATACCAAATAAACTTGAATAGATCCCAGAAAGGATCAAGATATGCGCATACGAATGGGATATTAATTGGCATACTATTCGAAGTCCTCCAGCCAATATCGAGAACATAATATATAAACTCCCATGACTGGAGATGAATACTGAGATACTGGCATATGAGTTTGGTGCTCAAGAAATATCTTAGCATGAGGGGGAGTATTGGTAGTTGAAAATATGTGAAATGCATCACACTATATCCTCACAATTGAAATATGAACTTGAAGTTCAAAGATGCATGATAGATTATTAATCTCTGGTACCAACTACAATTGCTTTGATAAATACATAATAATTCCCCGAATATGAATCAAAGCAAATGATAAAAGGAGGCATATACTTTGAGAAGTATATAGACATAACCACAATGTGCAATCCCAATGGATGATTGATAATGAGATATCTCGGAAATTTATGTTGCCATGGGAAAATAAATGTTGAAAAGTGTCGACACAATATAACGTTATGAATGAAATGAGGATATCAATGATTGGAAAGAGGATATCGATAAATGATATGAGGATATCCATGACGGTGAAATATGGATATTGGAAATGAGGATTAAAATCCATGATTTGTGAAAATGAGGATATTGAAATCCATTGAAATTGAAATATATGCCCTTATAATAAAATGAAAAATATGGGCTCACTGAAACTGACTCCTTTGGAGATTTTAAACATATTATCAGTGCGTGCAGTCACTCAAAATAAGGTGTTGTGAAAGAAAATTATCTGTTGTACTCTTTTCCTTGACTGAGGTCTTATCCCACCGGGTTTTTCCAGCAAGGTTTTTTACGAGGCAGCTTAATCACAACTAATATGAAATTTCCAAAAGAGATTTCGAATATATCGCAAAGAATATGAGTTCGATATTACAACTGCACTGAAAATGATACTCATACTAATCCCTGGAGGATCATTGAAATGCTTGGAGCATATATGTATAATATACGCATTGCACTCTTTTTCCCTTGACTGAGGTTTTGTCCCATTGGGTTTTCTTAGCAAGGTTTTTAACGAGGCAACTGGAATGGCGTATTAATATGAATAATGTAATATCCGTAATTTTCGATTTTCGGTAAATTTCTTTTTTCGGCCGGAGTCCATTTTGACGACTCGCTCATGACCGTTTCGTCATTCTGAGAATGATTAATTCTACACTTTTTGTCATCCGAGTTCGTTTTGGTGTTGTTTTGTTGAGTTCCGTGCTTTTTAGCGACTTTTTCGCACTTGAGTTCGATTCTTGCGAATCTCGTCCGAAACTGCTGTTTCGAGTTTCCCGTAAGTCCGTTTAACTTCGTTAGACGTGTTGTGAACTTCGGTTTGCTTATTCGATCGCGTATCGTGATTTCCGGGCGTTTTGGGCCATTTTGTAATTTACCCAAAGTTACGGGTATCCATATCTGTATTTGTTGTCTCGACCCTTTTCTTGGTCGCGTATGATTAATTATTGCATAACGTTTTCATTTCGAGTCGTTGATGTTGTCCGCGAACTTTTCGTCGTGTTCGTTCCGTACGTTTTCGGAAATCGGGTCGTCGAGCCCTGGTGGTCGGGTACTGGCCGGACGGTTGCGGGACTGGCCGGACGATTGCGGGCACCGGCCGGACAGGTGCGGCAGGAACTGGCGTAGCGCACGCTACGGCCGGAAGGTGTAGCGCACGCTATCGGCTGGCCTAACGCACGCTATCGGAGTGCAGGCGGTGGGATTACGAGGTTGGACTCGGTCGGGATCGGCGGTAGCGCACGCCATCTGCCGGTCGTAGCGCACGCTAACCGGCAGGGTAGCGCCTGCCGTCGGTCGACTAGCGACGTTACAGGTGAGTTTGTTAGTCCGGAGGCTCTTTGGGCCAAAGCCGGCGCGCAGGCTTCCGGCCGTAGCGCACGCTAGCGGGAGTCGGGCGGACAGTCATGGTCGGCAGAATTGGTCGGTGGTGCCGGGTCATGCGGTCCATGGCCGAGAGTGCTCGGCCGATTCTGGCCGATAGCGCACGCTAGTCCGGGAAGGCTAGTGCACGCTAGTTCCGGCCCAGTATATATATGACAGACCAGCCACTTTTTCATTTATTTTTCATTTCCCTTCTCTTCGGTCCGCGGCTGGAGCTTTGGAGGGGATGAAGCCATGTTGTTAAACAACAAATCCATGAAGTTTCTGAGTTTATATCACCGATCAATCATCCTATAACATCCTTCAATCCAGCGAATCAAGGTTAGATCTTTAGAACCCTACTTTTGGGTAGATTTGGGGGTTTTCGCGTTTTTGTCCGATTCGTTCCGCTTTGTTGATTAATTCATGATGAATATGATCAATCTTGTTGGTATTCTTAGTTTCCCTACGGATTCATGGTATATTTCGTGATTTTTACGGAATCGAGAGGGTTTGGTTGTGGTCCGCCCTCGTTGTTGTTTATATACGAATATACATGAATCGTAGGCCGGTTTTCGGGTGTATTCCAATTCCGTATTCATTTATAAATGGTTGTGATTGTATTCTTCGAATCGTTAGGTTCGGTTTCATTGGTTCCTAGCGTTCGTCGGTGACTTTCCTTTCCGTTCGTTGCGTCGTCAATAATTCAAGGCAAGTATTTTTGGAAACCTTTATGCTTAACGTGGAATGGTAATGTATTTTTTGTGTGTGATTTGCTCACCTCGTGTTGGTCCGACGGGATCAAGGAGGGAATCCAAAGAGTTGAGTCCTGGATTCATGAGTTTGTATAGCTAGCCAGTTCGGGAGGGTCCTTAGAGGCCTCAGGCGGGATCAATGATATTACTCTGTTCCCAAGGCGATGTATGTGCGTGTTTTGTTTTTATAATGTGGCCAGCTCGGGAGGGTCCTTAGAGGCCTCGGGCGGGATCTATGATATTACTCTGTTCCCAAGGCAAATTGTTTGACTGTTTGATTCCGGAAAAGACATGTCTGGTTTTGGCTTTTGAAATTGATATTGGTGCATGTACTATGAAATGTGTAAGCGATTGGTTTGCCTTGAATACTTGTACTGGCGTAATTGCTAACCCCTTTGGGGGACCCGTTGTCGGGAAAATTCTTGTTATGGATTTCAGGTTATGTTCAGCCAGACGAGCGGGCGCTGGGATGGTACGAGGATGTCGTCCAAGGTTGTTGACATGTGCAATTGAGTCTTGTTATTTCCTACTGTCTCTTTTGATGTGGATGTTTTCCAAATTGTAAACTTATAGATTGTACTCGCGAGTACTTAGGCTTTTTCCTTTCGGATTGTGATTGGTCTTCGTTGGAGTTACTGTATTTGTCGGTTGATGTTTATTATGCCGGTTGTACCGGACGTGTTGTTTTATGTTTTTGTTGTTAACAATTGTTTCCTTGCTAACCGAGACGGTTAGTCGAGAGGTGTTTTCTTGTGTTAGCCTGGTGGATCCCATGTAGGGGTCCACGTCGCTGTAATACACCTCGAATATCTTGGGGGTGTTACAGAAAATGGTATCAGAGCTCTAGGTTTATGGATACCTAGGCTTGTTGGTTATTTGGGTCTAGTTGTGTTTTGTTTTGCACATTGTCACACATTAGGCATCTCAGTACATCCAGTGCTCGTAAGTTTTCCTTACTCGATTCTCTTGTTTTCTCGTATTGAAATTCTACTTCTTGAACTGTGATTGCCTCTCTCGTACTTATCGTTGAGTTGTTTTTCGATCCATCCGGTTCGTGTACTTTTGATTCTAGTATTGCACAGTCCTTTATCTCTCTGGAGTATGTGCGCCGTTCTGGGCTTGACCGTTTGTCATTTTGCGAGCCTTCCATCGCTAAACTTCCTAGCGTTGGTGGGATCGTTGGTGATCGAAAGATCCGAGTTTTGCTCCGTGGTATACTGTGAGAGGGCTTGACCCTCTAGTCTTTTGTTGTATGATGGAATCTGTGTTTGGTAATTGCGATATACTAAATGTATGTTGAGCCGAATGTACTGATGGTTTGGACACCGAAGGGTGCAGTATGATGTAGAAGTTTTGAACATTGAAATGTTCTGGGAAAGGTATTGATGGAAGAGTTTGTTGAGAAACTCACATAGCTGGTTTCGAAATATGTCCAAATCGGTGATCTTTGGTTACGCTGTTAAACTTGAAGAGATAGTTTGACATATGCTTGGAATTAGTATTTCCGAGTTGCGCTTGTTGAACTGGTGATTTTTGAATGCCGTATATGCGTGTGTTCGGAAATCGTTGGTACTTGGCTAATTATTAATATTTACAACCAATGTGTTTCTATTAATAATAATACATGTGGCGTGCATGCTTGAAAATTTCTTAGACTTGATCGTATTGTGGGTTTTTGAAAAGTGACATGAATTTGGGCGAGCCAGCCTTGTATTTTCAAATAAAACCTTGTGTCGTATTTAAAGGTCGTGTATAAAAGTGTTTAGGACATTTTATAAAATGCTACCGCTGTTAAGCCCTTGTCGTGTTTGAAAGGGGTCTTGAAAACGATTTTTAACTTATCGGTTTTATTTTCGAATAACTAGAGTATACGATTTTAAAATCAGATTAGCCTGGGGAAACCTAGGATGTCGAGTCAAGTTGTTTTTGTTGAGTTTTGTCTCGTCGGATTTTGTCTGACTTAGTCGCATCGCGACGCGTCGTTTGAGATCATTAGTCGTGATTAGTATCGAGGGGTGGTCGTCATTTACGTGCGACCTATCGATGTAAAACTCCCTTCCTTGTGTTGTGCCTCGTGTGACACGAGTTATTTGTATGATTAGTCGTTAAATGATGGAATCATTCTGTGGATTTTGATTTCACGATATGTGTTTATTAGACTCTTGTATTTGGTTTATACGAGGAGTGTCGTCACTGCTGATGTATTTTCGTACCGCATTTTATCCGCTGCGTGAGTTCTTTCAAACAGCTTTCGGTATTTTGCAAACTGAGTTTTATTTCGTAAAACCGATTCCCTAAATCAAGTTTTGGCATTTTGGCCTTGAACATTTCATGATGGTTTGACAAATGATTTTGTGAGCTTTGGAAAATATTACCGTCATTGGTCTTTTTAGCATTTTTGAAATGACATGGGAAATTGTGCTTGGCCTGGTAAACCCGTGTGAGAAAGGTTTACGGCGTGTAATTTTTCTGATATGTTCTGTTGTTGTATCTGTGGGTCATTAGCGCACGCTACGCTTTGCGGCTAGCGCGCGCAAGAGTGCGTTGGTAGCACGCTAAGGGGAGGATAGCGCATGCTACCTGGTAGTTCAGGGCAGTCCAGGAGCTACTGGACTGGGTCTGAAGTTCTCGTTAGCGCACGCTAACACTTGGGGTTAGCGCACGCTAACAGTGTATTTTTGGTCAGGAGTTTTGTTTGGTGCCGTGATAGCGCACGCTAACCTTAATGATTAGCGCACGCTAATTGTGTCCAGTATAAATACTGGACACCAGTCTAGAAGTTGCATTTTTCTTCATTTCTTCTTCTTCCTCCATGAGTTTGAGACGTAGCGACTAGGGTTCGCATCTGGGCTGATCATTCTTCCATCCAAAGGTGTTTTGGAGTACCCTAGATGATTTTTAACATCATCTAATCTATTGTTCTTCGCCGAATCTAGGTATTTTCTTGAATCCCTAGAGTTGACTTTTTGGAGTTTTGTTCTTGATATCGTTTTCCATCCAGTTTTGATAAACCGATTGTTGTTTTAACAATGTTGTTAAACATATCTAGGGATTGTATATCACTGTCGTGATTTTGAACGATTTAATGAGTGTGCTATGATGTGTTTAAGTGAATGTTGATACGTGCGAATTTTGGGCATTTTGGCCTATTGTACTTCTGAAAAAACCTTGGGTATCTTAGAAAATAAACCTCAAGACGTACTTTTAAAATGAATAATTTTCTCACAGTGTTCTCAAGATGCCTACTAGCGCCACGCTATGTTTCAAGATTATTTTACTTTGAGGATCAAAATATTTTGAGATATTTCTAATGATTTAGAAATGCATTCGCTTAGACCCGAAGGTCAAATATTGCTGAAAAGTTTTAATTTAACGAAAGGTGTCTTCATTTTTTTTATCAAACGCAAGATGATTTTTTTTGTAAAGTCTCGATGACGATGTTTGTACTACTTTATGATATATGATACTCAAGATCAACTGGTGCTTGCAAATTATTTTCAAAAGGTGGTTTTTGTTTTCAAAACCTATCATTCCTATTTGTGGTCCGGGAATATATGTGTGATGTTCGTACTCTCGTTAGGGTGTTAACCCCCGAGTTGTTGTTGAATTGGTGGTGTGAGCGTTGAGTCGTTCGCCACACAGTTGTCGTGGTCGCCTCTGTGAGGGGTGTGATGTTGGTATTGGATGTTGTCGCCTCGTAGCGGTTTATGCGTTATCGCATATATGCGAGCTGTTAGAGATCGGGTTGGTATGATTGTGTGCATCGGTGATTGTTCCGCATTGTGTCGGTTGCTTGTTGTATTGTTACCTTGGTTCCGTTGTTGTGAGTTTCGGGGGGCGAGGTCAAAGGTAATACTCGTACTATTTTGACTTCTATATTTTCTCTTTCTCCAGTCTATCGATTCGCTCGTGTTCATTGATACCTTCTGAACTTGTTCTGTACCGTGGTTTCATCGTTCGAACGAGCTGTAATCTGGTTTTGAGTCGATCTGGTTATCGTTGTGACTTTTCCGAATTCGGTTTGACTATTGTGAACCTTGTTCGGAAGTAACATCTTTTGGTTATAATAGTTCTTTTATTCGAAGTGGATCGGATTTTGAACTTCTGTATTTTTGGCTCTATCGACTCGTTTATGCTCGTTAACATTTCTGAACTTTCCCTATCCCTTGCTTTTGTTGATCGAACGAGGGTGGTATTGTTTCGGAATAACTCGTCTGTCGTTGTAGCTTTTCAATCGCTATTCCCTTTACTGTGGATCTTATGGGAATGCACGTCTTGCTGTTCTCACCAGGTCATCCTGGGAGTTGTTTTTTGAATTTTATTATCCTACGTGTTTCGAACATGATTGTTCGATTTTTGTTGTCTCAATCGTTTGTTTGTTCGGTTTTTTGTTCTCGTTTCGTGATTGTTGAGCGTTCAGGCTCCTTCGTAATTCCCTTAAGTTCGGGAAATTAGTCTCATTTTCGATCTTCCAACCCTTGGGCGGTGGAATTCCGTATTTGTTCAGCATTGACTCGCGTTTTGGTTGATGAACCGTTGGGTTGGTCAATTGTATTGATTTTCGTTCGTTGAGTTTTGTGATTGTTCGGATAATCGACTCGATTGTATTGTCTATTTGATGACGCTTGTCACTCGTTGATTTTATTATGTCTCTACCGGTGGCGTTGTGTTAGTCGCCGTGGAGCGTATTTTCACGCCATATGTCTCTTTGCGTTTCTTGCAGCGTTTCGCCGTCGGGTGCGAGTTTTCGGTTTTTGTGTATCTCGTTGAGTTTTCCTGGCGGGATATTGCTGCTCCCTACTTGTTTTAAGTTTCGGGACGAAACTTCTTTTAAGGAGGGTAGAATGTAATATCCGTAATTTTCGATTTTCGGTAAATTTCTATTTTCGGCCGGAGTCCGTTTTGATGACTCGCTCATGACCGTTTCGTCATTCTGAGAATGATTAATTCTACACTTTTTGTCATCCGAGTTCGTTTCGGTGTTGTTTTGTTGAGTTCCGTGCTTTTTAGCGACTTTTCCGCACTTGAGTTCGATTCTTGCGAATCTCGTCCGAAACTGCTATTTCGAGTTTCCCGCAAGTCCGTTTAACTTTGTTAGACGTGTTGTGAACTTCGGTTTGGTTATTCGATCGCGTATCGTGATTTCCGAGCGTTTTGGGCCATTTTGTAATTTACCGAAAGTTACGGGTATCCGTATCTGTATTTGTTGTCTCGACCCTTTTCTTGGTCGCGTATGATTAATTATTGCATTACGTTTTCATTTCGAGTCGTTGATGTTGTCCGCGAACTTTTCGTCGTGTTCGTTCCGTACGTTTTCGGAAATCGGGTTGTCGAGCCCTGGTGGTCGCATCGGCCGGACGTTTGGGATCGGCCGGATGATTGCGCACCGGCCGGACAGTGCGGCAGAACCGCGTAGCGCACGCCACGGCCGGAAGGCTGCGCGCTAACCGGCAGTGTGTAGCGACGCTATCGGCCGCCTAACGACGCTATCGGTGCATGCGGTGGGATTACGAGGTTCGGACTCGATCGGGATCGGCGGGTGGCGCATGCTACTGTCGGTCGTAGCGCACGCTAACCGGCAGGGTAGCGCACGTCGGCCGACTAGCGTACGTTACAGGTGAGTTTGTTAGTCCGAGGCTCTTTGGGCCAAGCCGCTAGCGCGCAGCTTCCGGCCGTAGCGCACGCTAGCGGAGTCGTCATGATACAGTCATGGTCGGCAGAATTGGTCGGTGGTGCCGGGTCATGCGGGCCATGGCCGAGAGTGCTCGGCCGATTCTGGCCGATAGCGCACGCTAGTCCGGGAAGGCTAGCGCACGCTAGTTCCGGCCGAGTCTATATATGACAGGCCAACCACTTTTTCATTCATTTTTCATTTCCCTTCTCTTCGGTCCGCGGCTGGAGCTTTGGAGGGGATGAAGCCATATTGTTAAACAACAAATCCATGAAGTTTCTGAGTTTATATCACCGACCAATCATCCTATAACATCCTTCAATCCAGCGAATCAAGGTTAAATCTTTAGAACCCTACTTTTGGGTAGATTTGGGGGTTTTCGCATTTTTGTCCGATTTGTTCCGTTTTGTTGATTAATTCATGATGAATATGATCAATCTTGTTGGTATTCTTAGTTTCCCTACGGATTCATGGTATATTTCGTGACTTTTATGGAATCGAGAGGGTTTGGTTGTGGTCCGCCCTCGTTGTTGTTTATATACGAATATACATGAATCGTAGGCGGGTTTTCGGGTGTATTCCAATTCCGTATTCATTTAGAAATGGTTGTGATTGTATTCTTCAAATCGTTAGGTTCGGTTTCATTGGTTCCTAGCATTCGTCGGTGACTTTCCTTTCCGTTTGTTGCGTCGTCAATAATTCAAGGCAAGTATTTTTGAAAACCTTTATGCTTAACGTGGAATGGTAATGTATTTTTTGTGTGTGATTTGCTCACCTCGTGTTGGTCCGACGGGATCAAGGAGGGAATCCAAAGGGTTGAGTCCTGGATTCATGAGTTTGTATAGCTAGCCAGTTCGGGAGGGTCCTTAGAGGCCTCGAGCGGGATCAATGATATTACTCTGTTCCCAAGGCGATGCATTTGCGTGTTTTGTTTTTATAATGTGGCCAGCTCGGGAGGGTCCTTAGAGGCCTCGGGCGGGATCTATGATATTACTCTGTTCCCAAGGCAAATTGTTTGACTGTTTGATTCCGGAAAAGACATGTCTGGTTTTGGCTTTTGAAATTGATATTGGTGCATGTACTATGAAATGTGTAAGCGATTGATTTGCCTTGAATACTTGTACTGGCGTAATTGCTAACCCCTTTGGGGGACCCGTTGTCGGGGAAATTCTTGTTATGGATTTCAGGTTATGTTCAGCCAGACGAGCGGGCGCTGGGATGGTACGAGGATGTCGGCCAAGGTTGTTGACATGTGCAATTGAGTCTTGTTATTTCCTACTGTCTCTTTTAATGTGGATGTTTTCCAAATTGTAAACTTATAGATTGTACTCGCGAGTACTTAGGCTTTTTCCTTTCGGATTGTGATTGGTCTTCGTTGGAGTTACTGTATTTG
Organism: Orobanche coerulescens; assembly: GCA_033398695.1. NCBI lineage: Eukaryota > Viridiplantae > Streptophyta > Magnoliopsida > Lamiales > Orobanchaceae > Orobanche > Orobanche coerulescens. Next base: position 20,845,726 of record CM065804.1, read on the forward strand.
TCGGTTGATGTTTATTATGCCGGTTGTACCGGACGTGTTGTTTTATGTTCTTGTTGTTAACAATTGTTTCCTTGCTAACCGAGACGGTTAGTCGAGAGGTGTTTTCTTGTGTTAGCCTGGTGGATCCCATGTAGGGGTCCACGGCGCTGTAATACACCTCGAATATCTTGGGGGTGTTACAAATAATGTACTTTTTTTCCTTCATTAGGATTTTTCCCATTGGGTTTTCCCTAATAAGGTTTTTAACGAGGCATATTCATGGCATAATGAGGAACACTAAAAAGATCAAGATTATTCCTCAAAGCTTCAAAATAGAAGGAGTAGTTGTACTCTTTTTCCTTCGATCAAGTTTTTCCCACTGGGTTTTCTTGACAAGATTTTAATGAGGCAACACGTGGATACTCCAACAACGAATGATAGACATGACAGATTCACTCAGTTTTTGTCCCACGAGGTTTTACTGAGACGGCACAAGAATACTCATACAAGAACTATCGAGATAAAAGGGGAGCAAATTTACGAGATTACAGATTTCTGAAGTTTTTATCCAACAGAGCTTTCCTACCAATATTATGATGCAACATGGTATGATTGCCACAAGCTCCAATACAAACAGTTTGAAAATTTTTCTCCCATTGGGTTGTTCTTCAAACTAGTTCAGCAGATATTTATGTAAATAGTCATTCAAGGGGGAGTGTTATAATATACCATGAAAGTGACGTTTCAATTACCCCTTTGTTTTTATATAGTGTGAATGACTATTATGCCCCTGATGTAATTATGTAATTACGATTGTGCCATCTGAAGTTTTCCTATAAATAGGACTTCAGTTACTAATGAAAAATACACCTGAGAATCATTCTCTATTCTTTCTCTCTAAATTCTCTCTCTCTATAATATTTCGATTTTATAACAATTTCGTCTTAATATACTGTTTTTATTTCTATTTTTCCACATTCCATATTCTTACTCATGTGAATATATATACGTGCGATACACAATTAATTATCAACTAATAAAAATATAAATGGAAATATTTAGCAACAAAATATTTTTTCTATATTGTAATTTATAATCAGTAAAAAGTTGTACACGCTGTAACTATTCATGTGAGGTGAATAGAGTACAAAGTAGGTCTGTCACTCGATCGGTTCGAATCGATTGTGGATGTTACCAACATTCAAATCAAACTTTTCGATTTTATAATTGTGTTACCAATTAATAAACCAGAGATTTTGGTTAATAATTATTTTTACCAAATTTGATATATTGATTTATGAAATTATCAACTTTATAACAATAATATTGCAACAAAACATATATTTATGGATACCTTACAAAATTGATCATATTCTACGATCTATACTCCTGCTCTTTAAATAAGAAGTATCAAACCTTTTCCAGCTATTGTAACACCCCCAGATTTAACCGGAAATATTACAGCGACGTGGGCCCCGAGATGGAACCCACAAGGCTAAAAAGAAATTTTCACAAACATTTACAAATGCCCAAGAGGCCAACGACGGTACTAACTTTAAAAATTCACAAAGACTTATAAAATCCATTTATTAAAAACCGTCGTAAAAACTCATTTGAAATCGCGAGGCCAAACAGCCGACACTCAAAAGTTTAGAAAACGACTTCCAAAGCAACCTCAGTTACCAGATACCAAAAGGTCATTTCAAAATACTCACGCAGCGGAAAAAGACCAACCATAAGGATACTCTAGCAGCGGAATACGAGAACCAATCAAAAACTCAATGCACACAACATGTCCTAGCCGGTATCCTCCGAAGCTCATCTCTTCACGACCGCTACAAGCTCGATACTCCAAGAACCTAAAAGAAATCCACGACGGGGTCACCATAATATCCAACAATGATAACCGTCACATCACATTAAGAATACATACCAATGAGAATAAGAATACGACCAATGTAATCTTACCGCCATGACTTTACTTACTCAAGTAATTCTCATCGAATAACCATTAAACTCGAACATAATATTTGTATTGTACCTCAAACAATACTCAAGATCCTCAAACTATCATAACCAACTCACGATACGGAAATCTACCATTTCTGACCAATGCGATCCATCGAATAAAATCATCAAATCCCAAGACGATAACCAATTGTCCACCAAAGACAAGACCAAGGAAAATATGGAACATACCTCGAGATATGATGTGCCACGATAATCATATCTAATCCGATATCGAACAATGCAATGCGGACGGTCCTAACACAAGACCTACAAATGCATACTCATATGACAACGTCAATATGCTCAAAAACAATAACAACTATGTATACTCAATGGAAATCCCATGATCCAGCGCCGGCAAAGATAGATCCCAAGATGATCCTACAAGATCAACACGAGGTGGATAACCAACAATATACATATGCACAACAATAACACAATACTGGGTAATCCAACGATCCAGCGCCCTCAGCATAGATCCCAAGATGATCCCGTCGGACCAACACGAGGTGGAAAAACCCGTCCAATGATCCAGCGCCCTCAGCATAGATCCCAAGATGATCCCGTCGGACCAACACGAGGTGGACATCCGATCCAGCGCCCTCAGCATAGATCGCGCGATCCCATCGGATCAACACAACATAAACAACACAATATGCATACACATATGCAAAACAATATGTTCATCATCATGAACAACGCAACATGAACGACAATATGACAAATCAATTAAGACGACCTCATGTTCGACAACATGAATGATAATACGCATGATCAAATCACTAACTCTAATTGAATCGATATAAGATACTTGCCCCGAGTCCTTCGGGAGAAATCTCGATGTCCAATCATCACCGACGATTATCCTCAATGCTCGGCGATCCATACGAACAATGAACTATAGATACTCATATCCTCGTCTTTACCATAATGTAACCTTGATACTCGAACATACCAATAATCGAGATAAGCATATACATTATGATTTATCTCCTTAATCGAAAGAACGATATGCGATCCGAATACCCGAGTTCACAATAATAATCATCGTTATATGCATTATAAACGAAATGAAATCAAAACCATTCATTAAATATTATAACCGAGCAAGTAATAACTTGCCTCGATACTGTACCAGAAGTCATTGTCGAACACATTGCCTTTGTCTACGAGCTCCTCACCCCGATCAAAAGCAATACAATGGACATACTCGAACACGACCGCAATATCCGGTTATAATCACCGATCAGCAATCTCACCCTAGCGAAGAAATCAAATAACACATATCCGATAACAATCAACAATGACAATACTAACTAATCGAACTCAACGGTTCAACACAACCTCGAATAAACACAATCGTAACCAACCAAGTCAAACCATCACGAATTCATAATCAAAACACAAAAATACCGCATCGTCGCCTACTTAGCGCACGTTAAACGCATAACGTAGCGTGCGCTAAGTTGTCCGTTAGCGTGCGCTAGCCAAGAAGCTTAGCGTGCGCTAATGCCGCATGCTGATGGCATGCAATCCAAGCATCGACTAACATCTTGCAACTACGAATCCGAATGAAGGGAGATATGAATCTCCATATCTCTTGAAGATAAACAACACCATAACTATCACAAGGATCATATCATTGTCCATATCTCAATAATAACACCAACAATCAAACCGACTCGATAACAAGGATCATATCATATTCAATCCGAATTCAACCTCGTATCATGATTTAACTCCTCTAAATCGATCAATATAATTAACAAGATTAAATCCATCTTAGATCGGGTTAAACGAATCAACATCCTTATAGTATGAAGAATCTTAACTAACATCCGAGACTCTTATCAAAATTCCATTGAATCCCATATAACATCATCATATGATTATCCAACATGCTCCTTACATGAAATCATCCAAGAAAACGAACTATCATCAAGAGGATACGAAAATTACGGATTGGATGGACCAAGAATAAGAACACTAGACTCCATTCCAAGAATCATGAATAACTTGAAGAACAAGGCTTGAATCCATGCTCTCCATCTTAATCTTGTTAAAGATCATCATCTCTCAGTGTTTAGGAACTCCAAATGTTCTCCCAAGGTTGTCTCTATCGGGTGAAAGGAAAGAAATGGACGAAATGCTTCATGACACCTGTTTGTCCCTTTATATAGAATACCTTACTAGCGTGCGCTAAACCATTATGTTTAGCGTGCGCTAGCCTTAGCGTGCGCTAACTGACTTTGTTAGCGTGCGCTATCGAAGCCAAGAGGCTACTGACTTGCTTCGTAAACTAACTTACGTACGTAATGCACATGTATTAACGTACGTAAATCATCATGTCTAGCGTACGCAAGTCCTTACTCTTAGCGTGCGCTATCCGAAGTTGACTTACTACAGTGTTCACCTACCACTCGCCCCCACATTCCGACAGCATCTAGCAAGGATAAGATTCCTTGTTGATTGATATATAGTTAGCGTGCGCTAAGCCTAATCTTTAGCGTGCGCTAATACTTCAGGACAACAACCGTTGACTTACCAGAACGTGCGCCGAAAGCAGCCGGGTCCACACGCAGATTCCTACCTATAATTCTGCACTAGCGTACGCTAACCTATAAACGTAGCGTGAGCTAATCCTGCACGATAGCGTGCGTTATGCATGAATATCAGCGTGCGCTAATAAGGCTATACTTAGCCATTTTCCGCAGTTCTTGTCCAACGTCTCGACATACCAAAAGCGAACATAAGACACACTGAACACAAACACTGAATCCAATAATATCATCATACGATATACCCAATATCAAAAGTACGACAACCTGATACACAATATCCTCAAATGTAATTGTCGACCAAATACGACAATTATACCGATACTGATATCTCAGTCCTTTATTTATTTTATCTCTACTGCATGCATTCCACGCTGCATAATATAACTCTGATAAAATAATATTAAACATCAGTAGTAGAAATTCAGGATATTACATTCTACACCCCTTAAAATAAGTTTCGTCCTCGAAACTTGCAATCCATCATAAAACGAACAAACATACCGTTCAACTCAAAATATCCCAAAACCATCACGACAACGATTTATCATCATCATTACCGAATATCCAAAAGAGCATACTTCCAAATACGCAGGTCGACGATCTCCGGAGATACTAGCCAGCGTTCTCACGGTACAGTCTCAATACGCTTACGATCACAATTCCCGATTCTCAACAAAATATATCATCTTCGGATCAAACAATCTGCCCGAATCAAATCCTCGTCACTGATTACATAATCAAGTCTCAATCGATAAAGCGAATAATATCCGATGTATCTCGTGAAACAACCGCTCAATACAATGGCAACGAATCCCGAAACATCGATAGACAATCAACGCCGATGATCACCAACAATGATCAACAATCAACCGAATTTATCATCGACATGATAAATTCCAATCGACCAACCAGAGGTCAAAACACAATCGAGAATATCATCAACGTGATAAACTCCAATACAACCAACGAGCGATCAACGGAAATCGAGAATACCTTCACACGGTAAACTCCAACACTATCAACACGGAACCACGAAATGATATACGAAAAGCAAAATTCTCAAACGACACACCGATCACATACGGTGGATCTCAATAAACATATCCGATGGCGAACATACCCTCGGCATATGAACAACCAATCACAAACCCACGAACATACCCGATCATACACGGAGTGGAAACGACCACTCACTATCTAAAACAACCAAGTATGGGGTCACCATCCCCAAATCTACGCTTACAAGGAAATCATTCCAATCGGTAAGGTAAAATCGCGCTACTACCATACCAATGGAATCACATAGCACATATGTTCCGGTTTCACAAAATCCCAAGTTTCCAAAATAATATTATGTGCATGAATCTACAACACGCAACATATTTCTCTTATCGATAACTCAACCGATCATCACCGGATAATCAAACTAACATCTTGAAGTTCGAATTCCATTTCCATCGTACCATCAATATGATATGCACTATGCACTAAATGCGTATGTATATCAATCACATTTTCAAAACCAGTTTGAAATCATATATTCTTGTCAAAAGACAAATTTTGAAAATTCTTTCAAGAGTTTGAAAACTCAAAACATAAATTTTGGTAAGACCACAAAATCAATTTTCGAAAAATTAACTTGGCTCGATGGTGCCAAGTATTTGATAATGATTTCCTTCGAATCCACACGATTTGAAGTTTTAAAATGAAAAGTATGCAAATGCTCGACTATATCCATACTCCCGTATACCAATTCGGTTCGTCACCAATATCCACTGATATTCCATCGGAAAACCACACGATCGAGTTCCAAAATCTCAATATATAAATTCCGACTAAACTCCTTTTCCACACATGACTTGCAACGTCAGTCATTAACCCGTCCTGGATCACCTTAAATATGATATGACAAAATATTGAAACAAATCCACACAGCGAAAGACTTCCCGAGAGGTTCAATTTGAACAAGTAAACCAAAGCCTCGAAAGGCGGAAATAACATAGGTAAACGATTGGTAAAGTGTTTTACAAGTCTCGTGAGTTTTAAGAAAACAGAAAAGCCGTTTGAAACATTAGGGTCTTAGCCCGTAACTCGTTCCGCATTACAAAAAGTTTAAAAAGTAGAAAACCCCTTTTCGGACTTCAAGTCCTGAGTTATAAAACCATTTCAAAATCGATTGGGTCTCGGCCCAAAATCATTTTCCGTAGAACATCCGTAAGACATTCATTTTGAAAAGTATCATTTTCAAATGCTCAAAAACAGTTCATATATATCACAAAATGAACTAACATGACTACATGTTCTTCTCGACAATCCATAGCCCTTCTCCCGAATACATAATTTCGTTCCAGAATCTAACCAACATACTGATTCTCGAAATCATAACTCCTCAAGATCATCAATCCTGTCCCAACTCTGTCACCTTATACTGTAACGCATAATATCTACTGAATCTCAAAACGTATCAACTTAGAACGGCAATAAATCTCAATGAAATTCAAAAATCCAAATACTTACAGATCGTGAAGCCGACGATTCCCCGTGATACTGGCACATGTCTCGGCTCTAGAAAATACTCGACACGGACATTATCAAAACACACGTTGGCAAACTCAGTTCGACTCAAGAACACAATACATCTCATTCCAGAGAATCTCGTTAACACCATTTGGAAAAGTTATAACAAGCCCAGTACGATACTGGTAAATCACATAACACATAAGCCTGAGTGAACAACAAAAACTCACGGCTCTAATATTTGTCAATCGAAAACTCGAATGACGCGACAAAAACACGACCCAACTCGACCCAAATGCCTAGGCTTTCTCAACCTAAGCTCCGATACCATATTCTGTAACACCCCCAGATTTAACAGGAAATATTACATCGCCTTTGGCCCCTTGATGGAACCCACAAGGCTAAAAAGAAATTTTCACAAACATTTACAAATGCCCAAGATGCCAACGACTGTACTAACTTTAAAAATTCACAAAGACTTATAAAATCCAATTATCAAAAACCGTCGTAAAAACTCATTTGAAATCTCGAGGCCAAACAAATTGACACTCAAAAGTTTAGAAAACGACTTCCAAAGCAACCTCGCTACGAGATACCAAAAGGTCATTTCAAAATACTCACGCAATGGAAAAAGACCAACCATAAGGATACTCTAGCAAATGAATACGAGAACCAATCAAAAACTCAATGCACACAACATGTCCTAGCCAAGATCCTCCGGAAGCTCATCTCTTCACGACCGCTACAAGCTCGATACTCCAAGAACCTAAAAAGAAATCCCACGACGGGTCACCATAATATCCAACAATGATAACCGTCACATCACATTAAGAATACATACCAATGAGAATAAGAATACGACCAATGTAATCTTACCGCCATGACTTTACTTACTCAAGTAATTCTCATCAGAATAACCATTAAACTCGAACATAATATTTGTATTGTACCTCAAACAATACTCAAGATACTCAAACTATCATAACCAACTCACGATACGGAAATCTACCATTTCTGACCAATACGATCCATCGAATAAAATCATCAAATCCCAAGACGATAACCAATTGTCCACCAAAGACAAGACCAAGGAAAATATGGAACATACCTCGAGATATGATGTGCCACGATAATCATATCATTCTAATCCGATATCGTAACAATGCAATGCGACAGTGGTCCTAACACAAGACCTACAAATGCATACTCATATGACAACGTCAATATGCTCAAAAACAATAACAACTATGTATACTCAATGGAAATCCCATGATCCAAAGCGCCTCAAAGATAGATCCCAAGATGATCCTACAAGATCAACACGAGGTGGATAACCAACAATATACATATGCACAACAATAACACAATCTTGGGTAATCCAACGATCCAGCCTCAAGATAGATCCCAAGATGATCCCGTCGGACCAACACGAGGTGGAAAACCCGCCCAATGATCCAGCCTCAAGATAGATCCCAAGATGATCCCGTCGGACCAACACGAGGTGGACATCCGATCCAGCGCCCTCAAGATAGATCGCGCGATCCCATCGGATCAACACAACATAAACAACACAATATGCATACACATATGCAAACAATATGTTCATCATCATGAACAACGCAACATGAAGCGACAATATGACAAATCAATTAAGACGACCTCATGTTCGACAACATGAATGATAATACGCATGATCAAATCACTAACTCTAATTGAATCGATATAAGATACTTGCCCCGAGTCCTTCGGGAGAAATCTCGATGTCCAATCATCACCGACGATTATCCTCAATGCTCGGCGATCCATACGAACAATGAACTATAGATACTCATATCCTCGTCTTTACCATAATGTAACCTTGATACTCGAACATACCAATAAGCGAGATAAGCATATACATTATGATTTATCTCCCGAATCGAAAGAACGATATGCGATCCGAATACCCGAGTTCACAATAATAATCATCGTTATATGCATTATAAACGAAATGAAATCGAAACCATTCATTAAATATTATAATCGAGCAAGTAATAACTTGCCTCGATCTGCGTACACGAAGTCATTGTCGAACACATTGCCTTTGTCTACGAGCTCCTCATTCCGATCAAAAGCAATACAATGGACATACTCGAACACGACCGCAATATCCGGTTATAATCACCGATCGCAATCTCAACCTATCGAAGAAATCAAATAACACATATCCGATAACAATCAACAACCGACAATACTAACTAATCGAACTCAACGGTTCAACACAACCTCGAATAAACACAGTAACCAACCAAGTCAAACCATCACGAATTCATAATCAAAACACAAAAATACCGCATCGTCGCCTACTTAGCGCACGTTAAACGCATAACGTAGCGTGCGCTAAGTTGTCCCGTTAGCGCGCAGCTGCAAGCTTAGCGTGCGCTAATGCCGCATGGCATGCAATCCAAGCATCGACTAACATCTTGCAACTACGAATCCGAATGAATGGAGATATGAATCTCCATATCTCTTGAAGATAAACAACACCATAACTATCACAAGGATCATATCATTGTCCATATATCAATAATAACACCAACAATCAAACCGACTCGATAACAAGGATCATATCATATTCAATCCGAATTCAACCTCGTATCATGATTTAACTCCTCTAAATCGATCAATATAATTAACAAGATTCGAAATCCATCTTAGATCGGGTTAAACGAATCAACATCCTTATAGTATGAAGAATCTTAACTAACATCCGAGACTCTTATCAAAATTCCATTGAATCCCATATAACATCATCATATGATTATCCAACATGCTCCTTACATGAAATCATCCTAGAAAACGAACTATCATCAAGAGGATACGAAAATTACGGATTGGATGGACCAAGAATAAGAACACTAGACTCCATTCCAAGAATCATGAATAACTTGAAGAACAAGGCTTGAATCCATGCTCTCCATCTTAATCTTGTTAAAGATCATCATCTCTCGTGTTTAGGAACTCCAAATGTTCTCCCAAGGTTGTCTCTATCGGGTGAAAGGAAAGAAATGGACGAAATGCTTCATGACACTGTTTGTCCCTTTATATAGAATACCTTACTAGCGTGCGCTAAACCATTATGTTTAGCGTGCGCTAGCCTTAGCGTGCGCTAATCGACTTTGTTAGCGTGCGCTATCGGGCCCGCAGGCTACCGTCTTGCTTCTCAGAAACTACCTTACGTACGTAATGCCCATGTATTAACGTCGTAAATCATCATGTCTAGCGTCGCAAGTCCTTACTCTTAGCGTGCGCTATCCGAAGTTGACTTACTACGGTGTTCACCTACCACTCGCCCCACATTCCGACATCTAGCAAGGATAAGATTCCTTGTTGATCGATATATAGTTAGCGTGCGCTAAGCCTAATCTTTAGCGTGCGCTAATACTTCAGGACAACAACCGTTGACTTACCAGAACGTGCGCCGAAAGTAGCCGGGTCCACACGCAGATTCCTTCCGATCTGTCTGCACTAGCGTACGCTAACCTATAAACGTAGCGTGAGCTAATCCTGCACGATAGCGTGCGTTATGCATGAATATCAGCGTGCGCTAATAAGGCTATACTTAGCCATTTTCCGCAGTTCTTGTCCAACGTCTCGACATACCAAAAGCGAACATAAGACACACTGAACACAAACACTGAATCCAATAATATCATCATACGATATACCCAATATCAAAAGTACGACAACCTGATACACAATATCCTCAAATGTAATTGTCGACCAAATACGACAATTATACCGATACTGATATCTCAGTCCTTTATTTATTTTATCTCTACTGTACAGATTCCACGCTGTACAATATAACTCGGATAAAATAATATTAAACATCAGTAGTAGAAATTCCGGATATTACAGCTATGATCATAACTAGAGGTGTTTAACGGTTTGGTTCAACCGGATGAACCGTTAGCCATGGTTCAGTTCGAAACCGGAACTGTCAACCGTTTTAAGATGGTTTGGTTCCGGTTCGGCATTTTGACGAGCCGCGAATCGACAGTTCAATCGCCGCTTTAACAAAAAAATTAACTTTTCAAAATTTCGGGGGGAACCCCTAAATTTTGAATTTCAAATTTGAATTTCACCGTGATCGTTACACCAAAGCTGCAGGTTCAAATCGAGAATCGGCGGTTCAACCGGGAACCAGTGGTTCACAACGGTCACAAGTATTTTTTTAATACATCTTAACACCTATAAATATCAGTCTCACCCTCCATTTTTCTCACAAAAACTTTAATTATCTATCTATTTTCTTTCTACTCTCTCAAGTATTACTCTCTTTCATATTAATTGAAAAAAAGATATCAAGTGGCCAATTCAACCGGGGAAAAGGAAAGGCTATCACCGGCATTTCTCGACGAGAGACAGATGGTGCTAGTGGTAGTGATACTCCTACTCATACTCTGAGTTCTACTTATATTCCAAGTCCGAATTTTGGAGATTATATTCCCGAAGAATTAATCGAGGAACAAATCAACCAAATGCTTGTAGCCTCAAAATCGATTCATAATATCAAAGATGATGAAGATGATGAGCAACCAATAAAAAGGAAACAAAGAAGACCGCCTGAACTCAAATCTCCATTATTTGCAGTGCATTATATAAAATTGAACGATGTTGCCTCCGATCCCGGTCATTTCTTGGTCAAGTGCAACTATTGCGAGAAATCTTACAAGTTTAAAAAGGAAGAGGTTATGGGACACTAAATGGCCATATACAAAGACAACATCCCGATAAAGTTGGCATAGAGTCTAATCAAACCCAAGTCCGAGGCACGACGACGTCGTCTAATGCCACCAATCAAGATACTAGTTCTTTATTTAAATTTAATCCACTTACCGCTAGAAAAAAATTAGCTAGATTTATTTATGGTAAATCTCTTCCTTTTAACTTTGCTCACGATCAAATGTATGAAAATTTTACTCAACTAAGTTTTAATCCTGCTAGTAAAAAAGTTTCACGCTCTACCATAACTCGTGATGTTAGAAAAACTACTAGCAAGATAAATTAATTTTAGCTAATATGTTTTGAAAACTAGATCATAACATTTGTATATGTTCCGATGCTTGGAGTGATCATTGGCAACTAATTCATATAACACCCCCAAAAATTATCCGGGAATATCACACGCCGTAGACCCCTCTCACAAGGATCTACTGGGCTAAACACCACAAAACGACCAACTGTTTGACCGTCCGGGGTCAAACAGGATAACAATACAGACCGATGAGGTCACACAACTAAATCAAACTAAGATAAATTCCTTACAACACATACCCACGCAGGGGTCCAAATACAAAACGATATAGTACATCGGAAGACTGAGGATAATTAAATAATACATCGACATCAAGCTGAACTCCTTAAATCTTGATTAGTATCGCATCCCATTGTCTTCTATGCCGACCCTGTGATTGCTCCCACGAACCAAGCATACCTGAAATACATGAAACGCATTTCCCCCATTTAAAGGTTAGCAATTCGAATTTGCCCGTACAAGTATCATAACCATAAGCACACAACAATTACGAATCATATAAGGACAACCATTCACCAAGTATTTCCGAGAGACTTTAGTATTTAGAAAACAAAGCACTTGAAGCATTTGAAAATAGAATCATCATCTCGAGAATTTTAGGAATACAAGTTTTTAGGACATCGGGTCCCGAGTTTGTAAAATCTTTATCAAAACGTTAGGGTCTTAACCCAAATTCCCATTTCATAACTCAATATTACAACATGAAAATATTTACGCAAATTGCTTGGGTCTCGGCCCAGCCATTCCATTTTCATAAAAACATTCTTTTCAAAATATTTGTACGTCACAACATGCTTGTGCCCTCGTGATCACTTGCCACGAGTCTCCGTAGGTTCAACAACCCGCATGACTTAACCAAACACAATACATCAAAATCAATCATGCTTATGACCCCGTAATCGCTTGCCATGAGTCTCCGTAGGTTCAAAAACCCACACGGACTTAACCAAACACAATACATCAAAATCAATCATGCTCATGACCCCGTGATCGCTTGCCACGAGTCTCCGTAGGTTCAACAACCCGCATGGACTTAACCATCACAACAATCACAACAACCAGTCCCGACCTCTCATCGATTGCCACGAGTCACTGTAGGCCCCATCGGACCCACACGACTAGACGTATTGTGTCCTGACCCATGATCGATTGCCATGTGTCATCGTAGGCCTGGTCAGACCCGCACGATTGGACTGAACACCCCATACTAAGTTCTGATCCATGATCGATTGCATTGAATCCCCGTAGGTCCTGTCGAACCCACACGAGTGAACTTAGCATCAATACATAACTTTCACATTCAGATTTCACCAAAGCTATACACGGCCAATCAATCGTATTGACTACCATATCTCTACACATTCAACACACATAGCACAATCTCAACGATCCAACCATTATCATCAACAATACTCAACCAACAATACATCATGATCGATACACATCACAGTACACATCCAAACTGACATGATTGTCACAACTAACACAATTACACTACGTTAAACATTCAACACCAATACCATCAAACATTCATGACAAGTAATACATAACCAATTCACACGAACCATATTTATGAAGGTAAATCAATCATCACAAAACTAATACGTGATTTCTAGTCACAAGACACACGTCGTATAAGCAAGATACTTGCCTCGGAATCGGCACATGAATACTCCAGTGAACACTACTCAACCAAAGTGCCTCGAAACCTACAACTTCCAGTAGAAACAATGGTAAGACGATCACTACGAGGATAGGGACAAATAATAACGGAAATCACAACCGATGACCGAAAGGAACTCATTGAAACATTTAATTGGGCATTGAATGTTTATGGTCCCTCAAGAACCCTAAAATCACGATTCAGATTAAATGAAACCAAAATATGGATATACAATCTGTAGAATGTGTTCAACAACATCATATAACACTAGTTGATTCATCATAAGCGGACTAGAATCAAAATCAAGAACAAACCCCAAAAAGGTCAACTTAAGGAACAAGAAAAATACCTTAATCTAACGAAGAACAAGGATTAAAGGTTGTTATGATCACTATAAACCATCCAAAACACCTTTAAATGGGGCAAAATCGATCAAGGATACAAACCCTAGTTGAAACCGTACGTCCACCGCGAGAAGAAGAGAAGAAATGGTGAAAATAAGGTGAAAGTAATGCGTCTGTCCAATATATATTCTCAGAGACGCACGACTATCGCGCACGACTAAATGCTCGTGCATTTGGTCGTATGCTGGGCTTTTGCTGTCACGCACGAGCAACTTGAACGAGCATCTGCTCGTGTAGCTTGCTCGTGTGTCCCTGATCTGTGCCAAGGTTCACTGCCCGAGCAGTGGGGTGCCGCACGAGCTACGCACAAGCACCTGCTCGTGTGCCACAAACAAAGGTTAGAATCGAGCCCGACAGGGCTCCAAAAGTACCCCAAACATAACCCTCAAAAGGGGAAGGTAGCATGTGCCCACAACACCTTCTAAGAGGAAAAACAACAGAATACAACATGCCGAGCCACACACGCATATGCACGATATGCACGACTTATGCAACGACAAGTCGCACCTGACGAACACCTCAACACGGTACATCGTACCGTACACAACAGAGAGAAAATTCCAAATAATCATCAACGGAACAAAATAACCGGCACAAAATGATAAATAATTCAAAATAACTGGAAATGAAAATCTCGGGTATTACAATTCATATATGGTCATTACTTATATCTGGATTGATGATTTTTGGACTATGCAAAAATGTCTAGTTGATTTTACAGAGTTTAATACCACATATACCACCAAAATATTTCGGATAAAACTCATACAATTTTATCAGAATATAATTTAGTAAATAAAGGTTTTTTCAATTTTTTTTGATAATGCTAGCTCTTTTAGAATGACTTATTTCAGTATGTTGGTCATCTATTTTTTTGATCGGTAAATATTAGTGGCTAGTTCAGCAAGCACCGGACACTCCAAGACTACATCACCAAACCTCCTTATAACTCCAAATATAATTCGTTCCCAAAGGGAATCAAACCCGGGTCTTTCACAAAGGGAGAAACCCGGTGGCCACTGGGCTAAGCCCCCTGGTTGTGGGTCATCTATTGGTGGTAAATTTTTTCATGTTAGGTGTATTTTTCATGTTCTTAATTTATGTGTTCAAGATGGTTTAGTTGTTTTACGTGAAGCATATGCTCATATTTATGACGGAATAATGTATTTAATTTGACATTCTTCTCTTGGTAAAAAATGGAGGAGATATTGCCTAAAAAATAATATGCGTCCAATTTTTTTTTTCAAAAGATGTGTCAAATCGTTAGAATTCTATTTATAATTTTTAAATGATAGTTAACAATATCGTATTGCCTTGTGCAATTTTTATAATGAAGAACAACTACTTGTTTGCTTATTGCCAAGTCAGTGGGATAAGTGCTCTAGTTTAATGACACTTTTAAAAATTTTTAAAGAGGCAACTAAATCTTGTCTGATATTATTATCCCACTTCTACACTTGTAGTTGAATATTGTGTTAAAATTATACTTTTATTCAAGTCTTTAATTAAAGTTCTCAATTTTTTAATTATATAAAGAAATGAGAGACAAATGGACAAAATATTTCACCAATATTCCTCCGTGTTTTTTAGTTGCTAAACTTTTAGATCCTCATGTTTTTTTTTTTCATCGAGTATAATTTATCGAGTGATATTTTCACAGATGAACATCATTAAAGTAATCCAATATTTGGAAGAACAATATTACAAAGAAAATTGCATAAACACACAGATTTTCCGATACTATAGTGCATTAGATCAACAAGTGTGCAAAGAGACAATCAGACTAGAAACTGAACTGGATCACCAGTTATAGCAGGGAGGCAATAAGAGGCTAATCTATACCTTCTCCCTTTTGCCGCTAAAGCTGCAATTTAATTTAATACCTTCCTGCATATGAATTTGCTAACCCTGGTGGATACTATCAACCATGGTATGATTCCAACCACAACATTGTCTTTCAAAGATCTTCCTGCTCTCCAAGATAGCAACTTGCCTGCAAAACAAAAGGTTGCACTAGTTGATTGGATATTGAGGTAACAGGTAGCTTCCAGAACCATAAAATAAGCACAACATAAGTAACCACCTTCGATATCATTAAGAGCTTTTCGTATGTCCCGAACAACATCTTCATATCCTTTTCGTGTATTTCTTGATGCTTTGCAAGTTCCTTCTCCTTAGAGGCTGCCATTCGTCTTAATTTTGCAGCTTGTGCAAATGTTGAAGGCTGCGTCAAAGAACTAGCCTCCTTCAAAAGCTGCTTAATTTCTGCTCGCAATTGAATATCCAAATCACTCGTCGCTCCTTTCTTCTTTTTGCAGGATTCGATGTATTTGGAGACAAAGTGGAAAGAGAACACGAGGATGAAAATCGCTGGAGCTGCCATGGTTTTCCCGCGCTCCGTTGAGATTTCTTCCATTTCTTCTCCTGTGGCTTTCTTTTTTTTTTATTCCTTTTGGGATTTTTTTTTTTGGTAAGAAATAATAGCTTGTATATATAGTATCTCCGAGAATGAAAGATCTCGGAACGACGTCGTTAATGGGTGAAATTATCAAATTGATTGTCGTAGGTTGCAGACTTGCAGTGGAGTGTGAATCCTTAAGTGTAAGAGCTGTCCAATAGTGATCTGCACCCTCAAGGGGCCCCTTTCAGTTCATCGAAGTTTTCCTGCGGAAAAAATTGAAAGCAGGGATGGCGAGAAAGAGAGGAAGGGAGGCAGGGAAAGAGGGAGAAGGGGTCTGTTTATCTATGGTCTGAGAAAACGTGAATGGATGGAAATGAATGAATGAATGCACTGAATACGAAATGATGGCAATTATCAGATATAGATCTGCGATCACTCTCTTCGCATTCAGAAACTGATTGAATTTGTTCACGTTTGATAGAAGTTTTATTAAAATCAAAATAAAACAATAGAAAAATAATATGAATTAATGTTGATAGGGGTTGGGATAGACATCAGATGATTCAGATTCAATCGGAAGTAGGGGGCAACGGGTGAGAAAAATAAGAGAGAAAGATATCATATTAGAGAGGAAGATTTGCTAAAATTACTTACACATTACTGCAATGATTTTTTTCCTATTCCTATTCCTAATTTTATTCCTACAATCCTAGCGATTTTGCTCAAAGTGCAAAAAATTATTTATCTGATCTTTATCGCGAATATGCTTGTAGTTATAATGGTAGTCTTTATCTTGGTACGGATTCTTCTTCTCATGTTCACATTCCTTCTAGTAGTAGTATATCTTCTTTTGGTTTTGTTATTCTCGATATTGGTGAGTGGAATGCCTATCAAGAAGATTTATCATGAAAACGATCAAGGTATCAAAGTAATGCATATCAAGAACTTGAAAATTATTTAACTACTTTTGATTTACGAGCTTTAGAACGTGGACCGGATGGTAATAACAATCTTCTTAAGTGGTGGGCGAAAAGGTCTACAATCTTTACTGTAGTTGCCACGATCACAAAGGAAATACTACATGTACCTGCCTCAACTGTTTCTGTTGAACAAGCCTTTAGTGTGGGAGGATACATTTCGGATGAACGACAATCTCGATTGACGCCTCAAAATCTTGAAGCTCAAGCATTAATGAATGATTAGGTGAAGGCCGAGTTATGCCAACAAAAACCAAATTATAATGAACAAGAAGACAGCGACACATATGATACCGGATCTAGCAATGATTCAGTTGACTTGGATGATTGAACCATCTCCTCTCTGCCTCCGCTCCTTAAGGTAGGTAGGTAAACTATGAGGACTTTGATTTCTAAGGTAAGGGGATACGTAGGCAATTTAATCCAAATATGCAATGTTGAAATTCTTAATTTTAACTTTAAATATTTGAATTAATCTCAAGTCCATTCCCTCCTTCCTCCAAAATTTAAAAATGAACTACGAGGACTTTGATTTTGATTCTGAAACTCTAAAAGTTACGGATATCGGATAAGTAGGCACTTAATTCAAATATTTTAAATTAAAAATTTAAATGTTAAATACTTGAATTAAACTCAAGTCCATTTTTTACCCCATATTTTTTATTTAAAATGTTAAAATTTCAATTAAATTAAAAAAGAAAACTGTGAAGCGCCGATTTCGGTTCGATTCAGAACTGGCGGTTCACGATTTAAAAACCGAACCGTGAACTGCCATACGAAAGTTCAGTTCCGATTCTGGTTTTCGGCCAACCGGAACCGCCGGTTCAAAAAACCAGCAATTTTGAACCGCTGATTGAACAACTTTATCATAACATACCAGCTCGTGTATCAAACATAAAAATTGAACTAAAATTATGAGTACATCATGTGATGAATCAAATACATATATGTACGTTATCTACATGCGTTGTGTCTGAACATGTAGACTGTCCGACGAATAAGTTGAGGCCCAACTCAACTCAATTCGTCTGTAGTTCGTGTAATACCCGCGATTTTCGTTCCGGTTATTTTGGATTTTTCTTTGGATATTTCCCAGTTGCCGAGCGCTGATATTATTTTCTCGAAGACTAATTTTGTGTTTATGGCCGTATGTGGTGATTTGTTATCCGTTGTTTTCATTTCGGATCGATGATGTTGTCCACGAGCGTTTTGTCGTATTCGTTCCGTGCGTTTTCGGATAATCGAGTCGTCGGGGCACGACAGCTGGGCACTGGCCGGACAATTGCGGCAGGAACCGGTATGGCGGCTGGGCACTGGCTGGGCAGGTGCGACAGGAACCGACATAGCGCACGCTACTGTCGGAAGGCTGCGCGCGCTAACTCTTAGTTCCAAAGCTTCGTCCTATTCGTCCCACACAGGTCGGAATATCTCTTTAGTTCACACAGAACTAGGTATTTACTCAAAGGTAAAAGTAAGGTAACCAGGTAAGAGTAACAACTTGAATATGAAGTTATTGAGTTGATGATAGCTGTTCTTGATGACTGAGTATATTTCTTCTTCTTCAGATATGGATTGATACTAGGAAGAAATATACTTGCTCTTGTAAGCTTGATCTAATGATAATGAATATTCAGTCTTTTGATCATTTGAATATCGCTTGTAAGCTTGTGTATATTCTTGTGTCTGATGTATCTGGTCTTCAAACTCTGGGGGTATATATAGCCTTTTGGAATAGATCCGTTGAGAAAGATCCATTGAGAAAAATTCCGTTCCAACGGGATGTTTTATTTGAATGAAGCACGATTCGGTTTTTGCTCCTTGTTTGAAGATCTCTGCCGGCTTAATATTTAAATACTTTATCCTTTCAGTATTTAAATACTTCTTTTTAAACGGGACTTAACTTTAGCAAATAAGGGAGATTCCATTCCAACAGTTTTAAGTCCTGTTTGGATAAGTATTGAAGATCTCAATACTTACAGCCTGGATGCTGTATCCAACATATTGTTGTAGGATATGTTAGACTGATACTGTATGAAAGGGGTGCTGTATGATCATTTCGGGACAACTTCCATACTTAGCGTCATATAGACATATGAGTCTCTTTGCTGCATGATGGATCTGTATACTTTGTTGTATGCTAGCATTATGAGAAGACTTCGATACAGGATTGACGACTTTGATCGTCTTTCTATACATCTTCTTTGCTGTATGATTGTCTCTTTGCTGGATATCCTCAGGTACAGAACCGTCGTCGGATTCCAATACAGGTGAATGCGCGGGAGCAGCAGATGTGGAAAAACGAAAATTAATTTGTTGGGATTCGGTGCCTAAAACGAAGGCCCAGCGGAAGCGGAAGAACAAAAATTAATTCGATCCGAATCCCTACGAGGATCGATCGAGCTACGTATATATGAATATATAAAACGAAACATAAGATATACGAGAAACATACTCTCGTAGTCCGTTGATTAAATGGTATCCTTCTCTTGAGCTATTCCCCAAGCTTTGCTTGATCTCTACGAATCCAATCCGCTCCAAGCTCTTGGATGATCCAACGCCGAAAGGACCGCGTCTCTACTTGCCACGCGCCGAAAAAACGACCGGAATGACTAAACCTCGTTATCCTCCAAGGATACAATTAGAACAAGATTGTAGAAGCTTTGCTAATCAAGATTATAACACTCTAAGTGTTTAATCTATATCTCTCAATATATCCTTACAATCTTTCTCTAAGAAAATTATGAAGAATATGAATGAAGAAGAAAATGGTGATGAAGACCAAGAAAATTAATTCTCTCGCTCACTTGTAAAAAGGGCCGTGAGTTTTTTTTCACAAAAGTTAGTGTGGAAGTCTTCATTTATTCCTTTTTCTACATCTCCCCAAATCACCTTTCACATTATAATAAGAGATACCATATCTCTTAAGTCTTTGGTCTTCCATTTATAAAATGGAGACAAAGACTAAGTGGAAGGTTGGTGGAAAAGGTTGGCCATCCAGAAGAACCGGGATGAGTTTGGTTTGTTTCGGACTCCTGAAAGTCCAAACTAATAAACTCCAATTCCGTTCAGATGTATTTATATCAATTAATTAATCTAATTAATTAATCATATCAAATACAAAATAACATAATTAATTTCTCCAAGAAATAATTATATTTATGAATTGAATTAATCACCCAGTAATTAATTTAATTCATTAGGCCGTAAATCAATTTATCCAATAAATCGATTTAGACATCCAATGTCCCAAAATTTGATATCCAATATCTAATATTCATAATGAGAGAATAAGCTTGATTCATTCCGTCGTCAATCCTATTGCGCGACTCGGTAGGTCCATCTCAGTCAGCAATGGGTGGAACCAAAGAGTAGTAGCACCACCTAGCCAGCCTGACGGCCTACACTGTACCCCAACTGAGAACGAATGATTGGGATCATTCAAGAACCATTCTGTCGTGAATACCAGTATACGTATAAACCCTTCTTTCAAATATCCCGATCAAGTTATAGGGTCACGGTCAGTCAAACCCTATCTGTACTTGACGCTATGCATGCGTTAATGCAAATCGAGATCATCGAGCTCTCGTGTATCTAATACAACTAGCTTCAATGCTTTGGCCAAAGACTTATGATCTCATCTGCCAATAACCGCATAGGACATATAACCCGCTCACTAACGGGCGAAAGAATTCTATCTTGGTATTCAGTAGGACCTGCTACTTGCCCGTCAAGATGCACGTCGAGGTTGACCCCCGCCTTCCCGTTTACAGGGTCGAACTACTCTAATGAAAATCTTGACGTCCCAAGCACATCCCTACTAAATCCTCAAGTCAAAGGTTCACGAATACCTATCACAACCTTTCAATCCCATCATTAACTGTCCCGGAGTGAAATCCGTGTGACGAATCGAGGGTGAGTCGGTTCGAGTATACTAATCCAATTAGCATACCTATAACGTGTGCTCGCACTAACCATTAGTGTTCGACAGGCACTCTCCATATCAAAGAACACGTTATACAAGTCTTCACATAAACTTAACGCCCAATCAAGTTTCATCGACTTGCGAACGTTTAAGTATTTGAGCTATAAACCTTTCCAGTGCCGACCCCCTTATCCAATAAGGAGTGGAACGTTTTGCTCTCAAATACACGGACTAGTTTCTATATATATATTTACGAGTTAGGAATGCCAGTAACTACCAGTAAATAAAGAAGCATCGATTGCCTTATATTAATGATTTACATAATAACAAGTACAATGCCCTCACTCAACATCCTCTGAGTGGCATTAGAGGGCATACTCCTAACAATCTCCCACTTGCACTCAATGCCACACACTATGGTATCTAATACCCATGTTCTCTAGATGATGCTCCAAGCTAGTCTGAGAAAGTGGCTTGGTCAGTGGATCAGTGACGTTGTCGGCCGAGTCTACTCTATGCAGCACAATATATCCCTTGCGAACAAATTCTCTTACGAGATGATACTTCCTCTCAATGTGCTTGGTACTGTTGTGAAACCTCTCAATGTAATACCCGAAATCTTCGTTCCAGTTTCGTTGAGCTTTCTGCGTATTATCAGATGGGCGTTGTCCATGTATTTGGAATGTTGTGCCACGTATGGTCGTGTCATGAGTTGACACGTGTTTGATTTCTGTTCCAGATCATTTCATGAGTTTTTGACTAATTTCAGTGTAGCGCACGCTACCGCTTGTGGTGTAGCGCGCGCTACTTTGCTATTGTTAGCGCACGCTACTGGGCATGTAGCGCATGCTAACTGGCAGTCCAGAGATAGTCTAGGAGCTACTGGACTGGGACTGGAGTCTAGTTAGCACACGCTAAGGTTGGTAGCTAGCGTACGCTATCGACTGCTTAGCGCATGCTAATCCTTCTTTCTAGCGCACGCTACCTGTTAGGTGCAGACCAGTCCAGGAGCCACTGGACTGGATTCATGACTCGTTAGCGCACGCTACGCATATTAGCTAGCGCACGCTAACTGTGTTTTAGGCGGTATGTTATGAGGCGTTGACCTCGTTAGCGCGCGCTAATGTAGGCTGTTTAGCGCACGCTAATAAACTGTCCAGTATAAATACTAGACAACAGCCTTCACTTCGTCATCTCTCACCCTTCTTCACCTTTTTCCGCCGGGAGTGAGTTCTAAGGGAGATTTTGAGCGATCTTCTTCATCAAGCTTCATCTTGGAGTGGATTTTTAGGTGTTTAACAACATCTAATCATCTCCTTTTGCTCAAATCAAGGTATTCTCTTCTTAGAACCCTAGTTCTTGAATTTTGGGGGTTTCTCCTTGGTTCTTCGATTTAATCCGAGGATGACGAATCGATTATGAAATTCTTGTTGTCTTGGCCATGATATTGGGATTTTTGAACTCATTCATGATTTTATGTCACTCGGAACATAGTTCTTGATTTCTTTGAGACACACTTAGATCCTTGTTGTTTTTAGGATCGATTCGGATTCTGTTTAGTGTTATTGATTCGTGTTGGTGTTATTTTCGTAGTACTCGTGGAGTTATCGAGTTCTTGGTCATTTTTAGAAGCCAGAGGGCTGCTCAAACTCATCCATTAATTGTTCAGTTGCTCATGATTTCGAGGCAAGTATCTTGCCTATACACTTCGTGTTTCATAGACGTGATAGTTGGCAATGGATTATATGTGGAATTTGAATGCTTCAATGAACTTTAAAAGAATCGAGATACTCTAGATAAAAACTTTCACAAAGATCTACTTGTGTGTTTGTGAACAAATGTGTTGTTCCAAGGATGTGTATTAGTGTCGTGCATTGGAATGCCTTGTTTGCGTATGGTACCGTTGTGTGTGATTACATCTTTAGTGGACTTAAAGATCATAACTTTTTGGCAAGAGGTGTGTGTGTCTATCGATGATAATGTGTTGTTGTGTAATATTGGTTGTGAGTATGTGTCGGATAAGTGGCCATTTCTAACAAGTACATTGATTTACGTTGATGTACTTCGGGAGAATGTGTTTGTGATGATTGTGATTTGTGCCATGTGGTTTTTGAGATTGTGTGTGAGCCGAGTAAAACCAGCGAGGGTCCCCTGGGATTTGTTTAGACTTTGAGTTTGGCAGATCACTCGGTTGGGTTGTACACTGGGGAGGTCCTGACCAGGATTCTCTGGGGTGTGTATTCCGTATGGGCACAGTGCCAGCACAGCTCGGGAGGTTGTTTCGTGATGATAATTATGGCACGTTGTTGTTTCGATAATTGTGATATGTCTGGAATATCATAACGCCTTCATTCTCGGTGTGAGATATGTCATACGTAAGGTCTTGGTACTTGGACAGAATGGCATCAATATAAGTGTCGTATGTGACTCGTTTCTTGATTATGAGGTTTTTGGCATAAGGACGCGGGCCCTGTGATTGTTTCTGTGCATTGTGGTTTGGTTGTGTATCGAGTTTGACCTTTGGGTTATACACTCGAGTATGTGATGTTGATGTTTGGGTCGTAGACCCGTGTTTTGTGACCAAATTTGCATCTTTTGAAAAGCAATACTTGAGGCCGTGTCCCTATGTTGGTTTTGATAAATTGAGGATTCATTAGTCCAAAATGTCTTTCCAAAAACTCCCGAGAATTTTCAAATGCTTTTCAAAGCGTCTACATGTCTCATTCCAACTTTTAACGGTTTGAATTATTTTATCTAACGTAATATCTCGGAAAGTATTTCATTGGGTTAAATTGTGGAATTAATTAAATTTTATACTCGTGGAATATGTTGTGTATGGTTTGTATTTGTATTTGTTACTTGCACTAGCAAAACAGTGGAGTTTTGCTAACCCCCGAGTATTCGGAGGTGGATGTCTGTATTGCGTCCAGGCACTTGCAGGTAACTGGGGAGCAAATCACAGGATCGATATGAAGGATGATGGAAGACGACGATACTAATCGCATGTAAACCAGTCGTTGAGTATTTTGGTAGAGTCTAAGTGTTTGGCTCTTTGTTGTGTAGTCTTCCCGTTTTATGGGAACGTTGATGTATTCCAACCCTTGCGTGGGTATGAGTTATGAGTTCGAGTTATGTATGTTTATTGTGTTGTATTGTAGTAAAAGACCAAATCGGTCTAGTGATTCGTTATTAGCCATGTTGGTATGTATCGTGTTTTTCTATATTTAGCCTGGTAGATCCTCACGGAGAGGGTCTGCGGCGCTGTAATATTCCCAAATGGTTTGGGGGTGTTACATAATATGGTATCAGAGCTTAGGTTGCAGAAACCTAGGCAGTCAGGTCGAGTTGTGTGTTTTCGAGTCTTGTCTTGTCAGACTTTATCTGACTGACTCGTGTCGCGGCGCGTCGTCTGAGATGTCGGTCGTGATTAGTATCAAGGTGCAACCATCATCTTCGTGCGATCTGTGGATGTAAGTCTCCCCACTATATGTTATGTTTCGTGTTACACGAGCTTGTGTGATATTTGTGTTATGATGTGGAGTTAAATGTGAATCGTGAATAAGTACTCCATGTTTGTTTGATTTGTGCCGGTATATATATATATATATATATATATATATATATATATATATGTGTGTGTGTGTGTATCCTTATATAAATCATTTTTACAAGAGTAACGTTTTGGGTTTGGTTACACTAAGAAGGCTTATCAAGCCGATACTTTAAAGTTTTGAATGTTTTGAGAAGTCACGTAAAATTTTATTTTAAAACATCCTTCAAGAAAGGAAAAGTTTGATTTTCGTGTGATGACCTTGAGGCCGAAAATTTTGAGAATTCAAACTACTTATATTTTATATCCATTTTTGTATTGTTTTAAAACTCAAATGAGGTCTACCAAAAACTTACTTGAAACGTGACTCTCACTTTTAACTTTTCGGTTCCATGCATTTCGTTAATAAGGTACGTGGTAATGATGTTACCGTTATTTCAGCCGTAATGCTCCGAGTTGTGATTAAGTGGTGGTGTGAACGCTGATCCGTTCGGTATGCACTCGTTGAGATAGTTTTCTTGACCGAGAGGTGGAAATTCGGTTTTGAATGTTAATCAACCTCCGATAGTTATTTGTGTAATGTTGTAATTATATGAACCATTGGCATTTGGATTTGTACGATGTTGTTTGTTTGTAACCTCCGGTCTAGCACCGTTGGTAGGTGAGTATGATTGTGTTGCCAAACTTGCACAGTTAGCGCGCACCATCTTTTGATGTGGAGTGTGCTTTCTGACTGGGCAAACTTTTAGGACTGC
Source organism: Orobanche coerulescens (assembly GCA_033398695.1). Taxonomy (NCBI): domain Eukaryota; kingdom Viridiplantae; phylum Streptophyta; class Magnoliopsida; order Lamiales; family Orobanchaceae; genus Orobanche; species Orobanche coerulescens. The sequence continues at coordinate 20,871,545 of CM065804.1, forward strand.
ATTTTTGCCGTCAGGTAAATTTTTGCAGTCTATCATCTATGAATAGATTCTATGTGTGATCATGTAATTTTTGCTGCGTTAGGTTGTTGCTTGTTAGTATGCAGAGGGGCAGAGGTCGTGGTCGTAACCATAGTACTGATGGCCATGGGGATCAGATGCGTGATCGAGAGAATATTGTCGGGAATGAATTTGGTATTGGTGTTGCTACTATATTGCAACAAATAGCGACACAGATGACTCAGTTGACCCAGGCTGTTCAATGCAACATTGACGCGACTCGGAACGTCGGTGTAAATCAATGGCTTCGAGAGGTAGTTCGTGTGAATCCCCCTCGTTTCGCTGGTGCTGCGGATGCATTGGGCTGGGTGGGTTGGCTGATCCAGTTGGGAAAAATATTCGAGGCCGTCGATTTTCCCGAACAGCGGAAGGTACCTATCACTCAGTACCTTCTTGACAACGATGCTGCTAATTGGTGGGAAGCTGTTAAACCTCGTGCTCGTGATGCCACGTGGGTGGAGTTCCAGGCATTTATGGAAGCTGAGTTCTGTCCGAAATCGATTAGAGATCAGAGAATTCGTGAATTTTATTTGGCAGAACCACAAGATATATTGGTATCATAGGCCATCATCGACTACAGCAAGCAACTCAGTTATGTGCAAGAAGAGAAGATCCTTCATTTTGACAGACGGATGAAGCCAGAGATTCGCATGTATATCTTGGAACTTACTTGCTCTTCACTGAGAGATTACCAGAATCGAGCCATGGCTTACGAACTAGCTTCGTTATCATCGGAGCGTGTGCACGAGTCGAAGAAATGGAAGATGTCTATTGTCCTTACGGACAGTACAGGAGTTGGTGTTTCTAGATTGCAGCGTCGTAGCCTTTATACTGTGAAGCTCCATCGCTCGATGCGTGGGACTGAGAGTTCCAAATCGTCAGCATTATCTCCTGGTATGGCCAAGAGGTTTTTCAACTGCAATGTGTCGGGGCATGTTCGTGCACATTGTCCTTCTCCGCCAGTAACGTGTTACAAGTGCGGACTCGTGGGACACCAGATTCAGTTTTGCGAGTTAGTCACCGAGTCTTCCGAGGCTCAGACATGAGCACTAATGTTAGGATTGACTCTGAGAAGTCCCTAAGAGTGTAATCTACCAGTTGTATGTTATGTTATCCCCTTGCCTTGTTGTTTCAAATTTCGGGGGTAAACTTCTTTTATTAGAAGTGGATCGGATCTTTGAACTTCTGTATTTTCAACTCCATCGACTCGTCTATGCTGGTTGATATATTTTGAACTTGTCCTATCGTTTGTTTTGTTGATCAAACGAGTTGTGGTAATGTGTCGGATTAATTCGTTTGTCGTTGTGACTTTTTCCGAATTTGGCTCCATCCCTATGAATCTTATATAAATGCATATCTTGTCGTCTTTACCACACCACATATTATCTCGAGTAGTGGTGCGAACTTCTGAGTTGCTATTTGATTTTGATTGTTCGACCGTTATTGTCTCGATCATTGTGGTTCGATCGTTTGTTATCAGATTTTTGTTGCTCTTGTATCGTGATTTTTGAGCGTTCAAATCACTTCGTAATTTTCTTAAGTTCGGGAAATTAGCTTTGTTGTCGATCTTCCGACCCTCGGGTGGTGGAATTTTGTATTTGCTCAGCGTTTATCTTGCGTTCTGACTGACGTGCTGTTCGGGTTGGTCAACCATACTGATTTCCATTCGTTGCGTTTTGTCATCGTTCTGGTTTTTGTTGTCGGAGATTGTTTTACGCTGATCGTTTTATGTTTTATGTTTCCGGGCCGAAACTTCTTTTAAGAGGGGTAGAATGTAATACCCAAAATCTTGGTTCCAGTTTCATTGAGTTTTCTATGGATTATCGGATTGGCGTTGTCCATGTATTTGGAATGTTGTGCCACGTATGGTCGTGTCATGAGTTGACACTTGCTTGATTTCCGTTCCAGATCATTTCATGAGTTTTTGACTAATTTCAGTGTTGCGCACGCTACCGCTTGTGGTGTAGCGCGCGATATTGTGCTATTGCTAGCGCACGCTACCGGGCATGTAGCGCACGCTAACTGGCAGTCCCGAGATAGTCCAGGAGCTACTGTACTGGGACTGGAGTCTAGTTAGCGCACACTAAGGTTGGTAGATAGCGTACGCTATCGACTGCTTAGCGCACGCTAATCCTTCTTTCTAGCGCACGCTACCTGTTAGGTGCAGACCAGTCCAGGAGCCACCGGAATGGATTCGTGACTCGTTAGCGCACGCTAACTGTGTTTTAGGCGGTATGTTCTGAGGCGTTAACCCCGTTAGCGCGCGTTAATGCAGGCTGTTTAGCGCACGCTAATAAACTGTCCAGTATAAATACTAGACAACAGCCTTCACTTCGTCATCCCTCACCCTTCTTCACCTTTTTCCACCGGGAGTGCGTTCTAAGGGAGATTTTGAGCGATCTTCTTCATAAAGCTTCATCTTGGAGTGGATTTGTAGGTGTTTAACAACATCTAATCATCTCCTTTGCTCAAACCAAGGTATTCTCTTCCTAGAACCCTAGTTCTTGAATTTTGGGGGTTTCTCCTTGGTTCTTCGATTTAATCCGAGGATTACGAATCAATTATGAAATTCTTGTTGTCTTGGCCATAATCTTCGGATTTTTGAACTCATTCATGATTTTATATCACTCAGAAGATAGTTCTTGATTTTTTTGAGACACACTTAGATCCTTGTTGTTTTTAGGATCGATTCGGATTCCGTTTAGTGTTATTGATTCGTGTTGGTTTTATTTTCGTAGTCCTCGTAGAGTTGTCGAGTTCTTGGTCGTTTTTGGTAGCTAGAGGGCTGCTCAACCTCATCCGTTCGTTGTTCGGTTGCTCGTGATTTTGAGGCAAGTATCTTGCCCATACACTTCGTGTTTCATAGACGTGATAGTTGGCAATGGATTATATGTGGAATTTGAATGCTTCAATGAACTTTAAAAGAATCGGCACACTCTAGATAAAAACTTTCACAAAGATCTACTTGTGTGTTTGTGAACGAATGTGTTGTTCCAAGGATGTGTATTAGTGTCGTGCATTGGAATGCCTTGTTTGCATATGGTACCGTTGTGTGTGATTACATCTTTAGTGGACTTAAAGATCATGACTTTTTGTCAAGAGGTGTGTGTGTCTATCGATGATAATGTGTTGTTGTGTAATATTGGTTGTGAGTATGTGTCGGATAATTGGCCATTTCTAACAAATACCTTGATTTACGTTGATGTACTTGAGGAGAATGTGTTTTTGATGATTGTGATTTGTGCCATGTGGTTTTTGAGATTATGTGTGAGCCGAGTAAAACCAACGAGGGACCCCTGGGATTTGTTTAGACTTCGAGTTCGGCAGATCACTCGGTTGGGTTGTACACTGGGGAGGGCCTGACCAGGACTCTCTGTGGTGTGTATTCCGTATGGGTACAGTTCCAGCACAGCTCGGGAGGTTGTTTCATGATGATAATTATGCCATGTTGTTGTTTCGATAATTGTGATATGTCCGGAATATCATAGCGCCTTCATTCTCGGTGTGAGATATGTCATACGTAAGGTCTTGGTACTTGGATAGAATGGCATCAATATAAGTGTCGTATGTGACTCGTTTCTTGATTGTGAGGTTTTTAGCATAAGGACGCGAGACCTGTGATTGTTTCCGTGCATTGTGGTTTGGTTGTGTATTGAGTTTGACCTTTGGGTTATTCACTCGAGTTTGTGATGTTGATGTTTGGGTCGAAGACCCGTGTTTTGTGACCGAATTTGCATCTTTTGAAAAGCAATACTTGAGGTCGTTTCCCTATGTGGGTTTTGATTAATTGAGTATTCATTAGTCCAAAATGTCTTTCTAAAAACTCCCGAGAATTTTCAAATGCTTTTCAAAGCGTCTACATGTCTCATTCCAACTTTTTACGGTTTGAATTATTTTATCTAACGTAATATCTCGGGAAGTATTTCATTGGGTTAAGTTGTGGAATTAATTAAATTTTTATACTCGTGGAATATGTTGTGTATGGTTTGTTTTGTATTTTATACTTGCACTAGCAAAACAGTGGAGTTTTGCTAACCCCCGAGTATTCGGGGGTGGATGTCTGTATTGCGTCCAGGTATTTGCAGGTAACTGGGGAGCAAATCACAGGATCTATATGAAGGATGATGGAAGACGATGATACTAATCGCATGTAAACCAGTCGTTGAGTTTTTTGGTAGTCTCAATGTTTGGCTCTCCGTTGTGTAGTCTTCCCGTTTTATGGGAACGTTGATGTATTCCAACCCTTGCGTGGGTATGAGTTATGAGTTCGAGTTATGTATGTTTATTGTGTTGTATTGTAGTAAAAGACCAAATCGGTCTAGTGATTCGTTATTAGCCATGTTGGTATGTATCGTGTTTTTCTGTATTTAGCCTGGTAGATCCTCACGGAGAGGGCCTGCGGCGCTGTAATATTCCCAAATGGTTTGGGGGTGTTACAGGTGCGGCAACATGAGGGACTGATTCCTCCTGTTCCGGAATTGGTTCTGTAGACATTTGTACAGGAGGGACTGATTCCTCCTGCTGTCTCTTAGCTTCTGCCTGTTCCGGCAGAGGGACTGAATCCTCTTGCGTGATGGCGCGGGCTTCATCTTCGGGCTGGGTGGCGACAGGATCATATGCCTGTTGAGAAACTAATTGTTCCCCCGTGACATGAGGGACTGATTCCTCGCTGTCGTGAACATATTCTCGCTGTTGGGAAGGGGACTGGTGGTGACTTATTGTCCCTTCACCTTGTTGATGTTGTGTCCGGGAGAATTCCTGTTCGCTTGCGTCTTTACGACTCATTCTCAGACCAGCATGTAAGGCATTGTCATCATCTGAATCGTGGTCAGATGTTGGACTAATTGGAAGTGTTTCCACGGACTGATATTTTCCCTTCTTTCGAGCATCGACTTTGTCCAAGAGATGGCTTGATGTCAACTCCTTACAACAAAGGTTGTCCCATTGGATCAGGACTTCAACACTTTTCCAAAACAAACCTTTCTTCTTCGCTCCATTCGCTCCAATTGTACAAGGTATTGTATGGAGCAAGCATGTAAGCTTTCCATTGGACAAAATGTTCGTATGCCTGCTCGATTTGCATAGAAAGCAATGTTTTATTAATGATGGTGTCTGGGGAGCGGCTGCATATAGCGCATGGGTCCGCTGTATGCAAAGGTTCCACTACAGGTGTGGGTTCCTGTATTGGAGAGGGATCCCGTACAGGGGATGTGGCTATTGGCTCCAAAGGGGCAGCCGACTCGCCGAAGTCTTTCAAGTTAGCAGATTGCTGTATATCTGTGGTTGCCGCCAATGGCTCGAGATCTACTGTTTGCACAGTAGCAGCTATCTCTTCCACAGGGGTTGCGCCCTGGGGGTTTGATACGGTGGTGACCGCGCTGTCGTGACGCGTCAAAATTAGTTATTTTTATTTTTACTTGGCTTACTTCTACTAACTAGTAGTATCGGCAAGTAAAGGTTGATCCCATGGAGAACGGTAAACCAATTATGCTTTTTAAGGGTTAAGTACTTTTAGCAATTAAAATAAAACTAAGGGGGTTAGTTTCTGATCTTAACTAAAATAATTTGCGTAAAATAAATTAAACTAAACAAAAGAGTTAAAAATCAAAAATATCAATTAAAGGAATAATCTAGTTCTTAGTTTCGTTATCCACCGTTTCAAATTAATTCAAGTTTCAATGCAGTGCTTATCTCTTCTCTAATCTCATGAACTCCTATTCCGAAGCCAACAACAAGCTTTGTTGACCCCAATTATTTCGTAAGTTTATTTAATTAAAACAAGCTCTTTAATCGAACCTATCTATACGGTGGATTCAAAAAAAGCTCTTCAAATCTCGCTCGCTAGATGCATTAAAAACCAAAATAATGAAATAGGCAAGATATTAAGTTCATAAGCTCGACTTAAGGGATCTCGATTTTGTATTACTCAATTGAGAAATTTCAATTGTTTGCTACTTGTGAAATTAAAATTGCAACAATTACGGATTACAACTCAATTTCTAGCATAAGACATAAAACCCATAATCTAGTTGGCAAAACCAAATCAAGAAATTATATGGCATAGTAGTGAATTCAATAACACAAAAGTAATTCAAGAGATTTCGAGTAAAGAATATGCTGTGGGATTAAAACATGAATAATTCAAATACGGTTTCAAACTTTACTAAGAACTAGAATAGAAAATTAGCCGGACATGTTGGCTTTAGAAAACAGCAAATTAATAATAGACATAAGAAGAAGAAATTCAAACGGTGTAGTTTTCCTCCTTGCCCGTCGGAAACGGCTCGGTTTTCGCCTCGGTGAGAACGGCGCTCGGTCCTCCTTCTTTTTTGCTCCAGTCGATGTGCTGATAATAATAATGGTGATCAATAATAATCTCAGCCCCCCTCCTTTTATATTAGTCCCTTATCTATTAGTTTCCTTCTTTAATTGGATCTCCTTCATTCTTATCCTTCTTGAGTTTTAAATCTTTTGGAGTCTTTCTTTCCAAATCTATTCAAATTCCTTTCCCCAGGGGTTGATTTTATGCCTTGTGGAACTGATTGGGGCGGATTGGAGTCGTTTCTTGGGCCCCAAGTAAGATTATTTTCGGAACAGGGCCGACACTGGGTCACTGAACTGGCACTGGGCCACCCAGTGTCGCGCGACAGTTTCTTCATTAAAGCCCAAATCACCTTGGCTTGGTCCGTTTGATGGCCCAAATTATTCTTTAAGCTTAAAAACTCCATCAAACACCTAAAATAAACAAGAAATTGCCAAGTGAAGTAAATTGCATCCAAAATATAAATAGGTAGAAAATAACCAAGTGTGCCAACATAAAACTCATTAAAACCTTATCATTAACAATGATTTTAGCACATTATTTTCGTCCTATCAAATCTCCCCAAACTTAAACCAATGCTTGTCCTCAAGCATAATTCGAGTGAAAGGATTTCAAGAAGCATGTAATGAAAAATCCAAGATGATAGCCATATTCAAGGGAGAACAAATAATCATGAACAAGTATGAAGAAAATTGAAGTACATCAACCAATCTCAATATGTCCATTGGCATCGAGTGAGAGAAAATTCAATGGCCTCACAAGGGGTCACTCTCGCTCAAGTAGATATAGGGATTATTAAGCAATCACTCACGTCAAAACATGGTGTGTCATTACCATATACTCGCACAAAAATCAAATCTCCACTACTTAGATGAACTCATGCATATAATCAAAAGGGCTTTTATGGTTGTACGGGGCTTTAGGTATGGGTAGGATAAAAAGAATAGATAAAGGATTCGTTGGCCGAGACTAATCAAGAAATTAAGTGCATAACAAATCCTACAAACAATGAATCACCATCCTTTCCTTGAGCACCCTTTTAGGCACATGTAATCGCATAGCCACAAAAGATCAGTAGAGGTCAGTGGCTTTAACAACATTCTAAGGGGGTATTTTTACGGCCGCCCCCTATTTTTTTTATTAATATTTTTTTACTATTTTTTCTGCCTTTATTATTTTAATTTCAGCTCCCTTTTCTTTTCACTTCGCCACCCACTTTTGGATAATTCCTTGTCCTTCTCTCGACTTGTTATACACCTAATTCACAACCAAATCTTGACCAAAGGTTCAAACGGATGAATTTTCACCAAAAATTGGATAATGGCTAATAAAATGTGTTGGATCAAAGAATAAGGCTTAGGTGCAAATGAGTTTCTAATGGTGATTATGTCGAGGTGGGAAAATATAAGCCAAGTGGGTTATTCCTAATTGTCTTTATCACTTTACTGCATGAGAGCACTAACATAGTCTTGACATATATAATTGATTAAGTTCTAGCATGAACACAACACGTTTGACCCCACAAGAAGAAATAGTGAGCATGTATATGTATAATTATTTATTTATATATATATATATATATATATTTTGCTCTACGGCTTCAAAACTCATGAATAAAAAGGGCTTGTGCCATGAATCCCTTACACTTTTATCCAAATCCAAAATCAAGAATAGTGAACTACCCTAATTAAAATCAAACTAGTCAATCACACTCATTTCCTATGTCAGGCCACACTTAAATCCCCAATATACGAACTTGATTCAATCACACAAATTTAGCTAAGGACAATCACAATTTTCAACTTCAATTAATCATTCCAAATCCAACTTCCCCAAACTTAAAATTAAGTACATGACTCTAAAAAAAGGAAGAAAGAGAAAAAGAAAAATAAAAGATAGTAAAAAGTCTAGATTAGGAATCACCGGGCTAATGAGGGAGAAGGGCTTCCAGCTGCTCGGTCAACAGATCCACCTTGGCTTGAAGTGCGCGATGCACCTCCTCAAGCTGCTTGATTTGGCGCCTCAGCTCGGTCTCCGCAGCCGAATCTCCTGCTCGACTTGTGCTTGCATCGTCAGCCCGTGCTCTTGTGTGAAGCCGTGCTGCTGCTCGGCCTTGGCCTCATTTTCTTGCTCGGCCATAGGTTGCGGGTCGTCCATTGGTTCGCGATCGGTCGGCGATATGTGATGTTTGGGCTGCAGAAGAGAGGGGAAGGGAGGTTAGATTTCTGACCCCGAGCGGGGGCGAGGGTAGAGAAAGAAGGGAGAAAGGGACGGGATTTAAGGATGAAGGAAATAACTAATAATAATAAAGGTAACAACTAAGTAGTGGAAAAATAATAAAGGAAATAAGCAATTAAGAAAATTAAAAGAGGGGCAGAATAATATTCTAATTTATAAGAAAAGATTACTGGAAAAAAACTTCTAGCAAGCAAATAAAAAAACTGAAGAAGAGAAAAAAAATGCGAAAAAAAATTGGGTTGCCTCCCAACAAGCGCCTCTTTTTTATGTCATTGGCTCGACGAAAAACTTTCCTTTTTAGTGAACACACCAATGAGGTTTTGGTATGGGTCTCAATAAATGTACGACTAATGACTCGTCTTCTTGAACCACACCAAACTTTCTCGGAGTGTTTATTGAAAACTTTCCTCCCTTGAGATGCTCATCGAAGGCTAACTCTGGTTCACTTTTTCCATATAATTCCTCATATATTGGCTGTAATATTCTTTGAAGCTCCGCAAAATTATTTTCTTTATCAGCCTCCAAGTCTTTAGTAAGCACCACTTCGAGTCTACCCCTGCAATGCAACTCAAACACTTCCTCGACAAGAGGGTCAATCACGCTTAATGCAAAAAGAGAGCAATCTTCCTCAGGAAATTTCATAGCATCATAATATTAAATCGTACGATTTGGTCATCAAATTCCATCGTGAGAGATCCTTCACGAACATCTATTTTGGTATTGGCAGTATTTAGAAATGGCCTTTCTAACAAAATAGGTGTTGAATTTGATGACTCGTTTTACATATCAAGAACGTAGAAGTCAGCTGGAAATACGAGCTTATTGACATGGACAAGAACGTCCTCAATTACCCCTTCGGGGTACACAAGGCTACGATCTGCCAATTGTATAATTATCCTTGTTTCCCGAAGAGGTCCTAGATTTAAGGAGGTGTAAATAGAGCGTGGCATAATATTTATTGATGCTCCCAAATCTAGCATAGCTCGTTCAAAACCCATATTTCCAATCCGACAAGGAATAGCAAACATACATGGATCTTTTCGTTTTTGTGGCAATTTCTTTTGGAATACAGCGGACACATTTTCTCCCATTACCACCTTCCCATTCCACTTTAATCTCCGTTTGTTGGTGCATAAGTCCTTAAGGAATTTTGCGTATTTTAGAATTTGTTGAATTGCGTCGAGTAAGGGAATGTTGATCTCAACCTTGCGAAATACGTCTAGAATTTGCTTCTCTTTATTCATGACCGCTGCCTTTTGATCCTAGATGGAAAAGGTAACTCGTTAGTCTCAAAAGGAGTAGTTTTAGATGAATTTACCTTGTTGTCCGGCTATTCTGCACTGGGTGCTGATTCTGCACTGGGTATCCCAGTGTCGATCTGTTCAGTGGGTTTTTCCTCCTCGTTTTCAGCTTCCTATACCTTCTTAGGCTCCTTAAGCTGCTTCCCACTCCTTAAAGTTACAACACTCATGTTCCTTGGGTTCGGCTCAGGTTGGGATAGCAATTTTCGACTATTTTGGCTCTCCATACGGCTCACAGTGGTGTCTAGTTGATGTAACACCCCAAACTAGGCGGATATTACAGTGCCGTGGACCCCCGACTGGGACCCACCAGGCTAATGAAAATGAGTAAATTACGTAGGGTAAATGTAGTACCGAACCACATTACACAATTAATTACTCCGATAAGGAGTTTCATACAACACACCCAGGATGATACTGAATACAAGTATATTTTATATGGAGATAAAATATACAACACTGAGTGAAATGAATATTCAAACGGAATGTCTGCAGCGGAATAAATGAAGGAAACATAAATGACTGAAAAGTAGGGCCCCTACTAGTATCACAGGACTCCTCGCCGTCACCGTGCTCTCCCGTGCTTTAGCCTTGCCATGACACAGCAGTATCCCCAACGGGGTCGATTACATGAACAACAATCCTCAAGAGTTGAAAATACACAATCATGAGTTATCCACAGTTATACAATATCCTGTCGAAACATACGCAATCAAACATGCTATATGAATCAACAAATGATACGGCTCAAAGGAATGGCGCCACACTACGTCCGGGATGGAAATGTGTCCGTGCACAAGCCACCAACGAGTATCGATCGAATACATGTGTGGTCTTGTACCTAATCAGTCTCACGAAGCCATCAACTCGTGTTCACAGTCAATGTGAGGCCACCAACCAACACACGACTATAATGTGCCCGACATGAAAATCCTACACATACCAACCGCACGCCAGTATGACCCGGAATGCCACAATATGACAAAAGTGACAACGAAAATGAATCATGACTCACCAAGATTAAATGATGGTGAAATGAATGACAACTTAATGAAATGATTGGAACCGTCGTTCCTTATGACTGAGGTGATTAATTGACAATGACAAGTTTTGATACGGTTAATACAATGATGAATGAGTTACGATTATGAATGAACAACCTCAAAAGGAATGAATATCCTTTTAACCGAGTAAGAATTAACTTACTCAATACCGATGAAGAATGTCCGTCCACGAACAACGTCCTAAATGAAATGCCGCTCGAACAACCTTGAATAACAATAATTACCAACAACCGTTCAATACACGTATCAAGCAACTAAACACGACTAACCCAAAGGTCGAAAACAACGATAATCAAACTCATAGGGGCATTCCAACGAATACGTAACCAACCACACGACTTCGAAAATGTCCAATCCCGAATATATCGAAACCAACACCAAAATGCGTATATCGAACTAACAAAACACTTCAATGATATCAATAATCCATTAGAAATCCACAATTCGAGATTACAACTACATTAATCGGAAAATCCCCAATTAACCGAAGTCAACCCCAAGGGTTACGAAATAATTCGAAAATAACCATTAAATCCATAAGAATATACTTATCAAGGTAGATAATCCATATCTAACATATTCCAATGATAATCAAGCTTACGAAGAAATCGGAAGGAAAAACCCAAAATCTAAAATTCTAGATCCAAGAGATTAATACCTTTGATTCGATGTTAAGGAGATGATGAAGTGATGATAATCCAACTCAAAGACTTGAAGATGATGATGGATGATAGAAGCTCGAAGAGAACTCTCCAAAATGCCCAAAATCGCCCGAAACCGATGAGGGAATGAGAAAGGATGATAAAATGACGAACTCAGGCTAATCATCAATATATAGCCATTCCAGGTTAGCGTGCGCTAGCCCTTGTGCGTAGCATGCGCTAACGGGTAATTTGGGTAGTCCAGTACCCACTGTCCGAACACGGTAGCGCGCGCTACGTACCCTTTTGTAGCGTGCGCTACGGTCATGCCATTAGCGTGCGTTAATACCCATTGTTAGCGTGCGCTAACGAATTATGTGATGCCCGATCGGAATCCGTAAACCTTCGTCCTCTGATCTGATCTCGATAGCGTGCGCTACAACCAACGATTAGCGTGCGCTATAATATCGATTGCGTACGCTAAATATCACTCATAGCGTGCGCTATGAATTAATCCAGTGCAGTCCAGTAGCCACTGGACTCAACCTGATCCGTCCCTAGCGCGCGCTACTCCACATATTTAGCGTGCGCTACTACAACCCATTAGCGCGCGCTACTTACCACTCGTAGCGTGCGCTACAAATAACTCACCTGCAGTCCAGTACCTTCTGGACTGCAACCAGGGTAACATTAGCGTGCGCTAATGCTGAGTGGTAGCGTGCGCTACCTGTACTCAATTAGCGTACGCTAAAAAGAGTATGTAGCGTGCGCTACTCCTCACGCACAGCCCACAACAAAAATGACAACGATGATAAACACGGCACGAAACTCCAATTAGATTAGTGACGAATGACGATTGATACACGATACAATTACTCTGAATGATGAATACCATGATTGAATATGAGTGACAATTGATCATTAATGAGTGAAATTACTGAGTATCAATTACTGAATGATAAATATTGAATGATAATTACTGAATTACAACCGGGTATTACATACACCCCCCCTTAAAAGAGTTTCGTCCCCGAAACTAAGGGTCAAACAACTCGGGATAACTCTCCCGCATACTATCCTCGGTTTCCCACGTAGCCTCTTCGACTCCGTGTCTAGACCACTGAATTTTAACCAAAGGAATCGTCTTATTCCTCAACTGCTTGATTCACCGCTCTAAAACTCGTATAGGACGTTCCTTATATGAATGATCATCGGCAATCTCGATTTCATCGAACTGAAGTATGTGACTCGGGTCGGCAACATACTTCCGCAACTGAGATACGTGAAACACATTATGAATTCGGCTCAACGCCGGAGGTAAAGCCAATCGGTAAGCTAACTCGCCTACTCGATCCAGAATCTCAAACGGTCCAATGAATCTCGGACTCAACTTACCCCTCTTCCCAAAACGGAAGATACCACGACTCGAGGAGACCTTGACCAAAACATGGTCACCCGCCTCGAACTCTAACGGTCGACGACGATTATCTGCATATGATTTCTGTCGACTCTGAGCGGTCAACAAATGACTTCTGATCAAAGATACCTTCTCACGGGTGGCTATAAGCATATCGGGCTCGGTGCCGATTGATTCTGATAGGTCATCCCAACACAAAGGAGATCGACAACGACGACCGTACAAGGCCTCGTAAGGTGCCATCTTAATCGAAGCATGCCAACTATTATTATACGTGAACTCGATCAATGGTAGTTGGGCTTCCCAATCGTCTTTCCAATCGAGGACGCATGCCCTCAACATGTCCTCTAAGGTCTGAATAGTCCTCTCTGATTGTCCGTCAGACTGAGGATGAAAAGCGATGCGAGATTAAGCCGAGTTCCCATAGCACGATGGTGATTTCCAAAAATGAGACACAAATCATCCGTCACGATCGGAAACGATACTTTTAGGAATACCGTGCAATCTCACTATCTCCTTGATGAACAACTGGGCCAGTCTCTCGGGACCCTATGTATCCTTGATTTCAAGGAAATGAGCCGATTTGGTTAAGCGGTCCACGATCACCCAGATCGTATTCATGCCACGACGACTCGTCGGCAAACTCATGATGAAATCCATAGAAATGTCTTCCCACTTCCATTACGGAATAGGGAGAGGTTTGACATGCCGCCGATCGGTGTTCAATCTTAACTTGTTGACATGTTAAGCATCTCGAAACAAATTCTGCGACTTCTCGCTTCATATTACTCCACCGGTAATTTTGTTTCAAGTCCTTATACATCTTACTAGACCGGATGAGCAGAATAAGGGTAGCATGAGCTTCTTTCAAAATCGAGTTTTTCAACTCGTCATTCGCCGATACGCATAACCGATTCTTAAAACGCAGAAGTCCATCCTCGTGAACCACAAATCCGGGCTTTCCCCTGAGTCACATCCTCTCGAATGCGTAACAAAAATGGGTCCACACCCCGATTCTCCCCGATTGCCTCCTCAAGTGACGATGAAATCTCCAACGTACAAAGTTGCCCTTGTACTCGCTGTAACTGCACCTCGATCTCGGGTCTCGAAATTCTCTTTGAAGTTCCTTCAGGCTGTTAATTGAGCAAGCATCTGCTCCTGAACGGACTTACGACTCAAGGCGTCGGCGACAACGTTTGCCTTGCCCGGGTGGTAAAGGATCTCGATATCATAATCTTTGATTAGTTCCAACCACCGTCTCTGCCGCATATTTAACTCCTTCGAGTAAATATATACTTTAAACTCTTATGGTCGGTGAATATCGGCAGTAACGCCATAAAGATAATGACGCCAAATCTTCAATGCGAACACCACGGTGCTAGCTCCAGGTCGTGGGTCGGATAATTAACCTCGTAAGGTCTCAATTGCCGTGAAGCATAAGCGATAACTTTCCCGTTACGCATGAGTACACATCCGAGACCCTTCCGGACGCATCACTATAGACCACAAATCCCTCCGTCCCTTGCGGTAAAGAAAGGACAGTGCTGAAGTTAACCGGTTCTTGAGTTCCTCAAAACTCTGTTGACACGCGTCGGACCACGTGTATTTCTTATCCTTCCGTAAAAGGTTCGTCATGGGTTGAGCGATTTTAGAAAATCCCTCCACAAATCGCCGATAATAACCCGCTAATCCGAGGAAACTTCGGATTTCCTTAACATTCTTCGGAGGTAGCCAATCTCGAATAGCCTCCGTCTTCTGAGGATCGACACGAACTCCGTCTGATGAAATTACGTGTCCGAGAAACGTCACTTCGGACATCCAAAACTCACATTTGGAAAACTTCCCATAAAGTTGTTCTCATCTCAACACGTCGAGAACTTGATGAAGGTGAGACTCGTGTTCCTCCCGGTTACGAGAATAAATCAAAATGTCATCAATGAAGACAACCACAAACTGATCCAGATAGTCTATGAAAACCCAATTCATTAATTCCATGAATACCGAAGGTGCATTAGTCAACCCAAACGGCATAACCACAAACTCATAATGACCATAGCGTGTTCGAAACGCCGTCCTTGCGATATCCGACTCTCGAATCCGCAACTGATGATATCCACATCTTAAGTCGATCTTGGAAAATACTGAAGCTCCCTGAAGTTGATCTAAGAGGTCATCAATACGGGGTAAAGGATACTTATTCTTGATCGTCACCCGGTTCAATTCCCGGTAATCAATACACAAGCGGAACGAACCATCCTTCTTCTTGACAAATAACACTGGTGCTCCCCACGGGGACGCACTCGGTCGAATATAACCCTTCTCGAACAATTCCTCAAGTTGGTTCTTTAATTCCTGCATTTCGGTCGGGGCCATCCGGTACGGTGCCTTCGATATCGGGGACGTACCAGGCTCCAACTCAATCGTGAATTCCACATCCCTCTGTGGAGGCAAACCAGGTAACTCGTCTGGAAAAACATCGGCATATTCCTTCACTACCGGAATGTCCGTCAACATTACTGATGATTTCTCGATTTTGGTCATATAGCACCAATAACCAACACACCCCTGACTGAGTAATCTCACTGCTTTCATCAAATTAATGACTTTACCAGAACAACTGGGATTACCTCCCTGAAAAACACATTCAACCCCATCGTCTGAAATGATAGTGACCATACGCTTACGGACACTAATGATGGCATCATGACGATCCATCCAGTCAATACCCAGAATGAAGTCGTCTCTCGGCAAATCTACTACGATTAGGTCTGCTAGCCATACCGGCCAAGAAGTTGAATCGGACAATTCTGAATCTCACGATTTCCGATAATTCTTCTACCGTCAGGTAGACCAATGACATAAGGCTCACAATTAGTAGCACTACCCAGACGTAGTCTACGCAAACATGACTCGGAAATGAATGAATGCGATGCACCAGTGTAAAAAAGGGTACACACAGGTTGAGATAGAATATCAAGTGTACCTGAGATCATCCGGGCCTCCGGATCGCCGGTCTTCTTCATCTCATAAATTCGGGGCTTGCCGGCCCCCGAACCGGATGCTCCCGTCTGATAGCTCTTGGCTCCGCCTTTAGCTCCTGTCGCCTTGAGCACGCCGACCGAGTGTCTGATTACGCACCGAATGACACAGGGCTTGAGATGACGCCGGAGTGGGTTTAGAGTCCCTACGGCAAAAACGGGCCCTATGCCCAGCAACCCCACAGTTGTGGCACGTGACAGTCTGCTTCGGACATTTGGTGCTGAAATGACCCTGTTCCTCACAGTTGAAACAGGTGATGGCCGAACTGGCCGCTCGTGACTGAGATTCCGCGGGTTTAGACGCCGTGGGAGGTCGCTCAGAAAAAGTCGATCCCGCACGTGGTTTCTTGAAAGTGGCCTGACTCCCGTCAGACTGATTACGGTTCTTGGACTTCTTGCTAGCAGATGAAGGTTGCTGCTTAGCAATCTCCTTAGCAGTAAGCTCATAGGTAAGAGCTTTCTCAATGAATTCGGCCAGAGTGGCACAATTATGATTAAGCAACTGTAGTCGCATACGAGGTTTCAGCCTCTTGCTGAAATACTTGATCTTGTCCGCCTCAGAGTGAATGATAGATGAGGCGAACGGAAGAAGTTCCTGAAATTTTTCGGCGATGGCGAGAACATCATCATCCGTCGAAAGGTCGGGAGTGAGTAGTTCCGACAACTTGGCCTCCCTGAGTGGGGCCGGATAGTACCTCTCCATCATGAGGGTCTTGAACTGATCCCAAGTACATGATCCGTCTGTGGGCTTCAACGATAACCACCATGAATGAGCGCTCCTACCAAGATAGTAAGCCGCAACTGAAACTTTATGCCCTTCAGGGCAATCCACCATAGCAAATAACTTCTCGAAATGCTCAAGCCAATGAACAATATCCGCCGGCTCAGATGAGCCTTCAAAGGTAGGTGGTCGCTGGCGAGAGATATCGCTAATGATATTGCTCACACCCCTCTCTTGCCTCTGAGGTGGCGGCGGAGGATCCTGTTGATTTTGAGTAGTGGAGTTATGCATCGCCTCCATTAGTTGTGCCATCTGAGTCATTTGGGCCATCATGCCCTGCATAAAGGCGAGTGGGTCGACTCGAACACCCTCTGACTGAGCTGTGTCCCGGGTTCGAATCCCTGATAGCGAATGATCACGTCCAGGTGAATGAGTGGCAGCGTCACTGCTCGATGAGTTAGCATTATTCCTGGCATTCGCACGTGTATTCACACGATTTCTCGGGATTCGGCCCGCTCCACGGCCTCGTCCTCCAAGTCCTCTGCCAGCCCTTTCCATACTGAAGTGGAAAGTCATATGATGATTATATATCTCGCATGAGTATCACATTATGATTATATTAAGAAATGATGAAAATGAGCATACGCGCTCAAATACAGCGATTACATGAATGATTAATTGACGTGACATGATTATCTGATGAAATTACTGAAATGATTATCTTGAACAATTTAACAAGATTGATGATATGATCTTCAAGATCAACAACTGAGTAATGAAATGAATTGAGTGATTAATGAGTTAACATTATCGACTTGATCACAATTGAAGATGATGAATGAGGATTGTTAACTGATGAATTATGAATGAATGATTATTTCCAGAAATTATACCATGGCATCAGAAATCTTACAGTTCTTGGTCTGATTGGCTCGGCATTTGCACAGGTCACACGTGACGCGAAAGTCCAATGATACTAGTCCGATGACGATGATTTCAAATGAGATATGACTCGGAAGGTAGTATTCAAAACCACGCTCCGATACCAACTCTGTAACACCCCAAACTAGGCGGATATTACAGTGTTGTGGACCCCCGACTGGGACCCACCAGGCTAATGAAAATGAGTAAATTACGCAGGGTAAATGTAGTACCGAACCACATTACACAATTAATTACTCCGATAAGGAGTTTCATACAACACACCCAGGATGATCAATACAAGTATATTTTATATGGAGATAAAATATACAACACCGAGTGAAATGAATATTCAAACAGAATGTCTGCAGGAATAAATGAAGGAAACATAAATGATCAAAAGTGGGGCCCCTACTAGTATCACTGGGACTCCTCGCCGTCACCGTGCTCTCCCGTGCTTTAGCCTTGCCATGACACAGCAGTATCCCCAACGAATCGATTACGTAATAACAATCCTCAAGAGTTGAAAATACACAATCATGAGTTATCCACGATTATACAATATCCTATCGAAACATACGCAATCAAACATGCTATATGAATCAACAAATGATACGGCTCAAAGGAATGGCGCCACACTACGTCCGGGATGGAAATGTGTCCGTGCACAAGCCACCAACGAGTATCGATCGAATACACGTGTGGTCTTGTACCTAATCGATCTCACGAAGCCATCAACTCGTGTGCACAGTCAATGTGAGGCCACCAACCAACACACGACTATAATGTGCCCGACATGAAAATCCTACACATACCAACTGCACGCCAAGATGACCCTAATGCCACAATATGACAAAAGTGACAACGAAAATGAATCATGACTCACCAAGATTAAATGATGGTGAAATGAATGACAAACTTAATGAAATGATTGGAACCGTCGTTCCTTATGACTGAGGTGATTAATTGACAATGACAAGTTTTGATACGGTTAATACAATGATGAATGAGTTACGATTATGAATGAACAACCTCAAAAGGAATGAATATCCTTTTAACCGAGTAAGAATTAACTTACTCAATACCGATGAAGAATGTCCGTCCACGAACAACGTCCTAAATGAAATGCCGGTCGCTCGAACAACCTTGAATAACAATAATTACCAACAACCGTTCAATACACGTATCAAGCAACTAAACACGACTAACCCAAAGGTCGAAAACAACGATAATCAAACTCATAGGGGCATTCCAACGAATACGTAACCAACCACACGACTTCGAAAATGTCCAATCCCGAATATATCGAAACCAACACCAAAATGCGTATATCGAACTAACAAAACACTTCAATGATATCAATAATCCATTAGAAATCCACAATTCGAGATTACAACTACATTAATCGGAAAATCCCCAATTAACCGAAGTCAACCCCAAGGGTTCTGGAAATAATTCCGAAAATAACCATTAAATCCATAAGAATATACTTATCCAAGGTAGATAATCCATATCTAACATATTCCAATGATAATCCAAGCTTACACGAAGAAATCGGAAGGAAAAACCCAAAAATCCAAAATTCTAGATCCAAGAGATTAATACCTTTGATTCGATGTTAAGGAGATGATGAAGTGATGATAATCCAACTCAAAGACTTGAAGATGATGATGGATGATAGAAGCTCGAAGAGAACTCTCCAAAATGCCCAAAATCGCCCGAAACCGATGAGGGAATGAGAAAGGATGATAAAATGACGAACTCGGGCTAAGCATCGATATATAGACATTCCGTGTTAGCGTGCGCTAGCCATGCGTAGCATGCGCTAACGGGTAATTTGGGTAGTCCAAGTACCTTTGTCCGAACACGGTGCGCGCGCTACGTACCCTTTTGTAGCGTGCGCTACGGTCATGCCATTAGCGTGCGTTAATACCCATT
Source organism: Orobanche coerulescens (assembly GCA_033398695.1). Classification (NCBI taxonomy): domain Eukaryota; kingdom Viridiplantae; phylum Streptophyta; class Magnoliopsida; order Lamiales; family Orobanchaceae; genus Orobanche; species Orobanche coerulescens. The sequence continues at coordinate 20,891,203 of CM065804.1, forward strand.
GTTAGCGTGCGCTAACGAATTATGTGATGCCCGATCGAATCCGAAACCTTCGTCCTCGATCGATCTCGATAGCGTGCGCTACAACCAACGATTAGCGTGCGCTATAATATCGATTGCGTCGCTAAATATCACTCATAGCGTGCGCTATGAATTAATCGATGTAGTCCAAAGTAGCCGGACTCAACGATCCGTCCCTAGCGCTACTCCACATATTTAGCGTGCGCTACTACAACCCATTAGCGCGCTACTTACCACTCGTAGCGTGCGCTACAAATAACTCACTGCGATCCGGTACCTTCGATCGCAACTGGGTAACATTAGCGTGCGCTAATGCTGAGTGGTAGCGTGCGCTACCTGTACTCAATTAGCGTACGCTAAAAAGAGTATGTAGCGTGCGCTACTCCTCACGCACAGCCCACAACAAAAATGACAACGATGATAAACACGGCACGAAACTCCAATTAGATTAGTGACGAATGACGATTGATACACGATACAATTACTCTGAATGATGAATACCATGATTGAATATGAGTGACAATTGATCATTAATGAGTGAAATTACTGAGTATCAATTACTGAATGATAAATACTGAATGATAATTACTGAATTACAACCGGGTATTACATACACCCCCCCTTAAAAGAGTTTCGTCCCCGAAACTAAGGGTCAAACAACTCGGGATAACTCTCCCGCATACTATCCTCGGTTTCCCACGTAGCCTCTTCGACTCCGTGTCTAGACCACTGAATTTTAACCAAAGGAATCGTCTTATTCCTCAACTGCTTGATTCACCGCTCTAAAACTCGTATAGGACGTTCCTTATATGAATGATCATCGGCAATCTCGATTTCATCGAACTGAAGTATGTGACTCGGGTCGGCAACATACTTCCGCAACTGAGATACGTGAAACACATTATGAATTCGGCTCAACGCCGGAGGTAAAGCCAATCGGTAAGCTAACTCGCCTACTCGATCCAGAATCTCAAACGGTCCAATGAATCTCGGACTCAACTTACCCCTCTTCCCAAAACGGAAGATACCCCGACTCGGGGAGACCTTGACCAAAACATGGTCACCCGCCTCGAACTCTAACGGCCGACGACGATTATCTGCATATGATTTCTGTCGACTCTGAGCGGTCAACAAATGACTTCTGATCAAAGATACCTTCTCACGGGTGGCTATAAGCATATCGGGCTCGGTGCCGATTGATTCTGATAGGTCATCCCAACACAAAGGAGATCGACAACGACGACCGTACAAGGCCTCGTAAGGTGCCATCTTAATCGAAGCATGCCAACTATTATTATACGTGAACTCGATCAATGGTAGTTGGGCTTCCCAATCGTCTTTCCAATCGAGGACGCATGCCCTCAACATGTCCTCTAAGGTCTGAATAGTCCTCTCTGATTGTCCGTCGGACTGAGGATGAAAAGCGGTACTGAGATTAAGCTGAGTTCCCATAGCACGATGAACTGATTTCCAAAAATGAGACACAAATCGTCCGTCACGATCGGAAACGATACTTTTAGGAATACCGTGCAATCTCACTATCTCCTTGATGAACAACTGGGCCAGTCTCTCGGGACCCTATGTATCCTTGATTTCAAGGAAATGAGCCGATTTGGTTAAGCGGTCCACGATCACCCAGATCGTATTCATGCCACGACGACTCGTCGGCAAACTCATGATGAAATCCATAGAAATGTCTTCCCACTTCCATTCTGGAATAGGGAGAGGTTTCAGCATGCCCGCCGGTCGCTGGTGTTCAATCTTAACTTGTTGACATGTTAAGCATCTCGAAACAAATTCTGCGACTTCTCGCTTCATATTACTCCACCAGTAATTTTGTTTCAAGTCCTTATACATCTTACTAGACCCCGGATGAACAGAATAAGGGGTAGCATGAGCTTCTTTCAAAATCGAGTTTTTCAACTCGTCATTCGCCGGTACGCATAACCGATTCTTAAAACGCAGAAGTCCATCCTCGTGAACCACAAATCCGGGGGCTTTCCCCTGAGTCACATCCTCTCGAATGCGTAACAAAAATGGGTCCACACCCTGATTCTCCCTGATTGCCTCCTCAAGTGACGATGAAATCTCCAACGTACAAAGTTGCCCTTGTACTCGCTGTAACCAGACCTCGATCTCGGGTCTCAGAAATTCCTGCTGAAGTTCCTTCTGAACTGTTAATTGAGCAAGCATCTGCTCCTGAACGGACTTACGACTCAAGGCGTCGGCGACAACGTTTGCCTTGCCCGGGTGGTAAAGGATCTCGATATCATAATCTTTGATTAGTTCCAACCACCGTCTCTGTCGCATATTTAACTCCTTCTGAGTAAATATATACTTTAAACTCTTATGGTCGGTGAATATCTGACAGGTAACGCCATAAAGATAATGACGCCAAATCTTCAATGCGAACACCACGGCTGCTAGCTCCAGGTCGTGGGTCGGATAATTAACCTCGTAAGGTCTCAATTGCCGTGAAGCATAAGCGATAACTTTCCCGTTCTGCATGAGTACACATCCGAGACCCTTTCCGGACGCATCACTATAGACCACAAATCCCTCCGTCCCTTGCGGTAAAGAAAGGACAGGTGCTGAAGTTAACCGGTTCTTGAGTTCCTCAAAACTCTGTTGACACGCGTCGGACCACGTGTATTTCTTATCCTTCCGTAAAAGGTTCGTCATGGGTTGAGCGATTTTAGAAAATCCCTCCACAAATCGCCGATAATAACCCGCTAATCCGAGGAAACTTCGGATTTCCTTAACATTCTTCGGAGGTAGCCAATCTCGAATAGCCTCCGTCTTCTGAGGATCGACACGAACTCCGTCTGATGAAATTACGTGTCCGAGAAACGTCACTTCGGACATCCAAAACTCACATTTGGAAAACTTCCCATAAAGTTGTTCTCATCTCAACACGTCGAGAACTTGATGAAGGTGAGACTCGTGTTCCTCCGATTCTGAGAATAAATCAAAATGTCATCAATGAAGACAACCACAAACTGATCCAGATAGTCTATGAAAACCCAATTCATTAATTCCATGAATACCGAAGGTGCATTAGTCAACCCAAACGGCATAACCACAAACTCATAATGACCATAGCGTGTTCGAAACGCCGTCCTTGCGATATCCGACTCTCGAATCCGCAACTGATGATATCCACATCTTAAGTCGATCTTGGAAAATACTGAAGCTCCCTGAAGTTGATCTAAGAGGTCATCAATACGGGGTAAAGGATACTTATTCTTGATCGTCACCCGGTTCAATTCCCGGTAATCAATACACAAGCGGAACGAACCATCCTTCTTCTTGACAAATAACACTGGTGCTCCCCACGGGGACGCACTCGGTCGAATATAACCCTTCTCGAACAATTCTTCAAGTTGGTTCTTTAATTCCTGCATTTCGGTCGGGGCCATCCGGTACGGTGCCTTCGATATCGGGGACGTACCAGGCTCCAACTCAATCGTGAATTCCACATCCCTCTGTGGAGGCAAACCAGGTAACTCGTCTGGAAAAACATCGGCATATTCCTTCACTACCGGAATGTCCGTCAACATTACTGATGATTTCTCGATTTTGGTCATATAGCACCAATAACCAACACACCCCTGACTGAGTAATCTCACTGCTTTCATCAAATTAATGACTTTACCAGAACAACTGGGATTACCTCCCTGAAAAACACATTCAACCCCATCGTCTGAAATGATAGTGACCATACGCTTACGGACACTAATGATGGCATCATGACGATCCATCCAGTCAATACCAAGAATGAAGTCGTCTCTCGGCAAATCTACTACGATTAGGTCTGCTAGCCATACCGGCCAAGAAGTTGAATCGGACAATTTACTGGCATCATCAAGAAGTCGTCTCTCGGCAAATCTACTACGATTAGGTCCAAAATGCCCAAAATCGCCCGAAACCGATGAGGGAATGAGAAAGGATGATAAAATGACGAACTCAGGCTAACTGTCCAATATATAGCCATTCCAGGTTAGCGTGCGCTAGCCCTTGTGCGTAGCGTGCGCTAACGGGTAATTTGGGTAGTCCAGTACCCACTGTCCGAACACGGTAGCGCGCGTTACGTACCCTTTTGTAGCGTGCGCTACGGTCATGCCATTAGCGTGCGTTAATACCCATTGTTAGCATGCGCTAACGAATTATGTGATGCCCAGTACTGGAATCCAGAAACCTTCTGTCCTATGATCTGATCTCGATAGCGTGCGCTACAACCAACGATTAGCGTGCGCTATAATATCGATTGCGTACGCTAAATATCACTCATAGCGTGCGCTATGAATTAATCCAGTGCAGTCCAGTAGCCACTGGACTCAACCTGATCCGTCCCTAGCACGCGCTACTCCACATATTTAGCGTGCGCTACTACAACCCGTTAGCGCGCGCTACTTACCACTCGTAGCGTGCGCTACAAATAACTCACCTGCAGTCCAGTACCTTCTGGACTGCAACCAGGGTAACATTAGCGTGCGCTAATGCTGAGTGGTAGCGTGCGCTACCTGTACTCAATTAGCGTACGCTAAAAAGAGTATGTAGCGTGCGCTACTCCTCACGCACAGCCCACAACGAAAATGACAACGATGATAAACACGGCACGAAACTCCAATTAGATTAGTGACGAATGACGATTGATACACGATACAATTACTCTGAATGATGAATACCATGATTGAATATGAGTGACAATTGATCATTAATGAGTGAAATTACTGAGTATCAATTACTGAATGATAAATACTGAATGATAATTACTGAATTACAATCGGGTATTACAGTTGACTAACTTGATTTTCGAGAATTTTGATACTCGACTTAGTGTCATGCTGGAACTGATTCATGCCCTGTTGTAGTTGCATAGTATTTGCCATGAGGGTCTTCATCATATCCTCCAAAGATTATGTCTAATTTTTGGTGGGCTGCTTGTAGAATTGTCCCCTATTTTGTGGAGGCGCCTCTTGCTGATTTTCCATCGAAAGTTAGGGTGATCCCTCCATCATGGGTTGTATGTGTTTGAGTACGGATCGTTCTTCCTACCATAAGAATTTTTGGTTCCGACTGCATTGGCGTGCACCTCAATTTCATCAAGCAAAATCCGACAATTCTCCGTTGTATGCTCTGTGGTTTTGCAAATACGACAGGGTACGACTGGCGTGCTATTACCTACAGCAAGTTTTCTAACAAAAGTGGTTAGCTCATTCAATTTATCCTCAAGGGACGAGTCATGCATCGTCTTCAACATCCTGATCGGTGCATCGCGACAACCAAATAGTTATGAATTGGACGCCATGTTGGATATGAGAGCCGGTTTTGTCCACTAGGGATCCTCCACTTGCTGCATCTATCGTGTTTCGCTCCATCGGATTAAGTCCTTCATAAAAATACTGAATCAGGAGTTGCTCGCTAATTTGATGTTTCTGGCATCGAGATGCCAACTGTTTGAATCGTTCCCAATATTCATGCAATGTTTCTCCGGTCATTTGCCTTGCACCACATATCTCTTTCCTTAGGTTGGCTGCTCTAGAGGCCGGAAAATACTTTTGCAGAAATAAGATCTCCATCTCATTCCATGTTGTGATAGTGGCCGACGGTAAATAAAATAACCAATCCTTAGCCGAATCTTTTAATGAGAATGGGAAGGCTCTAAGCTTAATTTGTTCTTCGGTGATACCGTTCAGCTTCATGCTTGAACAAACAACATGGAATTCCTTGAGATGTTTGTGCGGATCCTCTCCTGATAGACCATGAAATGCAGGTAGCAAGTGAATCAATCCCGACTTCAATTCAAAGGTGTTGTTGTTGTCAATAGCCGGGATCGTGATGCACAATGGTTGTTGAGGTAGCTCCGGGTTGGCTAATTGCTTCAATGTCTTTTCAGCGTTAGTTGTCATGATCTCGCTCTCGTTCTCTGATTCAATGGGTGATGTTTCGAAAGAAAATGGTAAGTGCCCGAGTGCTTCTTTGGTTTCTTTTGCTTTTCGCCTGAAAACTCGATCTCGTTTGGTGATTTCTGGAAAGTATTGTAAGTCTTTATCCCCTCGGGACCTTGTATTCATGAAAATCTAAAACAAACGGATTAGTGCACAACTGACAATTATAATGAATTTCCACAACTGACACTGGAAATTACAGAAAGTTTTTAACCGAAAATAAGTAAAATTAATTTAACATCGTTCCCCGACAACGGCGCCAAAATTTTGACCCCGCTGTCGTGACGCATCAAAATTAGTTATTGTTATTTTTCCTTGGCTTACTTCTACTAACTAGTAGTATCGGCAAGTAAGGGTCGATCCCACGGAGAACGGTAAATCAAATATGCTTTTTAAGGGTTAAGTACTTTTAGCAATTAAAATAAAACGAAGGGGGGGTTAGTTCCTGATCTTAACTAAAATAATTTGCGTAAAATAAATTAAAATAAACAAAGGAGATAAAAATCAAAAATATCAATTAAAGGAATAATCTAGTTCTTAGTTCCGTTATCCACCGTTTCGAATTAATTCAAGTTTCAATGTAGCGCTTATCTATTCTCTAATCTCATGAACTCCTATTCCGAAGCCAACAACAAGCTCTGTTGACCCCAATTATTTCTTAAGTTTATTAAATTAAAACAAGCTCTTTAATCGAACCTATCTATGCGGTGGATTCAAAACAAGCTCCTCAAATCTCGCTCGCTAGATGCATTAAAAACCAAAATAATGAAATATGCAAGATATTAATTTCATAAGCTCGACTTAAGGGATCTCGATTTTGTGTTACTCAATTGAGAAATTTCAATTGTTTGCTACTTGTGAAATTAAAATTGCAACAATTACGGATTACAACTCAATTTCTAGCATAAGACATAAAACCCCTAATCTAGTTGGCTAAACCAAATCAAGAAATTATATGGCCTAGTAGTGAATTCAATAACACAAAAGTAATTCAAGATATTTCAAGTAAAGAATACGCTGCAGGACTAAAACATGAATAATTCAAATACGGTTTCAAACTTTACTAAGAACTAGAATAGAAAATTAGCCGGACATGTTGGCTTTAGAAAACAACAAATTAATAATAGACATAAGAAGAAGAAATTCAAACGGTGTAGTTTTCCTCCTTGCCCGTCGGAAATGGCTCAGTTTTTGCCCCGGTGAGAACGGCGCTCGGTCCTCCTTCTTTTTGGCTCTAGCCGATGTGCTGATAATAATAATGGTGATCAATAATAATCTCAGCCCCCCCTCCTTTTATATTAGTCCCTTATCTATTAGTTTCCTTCTTTAATTGGATCTCCTTCCTTCTTATCCTTCTTGAGTTTTAAATATTTTGGAGTCTTTCTTTCCAAATCTATTCAAATTCCTTTCCCCAGCCTAGGGGTCGATTTTATGCTTTGTGGAACTGATTGGGGCGGATTGGAGTCGTTTCTTAGGCCCCAAGTAAGATTATTTTCGGAACAGGCTGACACTGGGTCACCGAGCTGGCACTGGGCCACCTAGTGTCGCGCGACAGTTTCTTCATTAAAGCCCAAATCACCTTGGCTTGGTCCGTTTGATGGCCCAAATTATTCATTAAGCTAAAAAACTCAATCAAACACCTAAAATAAACAAGAAATTGCCAAGTGAAGTAATTTACATCCAAAATATAAATAGGTAGAAAATAACCAAATGTGCCAACATAAAATTCATTAAAACCTTATAATTAACAATGATTTTAGCACACTATTTTTGTCCTATCAGGTGGGTTGGGCCGTTGAAGGAGCATTCTCGAAGATTTCTGTAATATCTGTAGTTTTAACTTTTGTGAGCCTCATTAGCTTCCTTTTCGGCTTCTCACTAGCAACAGGAGTTTTGCTGTGAGATCTCTTTCTTTTTTTTGAAGTCTCTTCGCTCCCGGACTTCGGAGTCATGTCCCTTGGATCAGCAGAAAGGGGCATGGTTCGGACAAATGGCCTGTTAGCAATTAGATGTTGCTTGTTGAAGACAGAGGGCCTGGAGCTTCCGATGTATTTGCGTGAGGTTATTTTCTTCGTTTACTCGGCCTGCGAAACACCGCATTTTGTTAGAACATTGTTATGAAACAGTCCAAAGGACTTTTTCTAAGAGACAGGTTTTGAAACTTCTTCTTGTAGCCTCTTGAGAATGATCTGGCACCAATTGACCTTCTCACAGGTCATGATGGCGACCATCATCCGAAATCATAGGTTGGTGCACATCTCAAAAGCACCTGTTCGGTTTTCAATTACACGACAACAAAAATCGTGTAAGTAAACAAAAGGAAGGCAAAAACATTTCTTATGACAAGAAACATGTACATCCTTGTCCGATGCTGAACCAGTGAACAATTGCCAATATTTGGTGAAGATTTTTTGGGACCCAAAGGTCTCAAGTTCCTCCATGGATAGGCCATCATCAAAGAGCCTATACAAATTCTGAAGCAGCGGTTGGTCCACGCGGATCTCCACTCCGCGGACGATAGCAGTGATGTCGGCGGCATTTCCTCCCTGTGCAAGAGAAAAGAAACGGACAGCAGCGTTAAGGTAAATTTCCTCAACCATTTGAGCATCGTAGCGCTCAGAGATGTGACTTCCAAGGCGATAGAGGCCTTGTGGGCGAATCCTCAAAACGATAATCTCCATTGATTTGACGTCATCTCCTTCAGCATGAACTTGCTCGACAACCATAGATCTTGCAAAGATTCTGCCGTCGATGATGGTGGTGGCCTTTTTGAGAGATGGAGAGGAATTCTGTGATGATGCCATCGTAGTTTCTTGAAGAAAAGAAGTAAGATTCAAAGAAAGTTGCAGTAAAATTTGCAGTAAACTGTAGGCTATTTGCATAAGACTCGTTTAATTTTAGAAAGTGTAAAGACTCAAAAGAGGGATAAACAGTCCTTTTATAGTTGGGCGGTGGGAAGATTTAGGGTTTTCAAAATAATGAACGGTCATATTTAAGGGATGGGAACCGTCGTTTTAAATGAACGATTAGGATGGAGTGAGTGTAATAGGTATATCTTATCCATTCGATTTTGAATTGATACCGGGTCCCACATATGTTGTTTCATCTTCCCCTATTGCCCAAAATCGCGGTGAGAAATAAAATAATTTGAGAAATTGCTGCTTTAGAAATACTATTGTCCAGATGTCGTGTAAAGCATTTAATGCAAAAGACGTTTGAATTTAAAAACAGGGCACGTGGACTCAAAGTTGTTTTGAAATAAATAGAGTATTAGAATTAAATAGAATATAGAATTAAATATTAATTGAATTTCATAGTATGTGCTGTATCCGCGAAAATACAGCGTTCCCCCTTAAAAGGTACATACGAGATTCAATTTCATACAGCAATTTTCGGATTACTGCTGTATTCATGGGTCATACTGTATTCCCCCTTAAATATTGCACACGTCAGCTGTATGATAGTTCATGTCGCTTTGTTCCTACAGTGCTATTTGGAATGTCTGAGTGTACATATAATTATCGGTGGATACTGTATTTGTGGGTCTTACAACATTCCCCCTCAATTGTTAAGTGAAAGCATTAAAAACTTACAGGGAGTCAGGCTGTAGCAAACCCAATTCTTGTCGAAGCGTACAGAATCTAGCTGTGCTGAGAGGTTTGGTAAAGATTTCGGCTAACTGGATATCTGTATGAACTTTCTCGATCCGAACATCTTTGTTCTCAACGTGATTCCTAATGAAGTGATGCTTCATATTGATGTGCTTTGTGCGCGAGTGCAATACAGGGTTGTGCGTTATCACAATGACACTCGTTCTATCGCACATAATTGGTGTTTACTTGGCTTTAATTCTATAATCTGACAGCTTTTATTGCATCCAAAGGATCTGTATACAGCAACTACCAGCAGCATAGTATTCTGATTCTGCTGTGGAAAGCGAGTTTGCCAATTGCTTCTTACTGAACCAAGATACAAGTTTAGGTCCAAGAAAGTGACAAGTTCCGTTTGTACTCTTCCTATCTAGCTTGCAACCTCCGAGATCTGAGTCGCTGTAGCCAACTAAATCGAATCTGCCTTCTTTCGGATACCACAGTCCTACATCGACTGTTCCTTTGACGTATTTCAGGATTCGTTTGGCTGTTGTGAAGTGTGATTCTTTAGGTGCTACTTGATATCGGGCATTCAGTCCTACAACAAACTGGATATCGGGCCTGTTAGCTGTTAGGTACAGGAGTGAGCCAATAAGCTTCCTGTAGAGTGATTGATCAACCGGCTTTCCAACTTCGTCAGCACTAATTTGCACAGAAGTTCTCATGGGGGTTGACGATGATTTGAAAGTGTTCATTCCAAACTTGTTGAGAAGCTCCTTGCTGTATTTTTTCTGGTTGATGAATATCCCTGTAGGCAACTGCTTTACCTGCAATCCTAAGAAATAACTAAGTTCTCCCATCATACTCATTTCAAATTTACTTTGCATGAGATGAGAGAATCTTTGACATAAAGCAAGGTTAGTTGAACCAAATATTATATCATCTACATATATTTGAACCATGAGGTCATCACCTTCCTGTATTTTAAATAGGGTCTTGTCCACAGCACCTTTCTCGAATCCATTATCGGTTAGATACAGGGACACGGTCTCATACCATGCTCTAGGTGCTTGCTTAAGTCCATACAGTGCTTTCCTTAGCCTGTATGCAAGGTCTCCGCCTTCTGTATTGACAAACCCTGGTGGTTGTTCAATATAGACTTCTTCGGCAAGGTCTCCGTTCAGAAATGTGCTCTTGATGTCCATTTGATAAACAATAAAGCTATTATAGGCGGCAAAGGCTAAAAATATCCTAATGGCTTCTAGTCTGGCTACAGGGGCAAATATTTCATCGTAGTCTATGCCTTCTTCCTGTTTGTAGCCTTGTGCGACTAGGCAGATTTGTTTCTGATGATGAGTCCATTTCCGTCCTTCTTGTTTATAAATACCCATTTTGTTCCAACTACGGATTGATGCGCAGGTCTGGGTACTAGATACCATACATTATTCCTTTCGAAACCATTAAGCTTTTCTTCCATAGATGTAATCTAATGAGAATTGTCTAGAGCTTCTTTGGTGGAAATAGGTTCGGATTGAGCTAAGAATACAGCAATAGTGCACATATTAAGTCGTCTAAGTTCAGATTGAGATTTCCATATAGGAAATGGAGATATCTCAGACTCGGGTTCTTCTTGCGCACATAGTACATTTCCTTGTGTACTCTGTATTCTCCTACGGGTAGAAACACCAACATCAATGTTTCCAATGATCAACTCTTGCGGGTGATCTCTCAACCATCTTCGGTCGGGTTCTAATTCGGCGTCCCGTACTGCATTTTGAGTTGCTGTAGTTTCTGCTTCAGCTTGTACAACATCGGCGTCATCTACTTCAGTTCTTACAGCTGCGGGGTTGATTTCTAAGTCGATGACAGGCTCTATAGGAGTTGGTGGATCAATGATGGAAAGTTGTTGGATGTTCTGGATAAGGTCTTCTACTCCTGTAGGATCATGGTGAGGTTCGTCGAACATTACACGTACTGATTCCTCAATTGTTAGCTTCCTTTTATTAAAGTTCATGTAAGCTTTTCTAATAGAGGAATATCCTACAAATATCCCTTCATCCGACTTCTCATCGAAGGTTCTAAGTTGATCCTTCCCGTTGTTCAAAACATAACACCTGTATCCAAATATGTGAAAGTACGAAACTAATGGAGTTTTGTTGTTCCATACCTCGTAAGCCGTTTTGTTCCGATGCTTGTTGATGATACATCGGTTTTATGTATAGCACGCTGTATTGGTGGCTTCGCCCCAGAAACATTGTGGCAACTTGCTAGCAGCAATCATGGTCCTAGTTACTTCTTTTAGCGTTCTGTTCTTTCGCTCGACAACACCATTTTGTTGAGGTGTACAGGCAGCTGAGTATTCGTGTTGTATCCCATTTTCTGAACAATATTGCTCTATAAAGCGGTTAGTGAATTCCATACCTCTGTCGGAACGAATGGACACGATACTCAACCATTTTTTATTTTGAATCTTTCTCAGGTGCTCAGGCAGCTTTGATGTTGTTTCCTTCTTCTTGCTTAGGAAGATTGTCCAAGCATACCTGGAATAATCAACAACAATAACGAGACAGTATTTCTTACCTCCCAAACTTACCGGGTCTACAAGACCGTAAAGATCTATGTGTAGCATTTCCAAAACTCTGTGAGTGGAAAGGTAGGATTTGCTCTTCAGGGTGGTCTTGATTTGCTTGCCTTTCTGACAGGGTCCACATACACTGTCTTTTTGGAATGACACATTGGGTAATCCTCTAACCATTCCCTATCTGGAAAGCTTGTTGATTGTGAGCACAACTTCTTTGGTGAGGATGTTCTTGACTCTACAGTGATCTATATAGAATTTCACCGAGAACTGTTTGTCACGGAACTGGCTAATACTAAGTAGATTGTACTGTAAGCCTTCAACATAAGCTACATCGGTGACTTTGAATTTTCCTACAAGCAGGGTTCCCTTCCCTATTGTTCTTCCTTTAGATTTATCACCGAAATGCACTTTTAGACTGTGACCTTCTACGTAATCTAACAGTTTGCTTTTATCTCCTGTCATATGCCGAGAACATCCGCTGTCGAAGTACCAAATGTCCTTCTCTAAGATGTCCTATATGCAAATAAATTAAGTAGATTTAGGTCCCCTTTGATTGTTGGGTCTATCGATGTTAGTGCCTTTAGGTACCCAGATTTTCCTGACAGCAGTTTGTTTATTGTAGGGATCGTTAAGTACATTCTTGTGGTATCTACGTGAGGCAGGTATGTAGTCGCTATAACCATAATAATTATTATGCATGTAAACTTCAGGGTTATTATTATTAATCCAGTACGAATGCCATCTTGGAGGTGGAGCCATTTTCTTCGGCCTTACAGCTTGCCTTCTGGGTCTCCAATCGGATTCCCAAAGCTGTTGCTGATACTATGCGGATACTTTCTTTCGCGAGGGATAACGATGCTCCTGTATCCAATACCTAGACGTGCTGTACTGAAAGTACTGCTGTGCGGGCCTTTGATATTTGGATACATCCTTCTTTCTGAACGGCTGCTGGCGCTGTTGATATGCTCGGGGAGCATGCTATTTGGTACCCCTTACAGGGTTGAATGGCTGAGGATTCCACTATCTGGAATATGACTGTGATGGCGGAATGGCATCCTTTGATGTTCGCGGTGCAACAGGTTCCTTCACAGGACTCGGAATTTCTTCCGATATAGGAATGGGTTCCACACCCCTGACGAACACAGTACTAGTTTTCCCTTTATTGGAAAATGAGTTGTATCCTAAGCCACTTTTATCATGAGCATGTTGCCCTGCGCTTAGAATTTCTTCCATTCTTTTAGATGATTTCTCGAAAGATTTCAGAATGGTCTCAAGTTCTCCTTCTCGTTTTTCGAGAGTTTTTACTTTGGCTTGAAGTAGAACAAAATCATTTGCCTTGCTTTCACGGTGAGATTTAGCCTCACTTAATTCATGAGTAAGCTGATGATTGCTCTCCATGAGTTTTTCATAATCGACTTTGCTGTTTTCACAATCAACAAACATATTTTCGTAATTTACTTTTAGCAAGTCATTTTCTTCCCTCACCTTTAGGTTAGAAATTTGGAGCTGTATGTTCTCATTTTTCAAAGTCTCATGGTCCTTTTGAATGTTCTTAAACTCATTCATCATGTTTTTAAAGGTATGAGATGCATTTGCAGGAGTAATTGAGGTTGAGCTTGCCTCATCATCGCTATCTTCATCTTCCGGTATGTCTTTGGCCATAAAGCACATATAGGCTTTATCTTCAAATTCATCATCTGACGAGTCACTGTTAGTGACTACCTGAAGACATTCTTCGTACTTTGTTGGTGCGGGGGAGGCTTCTGATTCACCAATCAGGGCCTTGAGCTTGTTTTTCCAAGCACGTCTTCTTTCATCTTTTTCCTGTTGCTCGGATTCCGGCAACCTTTGAACTTTAGGATGAGGACATTTATTTGCATAATGTCCTGGTTCCCTGCAATTATAACACAGGTTAGCATCACCGGAGGAAGTTTCGGTACTTATCTTGTGAACAGGCTTGGGCCTATATGGAGTATTTCCCGACTGCTTGATGAACTTCTTGAACTTATGCATGAGGAGCGCCATTTCATCTTGTGACAGGATGTCGTCGTCACTGTCAGCATTCTTTTGGGCAGTTGGATACAGCAGCTAATGCTGTAGTCCTTGCGGGAGATTCTTCAGCTTTCTCTCTCCTGTCTATATCATACTCAAATGCTTTGAGGTCAGAAAAGAGATCAAAAGTAGATATTTCATTAAGATTGCACGACACAAGCATAGCTGTGGTCTTAATGTCCCATCAGACAGGGAGAGATCTGAAAATTTTTAGGTTCTTCTCCTTTTGGGTATAAATCTTGCCCAACGCTTCAAGTTCACCAACAATGCCAGTGAATCTGAGGTCAAGTTCCTCAAGTGTTTCAGTTGTTTTCATTTCAAAAGATTCAAATTGCTAGGTCAATTTTGAAATTTTGTTTTCTTTTGAGAGCTCAGTTCCCTCACAAATTAACTTGAGTTTATCCCAGATATCCTTGGCTGATTTACAGTTCTTTACCTTTGGGAACGTGTCTTTGTCAAGAGTGACAAATAACGCATTCTTAGCAACATTGTCGAGGTTGGCGCGCTTTCGATCATCATAAGTCCATTGTTCGCGCTCTTTCTCTAGCATCTCGGCATGAGCTTGACCTTCAATTCTTGGGGCCGGATTTACCTTCATGATCTTTATGGGGCCATCCTGTATAACAAAAATCATCTCTTCGTGCATTGCTGCAAGATGAGCCTCCATCCTAATTCTCCAATCGTCAAACTCGTTAATAGAAAACATGGGGATTTTATTGATCATTGATGTATCCATATGAGAATATAGGAAAGAAAAAGACTGTTTTACAAAAATAAGTGATTTAAGGATCTGATTCGATCAAAAAATACGACTAATTCTTTTTAGAATCAACCGCTCCATACCACTTGTTGGCCACTAAGTATACAAAATACAGCTTGGAAAGTTTATAAGCAACAAGCTATACGATTTTCAAGTTAGAGTGCATAGCGGAAGTCTTGTAATAGTAAGTTGCTGTAATTAACATAGTAATTAAAGTGGTTCGAGATAGACCCCTCTACGTCCACTGATTCTCCACACAGGAGTGAAAATATTCATTATAAATACTGCGTACACAACTACGTATTTATAATTAAACCTATCCTTGTATCGTTCACACAGATTGATACAAAGACCGTCGCTTTCAACCGTTCACACAGATTGGTTAAAGATTCCTCTTGACTTGCTTCTTCACACGCAATTCCAGATCTTCGTCCTATTCGTCCCACACAGGTCGGAATATCTCTTTAGTTCACACAGAACTAGGTTTTTACTCCAAGGTAAAAGTAAGGTAACCAGGTAAGGACAGCAGCTTGAATATGAAGTTCTTGAGCTGATGATGGCTATTCTTGATGACTGAGTATATTTCTTCTTCTTCAGATATGGATTGATACTAGGAAGAAATATACTTGCTCTTGTAAGCTTGATCTGATGATAGTCTTTTGATTGTTTGAATATCGCTTGTAAGCTTATGTATATTCTTGTGTCTGATGTATCTGATCTTCAAACTCTGGGGGTATATGTAGCCTTTTGGAATAGATCCGTTGAGAAAGATCCGTTGAGCAAAAGTCCGTTCCAACGGGATCTTTTATTTGAATAAAGCATGATCTGGTTTTTGCTCCTTTTTTGAAGATCTCTGTCGGCTTAGTATTTAAATACTTCTTTTTAAACGGGAATTGACTTTAGCAAATAAGGCAGATTCCGTTCCAACGGTTTTAAGTCCTGTTTGGATAAGTATTGAAGATCTCAATACTTACAGCCTGGATGCTGTATCCAACATATTGTTGTAGAATATGTTAGACTGATACTGTATGGAAGGGGTGATGTATGATCATTTCGGGGCAGCTTCCATACTTAGCGTCATATATACAGATGAGTCGCTTTGATGTATGATGGATCTTTATACTTTGCTATATGCTAGCATTATGAGAAGATTCGATACAGGATTGACGACTTTGATCGTCCTTCGATACAGCTGCTTTGTTGTATGTTGGCACTTTATCAAAACTTCGATACAGGATTGTTTATCCCAACAGTCGTGATTAGTATCGAGGTGCAGCCATCATCTTCATGTGATCTGTGAATGTAAGTCTCCCTACCATATTGTGTCTTGTGTTATGCGAGCTTGTGTGATTTTTGTTATGATGTGGAGTCTAAATGTGAGTTGAGCATACGTAATCCATACTTGTTGATTCTCGTAATATACTGGAATGGAGAGTAATGCCGGTGTATATGTATATATGTATGTGTATATATATATATATATATACGTATAAATTATTTTTACAAGGGCAATAGTTTTTGTGTGACTACGTAAGAAAAGGTTTATCAATGGGATATTTCAAAGCTTTAAATGTTTTGGGAAGTCACGTAAATTTCATTTTAAAACATCCTTCAAAAGAAGAAAAAGTTTGATTTCCGTATGATGACCTCGAGACCGAAAATTTTGAGAACTCAAACTACTTATATTTTATTTTCATCTGGTATTAGAAATTTTCAAAAATTTGATTTTTAAAACTCAAATGAGGTCTACCAGAAATTTACTTGAAACGTGACTTTGCTTTTAACTTTTTGGTTATGAATTTTGGTTAATAGGTATGTAGTAATGATGTTATTGTTATTTCGACTGTAATGCTCAGAGTTGTGGTTAGAGTGGTGGTGTGGACGCTGAGTCATTCGGTATGCACTCATTGAAATAGTTCTCTTGACCGAGAGGTGGGAAGTCGGTTTTGAATGTTAATTATCTTCTGATGGTTATTTGCGTAATGTTATAATTACGTGAACCGTTGGCGTTTAGATTTGTAAGTTGTTGTTTATTTGTAACCTCCGGTCTAGTACCGTTGGAAGGTGAGTACGTATGTGTTACCAAACTTGCACTGTTAGCGCACGTCATCTTTTGTTGTGGAGCGCATTTTCTAGCTGGACAAAAGTTTTGGGACTGCATTTTTTTCCGTCAGGCCTAATTTTTGCAGTCTATCATTTGTGAGTGGATTCTATGTGTTATTATGTGAAATTCGTTGCGTTAGGTTGTTGCTTGTTAGTATGCCGAGAGGCAGAGGTCGTGGTTATATTCGTGGCACTGATGGCCACGAGGATCAGATGCGGAATCGAGAGAATATTGCCGGGAATAATATTGGTATTGGTGTTACTACCATATTGCAACAAATAGCAGCATAGATGACTTAGTTGACCCAGGCTATTCAACGCAACACTGACGCGACTCAAAACGTCGGTGTAAATCAATGGCTTCGAGAGGCAATTCGTATGAATCCCTCTCGATTCGCTGGTGCTGTGGATGCGTTGGGCTGGTACAGATGGCTTTTCCAGTTGGGAAAGATATTCGAGGCTGTCGATTGTCCCGAAGAGTGGAAGGTACCTATCGCTCAGTTCCTTCTTGACAAAGATGCCGCTAATTGGTGGGAAGCTATTAAACCTCGTGGTTGTGATGTCACATGGGCAGAGTTCCAGGCATTTATGGAAGCTGAGTTCTGTCCGAAACCGATTAAAGAACAGGGAATTCGTGAATTTTATTTGGTAGAACCACAAGATATATCAGTGTCGCAGGCTATCATCGACTATAGCAAACAACTCAGTTATGTGCGAGATCAGGTGAGGACCGAAGAAGAGAAGATCCTTCATGTTGACAGACGGATGAAGCGGGAGATTCGCCAGTATATGGCGAGATTCACTTGCACTTCACTGAGAGATTACCAGGATCGAACTTTAGCCTACGAACTAGATTCTTTATCGTCATAGTGTGTGCTCGAGTCGAAAAAACAGAGGATGTTCGATGGACTTATGGGCAGTACAGGAGTTGGTGTTTCTGGATTGCAATGTCGTAGTCTTTCTGCTGTGAAGCTCCATCGCTCGATACGTGGGACTGAGAGTTACAAATCATTAGCTTTGACTCCTGGTAAAGCCAGGAGGTGTTTAAACTGCAATGTGTCGGGGCATGTTCGTGCACATTGCCCTTCTCCGCCAGTAATGTGTTACAAGTGCGGACTCGTGGGACACAGGGATCAGTTTGCGAGTTAGTCACCGAGCCTTCCGAGGCACGAACTTGAGCACTGATATCAGGATTTACTCTCAGGAGTCCCTAAGAGCGTAGTCTACCAATCGTATGTTATGTTATCTCCTTGCCTTGTTGTTATGAATTTCGGGGATGAACTTCTTTTATTAGAAGTGGATTGGATTTTTAAACTTCTGTATTTTCAAATCTATCGACTTGTTTGTGTTCGCTGATATTTTCTGAACTTGTCATATCTTTTGTTTTTGTTGATCGAACGAGTTGTGGTATTGTTTTGGATTAATCCGTTTATCGTTGTGAGTTTTTCCTATTTCGGCTCAATTCGTATGAATCTTATGTAAATGCATATCTTGTCCTTTTTACCAGACCACCTATTGTCTCGAGTCGAGGTGTGAACTTCAGAGTTGCTATTTGATTTTTGTTGTTCGTTGTAATTCAAAATTGATTGTTCGACCACAGTTGTCTCGATCGTTTGTTATCCGGTTTTTGTTGACCTTGTATCGTGATTTTTGAGCGTTTAGATCACTTTGTAATTTCCTTAAGTTCGGGAAATTAGCTTCATTGTCGATCTTCAAACCCTTGGGTGGTGGAATTTCATATTTGTTCAGTGATTAGCTTACGTTTTGATTAATGTACTATTCGGGTTGGTCAACCATATTGATTTTGTTCGTTGCATTTTGTTATCATTCTGGTTTAGCGATATGGATGGTAGCAGCCTCGTGCTGCATGTGATTCGTTGCAGGTCGTCGGCAACGGATAGCGGGTGTTATCTGGGATTGTTTTGCGTTGGTCGTTTTATGTTTTAAGTTTCGGGACGAAATTTATTTTTACGGGGGGTAGAATGTAATACCCGCGATCTTCGTTCTGGTTATTTTTTATTTTTCTTCGGATATTTCCCGGTTGCCGAGCGCTGAAATTATTTTCTCGATGACTAATTTTGTGTTTATGGACGTATGTGGTGATTAGTACGGTGGTTGGGCACTGGCTGAATAATTGCGGCAGGAACCGGCATGGCGGCTGGGCAGGTGAGACCAGAACCGACATAGCGCACGCTACTGTCGGAAGGCTGTGTGCGCTAACTCAGCAGGAATAGCGCACGCTATTCGGACGACCAGCACACGCTATCGGGCTGGGCAGAGAGGTTTTTGAGGTTCTGGAATCGGGAAGGATCAGCAGGTTGCGCACGCTACTGACGGTCGTTGCGTGCGCTAATCGGAAGGTGTAGCGCACACTATCGGTCGCCCAGCACACGCTCCCTGGCCGAGCATTTTAGTCCAGGAGGTTCTGGATGGGTCGACTAGCGCATGCAAGCACTCGTGCAGTGCGCGCTACCGCGGTCAGACAAGAAGGTTCTGGACAGAAGGACAGGTCGGCAAGTTAGGTCAATGCAGGCGTCAGCCGAAGGTTCTAGGCCGAGACTGCCCGTTAGCGCACGCTACTCGGAAGCCCCAGCGCGCGCTAATGTGCATGTCTATAAATACGACCGAGCAGTCCTGTTTGCACTCGTTTTTCATTTCCCCTCTTTCCTGTCTATGGTTGGAGCCTTGGTGATCATGGATACATATTGTTATACGATGAATCCACGAAGTTCTGGAGTTTAAATCCTCAATTAATCATTCCATAACATCCTCCGATCGAGCGAATCAGGGTAAGTTTTCATAAAATCTTAATTTTGGGAAAATTGGGGATTTTGCTTGATTTTCCATTTGATTCGTATTAACCTATATTAGTGATGGATTTTTGATTATTAAGTTGTATTCTACCCATTTCCTTGTTGTTCCATGGTTCGATTGCTAGAGATTCGTCGTTTTGTTGAGTTCCTAATCAACGCCTTGAAGGTGTCCGGTGAAAGTTCTTAGAGGGGGGTTTCGGCGTTCTACGATTATTCTTCCTCATACGATCATTGATTATTGATGACATGATGTTAGGGTCAGGTTCCTTGCGAAGAACCCGAGTTAAAACTCTTTCGTTCGTTGTTTCCCGATCAATCGTGTTATCGTTGTTTCCACCCGAAGAATTATGGGTGTTCGAGGTTTCCCGATTGAGCTGTGTTCGTCAGAGTGTACGGTATCAATTATCGAGGCAAGTATCTTGCCCATACATTCTATGTTTCGTAGACGTAATGGTTGGTAAATTATATGTGCGATCCGAATGTTTTTAATGAACCTTCTAAAAGATCGGTATATTCTCAATAAATATTGTCTTTCAAAAGATAACTCATACGTTTTGGGAGTAAATGTGCTTTTATGTATATACGTATTAGTGTTTCATGGTTGTGATTGTATTATGAGATTTTATTAGACCTTTTCCACCGGTTGAGGATTGTTGCATTGACCCGTGTACTTGTCCGGTAATTATGTGACATTATGTGATATTAGTTGTTACTCCTTTGTAAGGAGGTTGTGATGCTTAGTGTTTCTTGGTATTGGTATTTGCTTGTGTTGTGTGATTGTGATAAGTGATATGCCACCGGGTAAGATTTGTGAATCTCTGGGATCCGTCCTTACTAGTACGAATCGGGCGTGACCGTAGGGTTATCCAATCGGGTATGTCTTGCGGGTACTCTGAGGTTCGTAGCTTGCTAGCCTGATGCCGAGATAACGTGTGGGGTTATCCAATCCGGGTATGTCTTGCGGGGACTCCGAGGTTCATAGCTAGTTAACGCGATGCCGGGATAACTTATGGTTGTGGTTTGGTTGTGTGATGTACGTGTCATGGGTTGTCCAATCGGGTATGTCTCGTGGAGGATCCGAGGTTCGTGGCTTGCTAGCCCAATGCCGGGATAACTATGAACGTATGTATGATTGTGGTTATGTGAATGTTGTCACGGTGACATGTGATTTGGTATGGTTTTCCATTAGGTTATTCACTCGGGTATGTTCTGCGGGAGCATCTGAGGTTCGTGGCTTGTTAGCACGGGACGCAAATAATCCTTGGGAATATGTTGTTATGGATGATTGGGTCGTGGACCCTGTGCTTTGTGATTGGAATGGTATGATTGGGTCGTGGACCCCGTGTTTTGTTATCGGAATTGTATTTTGGAAAAATGATCTTTGGGCTGCGTTCCTAAGTGGTTTCGAAAGGTTTGAGAATTCTTAAATCCAAATGTTTTCAAAACTCCCGAAATCATAAATGTTTTGTAAGATGTATATGGCTTTTATTCCCACCTTTCATGATTTGAACTGTTTTGATCAAGTGACTCATCTCGGGAAGCATGTTTCCGATTATTATGCATTTGGAGTATGTTGTGTATGGCTTGTAATTGTATTTTATACTTGCACTAGCAAAACAGTGGAGTTTTGCTAACCTCCGAGTATTCGGGGGGTGGATGTCTGTATTGCGTCCAGGTACTTGCAGGTTGCTGGGGAGCAATTCACTGGATCGTTACGAAGGATGATGGAAGACGACGGTACTAATCACATGAAGACCTGTGTTGAGTATTTGGTGAAGTCTTGTTGTTTTGTCTTTCCGTTGTGGTATTTTCGTTTTACGGAAATATTGATGTATTCCAACCCCTGCGTGGGTATGATTTGTGAGGAAGAGTTATATATGTTTGATGTGTGTGTTGTAGACCAAATCGGTCTATTGGTCCGTTATTAGCCATGTTATTGTGTTTTCGGTATTTAGCCTGGTAGATCCTCACGGAGAGGGTCTGCGGCGCTATAATATTCCCAATTGGTTTGGGGGTGGTTCATGGCGAGTTTGTTTGTTTCTTGACTCGGATAATACCAGACTCGGTCGATAGTAATCTAGACAACCCTGTTTCAAAATTCAGTGTGAGCTCATCGAACCACCTCGCCTCACCTCATCCACACGCAGAGCCGTCTTCAGCTATTTTATGGCCCTAGTTTAGACAAAAATTGAGGCCTTTATCCGAATATTTTTTTCACAAGATAGACGGTAATCTCATTGTCAAGGCAATATCATCCATAACTGTGAATAATATTTCCAGTAAAAAATATTCAAGCTCTAAAAGTTCTACATGCATAACATAATGCTCTTTATCTAATTACTTACAAAAAAGCATCCAGTTTATTGGCTTTCTTACTTCACAATTACCATTGACACCATGGTTAGCCTCCTCTAAATGACACAAAAGACTTCCAAAATACTTCCAGTTCCACATATAGTAGCATCCAAACCAATTTAGGCCTGAAATGTTAAATAATCATAAAAGTAGTTAATACATCTCGATAATATGGTCATGAAAATTGCCTGCATAAAAATGTATCTAAAATCTAAAATTCTTAAAAAAACAAGTAATAGTCACGTACCATGAGATTATAGATTTGGGAACTTCATACTCTCCTAGCCTTTTTAAGTGCGAAATCATCAATTAAATCGATGTAATCAAGTTTAGCTACTAATTTTTTCTCAATGGACAACATAGACAAGCCGTTCAATCTTTCTTGTCAAATGGTTGATCGGAGGTAATTTTTTATCAACTTTAACTTAGAGAAAATTCTTTCGGCAGTAGCTAGTGTAACCGGAATAGTTAATATTATTCTGTAACATATCCAAGCATTAGGAAAACAATGACCCATGCTTTTGATAAACTCTAAGACTTCAATTGCTTTAGTTACTCTTTTTGGTAATGCTTTTCTCAACAACTGCAATTCGGAAAATAATTCGCGTGCATCAATATCAGATTGACACCATGTTTCAGAAATTCCTCAAGTGTACTACATGAACGCTCCAAATTCTCGTCATCTACAGCTTTCAACTTGCTCAAGTTAAACATAAATCCAAAAATGACTTCATAATTTTGAAATTGTTCAAACCTTGTCCTGAGTAAAGAAATAGCAGTATCAATTATTGTTATAAAATAATTTACTCGAAACAAGTCTTCATCTAATTGGATTGGTTCATCTCTAGCATTCTCATCAAAAAACTTTTTTTGCGACGAACACGAGTTTCACGGAATGTAGGATCAACATCCATTTCAGAAGCCATCTTTTCAGCTTCACTTTTAGCCATCTCAAATCTGTTATTCCTGTACTCTTCAAGGAAAAAAATGAGACCTTCTAAGAGATTTATACTCTTAAGGTCACAAGTCATCAGGAATAAGTCTAGAGGGGGGTGAATAGACTTATTAAACTCTTTCCTGAAAGTCATGTGAGTTTCTCAGCTGTGATAAGTACAGATGACTTATGTCGTCTGCAGACAGATAGTGCGGAAGACACAGCTAATGACGATACAGATAACTTAATGTCGTCTGCAGCTAACTTCTAATGGAACAGTAAATATGAATGCAATAGTTAAGTATGATGTGTAAAGCAGTAAATCACACAAGCACTTATAGTGGTTTTAGAGGTGGGGTAATCCTCTACTAGTCCACCACTCTCCAAACCAGTTGGAGATAAATTCACTATAACTGTCAACCAGTGATAAAGGTTACAATGATTTTTTCCTTAGTTACAACAGCTTCCAACCAGTGGAAATCCGTGGCCTTTGCAACTCCCTTGACTGCCTAGGACCTCCTGATTGAAAACCTGTGGATACCTCAACAACTTCTCGAGCTGTGTATGACCTTCCAATCAACAACCTGTGGATGCCTTGTCAGTCGTGCATCTTCTGAAAACCTTGTTCACATAAGTACCCCTTACTCAGCTTTAAAGACAAGAGTTTTTGTCTTCTCCAACTAAAGAGCTTCTCAGAATATGACTGTATAAAAGCTTTGCTCTTCACAATGCTATTGTTTGCTTTGATAGCTTTGATTGCCTTTAATACTTTGATTGCTTGTGAGTGTTGTTCGCATCGTACTTTGCTCAATTCATATCTTCAGGTATTTATAGTGCGATCCTTGAGCAACCTTCATAGCCGTTGCATCACGGTAATAAATCCTTCCGTTGGAGAGTGGACTTATTTGTATCTTATCATTCCATTGCATGGCTTGATTCCTCTTTTCATTTCCGACCGTTTGAAAGATTTTCTTTGTTAGCGTCGTTATTCTTGTTTAGAATAATCATAAGTATTCAGAACGTGGATCTCAAGGAATATTTTATTCCTATATTTCCGGGAATCTTTCCAGTTTGTCTCCTTACGTCTTGCATGTGGCTTTCCGTAATTGTTGACTTTCAACTCTTGTTGATGTGGACTGAGTATCTTGAACTTGTCTGATATTTTGACTAAGAACTTATCTGATATCTCTTGGTCAAATCTGTCTGATGTGCAGTCGACCTTCTCTGATGTAAACTTCTCTGAAGTAAAACTTCTTTGATGTATCTTGGTTGAAGTTCTCTGAGATAAAGTTCTCTGCTCTAGACTTCTCTGAGATAAAGTTCTCTGCTCTAAACTTCTCTGTTCTGAACTTCTCATAGATGAAGTTCTCTGCTCTGAAGTTCTCTGTTCTGGACTTCTCTGAGATAAAGTTCTCTGCTCTGAAGTTCTTTGAGATGAAGTCCTCTGATCTGAAGTTCTATGACCTGATGAATGTTCTCTGATCTGATGGTCAAACTTCAGCTAATATTTTGCGTTGACCAAAACTTCTCTGAAATGAACTTGCCTGATAACTTCTATGATAAACGATAGTTCTATACTTAATCTACTTTCTACTGATCAACATGACTTAGCCTAAACGTAAACCCCTATAGAAGATACTCATTTGGTTCTTCTTTACAGTTTGCCAACTACTTAAAACATACATTTGAATAATTGTCAATACAGGGATGATATCATCAAAATCTAACAAGTATTCCTAACAAATTCCCCCTGTTTTGATGATGGCAAAACTAAAGCATTTCAAATGTAAGACAAGTCTACACAAAATAAAGTGCAAGACGCAATAAAACTTAGTCTGTTTTGAGACAACTAGTGGTTGTCATTCAAGTGACTGTTATAAATTTTTATTTGATGTTTACGTTACAGTGCTGTTGAATGAAACAAAATACAAGAAAGTTACAAGTATTACACAAATTACAGGTAATGCAAAAACTACAAGTAAAATAAAATTACAAGGCAAGATTATCTTCCTCTCCCTCTTCCTCTGATCTGCTGCTTCGCTGGAGGGAGTGACCTTAACGGTTTAGCTCCAATTGGCTTCTTGGATACTAGGGATAGCCCATACTTTCTTTCAACTACCAAAGAAGCAAACCCTTGCTGCTCAGGGGTGGTGAAGTTGTTTTCCACGCAAAGTTCTTTGATCTCTTCCTGAAGAGCCAGCTCATCAAGATCATTATTCATAAGGGTAGGAGCTTCTTCAGGTCTGAAATCAGGGATCATTGGGTAAGCATTGAATCTATTTGCGTGTTTCTTCAAGATTGCTTAAAGTTTAGGGAAGTTCATATCCATGATGTTGATGAAGGTCTACTGTGGGGAGCATCCTTTGTCTTGAAGCATCTCCTAGAGATAATACTTATCTATAAATTGTTTCCTTGTGCTCCCCAACATATGTTCTGCCTCTACAGGCATGAACTCTTCAACATATTGCAGCTCCTTCCCTTCCTATTGATATCTGATCTCTGGCTCATGTCTTGTTCTCCTCCTCTTGGCTGCAGGTGGATCAGATGATGCAGCTACTTCTTTTCTTTTGAGGTAAGAGGTACCTGCCCGTAGAAGAGGGAGGTCTTATCTGGCGATATCTTGTCTGCCTTTCCCCTGCCTGATGTCTTTCCCTTTGCCTTTATCTGCACCCTTATCTTCCCCCTTTTTGCCAGCATCAAGAATTGTGGCAAGCTGCTCCTCTACCCTCGTCATGAAATCAGACATGCCAAGAGGCATTCTGTTGTTAGTGGGTGTTAGGGAAGGGTCCTTCTTGTTGATCAGGGTATCCAACTTGGCATTTAGGGACTGCAGTTCAGGCTTGACTTCAGTTGAGAGAATCTTAGCAACTGTATCTTCAACAATGCCTCTGATCAGATCAGTCAGATTAGGAGGTAGCTGATACACCGGTGGCTCTGCATGACAACATTTTCTCCTGAATCCTCATGTGCAGTTGGTCTCTGAGCAATTGATTTCTCAGAGGAGACCTGCCTATCAACGGGTGCCTAATCATATGGGGTCTTATCAGGTGTCCCTGATTTTCCATCTGATGGTTCCTTGTCTGCAGGGGACTTTCTCTCTGCAGGTGGCTGTATCTTCTCTGCAGAGGGCTTCTGCTCAGCAGATGACTTTTTGCTTCTGGGGGTTTTTTGATCAGGCTGTTCCCCCTGATTATCTGCTTTAGCTTCCGGGGCATGATTAGGTTCCTGTTGATCATGATCCTCACCTTCATCTCTTCTTTCTTCTTCCTTCTTTTCTTACTTATTCTCCTTTTCTTCTTCTTTCTCCTTTTCTTCTCCTTTCTCCTTTTCTTCTTCAGTCTTTTCTTTTTTCCTTTTCAACTTCTTCAGCAATGATAGTTTTATTCTCTTATCTTTCTCCTTCTCTTCTTACTTCATCCTCCTCAGCAAAAAATTTTCCTTCAAAAACATATTTCATGACCTGGAGGATGAACTGGTCCATGTTTTGTTTAAAGTGAGATATGAACCAGTTTTCCTCCAGTATCTTTCCCACATTTTGACAAAAATACAAAATCAGCTGTTCTACAGCAATGGGGTGCTCCCAAGTACTTCTCTCCACAAATCTTTTTAGTTGGTAGAAGTTGAGAAATTTGAGTTCTTTCCATTCTTCATATATATTTATAAAATAATTGTGTAGAACTTCTTTCCTTACCATCTGGAGTTGAGCTGTGGTCAGGTTCAGATAGTTGTTTTCCCTCAGGTTGAACGAGTAGCCTGCTTGAGGTACTTCAACTATCTCTTATGCTGCTTCTTCCTCAGTTTGGCTTGGAAGAGTTAGGAGATGAACCACATTGGCCACCAGCTCAAATGAATGTTGGGGATAATCTTCAAATTCTGCAGGTGCAGGTGATGAGGAAGGTTGCACCTCTTGTTCTTCGTCTGAAGGATAGTCCACCAGTCCTCTTTGTCTCTTTTGGGACTGATCTGGTGAAGAAGTGATGTGGACAACTTCCTCTGCTTCAGGTAACTTCCTTTTTAATTTGGCCAGAGGAGTGTTGTCTGAGTCAATGTCACCTGCAGGTAGCTTTTTATGTGCAAGTGACTTTTGAGAAGTCTCAACTGCAGATGCATCTGACTTCACTAATTCAGTGTCTGAAGGTCCTCTGTACTCAGATGTCCCAGATGTCATTCCCTTGATTTGCTCAGCTGCCTTTTCCCTCTTGTCTCTGATATGCTTTAGGGTTTCATGGTCCAAATGACCAAGTCTCTTGCTTAGGTGAAAGGGGCCTGCCCTTCCTTTGGCCTTTCCAAGGAACTCCAAGATCCAGTTTATTTGAGTTCCATATGCCAGCTTCTACCTGAATTTCTTCTCTTCCTCATCCCAGCTCACTTTTTTGACCTCTCAGACTAACTGCATGTATATGTAGTCAGGCCCGTTAATCCTCTTCTGTTGTAAAAGGGCTCCCATAACGACATACTTGGCAGGGGATAGTTGGTCGTAGCTTCCTTCCATGCCCATGACAATTTTGTTGTTTATGTCCAGGACATATTTGTATTCCTTTTTAAGGTCATTTTTCTTCGCCGTGAGTTTGACTTTAGATGACTCCTTTGGCATCTTGATCTCATACCAAGTCTCGACTGGGTTTTGCTTCAGGGCTTTGACAGTGATGCCCTTGTTCTCCATCTAGAACGAATCAGCGATGGTTTGAGGGGTGATGTTGACTTCTTCTCCAAGAATAGAGCTTGAGATACCATGATTGGTGACTAGAGCCTCCCTGTAGAAGTATATTATAGCCTCTTTGAAAATCTGTTTTGGAGAAATGTCCAGAAAATGATAGATGCCGTTTTTCTTCATCATTCGGATCACATACGCCATTACCCCCGAGTTGTTTGTTGCTAGTAACCCTTCAAAATCGACAACAATGATGAAAATAATCTGTTATTTCACCAGCTTGAGATTGACACCTTCGAAGTAAGATTTGATTTCTGCAAAAAGAATTTTTCGCTTGAGTGTAGTGTATATTCAAAGATTTTTTCTGCTTTTGAAAAATTAGGGATTGTAAGCTTGAATACGATAAAGTTTTTGTGAAATGATTTCGACCGTATTATATAGTCATTTGAAAGGACGCTTTGAAATTAATAATAAAATAAATAAGCGGCGATCCAATTTTTGAGAAGTTAAAATGACGGTTGAATTTGATTGGACGTCGTGGAGGTAGTATGATCATGTGTTTGTCCACGTGTAATATAATAATTAAGTCGGTCTAAGAATTAGGAACTTAGCTGGTTGACCGGTGAATTATTGTCTGGTCTGCATCAGGTAAGTTGTTTCGCCCGTGGTTGACGTCAGCTGATCAAGTAGCTTTCTTGTCTGGTCTCCACATCAGGTAGCCCTCTACATCAGGTAGCTTTTTTGCATCAGGTAGCTTTTTCGCATCAGGTAGTTTTTCGTCGCCTGGACTCCACATCAGGTAGCTTTCTCGTATGTACTAGATTCCCAATTTAGTAGTCCAAGTTCCCTGCTTAGCTCCAGAAACCTTTCTTCTGGTAAAGGTTCAGTGAATATGTCATCAATTTGGAACTCCGTGCTGACTCTTTTCACTCTAACTCTCTTATTTAGCACATGGTCTCTGATGAAATGATGTTTGACATCAATGTGCTTTGTCCTTGAGTGCAATACTGGATTGTTTGTTATTGCAATTACACTATTGTTGTCACACCATATTGGGACTTCATTTGCAGTGTGTTGTAGTCCCTTAACTGTTGTCTGATCCATAGGATTTGTTCATGTTGGCCACCGAGTATACAGAATACACCTTGGAAAAGTGTTAGTATAACAAGCTGTATATTTTTCAAATAAGAGTGCGTAGCGGAAGTTTGTTTTAAGTGAGTTGCTGTAAATACAGCAACTATGTTTTATCCTGGTAGCTAGATGCATACAGGGTATGCAATGTATACTTATAAATAATCACATTAATGAAAACAATTGAGGCAGAAGGTAAACAACATAGTATTTAAAGTGGTTCGAGGTAAACCCCTCTACGTCCACTGTTCCTCCACACAGGAGTGAAAACGTTTATTATAATCACTACGTCCACAACTACATGACTATAATCAAACTTATCCTTGTATCATTCATACAGATTGATACAAAGACTGTCGCTTTCAACCGTTTACACATATTGGTTGTTGGCGTCTCTTGACTTGCTTCTTCTCAAAGATTGAAGCTTCATCATATTCGTATCACACAGGTCAGAATATCTTTCTTAGTCCACACAAGGCTAAGTTTTACACAAAGATAAAATGGTAAAATAACGGGTTTAGAACAGCAGCTTGAACACGATGATCTTGAGATGATGATGTGGTGTTCTTGGTGACTGAGTATATTTCTTCTCTTCAGATGTAGATAGATACTTGAAGAAATATACTTGCTCTTTTAAGCTTTGATTTGATGGTAATGAATATTCAGTCGTTCTCTCTTAGCTTGCAATTCGTATTGCGTCTGTTCGTGTATTTTTGCAATGTCCTCTTGTATGGACTATATAACTTTGGAATAGATCCGTTATAAATATGTCCATTGGATGGGTTGGTGATCTGAGATCCATTCTGATTGGTTGATAAACTTTCAAGAACATGATCCGGATTTTGCTCATTGTCTGAAGATCCTTATCGGTTGGTATTTAATTACTTTATCCATTCAGTATTTAAATAATTCTTTCAAACGGCGTTCTGACTTTAGCGTATAAAGTAGATTCCTTCTCAACGGTCTTCCGTTATGTTGGATAAGTGTCCATTATCCTAACACTTCCAGCCTTTATGTTGTATCCAGCATAATACGTCTTATCGCTGTTAGATGTGACTTCAACGTTGTAGGCTATCTCCCATGCTGTATGGTAGGCGTTGTAGGAAGATTCAGGACAGCTTCCATACTTAGCGGTATATTGAGCCTTCGCTGTATGATGGCAAATATTCTTAATATAGCTTGTTGTATGTTGACTTGATGACTTGCTGTATGATGGCAGTGCGGTATTTGCTGTATTGTTGGCACTTATCAAAACTAGGTACATGATTGTTTATCCCAAGAATTCCCCCCCTTTTGATAATGCCAAAACCTCTTCATTGATGATGCCAAAACATCTTTATGCCGAAACAGTTTCACTCTTTATCGAAAATGTCTTGATCTAGAGAGGCTGACTTCTTGATCTTTTGTCGAATGATCTGGTCTTCAACACTTAGTCTAAAAATGTAAACTGCTCACAGGCAGGTTCTAATCATTAGGTAAAACATCTACAAGGATGTGCATTATAACTTAAACTTATGATTGGCGCGCGGGCACAATCTTACAGTGTGATCTATGTTGCATACAACTTAGCCTATGAACTTTTTGCAGACAAGTTCTTACAACTTAATACTATACAAGTTTCATACTTGTTGTTTGCAGCAATATAAATCGAATTTAAATTCCTAATCAAATAGTAAGTGTAGATTACGAGCTGTAATCTTTCAAGATAAAGATAGAGTTTTATTGATATCAGTCAAAGATTTACAATGATAGAAGAAATAAAGATACAGAGATTTTATGCTGCTAAATTTTAATGCAAAAAGGATCCTCCATGCTAGCTCCTGTAGTGAGCATGTCTACAAGGCCTCTTATCAGGATCATTATCGGTTCCTCTCCACCAGTGCTCTAATGAATCCTTGCCTCGATCTAGATAGATCGCTCTTCCTTCAGCCGATTGGTTGAAGTCAAGTATCCAGTCTTCTGGGTGAGTAATCCAATCTCCCTTCCGATGCTTTGATTTCATTGAGATCTACAATGGGAGCAGTCCTCTTTCCATCATCTTTGCAAATTCGTCCGCAGTCTCCGTCAATGCTTTGATTTTGTTGAAGATGGCAGACTCCCTGATGAGCTTGATGAAGTACCTCATCAGTTCATTATTCCTCCATTGCTTCACTTCATCAGCTGTAGGCTGACGGTTGGCAGGCAGACAAATCTCCGATGGATTCTGCACATTATTCTTCCAAGAAAAGTTGGGGTCGTGGAACTCTGGGCGAGAACCAGTTACCCTGTAACTTTATGTAGGAGTGGCCAAACAGTTTATTGCAGCAGTGACATTGTCTTCTAAAGCAGCATCAAATTCTCTCTCTATTTATCTCCTCCATTGCCTAGCAGCCTCTCTGGACTCTTCCCCTTTTTTGTCCTCATAAAGATAGGAGACCTTGGCATCAATGCGTTCCAGTACTTTCATTACATTGTCCTATTTGGTCTTTATGCTTGAGACTTTGGCCACCAGGGAACTGAGCAGCACAGACATGTCATTGATCTTTTGGTCATGTCCTGTGAGCCTCGAGCCAGTCTTCTGTAGGGCGGCGACAGTCTTGCTTTCACAGATGCGGAGCTTTGCCTGTTCTTCTTTTAGGATCTGTTCCTGGCGCTGTTGAAGTTGTGAGAGAGCTTGCTTCAATACACTCGACAGAATGCAAAAAGCTTCTTCAACCTTCATAATTTTTTGCTTCAGGACAGTCATTTCATCGATGGCAGTCTCATGCACCCAATCTAGCCATTTGCCAACATTGTACAAGGCATCTACACCATCCTGTAGAAACACTGTTTGGCGACCGATCGCGTGTAATTGCTCGATCTTTGCTTCTGTACGAGGAGAGTTAGGGCGCACTAGTTCTTCTTCAGCTCCATTGAGCTAGCGCATGACCACATGAGTTTTCGGCTGTTGTGGTCTTTCCTTGGGTAGAAAACCGTCATCGGATTCCATAGATGCAGGTGATGCATGGGCATCATGTGCGGTCATGGCTGTAGGTTGTTCAGCCTATTCAGTCTCGGCGACAGGGGGTAGATTCCACCTGTTCCGGTTGTGCTTCTGTAGACAGTGGTACAGGAGGGACTGAATCCTCCTGCTGTCTCTCAGCATCCGCCTGCTCCGGCATAGGGACTGATTCCTCATGCGGGATAGCGCGGGCTTCTTCTTGTTCTGTGATAGGCTCGGGTGCCTGTTTAAAAACTTTCGCTTCTACAGGGACAGGAGGGACTGATTCCTCCTAGTAGATGGCAGCTTGTTGTTGACGGGGATGGGACTGCTGTCAGTTTGAGGTCCCCTAACCCTGTTGGTTCTATATCCGAGAGAATTCCTATTCTCTAGCTTCCTCACGACTCATTCTCAGACCTGCCTGAAAGGCGTCGTCGTCATCTGAGTCGTGGTCGGATTTGGGACTGATGGGAACAGTGTCTTCGAACTTGGATTTTCCTTTCAATCGGGCTTGCTCTTTTACCAGAAAGTAGCTCTTGATCAGCTCTTGGAAAAAGTTGTTGTCCCATTGAATAAGGACTTCGATATTCTGGGAATTGGTCACCTCCAGAACAAACTTTTCTTCTTCTTTCCAATCCTCCCAATTGTATAAAATGTCATAAGGTGACACACTGTATGACTTCCATTGGACAAAACTATCAAATGCTTGCTCAATTTGCACTTGAATGAGGGATTCCGTAATGATAGCAGAGGGGGAGGGGCTCCGTACAGTATATGGGTCTACTGTAGGAATGGGATCCCCGACAGATGTGGGTGCTTGTTTCAGAGATGGATCCCGAACAGAGGTTGGTACCCTGATGAGAGAGGGATCCTTTAAGGGTGTGGAATCCCTTATAGGAGATGTGGCTTTGAGCTCCGAAGGGGCAGTCGACTCGCCAGAGCCTTCTAAGTTGGCAAATAGCTGTCTATCTATCGTTGCCGCCAAAAGCTCGGGATCTACTATATGAATAGTAGTATCTATTTCTTCCACAGGGTGGGTTGCGCCCTGTGGGTGTTGTACAGTGGGTTGCGCCGTAGCTTTGGCTTTGGAAGCCTTTTTCTGTTTCTTCTTCGGTTTCTCAACAACAAGAGGAGTTTTGCTGTGAGAAGCGTTTCTTTTCATTTTCTTGTCCTGGATAGTAGCCCTGTCAGCGACATCCCTTGGATTGTCAGATATGGTCATGGTGTTGACATGGGGTCTTGAAGAGAACAATCTGTCTTTGTTGAAGACTTTAGGCTTGCTCCCACCGATGAATTTTCTGGGGCCAATTTTCTTAGCGTCTAGAGATTGTTGTATGCCACAGTGAGTGAGAATGTGATTGAGAATAGGCCCAAATGATTTCTTCTGGGTGCTGGGCTTGGCAGCCTCTTTTTGTAGGCGCTTGAGAACAATCTGGCACCAATTGACGCATTCGCCTGACATGATGGCGACCATCATTCTAAAGCACAGATTATTGCACCTCGAATGCACCCGTTCTGCTCTCAATGACACGGAAATAGAAATCATGCAAGTACATGTAGGGCAAGCAAAATCTTCTTTTCTGACAAGATGGATGAACATTCTTGTCCGAACCATCACCAGTAAATAATCCCCAATATGCGATTAGCAATTTTCTGACCCAAAGGTCTCCAGCTCTTCCATTTTCAGGCCATTGGATGGCAGACTGTAAATATTCTGCAGCAGATCTTGGTCAACACAGATCTGAACTCCGCGGACAGTAGCAGTAATGTCGGAAACGTCTCCTCCTCTTTTCAGAGAAAGAAACTTGATGGAGGTGTCAAGGTATAACTCCTCCACAATGCTTTCATCATAGGCTTCAGCGTGTTGACTACCAAGGCGGTAGAGGCCTTGTTGTTTAATCTTGGAGACGATACGTTCCATGTCGTCAAGGTCCTCGACCTCAGCTTGGATCCTTTCCATGACAACAGATCGAACGAAGAGATGTCCATCAATGATGTTGTCCCTTTTCTTCATTGTCTGAGAGGAAGTTTGAGAAGATGCCATTGTTTGCAAAGGAAATGAAATAACAAAATATGCAGTGATTTGCAGAAAAACTGTGTAGGCTATATGCTCTTGGACTCGTTTAATATACAGAAAGCGTAAAGAGTCGATGGGACCAAGATACAGTCCTTTTATAGTGGGCAGGGAAGATTAAGGTTTACGAACAGTGAACGGTCAGATTTAAGGGATGGGAACCGTCTTTATGAATGAACAAACAGGATTAATCGAGCATAACTGGTACATCTTATCCATCCGATTTTGAAACGACAGACTTCCCTTATTGCCCGAAATAGCAGTTTGAAATATTTAATTAATTGAAAAATCACGGCGTTTGAGATAATACAGTCCATATGTCGTGTAAAGCTTTAAATGCAAGGATGTTTGAATTTTAAAACAGGGCACGTGGACTTAAAACAGTTTTAAAATGAATAAAGTATTAATATAATATTAATTGATGTCCCATAGTATCTACTGTATCCGCGAAAATACAGTGGTCCCCCTTAAAAGGTACATACAGGGTTCAATTCTTACAGCAATATTTGGATTAATACTGTATCCATGGGTCATACTGTATTTACCCTAAATTAATGCACACGTCAGCTGTAGGAAGATTTCATGTCTTCTTAGTCCTACAGTGCTGTCTGACTGTCTGAGTGTAGAGTTAATCAACAGTGGATACTGTATTCTTGGGTCTTACAGCATTCCCCCTCAATTGATGAGTAAAAGCCAAAAAAAAAACTTACAGGGAGTCAGGCTGTAGCATTTCCAATTCTTGTCGAAGCATACAGAATCTGGCTATGCTGAGAGGCTTCGTAAAGATGTCGGCTAACTGAATATCTGTATGAACTTTCTCGAGTCGAACATCCTTATTCTCAACATGATTCTGTATGAAGTTATGCTTCATATGAATATGCTTAGTACACGAGTGCAATACATGATTGTGCGTTATTGCAATTGCACTCGTGCTATCGCACATAATTGGTGTTTCCTTGGCAATGATTCCATAGTCTGACAGCTGTTGTTGCATCTAAAGGATCTGCATACAGCAACTACCAGCAGCATAGTATTCTGATTCAACTGTGGAAAGCGAGTTTGCCAATTGTTTGTTACTGAACCACGACATAAGTCTAGGTCTAAGAAAGTAACAAGTACCGCTAGTACTCTTCCTATTTAGCTTGCAACCTCTGATATCCGAGTCGATGTAGCTAACCAAATTGAATCTGCCTTTTTTAGGATACCATAGTCCTGCATCGACTGTTCCTTTGACGTACTTCAGGATTCGTTTGGCTGTTGTGAAGTGTGATTCTTTAGGTGCTACCTGATATCGAGCACACACTCCTACAGCAAACTGGATATCGGGCCTGCTAGCTGTTAGGTACAGGAGTGAGTCAATTAGCTTCCTATATAGTGATTGATCAATCGGCTTTCCAGCTTTGTCAGCACTAATTTGCATGGAAGTGCTCATGGGGGTTGACGGGGATTTGGAGTTGTTCATCCCAAACTTGTTGAGAAGCTCATTACTATACTTTTCCTGGTTGATGAAGATTCCTGTAGGCAACTGCTTTACCTGCAATCCTAGGAAATAACTAAGTTCCCCCATCATACTAGAGATGAGAGAACCTTTGACACAAAGCAAGGTTAGTGGAACCAAATATAATATCACCTACGTATTTTTGAACCATCAAGAGGTCATCACCTTCCTGTATCTTAAACGGGGTCTTGTCCATAGCACCTTTCTCGAATCCATTATTGGTAAGGTACAGGGACAGAGTTTCATACCATGCCTTAGGTGCTTGCTTAAGTCCATACAGTGCTTTCTGTAGCCTATATACAAGGTCTCCGCCTTCTATGTTGACAAACCCTGGTGGTTGTTCAACATATACTTCTTCGGCGAGATCTCCATTCAGGAATGCGCTCTTGACGTCTATTTGATACACAATAAAATTGTTATGGGCGGCAAAGGCTAGAAATATCCTAATGGCTTCTAGTCTGGCTACAGGGGCAAATGTTTCATCATCGTATATGCCTTCTTCCATTGGATTTATCACCGAAGCACACTTTTAGACTGCGACCTTGTACATAATCTGACAGCTTGCTTCTATCTCCTGTCATGTGCCGAGAACATCCACTGTCGAAGTACCAGATGTCCTTCTCTAATATGTCCTGTAGTCAAAGAAATTAAGTAGATTTAGGTCCCCTTTGTATGTTGGGTCCATGGATTTTAGTGCCTTTAGGTACCTAGATTTGCCTGACAACAATTGGCTTGATGTAGGTTACTTTAGGTCCGTTCTTGCGATGTCTACCTGTGGGAGGCACGTAGTCGCTGTAACCTTGATAATTATTATGCATGTAAAATTCAGGGTTATTATTATTAATCCAATACGAATGCATTCTTGGAGGTGGAGCCATTTTCTTCAGCCTTACAGCTTGTCTCATGGGTCTCCAGTTGGATTCCCGAAGCTATTGATGATATTATGCGGCAACCTGCTTTCTCGATGGATAATGAGGCTCCTGTACCCAATATCTAGGCGCGTTGTACTGTTGGAAGTACTGTCGTGCGGGCCTTTGATATGTGGGTATAGCCTTCTTTCTGAACAGTTGTTGGCGCTTTTTATATGCTCGGGGAGCATGCTGTGGGTTACGCCTTACAGGTCTGGATGGCTGAGGATTCCGCTGTCTGTGATATGACTTTGGTGGTGGAATGGCAACCTTTGTTGTACGCAGTGCAATAGGTACCTTGACAGGACTTGGGTTCTCCTCAGGTACAGGAATGGGTTCCACACCCCTGACGAACACAGTACTAGTTTTCCCTTTATTGGAGAATAAGTTGTATCCTAAGCCACTTTTTTCATGAGCATGTTGCCCAGTGCTTAGAATTTCTTCCATCCTTTTATATGATTTCTTTAAACATTTCAAGATGGCTCTAGTTCTCCTTCTCGTTTCTCGAGGGTTTTTACTTTGGCTTCGAGCCGAACGAAATCATTTGTCTTGCTCTCACTATGAGACTTGGTCTCATTTAGTTCGTGACCAAGTTGATGATTGCTCTCCATGAGTTTTTCCACTGTGATCTTGCTGTTTTCACAATCGATGGACATATCTTCTTTTCAGCAAGTCATTTTCATCTTTCAGCTCGAAGTTATAGATTTCGAGCTATATGTTTCTCGTTTTAATGTCTCATAGGCCTTTTGAATATTTTAGCCATAAAGTACATGTATGCTTTATCCTCGAGCTCATCATCTGACGAGTCACTGTCAGTAATCGCCTAAATACATTCCTCGGTTTTGGTTTGAGCGGGCGAGGCTTCTGATTTGCCGATCAGGGCCTTGAGCTTGTTCTTCCAAGCACGCCTTCTTTCGTCTTTTTATTGTTGTTCGGCTTCCGGCAACTTTTGGACTTTAGGATGCGGACACTTATTCGCATAATGTCCCGGTTTCCTACAATTATAACATAGATTAGAATCACCGGATGGAGAAGATTCAGAACTTACCCTGTGAAATGGCTTGGGCTTGTATGGGGTCTTTCCAGACTATTTGATGAATATCTTAAATGTGTGCATGAGCAGTGCCATTTCATCTTGTGACAGGATATCGTCATCACTGTCAGCAGTCTTGTAGGCAGATTTGGATGTGCTGGGCATGGTGTGTCCTGTTGGATACAACAGCTAATGTTGTAGTCCTAGCAGGTGACTCTTCGGCTTTCTCTCTCCTGTCAATGTCATACTCGAAAGCTTTTAGGTCAGAGAAGAGGTCAAAAGTAGAAATGTCATTGAGATTACATGACACACGCATAGTTGTGGTTTTTATGTCCCAACGGGCA
This sequence comes from Orobanche coerulescens, assembly GCA_033398695.1. Lineage (NCBI taxonomy): Eukaryota > Viridiplantae > Streptophyta > Magnoliopsida > Lamiales > Orobanchaceae > Orobanche > Orobanche coerulescens. The sequence goes on from CM065804.1 coordinate 20,928,958, forward strand.
GAGAGATCTGAAATTTTTTAAGTTCTTCTCCTTTTGGGTATAAACTTTGCCCAACGCTTCAAGTTCACAAACAATGCCAGTGAATCTGAGGTCAAGTTCCTCAAGAGTTTCAGATGGTTTCATTTCAAACGATTCAAATAGCTGAGTGAGTTTTGAAATTTTGTTTTCTTTTGAGAGATCAGTTCCCTCACAAATCATCTTGAGTTTATCCCCGATTTCCTTGGCTGTCTTACAGCTCTTTACCTTTGAGAATGTGCCTTTGTTGAGAGTGACAAATAGCGCATTATTAGCTACGTTGTTGAGGTTGGCACGCTTACGCTCGTCGGTTGTCCATTGCTCACGCTCCTTCTCGAGCATCTCTGCATGGGGTTGTCCTTCTATCCTTGCGGCAGGATTAACCTTCATAATCTTTATGGGGCCATCTTGAATGACAAAAGTTATTTCTTCGTGCATGGCTGCAAGATGTGCGTCCATCCTAATTCCCCAATCATCAATTTCGTTAATCGAGAACATAGGAACCTTATTGATCATTGAGATATCCATATATGATAATAGGAAATATAAAGACTGTTTTCAACAAAAATGGGTGATTTTGGATCTGATTCGCTTAAAAATGCGACTGATTCTTTTTAGAATCAACCGCTCCGATACCACTTGTTGGCCACTGAGTATACACAATATAGCTTGGAAAAGTGTTAGTACAACAAGCTATACGTTTTTCAAATAAGAGTGCATAGCGGAAGTTTGTTTTAAGTGAGTTGCTGTAAATACAACAACTAGATTTTCTCCTGGTAGCTAGATGCGTACAGGGTATGCAATGTATACTTATAAATAATCACAGTAATGAAAACAATAGAGGCAGAAGGTAAACAACACCGTATTTAAATTGGTTCGAGGTAAACCCCTCTACATCTACTGGTCCTCCACACAGGAGTGAAAACGTTTATTATAATCACTACGTACACAACTACATGACTATAATCAAACCTATCCTTGTATCATTCACACAGATTGATACAAATACTGTCGTTTTCAACCGTTCACACAGATTGGTTGTTGGCGTCTCTTGACTTGCTTCTTTTCACAGATTAAAGCTTCGTCCTATTCATCCCACACAGGTCAGAATATCTTTCTTAGTCCACACAGGGCTAAGTTTTACATAAAGGTAAAATGGTAAAATAATAGGATTAGAACAGCAGCTTGAACACGATGATCTTGAGCTGATGATGTGCTGTTCTTGGTGACTGAGTATATTTCTTCTCTTCAGATGTAGATAGATACTTGAAGAAATATACTTGCTCTTGTAAGCTTTGATTTGACGGTAATGAATATTCAATCGTTCTCTCTTAGCTTGTAATTCGTATTGCGTTCATTCGTGTATTTTTGCAATGTCCTCTTGTATGGACTATTTATAACCTTGGAATAGATCCGTTATAAATATGTCCGTTGGCTGGTTGGGTGAGCTAAGATCCATTCTGGTTGGTTGATAGACTTTCAAGAACATGATCCGGATTTTGCTCCTTGTCTGAAGATCCTTGTCGGTTGGTATTTAAATACTTTATCCAGTCAATATTTAAATACTTATTTCAAACGGTGTTCTGACTTTAGCGTATAAAGTAGATTCCTTCTCAACGGTCTTCAGTTATGTTGGATAAGTGTCCATTATCCTAACACTTTCAGCCTTTGTGCTGTATCCAGCATAATATGTCTTATCACTGTTAGATGTAGACTTCAACTTTGTAGGCTATCTCCCATGCTGTATGGTAGGCGCTGCATGAAGATTTAGGACAACTTCCATACTTAGCGGTAAATTGAGTCTTTCGCTATATGATGGCAAATATTTTGGAGGTAGCTTGTTGTATGTTGACTAGATGACTTGCTGTATGATGGCAGTGCGGTATTTGCTGTATGTTGGTACTTATCAAAACTAGATACAGGATTGTTTATCCCAACAGTGCACAACAGCTTCCTGCAGCTAGGTATTCAGACTCAGTTGTAGATATTGAGTTGGATACTTGCTTCTTGTTGAACCATGATATAAGTCCGGTTCCTAGGAATTGGCACGTTCTACTGGTGCTTTTCCTATCAATCTTGCATCCTGCAAAGTCTGCATCTGAGTATCCTGAGAGTTCAAAGTTGTTATCCTTGGGATACCATATACCAACATGGGTTGTGGACTTTAGGTATCTAATTATCCTCTTAGCTGCTTCCTAGTGAGACTGCTTCGGCATTGACTGAAATATTGCACATACTCCCACTGCATAAGAAATACCAGGTCTATTTGCAGTGAGTTGTAGAAGTGGTCTAATAAGTCCTCTATAGTGAGTTGGATCCACTAAAATGCCTCCTTCATCTGCATCAAGGTGCAGGGATGTGCTCATTGGTACTCTTGCTGGTTTGGCTGAATCCATACCAAATCTTTTGATTAAATCCCTTGTATACTTAGCTTGATTGATGAAGATTCCTTTGTCCATTTGCTTGACTTGCAAACTAAGAAAGAAATTAAGCTTTCCCATCATACGCCTCTCAAACTCTCCTCGCATGAGATTTGAGAACTTCTCGCATAGCTCCAGGTTGGTTGATCCAAAGATGATATCATCCACATATATTTGAACTAGCAATATGTGGTCTTCATGCTCCACTCTGAATAAGGTTTTGTGCACCTTTCCTTTGCTGAATCCATTCTTATCCAGGAACACAGATAGTGTTTCATACCAAGCTCTTGGGGCTTGCTTGAGTCCATATAGAGCTTTCAACAGCTTGTATACTTTGTCTCATTTGACAAATCCGGGGGATTGCTCCACATAGACTTCTTCTTTTAGGATTCTATTGAGAAAAGCACTTTTCACATCCATTTGGTAGACTTCAAAATCTTTATATGCTGCATATGTAAGGAATAGTCTGATAGCTTGAAGTCTTGCTACAGGTGCATAAGTTTCAGCAAAATCTATTCCTTTACATTGAACATATCCTTTGGCAACGAGTCTGGATTTATTCCTAAAAACAGCTCCATCTTCATCACATTTGTTTTTATACACCCATTTGGTGCCTATGACTTTCTTGTGATATGGTCTGTCTGTTAGTTCCCAGACATTATTTCTTTCCATCTGGTTGAGCTCTTCTTACATTGCAGTTATCCATGAGTAGTCCTCCAATGCCTGATCTATTGTCTTAAGTTCCATTTGAGACATGAAACATGAGAACATAGCCATTCCTGTTGGTTCTGTGGATTGTCTGGTTCTGACTCCATCAGTTAGGTTTCAAATGATTTGTTGAATGGGATGATCTCTGAGCCATTTGGGAATATCTTCTTCAGGGTTTGTTCCCCATGTTGAGTTGCTTTGGTGAACTTTTTCTCTCTCTACATCAGCTTGGTTCTGGCCTTCTTGATCTGCAACTGTATCAGCTACGGTCTTGTCATCTGCAGGTGGGGATCCAGTCTGCTCTGCAAATGCGTCTTTGTCAACTACAGTTGGGTCTTCGTCAGCTTCAGTTAGATCAGGTAGGTTTTGGGATCCTATCTGATCTGTAGTTAAGTCTTCAGGCTGATCTGCAGTTGGATCTTCAGGCTGGTCCATCATTCCTGTGTCATGAATGATGACTTCTTCTAGGGTGGTGGATTTGAGCTTTTTCTCAATTGATTCCACCTGTTTCCTGTACTCAACAGTTGACTCATCAAACACAACATGAGGTGTTTCTTCCACAACTAATGTTCTCTTGTTAAATATTTTGTATGCCTTGCTTATTTGTAAGTATCCCATAAAGACACCATCATCAGTTTTAGCATCAAAGGTATTCAGTTGGGTTTTACCATTATTATGGATGAAACACTTACAACCAAATATATGAAAGTATGCAACAGTTGGTGTTCTGCCATTCCAAACCTCATAGGGAGTTTTGCAATGTCTCTCTACTATCATACTCCTGTTCTGAGTATGGCATGCTGTGTTGACAGCTTCAGCCCAGAACCTTTGGGCAGGTCAGCTTCAGCAATCATTGACCTGGCAGCTTCCTTAAAGGTTCTGTTCCTTCTTTCAGCAACACCATTTTGCTGTGGTGTTATTGCGGCAGATACTTCATGATGGATTCCATTTTGATCACTGTACTCAGTGATTGCCTTGTTGAGAAATTCTCCTCCTCTATCTGATCTGATCTTGATGATTGAGAGGGATTTCTCATTCTGAATCTTCCTTAGGATCTCAGGTAACTTTGTTAGTGTTTCACTCTTTTTATAGAGAAAAACAACCCATGTGTACCTTGAGTAGTCGTCTACTACTATTAGGGCATGCTTCCTTCCACTCAACGTCCTTAGCTTGATGGGGCCAAAGAGATCCATATGAAGTAGATCTAAAATTATGGTGGTGAGAGTGGTAGGTTGAACTGGTTTGAATGATGCTCTGGTCTGCTTTCCTTTCTGGCATGCATCACAGAGAGCTTCTTTCTTGAATACTTCTTCTGGAAGTCCTCTGACCAGCTTTTGGGAGCTTATCTTATTGATGGCTTTGAAGTTTAGATGACATAATCTCTTGTGCCATAGCCATCCATTTTCAGCACTGTCTTAGATAGAAAACAGGTGTTTGGAGTGCCTGTGTTCCAATCTATCATGTAGACATCTCTTCTTCTGAATCCTTATAGCTTCACTTCTCCAGATAGGATATCAATCACCATGCACTTCCAAATGGTGAAGACTACTAGGTTCTTCTCATCACAGAATCGGCTTATGCTTAACAAGTTGTATTTGAGCCCTTTGACATAGCGGACTTTGGATATGGTTATATTTCCTCTGTGCAGCTCTCCAAATCCTTTTGTCCGACCTCTAGAGGTATCTCCAAAGGTTATATCTGGACCTCTTTATTTGGTGTAGTTTGAAAGCACATTCTTGTTCCCTGTCATGTGCCTTGAGCATCCAGAATCTACAAACCATTCTTCACCTCATATTGTTGAACTTGAGGAGATGTGGTAGTAGTCCTGTTGGGATTCGGTGCCTAAAACGAAGGCGCAGCGGAAGCAATAATACGAATCTAATTCGATCCAAATCCCTAAAGAGGATCGATCGAGCTACGTATATACGAATATTAAAATGAAACAAAGGAAGATTAGAAATCATACCCTCGTAGTCCGTTGATTAAATGGTATACTCCTTGAAGATGACTCCCCAAACTTTATATGCCCTTCCTACGAATTCTATTCGTCAAGCTCTAGGATGATCCAACGCCGAAAGCACCGCATCTCTACTTGCCACGCACCGAAGAAATGATCGGAATGACAACCACCTAATTAACCTCCAAGCTTACGGCTAGAATCAAGTGATGGAAACTGTAACACCCCCATAGTCATCCAGGAATATTACAGCGCCGTGGGCCCCGAGATGGAACCCACAAGGCTGAAGGAAATTTTCGCAAACATTTACAAACGCCCAAGAGGCTAACGACGGTACTGTCTATTTAAAACATTCGAAGACTTTATAAAACTCATTTATCAAAACCGTCGTAAAATCTTATTTGAAACCACAAGGCCCGAAATGCCAAGACTCAATAGTTTAAAAACATATGTTAAGCTATCGCTTACACGTACCGACAGAACAAATTTAGAAAACGATTTCAAAAGTAATCTAAGTTACCAAATACCAATAGGTCATTTTAAAAATACTCACGCAGTGGAAAAAGACAAACGATTAAAATACTCTAGCAGCGGAATACAACAATTGATCAGAAACTCAATATACAAATACATATCCTAGCCAGCATCCTCCGGGAAGCTCATCTCTTCATGACCGCTACAAGCTTGATAATCCAAGAACCTAAAGAGAAAGCCCACGACGGGGTCATCCATAATATCCAACAATGATAACCATCACATCACGTCAATAATTACATATCAATGGAAATATTAAGTAAGAATACGACCAATGTAATCTTACCGTCATAACTTTACGAAAATCCACGATTCTTATCCTTAACAACACAATAAGATAATACCAAAATATTTGTACGGTATCTCAACAATACCCAAGGTTCTAAAAACATTAACATAACTCGCGATGCGGAAATTATACCAACTCTGGCCAATTCAATCCATCGGATAACGTCGACAATTCCAATACGATAATCGATTGTCCATCAAAGACAAGTACCAATGAAAATACGGAACATACCTCAAGATACGAGATACCATGACAATCACGTCAGTCTAATCCGAGATCAGATCAACACAACATACGGACATGGTCCTAACACAAGACCTACAAATGCATACTCATATGACAACGTCAATATGATCACAACAATAACGGCAATACATACTTGTGGGAAACCCATAATATACATATGCACAACAACAATACATGGCAATCCGATGATCCAGCGTTCACTGCCTAGATCCCCCGATAATCCCGTCAGACCAACCCGAGGTGGAAAACCCGTCCGATGATCCAGTGCACGCTAGCATAGATCCCCCGATAATACCATCGGACCAACACGAGGTGGACATATGACAACAATGTACAACTGCACAAAACAACAGTACAAAATACACGACAACAACAATGCACAAATGCATGACAACAACGATACACGAATGTACGTATCACGACATGATCGACACAAATGATAAAAATGATTAGAGTACTTGCCCCGAGTTCTTCGAGAGCGATCTCAATGTCCAAACCATCACGAACCATTATCCTCAATACTCGACGGTCCAAAGTATCACGGATTGCGGATAATTTATATCTTCGTCTTTATCACAATATATCCTCGATATACAAGTATACCAATAACAAAAGTAAATCATATACATTATGATTTAGATTCCCAAAACTCGAATACGATTTATAATCCCAAATCTCCTGTGATTACGATTATAAACATTGCTATACGAATTATACACGAATGAAACGGAAACCATTCATTAAATACTATAAACTGAGCAAGTAATAACTTACCTCGATACCGATGAAGCCGTTACCAATTCCATTGCTGTCATCTACAAGTCCCTCGGCCCCAATCAATGCAATTCACGAACATTCTCGAACATGACCGCAACGCATAGTTCTAATCACCGATCAATATTCTCAACCTATTACAGTAATCGATAAACAACAAGTTCGACAACAATCAACAAAAACCAATTCACAAACCCAACGGCTCAACAATATCTCGATTAAACACTAGTCGGATCAATCCAACTCAAACCAGCACGAATTCAGAACCACAACACGAAAATACTGCACTTTCTGCCTTCTTAGCGCACGTTAATCACTTAACGTAGCGTGCGCTAGGTTGCTCCCGTTAGCGCTCGCTAGGCAGTAAGCTTAGCGTGCGCTAATGATGTACAGATGCATGTTTTTCAGATACCGATCAACATATGATGATTATCAAGAACACTAAGTGATTCAAAACTATGTTTATATCTATCAAGACAACGAAATCCGATATCCTTTAACATATAAACAATCATCCAACTTATAATCCAAGTTCTATATCCATATATCATGTTCCTCAATATCAATACATGAAACATCAAGAACGTAACAACGCTTCTTTAATCTTCCATTACATAGAGTAATCATCGACAATAACATCAACATCCGAAACTGAGGAGAAGGATTAATCCACTTATCTCAAGAAAACGAACAACACAATTCAAACCACAAGAATCATATCAATATCTTCATATCAACAATAACATCATCATAATCCGGTAATCCATCCCATAATCATGCTTATCAACTGGTTTATATGATAATCATCAACTCAAGAACATCATATGGAATCCAAAACGAAACCCCAAAGTGAAGAGTAATTACCTTTTTGAAGGAATGGATTGATTTCCAAGGTTGAATCCATTTCCAAGAATCACCAATGATTTCAAGAAGAAAGCTTTAATCCATTATTTCCATCTTTAATCTTGTTAAAGAAGATCATCCCTCAGTGTTTAGGAACTCCCAATGTCCTCCAAAGGTTCTCTCTATCGGTTGCAAGAAGAGAATGGACGAAATGAGGAATGACAGCCAGCTACTCATATATATACACTGTACATTATTAACGTACGCTAACTTCTTCAGTTAACATACGTTATACAATTAGCGTGCGCTAACTGTCTTTGTTAGCGTGCGCTATCGAAGTCTAGAGGCAACTGTCTTACTGCATGAAATGATTTACGTACGTAATGCTCATGAAATAGCGTACGTAAATGCCTCTATTTAGCATACGCAAGTGTCCAACCTTAGCGTGCGCTACTCATAGTTGACTTGCTTGTCTGTATGCTCCGAAGACTGGTCCACACGCCGAAAGTGCTGACAAGGATAAAATTCCTTTTTGTCCGATATATCATTAGCATGCGCTAACCTTTAGGGTTTAGCGTGCGCTAATACTATATTACAAACATCCGTTGACTTATCAAAACATGTGCCGAAAGTGGCCTGGTCCACAAGTAGATTCCTTCTGATCTGTTCTGCACTAGCGTGCGCTATGATTTTACCTTTAGCGTGCGCTACACCTGCACGTTAGCGTGCGCTGTGAATGAGTATTAGCGTGCGCTAATCAGACTATACTTAGCCATTTTCAGCTATTCTTGTACAATGTCTCAACATACAGAATACGAACATACGGCATACTGGATACATATACTTCTTACATCCAATTGTCGACCAAATATGACAATAATACCAATACAGGTGTCTCAGTTCTTCATTTATTTTATCCATACTGTACAGATTCCACACTGTACAATATAGCTCAGATAAAATAATATTAAACAACAGTAGTAGAAATTCTGGATATTACATACTACACCACTTAAAATAAGTTTCATCCTCGAAACTTGCAATCCGTCATAGAAAAACCAACAAACCGTTCAACCTGAATTTAACGAATAACCAAAATAGCATACCTACAAATGCGCAAATTCGGCGATCTCCTGAGATACTAGCGAGTTCCTCTACAGTAACGCCTCAATACGCTTACAATCATGATTCCAAGAGTCCGAACCAAATATATCATCGTCGGATGAAATAAACTATCCGTGTCAAATCCTGTCTATCTGATTACACAATCAAGTCCCAATCTGTTAAAAACCAATAATGCACGATACATCTGTGAAACAACTGCTCAACACAATGGCAACGAATCCCGAAACATCGATAGACAATCTGAATGCTCAGATGATCACAGCAATAATCAACCAATAAATTAACCAAGAATATCATCGACATAATAAACTCCAATATTACTAACAAACGATCAACGAAAATCGAGAATACCTTCACACGGTAAACTTCAACACGATCAACACGGAACCACAGAAACTGATATATGAACGAATAAAGTTCTCAAAACGATACACCAATCACATACAATGGATCTCAATAAACATACCCGACTGGTGAACATACTCCTCGGCATACGAACAACCAATCACAAACTGATGAACATATCCAATCATAAGTGGAGTGGGAATGACCACTCAATATCCAAAGCAACCAGCATGGGGTCACTATCCCCAAATCTACACTTACAAAGAAATCATTCAGAAATCATTATGGTAAAATCGTGCTACTACCATACCAATGGAATCACATAGCACAGATGTCCCGATTTCACAAAATCTAAAGTTCCAAAACTACATCCCGTGCATGAATCTACAACACACAGCATATTTCTCTTATCCGATAAATCAACCGATCATCCCTGGATAACCAAACTACCATACTGAAGTTCGAATCTCTATTCATCGTTCCATACTGATGTCTCATCCAGTTTGTGAGTCACACTCATAACTTCATCATGATATGCACTATGCACTAAATGTGTATGTATATCAGTCACATTTTTTCAAAACCAGTTTGAAATCATATAATCTTGTCACGAAGACAAATTTTCGAAAGTTCTTTCCAAAATTCCAAACTTAAAACATAAATTTTCATAAGATCACGAAATCAATTTTCGAAAAATTAAAATGGCTCGCTAATGCCAAGTTTTCAATAATGGTGTCCTTCGAATCCACACAATTTCGATGTTTTAAAATGAAAACTATGCAAATGATTGACCACCTCTATACTCTTGTATACCACTTCGGCTCGTCACCAATCTCCACTGATATTCCATTGGAAAACCACACGATAGAGTTCCAAAATCTCAATATATAAACTCTGACCAAAAACTCCTTTCCCACATATGACTCGCAACGTCAACCATTAACCCATCCTGGATCACTTCAATTATGCATTGACAAAACATGGAAACAAATCAACACAGCGGCAGAGGGACTGATTCCTCTTGCTGGACGGCGCGTGAAACTTCTTCTTCTTCTGCGGCAGCAGGCTCGGGTGCCTGTTCCGAAACAATTTCTTCTTCCTCGACTTGAGGGACTGATTCCTCGTCGTCATGAATATTCTCTTGCTGTGGCGAATGGGGCTCACTTCGATTTGATGGCCCTTCGTCATTCTTGGTTTGAGAGGCATCTCTGTCTTGAGCCTCTTCATGACTCATTCTCAGACCTGCTTGTAAGGCATCGTCGCTGTCGTCTGAGTCATCATCATCTTTTGGATCTTGGGGAGAGTCCTCGGACTTATCTTTTCCTTTTCTCATGGCGTCAGATTTTTGCAATAGATGGCTTTCAATCAATTCCTTGCAGTAGAGATTATCCCATTGGATCAGGGCTGCAACCTCTGTTGAGTCCGTCACTTCCAATACAAATATCTCTTCATGGCTCCAGTCGCTCCAGTTGTATAAGGTATCATACGGAGCTAGCCTGTATCTTTTATATTTAAGGAATCTATCATAAGCATGATCAATCTGCACAGAGAGAAGAGTTTTGTTGATAATGGTGTCCAGGGAGGGACTGCGTACAACGTCTGAGTCCGCTGTAGCGAGGGTTTCCTCTACAGGTGTGGGATCCTATAGGGAAGTGGGATTCCTTACAGGGGATGGTGCCCCGAAGGAAGGTGGATCCTCTACGGGTGTGGAATCCTGCATAGGAGAATTAGTATTTGGCTCCGCAGGGGCAGCCGACTCGCTAGAGTCTTCTAAGTTGGCAGATGTTCGATCATCCGTCTTAGCTGCCAAATGCTCAGGATCTACTGTCAATACAGTAGCGGGCACCTATTCCACAAGGGTTGGGCCTTGGGGTAGTTCTTAAGTGGGTTGCGCCACGGTAGAAGCTTCCTCGGAGGTTTTGGTGGCTTTAGCTTTAGAAACCCTCCTTAACTTCTTTTTCGGCTTCTCACCAGCAATAGGTGTCTTGCTGTGAGATCTTTTCCTCTTCCTTGAAGACTCCACATCCTGGGACTTCAAAGAAACATCCCTTAGATCTTCAGATACGGGCATATTTTGGATAGATGGATGATTGCAAACCAGAGTTCTCTGGTTATATGCCGATGGCTTGACGCCTCCTAAGTAGATCCGGGAGCTGTTTTTCTTCGCATCTGCGGATTGTGAAAGTCTGCATTTCGTCAAAATGTGGTTTAAAATTAAACCAAACAACTTATTTTGAGTGGCAGGCTTGGATACTTCCTCCTGCAATCGCTTCAAGATAATCTGGCACCAGTTGACCTTTTCACAGGTCAAAATCGCAACCATCATTCTAAATCTCATATTTGTGCACATTTCAAATGCACCAGTGCGATTCTCGATGATCCTGCAACAAAAATCATGCAAATACACGTATGGCAAACAAAAATTCTTCTTGTGACAGGTGGTGTGAACCACGTCAACAATAGCTGAGCTGGTGAACAACCCATAGTACTTTGTTATCAGCTCTTGAGACCAAAAAGTCTCAAGTTCTTCCATGGTAAGGCCATCAGCAGGCAGCCTGTAAATGTTCTGAAGAAGATCTCGATCGATACAGATCTCCACTCCTTGAATGATAGCAGTGATGTCAGCAACGTGACCTCCCTGGGCCAGCGACAAAATGCGAACGGCGGCGTTGAGGTAAAAGTCCTCAACCAAGTGAACATCGTATTTCTCGGCGGTTTGACTCCCAAGGCGGTAGAGACCTTGTTGACGGAGTCGGGTGATGATGGCCTCCATTGGTTCGAGGTTATTGGTTTTAGAGAGAATACGCTCGATGACGATAGATCTTGAGAAGATCCGTCCATCGATGATGTTCGAGGATTTCTTGAGTGCAGGAGAAGATGTCTGACCAGCCATTGATGATTCTCAAGAAAAATATGAAAGAGAATAAATGAAATTTGTAGTAGAACGCAGAAAACTTTGTAGGTTGTATTTGCTTGAGTACTCTTAAATTTTTCAAAAAGCCTAAAGAGTCTCTAATGGCAGTATCAGTCCTTTTATAGTGGGCGGCGAAGTAGAGTTTTCCAGAGTACGAATGGTCAGATTTTAAGGGATGGGAGCCGGTTTTTGAAAAGAACGGTCACGATGAACTGAGTGTAACTGGTACACTTATCCACAGAATATTAAAGTATGAGTGGGTCCCACTTTTGACATTTGTTGTTACACTAAATGCCTGAAATGGCATTTTTAAAACATTAAACAATTTGAAAACATCGCGGCTTTTGAGATTCAGTTGTCCAGATATCGTGTAAGGCATTTAATGTAAATGGCGTTTGACATGAAAACAGGGCACGTGGACCAAAATTACTTTAAAATGAAATAATATAATATAATATAATATATATACTGAATCGAAATCCTATAGTATGTGCTGTATCCGTGACGATACAGCGTTCCCCCTTAAAAGGTACATATAGGTTTTAATTCCATACAGCAACTTTTGGATTAATGTTGTATTCATGGGTCATACTGTATTCCCCCTTAATTATTGCACACGTCAGCTGTAGGATGACTCATATGTCTTTGTTCACTACAGTGCTGTATTGACGGTTCTGAGTGTACAGATAATTAATGGTGGATACTGTATTCTTGGGTCTTACAGCATTCCCCCTCAATTGTTGAGTAAAAGCAGTAAATTACTTACAGGGAGTCGGACTGTAGCATTCCCAATTCTTGTCTAAGCATGTTGAATCTTGCTGTGTCGAGAGGCTTGGTGAAGATGTCGGCCAACTGAATATCTGTATGAACCTTTTCGAGGCGAACATCCTTGTTCTCGACATGATTCCTTATGAAATGATGCTTCATGTTGATATGCTTAGTGCGCGAGTGCAGGACAGGATTGTGTGTTATTGCAATTGCACTCGTGCTATCACACATGATTGGCGTCTCTCTGGCTTCAATTCCATAATCTGACAACTGTTGCTGCATCCAAAGGATCTGCATACAGCAACTACCAGCAGCATAGTATTCTGATTCAGCCGTGGAAAGTGAGTTAGCCAATTGCTTCTTATTGAACCAAGAAACGAGTCTAGGTCCAAGAAAGTGAGAAGTTCCACTTGTACTCTTCCTATCTAGCTTGCAGCCTCCGAGATCCGAGTCGTTGTATCTAACTAAATCGAATCCGCCTTCTTTAGGATACCATAGTCCTACATCGACTGTTCCTTTAATATACTTCAGGATTCGTTTAGCTGTATTGAAGTGTGATTCCTTAGGTGCTACTTGATATCTCGCACACACTCCAACAGCAAACTGGATATCGGGTCTGCTATCCGTTAGGTACAGGAGCGAACCAATAAGCTTCTTGTAGAGTGATTGGTCAACCGGCTTTCTGGCTTCATCAGCACTAATTTGCACGGAAGTGCTCATGGGGGTTGGCGATGATTTGGAAGTGTTGATTCCAAATTTGTTGAGAAGCTCCTTGCTGTATTTTTCTTGGTTGATAAAAATACCTGTAGGCAACTGCTTTACCTGCAAACCTAGGAAATAACTAAGTTCTCCCATCATACTCATTTCGAATTTACTTTGCATGAGATGAGAGAACATTTGACACAAAGCAAGGTTAGTTGAACCAAAAATTATATCATCTACATAAATTTGCACCATTAGAAGGTCATCACCTTCCTGTATTTTGAACAAGGTCTTGTCCACAGCACCTTTCTCAAATCCATTGTCGGTTAGATACTGGGACAGAGTCTCATACCAGGCTCTAGGGGCTTGTTTAAGTCAATACAGTGCTTTCCTTAGCCTGTATACTAGGTCGATGTCGTCTGTGTTGGCAAACCCTGGTGGTTGTTCAACATAAACTTCTTCGGCAAGGTCTCCATTTAGGAATGCACTCTTGACATCCATTTGGTATACAATAAAGCTCTTATGGGCGGCAAAGGCTAAGAATATCATAATGGCTTCTAGTCTGGCTACAGGGGCAAAGGTTTCATCATAGTCTATGCCTTTTTCCTGGCTATAGCCTTGTGCGACTAGCCTTGATTTGTTCCTTATTATAAGTCCATTTCAATCCTTCTTGTTTGGAAACACCCATTTGGTTCCTATAACCGATTGATGTGTAGGTCAGGGTACAAGATACCATACATTGTTTCTTTCGAAACCATTAAGCTCTTCTTCCATAGATGTTATCCAATGAGAATTATTAAGAGCGTCTATGGGCGAAACAGGTTCGGACTGGGCTAAGAATACAACGATAGTGTACATATTGAGTCTTCTAAGCTAGGATTGAGATTTCCATTCAGAAAATGGTGATATCTCAGTATCTAGTTCTTCTTGTGCACAAAGTACATTTCCTAGTGTACTCTGTATTCTCCTACGGGTAGAAACACCAGCATCTATGTTTCCAATGATCAGCTCTTGCGGTGATCTCTCAACCATCTTCGGTCGGGTTCTAATTCAGGGTCCCGTACTGTATCGAGAGTTTCTGTAGATACAGCTTCAGCTTGTACAGCGTCGGATTCATCTACGTCGATTGTTACAGCTGCGGGGTTAATTTCTAGGTCAACAACCGATTCTATGGGAGTTGGAGGATCTAAGATAGAGAGTTGTTGGATATTCTGAGTAATATCATCTACTCATGTAGGGTCATGGTGATGTTCGTCGAACACTACATGAACTGATTCCTCGATCGTCAGCTTCCTTTTATTAAAGATCCTGTAAGCTTTGCTGACGGAGGAGTATCCTACAAATATTCCTTCATATGATTTCTCATCAAAGGTTCTAAGTTGATACTTCCCATTATTCAACACATAACACCTGCATCCAAAAATGTGAAAATATGAAACTAATGGAGTTTTGTTGTTCCATACCTCGTATGCTGTTTTGTTGTGGTGTTTGTTGACGATACAGCGGTTTTAAGTGTAGCATGCTGTATTGGTTGCTTCACCCCAGAAACGCTATGGCAACTTGCTTGCGGCGATCATTGTCCTTGTTGCTTCTTTCAACGTACTATTCTTTCGCTCGGCAACACTATTTTGTTGAGGTGTTCGGGCAGCTGAGTATTCGTGTTGTATCCCATTTTCTGAACAGTATTCCTCTATAAAGCGATTAGTAAATTCTGTACCTCTGTCGGAACGAATGGACACGATACTCAATGCTTTTTCATTTTGCAGCTTTCTTAGGAGCTCGGGCAGCTTTGATGTTGTTTCCTTCTTCTTGCTTAGGAAGATTGTCCAAGCATACCTGGAGTAATCATCAACAACAACAAGACAATATTTCTTACCTCCCAAACTTACTGGGTCTACAGGACCGTAGAGATCCATATGTAGCATTTCCAACACTCTTTGGGTTGAAAGGTAGGATTTGCTCTTCAGGGTTGACTTGATTTGCTTGCCTTTCTGACACGGTCCGCAGACACTGTCCTTTTTTAATGACACGTTTGGAAATCCTCTTACCATTCCCTGTCTTGAGAGCTTTTTGATCGTCTTGAAGTTGATGTGAGACATCCTCTTGTGTCATAACCAGCTAAGATCTGCAGTGCCTTTAGCAACAAAGCATGGAATTGAGGAGCTCATAGTCTTCCAGTCAGCAATATACATGTTACCTGATCTGCTTCCTGTAAGCACAACTTCTTTGGTCTGGATGTTCTTGACTCTACAGCGATCTATATAGAATTTCACCGAGAAATGTTTATCACAGAACTGGCTAATACTAAGTAGATTGTACTGTAAGCCTTCAACATATGCAACATTGGTGACTTTGAATTTTCCGACAAGTAGGTTTCCTTTCCATCTTGTTCTTTCTTTAGATTTATCACCGAAACGAACTTTTGGACTGCGACCTTCTACAAAATATGATAGCTTGCTTCTATCTCCGGTCATGTGCCGAGAGCATCCACTATCAAAGTACCAGGTGTCCTGCTCTATGATGTCCTGTATGCAAAGAGATTAAGTAGATTTAGGTCCCCTTTGATTTTTGGGTCCATGAATGTTAGTTCCTCTAGGTACCTAAGTTTTCGTGACAGCAATTGGTTTACTGTAGGTCACATTCGGTACAGTGTTGCGATATCTACGTGGGGCATATCCGTAATCGCTATAGCCATGATAATTATTATGCATGTAAAGTTCAGGGTTATTATTATTAATCCATTACGAGTGCCGTCTTGGAGGTGGAGCCATTTTATTTGGCCTAACAGCTTGCCTTATGGGTCTCCAGTTGGATTCCCAACGCTGTTGTTGATACTGAGTGGATACCTGCTGTCTCTAGGAATAACGGGGCTCCTGTATCCAATACCTCGGCGTGCTGTACTGATAGTACTGCCGTGCGGGCCTTTGGTATTTGGATACAGCCTTTCTTGTGAACGGCTGTTGGCGCTGTTGATATGCTCTGGGAGCATGCTGTTGAGTGCGCTTTTCAGGTCTGAATGGCTGGTGATTCCGCTGTCTGGAATAGGATTGCGGTGGCGGAATGACAGCCTTTGTTGTTCGCTGTGCAACAGGTTCTTTCACGGGACTCGAAGTTTCTTTCGATACAGGAATGTGTTCCACACTCTTGACAAACATTGTACTAGTTTTCCCTTTGTTTGAACATGAGTTGTATCCTAAGCCACTTTTATCATGAGCATGTTGTCCAGTGCTCAGAATTTCTTCCATTATTTTGGACGATTTCTCGAACGATTTCAGAGTGGCCTCAAGTTTAATTTCTCGTAGTTCGAGAGTTTTGACTTTGGCTTGAAGTAGAACCAAATCATTTGTCTTGCTCTCGTTGTGAGTTTTAACCTCACTTAGTTCATGAGAAAGTTGATGATTGCTCTCCATGAGTTTTTCAAAATCGACTTTGCTGGTTTCACAATCAAGAGACATTTTTTCATAATTTATTTTCAGCAAGTCATTTTCATCTTTCAGCTCTAGGTTAGACAGTTGGAGCTGTATATTCTCATTTTTCAATGTCTCATGGGCCTTTTGAATGATTTTAAGCTCATTCATCATGTTTTCAAAAGTATGAGATGCATTTAATGGAATAGCTGAGGTTGAGCTTACCTCATCATCGCTATCTTCACCTTTCGGAATGTCCTTTGCCATAAAGCACATATATGCTTTATCATCGAACTCATCTTCAGATGAATAACTTTCAGTGACCACCTGAAGACATTCTTCTGATTTGGATGGTGTGGGGGAGGCTTATGATTCTCCAATCAGGGCCTTGAGCTTGTTTTTCCAAGCACGTCTTCTTTCATCTCTCTTGTTGCTCGGCTTCCGGCAACCTTTGAACTTTGGGATGAGGACATTTATTTGCATAATGCCCTGGTTTCCTGCAATTATAGCATAGGTTAGCATCACCGGATGAAGTTTCAGTACTTACCTTGTGGACAGGTTTGGGCCTGTAGGGAGTCTTTCCAGACTGCTTGATGAACTTTTTGAATTTGTGCATGAGAAGCGCCATTTCATCTTGAGATAGGATGTCGTCGTCACTGTCAGCATTCTTATGACTAGGCTTCGATGAACTGGGCATGCTGTGTCGACGATTCGATACAGTGGCTAGTGCTGTGACCTTTGAAGGAGATTCTTCAGCTTTCTCTCTTCTGTCAATATCATACTCAAAAGCTTTAAGGTCAGAGAAGAGATCAAAAGTAGATATTTCATTAAGATTGCAAGATACACACATAGCTGTGGTCTTAATGTCCCATCGGGCAGGGAGAGATCTGAAAATTTTTAAATTCTTCTCCTTTTGGGTATAAATTTTGCCCAAAGCTTCAAGTTCACCAACAATACCAGTGAATCTAAGGTCAAGTTCCTCAAGTGTCTCAGTTGGTTTCATTTCAAAAGATTCAAATTGCTGAGTCAGTTTTGAAATTTTGTGTTCTTTTGAGAGCTCAGTTCCATCACAAATCATCTTGAGTTTATCCCAAATTTCCTTGGCTGATTTATAGCTCTTTACCTTCGAGAACGTGCCTTTGTCAAGAGTGACAAATAACGCGTTCTTAGCCACATTGTCGAGGTTGGCTCGCTTTCTTTCATCTGTGGTCCATTGCTCGCGTTCTTTCTCGAGCATCTCAGCATGGGCTTGGCCTTCAATCCTTGCGGCCGTGTTTACCTTCATGATCTTGATGGGGCCATCCTGTATAACAAAAATCATCTCTTCGTGCATTGCTGCAAGATGAGCCTCCATCCTAATTCTCCAATCATCAAATTCATTAATAGAGAACATAGGCACTTTGTTGATCATACATGTATCTATGTGAAAATAAAGAAATGAAAGAGACTGTTTTAAAGAGTAAGTGATTTTGGATCTGATTCGGTTAAAAATACGACTGATTCTTTTTAGAATCAACTGCTCTGATACCACTTGTTGGCCACTAAGTATACTGGATACAGCTTGGGAAGTAGTTTAAACAACAAGATGTACTGATTTTAAATCTGAGTGCATAGCGGAAGTCTTAAATACAGTAAGTTGTTGTGGATACAGCAACTTGATGTGCAGTGTATACTTAAATAATCACAGTAATTAAATCAAGTAAGGAAGAAGGTAAATAACACAATATTTAAAGTGGTTCGAGGTAAACCCATCTACGTCCACTGGTCCTCCACACAGGAGTAAAAGGTTTATTATAATTACTACGTACACAACTACGTAATTATAACAACACACAATCAATATATCGTTCACACAGATTGATATAAAGATCTTAGCTTCAACCGTTCAAACAGATTGGTTTGAGCTAATGCTTGACTGGCTTCTTCACACACACTTATGAAGCTTTGTCTTCTTCGATGCAATTCCTTCACACACAGTTCTGGAATAGCAACGATTACTCAGTCCACACAGGGCTGATCTAGGTTTGTTCAAAGGATAGAACAGGGTATGAACAACAGCTTTGACTTTTTGAGCTTCTAGCTGATGATGTATTGTTCAAGATGTTGAGAACTGTATATCTCTTAGATCTGAGTTGCAGTAAGCTTTGGAGATATGTTTTGCTCTGAGTATTTCTTTGTAAGCTTGATCATTCAGTAGTTCAGTGGTCTTCAATCTTCAATCTCTGGAGATATATATAGTCTCTGAAATATATCCGTTGAGATAAATCCGTTGAGCAAGATTCCGTTCCAACGGGATGAAAAAGCACGATCCGGATTTAGCGATATTTGAAGATCTTCTGACTTTCAGTATTTAAATACTTTATCCTTTTAGTATTTAAATACTTTTTTATCAACGGGACTTGACTTCTAGTGAGAACTGGAGATTCCTTCTTTGTCCTGTTGAGAGCTGTATGGAAGATCACTGTATTGACAAATCGAGACAGCTTCCATACTTAGTCTGTATAAGACTTCTTTGCTGTACTGAAAGTTTCCACTATATGCTGGATCTGTGAGAGGCCTTCGATACAGGTTGACACTTCAACTCTTCGATACAGTTTCCTTACTGTATTGAGGATTGGCATATTGTCAAAACCTCTTATCATCACAATTCTATACAGGGATTGATTATCCTGGCTGTTTCGATACAGGGTATTTGTTATCCCAACAAGTAGAAAACCCTTTTTCGGACCCCAAGTCCTGGGTTGTAAAACTATTTTAAAATCAATTGGGTCTCGGCCCAAAAATCATTTTCCGTAAAACATCCGTAAAGTATTCATTTTGAAAAGTATCATTTTCAAATGCTCAAAAATAGTTCATATGTCTCAAAATGAACTAACATGACTACATGTTCTTCTCATAAATCCACATCATTTCTCCCGAATACACAACTCCGTTCCAAAACTTAACCGACATATTGCTTTCCAAAAATCATAACCTCTCAAGATTATCAATTCTGTCCCAACTCTGTCATCTCATACTGTAACGCATAATATCTTTCTGCTGAATCTCAAAGCATATCAATTTAGAACGGCAATATATCTCAATGAAATTGGAAAATTCAAATACTTACAGATCGTGAAGCCGACGATTCCCCATGATACTGGCACATGTCTCAACTCTAGAAAATACTCAACATAGATATTTTCAAAACACACATTTTGCAAACCCAGTTCAACTCGAGAACACAACACAGCTCTATCTGAAGAAACACGTTAACACCATTTGAAAAAGTTTGCAACAACCCCAGTACTACACTGGTAAATCACCTAATGCTCAAGCCCGAGTGAACAACAAAAAATCACGGCTCTAATATTTGTCAATCGACAACTCGAATGACACGACAAAAGCACGACCCAACTCGACCTGACTGCCTAGGTTTTCACAACCTAAGCTCTGATACCATATTCTGCAACACCCCCAGAGTCATCCAGGAATATTACAGTGTCGTGGGCCCCGAGATGGAACCCACAAGGCTGAAGGAAATTTTCGAAAACATTTACAAACGCCCAAGAGGCTAACGACGGTACTGTCTATTTAAAACATTCGAAGACTTTATAAAACTCGTTTATCAAAACCGTCATAAAATCTCATTTGAAACCACAAGGCCCGAAATGCCAAGACTCAACAGTTTAAAAACATATGTTAAGCTATCGCTTACACGTACCGACAGAACAAATTTAGAAAATGATTTTCAAAGTAACCTAAGTTACCAGATACCAATAGGTCATTTTAAAAATACTCACGCAGCGGAAAAAGACAAATGATTAAAATACTCTAGCAGCGGAATACAGCAAACTGATCAGAAACTCAATATACAAATACATGTCCTAGCCAAGTATCCTCCGGGAAGCTCATCTCTTCACGACCGCTACAAGCTTGATAATCCAAGAACCTAAAAAGAAAGCCCACGACGGGGTCAGCCATAATATCCAACAATGATAACCATCACATCACGTCAATAATTACATATCAATGGAAATACTACGTAAGAATACGACCAATGTAATCTTACCGTCGTAACTTTACGAAAATCCACGATTCTTATCCTTAATAACACAATAAGATAATACCAAAATATCTGTACGATATCTCAACAATACCCAAGGTTCTCAAAACATTATCATAACTCGCGATGCAGAAATTATACCAACTCTGGCCAATTCAATCCATCGGATAACATCGAAAATTCCAATATGATAATCGATTGTCCATCAAAGACAAGTACCAAGAAAAATACGGAACATACCTCAAGATACGAGATACCATGAAAATCACGTCAGTTTAATCCGAGATCAGATCAACACAACATACGGACATGGTCCTAACACAAGACCTACAAATGCATACTCATATGACAACGTCAATATGATCCCAACAATAACGACAATGCATACTTATGGCAAACCCATAATATACATATGCACAACAACAATACATGGCAATCCGATGATCCAGCGTTCACTGCCTAGATCCCCCGATGATCCCGTCAGACCAACCCAGAGTGGAAAACCCGTCCGATGATCCAGCGCATGCTAGCATAGATCCCCCGATAATCTCGTCGGACCAACACGAGGTGGACATATGACAACAATGCACAACTGCACAAAACAACAGTACACAATACACGACAACAACAATGCACAAATGCATGACAACAACGATACACGAATGTATCACGACATGATTGACACAAATGATAAAAATGATTAGAGTACTTGCCCCGAGTCCTTCGAGAGCGATCTCAATGTCTAAACCATCACGAACCATTATCCTCAATACTCGATGGTCTAAAGTATCACGGATTGCAGATAATTTATATCTTCGTCTTTATCACAATATATCCTCGATATACAAGTATACCAATAACAAAAGTAAATCATATACATTATGATTTAGATTTTCAAAACTCGAATACGATTTATAATCCCAAATCTCCTGTGATTACGATTATAAACATTGCTATACGAATTATACACGAATGAAACGGAAACCATTCATTAAATACTATAAACTGAGCAAGTAATAACTTACCTCGATACCGATGAAGCCGTTACCAATTCCATCACCGTCATCTACAAGTCCCTCAGCCCCAATCAATTCAATTCACGAACATTCTCGAACATGACCGCAATGCATAGTTCTAATCACCGATCAATATTCTCAACCTATTACAGTAATCGATAAACAACAAGTTCGACAACAATCAACAAAAACCAATTCACAAACCCAACGGCTCAAAAATATCTCGATTAAACACTAGTCGGATCAATCCAACTCAAACCAGCACGAATTCAGAACCACAACATGAAAATACTGCACTTTCTGCCTTCTTAGCGCACGCTAATCGCTTAACTTAGCGTGCGCTAGGTTGCTCCCGTTAGCGCGCGCTAGGCAGTAAGCTTAGCGTGCACTAATGCTGTACAGATGCATGTTTTTCAGATACCGATCAACATATGACGATTATCAAGAACACTAAGTGATTCAAAACTATGTTTATAGCTATCAAGACAACGAAATCCGATATCCTTTAACATATAAACAATCATCCAACTAATAATCCAAGTTCTATATCTATATATCATCTTCCTTAATATCAATACATGAAACATCAAGAACGTAACAACACTTCCTTAATCTTCCATTACAGAGAGTAATCATCGACAATAACATCAACATCCGAAACTGAGGAGAAGGATTAATCCAGTTATCTCAAGAAAATGAACAACACAATTCAAACCACAAGAATCATATCAATATCTTCATATCAACAATAACATCATCATAATCCGGTAATACATCCCATAATCATGCTTATCAACTGGTTTATATGATAATCATCAACTCAAGAACATCATATGCAATCCAAAACGAAACCCCAAAGTGAAGAGTAATTACCTTTTTGAAGGAATGGATTGATTTCCAAGGTTGAATCCATTTCCAAGAATCACCAATGATTTCAAGAAGAAAGCTTTAATCCATGATTTCCATCTTTAATCTTGTTAAAGAGGATCATCCCTCAGTGTTTAGGAACTCCCAATGTCCTCCAAAGGTTCTCTCTATCGGTTGCAAGAAGAGAATGGACGAAATGAGGAATGACAGCCGGCTATTCATATATATACACTGTACATTATTAACGTACGCTAACTTCTTCAGTTAACGTACGTTACACACTTAGCGTGCGCTAACTGTCTTTGTTAGCATGTGATGGGATTCGGTGCCTAAAACAAAGGCCCAGCGGAAGCGGTAAAACGAAAATTAATTCGATCTGAATCCCTACGAGGATCGATCGAGCTACGTATATACGAATATCAAAAACGAATATCAAGAGATATAGAAACTCACCCTTGTAGTCCGTTGATTAGATGTATAACCTTCTCTTGAGCTATTCCCCAAGCTTTGCTTGATCTCTACGAATCCAATCCGCTTCAAGCCCTTGAACGATCCAACGCCAAAAGCACCGCGTCTCTACTTGCCACGCGCTGGAAAAACGAACGGAATGACAACACCTTGCTATCCTTCGAGGATACGGCTAGAGCTAGGTGATGAAGCTATTGATTTTTATGAATATACTCCAAGTATGTTTATCAAAATTCTCTCAATATTTTCTCTCAATTTTCTCCAAGAAAAATGAAGAAGAAGTTAGTGAAGAAGATGAAGATGAGTATGAACACCATGAAAATGAACTCTAAGTTCTATTCTCTCTCTCCTTCAAACTCTCTTACGTCTCTCTCTCCTTCAAAGTGTGAATTATGTATGTGATATTATGTCAATATTATCCATATAAAATGGAAACAAAAGATAAGGGGAAATTAGGTGGAAAAGAGGAGGGTGGCCATGATGAAAAACGGACGAGTTCGGTTCGTTTCGAACTCCCGAAAGTCCAAAAAGATAAACTCCGATTCCGTTTCGATGTATTTATATCGATTAATTAATCTAATTAATTAAACATATCAAATACAAAATAATATAATTAATTTCTCCAAGAAATAATTATATACATGAATTAAATTAATCACCCAGTAATTTATTTAATTCATTAGGCCGTAAATCAATTTATCCAATAAATCGATTTAGACATCTAATGTCCCAAATTTAGATATCTAATATCTAATACACATAATGAGAGAATTAGCTTGATTCATTCCGTCGTCAATCCTAATGCGCGACTCGGTAGGTCCGTCTCAGTCAGCAATGGGAGGAACCAAAGAGTAGTAGCACCACCTAGCCAGCCTGGCGGCCTACACTGTACCCCAACTGAGAACGAATGATTGGGATCATTCAAGAACCATTCTGTCGTGAATACCAGTATACGTATAAACCCTTCTTTCAAATGTCCCGGTCAAGTTATAGGGTCACGGTCTGTCAAACCCTATATGTACTTGACGCTATGCATGCGTTAATGCAAATCGAGATCATCGAGCTCTCATGTATCTAATACAGCTAGCTCCAATGCTTTGGCCAAAGACTTATGATCTCATCTTCTAATAACCGCATAGGACATATAACCCGTTCACTAACAGGTGAAAGAATTCTATCTTGGTATTCAGTCGGACCTGCTACTCGCCCATCAAGATGCACGTCGAGGTTGACCCCCGCCTTCCGGTTTATAGGGTCGAACTACTCTAATGAAAATCTTGATGTCATAAGCACATCCCTACTAAATCCTCAAGTCGAAGGTTCATGAATACCTATCACAACCTTTCGATTCCATCATTGACTGTCCCTGAGTGAAATCCGTGTGATGAATCGAGGGTGAGTCGGTTCGAGTATACTAATCCAATTAGCATACCTATAACGTGTGCTCCCATTAACCATTAGCGTTCGACAGGCACTCTCCATGTCAAAGAACACGTCATACAAGTCTTCACATAAACTTAATGCCCAGTCAAGTTTCATCGACTTGCGAACGATTAAGTATTTGAGCTATAAACCTTTCCAGTGCCGATCCCCTTATCCAATAAGGAGTGGAACGTTTTGCTCTCAAATACACGGACTAGTTTCTATATATTTATTTACGAGTTAGAAATGCTAGTAACTACCAGTAAATAAAGAAACATTCCTTTGCCTTATATAAATGGTTTACATAATTACAAGTACAATGCCCTCACTCAACAACCTCTGAGTGGCATTCGAGGGCATACTCCAAACAGCGTGCGCTATCGAAGTCTAGAGACAACTGTCTTACTGCATGAAATGATTTACGTACGCAATGCTCATGAAATAGCATACGTAAATGCCTCTATTTAGCGTACGCAAGTGTCCAACCTTAGCGTGCGCTACTCATAGTTGACTTGCTTGTCTGTATGCTCCGAAGATTGGTCCACACGCCGAAAGTGCTGACGAGGATAAGATTCCTTTTTGTCCGATATATCATTAGCATGCGCTAACCTTTAGGGTTTAGCGTGCGCTAGTACTATATTACAAACATCCATTGACTTATCAGAACGTGCGCCGAAAGTGGCCTGGTCCACACGTAGATTCCTTCTGGTCTGTTCTGCACTAGCGTGCGCTATGATTTTACCTTTAGCATGCGCTACACCTGCACGTTAGCGTGCGCTGTGAATGAGAATTAGCGTGCGCTAATCAGACTATACTTAGCCATCTCAACATACAGAATATGAACATACGGCATACTGGAATCATATACTTCTTACATCCAATTGTCGACCAAGTACGACAATAATACCAATACAGATGTCTCAGTTCTTCATTTATTTTATCCATACTGTACAGATTCCACGATGTACAATATAGCTCGGATAAAATAATATTAAACAACAGTAGTAGAAATTCCGAATATTACAGAAACTTTCTAATTAAGATTACAACACTCTAAGTGTATAATCTATATCTATCTATATATCCTCACAATATTTCTCTAAGAAAAACTATGAAGAAGATGAAGAACAATATAAAGACTTGAGGAAAACTATTTTCTCTCTCTTTTTCCTTGTTTGAACCATGAGATGCCAAAGGTAAGGAAGAGTGAGTGGGTCTTCACCTTTCATTCTTCAACACACCTCATCACATTCACCTTTTACATATTAAAAGAGATATGATATCTCTAAAGTCTTTAGTCTTCCACCTACCAAGGGCAAGACCAATACAAAGAGGGAATGTGATAAGGTGGGGCGGCCTCTAGAAGGAATCGGACGAGTTCAGTTCGTTTCGGACTCCCGTGAGTCCAATCAGATAAATTCCAATCCGTCCCGATGTATTCATGCCAATTAATTAATACAATTAATAAATCATATCAAATACAAAATAATATAATTAATTTCTCAAAGAAATAATTATATCTATGAATTAAATTAATCACCCAGTAATTTATTTAATTCATTAGGCCGTAAATTAATTTATCTAATAAATTAATTTAGACATCCAATGTCCCTTAATTAATTAGACATCCAATGTCCAATAAATTAGATATCCAATTTCTAATATTTATAAAGAGGGAATAAGCTCGATTGATTCCGTCGTCAATCCTATTGTGCGACTCGGTAGGTCCGTCTCAGTTAGCAATGGGAGGAACCAAAGAGTAGTAGCACCACCTAGCCTCCATGGTGGCCTACATTGTACCCTAACTGAGAACGAATGATGGGGATCATTCCAAAACCTTTCTGTCGTGAATACCAATATACGTATAAATCCTTCTTTCAAATGTCCCGATCAAGTTATAGGGTCACGGTCAGTCAAACCCCATCTGCACTTGACGCTATGCATGCGTTAATGCAAATCGAGATCATTGAGCTCTCGTGTATCCAATACAATTAGCTCGAATGCTTTGACCAAAGACTTATGATCTCATCTGCCAATAACCGCATAGGACATATAACCCGCTCACTAACGGGAGAAAGTATTCTATCTTGGTATTCAGTAGGACCTGCTACTTGCCCGTTAAGATGCACGTCGAGGTTGACCCCCACCTCCCGGTTTATAGGGTCGAACTACTCTAATGAAAATCTTAACATCACAAGCACATCCCTACTAAATCCTCAAGTCGAAGGTTCATGAATACCTATCACAACCTTTCGATTCTGCCATTGATTGTCCCGGAGTGAAATCCGTGTGATGAATCGAGGGTGAGTCGGTTCGAGTATACTAATCTAATTAGAATACTTATAACATGTGCTCCCACTAACCATTAGTGTTCGACAGGCACTCTCCAAGTCAAAGAACACGTCATACAAGTCTTCACATAAACTTAACGCCCAGTCAATTTTCATCGGCTTGCGAATGATTAAGTATTTGAGCCATAAACATTTTCAGTGCTGATCCCCTTATCCAATGAGGAGTGGAATGTTTTGCTCTCAAATACATGGACTAGTTTCGATATATATATTTACGAGTCAGGAATGCCAGTGACTACCAGTAAATAAAGAAACATACAATTGCCTTTTGATAATGATTCACATAATAAAAAGTATCGTGTGAAAGTGCTAAAGAGATATGGAAAATTCTTGAAATCACACACGAATACTCAAACATCCCCTGAGTGGCATTCGAGGGCATACTCCTAACAAGTCCTTCCACCTTTTCTGCAATCAGACAAGCAAAGATTTAGGTACCCAAATTTTTGTGGGTCCTTTGGGGTTAGTAGGCTTCCTGAAGAATTGATTTCTCCTTGGATTGTAAATGTTATGTTGTCTACCCCTATAAGGTGTGTGCTGTCTGGGTCTATACCCTTAGTTAGGATTGTGTACTGGATATGCCTCATAAAATCTATGGTGTGGGCCATTTCTAACTCTTGGCTGAGACCATTTGTTAAATCGTTGGCGTCTCCACACCTGTTCATTTTGGAAATTTGGGTAACCTTGAGGTTTCCATGTGCCTCTCCCATTTTGAAATCTATTTTTAGGGAGTCTTTGGTAATAGTTGGCATAATGTCTTGGCTGCTGCTTTTGCCTTGGCCATTGCCTAGTCTCCTGTCTAGGTGGCTGCCTTGTGAACCTTGGTTGCTGCCTAAACTTTTGACTGGGCTGCTGCCAATTTTGAAGTATGGGTTTATATGTAGGCTCAGCAGCTTGGACAATTGTTTCTCCCTTAAACACGGTTTTTAAACTAGAGGGAGTGTTGGGGTCATATCCAAGGCCTAATCTGGAATAAAGTGGCCTCTTGTTCATACACAATTCATCCAGGGTTATAGATGACTTGAGGGATGTTATTTACTTAGCTTGTGTATTACTTAGCTGTGTCAGTTTGGCAAACTCAGATTTAACATGAGTAAGTGCAGCTGATTTCTCACTGTTTAAAACAGTTAACTTTTTAATCTCATCTGTAGTATTATCAGCTGGGTTTTTCAATTTGTTTTGAGCCTGTTTTTCAAATTCAGATTTAATTTGTGTCAACTCTAGGCTGAGTTTTTCAAAATTATTTTTCAGCTGCCTATTCTCATCTTGCAGCTGCGTTTTCTCGGTTGTCACGGTTAAGTGTGCAGATTTTAATTTTTCAAAGTCTTTAAGGAGTTGATTAACAGATTCATGTAAGTCAATATCTTGAGACATTTCTGAGCTATTATTATTAGAAATTAAGGGTTTAGATGTTACCTCTTCATCAGCTAGGTTGGCCATCAGACAGTTGTATTCATCATCATCAGAGAAGAATACACCCACTTGATTATACTCTTTCTTCAATCTGGTCTTCTCCAATGAGAGCTTTTCTTTCATTTTCTTTTCTGCCCACTTCTTTCTTGGCTTCATCTCTCTTGAGATCAGGGCAGTCAAATTGTATATGCCTGGTTTTGTGGCAGTTATAACATTCCACCTTCCAGTTGCCTGCCTTCTGGTTCCTCCTTGGATTGTCCTTGTAGCTCTTCTTGTATTTGGAATAATTCTTTCTGAAATTACTGAACCTCTGCATGATGAACGCCATGCCATCTCTTCTTTAAAATTCAGAGGACTGGGTGGACTGGCTTCAGCTAGGTTCTTTGCAGATGATCCTGCTGCAAATGTTATCCCTTTCTCTGCAGGCTCATTAGATGATGAATAGGGCAGTTCGAACTCATATGCCTTCAGATCAGAAAACAGCTCCTGGATCTTTATTTTGTTGAGATCCTTTGACTCTCTCATGGCCACAGCCTTCATGCTACATTCAGGACTGAGAGACCTTAAAACTTTTAGGGCCATCTCTCTGTTGCCATATGTCTTTCCCAGGGAGTTTATTTCATTTATGATCTCAGTGAATCTTATGTCCACTTGGTCAATTGATTCACCATTCTTCATTCACATTACAGCTAATGTGTCCCAAATTTCTTTACATTTTTGCAATTCTTGATCTTGACCATGGTTGCTTTGTCAAGGGTCTGGTACAGGATATCTCTGGCCCGATTGTCTAGGTTGGACAGCTTTCTCTCTTCAGGGGACATCTCGGTCCTCTTCTTGGTAATCTTCTCTGGCTTCCTAGTAGCAATTTCTTCTGGTGTATTATCCTTCTCAACGATGAAAGGACCTTCCTCTATGATACACCACATGTCATCATGAATGTATGACAGATGAGCCTACATTCTTATTTTCTATACGTCATATTCATCAACAGAGAATATAGGTAATCTAGATTGCATGTGTTGCATGTGTTCCATTCTAAATGAGAGATTAATATATATGCTCGTATATATGGATCTGGTTCTGTAAAAATTGAACCAACCTCTCTGATACCACTTGTAGGTCACAAGTCGTCAGGAATAAGTCTAGAGGGGGGTGAATAGACTTATTAAACTCTTTCCTGAAAGTCAGGTGAGTTTCTCAGCTATGATAAGTACAAATGACTTATGTCATCTGCAGACAGATAGTGCGGAAGACACAGCTGATGAAGATACAGATAACTTAATGCCATCTACAGTTAACTTCTAATGGAACAGTAAATATGAATGCAGCAGTTAAGTATGATGTGTAAAGCAGTAAATCACACAAGCACTTATAGTAGTTTCAGAGGTGGGGTAATCATTTACTAGTCCACTTGTCTTCAAACCAGTTGGAGATAAATTCACTGTAACTGTGAAGCAGTGATATAGATTACAATGAATTTTTCCTTAGTTACAACAGCTTCCAACCAGTGGAAATTCGTGGCCGTTGCAACTCCCTTGACTGTCTAGCACCTCTTGATTGAAAACCTGTGGATGCCTCAACAACTTCTCGAGTTGTCTATCACCTTCCAATCAAGAACCCGTAGATGCCTTATCAGTCGTGCAACTTCTGAAAACCTTGTTCATAGAAGTACCCCTTACTCAGCTTTAAATACAAGAGTTTTTGTCTTCTCCAACTAAAGAGCTTCTCAGAATATGACTGTTTAAAGCTTTGCTCTTCATGATTCTATTGTTTGTTTTGATAGCTTTGATTGCCTTGAATACTTTGATTTCTTGTGAGTGTTGTTCGCATCGTACTTTGCTCAATTCATATCTTCAGGTATTTATAGTGCGATCATTGAGCCTCCTTCATAGCTGTTGCATCACTGTAACAAATCCGTCCGTTAGAGAGTGGACTTCTTTATTTATCTTATCATTCCGTTGCATGGCTTGATTCCCCTTTTCATTTCTGGCCGTTTGAAAGACTTTCTTTGTTAGCGCCGTTATTCTTGTTTAGAATAATCATAAGTCTTCAGAACGTGGATCTCAAGGAATATTTTATTCCTAGATTTCTGGGAATCTTTCCAGTTTGTCTCCTTACGTCTTACATGTGGCTTTCCGTAATTATTGACTTTCAACTCTTGCTGACGTGGACTGAGTATCTTGAACTTGGCTGATATTTTGACTGATAACTTATCTGATATCTCTTGGTCAAATCTGTCTGATGTGCAGTCGACCTTCTCTGATGTAAACTTCTCTGATGTATCTTGGTAGAAGTTCTCTGAGATAAAGTTCTCTGCTCTGGACTTCTCTGAGATAAAGTTCTCTGCTCTGAACTTCTCTGTTCTGGACTTCTCTGAGATGAAGTTCTCTGCTCTGAAGTTCTCTGCTCTGGACTTCTATGAGATGAAGTTTTCTGCTTGAAGTTCTCTGAGGTGAAGTCCTCTGATCTAAAGTTTTCTGACCTGATGAATGTTCTCTGATCTGATGGTCGAACTTCAGCTGATATTTTGCGTTGACCAAAACTTCTCTGAAATGAACTTGCCTGATAACTTCTCTGATAAACGGTAGTTCTACACTTAATCAACTTTCTACTGATCAACATTTGATCAAGACTTAGCCTAAACTTAAAGGTCTATAGAAGATATTCATTTGGTTTTTCTTTACAATTTGCTAATTACTTAAAACATACATTTGAATAATTATCAATACAGGGATGACACATCAAAATCTAACAAGTATTCCTAACAATACCATCACTAATATTCACTTGCTTGAAGAATCTTGCTAACTCTATTCACTTTGTCCAAGATGTCGAACCAAATCACCATGCCAACAAGAAAATTAAAGTTTTGAAGTTCATAATTTGCTAAAGTCTCAGCATCACTAATTGTCGCGGCATCAACACTATGTTCAACTAGATAAAGCAACGTATTTCTTATTTTATGAGCCTGAAATCTTATTGTTTTTACACTAGAAACACGACTTTCCCAACGTGTATCTGACCATGATTTAAGTGTAAATCCTTTTCCATTATGATCCTCAAGGCACGTTTTTAGGACTCCTCATCGCTTTGTTGAACCAGAAAATAATTTCTAAATCCTTTGTACCACTCCAAAAAATGATTTAGCTTGAACAGAACTCATAGCCATGTCACAAAGAGCAAGATTGAGAGAATGACAACCACATGGCATGTAAAATGCTCTAGGATACTCTTTTAGTACCCTACTACTTACACCTTTGTATTGTCCTTTCATATTTGAACCGTTATCATAACCCTGCCCTCTCATGTCATTAAAATCAAGTTTCAAATTTCCTCATACGTCTTAAGTTCATTGAAAAGAGCATCACCTGAAGTTTCTATAACTTTTAAAAATTCAATAAAGAACTCTTGCACTGTTAAGTAGTTTTCACATACTTGTCCATCGAACCCATGAGAGACTGTGTAAGTTTTTTTGTCTTTGTTTCTTTTTTCTCTTTGAACTTCCCGATTCAAATTTTATTTCTCCCCTCATAATTTAAAAACCTACAAAAAAATATTTAATTAAAAATCTCAACAAGTAACCCTTATTATAACCAACCATTTATAAACAATACTTTTTAGAAAAATAGGTAATTTATGTAATCTTCTTTGATCTAAGGCGTCTCAAATGAATAAAAAGAATACCAACAGAAATCAACAGTCAATTTTTTTTCCAAACATCAACCAAAAATAAAAATAAAAATAATAATAGGAAACAAAAGCTGAAAATAAAATAGAAGTAAACAATTCTCAAACATAATTTTGGAATGATAGATCTTGAAGACGACATACGAACCTAGAGAGATCAAAGATTTTCAAACTTGATTTTGGATTCTACCATGTGTTTGTGTATTATTTAACTTTTGGAGGAGGAAGAAGATGGTTGGAGAACCACATGGGAGGTTAAGATAAGGAGAGAGGGAGAGAGAGACTTTGAAAAAATTAAGAGAGTAACATAATTATATTAGGGGGGAGGGGAGGGGGAGGAAACGTATGAGTTAGGTGAGTATTAGACTTCTAGCAGATTATTAATAAAAATAATATAATACTATTAGATTTTTAATTAAAAAATGAGGCTCCATTAAAATTGGTGGTCCTATATTTGGAAGGGGATCTGGTGCAGTACAGCACCATGCGAATGGATATGGAATCAGCTTAACCCTCTACGATGCGAGTCGGTCCATACCTATATTTGGATTGGGGAAGCTCCCTTTGGAGCTGGCACTGTCCACTCGGCTCGACTCATCCTGACTAGTCACGAGTCATCACCAGTTCGGCTTGACACACAAATTAATTCTTTATGTGATATTTTACTTATTTTTATTTATGTGATATTTTACGTGTTTTTTGGTGTTTATAACTTACATTTACGATTTTCTTTAATTTTGAGTTCTTCAGTAATTTAATTCAATAGTTTGATATTTTAATTCTGATTATATTTAATATTGAATCGGCTTGACTCGTACTTAATTTGTATTTGGACGAATCGAGTTTGGTTCTATCTTTTTATTAACTCAACTCGTCCATAAATCAGCTCGGACTCATTCCGACTCGCTTCGTTGCCAGCTCCTACGAATATAAATCCTACGCGTGTCGAGATAATTTAAGAATATACAATCCAATAATGCATCTCATATCTCCACCATAAGTACACTCTTCTTCTGCTCCAAGAGTCCAGCTCATTTTCCACTACAGGAACGCCGACGACCAAGACATAAAGTTGAATCTGAAGCAGCCATGGCAGGCAACCACTTCTTCTTCCACCTCCTCATCTTCCTCTCCATCTTCTCCATCTCCAGATCTGTAAGTCTCTATTTATTTCTCCAATCAGCTTTCATATCCAACAGATTTGTGAGTTTTTTTTTTTTCAAATTCAGCACCGAACAAGGATTCATCGATCGATCCGTATGAATCTATATATAAAAATAGAAAATTAAAGAAATGTCGGAAAAAATGCAGGACGATCCAGATTGTGTGTACACGGTGTACGTGCGGACGGGATCAATCATAAAGGGTGGGACCGACTCAATCATCAGCTTAACCCTCTACGATGCGAATGGGTATGGAATCAGGATCAACAATCTGGAGACGTGGGGCGGGCTCATGGGCTCGGGATACAACTACTTCGAGAGGGGGAACCTCGACATATTCAGCGGTCGAGGCCCGTGTTTGACCGGGCCGGTTTGTGCAATGAACCTCACGTCCGATGGATCGGGCTCGGGCCACGGGTGGTACTGCAACTACGTGGAGGTGACCACCACTGGGGTCCACGAGGAGTGCGCTAAGAAACAGTTCACGGTGGAGCAGTGGCTGGCCACCGATACGTCGCCGCACGAGCTCACGGCCATCAGGAACTACTGCTCGTCGTCGGATGAGAAGAAGCGGGTGACGGACGGTTCGCGTTCGTCTCTGTTGTCTGTGTGAGGAGATCTTTCTTTTTGGATCTATTCGGGTTGGAATATCCTGACCCGTGTTGTTGCGGGTTTTCGGTTTTTGCCCCCCTTTTTTAACTACTACTTCCACTCGTGTGTGTCAGTGTGTGTATGTGAATTTGGTACGTGTATTTTGTACCGTCAAATTTCACTTAGCCGCAGGGTAAATCGAGGCAATAAATTAAAAGACCAAAGTGCCCCTTTTGTGTAAAGGGCAACATCATGTTTGGTGAATAATAAATGCTGCTTATCAATTGCTCGTATATTAAAAACTCAATTATTATTACTACGAGGCATTCTGATCCGTGCGATGCACCGATTTTGTTTTTCGATAAAAGTTTGAACTTTTGGTTATGTTTAAAATTCAACATTTTATTCGATATTATAATTACGAACAGCTTCAGTCAAAATTATGTATTTTTTCCTTTCTATTCATTACTCAATGTGATATTTTTAATATGTTGTATTTTGTTATTATAGCAAACTCATTTAATTTAGATGTTCAAATTGGATATACTAACACTCACCGCAAAAGGGTGTAAATATTGATTTCTCACTAATGATTCTACATATAGAAAAAGAAAACATTTTGCGATGCGCGAACATTCTTTCTTTTCAATAATAATTCATTGCATGTGATAAATTCAATCTAATATTCCTCAAACAGCATTCGGAAGCAACTACTTAGCAGAAGCAAACATAAGATGCGCAGAATACATAGTAATAACCTACATGAATATTTTGAAACGTGTGATTTCATAGTAATGATAACATGACCTTTGTAATTTCATAGTAATAACCTACCTGAATATTCTGAAATGTGTGATTTCATAGTAATAAACTAATAATAACATGACTTTGTAATTCCATAGTAATAACCTACATGAATATTATTATTATTACTTATAGATCGATGATTTGTAACCAAATTTAGTGTCATTTACTCACATCATTAAAAACTCAATTAATATAGTGTCATTAGATAAAAATTAAAAAAGTCATTAAGACTTAACATTTATAGCACATGACTGAATCTTTATATATATAAGATAAGATGTCTTAGTGATATAAGAATTATATTTGAATCATCGAATTAAAATAAAAAATATGTTTGGGAATTGGGGTTAAAATCATTTTATTGTTTTATTTTAGGTCAAAACCTTATATTGGAACATCGTAGTTGTTAAACCGACACCAAGTCCGGGCCCAATCTCACAAGGACCAGTAATGTAAGAAAAACCACGACATTTGGAAAGGCCCCTAAGCCTAATTTTCCACATTCGGCCAATTGAACGTCGGCCCATTCACATGTCTAGTGTCTAGTAAAAACTGAAGTCAGAGCAACACCTAAACCCTAGAACTCCTGTATTGACGCTGCGTCGCTGCCTTTATATACATCACCTCGCGACTCCTTCCCATATTATTATTATCAGCTTCATTCAGGATTCTGCGGCGTTCTTCTTCCAATTTGTTCTTCCTATTTCTTCTGTTATTTTTAATTTATTTTGTTTATGCGAATATAAAGGTTCCTTTATTTTTTTATCTAATTTTCAATATTATTTTTGGCAAAATAAAATATATATATTTTCTTCTTCTGAAAATCATTGATTGAAAGATCCGTGTACAATTAAGCCGACGCTATGGATATAGTAATAATGAAGATAGCATGGTTATGTACACGGAGACTGAATTCGGGTCGTCATGTCTGCTCCCTCTGATACTCTTGATTTGGGGGCCTGGATTAAACCCACATTAAACCCACATTCGGGTAGGATGTACTCGCTTTTCTCACAAACACAAACACAAACACAAACGTACCCTAACCTTATCTTCTTTGCTGCTCATGCCGAATCAAGATAGCATTTTATGGCTTCAAGATCCTTTGGAAGGTCTCGGGTAGGTTCTACATATATTATTGTTCTTGCGTTTTGACAACCGAATCAAAAGGAAGGATGAAATTGTTTTTTTTGTTCTTTCTTACAACGATTCGAATAGTAAAAAGAAGTTAAACTTCTTATAGATCGATGATTATTAGTTTTTTTCTTCGTGTTTATGATCTTTGAGGTCTAAAAGGCTATGGTGAGACACGAACAAAAATATCTGAGATCTTTAAATATTTTCTTATTAGTTCGAGGCTTGGTTTGAGTGTGGGTGGATGATTGTGACATGAGGAGGATGAGAATAGGATAGAAATGGTGTTGGTTTTGGTCGTCGGTGAATGCTTGACCGAGGTTGAAGAGAGATGGAGATGGACTGAGATAGCTTGTTATTTATACTCATAAAAAATCCAACTGAAAAGTCACATTTAAGTACTTGTTGATTTAATTATTTGTAAGCAACTGAAAAGATGGGAATTTACACTGCATATTGTTGGTATACTTGCAGTATTAAGATTTTTTTTTGTGCACAATTACTCTTGCACAATAAATTTAGATACTGAATCTTTAAGTATATAAGATTATTATGATTATCTTTTTTCATTTTATTTTTGACGATCTTTAATTCATGACAAGTCAAGAAAAAAAAAAAAAAAAGCTATGTGTGATACTCTCGACTTCTTGGTTTACTGTGCACATTTTGAGTGGAGTAAATTTTTTTTTTTACATTTATACTACTCTTTTCCTTAATTAAATATAATTTTTTTTTACTGTGTTTTTATCATTAAGAAAATTTATTAATGAGTAATCAAACTTTCAAACTCATTGATTAATATAATGATCATCTTAGAGATCATACCAAGACGTAGGCTTAAAGAATGAAGTCTAGACCTACACTCGTCATTTTTTCTGTTATACCATCAAAATATTTTACTCTCGCTCAATATAATATATAATATTGGATAATCGGTTTTATAATGATATGGTGCCAGTATCATAATTGTATTAAAATTATTAAGTTACTATTTTACTTTGTTAGAGAAAAATATGTTGGCTGCCAGGTTGGATTGGCGGCCGGCTAACGGCCGCAAAAAAATGACCGATCCGTTGATGGTCTCCCTGTAGAACATGTCGGCAGGCGCCAAAAATTAAAGGAAAGATAAAAATGCTTGCCGGTGGCCATTGTCGGAGATGCGCCGCGTGCGGCCCAGCGGCTGGGCCCCAGCCAGGTAGGTATATATAAAAAAAAATATTAAGAATTCTATGTATTTCCCATACCCCATAATGATAGGTTTTATGATGAAGGCTCACTATCTAACTTCTATCACCGTCTAACTTCATATTCTCACAATTTTGTAGGAGTAATTTTTGAAATATAGGTATTTTCGGAGTCGATTGGACTTCGGGCCGCGGCACAAACCCTCCGGGCCGCGGCAATACACTTCGAAAAAGGCATCTTCAGTTTTTGACCGCCAGGCCGCGGCACAAGACAGCCGGGCCGCGGCCCCCGAAATCCATCCCTCAAATGCCGAGCAGCCTCTACTATGGGCCGCGGGCCCCTCCTGCTGGGCCACGGGCCCCCCGCGACATCCCTGGGCAGATTTTGTGTGTGCCGCGGCACATTTGGCCCGGGCCGCGGCACACGGGTAAACTCTGCAAATGGGTTCCTTTTTAGCAGGTTTTCCTGCGGGAGTTCACACACAATCACCCACCCACCTTTGAGAGCAGCAAGAGAGAGATAGAGAGAGAAACAAGAGAGAGAAATACATTTCTTCAATTTCTCGAAAATTTAGCGTATCATTTATATTATATTATCGAGTTGTAATTGTGTGCTCTACTCGTCGGTAACCACGAAGTTACAATTGAAGAGTGGGAAGTTGTCAAACGAGGGTTTCCGCATTTCTCGTTGTGACGTTAGTCGTGTTTTTCCTAACAAAGTGGTATCGGAGCCACGGGATTTGTTGTTTCGTGGTTGTTTAGTATCTCAATTGTAAGATGGAAGCCAACACGAGTAGAATGGTTAACTTGAATGGATCGAACTACCACGTATGGAAGGGGAAGATGGAAGACCTTCTATATGTGAAGGATTATTATTTACCGGTTTTTAGCAAAGATAAACCGAAAGGCAAGTCCGACGCGGAGTGGACTATTTTGCATCGCCAAGTTTGCGGATATATTCGACAATGGGTTGATGACAATGTTTCGAACCATATTAGTGGAGAGAAGGATGGTCGAGAATTATGGCACAAGCTCGAGCAATTGTATGCTCGGAAGACAAGGAATAATAAGTTGTTCCTCATTAAACAATTGATGAATTTGAAATATCGAGATGGGACTCCTCCGTCGGATCACTTGAATGCATTCCAAGGCATAATTAATCAACTTGCGGGAATGGACATTAAATTCGAAGAGGAGGTGCAAGCTTTGTGGTTGTTAGGCACATTGCCGGACACTTGGGAGACGTTCCGTACGTCGTCGTCTAACTCGGCCCCCGATGGAGTCATTTCGATGGAACTAACTAGGGGGAACATGTTGAGCGAGGAGGTCCGAAGAAAGGCACAGGGATCTTCGTCACAGTCGGATGTTCTAGTTACCGAAAGACGGGGGAGAGGTCAAAGTAGAGGCCCGAGTAATAGAGGGCCACAAAGGAGTAATTCTCGGGGAAAAGTATGCCAATGTTGAATGTTACCTTTGTGGTAAGAAATGGCATACAAAGAAATTTTTGCCGACAATTGAAGAAGAAAAATCGCCAAGGCCGAGAGAATTCACAAAAGAAGGAGAGCGGTAGTAATAATAAAGCCAAAGTAAATACTAATACCGAAGAATTCTTTGTTTGTTGTGACTATGATATGGTGAATCTTGCGAGCTATGTTGCACAGGTGCGGGGGGGCGGGTGCGGGTGCGGGCAGATACGGGTGCGGGGATACGGTTTTTTGAAAATGTTAGGGTGCGATACGGCAAGGATACGTCTGTTTATTTTATATTTTATTATATATAACACTTGTTAAATATAAAAAACAACCATTCAAATATCACCATAAAATCAATTCAAATACATAAAACAAGTCATACAAAAAACAATTCAAAATGGCTTTGAGCAGCGGAGCTTTCTAATGTTGTCCGTGAATACTGCTAAAGGTAAAAGTAATTACTTATTAAATAATTTACTTTTTGTATTTTAATTTATTTGATTTACTTTTTAAAAATTATAAAAATCTAAAAAAAAAAACATAAAAATTCGGACTCGCGTATCACGGCACAGATACGCCAGATCTGACGCATATCCTGTGCCAGGATACGCGAGTCCGAATTTTTTTTTTTTTGCACGGATTCACCACGTGGCGAATCCCACGCGAATCGCACCCGCACCCGCACTCATGCAGTATCCGATACTGCATAGTGCCCAATTTTGAAGAATCCGTGCATTATAGCTTGCGAGAGATGATTCGAGTTGGGTGGTCGATAGTGGAGCTACATGTCATGTTACATCACATAGAGATTTCTATTCCTCTTATACTCCGGGTGACTATGGTATAGTCAAGATGGGTAACGATGGGTTATCCAAAATTATTGGAGTGGGAGATGTTCATTTGAGATTCAACACCGGTGTGGAACTTGTTTTACGGAATGTAAAACATGTTACGGATATGAGACTAAATGTTATGTCCGTTGGTTTACTCGATGATGATGGTTATCATAGTGGTTTTGGCAAGGGATTGTGGAAACTCACTAGAGGTTCCTTGATTGTCGGTCGAGGAGAGAAGATAGGAAAACTATACGTGACACTTCCAAAGGTCTCGACTAATTCCGTAAACACAATCGACAATAATGACATGGCCGAGCTATGGCATAAGAGGCTCGGTCACATGAGTGAAAAAGGGATGGCACTATTGTCGATGAAGGAGGCGTTGTCCGGGGTTCACAAGGTACATCTTAAAAGGTGCTCTCATTGTCTAGCCGGGAAGCAAAGAAGAGTTACTTTTAAGATTCATACTCTTTCACGGAAGGAAAATGTTCTTGATCTTGTTCATTCCGATGTTTGTGGTCCTATGAAGACTAGGACGCTCGGTGGTTGCCGATACTTTGTCACATTCATCGACAATCACTCGAGGAAGGTGTGGGCATACACCTTGAAGACCAAAGATCAAGTGTTAGATGTCTTTAAATAATTTCATGCCTCGGTGGAAAGAGAGACTGGGAAGAAGCTAAAGTGTATTCGGACGGACAATGGTGGAGAATACACCAGGCCCTTTGATGAATATTGCCGAGAACAAGGGATCCGACATCAAAAGACACCCCCGAAGACTACTCAATAGATTGGCGGAGAGGATGAACCGGACTTTGGTCGAGAGAGCTCGTTGTTTGCTCTCACATGCCGGATTACCAAAGTCATTTTGGGGAGAAGCTTTGAACACGGCGGTTCATGTGATTAATTTGACGCCGTGTGTTCTTTTGGAGTTTGATGTCCCGGATAAAGTGTGGAGCGGTAAAGACATCTCATACCACCACTTAAGGGTTTTCGGATGTAAAGCTTTTGTACACATTCTGAATGATGAAAGGTCGAAGCTTGATTCCAAGACGAAGCCATGTATCTTTATCGGCTATGGTCTTGATGAGTTTGGGTATAGATTGTATGACCCGATTACTAAGAAACTTGTTCGGTCAAGAGATGTTGTCTTTGTTGAAGATCAAACGATGAAAGATGTTGAGAATAGAGAGTCGGCTCCACAACACGACTATGATCTTATTGATTTAGACCCCGTTCCTACACAACATGTTGAGACACCCGGTGGAGATGATGTCCAAAATGATGAACAACATGATGCCGGTGACAACGATGAGTTGAGACAAGATGACACCGATGGAGCTCATCCCGAGCTACCTATGACGAACATGCCATCTTTTGTTCCACTTAGTCGGTCGACGAGGGACCATCATCCCTCCGCTCATTATTCGGCCGATGAGTATGTCTTACTCACCGACGAGGGAGAGCCCGAATATTTTGTAGAGGCTATGGAGGATGAAAAGAAGAAGGAGTTGATGGATGCCATGCAAGACGAGATGAGTTCCTTGCATGAGAATAATACTTACGAGTTGGTGAAGTTGCCGAAAGGCAAGAGAGCTTTGAGAAACAAATGGGTGTATAGGGTGAAGTCGGAGGAGCATACTTCGTTTCCCCGATACAAAGCTAGACTCATAGTGAAAGGATTTAGTCAAAAGAAGGGTATTGATTTTGACGAGATTTTTTCTCCGGTTGTGAAGATAGGATCGATTCGATTGGTCCTTGGTATTGCGGCCAGTCTTGATCTTGAGGTTGAGCAAATGGACGTCAAGACGGCATTTCTTCATGGAGACCTTGACAAAGAAATTTATATGAAGCAACCGGAAGGGTTTGAGGTCAAAGGCAAAGAGGATTATGTTTGTAAACTCCGGAAGAGTTTATACGGGTTGAAACAAGCACCATGGCAATGGTACAAAAAGTTTGAGTCGGTTATGGGGGAGCAAGGCTACCGGAAGACGACCCTAGACCATTGCGTATTTTTCAAGAAATTTGGAGATGATGATTTTATCATCTTATTGCTTTATGTGGACGACATGTTGATCGTTGGCAAGAATGCCGAAAGGATTGCCAACTTGAAGAAAGAATTGAATAAGTCTTTTGCCATGAAATAC
Source organism: Orobanche coerulescens (assembly GCA_033398695.1). Lineage (NCBI taxonomy): Eukaryota > Viridiplantae > Streptophyta > Magnoliopsida > Lamiales > Orobanchaceae > Orobanche > Orobanche coerulescens. The sequence continues at coordinate 20,970,608 of CM065804.1, forward strand.
TTGGGGGCGACTAAACAAATTCTTGGGATTAGAATACTCGGGATAGAGCAGCCCGAAAATTACACATGTCGCAAGAGCAATATATCGAGAAGGTACTTAAAACATGGACAAAGCTAAAGTTGTTAGTTCGCCTCTTACTAACAATTTTAAATTCACGAGCAAAGATTGCCCTACTATGAATGAGGAGATTGAGGATATGGATAAAATTCCTTATGCCTCGGCAGTCGGGAGTTTGATGTACGCTATGGTATGTACTAGACTCGACATTGTTCATAACGTGGGAGTGGTGAGCCGGCTTCTATCAAATCCGGGAAAGAAGCATTGGAAAGCCGTAAAATGGATATTTAGATATTTACGGGGTATTTATAAATTGGGGATTACATTTGGAAATGGGAAAGCAATGCTTGTTGGATATTCTGATTCGGATATGGACGGTAATGAAGATAACCGAAAATCCACTTCCGGTTATTTGATGACATTTGCAGGGGGAGCCGTGTCATGGCAATCAATATTGCAAAAGTGCGTTGCCTTATCTACAACGGAGGCCGAGTATATTGCGGCGGTGGAAGCGTGTAAAGAGCTCTTATGGTTGAAAATGTTTTTACGAGAGCTAGGCTTCCGACAACAACGTTACGTGGTTCTTTGTGATAGTCAAAGTGCGATTCATTTGGCTAAGAATGCGACTTTTCACAAGAGAACAAAACATATCAATGTGAGGTACCATTGGATCCGAGATGCATTGGAGGATGGTTTGTTTGAACTTGAAAAAGTTCATACCGATGATAATGGTTCCGATATTTTAACCAAGGCGTTAAGTAGAGAAAATGTGAAAGTGTGTTGTTCGATCGCCGGGATGGCGAACTCTTCCTATATTCAGAAAAGGGGGAGATTTGTAGGAGTAATTTCTGAAATATAGGCATTTTCGAAGTCGACTGGACTCCGGGCCGCGGCACAAACCCTCCGGGCCACGGCAATACACTTCGAAAAAGGCATCTTCAGTTTTTTACCGCGGGGCCGCGGCCCCCAAAATCCATCCCTCAAATGCCGAGCAGTCTGTACTATGGGCCGCGGCCCCCTCCTGCTGGGCCACGCCACCCCCCCCCCCCTGCGACATCCCTGGGCAGATTTTGTGTGTGTGCCGCTGTAATATCCGCATTTTTTTCCTTTCTCTTAATATTCTCATTTTGGTGTATTTTCATTTTTGGCAACTCGCTTGTAACCGTATTGACATTTTGAGGATATTTAATATTGGACTTTTTGTCGTTCGAGCTTGTTTCGGACTCATTTTACCCAATTCGGTGTTTCATGTTGTTTTCGTCGCTATTTCGGGTATTCTCGTAAATCATCGTTCGGAACCGCCGTTTCGGGGTTGCCAAGGATCCATCTTATGTTAACATGAATTTTGTGAGTTTTTGTTTGGTATTTCGACCATGTATCGTTCATTTCAGATGTTTTGGGCCGTTACGTAATTTCCCAAAAGGTTTGGGATAATTACGATGGTTGTTGTTTTCCCGAACCTTTGGGTAGTCGGGAATATGTTTCTTTTAACACTTTCATTCGTCGTCTCGAATCCCTTACGTTCGTACCATCATGAATTGTTCACCGTTGTATTTCGACTCTTTTCGGTACCCCCCCCCCTCTCTTATCAAATTCTGGCCTGTACTCCCGAGGAAGGGATGTTACGTACGTAACACACCCTTGGTTACGTACGTAATGGCCTGTGCAAAATGGTACAGGCATTTCTGCCTTTTTGGTTACGTACGTAAGGACCTTATGGCTTACGTACGTAACACAGCTTACGTACGTTAGCAAGCGGTGGCTAACGTACGTAACGCGTCCTGGGTTTATAAACCCAGGAGTTGACCGATTTCGGCCATTATCATTTCTCCTCCTCCCCATCCGATTCCTAGGCGATTTTCTTGGCATTTCCGGCGATTTGAAGCGTGGTAACTCCGAGCCATCACCTTCTTCGAGTTTTTGGAGTATATTATCAACCTCTAATCGTGTTCTTCGCCATTAATTCGGGGTAAACTCCTAAAACCTTGTTTTGGGTAAATTAGGGGGTTTTCATGTTTTCGTCCGATTCGTTCTGTATGATAGATTAATTCATAATGAATATGATTAATCTTGTTGATATCATTAGCTTTCCTATGGATTCATGGTGTATTTTCATAGTTTTGCGAAATCGGGAGGGTTTGGTAGTGGTCCGCCCTCGTTGTTATTTTTTATACGAATATACATGAATCGTAGGCGGGTTTCCGGTTGTATTCCATTTCCGTAATCGTTTAGAAGTGGTTGTGATTGTGTTATTCGAATCGTTAGGTTCATTTCCGCCAGTTCCTCGCGGTCGTGTTTGATCCTCATTTCCGTTCGTGTCACCGTCTATTAATCGAGGCAAGTACCCTTATGAACTTACATTCTTGACATAATAGTATTGTATGAGAAATGGTGTGTGTGTGTATGCTCACTACGGGTTAGATCCGACGGGGTCTCCGTAGGGGTCCACAGAGACGTGGATCGACGAGCTTGCTTTTAACCACTACGGGTTAGATCCGACGGGGTCTCGGTAGGGGTCCACAGAGACGTGGATCGACGGTTAATTGTGGTGTATTTTACAAATGTGATTTGATTATGGCATTTCCGGAAATGAGTGCTTTGGAACTACGTTTTTCGTGATTGCATGCAGTGACTATATGTGTAAGATGTAAGTTGATCATTTGGTTACTTGTACTAGCGTAATTGCTAACCCCTTTGGGGACCCGTTCTGGGGAAATTCGTTTTATGAATTTCAGGTCAGGTTCATCGAGATGAGCGGGCGCTAGACCAGTATGCGGATGATGGTCGCGCGTGATGATGGTGCACGAGTGGTGTCTTATTGCCTTCTATCTTTTTACCCTTTTGTGGTCTTTAAACTAATAGAAGTACTCGAGTACTTAAGAATTTTTACTCGTCTGGATTGTATTGTTGTTTATTATGTTTGTGTCGGATTATGGTGTTATGTCTGACCGGTTGAACCGGGTGGATTATTTTGTTTGGCGTCCTTATGACGGGGTGTTATTCTGTTGTTTCTGTGAATCGACGAGTATGATGTTTGTTCAGCCTGGTGGGTCCCATATAGGGATTCACGGCGCTGTAATATACCTCGAATATCTTGGGGGTGTTACAGAAAATGGTATCAGAGACCTAGGTTTATGGATACCTAGGCTTGTTGGTTTATTGGGTCTTGTTGTGTTTCGTCTTGCACATCATCATCACGCAGCCATGATTCCGGTACTACCAATGCCCGTAAGTTTTTCCTTACTCTGTTCCTTGTTTCCTTGTATCGCACCTTAGATTCTCGGTTGTGATTGTTTTCTTCTTGTACTTACCATCGTATGGCCTTTGCTACTTCTTTAATACCAGTATGGATGCTGGAAGAGGCCGTGGTCTTGGTCGTGGCCGTGGACGCGGCCGGGGACATGGGGCAGCCGGTGGGGCGGCCACATCGCAGTCTTCGGGAGCCGGCAGTACCGGCGACCGTCACAGTCATGCTTCTTCTCAGGAGCGCGCCGACCTTGGTATTGCGGCCGTTATGCAGCAAATGGTGAACCAAATGGCGGTGATAGCTCAGGTGGTTCAGAACCCGGATCAGGCCCATGCTAATCGGGGCGGAGTGGACCGTTGGCTCCAAGATGTCATCAAGATGCATCCTCCTCAGTTTTCGGGAGCTTCAGACCCGATTGGCTGGGAAGGGTGGATCAAGGAGATATCTAAAGTCTTCACTGCTACCAACTGTCCCTAGGACCGTAAGATCCTATTGCCCAGTACTTTCTCACTGGGGACGCTACGGATTGGTGGGAGGCCGTTGGGCCCAAAGATCATGTTGCTTCGTGGACCGAATTCCAAGAACTGATGGAGACTGAATATTGCCCGTGGCCGGTCAGACAGGCTCGAGTACATGCTTTCTATGATGCTCAACCACGGGATATCCCCGTATCTCAAGCTATTGCCGATTTTAACAAGGAGTTGGGTTATGTGAAGACCCAAGTTGTCGAGGAGAGCGACAAAATTTTCCATTTTTCCAGGCGGATGAAATTGTCTATTCGGGACTATATGTCGGGGCTCGTCTGTACTACCTTGAAGGATTACCAGAGTAGGGCCCTTGCTTACGATATGTCAGTGACAGCTAGCGAGGCGGCCCGCGAGAGCAAGAAGCAGAAGTCCGCCGGGAATTTTTCCGGCCACAAGGGTGGGGTTCAGCAGAAATCCCAATCTACTAACTTCCCCGCCGGCGGTGGTCCAGCTCGTTCCGCTGGGGTTTCTCGTGGAACTACTAGTGCTCCTTTCCGTGATGTGAAGTGTTTCAATTGTGGTCGTACAGGCCACGTCAGTCGTACTTGTTTGAGCCCTTTACTGACGTGTAATCAGTGTGGCCAGCCGGGCCACAAGGATGCTTTCTGTGCTGAGAGGGAGAGAATCCTTGGTGCTCGGGCTTCCATTCCAGCGCCTAGGGAACCAAGTGTGAATCAAGGATCGTTTGCTTCTCAATCTCCGCCGAGTGCTAGTCGAGGGAGAGGTCGGGGTCAGCCCGCTAAGAGGGGAGCTTCCAGTGTCGGCTCAGCCCACCCGCGTGTCTATGAGATGCGGAGAGCCGATGACCCAGCAGCTACTGTGGCGACAGGTACCGTTCATATTCTTTCTCATCCTGTTAGTGTGCTTTTCGATTATGGTGCTACGCATTCGTTCATATCTCTGGATTGTGTGAACCGTTTGGGTCTCGACTGTTTGACGCCTTGTGAGCCCTTCATCGTTAAGCTTCCTAGCGGTGATAGGATCGTTGGTGATCAGGAGGTTCGAGACTGTTCTGTACTTATTTGTGAGAGGGCTTGGCCCTCGAATCTTATTGTTGTGGGTATTGAGGGTGAGGATTTGATTCTCGGGGATGATTGGCTTGAGCGGCATGGTGCAATCATGAACTACCACACAAGGATCATCACCATGCTAGATGAAGACGGCACCGAGCACTCTTTCGCCGGGCGAAAGAGGGGAAACCAGAAGTTCGTTATTAATGCCTTGAAGGTGATGAGACTCCTGCGAAAGGGGTGTACTGGTTATTGGTGCTACACCTTGAAGGCGGAGAGAGGTCGAGTCGAGCTTTCGTCGATTCCAATCGTTAGTGAGTTTCCTGATGTATTTCCTGACGAGTTACCGGGATTGCCACCGGATCGTGAGGTCGAGTTTGCTATAGAGTTAGAGCTGGGCGCGGCTTCTATTTCGAAGGCGCCGTATCGCATGGCACCTTCAGAGATGTCCGAGTTGAAGAAGCAGCTTCTTGAGTCGGGGTATGTTCGACCGAGCGCCTCGCCTTGGGGTGCACCGGTCCTGTTTGTGCGGAAGAAGGATGGTTCACTACGTTTGTGTATCGACTATCGCGAACTAAACAAGGTGACCATCAAGAACAAGTATCCTTTGCCGAGAATTGATGACTTGTTCGACCAGTTGCAGGGAGTTGCAGTATTCTCGAAGATTGATTTGAAATCAGGGTACTATCAGCTCCGGGTGAGGGAGTCCGATGTGCCGAAAACAGCTTTTCGGACGAGATACGGACATTATGAGTTTGTAGTTATGCCTTTCGGGTTAACTAATGCGACGGCGGTGTTCATGCAGTTGATGAACAAAGTCTTTATCGATTATTTGGATAAGTGTGTCGTCGTTTTCATTGACGATATTCTTATTTATTCGAGGAACGAGGAAGAGCATGCCCATCATTTGCGAGTAGTATTAGACATCTTGAGGACCGAGCAACTCTATGCGAAGTTCTCGAAATGTGAGTTCTGGCTGAAAGAAGTGATGTTTCTAGGTCACGTGATTTCAGCCTAGGGGGTTCGTGTAGATCCACAGAAGATAGAGGCAGTATTGGATTGGGCACCGCCCAACAATGTGAAGGAGATCCGTAGTTTCTTGGGTTTGGCTGGCTACTACCGTAGATTCGTCGAGGTTTCTCAGCGGCTCGACCACCTACACGCTTGCTCAATCAGAAATTAAATGCGGAATGACGAGAGACAATCGAGTTTCGAGGAACTGAAGAAGCGTTTGACTTCAGCCCCGGTTTTAGCGTTGCCGTGTGGCAACGAGGGTTTTGCTGTTTATAGTGATGCTTCGGGTCAGGGTCTTGGGTGCGTATTGATGGAGCACGGCAAGACCATTGCCTATGCATCGAGACAGTTGAGGCCGTATGAGCTGAACTACCCTACTCATGATTTGGAGTTAGCGGCAGTCGTTTTTGCGCTCAAGATTTGGCGCCACTATCTTTTCGGCTCTGCATGTCAGATTTTTACCGATCATAAAAGTCTGAAATACATATTTACTCAGCGGGAGTTGAATATGAGGCAGAGGAGGTGGTTAGAGCTGATTAAGGATTATGACCTCGAAATCCTTTATCATCCGGGCAAGGCGAACATCGTGGCCGACGCCTTGAGTCGGAAACCGGTTGCGTTGCGAACGCTTGAGATCCTTACGTCTCAGTCTGAGCTTCGACGGGCTTTGATCGAGTTAGATGTTGAAGTTTTGTTGCCTGGAGCCATCGGGCAACTTTGTGCTTTAGAGATTTCGTCGTCTTTGATCGATGAAATTAGTTAGAGGATCCGATAATTACTCAAATCCGAGAGAACGTTCTTAAGGGAAAGTCTCCTGGGTTTGTGATTCATGAGGATGGTGTTTTGAGATTTCAGAGTCGGCTGTGTGTACCGAACGACTTGGATTTGAGACAGAGTATTTTACGTGAGGCCCATGCTACGCCCTACTCCATTCATCCTGGTTCGAGTAAGATGTACAAGGACCTGAGGAGGAATTTCTGGTGGAGTGATATGAAGGAGGAGGTCGCACAGTTTGTAGCGAGATGTTTGACTTGTCAGCAGGTCAAAATCGAGCATCAGCGACCGGCTGGGTTATTACAGCCACTTCCCGTTCTCATTTCTGCCGGTTCCTCGCGGTCGTGCTTGATCCTTCATTTCCGTTCGTGTCACCGTCTATTAATCGAGGCAAGTACCCTTATGAACTTACATTCTTGACATAATAGTATTGTATGAGAAATGGTGTGTGTGTGTGTATGCTCACTACGGGTTAGATCCGACGGGGTCTCGGTATGGGTCCACAGAGACGTGGATCGAGGAGCTTGCTTTTAACCACTACGGGTTAGATCCGACGGGGTCTCGGTAGGGGTCCACAGAGACGTGGATCGACGGTTAATTGTGGTGTATTTTACAAATGTGATTTGATTATGGCATTTCCGGAAATGAGTGCTTTGGAACTACGTTTTTCGTGATTGCATGCAGTGACTATATGTGTAAGATGTAAGTTGATCATTTGGTTACTTGTACTAGCGTAATTGCTAACCCCTTTGGGGACCTGTTCTGGGGAAATTCGTTTTATGAATTTCAGGTCAGGTTCATCGAGATGAGCGGGCGCTGGACCAGTATGCGGATGATGGTCGCGCGTGATGATGGTGCACGAGTGGTGTCTTATTGCCTTCTATCTTTTTACCCTTTTGTGGTCTTTAAACTAATAGAAGTACTCGAGTACTTAAGAATTTTTACTCGTCTGGATTGTATTGTTGTTTATTATGTTTGTGTCGGATTATGGTGTTATGTCTGACTGGTTGAACCGGGTGGATTATTTTGTTTGGCGTCCTTATGACGAGGTGTTATTCTATTGTTTCTGTGAATCGACGAGTATGATGTTTGTTCAGCCTGGTGGGTCCCATATAGGGATTCACGGCGCTGTAATATACCTCGAATATCTTGGGGGTGTTACAGCCGCGGCACACTTGGCCCGGGCCGCGGCACACGGGTCAACTCTGCAAATGGGTTCCTTTTTAGCAGGTTTTCCTGCGGGAGTTCACACACAATCACCCACCCACCTTTGAGAGCAGCAAGAGAGAGATAGAGAGAGAAACAAGAGAGAGAAATACATTTCTTCAATTTCCCGGAGATTTATCGATCGTGATATTTTGACAAGAGCTTGGTAGCTATTGGACAAATCTTTTCACCGGAGTAGATCGAGGTTTTGAGTCCGGAAGTTCGGGTATTTCGTTAGCTTTTTGTGTAAGCTATTTACGGTATTTCCTTTTCTCGATCTTGTTGTTATTGTTGTATTCCAAATACTTGAAGAACATTTATTACCTATTATTTGACGATTGAGTTGTATACCTCTAGTTTGTACTAGGGACGAGTGTGTATTGTGTATTGGTGATTTGTGGATTTAAGCGGCTTCGGTCCCGTGGTTTTTACTCTCGTCCACGCTAAAATTGTGTCTCGTTATTTATCGCTTTTAGCGTATCATTTGTATTTTATTATCGAGTTGTAATTGTGTGCTCTACTCGTCGGTAACCACGAAGTTACAATTGAAGAGTGGAAAGTTGTCAAACGAGGGTTTCCGCATTTCTCGTTGTGACGTTAGTCGTATTTTTCCCAACAAAGTGAGCAGGGCCGGTCCAAGTCGATTTGAGGTTTGGGGCAAGATAAAAAACGAAGCTCTTTACAATAAACTGTTTTTTGTAAAGGAGGCCCGGTCCAAGCTGATTTTGCCTTTTTCTTTTGCCAGATACGCAAGAACATCGGACATATGCAATTTTTAATTTTTTGCCTTTTTTTCTGTCAGTTATGCAAGGAACGTGGAACATATAATTTTTAAATTTTTTCAAAATATATTAAATAATTGATATATACAAAACGAGCCCTAAGAATTTGAAGGCCTGAATCATCGCCCAAACTGACCCCATTGTGCTGGCCCTCCATTTGAAGAGCCCTTTGGGTTGAATATCACAATCCCAAGATTGAACTTTTGTCTCACTTTGGGTGGAATGTCACAATCCCAAGATTCAGCAACACGTAATTACCTAGGACTAATTATATTTTCTTGTATCCCTCGTTCCCGGGGCCCCCACCCCGATCCGAAATCCCTAGCACTAATTATATTTTCTAATATGACTAATTATGGTTGTATATATTATTTTCTAATATGACTAATTACTAAAAATATTATGATTGATATTAATATTATCAATATTACTATATATAATAATAATTATTAAATTAATCTTATTACTATTATTTTTATTGTTGTTGTATAGATATAACTTTATTAGTAACAATTATTATTATTAATATCAATAGTATCAATAATATTATATAGTATTATTAATAATTTTATTATTGTTATTATTATTATTGATATCAATATTATCAATAGTACTATACATAATTTGTAGTATTATAGATAATTTTATTATTGATATATCTATTGTTATGTGATATTATTATTATTAATTATATTAATACTATAAATATTATTACATAAACTATTATTATTATTGTTGTTGTTGCTGTTGTTGGTATCGTAATATATATTATTGTTGTTGTTATATATACTGTTATCACTATTACTAACTGTTATTATTATTATTATTATTATTATTATTATTATTATTATTCAGTAATTTCAATTTCGTTCAGTTCAATTTAGCATAAATCAATTTTGTTTAGTTCAGCAAAATGAAATTCAATTCAATTTAGTTCAATTCAATTCAAAAGAATAGAGTCTGACTCACAAATAAAAGAACTAAATGAAATTTCAATTAGAAAACGGTAAATTTAGTTGATAGGTAAAGAGAAAAGAAGAAAAGGATGGATAGAAGGGCAATTTTGATATTTGAGCAAAAAATTAACGGTACACCTAATGGTCAACTGATGGAAGGGATCTCCTTTCCGAACCTCCAAACTTGAGGGAAGGTCTTTGCCAAAGTATGAAACCTCAGGGGAGGTGGATGCAAATAACCCGGTATGTTGGGCATTGCAACAAATCCAGAGTATTATAAGATCACGTTAACAATAGGGGTGAAAACGGATCGAATACGAGTGGATAGTGTTCTTCCCGTATTCTAACCCATATTTTATATTACAATTACACCTGATAAATTATGCATTTAGTGCAAAATAACATATCAAAATGTATTATCTATACAAACATATGAGCGCGCGAATCGATCGTGTTCGATGGTTCAAAAATATATATTAATACTATATCAAAATTTTATCTTGTATACTATAATGTCATATCTTGTATTTGGAAAATGTAAAAGCAAGCAACTGAAAAACTAGAATTCTCAAATTATATATATGGGAACAAAAAAATATTTCATTAGTCCCTCAAAAAGTTACACAATTTATCTTTTTTTTTTTGTCAAAATTGACAAATTATTAATATATAAAAAATAGTCATAAAAATACTTGTTATATTTCGTATTTATTTTTACAATTTTACATCATATATAATTAAAATTATTAATAATTAAAATTGTATTTGAGAGAGCAAAAATCGTAGTGGGCAAATTCCTCAAAGACGGAGGGAGTAAGTCTCAAATCTAATCTATTTCAACCATAAAACCGATTTAAAAACTTAACTGAACCGGACTGCTGAGTTCACTTCACATGTACTGTTTTCGTAAGCTAGCGAGCATGATCACGCTCCACTCAAACCATCTAAAGGATATTGTCCAGTTAGGAGTTCCTTAAAATTACTTCCTCATGCTCATATTATATGTCGTTTTGACTTTTCACATTATTTTCGGTTTGAATGACGTTTTGCATTTTTCAATGGTATTAAATTTTTTTCTTCTTAATTTAGCATCAAAACAATTAAATAAAATTAGGTAGTAATAGTCTTCAAGTCTCATTCAGATTCAAGTAATTCACTAAAGGTATAATAGGAAATCAATAATTATTCTTAATATATGTACATGAGCTTAGAATCACAAATAATATGAAGAGCATAAATACTCCCTCCGTCTCATAAGAGTGTGCTCATTCTTTATGGATATAGGATTTATAAAAATTAGGTAGTGGTGGATTTGAGTGAAAAATAATACCACTTTTTTTGTTGTATGAGTATGTTAATTATTGTTGTTGATTAATTAAAAGATAAAGGGTGTGGATCATCCTTGATATTATTGTAAATAAATTGAAAATATTGAGTAAAAGTATAAAAGACTTTTTCTAAAAATGGAATGGACACACTCAGACATACGAAAATGGCAAATTGAGCATACTCTTGTAGGACGAACAGAGTATGAAATAACAATGTGAAAATATTAAAAAATTATAAATATAAGAGAATAAAAATTGAAGAAAAAAATAAAAGCCTAAAAACCTAAAGACCCAATTCACCTATTGTACACCACATAGTCAGAACACAGTTATTCTTCAATTAAACACATGAAAATACCTCGTATATACAGTATCATTAAACTTGTCGAATAGCGAGAACGCGGGATAATTTTTTTTAACTGAAAAAACAAATAATTCCATAAAAAAAAAAGAAAAAAACACCAAAAAAATTAATAAAATGTAGACGGGCAGACGAAATGTAAGACAAGTTTTAGCCCTCGAGCACATACCCACAAACAGATGGAGGGCAATGGACAATGAAAACTTTGGGCAGTGGACAAACTTTTGGAAAATCCTACGGTACCCAGGTGCGTACCATATTTATACGTATATTCATTATTAAATCTGCAGGAAATGATTTTCACCGTGAATCCAACGGTGTGTGTATATATATATATATATATATATAGAGAGAGAATTCGGGAAGGAAGGTGACACCTTCTTTTTTTGTGAGTCTTTCACGCGTGTCGTATTACGATTGGAGGTGAGTGTTTTAATTATAACACTCACCCACCAAGTGTTGTGGGCCAGCCGGGTGAGTGTTATAATTAAAACACTCACCTCCAATCAGAACATGACACGTGGCGGGCACCTCACAAAAAAAAGAAGGTGTCACCCTATATCCCGAACTCTCTCTCTCTATATATATATATATATATATGTGTGTGTGTGTGTCCGATACCCATGCGGGTACCTTAAAATTTCCCAAAAACTTATAGTGGGTGCAACCGTACAAGGGCCAAAAATATACAAATCCCTTGAAAATGATTCTAATTCAATTAAAACATACTCCATTAACATGTCAATAGTGAGAACGCCGAGATATTTTGAAAAAAAAAAATCGTCTAAATATTAAAGCACCATAGGACCGAATCAATTTTGTGGGGCGGTAGTTGTAGTTTTCTTTATCTCTTTGGTAATTGCCTCCGCCAATTCCTCTGCGCTATATTCGACACCAAATGATCTCGACACCTCCATATTTGGGTTTATCAAGTACCTGTTTATGATTAAAAAATACACCAAAAAAAAAATGAGGCATTTAGAAGGAAATGGGAAGTATAAAATGAAAGAAGTTTGAATGCAGGGTTTAAAGATTGTGGGATTTACATGTTGTGAGAAGACTCGACGAGATAGTCATCTCCTTCTTCATCAACTTTTCTGAAGAACACTCTGTATTCTTGTGCCATCTGCCTTATGGCACCTACTGGTCCGGTTAATCCCACGATCCTTGAGTCGAACTCTGTACTTCACGTGGAAAAATGCATTTGAAATTAGAGTTTCAATATTGGAAAAGGCAGATTATGTCAGTTTCTTTTTCTCTTTCCCAATTTTTTTTTTAAAAAGAAAAAAGTGGCATCAGTCCCGATTTTCCTCATCAGTCTTGGAAAATGAATGTGGTGTGAATCACCTTGTCACATGTAGTTCTTTCAACAATACATCTACTTCGTATAATCTAAATAATACGATTTTTGTTTTGGGGTGGGGGGTGGGGGCGCAAAACCCCTCATAATGCCGAAGCTTCCCAAATTTGAGTCGTAGAATCAACCCGTTGCATGTAGTTCTTGCAACAATACATTTACTTCGCTTGGTCCAAATAATACTATGATTTTTGTGAAGGGGCACAAAACCCCTCAATGCAAAAAAGCTTTCCAAATTTGATCAATTATCGAGCTCGTGGAGTTTTGAAGTATAATGCTAGTTTAGCATTGATACAGTGCACCATTTAGTAAATGATGGGCACGACAAACATACAGCAAAGGGAAGTAGGAAAGCAGCAAGGTGGTCTGATAACATAAACATTACAAAATAAATCACCTATTTAGGAAGCAGCAATATATACGGAAACGCCTTACGAGTTGTTGTTTTCTTAAAGAGACGTGAACCTAAAACGCAAAGACTATAGGGTATCAAGCGGTATGCACACACACTTGACAGGTATTATAGGGTATCAAACTACCTCTACTTACTCTAAAAGACCAATCACATAGTCAAAACATTGATGAATTCATGATTATATTCCTAAAAAATATCTTTCAAAAGCATCCGTTTTCTTGCGCACTTGAAAATGAAAATCGGAGTTATTTATAAATGCTATTACGCTCTATGTAGCGTTACTATCACATAACTCAACAAATTTATAATGGTGACAAAAAAAAAAAAAAGGCTCACCTCGGATGTAAGCACGAAGTTGCGAGGGGGTGTCCCGCTGAGGATCAATTGTGACAAATATGGGCAACACCTTGATATTTTGTTCCGACTCTTTTCTCGATTGAAGGAAACAAATCAGTCATAAGACTTAAGAGAGAGGGAGAGAGAGAGAAAACAGATGACACAATTTGAGATAAGAGAAGGTAGACAAACCTAAAGTATTTATAGTATTTGCCATTTTTCGGACTTCTGCGGGCCCAACATCAGGGGATGAAGTGTAACCAAAGTATAAAAGAATCCAATTCCCCAGAAGATTCTTCTCAGTGACAAGATGACCTTCTGTATCAACGAGACTGAAGGGCCCACCAATTATTGGCCCTTGAATTGTACTTCTTTCAAACTTTTCACCCTTACCTAATAACAAGTTACAATGAACAAGTTTAGGCAAATATAGTATGAAAAAATAAATAAGTTTACTTATTCAAAGAACTGAGATTTTGCTTATTACCAAATAAAACACCCACTACAGTTCCATATTTTTGGATTATGTAAAAGGAGACTGATAAGAAAATAAAACATAAATAACTTCCATACAGAGCATTAACATTACTTGATAACAAAAAACAGAGGATAATTAAAAAGGCATATGCAACCAGCACACAAAGTTTAGCATCCGTGCAGCCCATGCACGGCACGAGGAAATCCATTACTTAAAAACTTTACAGCTCTCTCATTTTCATGAAGTCTGTCATTGACGTATAGCAACAAATTGTGATAAAACCCAAATCAAAATGTTTCGTGTAAGTTATTTTTGATAGCCTTTATAGCTTTTTCCACATGATCAACTTCATCATACCCCTATCACTGCAAGGGACTACTCTTGTTGTCTCATTTTTAGTTCAAGAAAAGCTCTAATGTTGAATTCCAATTAAGTCAAAATAAATGGAGTAGGGAAACTAACCGATAAATTAATTTCACCTTCAGTTTCTGTCCACAGTTATTTAAATAAAAACGGAACAAGAGACTCTACCTATAAATCATAATCTGAGAATTGGAAAATGAAAAAGAAAAGAAAACGAGTTCCACAAATAATGTTCATGTTGCAAATAAAATCAAGTATTGAGGTCTTCAATAGATAAGCAACTTACCTCATTATCAAAAGTTCCATCATGATAGTCTAGAAGCGCAGATATGAGCGGAAGTGTGCATTCATAGTTGTCAAGTCGGTAAGTCGAGTCGAGTCGACAGAGGTCCGACCGAGCGACTAGTCGACTAGTTGTTGACCAGCCGATAAGTCAAAATTCAAACTTTGACCATAAATTGCAACCAATATATAAAAAAATTATGTAATGTAAGTATTTGTTTGATTTGTCTTAATGTGTACTTTCCAAATATTATTTTTTTATAATTTTTATTCATATATAATTGAAATTATTAATGGTCAAAGGCGTGTTTGGAGAGACCGGTCAAAGTCAAAATGGGCATATTTTTTGTGGACGGAGGGAGTAACATTTAATAAAATAACTTGAAATAACTTAGCAAGTACGTCCCAAAAGACAACATTAAGCTCAATACAAGGTTCAATGCATAAAATATATCATGAGTTCTAGTCATGGTTCTCTAGTCACCGACTAGTCGACCAGACGACCGACTATCCATCTTTGCTCAAGTCGAGTGACCCAGTCGTGCAATGATTTCCGACTAGTCGACTTGACAACCATGGTTGCATCATCTAGGAGATGTTTCTAATACAAAACCCTTAATTGGAGACGCGCACACAGACACACAAACATCCTAGTGTTGTTAAGTAGTTCAAGGGATACTTGAAATCATGAGTTTTCGGACCGGCGCTCTAAGCGTGAAGACCCGTCAACAAAAGGGCGCTTTTTGTTTAACAGGGGTACAAGACCATGAGCAGGCATGATTTTACGCTGAGCCTAGTATGAAGTTTTTTTTCTAGGTGCTCACCGAATTAAGTATATTACTATATTGTGTCAAGAGTGCCAACCCCTCTTTCCTCTCACACCTCTCTCACTTGTTGATGTTGCTATTATGGGCATACAAAATATCAACAAACAATAATCCAAGAATTAACTCTAAAATGTGCCAGATTGATACAACACTTTGATAATTCATTCGAATACCACGTCGATATCAAAAAAAAAAAAATGATTCACCCAATGCCAAAGGAATCACCTTTTTCCACTGCTCTCTTTTCATCATTGTAATGAAGGAACATAGCCAACCCACCAATTCCAGCTAGAATAGAACCAGGCTGCAATAATAAATCTGAGATGAAAAGAATTAAAAAACAAGTAAAAAGAATGAACACCATAAGAGACTTTGAAGCTTCTTCAAAGAAGTCATGATAGCATACAATCAGAAAAAATCTCCAAGAGGTAGCAGTCACAGCTTGTTCAGGTAACACAAAAGGAGGCTTGGTCTTGCTCGTGGACCTTGTGCCTGAAGAGTAGTATCTTCTAGATGAACCATACCTACGCAAATGGTTGAAAAAGTGCAACAGAATTTTAGTTATGAGAAACAGGGAGTGGGATTGAAATCTAAATGAGATAGCCATTGGATTTTTTTCAGCACGTAAGTGTACTCATCATATAATGAGTAACGACTAATGAGGAACTATAACATCAAGCGCCTGTTCTATAACGTGAAACATCAAATATCAGCATGTAAGTGGATATAAAGAGAAATTATAACATCATACTGTGTTCAATCGATACTAACTCAACAGTAAAATATATCGAGGGTAAGTCGATTACATTTCAGAAACCATGGGGCCTTATAAGAATCACAGTAACAGAAACATGCATGCCTATTTTTAAACCAGAATTTCACTTTGTTCACCCCGGACATGTCAGTAAAATTATCACCACGGACAGAATATCGATGACAACTATTTCTTTACCATAACAAGAGCATTATCAGATCATAATCCGTGTGAAGAACTAAAAAGAAAGATGCATACTTCTTGGAAAAATTCAGACCGTCAGGACGCCCCGTCTTTGTCTGTTCAGTTAATGGATGAAGAGATGTATTGCTGGGAACAGGCCCTGTGCAGATTGATGACGAGAATCTCCTAGATCCACCAAACCTAGAAAAAAAACACCAAAACTTTCCTAGTAGATATTAGACAATGGTAACAGGTTTAATGAGCAAGTATGAGATAATATAAAGTACTCCCAGCTACTGTAAAATGATTTCCAAATAAATAATTAAGAATAATATGGATTATATATATATATATATTGCTTGTGCGTGCATCATGACCGTACGGACTATACAACATGCCATAACAACTCATTCCACTTCTGGCAGGAACAAAAAAAGGTCAGATGAAGTCAGTATTATGTCTTAGTTTGCTCATCTCATATGGATAACAAACTGAAACTATTGCATGCTGCCGTGCAAGGGACTCGCTTTCACAATTTAAAACCTGCTATCCAGAAAGTCATCCATGTCGTGTCAGACATGTTGGAGACATTTTAGACATGAAGTAATTTCAAAAAGTGTATGATGAATTAAAAGAATTACCACAAACTATCTAAACTTTCAGATACTAGTCATTTCTCTCTCTTTATATTTATTTATGTAAGTCAACAACTTTCTGTCCTGAAATACATTGTCTTCTCACTAGTAGAGTTTCGGACACCACCGTTATGAACACTTTATTTTCTTCTTAATATTTTATTTTTGGTACCTGCATCAGTATCTGTGTAATATATTATCAATTACGTATATGTAAAGTGCGTATCGTCGTCATCATCAACTGCACCAAAATTCCAACTATGTTGGGGCCGGTGGCATGAAGATTATAGTTCCAATTAATTGTCTAATATTAGTTAACACTATAGTTCATGCAAAAAAACAAAAAGGCAAAATTTTACGCTGGATGCACCTTCTTGTCGCGACCTCCATAAGTAGGAGAAATGAGATGAAATTCCAAACCATCAACATCATAGGTTTTTCCAGTTACATGGATAATATCATGAGACGGTAATGAATCGAGATAATTGCTATAGTCATGTCACATTACGTGATTGATGTAAAATCAACACGTACATCATGGAACAAGGCTACGTATGTAAAGTTTGTATGTATTTATATTAACATGAATACTGTCGCACAAAAATATTTGTACATGATGAACGGTAGTGTTCGAGCAATGTTATGCCACAGTTTTTTAAGAAACGTTGTGTCATGTCATGGGAACCTATCATGTTCGTGTAATCATATCCATGTTCGTACATCATAGGTCACAACATAACTGGTACGTTAAATCCCAATTATTGTTCAACAGGAAGACACTCGTAAAGCAATCTATCTAAAACTTCCAGGTAGAAGTAAAACACTATATTTTACGCTAAACAACGTCGAGACCAACATAAAACTCAGGAGTATTATGCTTGAAAAGCCATCATGTATATTAATCAAAGCAGCGCCCATGAGCCTCATGGTACCAAAGTTGCAATAAATTCCTACATAAACCTAGAGGTATAAGATCCGACTCCTGAAGGGTCAAAAAACTTGAGACTAGGCTCTGTGTAAAATCATGAATTCTCGGACCAATGCTCTTAAGCGTGAAGACCCGTCAACACTAACCAACATATTCCACCACTATAATTCATCTCCAATTTCCTCCTCAAAATTAACCCCACCAAATATGGTAAAATACAATCCCCAACTTCTTGCAAACTCAGAGTCTCAAAACAAGAAATTTTCTAGTTTAAACAAACACATTACTCTCTATCTACAATTAATATTCAACTTATGTTGCGGTTTCTGAAAATTAATCCATGTCCCCCGAGCTCGCATGAAACTACTGTAATAAAAATTCAATTAAAATTCAGGAGAATGTTATTTAAAAACATGAAAATTTACCGTCTGCATATCCGGAAATATGCTTCTGAATGGTTCTTCGGCGAGGAAACAGCAAATCTCGACAATAGTGGCATTTTCAGCTTCTTTTTTCATTAATTCTCTTTGAAATTTCAGAAGACAAGAGGTTCAGGGTTTATAACTAACGACGTCGTCTGTTTAGCTTTCTTTCTTCCCACGATACGACGGAGCTACAAGCGCGGCCTGAAAACGAATCCTGTTTTGGATCAATTTGAATTAATGGTGGGTAGGGCATGGTCTACACCTGGGCCTAAGCCTGCATCAAAGTGAACAATGGGTTGGGCTACCAAATTAAACGTCCATTTTAATTTCAGGTGAGAAATTTGCATTTTCTAATATTCCCTAGAAATTTGCAATTTTTTTTCTGTCAAACTTTATAAACTGAACATAATTTACAATTAATATATACAAAAATAATTATGTGAGTGCATGTTAAATAATCCAAGTGTAGTATTCCCAAAATGTTTTAATTTTATTATTTTTATAGTAATTTTACTGTGAAATTTATGCAGATTTATATAAAATGTACATTTTATGTAAATATTACACTAATATAATTATCAAAAAGCAATTAAAAAAAAGTAATTATACAATTAACAACTTTTGAGTTTTTATTTACATAATGTGATCTAACCCATATTTTTTAAGTTTTTTTCCTTTTCTTGATTTTTAAAAGTCGCAATAACTACTTTCATATCATTCCTAAATTTTTTTCATTAGATTATTGTTCATATCCTCTGAAGGTCCGCCGGTCGATTGTTGGCAGATCTACGACAACAGGTCAATTTATTATTTTTGTCGTCTGTCATCTCGTTCTCTGATGAGCAGTCTGCCGATCGTCGCTGGCACTTCGTGGACCGATAATTTTTTTATTTTGGCTCCAACGACCAACATATTTTTTATATCAACATAATTTTAAGCTGTCCAGGCTAATTTATTTTCTTTCGCTTTGATATTCATTGATATATTCATTTTTTACCCTTGCGATTCCATCATATACCTACATTTCTACTGATCTTTATATACATACATATATATATATATAGGTTTTTTGAGTAAGAAATAAAAATAAAAACGAACCATTGATCTTTGCATGTATGCCATCAGAATATCAATGTATTAAAATTATGCATTATATGCATAATAATGTCAATGTATTAAAATCACTGTTTTAAATAGCGTTTAAGTGGCGTGGTATGGCGGTATAAGCGCAAAAATTGATCAGTGTGGCTACGTAGCGCATCCAAAATAGCGTTTTGGAAAATAACGTAGGCTTTTTGATGACGTGGCACGTTTTTTATCCAAATAGCGCAAATAGCGTAGGCTATTATAGCGTAAATAGCGTAGGCTATTTGAGAAATTTTATTTTTTAGCATATTTTTATTTTAATTATGTATTTTTATTTTAATTACAAATATTTTTTAATTATTATTTTATTACTTTTATATCTATATAAACTATAAAGTTCTATTAAATTTGTAACAAAATATAGTTTTTTAATAATTCTTAGATATATGTAGTGTATAATGACAAATAACCAATGATAAATAACCGATAGGAAAACTTGTTGATGAGTTCATTAAAAAAACGGTGGATTGTTGCTAAACGAATATGATATTTATATATTTATTTTCATATATTCCTATTTTAAGTGTTACTAGATATAATTTTAACTTGATTTATAATAACTTATGACAAAGAATTATATATTATATAGATATATTTTATTTTTTTATATAAAATAGTAGGAAAGCTAAACCTGCGCTATACGCTACGCTATTTGCGCTACGCGCTATCAGGACAACACATCAACGCTGCGCTATTTAAAACACTGATTAAAATAATATATTTCATACATAACTTTTCAGGAGAACAAATCTTGATCATCCATTTAATTAAGATCTATGGACCAAATTCATTCATATTTCTTAACTTAACCCACATGTTCACCATATAAATAAAATGACGCGCACTGAAAGACTATTGAAAAGACAAGCATTTTAATTAGCCATAAAATAAAATTTATAGTCCTCCATTCATTATCAAAAAAGTCATCAAACCATCTCCTTCTCGTTCAAACCACCAAACTCTAAACAACAAATTCAATTTGCATTAAAAAATTTAAATTTTAAGCCAACTTCATAATTAAGTTTCCAAGAAATATTATTCATCCCACTTGAAGAGAAATTTTTAAAATAAAATATAATATCTATTTCTTAAACTTAAAGATAAGATTGTGTAAATTTAATATTAATTGACTGAAAAAATATTCAAAAATAAGTGAGAATATATGATCTAAAACGAATTGTACGTTCGTTAAAATGATTAGGATAGTGGAGTATTACCTTTATCGGGCGGCGAGGCAGAGGAGAGCGATGGTCAGCAACAGATGAAACAAGCGATCAGGGACGGTACTGCTTTTTTACTTTTCGCATTACAACAGTGATGAACAATATTTTCAAAATTTAATTTTACATATTAAACCTAAATTCATTCAGGCCATGACTTGATTTTTCAAAGGAAAAAAAAATACTCCATATATCCCGCAATTATTTGTCTACTGTGATCTTTTCTGAACATAAATTGCAATCAATATATAAAAAGTATGATTATATGATACTTTCAAAATATTATTTTCTTGATAATTTTAATTTATATATAGCTAAAATTATTAATGATCAAACGTATAATTAGGAGATCGAACAAATTAAAATGGTGAATATATAAATGAGATGATGGGAGTATAATGGAGTGAACTAAATTTCAAATAAAAAACAAGTTTAAAAGAACGAGACCTGACGGAACCATATGCATATTATAAATTAAAAAAAGGTAAAAAAGTCCTAAGCTATAGCCCGGGAAAGACGGACCTTCGCTCCACCCTTATCCACCATGACACGGGTTATCCACTACCTTTTTTTCAAAAGAAAAAGAGATGTTGCATGACACACGTAACGAGAATAGTGATCGGTACGGTATATAGATCTTACTATTCCCCTTTTTTTGGGTTTTTTCTACTGTCACGTCAGGAAAGTTTGGCCTGACGTTAGGCCGGTACTAAATTTATATATTTTTTTATATTTGTCGATTCCAGTTTGTATGTTCTTCCTGTTAGGATTGAACTGTGCAGATTGGAATCAATAAATATGAAAAAATATGCAATTTTAGTAGCAGACTAATATAAGACCAAGTTTTCTTGATGTGACGACAAGGAAATACATCTTAATTATACTACATATTTGTTCATATTTATCGATTCTAGTCTGTATATTCTTCTTATTAGGGTTGAAAGGTGTGAATTGAAATCAACCAATATAAAAAATATATAATTTTAGTACTAGCGTAACGTCATATTAAGTTTTTACTGATGAGAATTCCTTTTTTGGGCTTTGACTAAATACTTATCTTTCTGCACGATTTGAAAAAGAACAAAAACAAACAAAACAAAGCAATTAAAAAAATGATAGAATGGAAGTTGCTCCTGCTTCTTTGACTGACGGTGCCGTACATATACTTTTTGTTGGGTATCTATTCGGAATACATAAAGTTACAAAACATAATATAAACGAATTACCAATAAAGAACATATGGTATAGGGGAGTAGGGATTACACAATAATCCTAAAACTGAATAAATTACACGGAATGAAAGTGAACTGAATTAAAAAACACAAGCACACCGATAAGTAATAAAGTTCATGAATTCAAACCGAGCAAATCAATGTAGATCCAAAAAACTCGAGAGATGAAAGTGGTGAGAAACAATTAAATGTCGGCTCAGTCCTCCAGTCTCGTATACCCACGTCCAAGGCTCAAAACGAACGGCAGCCAGCAGACAAAAATACACCAAACACCAAGTGGTTTTACAGAGAAACAAAGGGAATCAAAGGTAATCACCCAAGAACCAAGAACCCTAAACAATTTCTCACACAAAAACTCTCAGAAGCAAAATTTTCACACAGTTCGATGCTTTTCACTCAGAAAGATCAAACTTGCTTTTGCTTTGAAAGTCTCACTCAATTTTTCGGATATCTCCTCTCAAGAAACTCTCCAGAATATATAGGGCCAGAATTCGTAACAAGAATCACGATCGGCCTAGGAAACCGCAACCATCCTTATCATCGGGTTGATAGAGGTTGCAGTTCCCATTAGCTCGGAACGGAAATGGAGTTTTCAGATGAGAGAGAAAGAGAAAAAATATTGGAGAAGACGAAAGAAATGGGAGAGCGGCGCAAGAAATAGGCAGAGAAGTGATTAGGGTTCACGGGGGGAGGGTATAAGTATCACACGGAGGGACGGGTGTGATAAGCCCTACAAAAGGGACGACCGAGATTAAACCCAGAATTATTCCGAAACTTAGAACAACAAGGGTTGGAGACGTATAGCAATGAAACGAAATACGATCGAAGGCACGATTGTTTGAAACAGCAACGTTTATGACATAGTACAAAATCTTCATTCCCCCATGCTAGGATCTTCAGAAGGAAACATAGGGTTTCGGGACACTTCCCGATCACTAGCTCTGCTCTCTCTCAGGGCGGCATTCTTTGCCAATTCGGAAACTGTCTCACAGTGTTTCTCCCGATGACCTTCACACCCACACCGGTAACAAGTCAAGAGTGGAGAGGGACAATTTGCACGAACATGTCACAGCGATTCTGATTGAAACATCTTCTCTTCTTACGCGAGTCACCGTCTTTGGTTTGGGATTTCAGCGTTCACTCCCGACCGCGAAGTTGACGCTTTCGAGCAGCGTGAGGGCTTGGGAGCCATAGTCTCTTCACCGCCTGAAATTTTCCCGATATCCTCGATCTCTTTGCTTCGCTCGTGGGCTCGATCACCGAGGAGATTTCATAGGATATCGTTTGATCTCGATACTCCTTCACGTAGCATGGATAGTTATCGTCGAACCACCTTGTCGTTTCCACTTCGTCATCACACTTACGTCCGCCAAGGCTCGACATACTAATACGAGATAGTACCATTCAAAGATTATCAAATAATCGATCGTAAAGATACCACACTTATCAACACAAGGTTTAGTTAACATCTATAGAATAACGGTAATATCGTAAAGCATAAAGTTTTTATGAAGTTAACTCCGGTCCTTCGACTAGGATGATCATTACATATGTATATGTGCTTAATAAAAACAAATTTTTGAAAAAGAGAGCGAGTCACGTTACGCCCAAAGCTTGTAAATATTGTCCTTTATTTCGGAAGAGGAAGTTTACATAATGACTCTAAAAATTATTTACGAGTGATGAATAAAAGAAAAAAGGAAATCGAAAATTAATTCGTAACTAATTTGAAATATTTCAAAATGTTGAGTCCCAAATATCAAAATTTTGAAAATCTTTCCTCTTCTTCAAAAATGTTTATTCAAGAATTTTCCACCGAGGTACGTGACCATTTAACATGACCGTATTAAATCATGGCTTTACACAATGTTAGAAAATTTCAAAGCATTGCTTTAAAATATTCGAGATACTACAACGTCGTGGGCCGTCTGGAACCCACCGTGCAAAAATTCCTTAAAAAAATGATCTAAATGCCAAAAGGCCGAAGTCGGTAACATTCTCAAATACTCACAAAAGTCATTTATGAAATATCAAATACCGTCATAAGAATACTATCAAAATATGCAAGACCAAAATATCAAAACTCGGTTTGCAAGATAACAAAAACCATCTTAAAATACTCATGCGGTGGATAACGTTATCATTCGTAAATTCATTCTAATAAAGTACCAAGCAGATAAACATGCTCGACTTGAAGCATACTACGTAACTATTTATGCTCGGACCGCTTGCGCATGTTATATCCTAAAACGATAATATCACCAACAAGTTCCAATTCCTAGTTCACATTAAGCATATTAGCACAATGTAATCAAATACGTATATAAGGGGACTTACGATCGGGAGGCTTACCATCACGGATTGCCGGAAGATGATGTCGGAACCACGATACTAATCACGACTCTGATGCGCGCGACTTACACAAGACATGGACTTGACCCAACGGCCTAGGTTTTTCGCAAACCTAAGCTCTGATACCATAAATGTAACATCCCCAGAATATGACCGAGAATGTCACACGCCGTAGACCCTTATCACAAGGATCTACCAGCTAAACTCCCAAAAGACTACTCGGTGATTGACCAACCGGGTCAAAATTAAATAGAAAGCATCGACAAGGTCATAAACCAATTCAGAAACTAACGACATTCATACTACAATGACAACAATAAACTTGAACACAGAAAAGAATGACAACTCAATTTAATAAATGATAACTACACCCATACAAGGGTGAATACTCGAACGACAGAGAAATACCGACCAAAATGATACAAAAGGAAAGACTCGACTCTGGTGTGATTAGCATCGTCGTCTTCCATCTCCTCCAAGCCAATCCGTGATCGCTCCCGAGCCGCCAAAACCTGAGCGCATAACAGGCACCCACCCCGAAAACTCGGGGTTAGCAACCGGAATTTTGCTAGTGCAAGTACATAGTATACAAGATATACGAACAGTAACAACACAAAATTCAACCGCCGTGAAGCCTTAACACAAACCATACATTCCTATAGTCCACACAGAATAACACTCGCATACACAAGGTGAAAGATAATCACATAGTCATATTCTCTTTACGGAACATAACATCAATGAAACTTTAAACGAGCCCAAGGAGTCAGGAAAATCCCTTTGTAAAAGGAAAAATGTTTTGATAAGTTAGTTTGCAAATGTTATTATTGACTCGGGCCGTCTGGGGGTTTTTAAAATCGAATGGAAATACTTTTGGAAATAATTTCAAAAAGCTCTCGGGTCCTTGACCCCACATATGGAAGACAATTACACGAAAACCAAGTCAACTTATTCGGGGTCCTCGACCCAATTTATAGGACACTGTCACAACGAAATCATTACAATATCTCACAGGGTTCTCAACCCAATCCAAATAACATCATCATGAAATCAATCATCTCAACATTCCACAGGGTCCTCGACCCAATACACAGAATAGCACCACAATACAACCAAAGGTACAAAACTCTCATTCGACATATCCTGCTCAAGACCCCCGATTAATTAACCCTCGGAGATTTCGTCAAACCTCCGTGGTTAACTAACCCTGATACCAACGCTTTAAAAATAATTTGAAACAAGCTTTCAAAAACACGGATTGCGGTCTGTATCAAGACAAACATTAAAAGTGAGTTGAAAGAATTTGAGATACGAACATCGTTCGATATCGGGGTCTTAGCTATCACTCAAATACCCGTAACCAATAAGCACGCCAGCGCCTCACCGCACACTGTGCACCGGCGTTCACTCCACTATGTCGGCCGCTCCTTGAACATGTCACCGCACCGGCGTCACTCCCGCAAGAGCCGCCCCTTGCACGCGCATTAGGTGACACCGGCGTTCACCACCCATATGGAGCCGCACATTGCAGCGTACACCAGGCCGGAGTACACCGCCCCGCCCTCAGAGGTTCCCGGATATGACGTTTCTCACAACAAGTATCCACATTGTTCAAACATCAAGCACACGGACAATTGTCACAAAAATTTTCAACTCGGTACATCAAGTCACACAATTTTCTCCGCTAGTCCATAACTACACAAATAAACAATAACACGCACGTTATCAATCAAACTCAATCACAATAAGCCCTCAAGCATAACCAACCAACGCCACACATATATCCCTATATCATGACTCAACCGAATATATATATATATATAACCTTACTATATTATAAGAATAAATATAGTTTACCCATCAATCCAAGTCGAGTACGTCGTCTAGTGTTAGTATTCATCACTCGTCATTCACCAATATAGGCGCTTATATCAATATATGTATATACATACATATATTTAACATATAAATATATATACATGTATAAAACTAGATATATATATATATATATACATGCACATATATATATATACACACATTTATACATCCGTATAAATTCATACACTTCGACAACAATGATTTCACGCGATTACAATTCGTATATCAAGGTACTTGCCTTGGAAATCTCTCACGAATACTTGAAAATGCGGTTGATTGGAAAATCCTAACTCCAATGAAAACGGCGATCGGAAAGGCTCAACACTAGATTTTTGTAGGGAATTCGTCCCTAGTATCCTATCATCAAATAAACAACAAATCACACGAGGAAAACATCGCAAAAGCGACCAATTTTCTCTGCGGCATTTTCGGACACCTTGAAGGCGTCAAACGAAAGTTCATATAAGCAGCGAATCGGAAATGGTAAAACCGTGGAAAGATGATAAAAATGATAGAATACTACTTAATCTACAATTATCCATCAAATATGAGTTAAAGCGATCAAATCGGACAAAATCAACTAAAACCCCAAAACTAGATTTTAAGAAAACTTGCCTTGATTCGGTCGATCGGAGCAAGTTATGGAAGGATTAATCGATGTTATGAACTCCAAAACTTCATGGATTTAACCCTAACAACATCCCTCCATGATCATGAAATCTCCACGCGGAAGGGTATGAAACGAGTGATAAAAATGAAGAAAAACCCATCGCTCTGCCATATTTATACCCCTAGGACACGGCGCAGCAACGGCCCGACAGCGCCGTGTGTCTCGGCCGTGTCTCGGCAGGCTGCCGATCTGGCCGACCGGCGCGAGACACGGCGCACTGTGAGGCCGTTTCGGGGCCGTGTTGCACAGAGCTGGCGAGCCCCTCCCGGCCGAAAATTACGTCCGAACGACCGAAACCCGAACACGAATACGAATCGGTTACGGTTACGAAGTACTCGCAAAGACGAATCTAAGAGCTAATGGAACACACGATTCCGACCACCCGAAGGCTCGGAATTCGACAACGGAAGTAATTACCCAAAACTTTGGGAAATTACGAAAATGGCCCAAAACGTCCGAAACTCACGATACGCGATCGAAACACCAAACCAAAGCTCGCAACATGAATAATATCATTAAATGAACTTACGAGAAACTCGAAACAACAGTTTCGGACGAGATTCGCAAGAATCGAACTCAAGTGCGGAAAAGTCGCTAAAAAGCTCGGAATTCAACAAAACGATACTGAAACGAACTCGGATGACAAAAAGTGCAGAATTAATCATTCTCGAAATGACGAAACGGTCATGAGCGAGTCGTCAAAACGGACTCCGGCTGAAAAAAGAAATTTACCGAAAATCGAAAATTGCGGATATTACATTCTACCCTCCTTAAAAGAAGTTTCGTCCCGAAACTTAAAGCAAGTAGGAAGGAGCAATATCCCGCCAGGAAAACTCAACAAGATACGCAAGGAAGCGCGTAACTTACGCCCATCGGCGAAACGTTACAAGTAACGCAAAGGAATATACGGCGTGAAAACACGCCCCACGACGACTAACGCAACGCCACCGACTATGTTTCAAACAATAACGAGCAATTAACGACGCATCACATACCACATCACATGCACACATTTAATCGAAGAAACGTACGCTACAACAAGTCGCACCCGACTAAAACGGCTATGCGATAGAAACAAGTACGGGTAACAATTGAATTACCAACAATGAAAGGTCACACAATACTGAAAATATCAAGAAAAGTACGGGTAACACATTCCCACATACTAAAAAGATATTACGACCCCGAAACTTAGAACAACAAGGGTTGGAGACGTAAAGCAATGAAACGAAATACGATCGAAGTCACGATTGTTTGAAACAGCAACGTTTATGACATAGTACAAAATCTTCATTCCCCCATGCTAGGATCTTGAAGGAAACATAGGGTTCGGGACACTTCCCGATCACTAGCTCTGCTCTCTCTCAGGGCGGCATTCTTTGCCAATTCGGAAACTGTCTCACAGTGTTTCTCCCGATGACCTTCACACCCACACCGGTAACAAGTCAAGAGTGGAGAGGGACAATTTGCACGAACATGTCCCACAGCGATTCTGATTGAAACATCTTCTCTTCTTACCGCGAGTCACCGATGCTGGTTTGGGATTTCCAGCGTTCACTCCCGACCGCGAAGATGACGCTTTCGAACGACGTGAGGGCTTGGGAGCCATAGTCTCTTCACCGCCCAGAAATTTTCCCGATATCCTCGATCTCTTTGCTTCGCTCGTGGGCTCGATCACTGAGGAGATTTCATAGGATATCGTTTGATCTCGATACTCCTTCACTGTAGCATGGATAGTTATCGTACGAACCACCTTGTCGTTTCCACTTCCGTCATCACACTTACGTCCGCCAAGGCTCGACATACTAATACAGATAGTACCATTCAGCATTATCAAATAATCGAGTAAATGAGATACCACACTTATCAACACAAGGTTTAGTTAACATCTATAGAATAA